>OY821771.1:49138200-51638200 GCA_963682175.1 Triglochin maritima | reverse complement strand
TTTACTTTTGCCCATTACAGTGTAGACCTAAAAAAAACTAAATTTAGTCTAGTTAAAAAATCCAAGAGTCACCGGCCCATCCAAAACCTAGAGAAACCTGACCCAATCTGATAGAATACAATAATTTAGTTCGACTCAACTCAACCCAACCAAACGAGCAAACTTAATATCTCACATAATTGTAATTGCCATTCGAAAAAATCTCTAGAAAATTCACGAAAACGTGGAACTCACGTGGATTAATAGTTAATTTTAATTAATTTCGATCAAGACAACGTGATTAAATAAATAAATAAATAAACTAGAATCCCTCCACAATTAAAATTAAAGTTGAAGAATCCAATTCCAGTCTATAAAAAAGTAACACACACTACTCTCCCATCCTCTCCGAACACCAGTAGAAATGGCATCGTCAACTCTTTCTTCCACCTCCACCATAACCTCGTCTTCCCTCAGAACAATCTCCTATTCCTCCACCCCCAAACCCCATCTCCTCCTCTCCTTCCCTCTCCCCACCTCCCACCCCACCCTCAAATCCCACCCTCGCCGTCTCCGCCCCGTCTCCGCCGTCCCCTCCGACGACGAGTGGGGCCCCGACTCAGACTCACCCCCCCAATCCCAATCCCAAACCACCATCACCCCTGCCTCTCCCCCGACAACCTCCCTCAAGTCCGACCTCGTCTCCAAGCTCCGCGGCACCGACCGCGGCCTCAAAGCCTCCAGCGACGTCCGCGCCGAGATCGTCGAGCTCATCACCCGCCTCGAGGCCGAGAACCCCACCCCTGCCCCCACCGACGCCCTCTTCTTGCTCAACGGGAAGTGGATCCTATCGTACACCACCTTCTCCGAGATGTTTCCGTTGCTCGCCGCCGCCGCCGGGAGGGTACCGCAGCAGTTGTTCAGGGTTGAGGAGATCTCGCAGACGATCGATTCCGATGCGCTTACGGTGCAGAATTGTGTCAAGTTTCATGGACCGCTCGCCACTACGTCGGTTTCGACTAATGCTAAGTTTGAGATCCGGAGTCCTAAAAGAGTTCAGGTATTGGATGGTCTGGTAGTTTTTTGTTTTTGGATTTTGCTTAATGAATAGAATAGTAGCCAATTAACAAGTTTCGTTTTCACTAGAAAGAAATCAACTCTTGGAGTTGTTTGAATCAATTAAAAACAATTTTGTACCAAATGACACCTCGGTCGATTTGTTATAATTTTGTACATTTGTTAAGGTCTTGTCTGTTTAGGTGATTCTAAAGCCAAAGTAAACTTACTCTAATTCTCTACACGCAATAACTGGTGCAAATATTTCTGCGTGGATTCCAATATGCTTAAATGTGTTTATCGCATATATTGTTAATTGAGCCGACTTGTTTTTCTTGACAAGTCTAACTAGGCTTGACTTTGACCTTAACCTATTTAATTTTTAATTGACTCAAATCTAACATCTGCAACTGAACATTAATGGGCTCACAAGCTTAAGCTGAAAGTGAAATGATCATATATCTGCACTTGAAGGAACCCGAACCAACTTAAATTTTCATGTCATAAGAGTGCTTTAGAAGAGGAAAAGCCCCGAAAAAGAATTCTTTTGAGGACTTTACAGTGTCACGGAAGTGTTCAGTGATTTTTTTTAATACCATCATAAAAATCTGGATTAGATACGGAGAAAAAAACCATGAGAAATTAGGATGTGGGCTATAAAGGTTGCAAATTTGCAACCACTGAAAGCACCTTTTGAGATATTATTCCGCTGCATTTGGTATTGTAGATGTTTAAACTTTCTTACATCTATGGCTGTTATTGAAGGGCAAATTGTTGTTTACTTTAGCATTTGGAAGTACAACAGATGACTTGTGATAGTTTTAACCTCTGCCCTTTTAGTCATCTCCTTTTAAATATTGAATAGTTGACTTGTAATTCGATACATCTCATATGGAGGTTAATTATTTCCTCCCATTTTAATTGTTGTTTGCCAGGTAAAACCTGCTAGTTAGATGGGGGTAGAACTAATTGTTTTGATTCCCAACATTTAAAATATGTTAGTTGGGATAGGCAGTGCCTTTGTGTAGTCAATATATACAAACTAATTAGAAAGTGCAATCACCCTTACTGCACTAGAAAACATAAAATTGTTCTTTTATGCAATCAACCCACTGCTACTGAAAAAGAAGAAGAATGGATTCGTCCATTTTGCTCATCCATATAGATATTCTGAATTGTGAATTAGTAGATTTTCTTCTTGCTCACAAATACAATTTGGTGGTGTTGTACTAAATTGCTAACTAAAATGTTCTTACGCAGATAAAGTTTGAAGAAGGCATCATAGGCACTCCACAGCTTATGGATTCGATTATTTTACCCGAACAGATGGAGGTATTTGGGCAAAATATTGACCTTTCACCATTCAAGGGTGTGTTCAACTCGATACAGGATGCAGCTTCCTCGGTTGCAAAGACAATCTCTGGTCAGCCTCCACTAAAGATCCCAATCAGCAGCAGCAATGCTCAGTCTTGGTTGCTCACGACTTACCTCGACAGTGAGCTAAGGATTTCCCGAGGAGATGGGGGCAGTGTCTTTGTTCTGATCAAAGAAGGGAGCTCTCTCTTAGAATGAGGCACATTTGTTTGGTCACTCGTTGGATGATGGTGTAAGTGAAGTCTATAAGTGAGGAACACACGAGCTATGTGTTTCGAAGTTTGTTGTATAACTTATGTTTGTTTTCCTACATGTGTGCAGCGTGAAATAGTTGAAACTTATCTGTATATTTAATATTTTGTAACTATAAATTAATGATATATTTTAAGAATGATTTTGATGCTGGAATTAGGACTAAAATATATACAGGCAGCGCTGGTTCGTTAGCTCTAGCAGCACGTTTGGGTTTTTTGTGGGACTAGAAGGATGGGGTTTGAGGCTTTGAGCGTTTTTTGGATTTAAATGAATGAATGCAATAGGTTGTCTGGGATATCAAAGAAATGCTTTTCACACCAAACGTGGGCTTTAAATGTGGGATGATTTCATTATTGGTGGTGACTTCGGGGGTTTGATGGAACTAATTTTTGCAATCGGGAAAGTTTTCATCTTCTCTTACTGATTACTTTCTCAATCTATTTTCTTATCGGTTTGGAGCACCATGAGAACTGGTGGAGGTAAATAATTTTCTGCCAAATCAAGTTTGTGTTTGATTCAATAATTTGCGTCCCAAATTGTAAATCAAGTTTTAGATGGTTAAAAAAGGGTTGATAAGTCAACCACTGACATATCAAGTCAAGACGTGATAAAACGTGTAAACTAACCAAATAAAAAAGTAGAAAGAATCAAACATAAAGCCAAAACATTTTAAACATCAGAGACAACATAATCAAGATATAACAAGTTGTGAACAAACAGTAAGTGGAAGAATGGAGATGCCCATGTAGGTTAGGTGACTATCATTCGGAGTGAAATAAAGTTGGGATAACCAAGAAAAAACGATCGAATCCCAGCAAGTCACATTCACTCACATGTTTGGGATAATTGAGATTTAAAAAATAATGTTGGATTACAGTAAGTTAAATCAAAAAGAAGAAGAAAAAAAAATCTCATTATCCAATTCCAAGGGACTGGTCTGGTCTGGCATCATATCATATGTTATGTTCCTCTTTTGTTTTGTTTTTTTAGTTCTGCCGCTTTCCCTCCACACCTACACACTGCAGGGGGTTTGGAAGACTTAGAGAGGTTTCTTCTAATCTAATCTCTCCTTGTTGCCCTTTCTTCCTTTTTCCACTTCCTACCATTCCCTTTGTTTTCATCGGTAATGCCACCTTTCCTTTTTCCTTTTCCTATTTTTGGCTCATTTTTTCTGTTTCTGTTTTTGTGTGTGTGTTTGTGAGTGTGTGTGGCGATTTCCCCCTTTTTTTGTTTCGAATACTACCAATTTTAGAGAAGGAGAGAGTAGGAACGGTATTTTTGGTGTTCTATGTTGCTATTTCGGTGTCAGGAATTTTTTTTGTTCCAGATGCGTGAATAGGTTTTATTCTGTACGTTTATTTACACTCTCAATTATGTACTTTTCAACCTCTCTTTTTGGTATTCCGCCCCGAATGTATTTCTTTGTGTCTTTGTTGCCTTCTGTTGTATCAGGATTTTTTTTTGTAACTTTTGATTTGTAAAAAATAAAAAAAACTGTAGTTTTGATGTTTCATAATCAGTGGACAATTTGTTTTGAATATGTGTCTAGGTTTTGTTCTATGTTTTTTCCATTGTCAAGTTTTTTGGTGTTGTTCTAACATTTTTTTACTGAGGATATGAGCTCTATTGAATCCACATTCTCCATTGTCTATGTGGTGTTGGGAAATTCCTACATGTTTTTTCTTCCGGTGCTATCTCTAGCATCTTCAAGCGTTCCTTAGATTTTTTTTGAACTCCTACTTATTTGGTACTTCTTGTTGTAAAATTTGGTAATGATGTTTTGTGTTCACTGGTGCTCTTTTTTTGGGGGGGAAATTAAATCCTAACCCTCATATTCTTTGTTCACTATTTAGAGATTGCTATATAAAGATTTGGGTTTTTTGGTTTTATTTTTTGAATTATCAGGGGCCATTTCTGCCATTTTCCCTTATATTTTGCAGTTGTGGGTCTTCAGTTCTCTAGTGGCATTCTGTTCAATGTTGATGTGTTCTAAATTCTGGATCATTATTCATTTTCCTTTTGGAACGATTGTCTTCTTGGTGTCATCTAGAAGATGAGCAGAGGAGAGCGGATTCCGATTGTGAGGCCAGGTGTTGGAGTCCAAGGGTCGTGCATCCCTCTTCAGACCAACCACTTTGCTGTCGAATTCCAGTCCTGGGACATAGAGTTTTACCAATACAGTGTATGTTATTGTGCCCCTTTTCCTGCATTTTGTTGGTTTTTGTTCTATTGTATGTGTTTGATGCCAAGTTCTGTTCTTCGAGTAAAGGTTTGTATCAAGGCGGAGGACGATCAGGAAATAATTGGCAAAGGACTAGGGCGGAAGATAATCGACAAGCTGTACACAACATATAGTTGTGAACTTGCTGGGAAAGATATTGCCTATGATGGGGAGAAGAGTCTCTTCACCATTAGTTCCTTACCCCAAAACATATTCGAATTCATGGTTGTTCTTGAGAAGTTGTCTCCAAGGTTGTCAGTGTGCATAATTTATTCATTTCCATTTTCGATGATATCTTTCCTTATTATTCCCGTGGGTATCAAACTCTAGTTTCCATTTCCTTCCAGTTGTGTAGGAGGTGGAAGCCCAAATGGAAGTGATCGTAAACAATCACGATGTCTTAATGCTACAAAGATTTTCAAAGTAGAAATAAAGTATGTTGCAACAGTCCCTCTGTGCTCCATTGATGATGTTCTTAAGGGAATGGAGTCAAATAATGCTCAAAATGCTTTAAGAGTACTTGACATTGTACTAAGACAACAGCAAGCAAAGAGGTGATTAATATGATTTTGTTCTTTGTTCACATGAGTATGTTTCTATTGGTATATCAAATCAAAATTTGTCAAAGTTTCTTTAGATTTCTAAATTCCAATATTTGCCTACAGAGGATGCCTTCTAGTTAGACAATCATATTTCAGTGATAATGGTCACAATCTAGTTCCATTAGGTGGTGGAGTTTCTGCTTTGAAAGGGATTCACACTAGTTTTCGAACCGCTCAAAGTGGACTATCTTTGAACATCGGTATGTGACACAAGTAAACTAAATATCACATGCTGCTTTTCATGGTTGATAATTTTGTTTCTGGTAATTCTGTTGTGCACTTTTTTGCAATTTTTGTTGTGTGATATGCAGATGTATCCACCACATTGGTTGTGAAAGCAGGACCGGTCATAGACTTTTTAATTGCAAATCAAAATGTGAGAGATGCTCGCCAGATAGACTGGATGAAGGTTAGGCAAACTTGCTTTTATTTAGTTACATTGCATTTTAATTTGGACTAGCGCATCCTGTTTGGTCCAACCTTTGTAGGCAAAAAGAATGCTGAAAAGCATGAGGATCAAGACAAAGCACACCAAAATGGAATTCAAGATTAGCGGATTGAGCGAGCTTCCATGCATTCAGCAAGTGTACGACTTTGTTTTTGTAATTGTTATTCATATTCTTGCTCTGAACTTGGTTGGTCAAATTTTCATTCAACATTATCTTCTATTTGTTACAGTTTTTCGCTGAAGCTCAGAAATGACAATGTCGAAGAGCAGACAAGAAATCACCGTATACAACTATTATAACGAAAAAAACATTCAATTGACATTGTCTGCGTATTTTCCATGTCTCGATGTTGGGAGGCCAAATCAGCCAATTTACCTACCTTTGGAGGTCAACAATCACTTCTGACTTTCTAAAACATTTCAAATATAGTATGAACTCGTTTTCGTGTTCATCAGCTATGTGACTTGGTTCCACTGCAACGTTATACAAAGTCATTATCTAGTCAACAGAGGACAGCATTGCTTGAGAAATATCGCTAAACGCCTCAAGAGAGAAGGAGAGTTATTTCTGATGTATGTCGTTACAGATTTTATATACCAATTCTTTTATTTAGGACAGTAGGTGCTTTGATAACTAAGTTTTCATCTTGGCAGGCATTGCTGACTAACAAGTACGAGAATGAGCCTATGTTGGTTTCATGTGGGATATCCTTAGATAAACAATTCATGAAAGTCAATGGTCGTGTTTTGAATGCTCCAACCGTGAGAACACCGGTTTCCTTACTGATTGCTACGTATTTCCACGTTTATTGTGTCATAAGAGACATTTATGAATGACATAATTAACTTTGTAATGCAGTTGAAGGTTGGCAATGCAGTAAGTTGCATTCCTTGTGATGGGCGTTGAAATTTTAATAATAAGGTAGTGAATAGTAATTCAGCTGTCATAGTTTCGATTTTCACGGCCTTTGTCACACTTCATCGATTATGTTCAGACCTTCTACACTCCAATTGGCATCAACTCTTGGGCGATAGTAAACTTCTCTGCACGCTGCGATATGAGCCATCTGTCACAGGAGCTAATTAACTGTGGGAGTAAGAAAGGAATTGTAAGTGTTTTGTTTTTAAAAAACATCATTTCCTGTTACCTTGCATGTGTTTAGTTAAATCTGCATCCGTGTCTTTTTGTCATTTTTTTTCTTGCGTTTCTAATGCCCGTGTTTAGACATTTGCACGGCCCATCACATTAATCAATGAAGAACCACAATGGAGGAAAGCTGGGCCAAACGAAAGGGTCCAACGAATGTTTCAAAAAATATCACAGCTAACACAATATCAACAACACAAACTACAATTTCTTCTATGCGTCTTGCCAGAGAAAAAAATTGTGACATTTATGGTACAACTCGACTCCTATTTTCTTGGAAGCATATTTCTGTGTAAATATGTTTCAATATTTATCCTCTATTAGGACCATGGAAGAAGAAAAATCTCCATGAAGAGGGAATATTTACCCAATGTGTTGCACCTGTGAAACTGAGTGATCATTATCTTTCAAATGTTTTGCTAAAGATCAACACAAAAGTAAGTGAATCTATATCTTCTTTGTTTTAATTTTTTAAAGGGTGTTGATTCAATGTGTCTTTTTTGAGTGTTTATTGTGCGTTTTTATGCCTCAGCTTGGTGGTACCAATTCGTTATTGACAATGGAATTAAACAAGAACATTCCTCTCATAAGTGAATCTCCAACTTTAATATTGGGTATGGATGTTTCTCATGGTTCTCCAGGAAAATCAGACATTCCATCTATTGCAGCGGTACCTATCTCTTTCAATTAGCAGTGTTTCTATATGTAAAATTGCCTATTTGTGTAGCAACTTACAAAGAAAATTGGAGGGAATAAAGACAAACTCATGTTTTCCTGATACCTTTGTGAAATGTCTTGAATTGAAATAAGCATTCAACCATCATGGATAGATTTGGTAAAGTGACATTTATCCTTTTATCCTTTTAACTTCTATGGAAATCACGTTTAAATATGCGGCAGTGTAAAGCAGTTCTGTTGGTGGTGCACAACCACATAAAACCCTTTGTCATTGCCTCGTTGGTGTAGTCGTTTATGCTACCATGTTGGTGTAGTCGTTTTTTTCTTCTTTTGGCACAATTTTGTTTGGCAAAAGAAAAAAAAAGTTTTGTCCACCACTTCAATTTGACTGTCGATGTCGGCTTGCAGATGTTAATATTTGCGGTACCAATTTGGTGGTGATGTTTTAAGCTTTCATGGAGTGTTTCTTCTTGAGTTTCTTTAAGACCGAAGACAGGTTCTAAAGGACTCTTATGGTCCTTATTGTAGAGGAAAATGAAAAGAAAGAAACATGTTTTCATGGTAGCAATTTTATTCTGAACTGCTAAACATCGTCCCAAAATTACTTAAATCGTCCATTGAAATTACCAAATTGTCCTTCTCTCATTTCTACTGCTATAACGCGACATTTTACTCTCCTATCACACATCTCTCTTCATCTTCCTCTTATAATCATAAAAAATAATGTTTTGGAGATCAGTAATGAGCCAATGGACGCCCAAGTGTACTCGAATCTGGTAAAATATCTAACATCTTTTTAATAAAATAAAATAAAATTACGGGCGTCCGACGGAGCCGCCCCACGTAGGTGGGGGCGTCTGGGTAAGACGCCTCCCCCATGGGACGAGCGTCTTACCCAGACGCTCCCCTCCTACGTGGGGCGGCTCTGTCGAACGTCCATAATTTTTTATTTTTTATTTTATTTTTTAAAAAAGATAATTGATTATAAATTTAGATAATTGTTAAATTAATTAATTAATAAGTTAATAATTACTATATTCGGATGACCGATACCCCTTCGGTACACCGAAAATTCAAAAAATTTCAGATCCAACAATTTCAAAATCCAAAAAATGACCTGTCGGGGTGGTATTTGTAAGTCAGGATGTTTTACTGTCGGGGGATTTTTTATCTTAAAAAATGTTTGATCTGGATATTTTTTGAATCTTAATCACTTGCAAAAAACTCATTGTAATCCGACCGGCTACCACCAAAAACTTGCAAAGAAACGTCAAATAATTTGAGATAACAAACCGTATAATTTTAATTTGACAAAAAAATTAAAAAAAACGGGACGTTTGGCTAAGATGCCTCAACCATGGTACAGGCGTCTTAGTCAGACGCCCGAGTCGGAAAAAAACATCGGCCTCCGTTTCTTCGCCTGATGTTGGTGCTTCGCCAGACATTTTCGTGGTGTTGGTACTAGGAATGTTTGTAAAACTGAGTCAAAACCTTGTTTAAAGACACGGGACGATATGAGTATTAAATATATCGTTAAGGGCAATTTGGTAATTTCAATGGGCGATTTAAGTAATTTTGGGGCGACGTTTAGTAGTTCCCTTATATTTGATTAGGTATTTAGGTTTCTGCGGCCTGGGATGGAGAAAGTTCTTAGTATTAACTTCAGTTCAAAAAAATGATTATATTTGGCGATGGATTCCAATTTAGGTTTAATCTTACTAATAGGAATCATTTGATTTTGTGTTGCTTTCATATAAGGAGATAGAATTAGCTTCCGTTTTGTTCTACATTTTAATGTTTTCTTCACTCTTTGCAAAGCAACCATATCCTAAAATCACTAAAGCCTCGATCGGCAGTTGAAAAAATCATGTCGAACCAACAACCAAACGACAGAATGAACCCACAAATAATTGCTGCCCTCGTATGGGGCGTTCTAGTCATCCTTATTCACCTTTGAGTCAACCCTCAACTAATTGGGGGCAATTAGTTACACGATTAAGCTAATTACAGAAGCCCTAAACTAAGGTCAAGGCCGGTAGGGAGTAGGGACGCGAGGAAGGCGGCACACATTGCTTGGTTGGATCTGCTTCCTCTTCGAGTCCTGGCCGTTGGATCGACTCCGGCACTTGGACCTACCCACCCTGAACTTAAATTGCACCCCTGGATTCTTGCAAAACTTCTAATCTCAGCCGTTCGATTCCAACAAACACATTTTTCCCTCCACTTCCTATTTTAATAAACTAATCATTAAATCGAATTCACCAGACCATCCTTATTCATCCTTAACAGTGAGAGATTGATTGACACAATAACTAGAATTTCCTTTCCAGAAACCTAATGCAAAATGTTAGGTCCATGGCGACTAGGGCAATTCCAAGTAATTTGCTAGAAACATGTTGGAACAATTATTGAAAACAATCCCTAGTGTTCTCGCATGAGAATGAGAGGTACAACATTGAGGGAAAGACTGATAATTACCTTGAATTTCATTTTAGTCTTATCTGAAGAAAATGTTGTTGCATGGTCAAAGTAGTTATTTGACCAGTCTGGTTGAATGAATAAAGAAAACAAGAAAACAGGAAGACACCCACATCTGAAATATAAGAAAAGAAGAGAAATGAAACCATAGATATTGGATACAAAGAACAGATACATATATTGAACCCACTCTACTGGTTTCCACATGCCTAGAGATTGTTTTGAGTTACAAAAAAACACCAGACATCGACTAACCTTATTCAGGAGGGAGATCATTTATAAATAACAAATAAAACAAGGGCATCATTGCTGAAGCAACAAAACCACATCAGCCAACCTGATTGTATTCACAAGATAGATGCAATTATGCACACGATGGAACACACAACTCGACACTGGTAAGGTAATGTCTGAAATGTTGCCCTGCCTTCCAAATATGTCGATTTGAAAGAAGAAATAACGAATGTTTTAGGTGATCAAGAGACTCCGATTGTCTTTCCAAGTAACCACAGAACCAGAGCAAGCTCTACACAAAATATCATGTGGAGCCATGTCCGGTCTAGCATAAACCCGTACACTGTGATTCCTGCTCTGTTGTTTTCCAGATAAGTAACTGCAATACAGTTCACAAACAAATTACAGATCAAATTTTCATTTTATAACATAATCTAGAAGATGTTCATAAGAGAAACAATATGCCTGTTACAATTTTTGACGAAGTTTCAACTTTCAAGTGACCATTTTATATTAAACACAAGTTTATATTCGTTTCACGATTAAAACAAGTCTCTTTTTGCATTGGCTATAAAGCGCAATGGAAAATGAGCAATAATACAATGACACGGGACAATATTAATGGCAATTAACCAGATTGTATTAGATGATTTATCATGCAAATTTCATATCAATCTGGAGATACTTGCAAGAAAACTGCAGGGGCTCCATTAACCTTAAACCAATGTGATGTCAAAGACAAAAAACAAAAAGGGAACCATCAAATAAAAATAATGGTTTCATTTTCTCAAAATTGGATAGCTTAAAAAATGGATTTTTTTTCAAAATAATAAAGAAAAAATAAAAAATTGGAAAAATATGCACTTCAGAAACTAATTTGGCAAAATATGCACATTGAAAAACAACACCACAGATCTCGTTTTTATTAAGTAAAATCGGCACCTCCAATGTCGTTTTTAAACTAAGTAAAAAACGGTACCACGAGTACCGTTTTTAACCAAGTTAAAAACGACATCCGAGATGTCGTTTTTTACTCAGGGTTTTAAGTTGCCTGGCTAGCCACCATTTTCATTCTCTCACTCCCAAATTTCCCCCACTCCCCATTAGTCCCTCTCTCCGATCAGCAACACTTTTGAGGTTTGGTTTTTATTTTGGTTTTGGTTTTTTTTATTTTGACATGAAATACAATGCATGTATAGTTAATGTATTTGTTATTATTTTCATGTATGTATGAAATGTAGATTTTCTACAATCGAAGTAATGAGCTCCGGTTCCAGATTGGTTAGGAGTTTTCCGATGGAATTGTTACATTCATAGATGAGGTACCAGAATATGAAGGTGGTTACAGACGAATGTTTAATGTTAATACACAAATACGATATGATGATTTCTGTGAATCAGTTTCTTAAGTTTGTGGTTTCCAAGAATGAGAGTTTGATCTAAAGTTAACCTACAAATGACCACCGTATAAAAAATATACATATGTTGAAGTTTTTGATGATCAGAACACAACTACAATGCTATCTCTATTTAATTTCATGAATACGGTTGTATTATTTGTTAAGAAACAACTTAAGCACTATACTACTGTCCACCACAGTCAGATGAATGAGGATTATCAACAAATGACACAAACATATAACCAATATGAAACAAGTCCTTTGTCGGCAGTTCCTCAGTCCTATTTTGGATCGTATGAGCACACACCAATGAATATTGGTAATTATGAAGCAGACGTAGTTCAATCACATTTTCAAGGAAGACATGTTGAAGATACAGATAATGATGACACAGATGATGATGATGCAGATAGTCAGATAGACACAATGGAAGTTGCACACCGAGAATTCTAAATTAAAAACGACATATCGGATGTCGTTTTTAACTTGGTTAAAAACGGCATCTCGGATACCGTTTTTACTTAGTTTAAAAATGGCATTGGAAGTGCCGATTTTACTTAATAAAAACAGGATCTGTGATGTCGTTTTTCAATGTGCATATTTTGCCAAATAAGTTTCTAAAGTACATATTTTTCCATTTTTTTATTTTTTTTTATTTTTTTGAAAAAATTTCCTTAAAAAATCTTCTCAATATAGGAAAGCATTTTATTCAGGGGTATACGCGGAAGCTCCACGGGGACCTTATTTTCTTCCTTGGAAAGGATCTTTGGTTTTAGATGAAGTGCAATCTTTTAGTTATCAAAAGTTCCATCCATTATGGAGCCCAACCACTTGAAAATTTGAAAGATTGGAGGTAAAAATTCAAATAAAAGCTTAAAATAATTACGAAAATGATATGTCCTCCTAATTTCAGATAAACTGGCAGATTAACCTAAAGTAGCAAGTTATGATGAAAATGTCAATAGCATGCTTTCAAGTCTTTTTAAACAAGAGATGTCAGTGAGTCCTCACCAAGGGCCTGCCTCTTCTGAAAAGAGATGGTGTTGGCATGGGGTTGCCACAATGTGGTGTCTTCATCATCATCACCTATATCATCCTCGCTTGACTCACCGGGATTATTTAACGAATTCACTAAAGCAGAGAAGTCCTTTGATGTCGTCTTCTGATCTGCTGTCCTAGTGTCAGGTGTCTCTGGATCAGCGTCGAATGATTCAACAGTTGCATTGACATGCCACTTTGCTGCTTGGCTGGTGATTGCTTGAGCCTTGTGGGTGATCTTTGCAGCACTTCTCAAGCATATCATGAGGCCAGTAAGAAGCCCAACTGAACAAAGCTGCCAACTCAAACATAAGACGGATTCAATAAAATTTGTCAATCCCTTTTTATTTCACACACTTCAACAAGATTAGCATACATTTTACAAGATTGCCCATGACTCAAACAATAATGGCATGTTAAGAACATATAGTGCATCCATTGTCTGTTAAGATACTAAACAGATCTGACAACATGATACTTCACTTTTGCAGTCATATACATGTATCATGTATGCATAACACGACCGTTATTTTGACATCACACAAGAAACTTAATATAATGGAGCTACTGATATGACTAAGTAGGAATGACAGTGCAGACGAAGTACAGGAGATTTTCCCAATAGAGGTTCAAATAATCATCTCTAAGTCTTGAGCTACAAAGGTAGTACTGTAGTAGTACTAAAGCAGTAAGATATTGGGATCTGGACCGACAAATCACTAGATGATTATTAGGATCTTAAGGTTATTGAGTTCAGTTTGTTTTCAATAATTTTCATGGATGAAAGATTGGTAAATAGTAATACTCACAAATCTATATCATTCTAAAATAAATCCATTTGTCATAAAATTAGAAAGCTTCTTCAAGTTATTACCGCGGTCTCTCCAGTGTTGAAGAAATTGACATCACCATGAGGTCTTGTGGTGAGAAGCAACGATGCAAGTTGAGAAATAGTAACAAGCATGAGTGTACAGAGGATGAACATCCGGAACCGATGGCTTATAACCCGGAGCTGTCGGCGTATGCGAAGATGATCACAAAGAATTGATGCAACATCAGACTGATCATGGAACACCGCTGCAAAGTCCTGCAGCCGAAGAATCTGGAGGTGGCACATAAGCCGAAACAGCACACAAACGAGGAAGAAAATAGATGTTCTATACAACCAGGAACACAACTCCAAAATGCACGTAAAGATATCACTGGCAATGGGGTTTCCAAAAATCAATGGTATCCTTCCCAGCCCCTTATAGTACCACCAGATTTTGTACGCTGTCTCGGCAGCAAAACAAGGGAGTACAAATGAGGAGAGGAGTCCGAAGGATCTGTGGAGCTGTGCAGTATAGCCAAGACGTACCTGTTGATAGCAAAGCATATATAATTCATATGGTATCACTAATAATAAAATTGAATCCACGTAATTTATAAATAAAACAAATACCTAGAATTATATCTAATACCATACTGACTCAGAAGATTTTATAAACAATCTACATGGTACGAAAGGAAAAGAGAAGGGAGGGTCAGGCTTTTGCTAAAACATCAGTCGTGTTTTGTCTCAGTTAACCAATTAAACAAAAATAAAAGATCCTTTGACAATTGACTGTTCATGGAGGTGGTTGGCAGTTTGCCACCCAAACTTCGAACACCAACAGTAATGAATCACAACTAGTCCAACAAAGTTCAGCTGGATCTAGCATAGGGCGGTTTACGAAAGGCAAGACAGACTATTGAGACAACCAACTCAAAAGTAGCATTTTTTCCTGAAGAATATTACAGAAACCATGTCAATTACATTCAAATTATAGAACCACAAAGCACCAAATTACAACACTGCCACACATAAACACATAAACATCTGTCAGAAATAAAATCCAATGTCGCCTTCTGATTAATTTCCCGAGGTGTGTCAATAACACTTACATTACATGTCAAGCAGGTAACAGCTTGTCCCTAATCCTATGTCAAGTATGATCTGGTGAAATACCCATTAATCAACTTTCTCACACTAACCTTATACTAGTTCACCATGGGTAACTTTTCAGATGCTTAAACATCATGAAGTTATTACATCAGTAAACTCAATTCCATATAGCTCCCACCAACTTTTCAAGTTTTTGACTGAGTGGGACTTGCCAATTACTCATGTTGGACCGGGCTTATGTCAGGGAAATCTTATCTATCATGTTATACATAAATCGGGAAGTGCCCACCATGTTCGGAATTACAATACCCTAACACCACAACATGTTGTTGTTTTCATGCTATTCAACCTCCCGAACTTCCATTTTCAATTGAAAACCCAAATGATTAGCCTGCCAGAAGACGTCAGTCGCGTTATTTTTGGGTAAAATATATCAGGTCCAATCATCTCGTCTCCATCTAAAATAATTTGTTGTTCATTCCTCCTAAATTCACCATAACCAAGATAATCGAGCACATAAAATTCATCACCGTACCACCATTTCATACCATGTCGTGTCGAAAACAATCGAAAAAACCCGAAAGAAAATCCCCCGAAATGACAACCGAAACTCACCTTCTGGCTATCCCCGCAGAGCTTGTCGAGGAAGAGGAACCTCCTCAACCCATACTTCTTCACAAACCCGGACAAACACAAGAATGACAGCGCTGCGACGGACGTCAACGAGATCTCAACGACGGTATCGTAGCTCCGGCGACGCTCGTTGTACAACAGGACGAAGTGGGACGCAAGAGGGACGACGACGGCGAGCAGGAAGAAGACGGTCCACGACACGGCGGCTGACCAGGCGGCGGACTGGTCGACGCACATCCAGCGGAGGAGGGAGCGGAAGCTACGGAGCTCGTCGTCGGAGCGGGAGGCGCAGCGAGCGTAGACGGCGCGGCGCTTGAGGAGGAGCGGCTCGGCGGAGGACGGTATGGTCGTCGTCGGGTTCGGATCGGGATCTTCAGGTCCGGCGAATCGGACCCGCGGGGAGTTAGAGTTATTGTGGGCCATAGGTGGGTGGGGACCACGTGCTATATTTGGGGAGAGGGGTGGAGATGAGCCTGTAATCTCGGGGTGGACTGGACGACCGGAAAAGGTTGGGGACTCTGCTTTTGCTTTCAAAGCCAAGACGAAACACTTTCCATTATTTTAATTTTTTTGCTTTTTCGTGGGACCCACCTCTTTTTTATTATTATAAATATATATTAAGTAAGGGGAATTTGCTACAAGTACACTCCGTAAGTGTCCAAATTGGCCATATACACCTGCTTTTTCGGTATTGCCGCATATGCAGGTGAGTATCCTATTTGTGCAAATGCACCTGGGCCGTTCGTGGGCCCCACTCCAGAGAGACGACGTGAATGGGCTGGTAACGGCCGTCCGAATTAGTTCGTGATCTGTTTGGTAGGACGTGTGATTTGGGATTGACTGTAGCCAAATAAATTTTACTAAGACTAATCTAAGAGCATGACGAAATCATTACAGTGTTGGAATCACTCTGCATCGAATCACTCTGGATCGACTCTGGCATCACTCTGGATCGTCTATGGAATCGCTCTATATCGACTCTGGAATCGGTCTAGATCGTCTCTGGAATCGTTCCGGATCGTCTCTGGAATCGGTCTGGATCGTTTCTGGAATCAATCTGGATCAACTCTGGACAATCTGGATCGACTCTGGAATCACTATGGATCGTCTATGGAATCGTTATGGATCGTCTCTGGAATCAATCTGGATCGACTCTGGACAATCTGGATCGGCTCTGGAATCACTTTGGATCCGCTCTGGAACCAGTGACTGTAGTTACACCTAGGGTCTTTCTGGCATGACCCTTGATCCATTCTGGATCCGTTCTGGCATCACCCTGGATCCACTCTGGATATCTTCTGGCATGACTCTGGATCCATTCTGGATCCATTCTGGCATGACCCTGGATCCACTCTGGATCTCTTCTGGAATGACCCTGGATTCAGTCTGGATCCGTTCTGGCATCACCCTGGATCTCTTCTGAAATGACCATGACTCTATTCTGGCATGACCAGACACTATCCAGGCTCATTGGTTGTGTTTCCACACCCAATCCAGCCATACGAAGCGGGAAAACGATTTCACTCGGATACTCCTCCTGTCCCCAATCCTCAATCATCATTCCAAAAGAAAGAACCAACATGTCTTCAGCCATGGAAGTTGGCAGCACCGGCGCGTCACAAAAGACATTTAATTATTTCCAACCGTCCATGTGCTCTTCGGAGGCTGTGGACAAAGAGCTGAAAGAGTTATCCGGCCGCCGGAAGGCTATGTTCAGGAGTACACCGTTCGGTCACTTTCTGAATATGTCGAAGATAGCTGTGGACAACGACATTCCTCTGCTCAGTGGACAACGACATTCCTATGTTCAGGAGTTCAACGACATTCCAGCCCTGTAATGGTTTCGTCATGGTCTTAGATTAGTCTTAGTAAAATTTATTTGGCTACAGTCAATCCCAAATCACACGTCCTACCAAACGGATCACGAACCGATTCGGACGGCCGTTAACGGCCCATTCATGTCGTCTCTCTGGAGTGGGGCCCACGAACGGCCCAGTTGCATTTACGCAAATAGGATGCTCACCAGATGCATATGTGACAATATTGAAAAAGCAGGTGCATATGACCAATTTGGACACTTACGGAGTGTACTGTAGCAAATTCCCCTATTAAGTATTACTTATTTGAATCTTAATAGTTCAGTTGGAAAATCTATTGTTTTTGTGTGGTCAATTTTAAGCATTGGATTTCAACCGTCTTAAGTCGTGCGTTTGTGATGTTTGAAAATGAAAAATGAGATGGAAGTGAAGTAGATAAAATCAAAAAACGTCTTTAAGAACAAATTTACACTATAAGTCTTAGAGAAAGGAGCTGAGGATCATATGAGAAAATTTTGGGATCAACTTCTTCTTTTTTGTTTACCTTTTTAATTTTTTTTAAGTATTACTGATTCTATTGTTTTCGTGGTCAAACTTAAAGCATCGAATTTCAACAGTCTTAACTTAAGTTACGTGTTTGTGATGTTTGAGAATGAAAAATGAGCTGGAGGTGAAATAGATAAATAAAATAAAAAACATCTTTAAGAACAAAATTACTTGACATTTGGTTAATAAAACATCAAGTGACTTGTCGAGGGATGATCAACACTTATCACTTTATTATTATTTTTGAAAATATTCTTATTTTAGTTGTAGAATTATGATAATATGAAGGTGATATACCTTTGATTTTGTGTTTTTGGTGGTTATTAAATTGGGTGAGGTTGAGATGGAGTCGGAGTTTTGCAGATTTGGTGTGTTGGCCTTTGGTGGGTCACATGGGGTGGGGAGGAGCGAGGAGAGGAGAAAATGGGGAGACGTGTCCGTGATTTAACGGGATGTTTGTCTTTTAATTAAAAATGAGTGAATTATTGCTTGTCTGTTTATGGATCTGAATCAAAGATGACTATCACGATCAGTTAAAAAAATATCATGTTCAATCATCTCTGTTTTTAAATTCTGTGTTGGAGACTGGTTTTTAACAAGAATATTGGGTAAGTAGAAAGTTCAATATTTGTAGCTTCTTCGATAAATTTTTACTTGAATTTATTTCATACATATAACACATGATCACAAAACCACATGCACCTTCGTTGTCTTCCTCTTTTCAGCCTTTTTCCTTTTTGTCCTTTGAAGAACATCAAATCCGTGGAGTATTTAATGCGAGAGAGTCCCTATTTTTCAATGACTACGACAGAAAGGAAAAATATTTGGAGAAAAGGCTCATATTTATCTTGTTTGGAAATTGGATATAAAATTGACGGAAAATGAATGGAAGAAGACCTTGGATGTTCTGATATGTAAGCAGAAGGCGTTGAAAGTTGAGGATCGACCGGTCTTGAAGAGAAGACAACGATCTGTAAAAGACAATAGTTGGCCTTTTTGTCCAATTTTCCCTCATACTTTGTACTTGTCAACCTTTCTATAAATTGTCAATAATTTATCCTAAATTCTCAATAATTCCTACGTATTTTAGGTGTCGGACTATTTTTAGGCGTTTTTACTAAAAAAATTAAAGTCAGAAATGGTATTTCATTTCGCTCTTTACGTTGCGCGTCAATTGTTCGATAAAGTTAGACGATTGAGTTTCTCTTGGTGGTGATTCTTTGGTTGTATACTTGTATGGCTGTGGTTATCCATCAGCTTTAATTTTATCTTGAATTGAACCATTATTCTAAAAAAGAACCATTACCCAGCAAGCTTTTTGCAGTTGAAGTTGAGGAGTTTGATAATATGGATCATGAGAAGACCACAGACACAGAGCACACTCTGTGGTTAATGGGTCTCGTGTGGAAATTGGGCAGATTTAGGTTCGGATAGCAGGGAAATTAAAAGGGTTACTTCGTATGAGAAAAGCGAGCGGTGTTAGTTAACACGAAGAGTAATTAGAACCTAACTAACTAATATCAACAAGATAAATAAGCAATCTTTCTATTTTGAATCGAGTGGATTGGAGATTTATCGTCATTTAAATGAGCAGTGTTTTGATAACAGAAGGTTGTTTTTTGAATGGGATGCACTAACTCCTAAGCGTTCCAAAATATAAAAAAACACGATTTTCTTTTGGTGTGCAAGTGTTGTAAAAATGAAACACGGCGTGCAATAGAATCAACTCGATCAAAGACGAGTATGTAAGGAGAAATTGAGCCGAACTTTTCTTATTTCTAGTTATGTATAATATAAAGCACAATCTCCTATAGGTGATGATCATTACTATTACAAAACTCTATAAGTTATAATGAAGTTACATTTAACTAGAAAAAGTTGAAAAACTCCTACAAGTATCCATCAAATAATGTGTGTTGTAACCATAAATATTTTTTTAAATCAAGGCCTCAACAAACAATGAAACAACTAACAAGTAGCAATGAGGGTTGAAAAAAGGAGACTCCGATTTCCATTTTATCAAGTAATCAATAAAATGAGTCATTTCTTCTTTGGAAAAAAAAAATCCAAAATCCAAACTTATAATCCTTAAGGTGTGATCGGTTTGAAGGAAAACCATAAGCGGAAAATTAAACTTTCGTGATACATTTAGGTGACCGAGAAAATTGAAAATTTGCAAGAGAACTCAAAAGATTGAGAATTGAAGTTATGTGATTTCAAAACTAATCAAAAATTGTACTCGAGACAAGCTCTCGTGTTTCCACTTCCAAGCGAAATGAAGTATAATTTCCTTTTATTTTCACCTCAATTTTTTTCATGATATTAGGGTAATAGATGATTTCTTTCCATTTCAACACGAAAATTATATATTTGCATGTCCATCAAAATATTAGGAACTAGACTTCTTAAAAAAAAATTCCAAAAATAGGGTTACATTGCAAATCACATTTTGGCTCCATTCTTGTATACCCCACTTCTGGAGTTTGGAGTTGGGTCTTAGGGAAGAAAAACTTATACGTGGACGTTCATGACAGACTACATTTTTAAACATGGTGTTTGTTCTTTTTATATAAGGAGATTATCAATTTTAAATAAAGGAGTTGTCTATGATTTTGCTGTATATTTTATCACTTTTAATGATACATTTTTATGCAATGGGTTGTCATTTTTAAATAAGAAGGTTGTCTGTTTTACAGGGATGCAGTGCTCATTAAACATTTTTTCAAAAAAAAATCACAACCTTTACTGGAAGTATCAGTATCTAGCATGGTTTTAAAACTGGACCAGACCGGACGGGACGGTTCGACCCGATCGACCCGGGAATCGATGGTTCAACGACCGGTTCAACTAAAAAATCGAGCATCTAATCGAACCGTTCTGAACCGGATTGAACCCGGTCCGACCGGGTCGGGCCGTTTGGTTGGACCAATTGGTCGGACCGGACATAAAAAATTTCAAATTCCCCTAATTTTTAAAATCAGAAAATATGATGATTTTTTCTATTCTTACAAACAAAAATCCACCACTCACAAACTCTTCTCTCTCTCACCAAATCCCTTCGTAAGTATGATGTCATGGATAATATTGAAGATTGATTTTGATTTTAGATTATTAATCCGGATAATGTTTTCTCTAATTCGTATTCGAGAAAATTTGTTCCGTTAAGTAAAGATAACAAATTTACTGAGTTAAACAAATTGTGTTTGATATCATGAATTAACGTTTGGTGTGTATATATTAAATAATTTTACAAAAATCGGTTCAAACCTGTCCGACCGTTAATATTTATTCGGTCCCGTCCAACTTCGGGATTCAAAAATCCTGATGTCATTCTGACGTTATCAACGATCCGACCGTGATTGGACCGTGGTTCGACCACATTGAACCAAAATCGAAACTTTATCAGTCTGATTACCGAGTTCTAAAAACCTTGTTACGTAGGAAGAAGATACAAACAAAAGGCGTCACGTCAGACACCAGAAGGTGGCGTGAGTTGGTTCTTTAACTTATGTGTAAAATCCAAACGGTAAAAATCAAATTTAAAAAAATCTCAAACGCGAGACATAAAAACGACTGTTTGCGAATTTCCGTAGGTCCAAAGCCAGCGGGAAACAGAATTAAAAAAAAAAACCTAACATGAGAAGAAACCCTAGCAACCGGCGCGGAAGAAAGGCCGCCCTCTTCGCCTCCATCGACCTCCACTCCTCCAACTCCCCAAACCCTCCCGTCCTCCGCCACTGCGACCGCCACATGCCCCCCGACGCCGACAAAGACGAGAAGGCTTCCGGGAAAAGATCCTTGGTCGTCAGGATCCCGCTCAAGAAACGACCCCGACCCGCCGACGCCGCTTCCTCCAAAGGGGAGGACTCGGGAGTGAGGAGACTCCCACCGTCCCTGTTGGCTTCCCCCGGCGGGAATGGAAGCGGAAGCGGAAGGGGAGGGAAAGGCGAGGTTGGTCGTGAGAGTGCGAGGTTGGGGAAGGGGAGCGAAGAGGACGGTGGTGTTGGTGATCGAAATGCGGCGGAGGAGAAGGTAGGGTCGGGGTCGGATTTTCCCAGTAGCGTTTTCGATGTCGTGGAGATATTTAGAAGAGGGTTAGGTGGAGAAGAGAAGGAAGATGATCTTCTGAAGGTGGCTTCTGAGAAGGGAATTGCGTTTGGGACCCCCAGGTGGTGGAGACCTGGAGGTTACGGCGGCGACGAGGTGAATCAATCTTTTTTGTTTTCAACTATTGCGATAGTGTTATGATGTTTCTTAATTCTTATGTTATGCTATGCTTTTTCTTGTTAGCTTATGCCATTTAATAAATAAAATATATATGCTTTAAAATAAATAAAAACTTGTTTAACCCTCAGCTGGTGAAGGGTTATCTAGTTTTTTCATGAGCCCTATGAATATAGGATATCAATTCACCTTTGCCAGTTACTGCTTCACCACAAGCTTCTTCATTCTGTGCACTGCAAATTGAGTGATTCTTCTTATTGACATCGACATCTTATTTACTATTTGCCTTCTGTGGTTGTAAAATGTAGCTCCAGGAAATGAAGTTAGATGTGTTGATTAACTAAAAATTTGTACTCTACTTAAAGAGTTAAAACCCTCCCTCTCGTCTCTGAGCAAGGAATTCTGCGTAACGGTAGAGATATCCTAGATGACTTCTTGTTTATTTAAGCTGACAGTCTACTTCCGGAGTATTTTTTAAAATTTGTGCTATTACCTGTCCAGACTTCAAATTTCTTAGCTCTACTCTTGGAATTTGGAAGGGTAAACAATATATTCGTAAGTTGCTCTTTTTTTCCTAATTAAATGTCTACTCTACTTAAAAGTTAAAACCCTTCGTCCTCTCATCAGTCTGCTACAATTTCTTTTGTCACAGTACAGATATCCTATATGACATTCTTCTTGTTATTTAAACTGACATTTTACTCCTGGGGCATTTTTCAATTTGTGCTATAACCTGATAAGTCTTAAGATATTTTGGCTCTTCTCTTGGAAGTTGGAAGGGTATGTTATATACTATGAAGTTGCTCTCCTTTTTTCCTCCTGAAAATTGGTTGGCTTCTGGTACTGTGGTTATCATTTTCTTCAGTTGGTTTGTTCCCTCTTCTGTCTAGGAAGAGAGGGTGGGTAATTCTAATGTCTGTTTTGTCTATTCTATAATAAATCTTTGGCATATGATTACATTTGCACCAGAGTTGAACTAGAGATTGTGTTATGTTTTCATTGTTGACATTAGTGCCCTGTTTCAATCTTGTGATATATTATTCTATATCCAATCTCTCAGCTCAAATGCTTTTAGATATTGAGTAACCTTGCGTTGTTTACATGCACAGAGGTTTGGACATTTTGGTTGAACTTTAGTTCTTCTATCTAACTTCTATAGTCACAATGCTCTTCAATTATTTGATCAGTACTAATATATGAATATGTTATTTTTTTTTATGCAGAAATGAATGGATCACCCAGAACGGCAGAAGATTATCTATCTATTGCCTCTGCAAGTGAATTGCCCTTCTGAAAACTAAATGCTTTGGCTGGAGTGCGTACATCTTCCGAACAAGGATAGAAAATATTTGGGCCTTAGGCTTACTGTAAGTTGGCATCTTTCAGAACAAGAATATCTGCTGCTGCAAGTTGAAGACAACATTCAAAACCGTCAACGAATATCCTTCTAAGAAGACCGTCCAGAAGAGTGTCCAAATCAAGGAAACTGTCAAAGAAAGACGATATGGTATTATAGGGGATCACAGCTAACAATGCTGACAAATCATAGGCATCGGAGTGCTGGTTATCGAATTCCTCAATATAGATTAAGATTTGAAGCTTTTGAATTTGTCCGGAGTCAATACAGATTTTGAGTTGAAGCTTGAACATGTCCAGGCCTATATCCATTCTCAGGACTACCGATACTGCACAATGTGTTACTGCATTGCCGGACTTCCAATGTACCAGTTCGCATCTTCGAAATAACTCTAGTTGAAATTTGTCTAAGAAAGATCAGAATTGATTCCGTTCTTTCTTACATATCGTCTTTCTAAGTGTAGTCCAACAAGATCCATTGTCTGAAACTTCACATACTGAACTCGTATAACAGGTAAATGATATTTTGATCCGTGACTCAACTTAACCGGAAGTGGTAAATCTCCAACAAAATTTACACTAGTTTCTGAGCAGTCCGTTCCTCTGACACAGAAGAGACATGCAACCGGAACAGTTTATGTGTTTTATAACAAAATGACAGTTCTTTACGAGCAGCCAATTATTAGCTCTCATAAGCTCGGATTGCTGGGGTTCCACACAAGAACAAACATCATAAATTCACAATGCCAAACCACGAACAATTCTAATTTTCTCTTAAAAAAGATCATTTAAATTTATATCATCTGCAATCAAATTGCAGATCTGTTATGTTCCACTATGATCAAAGAAGTACAATGTGGGTGAAGGTTTAGCATAAAAATTAGCACCATAATAATAAACAAAAAAAAACAGATCCAAAAACACATATGTTACGAAACCCTAATCCGACCACCTCTACGGCGACGCCTCGACGTCCTTATCGGCCTTCTTCTCCGGTAAGACCCCCCCATCCCCACCCTCCTCGTCCCCGACCAGATCATCCCTAACCCTAAAAATGGCGTGCAAGACGACAACCGGCACCCCAATCCCGAGCGCGGTGAGGAGATGACCGACGGCGTCAGTGAGCACGATCTGGACGAGAACAACGATCCCGACGAGGGCGACGACGAGGCGGCGGTCGAGGAAGCGGTGGAGGAGGCGGGAGGAAGGGAAGGCGCGGAGGAGGACGGCGTAGAAGGCGGCGACCTTGGACATGGCCATGAGGAAGAAGAGGGTGGGGCGGCGGTGGGGGGCGAGGGTGAGGAGGAGAGAGATCCAGAGGAGGACGGCATAGTGGAGGCGGAAGAAGGCGAGGTTGCGGACAGCGCGGACGGCGGCAGCCTCGGCGTCGGGAGGGGTGGAGAAGGACGTGGGGCGGAGGAAGCGGGAGAGGGACTTGCGGGTCGAACGGATTTGGTCCCGGAGGCGTTGGATCGTCCCCGCCGGCGACCACCAGGGACGGGCCATCAGGTCGCCGACGACGTCTGGATCCGGATTTTTATTTTATTTTTATTTCTTCTTCTTCTTCTTCTTCTTCCAGGAATGGAGGAGGTTTTGCTTTTTGACGGTTTGTTTTTTGGGGCAGAGGAGAAGCGACCCCCAGCTTCAGAATCAGCGCAACGATTGAGTCAGAGTAATTATGTCGTGTGTTTCTTCAGTTTTTACCAACGATTAGTATAGTAATTAGTAGTAATTAGTAATTACTGTGGGAAATGAAGGAAAGTGGTCGAAATTGGACTCGGACTCGCGTAAGTATACTCGCATTTGATAGTATCTTTTTAACCTTTTATACCTTGAAAGTCATTAGAATCTACTACTTTATTCTTCGGACGAGTGAACTATGGATCCAAATATAGCCCAGTTGTTAGAGTCCTGCTACCAAATCAGACTTGAAAATGAAAGGAATCCATCATCAGATGGAAGAAACATTGCTTACACCACCTTTTGAATAGCTGCTTCACTCTTATGATATCAGACATAAATCATACTCTTTATTTCTTAGGTCATGTATTGGTGGTATGTTTAAAATTCAAATTTAACTACAATTAATATCTTAAGAAATTAAAAATTAAGATAGTGGAAGTAAGGGTAGAACATGAAATTTTTAATTATTATTTTTATATTTCCGGGAGAATGTCAAAAATCAAGTTAACCAACTCGTTGGCATTCTGCCGTTGCATATGCGTTGCCATCGACACACGTTAAGTGGTAATAGGTCATTAGGTTGTAGTTAAGGAGGTTAAAGGGTCCAAGTGGGAAGACTTTTCCTTGCCTAGTTGCGCGTTAGTGCCGCGTTACGCGGTGTGGATTTTTATTTTTATTTTTGAAAGTAGTTAGGTTAGATACATGCGGTGTGGAAATTTGCCGGAATAATATTTCAGAAGATATTTGCATTTTTTTACCTCTATTTTTGTCGTATTTGGATTTATATATTTTGTCCCATTTCTAATTTTCCCATTTACGTGCCGTTTGGGAACTGAGTTTTGACATTTTGAGGTTTGATTTTTTTGCAAAAAAACTCAAACGCAAAACCAAGAATCCAAACAACTTTTTGGATGTTAGAGGTTGCGGTTGATGTGGAGGTTTGGCCGTTTGGGAATTTTTTTGTATAGAAAGTTGCGTTTTGGCAAACAACCAACTTGACCTTGTGTTTTGCAAAACGCAAGGGGCCAACTTTTATGTTCCATTTTCCCCTTTAACTTATAAATGTGATTCTAGTTTGTATCCTTGATTATTTCCCCTAAACTAATCATTACTCGGTAGATTTATCCATATTTTTTATTTACCCAACTAACATCAACATTCTTGTATTTTCCATACCAAATCTATTTTTTGGTAAAAAGACATCAAAACGCTAACCTTCAAATTGTTCCACACAACCTCCCAAAATGGGCCCAAACTCTGAGTTTTGAAACCACAACTGCACAAAACAAAAACCCCAAATGGGGGGGTGGGGGGAATTATAATTGTTGTTCACTTAACCTGATAAAACGAGATCTAAGACCCCGTTTTAAACCCCAAACAAGATCTAAGACCCCGTTTGGATAGCATTAAATCCAACTCGACATCCAAACGGGTTGCGGTTCCGAAGAATCTCGGCTTCTGACACACAAAATAAGCAACATTTATAATGGGATGAAGAAGCTGGGCCGGAGGAGTTTCTCAGTTCATTTGAAATTTTGATTTTGTTTGGACTAATTTATTCCTCATATCATTTGGAGATTAATGCCGGGTAAAAAAAATTATTTTTTTTAAGAAATATGAACAAATAAAAAACATATTTTCAAAAGAATTTTTTTTGAAAAAAAAAATTTAAAACGAATTTATAATGAATTTTAATTTAATCAAAATACGAGGACAATTTAGGAATTCCATTTGACAAGACGTTACCTACTTTCAGAATCATTCTGTCCATCCAAACAACTCCCAACATTTAAGAATAAACTGTTTCTGGACTCACATTCCAAAAAGCTAACTTCTAATCAGAATCTGACATTTAGGAGCTGCCCCCAAACACCCCGATATTCATTTTACAAGTAAAATCCAATATCCACCGAGCCTGGTCCCCCCTCGACTGAAGTTGGCATCGCCACTGCTTGTGTCCTTAGACCGTGGGTGTGGAGAGTCATTATTTTATGATGATGCGTGGATGCAGAAATTTGAGGTAAAATTAATATCACATCTGCCAACAATATCACAATATATAGTTTTTTCATCTTTTGGAGTTGCTTGTTGGATGGATGTTAATAAATAAATAAATACGACAGGTGAAAGTTATCATAATTGAGTATATTAGTGTATGAGATTGACCTTGGTAAACATAAATAAGGTGTAAAGCCAACTCAACCTGCAATGAAAATAAATAAATATACTAAAGTGACAGTTATCATAATTGTGTATACCAGTGTGAGATTGACCTTAGCAAGTAAGGCGTAAAGCCACGGCCTGCACTCCTCCAACTATACAGGGTCCGTTTGGGAGCACCTTACTCAGCGTCTACGTCGGGCCAAGACGTCCTGACGCGGATTGAGGCAACCAAACAATAAAAGTTGGTTTCGATTTTTGCGTCTCAAAGTCAGACGCGCCTATGTAAAATCCACCCATTTGAGAAGCTAACCGAAGTTAGCTTTTCATCCAGACGCGATTTTTTTTGTTGAGTTACCAATATTACCCCTTGTTAATTATTGTTTGATTACTAATATTGAAATCATTTTTAATCTGTTTTTAAAATCTTCTTTTTTTAAAATATATTTTCTAATTGTTTGGGTTTTTTAAAAAAAATTATTGAATAAAATAACCCAACTTTTTTCAATACGTTCTCTCCTCTACATCATTTAGGGTCGGTCGATCTTGAAAAAATTAAAAAGTCATAAAAAAATTTAAAAATTAGGAAAAAATAAAAATAATTAGAAAACATATTTTGAAAAAAATAATAATTTAAAAATAGATTACAAATAATTTTAACAAATCAAAACATAAAACATAAAAAAATCAAAAATTAACGTTTATCGTTTTCATGGAACATAAAACATAAATAAACATAAAACATTTATCGTTTCACACGTCCAAAACACAAACGCAAAATCAAAACACCCAAACAACTTGAGATTGGGTGTGGGTTTTGGGTTTTTCATGCAAGGGTACCCCAGACGCATCGAAAGAGTAAGGTGCATCCAAACAAAAAAAATTGCGTCCGAAATTTTCACTCCCAGACGTTGTGGTCTCCAAAAGTTTTCAGACGCAACGTCTGGAAACTCAAACCGAGACGCCATTGGTATCCAAACGGACCCACAGTCGTTTTCATGAAGTCCAGAAGACTTAACTTGGAGGGATCAAACCAAAAGCTACAAAGTCCCCTGAGTTTATAGTAGAAGCAGTAGAGATTTTAAAAACCGAAACACCAGTTTGAATCAACCATCTTCGTTTAATTTTACAACACTTGTCCTTTTTATGATACAGATGCAGTGTAATAACAATTATTTCTATCTACTTCCACAAATTCAGATAGGAACCCTCCTTAAAACAAGTGTTTTAACGTTCATAGTTTCTAGTGTTCCCACTAAAACAAGTCCAGACAATCGTGTTGGGGTGACGTTGGATCCTCACAAGGAGGATGTGTGTGCCTTCCTTCATATGTTGTGATCACCATTCGACAATCGTCCGACATCCTCTCCACCCTTTTCTTCACCCGACAATTGCTATGACTACAACGATAATAGCTCCTGTGCGTCTCATCAATGAAATGAGCAAACTGATATTAGCCAAAACATTACATACCTTTTCTAACAAACCTGGATTACTGTTAGTTGTTGTGGAAGTTGGTTACCTTGGGTGGGTGCTGTTCTTGACAACTTTCTGACCATACTTCCTCCACTTATAACCATCATCCAGCACATCCACATCACTCCTTGTCTGGAAGCAGAATCTTGGTGTTCGAACTTTCCTTCCTACCTTAACCTTGCCCTTGTCTTGCACTTCCATTTCCCTACACCTACATTTCACTTAGGTTAGTTATGTCTTTCAGATACATCAACACAAAAAGACCATTGCTTTGTAGCTGAAGGGTCAAAGGATCGAGGCACAATCTATTTGTAGCTGAAGGGTCAAAGGATCGTAACTAGATTTAGTGAGTTTAGAGCTGATCTTATTTGTTTAAGTCCCTACAATCTCACCATTAGATTTAATTACGGTTAATCTACCGTTAGATCATTTTATTAGCATAACCGTCATATTCTTTATCTACTTTACAATTTAAGATGAATGATGGATATGATAAATGCTTAAAATAGTTAGATTAAACTCAAAGTTCACTGAAGAATTACTATATATATATTTCTGAACCCTGACTAAGCGAAGAGCATTGTATACCGTTTCTCTTCATTCCGTAAACCAAAAACGGTAAGTCGTAATTTACTTGCTTGCCAACCTTGAACTGCTGCTGCCATCTTTCTTGTTGTCTCTGGCAATTCTTGTGTAGCTCAGGCTCCTGATCTGATTGATGATTACATTCATGGTAATTGAACAATGTAAACAATTCTATGACATATAAACCATGGCATGATTGTAAAAAGAACAATTGTTACGAGTTAATCACCTCTTGCTCACTACTACCAGGATTGTTTTGCATAGGCAGAGTTGATAATTGCGAAAGGCATTGTTCTGTGAACGATATATTCAGAAAGCCCAATGCGTGATCATCAACTTCATCAATTTCCCTGATAAAGTCGATACTGTCTGATGCATTCGGAGAATTGTGGAGCTGAGGGACATTGCTGGAGTGGCATTGTGGCTCATTTCTGCCATCTTCTTCCATCAATGCAGTGAGGGTCAGTGCCTCTATGCCTTTTATGTCTCCTTCCCTAGTTTCTTCCACTTGATATTGTCGGTGGTCTGTAGGTACTTGTTGGATTATGTTTGCTAAGGTGGCAGTTTTTTGTTTCTTTATTTCTAGTTTTCATCTTAATTGCTTTGCTACGTTGAAAAAATATAGCCAGATATGATCTCTGAGACCGTACGTCAATTTTCATTCATTTTGGAAAGGGAAAATTTGAGATAAAGTACACCTATCATGCAGTGATAATAAGTAGAAAGAGAAGAAGAAGAAACGACCAATACCAGTAAGATAAAAGTGATGCTTTCCTATATGGAATGCACAGAATCCATTCATGTTTCCATACATGTCTGTGCCTCCCTGTGACACTGTTCATATAGGCAGTTTCCTAACGGATTTTTTTTCAAAATAATCAAAAAATTGAAAAATATGGAACTCAGAAACTTATTTGGCAAAAATATGCAAATTAAAAACGACACCTACAGTTAGGGGTGAGTTTCAGTCCAGGACCGGACTGAATTAGATCGAAGACCGAATTTTACCCATCCCCCGGAGTGAAGACCGGACCGAAAAAATTCTCACCCCTACCTACGGTACCGTTTTCATTAAGTTTCATTAAGTGAAAATGACACCCGAGGTGTCGTTTTTACCTCAATTAAAAACGACACCACTAGTGCCGTTTTAAACCAAGGTAAAAACGGCATCCGAAATGATGTTTTTAACATAGAGTTAAAAACGACACAAATGTTCTATCTCCTATTCTTCCCAATTCGTTTCTTCATTTTTCCTCCCATTCTCTCCGACGATTTCATGTATTTTAGACCATTTTTTATAAGATTTTGCTTTATTAGTTTGTATTTATGTGCATTTGATTGGTTTGGTTTGGTTAGGATTTGTGTGGATATGTTTGGTTTGAATTTGTTTGATTTGGATTCGATTGGTTGATATTTGGCTATTGAGTTTATCTTATTTTGTTTAATTAATCTTGTGTGGATGATGTTATATTGTTATGATTAATTAATCTTGTGTGGATTTGATGGGTTGATTAATGAATCAATTAATCTCCGAAGTCCCAATTTAATGAGTTTACATTGTCTGGATGAAACGCATTGTGTGGATTTGTGTTAAACCAATGAAATTTAATGATCAATGTTGTAGTTGTTGGAATTAGGTTGATTGTAAATAATGTATGAAATTTGTTTGGATTGTATTATTTAAACCGAAGAGTACGTAATTTTTTAATTATGTTTCACAGTTTCCAAAATATTGATTTCACACCATTGTCACGATCATGTTGACCCTTCAATGTTAGTACTACAGAAAGATCATAAACCATCTTCGATCCTTGAAAATGTAAGTGTTTTGATTTTTAATTTCAAAATATTGTGTATCGGTATTGGTTTATATTAGACGTAAAATAATTAATTTTCTTTTTCATAAGCCTTTGACGGATATTAAATGCGTCGAGCACGTCATTCAGTTCAACATGTGAAATGCGCAAGATGAAAGGATGTGTGATTTGCTAGTGATTGCGGGATTTGACACTGTGTCTCGATTGCAACGACTGCAACTGGATTGAAATCTGATCCGTGTTGTTGTGGAGAGGTGGAGGCATGAGACACACCTTCCATTTTAGACACGGGGAGATGACCATCATGCTACAAGACGTAGCTATGCTTAGTAGTCTTCGTGTTGACGGTTTGACAATGTGTGCAACTTAGATCATGATTGGACTCAAGTTTGCATGAATCTGTTGGGTGCTGAAGAATAAAAAACGACAACTGCAGTGAACGGTGGATACATGTCATTGCAGTGGTTGTATCAAAAAAATTATGTTGTCGAGCCAGATGCAACAGATGAGCAAGTTATGCAGCACACGAGAGCGTACATTTTGTTTTAGTTAGGATCCGGGATAGTAGGTGATAAGAGTGGAAACAAAATCCACTTTAGATATTTACTGTTGTTGGAGAACATATTTGAATGTGAAAACTACAGTTGGGGAGCTGCATCCTTAGTTGTTCTGTACCAATATTTGGATCAGGCATGTCTGAAAAAAGGAAAACAATTTGCTGGTTTCCTTACATTGTTACAGATATGGTGTTGGGAACATCTTCATGTCGGACGACCATATAGAATTTCCGGTGTGCAACTTCCATTGTGTCAGTTAGGTTCACGTTGACAGACTCCTATGTCGTGGGCGAACAATATGAAGACAACTCAGATTGAATTTTACAGAAATGAGTTAGACGTTCAAGACGAAAGTCAAGTTTGTTGGAACCCATACGAAGAAGTAGATCTGATGGCGTTACCTGATGATTGCCGCCAAGGACATGAAGTTTGGATGAGCAGATCATGGATTGTTTGTTTCAGAGTTGCAGTCATTCACGTTCAGACATGGTTATGCGTCAGTTTGGATTACGACAACATATTCCAGAAATAATGGAGATTTGCAAGATGAAGAAGGCTCAGGGGAAACCGAGAGTAAACTGGTTGCAAGAGCAACAATTATACATTCAAGTATGGTCACGTCAGCGAGAGTTTGTGCTATTCGACACACCTTCACTGTCAGAAGATTTAGCTGCTAGTAGACGTATTTACATTGAGTGATGTTGACAGATTACGATTCGATGGTTGACGAGAAGAGTTGACGATGCTGAATTACCGAATTATAGGCCTTCAGCTGCTAGAGATCGATACTTGGTAAGAAATGAAAATCTTATAATTTTAGTTAAGCTTTTAATTTGCATTTTCTAATCATAAATGTGTTTTATGGCAATTTCACGGCTTACACACTATTACATGAAGATATTCACCATCTTGAAGGGATGCATTCTTTACACATGCCCACTCAGTCATTAACGACAAAATTGAAGAAAAAGATCAAAGAAATGATGACGTGCTTCAAAAGTGTGGATCAGTTATTGAAACTGTCACAAGATGTTTGCTCCCAACCACATCGAACAGATTCTGAGGAAAATCTCCCAGAAATAGGAGTGTCACTTGACGAGAAGGATAATTTCATTTTCACCGGAGTGTCTGCCAACGATGGAGAGATTTTGACTCAAGAATCGCACCGTATTATGTTCTTTCAAGGCGAGAGTTCTTCATTTCACGTAGGCGAATGTTCAGTTATTCAACCACAGATAAGTCATCATGATGAAAGGACAAAGTGGTAAGTCACATACACGCTTTAATACACTGTTGAAGTTTTCTGACAAGTTTGTGGTCATTATACCGAAACGGCGGCCAAAATCATGACTTAATGCCCAATACAAAACATCTTATTGTTCTTTAATCCACTTGAAGTCGTGAGGGTAATTAGCCTCGATATCCTTCAGATGCTCTTCAAATATATTTTTATCAGGAGCGACACCGGCATGTCAAAATTTATGTTGCAATTCGACATTCCTTCACTGAACATTTCTTGACATATTTGCACTCATATGCCTCAGATAGAACATGTGAACATGACCTCGCTCGGGGGGGGGGGGGGGGGATATTCACAATATTTGTAAGACCTGAAAATCGGTAATACACAATCTATCTCGTGTACATACTCTACTGGCCAAAATACTTAAGAACCACTACCATGAGCTGCCTGATTCCTTTTCAATAACAGCAAATGCCAAAGGAAACAAATTGGAGTTCGCATCCATACCCATAACAATCAAAAGAGTCCCCTCAAACTTGTCAAACAAATGAGTCACATCAATGCTCAACACATGTCTACAATACTGAAAATCTTCAATTGAGGTCGTGAATGACCAGAAAATTCTTTTAAATTGCTCAACGTTGTGACTTATCCTCTGTGTTTGAATCCCGACCACGGTGCCAGGATTGGTGGTGCAAATATTAGACGTAAAACGTCTTAAGTTACGATAAGATGCATCATCAACTCCGTATACTTGTTCCAATACTTTCTTGCGGGCGTACCAATTTTTGTTATACTTGATATCTATGAAGTAATGAATCTTCACTAAAGCTTGAATTTCTGCAAGAGTAATGACTATGTTTGTTCGAATGATGACAAGAATTATGTTAGAAATTAAACCGGCATCACATTGTACGTGGTCATGCAAAAGTCTATCGTTACTACAGGTGTGTTCAGATTTGTACTTCTTAACTTGAAAACATTCTTTGCTCTGACTGTAAGAGGCATGTATCTTCCATTCACACTTTTTTTCAAACAACCAGTTGTAAATATTTTTTGCCCAGACTTTAACACTTTGAATTGGACACTTTTTCGCAAATGTCATTCCTTCAACTCATGCAACAAATCTTTTTTTGTTGAGAAAATTCTATGCAACCAATAACTCCGTCCATCTTCTAAGTTATCGTATTCAGTGTACGCAGCAATACGCTCATCGACATTTCCAATGACTGAATCTTCAATCCAGTTCTCGTCAGGCTCTATGTCTGGCAAATGCCTCAAATCTGGTAGTACTGGTAATGGTGTCAATTCATTACTAACGATGGTTTCATGTACGTAGCTATCAGGTTCTCGATTCACTGCGTCTGTCATATGATGAAACATGTTCTGCAGCTCCGGAAGTGGGGTTGAATCTACATCAACAATGTCTATCTCATCACCATCCATCCGACCATCTGCCTCATCATCATTTGTTTCATCACTATCTGCATCTTCAACTTGTCTTCCTTGAGAATGTGATTGAACTACAGGTGTGTTTAGACTTGTACTTCTTAACTTGAAATTATTCTTTGCTCTGATTGTAAGAGGCATGTATCCTCCATTCACACTCCTTTTTCAAACAACCAGCTGTAAATCTTTTTGGCACAGACGTTAACACTTTGAATTTGTCATTTTTTCACAAATGTCATTCATTCAACTCATGCAGCAAATATTTTTTTGTTGAAAAGTTCTATGCAACCAATAACTTCGTCTATCTTCTAAGTTATCGTATTAAGTGTACGCAGCATTACGCCCAATCGACATTTCCAATGACTGAATCTTCAATCCAATTCTCGTCAGACTCTATGTCTGGCAAGTGCCTCAAATCTGGTAGTACTGGCAATGGTGTCAATTCATTACTAGCGATGACTTCATGTACGTTGCTATCAGGTTCTCGATTCACTGCGTCTGTCATATGATGAAACATGTTCTGCAGCTCCGGAAGTAGGGTTGACTCTACATCAACAATGTCTATCTCATCACCATCTGCCTCATCATCAACTGTCTCATCACTCTCTGCATCTTCAATCTGTCTTCCTTGAGAATGTGATTGAACTATGTCTGCTTCATAATTACTAATATTCATTTGTAGGGGTGAGCATCCGGTCCAGACCGGACCGGACCGAAACCGAAAATTTAAAAAGGCCCAGACCGGACCCGGACCGGGTTATGCTCACCCATATTCATTTGTGTGTCCTCGTACGATTCAAAATACGACTGAGGAACTGCCGACGACGGACCTGCTTTATATTGGCTATATGTTTGTGTCATTTGTTGATAATCCTCATTCAACTGACTTTGGTGGACATTAGTATAGTGCTTGGGTTGTTTCTGAACAAACAATACAACCGTATTCATGAAGTTAAATAAAGATAACATTGTAGTCGTGCTCTGATCATCAAAAGCTTCAGCATGTGTATACTTTTCATACGGTGACCATTTGCAAGTTAACTTTAGATCAAACTCTCATTCTTGGAAACCACAAACTCAACAAACTGTTTCACAGAGATTATCATATCACATTTCTGTATTAACATTAAGTATCCGTCTGAATCACCTTCATATTCTGATACCCCATATATGAATGTAATAATTTCATCGAAAACCCCCATAACCAATCCGATACCGGAGCTCATTTTTTCGAGTGTAGAAAATCTACATTTCATACATGAACATAACAACAATACATTAACTATACATGCATTGTATTTCATGTCAAAATAAAAAAACAAAACCAAATAAAAACCAAACCTTAACAGTGTTGGTCATCGGAGAGAGGAAGTAACGGAGAGTGAAGATAAATTTGGGAGTGGGAGAATGAAAATGCCAAATGGTAGTATTGTACTTCGCCTAACATCACTACCTCAAACTCCCCATTTTAGTGCCCTAATCACAAGTTCACAATTAACTTTCCAGAACTACTTACCAATGAAGTTCTTCTACTAATGGTATATTTAGCTAAAATTTTGTTTCTTCATTCTAGTTGTTTTTGGTGTTTACTTTGTCAAATATTTTTTTGTGCTTCACCTACTGTCAATGTTGATTCCAGCATTTCTGAAATTCCCACCACTATCTCATCCACTTGCAATTTCCATTTTCCAAAGACAACAATCAGAGCGAAGGCAGCAGCATACAGGGGTCTAGGGGCTGTTTAGTATTCAACACTGCTATCCTTCCAAGTTAGAATTTTATTGCATATTAAACACTGCTATCAGCAACAATAAGGCTGATGGCTTCTTCCTATCTCCCCACCTTTCAAATTGGTTCCTTGCCCATATCATCTCATCATGACCCTTATGATTTTTGTTGGTAGTGTAGTAAGTTTGAGGGTTCCAGTAGGCAGTGGCAAAGGAGACGCCAAACATTATTCTCGGTTTCTCACTGTTTGACACTTTGACCAATGACAAGAGGGGGGGAAATTGTTTTTTGTAAGTACTCTCGTATTGTTTTTTAGAAGGATACGAGGTCATTATATTATGGATTAAGGACACATATGTTTACCTTGTAAATGGTAATGTTATGGCTTCTATCATACCCTTTAAGCATGGATTTGTAGAAATGTTGTGAATATCATTCTGGCAACGGACTTTCTATTTTAGTGTCATCAAGACTACATCTTAATCGATACGTATATGTGCTTTTGCTCTTGAAAGGATAAAAGGATGTATATTGAAGTTTCATTGACAAGAAAAAGATCATCCAAGAGGAGGCTGAAGGATGAAAACTCGGTGGATGACACAATTGATCATTGATTTTAAATTTCATTCAAGTAAGAACGAGTCTTGTTTTAGAAATTTCGTTGTGGTAAAAATTGATATGTTTAGCCAAACAAAAGAAATTAAGAGTATATTATTTGTAAATTCCTCATAAAATTTCCTCATGATGTACGAATAACGCCTCCAAAACCTATATTATTGGTAGGAAAAAAATATATGAATTTACTTTTAGCTTTTCAGGATTAAGCTTCTCAAGCTTAAAATCAATGTCTATCCCAATAAAATTATATATTTGGTCTGAAGGTTCTCTTTGGGTACTCCAAATTGTTGGAGCTTTTGTTATGAAATACAAAACCATATGTAATCCCTCACCGACCATTTTAATTAATACATGAGGACATTCATATGGTCAAATAGTTTAAAATGATTCATTTCCGAATGTCCAAAGATGCTTTTATCACCCTGTCCTCTTAAGCTGTGATTTAATCAAATTTCCACTAAGATTTGAAATCTGAAAATAAGCCAATCTAATCATAAAGAGAGACACACTGGCAAGAAACGTGTGTAAGAGCGAAGGCAAAGGAGAATACAAGCCAAAAGCTGCAATCTCCGCTCTCCCAAGTCCCAACCACCTTCACTTAATCGTGGAACTGCTTTTAATTCTGAAGCAATCTGTAGGAGGGCATGTCTTCTAGATGTTGGATGTCTTCCAACAGTAGTTCTCTTTCCAGCTGCCTCCGTGTAGATTTCATCACCATCTGAGATCATACATCAGTAAAATGTGTCAAAAATGCATAAATTTAATTTACATGTAACTAAAATTATCAGAGCCCGTACGTACACTGAAGTCCATGTAGGAAGCACGCATGGCAAGCCAGTGACGATCCATCAGCTTGAAAGTTATGCAGTACAGGAGATCAAATGCTCGCTCATTTTCTGCAGGTTGATTAATCACCATTGTAAGCATACTACAAAAGCATCACGGTTTCCAAGAAGAAAGTGGAATTTGAGGTCAAAGGTATCTTCCTTTTCCAAAGATATAAACATATGAGCTTCAATCTAGATATCAATCGGTGTTGAGTGAAGAAACTAAGATGTAAGTAACAAAAATACTTCTAGACAGACTCGTGAAATTTGGTTGGTACACCATCTCAACAAAACTTAAACACTTAGGTTAAGGGTAGTGGATCCAACTCTATTATAGCGTATTGCACACATTGTGTGTTTAGCAATGTGAGACTAATTGCTCAACACTCCCCCGCACATGTGACCGAGATTATTTTCTCCGTGTCTACGTGTGATCAATATGGGTTGGAGTAGACCCTCATAGGTCGATCGACCCATTATGATACCATGTGAAATTTGATTGATCCACCACCTTAACAAAACCTAAACACTTAGGTTAAGAGTAGTGGATTATAAAGTGTTGCATACATTTTGTGTTTAGCAATGTGAGACTAATTGTTCAACAAGACTATACTTAAACAATCCCATGTCCCTGTGGTGTCTAATGAGTCCAACATGTGTATTTTAAATATGGGTATTTGTGTTGGGAAAGGTACCTTACCAGAGTTTCCATCACAATTCAATTGGTGTTGAGCAAGAAGTCTTGCAATCTCAAGTCACAATGACGCACCTTGATAATGTGAGATGGGATTTCAACGAATGTCACACCTTTATTCTCAGCACGTCTAAAGCTGATTAGGATTCTAAACTCTAAAGAATTCTTGTGATGACGTCTTTCCTATTTTGCCATTTTTCAGTTACACAGCATCAATGACTAATCACCCTAAGACCATTGTCATTGAGAGATCATCCCCAAAACTCCATACAATAAACCAGTCCTAAGAGGCTTAGACCAAGGTCATTGAGAAACCATCTCCAAAACTCCATACAATGAACCAGTCCTTGAGATGGGTGAAAACATAGACTTTATCATCATAGATTTAGTCAGTTTGATCACAGGGACACATCTTATCACAACCTAATACTAGTAGAGTTTACGACATGATCAAAGCTCCAATCTGTCTTTAGTTAACTTTATTTGTTTCCAAAATGCAGCAGGGAAGTTCTCATAAGGGTGTGATTCGATCGAAGGGGTTGAAAGGGGAATTCTTCGGGAGGTAATTGTTCACCCACCCAAGAGTGTTCTGAATGATGGGAAATATTAGGTGTGAGAGACTATTATACCCATATTTTCCCCCCTATCGTAATAATAGTGGGGATTACTCTCTTTTTTCCTTTTTCCCCTCATCTGACACTTATATTTGCTAAGAATGTATTATGGGTAAAATCAAAAACCTAACCAAAACCAATTTAGTTGGGTCAGGTTTAGAATTTCTAATTTAAGCTCCAATTCCTTTGCTAACAATTCCCTTGGTATTCCAAACCTATATGAAAAGAATTATTACCCCCACCCCCTGAGATCTAACATTAGTTCCTTAATAGTTACTCCCGAAATCATTCCTCCCAAATAATCATGCTCATTCCAATCACATCTTAAAGCTAGTGTTAATACATGTACTCTTAAAGGAATGTAATTGTCAAAATCCAGTTTGTACAAGATAAAGGTAGCCTAGCACATAAATCAGAAAATATACACTGAAACAAATGATTTTAAACCAAAAGAAAGCTAAGGATCTCGCTCTAGAAAAACAAGAAAACCGTAGGGCACTTCTAACATACCTGAGAGTAGCTTCAGAAAGATTGTGCACATTAAAGTATTTGGTTTGACTACAAAATGCCAATAAAGTTTCATCAATATGAAGCAGCATTATATTTCAAGAAACAAAATATCACCAACAAAAACTTTGGAAAAAGTAAGAGTAGAGAAGGACCGGCATTGTCCAAACAATAGAAAGTTGTGATTGTGAATGCACTAATATTAGATAGAAAGTACCTGATTGAAGATCAAGCATCTGAAGAAGCATGTATGTTATATTTACACCAGCCACCGCAAATGGATATTCCCACTTTGATCGATCACCTTCTTGCTTGCGAAGAAGACTTTGGAAGGATTTCTTCAATGAAAAAAGAAAGGCTTAAAGGAAGAGAAGCAATGCTATCAGGAAGATGATGTGGAGTTAATCTCTCTAAAGGAATATTATTTGCTTTAGTTTACAAATATCTTTCACTGCTTTATAGCAAAACTCGATTGTGGGGAGAAAATGGTAGTGCTACTTAGTATGACATATCATTGCACTCCAGAACCATGGCCTAGCGACAACCAGAAGTTGCAGAGATAAGAGATTTTAGAGCAATTATTTTGGTATTTTACGAAGAATTTGAAGAGCCTATACTGCCTCAAAATCTAAGGTGAAGCCCATTCTTTATAATAAGTTTATCCTCTAAAACTGCAGAGAAACAAGCATGACAAGCTATGACAACTGCTTCATTATTTAATTTTGGAAACCAAGGTACCATCATGAATTATAATTTCCTTGGTAACTCATTTCAAGTAGTTACAGTACTCGGCTGGAAGAAAAAAAGTCACTGTTTGAGTGTATATATGTATATTTATCAAGAATGCATTGACATAAGGATCGGTGTTTCGTGTGTCAATTTTTTCCTGTGTTCTTAAGTCTTAACAGTATTAGGCTTTACTGTACAAATGCGTTTATGAAAATGTTTAGGAAGCATCTATAATTTTGCATCTTCAGCATTTTGATTCAGACATCTTATAATTCGTGAGGTATGAAATATCTAGAGAAAGGATAGGGTTAAAAACAAATAGACAGTACGGGGAAGATCTTTGCAAAGAACAGTAAATTTTCCAAAGATATGAATCCACCGCCCCTGCAATATGACAAAAACTATGAGGAGCTAATTCAATCACCAAAGACCAATGTGATAGAAATAGGACAAAAAATGCACCTAAAGTCAGTGGATGGATCTTTTCCTTGCCAACCCATTTCCTTCCATTGTTCTGATATTAGTCCACAGAAATCAGATCCAGGAAAAGTAGCATACCAGAGGGCTCTCAGGGCTTCCTATAGTTTGAAATAGCAAGTAGGTTATATTGGAGGAAGTACAATTTTTTTTGAGTTGACAACAACAAGTTATAGTGGTAGCACATTAATTCCTTACAGTAGTACACAGTAGCCATTTCCGAACACCTACTGTGATACTAAGGTACAGGTACCCCAGGTAGGCTGAATAAAATATAGGTTCCTTTGCTTAAAACATCACATATATCATATATGTGATTCAGAGACCAAAATAAGATAAAGCAGACGAGGTTTCACTTTTAGCAAGTTGCAAAGGATATTGCTAGACAGAAATAGTAATCATACCAAATTTAACAATATTTGGTAAATAAGCGGATTCAGGATTTCCAAATATTTTCAAAGAGTTAAATTACACAGAATTTGAAATTTCAATTCATTTAAAAAAAATCTAGAAATAGCCCAAGGACCTATATGATTCTTTACCATCGAAAAAAGAGAGTTTCAACTCACTTAAAAGATGATATGCAACTGCATCACAGCTAAAAGCTAAAGCTTGACCACTCAAACCAAACTAGCATGCAGACATATGGTATGCAATCCTAAATCTAAAAAGACACAGATGTAGAGTGTTCTAGCACCAATTGCTTGTAAGACGTCTGTGAGATCCTAATCCTAATTGTGTCTTAATGATGTTTTAGGTGGTGATTAGGAGGAGATAGTTTTGGACGGCTGAGATGGAGTGTTGATGGATGAGGGGTTGAGATGGATTGGAGATGAAATTGATGGTTGAGATGGATTGAAGGAAGATATTTATGGTGACTCTCTCTCTCTCACTCTCTTACGACTCTCTCTCTCTCTCTCGTTGCTCACTCTCTCTCTCCCTCAGTGTGCTCCGGCGAGAAGTTGAGAGCTCCAGCGAGGAGAAGTGGTCGGCATCGGTTGGTTGGTGGAGGTGAGTTGGGTTGTGTGCTTATTCATCTCCATTGCGTTTTCCCTTTCTCTCTCTCAATCTACTTCGTTTTCAGTGGTCGGGGTGGGAGTGGAGAGTGAAGGAGGTGAATGTGTGCTCGTGTTTGTCGAGGAAGAGGTGATCGTTGTGCGAGCGTGCGGTTCGTCGACGGATCGTGATTTTGGGGAGAAGTGCTTGTGGAAGTGCCGTCGTGGTTCTTCGAAGGTTTCTTCAAATCTTCTCGGTATGTCAAACTTGTAGTTGTAGCTCATTTTAGTAGTTTGAGTATTTGGAAGTCGACGGTAGACCTTCCGGCTCGTCGCAAGTAAACATGCAGCAAATTTTACTGCATGATCGGTCGACCGGTTGGTGCAAACGGTCGACTGTTCTTAATGAGATTCGAGTTCTGCCTCACATCGGCCGAACGATGCCCTTGGGGCGGTCGAACGGGGCCCTTTTGCCGTTCGACCGTGTGCACTGTTATAAGTCGGTTGGGCGTTGACCATCTAAACGGTCGACCGCCTGTATGACTTTGTCCGACCGGTGACTTAAGTTTGATTGATGGTTGGTTCGACCGAAAGTGGTTCGGTCGACCGGACTTGATGTGGAGCGTGGGGGGGATTCCCTGGTGGAATTTAGTCGACCGAGAGTACTCAGGGGTTCGACCGGATTCATTGGTTGAGTTGGGGGAATTCCCTGATGGAATTCGGTCGACCGAGTGCTCGGGGGTTCGACCGGATTCGTTGTTGTGCGTGAGGGATTATTCCCTGGTGACTTTCGGTCGAACGGGACCCCTTTGCCGTTCGACCGATTGGTCGTTTTGTTCGTTGAACCTGGGAGGCGACTTATAAACGGTCGACCGTGACCTGACTTTGGTTCGACCGAACGAGTGTGGTTGATGGGAATTGGTCGACCGATGGAGTGTCGGTCGAGGCAATTGCCCTTTATTTGTGAGATTCGGTCGACCGAGACTGTTGGTTCGGTCGACTGTTTGTGTCCAGTTTTGCACATTGGATGTGCGGTTGTTGTGGTCGTCCGTGCGGGGCGAGTTGTGGTGCCGATGTTCTTCCGGCAAGTGTGCTAGTGAGCACGAGTGTTGCGGTGGTTGGGTGAAAGAGTCCTGGAGCTCCGTAACTGTGTGAGAGTCGTGGTTGGGTGAAAAAGCCCAGGAGCCCAGCTTGGAAATGTGTGTTCCGGTGGTTGGGTGAAAAAGCCCTGAAGCCCCGTAACTGTGTCAGAGCTGTGGTTGGGTGAAAGAGCTCTGAGGCTCAGCTAGTCTGTGCGGGGTTGGGTGAAAAAACCCTGGAACTCCGTAGTACGTTCAGGTTAGGTGAAAGAGCCCTCGAGCCTGAGCATGGACCGCGTGTTAAGGGTTGAGTGAAAAAACCCTGGAGCCCTTAGACGTTTGAGTTGGGTGAAAAAACTCTGCAGCCCTTGGTCGTGTCGTGGTAGCTGCGGTTGGGTGAAAAAGCTTTGGAGCCCAACTTGGCGACGCGTGTGTTTCGGTGGTTGGGTGAAAAAACTCTGGAGTCCCGTAACGGTGATGTGTGTTGTGGTTGGGTGAAAAAACCCTGGAGCCCAGCCTGGGTGTGGTACTTTTCTTGTTGGTAGAATTGCATGTTAGGGTGCTTTTCAGTTCATCCATTGTAAAGTTTGGCATACGAGGTTTCCTTCTGGAAACTTAGACATTGTTGCATTTTTGCTTTTCAGGCCGTGATCGACGATTGGGAGTGGTGACTGAGGAGAGGAGCGCTGCTACCTGATCCTGTTTTCTCTCGTTTGAGGTCGGAGTGATTACTTGTATTTATTTGTAGTCTTTTGATGTAATCACACTTTTGAAATATTCGGACATATATATATATTATATATGTTGGTGCACTTTTTTCCTTGTGTTTGAGTAATATCCTCTGTTGATTGATGTTTAGAAAATTTTAAATTTTTCCGCTACGTTGAGGATGTTACAACATTTGTTGGCACCAAAATTTTCTTAACATCAAGTAAATATTGCAATTATGGTTAAATATTGAAAAATTTAGCCAAACCCACATTAAACAACATCACAAAAGTAAAATAACTACAGTTAAAATCTCAAGTCAAAACTTAGGTATGGGAATTGCTTTGCAACTTAATTTTTTTACCGATTTGAATGTGAAAGAAACACTTAAATAAAAACAGAAAATTAGTCAATAATTCACATTATCATAACACAACTGTTTTCTTCAAGGATTACCTGGTGCTCTACTTTTGTTCCATCATAAGGAACTTCTATTCTCTTTTGCAACCTCCGCAAGCACTTCTCCTGAAATGTTAAAACATTGTTAATAACTTAAAGGACAAATCAGATTTTTAGTTACAGTAATAAAATATGACCAAGTCAACTGCACAATGTCACAAAAAACCATGTCATCCAGGAAAGTTAGGGTGCCTACAAATTAGCCTCTAAACTTAAGAAATTTAAAATGGAAGGAATACCTCAAAAGGAGATAAGTTATATGTCAAATGAGAAAAACTATTTCTCTGAACGCAAACACAAGGAAAACCTTTTCCAATCCATGCAGCTGATCCAGCATCAACATCACCTGTAGCAGCATAACCCACAAATGACTGAAGAGCAATAAAAGTGTAACAAGAGTAACATCAAACGACATAACAGGAAAGAACATGGTGATAGTAGGTTGTCGTTCCATTTTGGACATGAACTTCCAAACATGATTATAGCCAGAGAGTCAAAGGCAAACTATATCATGCTTTATTTATTGTTACAAAGAGCAAAAAGGATCAGAATGGGGGGTTGATATTCCACAATCGGCAATAGGAGGGTATTCACAAGCTCATGGGAACCTTTTCATAGGTCTATAGTAAAACTTTAACGTTACTACGGGAGATTAAATACGTAACCTTAGTCCCAAAATCAAACCCACAGAGTACCTGATCAAATAAAGACACTAAATGACAATGAATACCGCATCCTCAGGAAGGAACTATAATTAACTGACAGACTTGAAATGAGAAATGATTGAACATGAATTAACACGTTGCATGAGTTCATGTCACTATCTGAAGTTGCGTCTCTCTTGAGAAACGTGGAGCTCAAGTAGCTGGTTGTTAACAGATGAACTAATTGTGAGTAAGTAACAACACCTCCTTATATTTACAGTTTCCCCAAATAAATAGTACATAATTTGTGATAACTACTCTAATTTTTCTTGTAGAGAAACAACAAAAACAACAACAAAGCCTTTAATCCCGTACTAATTGGGGTAGGCTAGAAATAAACTCGAAAGAATCACAATTGAAGCAACGTGATTAGCCTTCTTCCACGCACTCATGTCCAATGTCAAATCCCTGGGAATGTTCCATTATTTTTCTTGTAGAGAATTTATAACCTAACGGATTAGAAACATTGCTGCTGCTCTCTCTAATATTAAGTTGAAATCAATTTTCCACAACAACAAATAAAAGAAAGAAAGAAAGAAAACGGATCTTAGAAATCACAACCTTGATCGAGTCCCTGCGAGATCCTTCTGGTGGCCACGGACGATGCCCCAGTCCCGTCCATGATCTCTCAGAGCAGCCAAATAGCAGTTCCGCTGTGGAAAAGAGGGAAACAACAGGGAATCTTAGTCTTCGCCGTTCCACGTCGGTGGGGGTTGAAAAGGCATCGAATCGGATCGGAAAACTCACCACATTGCTGGGGAAGCACAGCACGGAAATCTAGGGTTTCGTCTGAGATCTGAAAAGGGGATGGATGGATGGCGCGGGAAAGCGAGGCGTCCCACTTTCTGCTCTCCCTTCTATCTTTATTTATACGTGTTTGTATAAAAAGTCTTTCGGAAACAATCAAACAATGGAAATGTTATAACTTAGACAACATTAAAAAAATAAATAAAGGGGGTTTGTGCAGTCGGATTCCGAGAAATCCGACGGAAACGGAATTTGGATTCCGGTTGACTCCGCAAAGGAGTTGTTTGTGCACGAAAACATGGATTCCGTCGGATTTTATGGTATGTATAAAATTTTCTTTGAGTTTTCCGTCACTTTGAGGTCGGAAAGTCACGGAAACCGAATTTTTTCGGTCGACCATCAAACATTCGGTCAACCGAAATGAATATAACGGACGACCGAACACCGAATTCGTAACTGGAATGACCCGTTCGGACGACCGAACTTAGTTTGGTCTTCCGTTTACGTTCACTCTGAGAAGTCGCATTTCGGTCGACCGAAACTAGTTCGGTAGTCCGTTTTCTTTATCAAAACTGTTGGAATTTTTACATTGTGCTTGGTTTTCAGGGGGCACTGCCCCCTTGCAACCCCCGCCACCTCACCGGCGAGGTGGAACGTCGCTCGCTCACCGGGGAGCGAGACCCCCGACCGACCCGTCGCAGTGGACATAAGAAGTATGAGCAGACAACAGAAATCTCCATTTCCCAAATCACTTCCCGATGCATGCACAAACAACAAATTTCAGTCAAAAGGAAAATTGTTTTCCACTGGATTCTGTTTTCCTTTACTTTCCTGTTGACTCCGAAAATCAGTTTCCGTCACTTACCACGCCACTAACACGTCCTAAGGGTCTGTTTGGATGATCGGTTTTAAACTGCCATTTTTTACTATTCACGATGAATCTCATCCAAACACCTCAGTTTCTTTAACAGTAATTGATGTTTGCAAAACTGTGTTTTTCAAATTTAACCCATGGATCAAGAAACGTAAGGGGACCAATTTTTACAAGTTTATGGTGGGCCCACGCATAAAGTTTTTTAACACCCCTCCACTCGTAAAAAATTACTTGGTCTGTAGTCGTATCTTTACCTAAAATGTCTGTTGAAATTTTAATTTCCAACCCATATCCCCTCTGCCCTGTCAACACGGAGGTCTTCTAACGCTTCCCCTGGTCATCACTCCTTTGGACGTTGGTGTTTGTCTGAAGGTATGGTTGGACCCGGAGAAGGGATGGAGAAAGGTGAGGGTGGAAGAAGAGTTCAATGTTGAAGAAGGAAGAAGAAGATGAAAGGACATGAAGGGATCAACTGTGTCGCGTTCGTATGTTATTGTGTTAGGCATTTTTATACTTGTATCAAGATTTTGTGTCAAAGTACAACTTCAAGAACATTCACCACATTTAGAATATTAGATTGAAAATAATTAAGTAACATGTTATATTGATATTTCATTTATAAATAATATCTTAACTAACCATTATCAAGTAAAGAGCAAATGATTACCTAACAAAAAATGTTATCCGTGTCAATTTCAGGAAAAAATAACACATGTTGTGTACAACCGTGTTGAATTGTGTATCCTATTTTATATTTATATTTTCACAAATCATCATAATAAAAAAATTCATCATACAAAAAAATAAGTGTCAAGTCGTGTTTAAATTGTGTTGTCATTTCGTGTTGTGTTTAAATAAACATGGACCTGTACCAAAGATACATCGGTGATTCAATCCGTAAAACATATCCATTCACTTCAGATTTTCTTTCCAACAGACAGATGACCAAATCAATTAATCTCTTTACCTATAACAAAACCAATATATCACAATCTAACACGACGTGATGCCCCAAGCCAATGCTAAAGTGAATGTCAGGGTAGAAGACGTCTAAACAAGGAATATCTTCTTGACGACCAAATTTCATCAGATCCAACCACGCTCTCCCAAGATTCCTCCAACCTCGATACCTCCAACCCCAAACATTTTTTAAACTATGGTTATCTAACCATTGACAGTTTAGACATATTCTCAGTTTCTCACCTACCAATTGCATTGGTAGATATTATAAAATTTGCAGCCGTTAATCAGATCTACTGTTCATGGAGACTTACCAATGTGTAGAATGGGGGAATCCATGTAACAATGTTCTAAACTATCTTATTCAAAAACAATGTTCTAAACTATTGAGGATGGTTGTACGACGAGGAATAACTAGAAAAGTCGCCTTAAGAGTAATATGAACTTAATGTTGCATGTTAGATTCTCAATAGTTGTTTCGTAACATATCGATCCCTCCTTTGCATGAGCTAATGTGTGGGTACAATCGCTTGTCGAGCTAAAACAACTCCCTACAAAATAACTATGGGAGCTTTAGAACATCATTAACAGTACCTGGGCAATTTTTGTGTGTCATGGTTTCTCTCTCAGTCACGTCAGCTTCTCTCTCCATCACGTCAGCACAAACCAACTCCCTACAAAATCCTTAACCATTACTCAATCCACTTAGTCATGCTACATTATTTGTTGTCACGTCATTATTTTTATTATTCTCTCTAAAACTCTTTCAACAATCAACAAAATATATTAATAATCATTATCGTAATTATTTAATATCAACAATTCATTCGTTTTTAATTAACATTTAATTAATAAATACGAAAATATTATTAAAATTTAGGAAACCACGTTACATAGTACATTAACTGAAAATTTAAAAACTAAAAATACATCATTAAATACTAAACTTAAAATACATCAAGACGCATTTCCTCCAAAGCGTTGTCATATATTGACGATCAAATCGGCTTGAAGGTTTAAATGTGTGGTGCGATCACACACTTGATCTCTCCTTCTCAAGTACCTAGTAATATCCACTACACGGTCAGTGGAATACCGAACCGCGTCATTCACGGAATTTCCAGGATGATCCTCAACAAATTCGTTCCAATCTCCAAAATTACCGAAGGAATCACGTTCATCATCCACTATCATATTATGCATTACAATGCAAACGTCATTATTTTGTTAAGTACAACCTTACTCCATGCAAAAGATGGCTTCTTCACTATCGCAGACCGCGTTTGCAAGACTCCAAATGCACGTTCTACATCTTTGTGTACTACTTCTTGTCGTTCAGCAAATAATCTGTCTTTCAGTGTTTGTGGATGAACGATGGACGGAATGAATGTTGTTCATTTTGGATAAATACCATCAGTAATATAATATCCCATATTATATCGAGAATCGTTTACCTCAAAATTCACAGGTGGAGCTCGTCCTTCCATTACGTCGTCAAAAATCGGAGATCGTTGCAGGACATTTAAGTCATTGCATGAACCTGGTGTGCCAAAAAACTGAAGGGAATGTGTTCTAAAAGTTTTACTTTTAAATGTCAATTATTATGAAATGAATGAGAAATCATTTTGTTCCTTGTTTATGTTATTCGTCTTTTAGAAGTGTTAGGGAAGATGCTCTTGGTCCTTAACCGTAGAGCTTTAAAAGATATTGGTTTACATAAAACAAAAGATATTCGCAATCATGGTAATTAACATGAGACATTAATCACCGAGTTAAGATTGTCGTGTTGGTCATAGATCATTGTAGCTCTACAAGTGAGTGACAACACGAGTACGCAAAAGAGGAAAATATTACTTTTGTATACTGAATAGACATAATAAGTAAAACATTATAGAATTGTGTTTTCTGTGTCATTAATGTTTTACTGTGTATTTGGTCCTTTGATATGAGACTTATATCCGATCACTTAAGAAATGCTTGATTAGACTAGTGTTTTGAGCTATCGATAAGTGTAGTGTAAAGGCATTGGTTGGTTAAGTATGACTTTTGTTGGAGAAGACAATTAGTCAAAAGATTATCATTGCCCCTCTTAATTGAGTGATGATATTAGTGGGCTCATTGATAAAACAAAGTTATAATGTGCACAATGTGATTTGAGTTAAGTCACATATTTATAACTAGCTTAAAGAGATCAAGAAATGAGTACTAATACAAAGATGACACAATACTACATTGTGTGTATTCTTAATATCATGAGGCAAAGGACGGACACAAATGATGCACTCCATCACTAAATGGATCGGGTTTTGGTTCGAGTGGAATTAAGACACCTAACTATTTGGGAGCTATAATTTGTAGCTAGATACCGTTTATAGCTTGTGATATTAAGCTCTTAATATCACTGCCAACTTAGTCTAGATCCTCCCATAAGTCGCACCGCAAAAACCGGGAAACAAGAAGCTTGATTTTTTGTTCATATGATGTGTCAGGTTTCTTATAGAAAATATGACACATGTGGTGAACAAGTAAAATCAATTATGTTGGGATATATAACATAATTAGAATCATGATAAATTCATATGAGATGCATAAATTATGGGGTGCAATAATTTATTGTTGCATAGGATAATAGATTGCATAAGTTGTGAATTTGCTAAAACCCCCTAATGTTCAAATTTTGTTGGAAATAAATCCAAAATTTGAAAATGCAAAATCGGGTAAAAGTTCGGTAATCCGTTATGGTTCGGTCGACCGAAGGATCTGTGGATCGGTCAACCGAATGTGGAACGGATGGTCATAGTTGATTGACCGAACTTGACCAAAGTGTCTGGAATTCTGGATCGGTATTCCGAACCAGAAACGGTCGACCGAACAATGTCCAGTTCCGATATTTTCGGTTAACCGAATGGCATTCGGTTTTTGGACGCGGGTTCGTCCGATCGGTTAAGGATAATTTTTCTCCTTAAGAATCGGTCGTCCGTCTAATACTCGGTAAAGCGATCGTGACATGTAGGGTTAACCGAGTATAACTCGGTAAACCGAACCCCGATCGATTTTCTGCATTTGATAATTAAGAGATTAATTTGATCAATGGTTGGATTAGCTCCAAACATGGTCAAACTTTTTGTGGATGCAAATAATACATTATGGAATTAGTTTGTGAGAGAAAATGTCAAGAAAACATGACTTAAGAATAACCATGATTGAGAGTAAGATTGGAGCCGATAAATAGGTCATTATTCTCCTTAATTATGTTAGAAATTTTGCTAATTCTTTTATCTCCTAATTCACCACAAAAAGGCACGAAAATTCTCTTAAATTTCTAAGTCTTTGGAAGGAGAAATTTCAGAGACTAAGGAAGGGGTTTGTAGCTAGATTCTAAGATAGTTTGGAGATTGATTGGCTAGCTCCTTTCTCTCCAACCTTGTTTAGGGTTTCGGTGAACACTCGGAGGCATCCGGCGCAACAGGAAGTGACGATCGTCTTCCTCAACATCTCTGGATCATCAAGAAGTTTTAGAGAACTTCTAGGTATGAATTTCGGAGTCCATTGTGTTTGTTTTAATAAAGTTTTAAAACTGGTTATTGAAACAAACCGATGCATGCATGTAATAAATCGTAGAAAATTGTAATTGATCCTTATTCTGCATAAAAATTTCGAAAATATATATGCACAATTAAACAGGAAATCCTACAAAAACGAGTGTCATATCCATAAGTCAGCCGACGCCACTGCCTCGAGGACAAGAGTGACATTACCGCTACGCCATTGATATTGGCCCCTCCAACCAACTGGGCAATTTTTCCACATCCAGTGCATGCAATCGATACTTCCCATCATGCCTGGGAACCCACGCTGCTCACCAACGTGAAGTAGTCGTGCTATGTCATTTTCATTAGGTCTTCGGAGGTACTCACCGCCGAAGTTGTTAATTACACCATCACAGAATTTTTCAATTGCGTTTCTTGCCGTGGATTCGCTTAGCCTCAAGTATTCGTCCACCTCATCAGCCGCAACACCGTACGCTAGCATACGAATCGCCGCGGTACATCTCTGCAGGCCAGAGATGCTCATCCTACCGATGACGTCTGGATGACGTTGGAAGAAGGCATCAGACCCCTCAATGACACTCACAATGCGAAGAAAGACGTGTTTTCGCATCCTAAATCTTCTCCTGAAAATGTTGTCAGGATAAACAGGGTTGTTAGAAAAATAATCGGCAATCAAACAATTGTAACCAAGCTCCTTATCTCTATCTGGGTTCGAAGTTCGCCTTCTGCGCCTCTTAGGACGTCGGTCCACCACTTGGGAGACATACTCTGTTAAGCAGTTCAACACTTGGTCGTAAACTTCGTCATTGGATGTTGAAGATGATGAAGACTTCGAACTGGAAGACTTATCAGGTGAAGACATTGCTCGTAGATGAATGAGAGAGAACCAACCAGGAGGAGTGCATTTATAGTTGTGAGAAGTAACCTACAGTATGTGTGTGACTAGGAAAAAGATAAGACGATTGCATCAAGGCTTGGACTTCTCAAGCATCGACGACCTATAATATGCACGTGACTCACAAAAGACGAGGCGATTGCATCGAGGCTTGGACTTCTCAAGCATCGAGGACCTACAGTATGCGCGTGACTCACAAAAGACGAGACAATTGTATCGAGGCTTGGACTTCTCCTTCATCGATGACCTACAATATGCGCGTGACCCACAAAAGACGAGATGATTGGATCGAGGCTTGGACTTCTCAAGCATCGAGGACCTACAGTATGAGCGTGACTCACAAAAGACGAGACGATTGGATCGATGACCTACAATATGTGCATGATTACATGAATATATATACCCCAACCACCTTAATTCTCTACTCACCTTTATTCCGATCTTACTTCTTCCACCACAATCTCACAATGTCCTCTTCAGAAGACAATGGTTCACCAGAGTACCGACGATTTCCACGTCGTCCACCCCCAACCCAACACTTTTTCCCCTACCAAAATGTTCCACAACCAGGATTCCACCCGTTATACCAAAGCCAATTTACCCCACAACCAGGATTCCACCTGTCCCACAAAAACCAATTTTTCCCACACCCAGGATTCCACCCGCACAATCAATACCAACTGCCAACTCAGGAAGAAGGGCAAACTCAATTCCCAATGGGTATGTATACTCGCCTCTTAAGTGGCGAAAGTAGTGGAAATGCAAGCCGCATTACACCTGATGTGAATGACGAAAATGTCGTTCAACCTACAAGTCGTGAGGGAACACGCAAAACCGCGACGACGAGGTCGCAAAAATCGTAGTCCACACAAGAGGATGAACGACTCGTCTCAGCTTACATGACTGTAAGTGGCAATGTTGTGGTTGGGACAAACCAAAAAATGAAGTCCTTCTGGAGACATGTGGAGCGCATCTTCAATGACTCAGGCGAGCCAGGTGCAGTAGAGCGTAACGATGAATCATTGAAGGGGCGATGGAGACATACATCGCTGTCTGTGAACCAATGGGTCGGTTGCTTCGACCAGGCGGTGCAGAGGAAGAGAAGTGGTTACAACGAGGACGATGTCATCCATGATGTGCACATCATCTACAAATGAACACACAACGCCAAATTTCAGTACATGCATGTGTGACTTATGTTACGTAGGTACCTTAAATGAGAGTCTGTTGCGCTTGGACTTCCCACCGGAAACGTTCGCTGTAGAAAGTTCGGAGTGTTTTAGCAGCGGGAAAAGAAAAAGCACCGACGACGATGGGAGTCACACAACACCGTCAACAGATGAAATGATGTTCGAAACATGTCCTCGTCCTGATGTGTTAAAAAAACTAAAAAAGAAGGGGAAACAACCATTTCAGACACAACTTGATCCTGATATGTTAGAACTGGGGAAACAAATTGAATATAATGCAAAAGTGAAAAAGGAAAAATACTTGCGTTACGAAGAACAGGTAGAGAGGAAACACATCGAAGCTGAGGCAAATTTCCAAAGGGAACTCAACATCAAGAAACTTGATGTCTTATTTGCTTTGATGAAGAAGGAAAACAAGGACGAATTTGATAAAGAAACACTTGCTGAACTCAACGAGTGAGCTAAAACACAAAGATATCGGTAGGTGCTTATGTTTTCATTTGTAATATCAATATGTTTGTTGTAGTTTATCAGTATTGTGGTAGTTTAAATTTTGTATCCGTAGGAGGAGTGTCTTTCCTTTCCTTATTTCTGTTGTATTTCGTATTCTGTATTTGCATTGTATTTTGTTTCCGAAGTGTATGAGTATTGTACTACTATTTCTTATTTTGTTTATGATTTTTTTAATTTTACTTTTATCTAAATAAATAAATAAAAAGTTAATTAATCATAAAAAAAATCAATTAATTTTCAATAGCTAATTAATTTAAATCAATTTACCTAATTAATACATTATCATAATTATATATAAATAATCTTTTTCCTTTAAAATAAAAACAAAAAAATCGGGACCAATTGGGGGGGTGCACGTGGCCCCCCGTCCTGGGCGCGCTCTCCCTTTAAGGGAGGGCAACTCGAGCGCCCTTCCCGGGCGCCCGAGTGAAGAGCACCCGTTAAGGGTGCTCTTAATGCGTGTGTTCATTAACTATGGTTATGTCAAGTTAAAACATATTGGAGAATGGAAACATGGCAAGGACGTCGTCCTTATCATCACTATTGTCTTCGTCTTCTTAGATCTGTAATGTAAAGCTACAATATCTCTTCCTTCACTTGTCAACAAAAGAAGAAACACCTCTCATGGTTCTGTTTCATGGCGTTTCTCGGCATGTCCGTTTTGGAATTTGGATGCTATAGATTTTGTAAATGCCCAACTTTCCACTACAATGCTTAAGCCTTTCAATATTGGTCTACCATTTTTATAAAATTTAAGCACTTAAATGAAAAGTGTGATTAAATTCTATAATACAACATTACACACATCTTATATTTAATAATGTATGACTATTGCTTAACATTCTACTATCAAGCATTACATCAAAATGATACCCGTAATTTTTTTAAGGATTTTTTTAAATAATCATGAAAAAAAGAAAAAGAGAGAGGAAAGAATATAAGACTGAGAAACTTATTTGATAAAATATGAAACAAATAAACGACATCGCGAGTATCATTTTTATTAAACTAAAACGATATCACATGTCATTTTCATTTTATACGTTTAATGAAAACGACATTAAGGATACTGTTTTCATCATACAGAAAATGGTAGGATATTGTTTTTTCCTAGGACGAGAAAATGGTCTTCAACCCCTCTTTCTGCACCTCTCCCTCACTCCTCCATTGTGTTTCTTCCTTAAGTCTTGATCACCTATAGAAGTTAGCATAATACAATATATATGTTATGCAATATGTGTGCTACTCTACTTTGATTATAATTAAAATTATGTTGATTAAATCATCAAAACATAGATTAAGGTCAAAAAACCAATAATTTCTTGTTTGTCTAGATTGCAACTTGATTGAAATTGATCAGTGCTATTGTTGAGATGTGGAGACGTGAGACTCACACTTTTTATTTCAGACACTAGGAGATGACGATCACATTGCAAGATGTTGGTATTCTTACTGGTATGCCCATCGACAAACTAACTATTTGTGCCACCTTAGACCACATTTGGTGTGAGGTTTGCATGAACATATTTTGGGTGTTGATGAAGAGAAGACGATGACCGGTGAATGATGGATATGTGATGTTGCAGTGATTGCAACATAATTACCACGTCATGGTGTCAGATACAAAAGATGAGCAAGTCTTGCAGCACACTAGAGTATATATATTGTTTTAGTTAGGTTTTGGAATCCTAGGAGACAAAAACGGTAATAAAGTCTATCTCAAATACTTGCTTCTTCTAGAGGATCTCGCCCAATGTCGTAAATATTGAGGATCTACATCGTTAGCAAATTTATATGCTTATTTGGACTATGCTTGTTTGAGAAAAGGAAAGTACCAGCTGGTTTCTTAAGATTGTTGCAAATTTGGTGTTGAGACTATCTACATCTTGGGTGAACCAATCCCTCTTTTCCCACCTCCAACCTCCCAATCATACCCAATTTCTCCTCTCCGGCGAAAATGATTGGTTTTTGTTATGCTTTTGATTTTGGTTTTGATAAGAAATGGAAACATCACATTCGAATGACTCAACCATAACACTGAAGTACTGAAGTCCTTGTTATTGAGTACTGAAGTAGGCTGAGTGGCAGATATACACAACTGCATTTACAAATCTCTATCATCGTAATATTGACATCATATGATATCCATGGAAACATCACATTCGAATGACTCAACCATAACAACGAATAGGATCATTGCAACCCTTCTCCGCAGATTGCCCGAAACCAAAGCGCCCTCCCTTTGCAAGGTACTGCTGATGATATTCTTCTGCCCTGTAAAATTTCTTCGCTGGGAGGATCTCAGTAACAATTTCCCGTTTCAGGGTATTCTGATACTCCTCCAACGATTTCCTTGCTATAACCTCCTGCTCAGGCGTGTAGAAGTATATTCCAGAACGATACTGTGTCCCAACATCGTTACCCTGTGAAGAGAAGCAAATTTAATTAAAAACAAATAAAAACAACCTATCTGGAAGTAAATCATATTTGTATTGGTTAAATGCAAAAAATATGCTTATCATATTGTATTGAGTGAAGTGGTCCCGAGCAGTAGTTTCCATCGCTATAGTTATTGCAATACTGCTCCTGACGAGTTCACTTTCCATTGCTAGGACTGGCCGTGGCCTTCCAGCTTTGTTGGTCATGAAATTCAATTCAAGTATTCTAAGAATCAAAAATGTTATTTCAACTTCCGACGGAACTTACTAAAAATGACAATTTTCACTGCAGTAAACTAATCGTAGAGATACCATTAAATCCTATCCAAGATGTAGTAGAAGCTGCTCTCGCATATATGTATGTATTCGAACCAACTGTATACTACGGGTAGGATCAATTATTGAACATAATCATAGTATTACTAAAAAAACCGTCATATAATTTTATGAAAATATATGATACAAAGGATTTTAAAAAAAAGGCAAACTTTTTGGTTTGTCAATCTAGTTAAGTTGTTACTATACCAAAAAATATACCACAAATTCAAGGCTAGTTAGTTGTTACTATTTCAAAAATATACCATTTCAAAGGCTAGTTAAGTTGTTACCATTTCAAAAATCTATCAAGTGGCAAACATAATTTTATAGATCATATGTTACTTGATTGAAGTATAGGCAGAATTAGCCTGGCCAAGCGAAGTGAGGTCGAACAAAGAATATCCAAACTCAAGTTATCAAGCTTAATTTTGAGTCTGGTCTTAATTGTATAAGTTATCAACCCTAAACCTAGCCTTGTTAAGCATACTTTTCTATAAATCCATGAAAACCCACAGAAAAGCTAGTGCCATCATAGCTAATAGTCTACTACCAATAATGAGGTCCTCAATAAGATGAAGAAAAACAATGTTTATATATAACATAATGGCTTGGGCATAAGGTGTTCCTACTTCATGCACTCGGAGTTTGAGTTTTCGGGAAATATCTATCAAGGAACAGAAGGCTATCAGGTTAAATTATAATAACTTAAGTTTTATCTCCACGGGAGACCTATGCTGGGCTAATGTTTCAATTTTGAGAAATATCAGTTGAGAAACTTGGATTCATAATCCTTCATAATGCCCGATAAAAAAACTCATAAAGCTTCCTATTAAATCCTTTACAATTCTACACCAATATCATCAACATTACCCTAATGCTTTACAATTCTACATTGTTATTATATTTTCTTCTAATAATGAGCAGTCATAGAATACATACTTGCACAAGATAGGCTGGCCTTATAAGTTAAGGACTTGATGCAATATCGTTGACCACTCATTCATATCATATGTCAATTGGTCAACTTTTTTCCAAAAAATGAACTATCCTTTATTGTGAATGTATTCTACAATAATAAAGTTAAAACATTAGTACCATATTTTCGTAGTCAATTTTCTTGTATAACTGCAAAATACGTCCTTTGCAAAGGGCTTGTTCAGACTACTGCTTCTGAGAATTCACAAACCCCTTATGATTACCCAAATGGTTGCAAATGGCAGTCACAGTAGATCATAGCACCTTATTCTTTCACGATTCGGATTACAGAAAAGTAAATAAAATTCAATTCCATTGTTAACCAACTGGATATGCAAGTATGGTTTCAGACCTTGGTTGGCATCACTTTATTTTCTTAATCGTCTCTCTTTTAAGAATAATTAACCACTCATAATATACTATTAGTGATTGAGGTATTGTAAGTTGTAACCCGTCCCCAGACTCACGCCGAGTCCGATGCGACATCGAAAAATGCAATTCACTAAGGAAAAAGAAAAGAAAAAACGAATAAATACCTGGCGATTGAGAGTAGTGGGATCATGCCTGGACCAGAAGACCCCGAGCAAATCCTCATACCGACACACGCCCGGATCATACTCGACCCTAACCACCTCATTATGGTTAGTCGAGCCGGAGCAAACATCATTATAGGTGGGATCATCCGTAAACCCCTGGCTATACCCAACCTCCGTCCTGGAAACCCCGGGAACCCTCTGGAAAGCGAGCTCGACCCCCCAGAAGCACCCGGCACCGAACTGCGCGAACTGGTGCCCCGGCGCCGGGATGTCCTCGTCCGGGCCCTGCGCGATCGCCGAGGCGGCGGCGGCGGACATGGACGTCGACCCGGACCGGGGACCGAGGTTGATCCTGAGCTTGTTGAGCCAGCTGCTCATGGAGAGGCGGGAGAAGGGGGGGTGGGGGAAGGGGAGGGGTTTGGGGGAGAGGAAGAGGGAGGAGCGAGCGAGGATGGGAAGGGAAACGGGGAGGAGGGTGGGGATGGCGTGGAGCATGGTTGCGTGCCGGGGAAGCGAGGGCGGTGATTGGAACGGGAGGAGTGGGTGATGGTGGTCGAGGGGGAGGGTGTCGTCACCGATAGTGGGGTTACCGATTGGAGGGGATGAGGTGACGCGTGGCGGGAAAAGGACCACGATTTCGGTGGGGTTTTTCTTTTTTCGGATCGCCGGTGACCCGGTTTGGAAAACCCGATTGGTTCCGTATATTTCAATCGAGGCTTAACTTCTTCTTTTTTAATTTAGTAATTTTATTGGCATAATATAATAATAATAAAGATTATGATCCACATTCAATCCTCAACAAAGGTGTTAAATAATGTAGTTACAAAGTTTGGGTGTCCTTTAGCTCTCATTTCTTCAAAAATCTGAGTCTACATTGAAAAATTAAAGTACGTAAGAGATAAGGTGCCTAAACATCAGTAGTAGTTGCGAAGACCTCCAAGTGAGTCTTATGTCGTCCCTTGATTAGAGCTTTTGTTGTACCTCTGCTGCTTTAGTTTCGCCAGCTCAGATTGTTTCTGAGGTTCCAATAAACCGGTTTGCATCAACTTGAATTGTCATGTTGACCAAAATGTGGTAACATGGGCAGGGTTGAGGTCCTAAGGTATTCTTGAAATTGTTTGTTATCTGAACATGTCGATTTGTTGAAAAAGATACATTCCATCAGATATATAATTGGTTATGTAACATCCCGAAACAGCGGAAATTCAAAAAATTATAATCAAGACAAAGAAACTCAATAATCAAAGACGGGACTGTTACTTCTCATAAACAAATAGCAGTGCACCAAAATTACATCAGAGTTTGTCAAAATGATACATGATTACAACAAAACGACAAAAGATGATAAAACGTAATCATGTCGACCTCAACGGTCCGAGAAGAGGATCCAACTCCAAAATGCGCGTGCCCGCCGATCACCACCCAACTAGACCTACTACGGTCCTGAAAAATATATAACAACAATGTCTGAGTTTCCAGAAGGAAACCCCGTATGCCAACTCACCTATATGCATGCATTACACAAGTGAACCTATCATACTAGTAGCATGTCATGGCATCGACAGAATGGAAAACAGTTCCCCTGAAGGGTAAAACAGGACATCAATCCGACAGTCAACATCGAGTCTCCCGAGGAGACCTACTGCAGGCACATGCAGCCTTACAGCACGTGACATCGCACCCCCCACACGCGGCTACACTACTCAAGGGTTCGGCAAGGAGCCTTTGTCACGCCTGCGGGCCGATAGAATACAGATCTGCAAATCTCTGTGGTCGGAGCCACGTAGACCAACGGGGCCGTCGCCCGGAAGGTATAACAACAACATCTCGATAGGTACCCAGTCGAGGAATCAACATAGCCGGAACAGCCTCGACCCAACAATCATCATCGCCGGCACAACCTCGGCGGCATCACCGGCACAGCATCGGTGGTCCATCACAACATCGGACGGGTCCAGACTGAAGTCTGCCAGGTCATCAGGCTCCACGAGCCGCAAACACCAACCGCGCCGCTATAAAAGCTGGGCAGCGACCTCCGTAGCCCGTAGGCCGGTAGTCACTTCACCCAACGCCAGTTGCGTGCCCGCACAAATATCAACATTGGGATCCTCGATCCCTCAGGCTTGCTATACTACAATAAGTCCAATCCATCCAACACATTAGTCACGCTCCATACATGGAGGTGACGCGTCCCGAACACTCACACTCTTCCCAACGGCGGTCCCTGGGCAGGCACGCGGAACGAGCCTACCGTCACCTCCCGGCTCACGCACAAGGTGAGGACACGAGTTTCCGTGGACAAAGTTGGCATTCAAAAAGGCAACCAGGAATTCTGTCCTGGGCCCAAACGGTCGACCGGAAGAGGTGATTCGGTCGACCGGTTCCAGAAAGGAATCGGTCGACCGTACGCCTAACACGGTCTACCGCTGCGCTCAAAACACAATCCCCAACGGTCTACCGAAGGTCTAAAACCGGTCGACCGAACGAGGTCAAAATTCGGAGTTTGGTCAACATCAAATTCAAATCTATCGGTCGACCGACTCAGGGTCCCGGTCGACCGAAAACTAACAGTACATCTTTTACATTATTTAAATACATCGGTCGACCGACTCATGGGTCCCGGTCGACCGAAAACTTACAGGGTCAACCTATTATTCTACGTCATATAACGGTCGACCGAACGAAAACCAACGTCCGAACAACATTCATAATAAACCAATAAACTTAAGTTCCGGTCGACTGAACCCAAGGACATGGTCGACAGAAACACAACAGACAGACAAAATACATGCATTCGGTCGACCGCCCGAAGGTCCGGTCGACCGTTGGTCGTCTTCAACCTCGCGTCAGCCGAGGTTTTCCATGAAAACAACGCCGGAGAGGTCTCCGACCTCCCCGTCTGACCAACACAACCCTCCCACGAGGATTAGGAACCACAAAACCACACTAATGAGTCGACATACCTTTCACCCGCGTGAAGTCGACGGTGCCGGAGCTCCCACGCCTCGCCTCCGGTAGACCTCGATCACGCGTCGCGCCTCTCCCGCACGATCACCTTCCTCGCCCGACGCCTCCGCAGCTGCTCCACCAACACGCACACCAGCAAGGAAAGGAAGGAATGAGGGAAAGGAAGGAGAAGAAAAGAAGAAAGAAGAAAAGCTTGGGTTATAAACCCGAAAACGCTACAGTGCACGCCTCCTACACCTCTCACCCATCACCAGGACACTGCTCATCACTCCTTCCCCATGCAAACTCTCTCTCTAATCCGTGATTAACCCTAATCAAGGGTTAGGGTTCTAACAAGTTAAGCAAAGCTTAAAAATATCTGCTAGATGGTGTGAACAGAAGTTAAATCAAATTTTTTTTTTTTTTGTCGTTCAAACACTCTTAACGGTCCAATCTGAACTAGACGGTGCTAGTAAAATATATATGAAACTATTTTCCTTACCAGTGACATCGCAAAATGAAAATTACAAAAATATATTCCGGTAATTCAATCCATCTGGAACAAAACTTGAAAAGCTAATTGCCTAAGTGGCAAACGCTAATACTTAAAACGGTGCTAACACAAGTTAGGAACCACAAGTTGGTTCCAACTTCCAAGTAGGAGTGAGGGTGGAAAATTTTCTGGTTATAAATAAAAAAGAACGTGACCACGTCACAACCTGCAAGCCAACAGGTACAGATAAGTATTGGATTTTACATTTGTGGTGTCTGTTCTAGTGTTATTTGCATTATATTTTTCAATTTCCACTTTTATAACTATTCTTGTCCAATTTGAATGGGAATTGTTAAATATCGTCTGTCTTAATTATCATTTTGTCATTCACAATCCATTTAATACCTATTATGTCCTGTAAAAAAATATCGAGACGATCGGTAAAAACACCCCCGTTATGGAGAGAGACTATGGAGAGGATGGAAAGCTCAAGGAGGTAAGATGCAAATCTGAAGTGAAGTGGAATTCAGAAGTGTGTGCCTAAAAGGAAGTTTTTGTTCATATCAGACTTTGTGGTTTGGACTTTGGAGGTTTAAACAAGTTTTTTGGTTGAAGGTTGAGGTGTAAATAAGCCGTGCAGTTGTATAGGTATATTGTAAAGTCGTGGAAGTGAGAGAGAGAGGGGGTATGGGGTGGTATGGGTGGAGTGAGGTGTGTATGGGTAGAGGTATGGTGAGGGTGTTAGGTTTTGTTATAAAAACCAAAAACTAACCATTTTGTCTCCCTTGTTGCCCATTTCGTTTTCCACCCACACTCACCCATCTTCTTGCTTCCGGCGGACCAGGAGGAGAAGATCTCCGGCGGCGTGGTGGAGGCGAGCCCGAGGAAGGAGCGTGAGGAGGCCTTCGGAGACGGCGGTGCGTGAGCGAGGCTCCGGCGGGTCTTCATCGTCTCTAAAGGTATGCCAAGTCTTCATAGTAACTCCCCAAGTGGTGTGGGAGTGTAGGGGGCGGCGTTGGTGCCGTTTCCCCGGCGAAAATCCCACTGAACCAAGGTTGAAGACGACTGGTTCGGTCGACCGTTGTGTGTCTCGGTCGACCGAACAACGTCTAAATGATGCCTGTTCAGTGCGATATGGTAGTGTTTCGGTCGACCGTGTGAGGTTCGGTCGACCGATATTTTATAAAAATAACTTGCTGCCCGAAAACGATCGAACGACGTCTGTGTGACGGTCGACCGTTTATGCCAAATTTTAGCGGGAATATTTTATAAGGGTTATATTAGTCCGGTCGACCGGTGGTTGTTCGGTCGACCGATCCCAGTAGATAGGGTAGACAGACCTTCGGCCGACCGAGTGTGTGTCTCGGTCGACCGATCTGCGCAAAGTCGGTCAAGAGCGTTGACCATCTAAACGGTCGACCGCTCTGAATCCGGTCGACCGACCGCGTGCAGATTTCCTGTAGTGAAGTGCCTGTTGATCCGGTCGACCGGAAGAGTTTCGGTCGACCGAATGCAGTGGGCAGGATTCATGCAGTTTTCCTTATCGGTTGAACGGACCCTGGTTCGACCGACAGGATATATATGTATATAAAACGTATAGCGTAGACCTTCCAAACGGTCGACCGCTAGAATTGACCTTGTTCGACTGGTGGGTCGAATTATCTTTCCTTGGTGGATTTATCCACATACGTGAACGTCGAGCAGAGGCGACTACCGGCTGCCGAGCCCACGGTCGATCACCGGACCTCGGAGCTACGGATTTCACCTACGACGAGAGCGTATTTCTGTTGGACCCCTTGTGGATGCCGGTGCGGCAGAGAGGGATGCCTGCCATGCCTGTGTGGGTGGTAGATGCCTTCTTCCCTGGTGGGGGAAGGGGATGCACTTTCCCTGTGGAGGAAAGCCGAGACCTCCTCTTGTTGGCCTGGATTGGCAGGGGGGATGCCTCCCTATTGCCCCTGTGTGCGGCTGGGAGATGAGCGCGGCGACCCCCCTCTTGTTGGCCTGGATTGGCAGGGTGGGGATGTTTTCCATGCCCCTGAGTGCGGCTGGGAGATGGTCCGTGACGGTTGGGGCATTCATTGGGCCCGAGGCGGATTGCATAGCATGTGCATCCTTGGCATTTTCATCTGTTTTTCTGTATATATAGGAGATGTTGGCATACGGGGTTCCTTTCGGGAACTCAGGCATATTTTATGTTTCATTTTCAGGGAGCAGGCGGTCTTAGGTTGGTGGTGACCGAGGGGAGTGCCTCCGGGATCGGGTCCTGTCGCTTCATCTTTTTTGTAGAGGTAGTGATTACTGTAGTTATGTATTAGACATGTAATCACTCTTTTGACACTCTGTATTATGACATCCACGTGGAGATATTTTATATATATATTCTATTGACTTTTCCAGTAACGTGCCCTTGTTGACCGTTGACGGTCGTATGTTTATGTTTTAAATTTGAAAATTTTCTTCCGCTGTTTCGGGACGTTACAACTTGGTATCAGAGCCTTGATCCCGGCGTATTTTTCCAAAGAAACCACCATCGAGTTAGGATTAGAGTCTAGAGGTCCATTGCATGCATTCATGATCATTCTGATGTGAGTCTTTTTGTTCTGCAGAGTGATGCCTCCGAGACGGGTGGTGCCTGCGGCTGAGACTCGCAGTTCGGGTGAGTCTGCGAGAGAGGAGGCCCGGGAGGCAGAGCGCAGAGTCCTGTTCGACACCGTGGAGCGGTTGAGCGGGATGTTAGAGCGCCAGGCAGCGCAGAGTGCGCAGGCAGGGGCCGGTGCGATGCACGACCGGTTCATGAGGCAGCACCCTCCGACTTTTGCTGGGCAGATGGATGCAGAGGCAGCTGAGGAGTGGATCCTTACTATGCAGACGATCTTCAGGGCTATCGACTGTACCCCGGAGAAGAAGGTGGACCTGGCCACCTATTTGCTGAGAGGAGCTGCAGCGAACTGGTGGAGGTCGACTTCAGCAGTTGTGTTCACCGGTCGAGAGGATGTGTCATGGGAGGAGTTCGTTGAGGAGTTCAACGAGCAGTACTTTCCGGAGCATGTGCGAGACGGGAAGCGGGTGGAGTTCCTGACCCTGGAGCAGGGGAGCATGACACTGGAGGAGTACATTGGGAAGTTTAACGCCCTTGAGCGTTACTGTCCGGAGATTTTCGTCACCCAGGCGCAGAGGTCGATGAAGTTTGTCGGGGGACTCCGGAAGCATCTGAGGACCCGAGTGTTGTCGAGCATGCCGCGCACCTTGGCGGATGCAGTGAGGAGTGCCACTATCATGGAGAGGGACTACCGGGAGAATTATCAGGATGATAGGAGATCGGTAGGGAGATCCTCAGGGAGGCCAGGAGGGCAGAGTTCGGGGAAGTCGGGCAAGAGGCCCCGGATCAAGGCAGCAGGGGCGCCGCAGCCAGAGGCGTGCAGGAGCTGTGGCAGAGTGCACACTGGGCGCTGCTTGGGGTCGATTACTTGTCATGGTTGTGGTCAGCAGGGCCACTTCGTCAGGAACTGCCCTAGCAAGGGCGCTGGACCGAGCAGACCTCCGGGACTTCCGAGTGTCAGTGGCGGCGGAGCTAGGAGACCTGCAGCACCGCAGCAGGGTCAGCGCACTGGACGAGTCTTCACTGTCCAGGCAGATGAGGCGAGGGATGTCAGCACCATCGTGGAAGGTACACTTCTTGTGGCAGGTTTAGAGGCTAGAGTGCTTTTTGATTGTGGCGCGACACACTCGTTCATCTCGGAGCGATTTGCGGGAGTGTTGGGCTGTACCCTTGCGATGTTGACTGCCACTTTGGAGGTCAGCACACCCCTGGGTCTGGTGGGCACTGTGGGGAGCTTCATCCCCGGCGCCACGGTTGTTTCGGGAGACCAAGATTTTCCGGCAGATCTGGTCTTGCTACCGATGGAGGACTTCGACGTTATTCTGGGGATGGACTGGCTGTCCCGGCATGACGTGCGTGTCCTTTGCCGTGAGAGGAAGGTTTTGATTCCGAGGATGGGTGATGCATTGCATACATTGCATCATATGTCTTTCATTTAGATTACTTTTATATCAATAAATGCTACTAAGGTATGTGTTTAGTCTTATTTACAGAATACAGGGACCTGAATGCAAATTACCCACATCCCGAGCATAAACGCGTACAAAAGACTCGTTTCTATCATAAAGACCAAGTTCAAGTTTATCGGGTTTCAAATGGAAATGTATCCAAGCATAAAAGCATTCAAGACCTAATTACGAAAAGAACAATGACTTAAGCACAAAAGTAGCCGGGGACTTAATTGCAAAAAGTCAAGGACCTAATTGCAAATCACGAGTAGCTTTTATTATTATGGAGAAAATATAAAGAAAAATCAATGTGGATCTCCAAATATATGAAGAAATTAATTCGGATCTCCAAAGATATGCAAGAATCAATCCAGACGCGCAAATGACATTGAAATCATACCATAAACACACAGGAAAAATCCGGGTCGATTCGGAGCCAAAAAGGTGGCGATTCCGCCGCACCTCAAGAGCAAATTGCGGCGAATCCGCCGCACCAAATTAGATCAATGCTCTAAAAATTTTACCGGTTGCGTGTTGACGCGTGTACTTTCTTATTTCATGCTTAGGTCCCTTGTATCGGCTATAAATAGCCCCGAGAACGATGTTGTGAGGAGTTCTTCCTTTTGTTCCATAATTTAGCAATAAAATTCTGTTTCTTTTATTTTATGTTTTTAATTTTCTTTTCTTAGTTTCTCAAGGACCTCTTCTTCTTCCTCCCTCCATGAGTTTCTAACTCTCTCCAAAGGGTGGAGGTGATGGAATTAGGGTTAGAGAATGATGAATGCATGTTATTATTTTAAGTTCATGATTAGTGTATTTTGATTACTTGAGTTTATGTTAAGTCATTTATCTTGTAATGCTTCATAACTAACATGATTTACAATAAGTTTCAGTAATTCTCTACTCTAAACCTAAGTCTAAACCTCCACCCCACGGATTTCTCTCTTTGTTCTTGTTTTAATATTAATTGCTTTTGTTTCGTACTTTAGTTAATTAAACCAAAAACCCCAAAAACCCAAATTAATTCTTCTCTCCCTTCTTCCCCTCAATCGAAATCACACTAACAACGAAATCTCTCCCTCCTTGTGTTCGACCCGTACTTGCCACGTCTTCATTGACGCCGTGCACTTGCGTATAAATTTAATTCTCATCAAGTTTTTGGCGCCGTTGCCGGGGAGGCGACGCAGATTTTGTTGTTTTTGTATTTCGATTTTATCCTGTTTATCTTGTGCGCGATCTAAGTATTTGGATTTGTGTTTCAGGAGACAACAGAGTGCACGGCGAAATCCGAGCACCATTTGAGCTAAACGAGCGGCGAAATCGCCGCACCTGAAGAACAACTTGCGGCGAATCCGCCGCACACTTGGAGCTTCTGGGCTTCAACTTTTTCTGGGACGCGACTCATCTCTGGGTGGACGCGTAAAGCTACTGAAATTTCGAGAGCGGGCGGCGAACCCGACTGAGCATTGCGTAGGTAACCTTCGTTGCCTTTTTCCTCGTAATTTCTAGTTTCAGAAAATTTCCTTTTATTAGAATTGCACGTGTTAAGCTTAAATTCCATAATTGGCAATATTTCAACTCTGACCTAAAATTCGCAAAATTAGAAAGACCTTAGTGCATGCATCATATAATGTTTTGTTTGCATTATTCTTGTTAAATTCTTGCAAATCAATTTCTGTTGAAGAGTGCTGGAGGCAAGGTACGTATCACGGTTTTTAACGATTGCATTTAAGCATATAATTTAATTTGCATACAACCTTGCAATTGCCCCCATTAAAAAGACCATTGTTTGACTATCTTTGTTAGATCTAAGTTAAACTATCTTAAGGGCAACTCCGTAGGAAAAGATACGGTGGGGATTTCATCACCCTTCCGTGGCCCACAAATCACAATCCTAAAGTGTCACCCAAGCCTTAAAATTTAAAATCAATTAGACATTGGCCCCTAAGGACTCGGACTCAATTAAGGAGAAGAATTGGTTTGACTTGCTATGACCTGAAGCCGATCGAATTCAATTTGGTGTCTAGGAAGTGTTTTTTGTGTTGACGAAAGTCTTCCAAGCGAAGTGGTTGTCTAATTGGCACCGACTCTGTCGGAAGCGCCCCCACTAGCTATACACTACCTGGCCAATTTGGTTTGATTAGTGAGGGAGGTGAATCAAGCGAATCAATTCGACTCAACCAGTTAGGAGTCGTCTAGATTTAAGTGACACTAGGTCTAGGATTGTTTGAACCGTGCTTTCTTAGGAAATTTCTGACCAACCCTCTTTTCTATCTTTAGAGTTAAGTTTCCTTTCTCATCTGAGTCTTCTTTCTCTTCTCACCAAAATTCTCTAGATTAGGATTCCTTTCTCATCTTGCCCCATTCTATTGTTTGTTTCCCTTTTGAAAAAAAAAACATAAAAAAAAACGAAAATTAAAAAAAAAATTGTAATTAATTCTTGAAATTAAATTTGGAATTTAAATTTCGAATTTGAATTCAAAAATTGATTCAACCCGGTGCACTCAGATTTGGATTCGGGACTTGAGTAATCGACTCTCACGAGTTCATCTAGATTCCAGTCTGGAACTTAACCCCAATCCACCTGTTGCACCACCTCACCCGGATCCAATGGGTGAGAACGTAGTGGACCCGCCTGTTGCACAACCTATAACTCTGAGGGATCGATGCTATCCAGCGATGGCTGCTCAGCCATCGTGCATCGTTATGCCCACCATACTGGGTCGCGACTTCGAACTTAAGGCACAATACATGAGTATGTTGCCTAAGTTCACCTCTAGGGAAGATCCATATCTCTTCCTTAGAGAATTTGAGGAAATCTGCTCTCTTATGCAATACCAGCATATCCCTGAAGAGGCAGTGCGTCTGAAATTTGTGCCTCTGGCACTAAAAGACGACGCTAAGAAATGGCTATATAGTCTAGCCGAAAGATCTATTAGGAGTTGGGCTGAGTTTGTTCAAGTATTCCTGAAAAAATATTTTCCCAACCATAAGACTATGAGGATTAGGAATGAAATTGTTGCATTCGTTCAGTCTGAGAGCGAGCCGTTCTATTCCTATCTAGAAAGATTTAAGAGTGTACTGACCCAATGCCCTCATCATGGAATTCCAAGATGGCAATTATGCCAAATTATTTATGAGGGATTGACACCCACATCTAGAGTTATGGTAGAATCCGTAAGCCAAGGGAACTTTATGTCGAAAAATGAAAATGATGCCTGGACTTTCCTTGAGGATTTAGCTGAAAACAGTATGCAATGGGACAATGCTAGAACACCGCTTAACCCAAGTATTGGATCTAGAATAGCAAGCCAACCCAAACCAGGTGTCTTAGCTGTAGATGCCAATATAGCGGCTGAAGCAAAACTAGCTACCCTTATGCGTAGAATGGAAAGTCTAGAGCTACAAGCCCAAACCCGAGTGAATCAAGCATCGTCTATCCCCTGCTCTAGATGTGGTCAGACTGGTCATGTAATGGAGGATTGTGCGGACTGGGAACAAGTTAATGTCATGTATAACCATGCTAGAAATGACCCCTACGCATCAACCTATAACTCTGGTTGGCGTAATAATTCCAAGTTCTCATCAAACCAACAAGGTCAACCTCCTAGACAACAACCAAACCCGTATGTCCAAAATAATACATCTTCTGGGTTTAGCAACAATAACGATCATGAGGTTAGGTTGACAAGCTTGGAAAATTTGATGAAAACCTTTATACAAACAACCAACCAGACCTTCCAAAGGCTAGAGACACAAGTCAGTCAACTAGCACAAATAGTAGGTGAAAGAGAGAAGGGTCGGTTTCCAAGTCAACCTGAGGTAAACCCTAGATCTAATAATAATTCATATCAATCCTATCAAGCACCTTCAGGAAATAACAACCCTAGACCGGTTCAAATGGTTAATGAGGAAGGACCGTTCCAACAAATAAATGCAGTAGTATCATTACGGTCTGGAAGACAAGTTGATAACAATGTGGTAAATCCTAGAGTGTCCAATCAATCTAGCCATCAAGCACCCACATATGACCTGACCATTGAACCTGACGTCCAATCTGAAACGCCCAACCCACCTACTCAACCTGAACCCATAGCTCAACCTGAACCTGAGCGAGTCTATGTCCCTAAAGCCCCATTTCCCAATAGACTCAAAAAGAACTCAAGTGCACAAATAGAGAAAATCTTGGAAGTATTTAAGCAAGTTAAGGTGAACATTCCACTCTTAGACATGATTCAACAAATACCTGCTTATGCTAAATTCTTAAAAGATTTGTGCACTAAAAAGAGAAAAACAAACGTACCAAAGAAGGCATTCTTAACTGCAAACATAAGTTCTATTTTGTCCAACACATCTCCTATAAAATATAAGGATCCTGGATGTCCCACAATTTCATGTGCAATAGGAGATACTTTTATCAACAAAGCCCTTCTAGACCTTGGTGCTAGTGTTAACCTACTCCCATACTCTGTCTATGAGCAAATGAACCTTGGTCCATTAAAACCCTCTAGGACAACCCTTCAATTTGCTGATTGCTCTATTAAGAAACCAAGAGGTGTAGTAGAGGATGTTTTGATCAAGGTTGGTGACTTCATTTACCCAGTGGATTTTGTCGTACTAGATACCGCACCTGTTGTAAATCCTAATCGACAAATCCCTGTAATTCTAGGCAGACCCTTTTTGGCCACTTCCGAAGCATTGATAAACTGTCGAAATGGGCTCATGCAATTATCTTTTGGGAACTTAAAAGCTGAATTTAATATCTTTCATATTGATAGTGAGTCAGAAATAACATGCAATCAAAGTGATGTGATGAAATCGCGTATCTATAATATTTCTGAATCGTCACAAAATCAAAAAGGAAGTAAGAAAAAGGGGAGGAATTCATCTACACACCCACCGTCACTCGAGCAAATAAGAGAACCAATTTATGTGAGGGGTGTGGAACCTATAACTCAGGACGCTCATTGCAACATGGGGAACAATTCAACTGGATACATGCACCAATATGGTGTCATTCAATCCAGTTCTGACTATGGTTGACTTTGAGCAAATTCCATCCTTCCACCGCAATTCACCAAGGTAATAAGTGCATTTGCTTTATATTTGCATACATTGAGGACAATGCATGATTTAGGTGTGGGGGGTGTTTATGTATATATTTATCTATATATTCTGTCTTTTATTTAAAAAAAAAAATTTAATGTTTCATGACATAGCTTAAGATTGAACTGCTAAAACCCGTGTACAAATTGCATTGAGTTTTTGTTTCTTATTATATAGTTCTGCTTGTAGAAATTATGACATAAATCTAGGTTCCAAAGAAATAACCCATGACCCTTGTAAGACATGTATGCACTTAAATTGGATGAATCAAATCTTTGAAGTGGTTGATAAAAAGCAGAGGTTGAGGAAAATATACCGGGAAGTGTGGACTTCTAATAGCAATTAAGCCTTGAGGAAAATAAAAGTAAAATAAAATAAAAATAAAGTGAGGAAAACACATTTTGCAAAATGATTACAAAAGCCCAAGCCTTCGAGTCACTGGTCCGTAGGGGTATCTTGAAACCCGGTAACTTGAGTCTTCCAGCTCGGGATTATCGACCAAACTCGCTACACGAATGCAAAAAGGGTATAAGTGTCAAAAAGGAAAAGCAAATGTGTTGAATCACGGAAAAAAAATACTTTAAGATACTCAAGGCCCAAAGCTAAAAGAATGATTCATGCCATGGTTGATCCAAATGATACTTCACCACCAGAGGAGGCGTGCAAAATAATTTAAGTAATAACATGTTTAGAAGGGTTAGTGGTGTGAATGTTGGAGGAACAAAGACCAAGTCATATTTTTAATGAGTTAGAATTGTATAATGAGCATGCAAGAATTCTCAGTGAGATGTATAAAGTTGAGGTAGGGATATTGAGAGCTATTAATGAAATGTTGATTCAGGATTTTGTGGGTATATCCGCTGAAAACCCTCAGGAGACAACACTCCTCCCCCTTCGCAACAAGGAGGTTTAAAGGCTTGTTGCACATGCTAAGTGCAACCGTGATTCCTACGAAAGTGAGTTAGGATTTCCCTGTTTTATTTTTCTTATGTTCTGTTTTGCTAGGGACTAGCAAAATCTAGGTGTGGGGGTATTTGATGCATTGCATACATTGCATCATATGTCTTTCATTTAGATTACTTTTATATCAATAAATGCTACTAAGGTATGTGTTTAGTCTTATTTACAGAATACAGGGACCTGAATGCAAATTACCCACATCCCGAGCATAAACGCGTACAAAAGACTCGTTTCTATCATAAAGACCAAGTTCAAGTTTATCGGGTTTCAAATGGAAATGTATCCAAGCATAAAAGCATTCAAGACCTAATTACGAAAAGAACAATGACTTAAGCACAAAAGTAGCCGGGGACTTAATTGCAAAAAGTCAAGGACCTAATTGCAAATCACGAGTAGCTTTTATTATTATGGAGAAAATATAAAGAAAAATCAATGTGGATCTCCAAATATATGAAGAAATTAATTCGGATCTCCAAAGATATGCAAGAATCAATCCAGACGCGCAAATGACATTGAAATCATACCATAAACACACAGGAAAAATCCGGGTCGATTCGGAGCCAAAAAGGTGGCGAATCCGCCGCACCTCAAGAGCAAATTGCGGCGAATCCGCCGCACCTCAAGAGCAAATTGCGGCGAATCCGCCGCACCAAATTAGATCAATGCTCTAAAAATTTTACCGGTTGCGTGTTGACGCGTGTACTTTCTTATTTCATGCTTAGGTCCCTTGTATCGGCTATAAATAGCCCCGAGAACGATGTTGTGAGGAGTTCTTCCTTTTGTTCCATAATTTAGCAATAAAATTCTGTTTCTTTTATTTTATGTTTTTAATTTTCTTTTCTTAGTTTCTCAAGGACCTCTTCTTCTTCCTCCCTCCATGAGTTTCTAACTCTCTCCAAAGGGTGGAGGTGATGGAATTAGGGTTAGAGAATGATGAATGCATGTTATTATTTTAAGTTCATGATTAGTGTATTTTGATTACTTGAGTTTATGTTAAGTCATTTATCTTGTAATGCTTCATAACTAACATGATTTACAATAAGTTTCAGTAATTCTCTACTCTAAACCTAAGTCTAAACCTCCACCCCACGGATTTCTCTCTTTGTTCTTGTTTTAATATTAATTGCTTTTGTTTCGTACTTTAGTTAATTAAACCAAAAACCCCAAAAACCCAAATTAATTCTTCTCTCCCTTCTTCCCCTCAATCGAAATCACACTAACAACGAAATCTCTCCCTCCTTGTGTTCGACCCGTACTTGCCACGTCTTCATTGACGCCGTGCACTTGCGGTATAAATTTAATTCTCATCAATGGGGTTGCCTGATATCATGATTAGAGGAGTCAGGAACATAGGAGGTCGCATTGTGGTGTCAGCTTTGAGGGCTCAGAGGTTGATACAGCAGGGTTGCAGAGCGTTTCTGGCGACGCTGGTGGTTCCAGAGGCTGAGTCTCCGAGGTTGGACGAGATAGATGTGGTGCGGGAGTTTACAGAGGTGTTTCCAGATGATATTCCAGGATTGCCACCTCCGCGGGAGATGGAGTTTTGCATTGAGCTGGCAGCAGACACCTCACCGCAGTCGAAAGCCCCGTACAGGATGGCACCCGCAGAGTTGGCAGAGTTGAAGAAGCAGCTACAGGAGCTGATGGAGGCTGGATTCATCAGACCGAGTGTCTCACCTTGGGGGCGCCAGTGCTGTTTGTGAAGAAGAAGGACGGGTCTTTGCGGATGTGCATTGACTATAGGATGCTGAACAAGGTCACCATCAAGAATAGGTATCCCCTACCTAGGATTGAGGACCTGTTCGATCAGTTGCAGTCAGCGAAGGTCTTCTCTAAGATCGACCTACGCTCAGGATACCATCAGCTGAGGATCCGAGAGGAGGATGTCCAGAAGACAGCATTCAGGACCAGATATGGGCACTATGAGTTTTTGGTGATGCCTTTTGGGTTGACGAACGCTCCGGCAGCCTTCATGGATCTGATGAACCGGACGTTCAGGCAGTACTTGGATTGTTGTGTCGTTGTCTTTGTGGATGATATCCTGATTTACTCACCCGAAGTGGAGCAGCACAGAGAGCACCTGCGGATTGTACTTAGCATTTTGAGAGACCAGAGGTTGTATGCTAAGTTTTCGAAGTGCGAATTCTGGTTGGACAGAGTCGCATTTCTGGGTCACATCGTTTCTGCGGAGGGGATTTCGGTGGATCCGGCGAAGGTAGAGGCAGTGACTGAGTGGAGAGCCCCTACGAGCGTGACGGAGATCAGGAGCTTTGTTGGACTGGCGGGTTACTACTGTCGCTTCATCAAAGACTTCTCGAGGTTAGCTGCACCTCTGACTGCCCTGACGCAGAAGGGAGTCACTTTTGTTTGGTCCCAGAAGTGCGAGGACAGCTTTCAGGAACTGAAGAGACGACTGACGACAGCTCCAGTTTTGACTCTGCCGAGCGGCACAGGAGGTTTTGTGGTCTACAGCGACGCATCAGGCATTGGTTTGGGTTGCGTGTTGATGCAGCACGGGAGGGTGATTGCATACGCGTCGAGGCAGTTGAAGACCCATGAGAAGAATTACCCGACGCACGACTTGGAGTTGGCAGCCGTTGTGCACGCACTGAAGACATGGAGACACTACCTGTATGGTGAGCAGTTTGAGGTGTTCACCGATCACCAGAGTCTGAAGTACCTCTTCTCCCAGAAGGAGTTGAATATGAGACAGCGTCGTTGGTTGGAGTTCATTAAGGACTACGATTTCACCATCTCCTACCACCCGGGGAAGGCGAATTCAGTTGCAGACGCCTTGAGTAGGAGAGTGGAGCTATCAGTTGCTGGCATGTGCCTTCAGGAGTGGAGACTGCTTGAGTCATTGGCAGAGTGGAGGCCGTTCACTGGGGACTCTGAGGGAGCAGTGATAGCTGGGTTGCGGGTAGAGCCACAGACCGTTTCACAGGTAGTACAGGCGCAGCATGAGGATGATGAGTTGGCCAGTTTGCTGGAGTTGACAGCCAGAGAGGGGTCAGATTTCAGTGTTGGGGTCGATGGAGGTCTGAGATTCAGAGGGCGGATCTGGGTGCCGAGGGTTGATGGGATGAGAGATGACATCATGGAGGAGGCACACAGAGCGAAGTACACCATCCATCCAGGGAGCACGAAGATGTATAAGGACCTGCAGCGGAACTTCTGGTGGAGAGGCATGAAGAAGGACATTGCAGAGTTCGTGAGTCGGTGTTTGGTCTGTCAGCAGGTGAAGATCGAGCACCAGAGGCCAGCTGGGCCTATGCGGAGTATCGAGCTTCCGGAGTGGAAGTGGGAGCACGTGACGATGGATTTTGTCACGGGGCTACCGAAGACGAGGCGGTTCCATGACGCGATTTGGGTGATAGTCGATAGACTGACCAAGTCGGCGCACTTTCTGGCCATCAGGACCACCTTGCCTTTGGAGAGTCTGGCGAAGCTATATGTAGAGGAGATCGTCAGATTGCACGGAGTACCGGTGAGCATCATCTCTGACAGAGATCCGAGGTTCACATCCAGATTTTGGGGGAGTCTGCAGCAGGCACTGGGGACACGTCTGAGATTCAGTACAGCTTTTCACCCTCAGACAGACGGTCAGTCAGAGAGGACTATCCAGACCTTGGAGGATATGCTGAGGGCTTGCACGCTGGACTGGGCTGGACACTGGGATGAGCATCTACCTCTGATCGAGTTTGCCTACAACAACAGCTACCATGCTAGTATTGGGATGGCACCGTATGAGGCGTTGTACGGGAGGCCGTGCAGATCGCCGGTATGCTGGAGTGACGTAGGCGAGAGGCAGTTAGTGGGTCCAGAGCTTGTGCAGATGTACGCAGAGAAGGTTGACCTGATCAGGAGGAGGTTGGCTACAGCACAGAGCAGACAGAAGAGTTATGCTGACCGACGCAGACGGACTTTGAGCTTCGAGGTTAGAGACCACGTCTTCCTGAAGATTTCACCAGCTCGGGGAGTGATGAGGTTCGGGAAGAAGGGGAAGCTCAGTCCGAGGTATGTCGGACCTTTTGAGATCTTGGACCGTGTCGGGGAGGTCGCCTACAGAGTTGCTTTGCCACCACAGTTCTCTGGCCTTCACAACGTCTTCCATGTTTCTATGTTGAGGAAGTACGTTGCAGACCCGACACATGTGATAGAGATTGCAGTGCCTGAGATCCGGCAGGACTTGTCGCTTGAGGAGAGGCCAGTTGAGATCATCGATCGGATGAACCATCAGCTCAGGAGGAGGACCATTCCGATGGTTAAGGTCAGATGACAGCATCACAGTGAGCGCGAGGCCACCTGGGAGATCGAGGAGGAAGTTCGGAAGCAGTATCCGGAGCTTTTCGGTGAGTTACCTTTCTGATTTCGGGGCGAAATCCTTTTAAGGAGGGTGGATTGTAAAGTCGTGGAAGTGAGAGAGAGAGAGGGTATGGGGTGGTATGGGTGGAGTGAGGTGTGTATGGGTAGAGGTATGGTGAGGGTGTTAGGTTTTGTTATAAAAACCAAAAACTAACCATTTTGTCTCCCTTGTTGCCCATTTCGTTTTCCACCCACACTCACCCATCTTCTTGCTTCCGGCGGACCAGGAGGAGAAGATCTCCGGCGGCGTGGTGGAGGCGAGCCCGAGGAAGGAGCGTGAGGAGGCCTTCAGAGACGGCGGTGCGTGAGCGAGGCTCCGACGGGTCTTCATCGTCTCTAAAGGTATGCCAAGTCTTCATAGTAACTCCCCAAGTGGTGTGGGAGTGTAGGGGGCGGCGTTGGTGCCGTTTCCCCGGCGAAAATCCCACTGAACCAAGGTTGAAGACGACTGGTTCGGTCGACCGTTGTGTGTCTCGGTCGACCGAACAACGTCTAAATGATGCCTGTTCAGTGCGATATGGTAGTGTTTCGGTCGACCGTGTGAGGTTCGGTCGACCGATATTTTATAAAAATAACTTGCTGCCTGAAAACGGTCGAACGACGTCTGTGTGACGGTCGACCGTTTATGCCAAATTTTAGCGGGAATATTTTATAAGGGTTATATTAGTCCGGTCGACCGGTGGTTGTTCGGTCGACCGATCCCAGTAGATAGGGTAGACAGACCTTCGGCCGACCGAGTGTGTGTCTCGGTCGACCGATCTGCGCAAAGTCGGTCAAGAGCGTTGACCATCTAAACGGTCGACCGCTCTGAATCCGGTCGACCGACCGCGTGCAGATTTCCTGTAGTGAAGTGCCTGTTGATCCGGTCGACCGGAAGAGTTTCGGTCGACCGAATGCAGTGGGCAGGATTCATGCAGTTTTCCTTATCGGTTGAACGGACCCTGGTTCGACCGACAGGATATATATGTATATAAAACGTATAGCGTAGACCTTCCAAACGGTCGACCGCTAGAATTGACCTTGTTCGACTGGTGGGTCGAATTATCTTTCCTTGGTGGATTTATCCACATACGTGAACGTCGAGCAGAGGCGACTACCGGCTGCCGAGCCCACGGTCGATCACCGGACTTCGGAGCTACGGATTTCACCTACGACGAGAGCGTATTTCTGTTGGACCCCTTGTAGATGCCGGTGCGGCAGAGAGGGATGCCTGCCATGCCTGTGTGGGTGGTAGATGCCTTCTTCCCTGGTGGGGGAAGGGGATGCACTTTCCCTGTGGAGGAAAGCCGAGACCTCCTCTTGTTGGCCTGGATTGGCAGGGGGGATGCCTCCCTATTGCCCCTGTGTGCGGCTGGGAGATGAGCGCGGCGACCCCCCTCTTGTTGGCCTGGATTGGCAGGGTGGGGATGTTTTCCATGCCCCTGAGTGCGGCTGGGAGATGGTCCGTGACGGTTGGGGCATTCATTGGGCCCGAGGCGGATTGCATAGCATGTGCATCCTTGGCATTTTCATCTGTTTTTCTGTATATATAGGAGATGTTGGCATACGGGGTTCCTTTCGGGAACTCAGGCATATTTTATGTTTCATTTTCTGGGAGCAGGCGGTCTTAGGTTGGTGGTGACCGAGGGGAGTGCCTCCGGGATCGGGTCCTGTCGCTTCATCTTTTTTGTAGAGGTAGTGATTACTGTAGTTATGTATTAGACATGTAATCACTCTTTTGACACTCTGTATTATGACTTCCACGTGGAGATATTTTATATATATATTCTGTTGACTTTTCCAGTAACGTGCCCTTGTTGACCGTTGACGGTCGTATGTTTATGTTTTAAATTTGAAAAATTTCTTCCGCTGTTTCGGGACGTTACATATATAGGTTGCTGTAAAGTTTCTAACCTGGATGTGTTTGTTCACATCAGACTTTGTGGTTTGGAGGTTTAAACAAGTTTTTGTTGCTCCACAACTAGGGTGTGGTCCTTCGGCCCCATTTTTGTTCTTTACATATGCTTTCTTCAAGCTCTGCTCGATTCTCTAATTTGCTCTGTTGTCTGATATAATTATGTTGATTTTTTTAGTTGATTGGTTTGTTAGTCTACTACTACTACAAAACATAAGTAAATCTAGAATTCGGGATTCAATTTTTCTTATAAAGTGGAGTATAATTTTTGTGTACGTGTAACTATTTTTCTAATAAAAGTTGAGGTGTAAATAAGTTGGGCAGTTGTACAGGACTATAAGTTGCTGAAAATACACCAACTTTTTTGTCATTTTTCTTAATTAGAGAGATGAAAAGGTAGAAGGCCATCTCCATGTTGATGGGCACAAGTAATGCCCCCATCTTGCCGCGGCTTCATTTTTGTGATCCTGGTGTTGGCTAATCCATTAGCTTGTAGCTAGATTTAGCAAATAGGTTTGCTTAAATCATATTGTTTATTTTCATCGTCTTAAATGTGTCTAAAGGCATCGGAAGGCAAAACTAATCGAATTCAGTTTTTCTTTGACCATACACACGAAGAATAACGATTAAGGTTGTTGCAAACGCGGGTAGAATTATTCTATGATTTCTGACTTATGACCAAAAATGTCATTACTAACCATGACCTGGACGATCAGGTCACGAGCTCTCTCTTTGCCAAATTAGTTTTCTCTTTTTTCCACATCACTTTTCTCTTTCCTCAATCAATTTTCTTCTTTTCCTACACTATTCACCTCTTAACCACAACCTAACACAACCCACCACAACCTACATCTCTCGTTCACATCATCTTTTATTTCCACAAACTTTTATTCTATTTCAAAATCAATTGTATTTACCCAAAACATTAATAATTCAAACAAATATATATTAATTAGCAAATAATTATTTTATCAATAAAAAAACAAAATACATATTTATTTAAACCATTGTACGTAGCGCAATACAATAAAATATTACATTACCCAAATTTCATTAAAATGAAAATACATACTACTAAAAAAAATTAATTTGAGGTTCCCCTGAATCGTTGTCATATGTGCTCGATCAAGTCATATATGAGGGCGAGATGTCTGCTTTTTTCATGAATGCGTTCTCTGGTGTCCATGTACGTATCAAGATTGACAACACGACCGGTGGAGAACTGATTCGAACCCAGAGTTGATGTGCCGCCTAAGTTGGGCGGGAGGTCCTGCTCAAACTTTGTTGTATCATAAATGGTGGAATATGAGTCTCGTTCGTCCTCTAATATCATGTTGTGCATTATGATGCACGCAGTGATGATCTTGTTCAGGAGGTCAACGTTCAACGCAAGAGCAGGACCTTTTATGATTACCCACCGCACTTGCAGCACTCCAAATGCACGTTCGACGTCTTTACGCACTCCTTCCTGGTATTGTGCAAATAACCTGTCCTTAGGAGTTTGGGGCAACGGGATAGACTTCATGAAAGCTGTCCACTGCGGATAAATATCATCTGTAAGGAAATATCCCATATTATAAGGATGACCGTTGACTGAGTATTGGATGGTAGGCGCGCGTCCTTCTGTCACATCATTAAACACAGGAGACCGCTGAAGGACGTTTAGGTCGTTACAAAAACGTAGAACACCGAAGAAGGAATATCATATCCAGAGGTCATACGACGCTACGACCTATAGGATAACAGTGGATTTTCCACTTCGTCCTTGGAATTGTCATTTCCAAGCAGCGGGACAATTCTTCCATTTTCAGTGCATATAGTCGATGCTCCCCAACATTCCCGGAAAACCACGTTGCTCACCAACATGTAGCACCCTTGCTAAGTCCTCTGATGTGGGACTTCACAGATATTCTTCCTGAAAGTTGACTATCACACCTTCCACAAATTTTTGGAGAGACTTTCTTGCCATTTCCTGGCTCATCCGCAGGTACTCGTCTACGTTATCAGCTGATACACCATAAGTTAACATTCAGAGAGCTGCAGTCATTTTTTGCAGTCCTGATATTGCAAGTCGACTCGTGGCGTCTGACCTTCAATGGAAGAACACCTCGGAGGCCTCAACTGTGTTCGATATTCGGAGGAATACATGCTTCCTCATTCTAAACCTTCTTCTGAAAATACTAGGACCATACACAAGATCATCAGCAAAATAATCGGAATAAAGTTTGGCGTAACCTGTTTCTCGATCTCTATCAGGACAGGTTTTCCTTCTAGCTCGAACTTGCCTTTGTACAGGTGGACGAGACATATGCTGTGAAAGGTAGTCTATTACTTCATCAGCTAGTTTGTTTCCCTCATCGTCAGAGGAATTATTTGTTGAGGATGGAACACTACTACAAGGAGACTACTAAGGTTGATAGTGAATGCGGTTGTGGGAATGACTTCATCCCCTATTTATGGAGAAAGTGTGTGTGGTTGTGGGAAAGTGTGTAAGGTTGTGGTTAAGGTTGTGAGGTTGAAGTTGGGGTCGTGAGAAAGTGTGAGGTTGTGAGAAAGTGGTGCGGTTGTCAGAAAGTGGTTAAGGTTGTGGTGAGGTTGTGAGAAAGTGATGCGGTTGTGAGAAAGTGTGTAGGGTTGTGGTTAATGTTTTGGTGCGGTTGTGAGAAAGTGGGTAAGGTTGTGGTTAATGTTGTGTGGTTGTGAGAAAGTGGGTAAGGTTGTGGTTAAGGTTGTGAGGTTGTGGTTGAGGTAGTGAGAAAGTGGTGCGGTTGTGAGAAAGTGTGTAAGGTTGTGGTCAAGGTTGTGAGGTTGTGGGTGCGGTTGTGGTCAAGGTTGTGGTAAATGTTGTGGTTAAGGTTGTAAGGTTGTGGTGCAGTTGTCAGAAAGTGTTGCGGTTGTCAGAAATTGTTGTGGTTGTGGTTAAGGTTGTGAGAAAGTGTTGCGGTTGTCATAAAGTGGTTAAAGTTGTGGTGCGGTTGTGAGAAAGTGGGTAATGTTTTAATGTAGTTTAATTTCAATCCAAGTGTACTATTATAGTTTTAATACCAAACTATTTACGAAATAATACCCCAAAATATTTAAACTAAATAAAAATTAAGCTCAACATCTCCAACAAATAAATAAACCTAACATCTAAAACAACTTTTTAACAAAAAAACAAAAAAAATAATTTAACCAACCCGGACACGCCACGTGGCGCATCCGGGTTGGATGACCCAGACGACCGGGTCATCTCAGGTCAGGAGTCGTGGGGGACGCATGACCCGTTAGCGTTGCTCTAAGTCACGCTTTACTATTTCGGCCGAGTATCTGCAAAGAAACTCCTAAAACATAGATACTCCGTGATGCTTGTTTTGCTTTGGACGAAAAGATGGATGAGAAACATTTTGACCCAGAAACGACTTTTTAGCTTGTACAACATAACGTTTTAAATATGAGCACAAGTAGGAGGTTTAAGTCTTAATAACTAATCTGCCTTGACAGGGAGAAAGAAACCATAATCCTACATTCAATTAACCACGCTCTGTTAATCTCCTAGCCGATCCTTTTTTTATTCTTCACCATTACTTCGCCTTTGCCCACTCCTCCATCTAATTGCAGTGAAATCTACAACATTAACACCAGATGCAATTCGTGTTCAGGCACGTGCCCAACTCTTGGTAAAGGAATTAGTAATGTTTTCATGGCCAATATTTCCTCTTTCCTTGTTTAATCTCAAAAGGAAATAATCAAAGCGGCTTATTATTGTCTTTGTAATTTGTTAATGCAACAACTTGGAACATAGCCAAACCTCTATGGTAACAACTTGGGACATGACATGAGTATGCATCTCCTTTTATTATTTTATTTCATATTCTCCAACAACTTACAAGTGACGTCTTCTTACAAGTGACGTCTTCTTGTGGAAGTTATAGAACTTTGTTGAGCTGTTTGATCATGATTAAAGCATCCTAATGACAGCAATTACCATTTTTAAAAAAGCACACTGATTAGGTATGTATAGGATGGTGTAATATTAACAAATATTTTCATGTTAAACAAATGACTACACATGTTGAATAAAATATCCAGTCGAGATCAACAAACATAATCATATTTAGCAAACAAACAACAAATAAGTAGTGATCAAAAAGACATTTCAATCGAGTCGTCGATTCACGACTTGCCTTAGGCACACCTTAATGGGTGGCCTTTCTTGGGCGTGTCATGGCACACCCAAGATGACCTCCCTTAATGGGAGGTCGGTTCCCGGCGGAATCCCGCCAGGAATGGCGCCCAATTTTATTATTTTCTGTTTTGCTAATTGTAATGTTAATTTTATTGTTTTAATTTCTGATAATAGTAATTAATATTAATAATAGTTTCTGATATTATTAATTAATGTTAATAATATTTTATGTTAATATTAATTTCTGTTAATCATGATTTTGTTGCTATTTTAATTAATTATCATTACTTAATTTATGTTAATTACATTTAAAATACTGAAATTGAAAATACATTGATTTAATAAAATTACAAAATACAACACTGATGAAATACGACATACATGGCTAATAAAAATTAAAAATACAATACGGATAAACTTTGGTAATATAGATGAATTTATCCAGGATCGGCCTCAAAACTACGTTGAGAGTTCTAATGAAGAAAATTTCAGTATTCCACCAATCATATCGTGTATATTAACAAATATCTAGATAATAGAGACTGAGTACATGATAGACAACAACAATTGGCTCTGAGATCCGATTTGATCGAGAATATATGGCAACGCTACGGACGAAATGCAAATTAACAATGTTTTTTAAATATGTATTTTATTATTATGATTAAATTAGGGAACTACTAAACGTCGCCCCAAAACTACTTAAATTGCCCCTTGAAATTACCAAATTGCCCTTGACAATATATTTAATACTCATATCGTCCCGTGTCTTTAAATTAGGCCTACGGTCTTGTATCTTCATAATTTATCAGTAAAAACACCACGAAAATGTCTGGCGAGCGTGATGCATCCGGTGAGGTAAGTCTGGCGCGGGGCAAATTTTGGGCCGAGCGTCTGCATTAGACGCATCCCCCAAGGTGAGGCCGTCTGCGTAGGACGTCCTCCCCTTGGCCTAGGCGTCTAACGCAGACGCCTACGCAATGGGAGAGGCGTCTTATGTAGACGTCCTCCCCTTGGGTAAGGCGTCTTTAGTAGACGTCATTCCCTTCGGTCAGGCGTCCTACGCAGATGCCTCACCCTTGGGGAGGGCGTTTAACGCAGACGCCCCCCCATAGGGTAGGCGTTTAATCCAGACGCTTGATTTTTTTTTGATTTTTTTAATTTCGATTTTATTTTTGTAGGTTCCGTTGGAAGATTTCGGTGGTGATGGAGTGGATTACAGTGAGTTATTTCAAACTACACAAATCTTTGAAACAATCGATGAAGCAAGTAAATGGGCTAAACAAGTAGCTATATCGGAGCTGGTTTTTTTTTGATCGTGTCGTCGTACAAAACAAGATCAGATAGTCGGATGGATTGTTATTTGAGATGCGACCGGCGAAATCAAATGGAGTCTCGGGATATGGATACTGCACTTTGAAGAAACACCAAAAGAAATGGTTGCGGTTGCCGTTTCTTAATAAAAGTGGTGGAGCGACGAGATCGTGATGGATGTGTTGTGGTTTTAATAGTGTTCGCGGACATCACAACCACAGACTGACAGTTTATCCAGAGGGTCATCGTCAAATTAGTGGTCTAAGTTCTGGGGCGAAGAAGATTGTTCGTGATATGACTGAGGCGCAAGCAAAACCACGGAACATCTTGAAGGCAGTAAAAGAAAAATTTCCGGAGGAGAATCCAAATCAAAGGCATATTTATAATTTCAGAGATTACATGAGGAGGACAAAATCAGAAGACCGGAATCTCGTCCAGCAGTTTCTCTATCAAGCAGTGCAGTGTGAGTACTTACATTGGATTATGGCGGATCCAGAAACTGATGTCGTCACTCACGCTTTTTTGGCACATCCGACGTCAGTCCAGTTGTTGCGGACATATCCTTTCGTTATCTGCATGGATTCGACTTACAAGACGAACAAGTATAAGATGCATTTGTTCAAAATGATTGGGGTCACACCAACAAACATGAATTTCCTTGTTGGATATGCGATTTTGATGGATGAATCTTACTCCAGTTATCTGTGGGTGATGGAGAAGTTGCGAGATCTGTTATTGGGGACTGTCAGCCCGACTGCAATAATAACAGACCGGGAGTTAGGCCTTATGCGACCAGTGAGAGAGGTTTTTCCTGACTCTGCTCATTTACTCTGCACATGGCACATCAACAAAGACGTATTCAACTACGCATACCACGTATTCGGCAAGAATAAGCAGATGGCAGAGACTTTGAGGCGTGGAAGATGGAGGAAAATCATGCTTTCTACTTCAGAAGCCGAGTATGATAGAGTTTTGTATGCTCTGAAAGATTTGTATAGATCGTGGCCGGCTATCACGGAGTATCTGGACACCACGTGGTTGGTGCATAAAGAAAAGTTTGTGCTGAATTGGACGAACAAAGTCCTTCATTTTGGGAACACCACGAATTGTAGGGTCGAAAGTGCTCATTCGGCTCTAAAAGAGTGGATTTCTACATCGACAGCAGCTCTGGACACTCTTTTCAAACGCGTGAACACGGCTATTGAAATGCAGCTGACGAATATTCGAAACTTTCTTGAAGACTCGAGACGGCGAAATTTGACTAATTTCGGACATGCTCTATATCGTCACATAAATGGTCAAGTTTCGCATCACTGCTTGCAATTGCTGAGTCAGGAGGTGAAGAGAATGCAACAGTTAGATGATGAAGTTGAATATCGTTGCGAGTGCGTTTTTCTGACTTCTCATGGGATACCTTGCGCATGTACCATCCGCGGATGTCTTGAATCAGACAACGGAATTTACTTAGAGCAGATTCATCCGTTCTGGAGGACACTTGTCATTGGAGAAGGAGCCGGGAACGCAGAGTTTGTGTCTCAGGTAGCTCAAGACGCCGAACATTTTCGCAGCCTGGTTGATGAGATTGCAGGAAGTGACCCTACCGTAATTCGATCTGCCTCTCGGGTTTTATTCGAGCAGCTACACCCCGAACATTCGAATTTGAGAGAGCCTGCAGAAAAAACAAAGCTACGAGGTCGACCAAGGGGAAAGTCGACACGACGGGACCCTAGTGCGTTTGAGTATGCAGAGCGAGGTAGTGGTCGATCTTCAGGTAGTGGGAGTAGAGGTCGTGGTCGTTCTTCCGGTAGTGGAAGCAAAGGTCGTGGTCGATCTTCTGGTTCTTCGTCTGTGAGGGGAGGATCAGGTATACCATCCCTACATTTATTGTTATTATAATTTTGTTATTTATTTCAGTAAATATGTATTTTTTGTTATTATATGTAACTGCATTTTTTGTTTATATTGTAGTGACTGGGCGGGCTGACGTAGACGACTTCCCATATACGGATAGGATTCCAGGAATCATTATGCCATTCCTACACCAGTGGAATGATGTACGTCCTGATGGAAACTGTGGATTTTGATGTGTCGCCGATGTTTTCCACGGTGGTGAAGACAATTGGCAACTCGCCCGTCGTTCGATTTCAAATGAGCTAGCTGCGAACCAATCTTTTTATGAGCACGTATACTACGACGGTGTGGCGCAGGCTCGTCACCGGATTAATTGGGACGGGGGACCTTGTGGCGAGAATCACTACATGGAGACGTGGACAGACTTGTTTCTCATTGCAATTTTTTACAAGTGTGCAGTTATGTTCTTCTCTCTCGGAAATGATGGTTCGTTGTACCCATGTCTTACAGTTCTACCTTGGGAGAGTCCGCCTACCGTGACGAGACCGTGCAGAGAGTTGATTATTGCTCATTTAGGGAGTTACGCTCATTACATTCGTTTGGATTTGAATGAGGGATTCCCCGTACCTCCTATAGCGACTCTGTGGTTTCAAATACGAGATGAGAGTGTTATTGGATGGGAGCTGGAGTACCAAAATAGGATAGCATATTGGCAACAATTATGTAATATGTTTTGATATGTTTGTACAATTATGTAATATGTTTTGATATGTTTGTACATTATATAGTGTTGCTTTATTATGTAATATGTTTTGATATGTTTGCTTTATTTGCATTATATATAATAGTACGATAGGTTAGCAAACACAAATAAAAATAATAAGCGTATGACAGATAAGCAAACACAAATACAAACAATAAGCGTACGACATGTTAGCAAACACAAACACAAATACAAATAATAAGCGTACGACAGATAAACAAATATAAAAGCAAATACTAAGAGTACGGTACAACAGATCAGCCTACTCATCATCCGAATCATGGTCAGAGATGCCTAACTGAGTATGCCACGACTGTATGATCTCATCCAAATCTCCGCATGCAGCTCTCATGTCATCGTCTGGCAGCTCATCCCTCCTCTGCAAGAATGGCTCTACAACCCTTATCATCTTACCTATCCACTGCACATAACATTAACATTAGCGTACATTAACAAATAAATATAGATAAAATGAAAAAAATTACCAGATCGCCACACGTCCTATCTGGTGGTCGATCTGCTCTCCGGGAGGCACCACGGACGATGACAGGATGTGAGTAACTACCGAACCAATCAAGATAACGTGCATCACACTCGGAGGGGTCGCGACTATGTCTGAAGTCGCCAAGGAACAGTCAGCATGATCTCGGAAACGTCCGCCAAGTCGATTCCGCTGTAGAAGCGGGGAACCTGACGTCGTACGTCGCTGCAGTCGCAGACCGCACCGCATGCTCTGGTGTCGGGATGTCAACCGGGAACAATCCCAGAACAATCCGCACGGCTAGCTATCCCAAGTTGACGGTACAGGTATGCCAACGTCGCTGAGCCCCACGAGTACCCACGAACGGTGTCCGGGTCCCTAGCCTCCAATAGATCGCGTGGTCTGATCCGGCAACCACTCTTGTCGACAAACAAGACGGCTCCGAGCATCAAGAATAGGTACGCCGTCAACTGTGTATCATCGGCCCACGGAGGTCGTGCCCGTCTGCATATGTCCTCAAGGGAGTCGATGCCGACACCACCACCACTCCATAAAGCTGTATCTCTCGCCAGACCATCAGGTGTGACACCAAGCAACTCTGCCACAAAACACCTCAGCTCAGACGTCGACCCCTGAGCACTAACCAGACGACCATCCACAGGAATGCGCAGGATCTGGAAAACATCGTGAAGCATGATCGTCATCTCTCCGAAAGGCATGTGAAAAGTGTTGGTGTCAGGCTGCCACCACTCCACAAACGCAGAAATCAAAGGCATGTCGAGATAAGGGAACATGTTGTACGATAAGTGCCCCAAATGCGTGGCACTAATCTCCTCTCTGATATCAGCACTCAGTGTAGACCGCCAACCCTGTAGTGCTGTACAGGCTCTGTGCCGATTATGGCACTTCAGAACCTTCCGATCCTCTCCGTCCCAGATCCGTCTAGCGATGTGACCCCAGAAACTAGGAATGACGCTCCCATCTAAAGGACCACCAGGCGTCATACTGCTCACGATCCAAGAATCGTCCTGGATCCTCCTCTTCTTCTGAGCGCGGGGATCTACAGTGCACGAGCTTGAATCCCCGGTCGCAAACCTCCCACCCCTACCCTTCCGCATCATCCATCCGGCGGAAGTAGAACTACCCGCTCGACCACGTCCTCTGCTATACTCCCCCTGCCTCTCCACCTTCGGGCGCTCTAACTCATACGGGTCATCATCGTCGCTCCCGTCGTCGGGACTGTCCACATGCTCATCATCGAAGGAATCATCATCCTCCTCACGACGACGTAATGCCTCTCTCTCCCTCCTGACCGAAGCAGATATCCCCCGTCTACGTGGATGACGCGGTGCTGAATCATCCTCTAAAGAATGGAAGACGTGTAATGCTATCGACTTGCTTTCCCTCCACTGTGACCCGATGACTATTAATTGAAATTTTAAATACAAATTTGTTAAATTTGTTAAACTAAATTATCATATTTATCACAATTGTTAAACTAAATCAAAATTTGTTAAACTAAATTATCACAATTGTTAAACTAAATCAAAATTTGTCAAACTAAATTATCACGATTGTTAAACTAAATCAAAATTTGTCAAACTAAATTATCACAATTGTTAAACTAAATCAAAATTTGTTAAACTAAATTAAAACAATTGTTAAACTAAATCAAAAATTGTTAAAACTAAATATCACAAATGTTAAACTTAATAAGAATTTGTTAAATTAAATTTTCAGATTTATCACAATTTATTAAAGTAATTATCAGATTTAATAAAAATTAAAAACAAATTTGTGGAGGCGTCTGCGAGAGACGCCTCCCGCATGGTGGAGGCGTATGTCGGAGACGCCTCCTCCTTAGGGGAGACGTCTTCGGAAGACGTCTCCTCCATCGGGGAGACGTCTTCCGCAGACGTCTCCCGCTACTGGTCGGCGTCCGAGGGAGACGCTCCCCGCATGGGGTGGGCGTCCGAGGAAGCCGCTCCCCCCATGGGGGGAGCGGCTTCCTATACGAGTACACCGGGGGAACTGCTGGTTGCTTGCATTGCCTCCGAGACATTCGTAATCTTCTGTAGTAGGTATAAGAAAAGAAAGTTTTGAGAAAAGAGTGAAATTGTGAGATATATAAGCAAAAATAGGAGGAATGGCAATTTGGTAATTTCAAGGGGCGATTTAAGTAATTTTGGGGCGATGTTTAGCAATTCAGTTAAATTATTGCAATATTTAGTTGTCAATGATTAATTATCAATAATATTTTGTGGTTTTAGTTGTAATACTTGTTATTTAATTATATTATGTGATTGCAATGATAAAATAATATTTAATTTGATGATTATTGTGAAAGAATAAAAAAGTTGATAAAATGAAATGATGCGGAGGAAAGAGAGAGTTGAAATTTCGGGGGTTTTGGGGAGGGTTAAGAAGTGAATAGTGAGTAGTTGGGGGGTTTTAGGCTGAGCTGACGTGGCAGTGAGAGAAACTGACGTGACAGAAAGAAAATGAGACGTGACTGATGGGTTTTCAGGACGATTAATGGTGGCCTTAGAGAAAATATCGCTCACACGTACCAGTACGATGAGTCTGACACTTCCCCCTAGGATAAAATAGTTTCTTCGTCAGGCAGGAGCACACTGGAAACGACGAACCACGAAAGCAGAGTGAAACTCACAATGATTAATCACCAGAGAACATTGGAGACCGGAGGAACAAATCGCCTGAAATAGAGCGGTTTTCGCTTTGAGAGAGAGTAAAAAGAATGTGTTTCATGGGAGGACTCCGAATTTGATTTATATCCATATTTATAACCGTCAGGAACTTAAATGCAATATGCATTTAAATTGAGGATCAAGAATATATTTATATCAACTAGAGTCTAGAGTTTTTAATTTTACCATCAAAAAGTCACGAAAAGTAAATGTTTAAGGACATTTTACAACTTCCTATGTTACAACTTCCTATGTTACAACTTCTCGATAACTCACGGGAACTACTAAACGTCGCCCCAAAACTACTTAAATCGCCCATTGAAATTACCAAATTGCCCTTAACAATATATTTAATACTCATATCGTCCCGTGTCTTTAAACAAGGTTATTGACTCAGTTTTACTAACATTCCTAGTACCAACACCACGAAAATGTCTAGCGAAACACCTAGACCACGCGAAGTAACGGAGGCGGATTTTTTTTTCCGACACGAGCGTCTGGCTAAGACGCCTGTACCATCGTGGAGGCGTCTGGCTAAGACGCCTCCACCATCGTTGAGGCGTCTTAGCCAGACGCCTCCACGATGGTACAAGCGTCTTAGCGAGACGCCTATACCATTGTCTAGGCGTCTGGTTAAGACGCCTCGACCATGGTGGAGGCGTCTTAGCCAGACGTCCCATTTTTTTTAATTTTTTTTGTCAAATTAAAATTATACGGTGTGTTATCTCAAATTATTTGACGTTTCTTTGCAAGTTTTCGGTGGTAACCGGTCGGATTACAATGAGTTTTTTTGCAAGTGATAAAGATTCAAAAAAATTCCAGATCCAACATTTTTTAAGTTCCAAATCCCCCGGTGGTAAAACATCATGACTTACAAATACCACCTCGACAGGTCGTTCGGGGGTCTCGCTCACCGGTGAGCGAGCGGCATTCCACCTCGCCGGTGATGTGGCGGGGGTGGCAAGGGGGCAGCGCCCTTTGGAAATTTTTTGGATTTTGAAATTGTTGGATCTGGAAATTTTTGAATTTTCGGTGTACCGAAGAGGTATCGGTCATCCGAATATAGTAATTATTAACTTATTAATTAATTTAACAATTATCTAAATTTATAATCAATTATCTTTTTAAAAAAATAATAAAAAATTACGGGCGTTCGACGGAGCCGCCCCCACGTAGGAGGGGGCGTCTGGCTAAGACGCCTCTCCCATGGGGGAGGCGTCTTACACAGACGCCTGTCCCATGGGCGAAGCGTCTGGGTAAAACGTCGCCCCCATGGGGAAGGCGTCTTAGTCAGACGCCCCCTACTACGCGGGGGCGGCTCCGTCGGACGCCCGTAATTTATTATTTATTATTATTTTATTAAAAAGATGTTAGATATTTTACCAGATTCGAGTACACTGGGGCGTCCGTTGGTTCATTACTGACCTCCAAAACATTATTTTTTATGATTATAAGAGGAATATGAAGAGAGATGTGTGATAGTAGGGTAAAATGTCGCGTTATAGCAGTAGAAATGAAAGAAGGGCAAAATGGTAATTTCAAGGGGCGATTTAAGTAATTTTGGGACGATGTTTAGCAATTCAGAACAAAAAAATTCCAGATCCAACATTTTTTAAGTTCCAAATCCACCGTTGGTAAAACATCCTGACTTACAAATACCACATCGACAGGTCGTTCGGGGGTCTCGCTCACCGGTGAGCGAGCGGCATTCCACCTCGCCGGTGATGTGGCGGGGGTGGCAAGGGGGCAGCGCCCCTTGGAAATTTTTTGGATTTTGAAATTGTTGGATCTGGAAATTTTTGAATTTTCGGTGTACCGAAGATGTATCGGTCATCCGAATATAGTAATTATTAACTTATTAATTAATTTAACAATTATCTAAATTTATAATCAATTATCTTTTTAAAAAAATAATAAAAAATTACGGGCGTCTGACGGAGCCGCCCCCACGTAGGAGGGGGCGTCTGGCTAAGACGCCTCCCCCATGGAGTAGGCGTCTTACACAGACGCCTGTCCCATGGGCGGAGCGTCTGGGTAAAACGCCTCCCCGATGGGTAAGGCGTCTGGGTAAAACGCCGCCCCCATGGGGAAGGCGTCTTAGCCAGACGCCCCCTCCTACGTGGGGGTGGCTCCGTCAGACGCTCGTAATTTTTTATTATTTTTTATTATTATTTTATTAAAAAGATGTTAGATGTTTTACCAGATTCGAGTACACTGGGGCGTCCGTTGGTTCATTACTGACCTCCAAAACATTACTTTTTATGATTATAAGAGGAATATGAAGAGAGATGTGTGATAGGAGGGTAAAATGTCGCGTTATAGCAGTAGAAATGAGAGAAGGGCAAAATGGTAATTTCAAGGGGCGATTTAAGTAATTTTGGGGCGATGTTTAGCAATTCAGTAACTCACGTATCAACGTTGAATTTTTTTCAAAGCGTGGTCTGACATTAAAATATATAAAAACTGTACACTAGATTCTTACAGGGTCAAATGGCAGGTTAGCTATAAACTGATAAGGAAACATACTCTAAAATTATTGGTATCCAATCATGTTGGTTAATCCGAAATATTAGGTGATCAGCCCAACCATCCCCGTATCAAATATTATGGCGCTATCTAGTACAGGTTGAAAAGCACTTCTTTATATGTTCACATAGAACTGCTTATTTCGGGATTTACATTATTGAGATAATTTAAGGATAAAATTGATTCGAATCCCTTCAATTCTATAAATGTAGTGGTCGTAGTTGAGCAGAAAATGATGGGAGTACTTTGGTCACAAAGAAGGAATATTCTTGGACTAATACGTAAAATATTAAGTGCATGTCAACACTGATCAAATGTCGTTTAGATGGGATTCGGTAACCTAAACATTTAAATGATATTACAGCCACCTATGCCCAAAAGCTTTTTCAAGGAAGTATATTCTGGCCTTTGAGGCTCTCATGAGTCATAATATATCAACTGTGAGATTGGGCTTGTTTGACATCGAAAGTGGATTGATAATAAGTGTAGTGTAAGTATAGTAGTACAATATAGTGTAAGTCTTATTAACCGGTCCTAATTCAGTTGGTAGATCAGAATTAAGAATCATTCTTCAACATGTTATTACATGTTTGAAATATAACTAAAATATTTAATATTTTCAAAAAAGAAAATTATAGGTCCACCATCACGGACCTGTTATTGATCGATTGTTGTTACCCTCGAATCAATACGAGGCTATATATATTCTCTTCCTCGCATTTTTCATTGCCATCCTTACCTTAGATGAACCCAACATAGGTTTGATTTCCCTTTCTCCCAAGAAAAGAATAATTATGTTGAATTTTTATAAAGAACTATTCAGAATTTTTATACTGAACTGATCATCTTTGGCAGCTGAGGATTTTCAAAACTTTTACGAATGGTGAATTGAAAGACAAAGAGGACGATCAATTTTTACGTAAAATTAGTACTTTACTTGTGCATGCGTGGCCTTTAACATCTCTTAGTCACGTATTTATTTAATTTCGAGTGGTTTGTAGTAGGTTTAGTCCACAATCTATGACATATAAATTCTAAGTATATGAAATTTAATATGGAAAAGAGGTGATCCAATACTCGGTGGAATGGAGAAAATTTTAACACGCATGACATATAAATTTCCCACTGGTTAATGTCATTCCGTAACTTTTAGTGAAACATGTTGGTGGTCTGGAGAAAATTAGAACGCATGATTCCTTGGCATATCCCAACTCCCAAGCTCACCCCAACTTATGGAAACAATTAAACTAAAAAACCTAGGTCCTCGACTGTTGGCTAATAACCTAAGCTATATTTTATAGGAAATGTTCGGTGAGTTAGATACTTTGATATATCAGCTTCTGCAATTATCAGATAAACAATGTACGAAACCAACTCCAATTTATAATTGACATAATTACGTTAATACCCTCCGAATATATGAAAATATCCACATTCCTCTATATATTTCGTAATATATATGTTCATACTCAATGTTATTAATTTACAATTTAAAAAATGTCAAGTGTCTTTTTTTATATAAAAATCATTTTGACGTGAAAATTTATTGAAACAAGAAAGGAACAAAGACATCGTTTATAAATTCCGAAATTGTAAATATGTTGTATCTCGAAAACTTGGGATGCCTTACCACGTTGTTCTGAGTAGGGGTATAAACGGGTCGGGTATACCCGTACCCGTACCCAGTTAGCTAGGTACGGGTGTATATACCCGGCCAAAAACATTTATACTTGTACCTGACACCGTACTCGTCAAGTTAACGGGTACAGGACGGGTAAACGGATATAGCGGGTATAATATATATATATATAAATATATAATATATAACATATAAAATACATATAATATATAAAAATATATAATATATCTTAACAGGTATACGGTTAGTGCATATACTTGTACCTTACCAGTTTATTAACCGGATAAATGGTACGGGTATACGAGTGTGAATTTTTAAACAGACACAATTTTTTGTACCCATACCTAATTGGGACGGGTGACCGAGTATACAAATATTACCCATCATGTTTATACCCCTAGTCCTGAGATAGTAACAGTGAGCACGCCAAGGAAGAACTTTAAACAACACTCAACCAGAAGGGTTACTTGAAAACGATCGGTTTAGTGATCAATGATTATCCACATAAGATACATAAAAGTATTGAACAATATATATCAGCAAAAAAATTTATAACTTGAAGGATATCAATGAAATTTCCATTTATTCTATATATAATGGAAACTAACGAGCCAATGCTTAAGGCAAATAGCAAAGCAACAAATTAACCAACAACATACATCATATATATCATAGAGCTTTCCGAAAGGGAAGAAAACTCGAAATAACAACAAATTAAGCTAGCTAACTCATGGCTCCTGCAAAGCACATCCACATCGAGGCCATCCAAACGGTGACTCCGGCGAAGGCCTGCGAGGCGGGGCAGTCTAGGAAATTGTGTTCTCCGATACCGAGCGATCTCCTTCAAAGCCACCACCGCCTCGTGGCGTGCTACAAACGACCGGCTGATGAGGAGGTGGATGAGTCGGGGCATGCTCTAGCCGGGTGGTTCAAGGAGTCCCTGAACGTGGCGTTGGGGCAGCAGCCGGTCTTCGCGGGGAGGCTTCGGCTTCCGGAGGAGGAGGAGGAAGGGAAGGGTGAGGTGCGGTTTAGCGATGCCGGGCTTAGGCTTGTGCACGCTCAGGCTGAGGTGAGCTTGGATGAGTTCTTGGAGTTGAAGGGGGATGATGAGAGGGAGGAATTGTTGGCTTATTGGGCTGATGTGGATGAAAATAACACTCATTACTCTGCGCTTTGCTACGTTCAGGTCAGTTTTTTTTTTGTGAATTCACGTACTAGCTGTAAAAGAATGGTACGATATATATAACTTCGACCTAAGTTTTGGATTTTTTTTAAAGATGGTGAATCAACATCGTAATTTTCGAAAGCAAATTCAAGCAATCAAATTTAATATTTTCATTTTTCTTAATTATTAATATATATATATAATATACAATAATTCTCAAGTGAGCCTGATATTTAATCTACCTATTTTAAGTCCCTACCATATCCATCATTCGTATGGAATTGTAAAGTAGGTTGAGGTTATGATAGTTATGCTAATAAAATAATCTAATGATGAATGTAAACTGTAAATTACCCGTAATTAAATCTAATAGTGAGATTGTAGAGAGCTCAAACCAATAAGATAAGTTCCGAACTCATTAGATCTTGGTCATATATACGTGCGTCAATGTGTGCACCATTTCAAATTATCCCTTTTTTTATTATGCTTTTTTGATAATTAATTTCAACAATGGCATTGTTTGTAATAACAAATGCCCCTTTTTACCCTTAAATTTACTCTTTTCTTAGCCACATAAAGTTCAAGCAATATTGCAATAGCACAGTGTTCATACCTTACTCCTACTGCTATTTTTTTCTACTAATCAAAGGACACCAAGTGACCTAGCTATTAATTCCTAAACAAATCCGGTCATAAATTAATCTACGATTTAATGTGTTTATTTCTTGTATAAAAACTGGTTTTGTTTTACAATCTTAGTTGTCCAGACGATTAGAAAGTAAACATGCAAAAGAAAAATTCCAATATTTATGCATGAGCGTGTCGGCGTGTGGAATAATTAAGGTTGTGCTTGTACAGTTTAGAAAGGGAATATAAACATACTGTAAACGAGATAATCTTCTTTACGTTCAGTAGGTGCGTAGTCTGTCTAAGTGGCTTAGTCGATGCGAAGTAAACAGAAAAATAATACAGCAAACAAAGTGAGATTAAAAAATACACGCTTATGATTTTACACTACATGAGTGATCTCCTTTAATTTCTAGTAATATTGCAACTACTCTCGATTGCCATAAATTTATTTGAATTGTTCATGTTATTTTTGTTATTTTAAGGGGTAGAAAACTAAAAACGCATATATATGGCCCCAAATGTATTCATATACATGTTGTTATGCGCGTAGGGAAGCGAAACTCAATAAGGTCATTTGCTTGGGTGCACACTCCGTTATAACATCGTAACTGTACCGTTGTGTAATTGAGGTTTTGCATCCAGTTTTCGACTATTTGTTTGACTACAACTACATGACGATGTTATTTGCTTGACTGCACATCGATCCGCTGGTAATGGGACACACTCCATTATAACATCGTAACTGTACCGTTAGGAATTTTGCAATTATCCCTTATAAATTTAAAAATATCCTTAATGTTAAATAGAAACCAAAAACTTTTTTCCCTTTCTCTCTCCAAATCTCTCTTTCTATCCCCTAGTCTCTCTTTTCAATCTCTTCACTCTCTAGTCTCTCTCTTCAGTCAACTCTCATCTCTCTCTCTCTCTCCAATTCTCTCTGCTCTCCCCACTTCTCTCCTCGCTCTTCAGTCTACTCTCTCACTTTAGTCTTCTTGTCTTCTCACTTTTCTCCTCTCTTTCTCTCTAGTGAAGAAGAGAAATTTGGAGAGAAGAGGAGAATGGGGGGAGAGAGAGATTTTGAGAGAGGAGAGAGAAAACAGGAGATAGGTTTTCAGGGTTTTTTTATTTTTTATTTAATATTAAGTTTTTTTTTAATTTAGGGGGGTAAATTACAAAATTCCTAACGATTCGGTTACGACATTATAACGGAGTGGGTCACATTAACGGCAGATGTACATTAAAGCAAATAACATCGACAAGTAGGTGCACCCAATCAAATTAATAGTCGAAAATTGAGTGCAAAATCCTAATGAGGCAATTACACAATGACGGAGGTGCACACAAGCAAATAACCCAAATTAATATAGCATTGTATTGTTTACACGAAAAGTAAAAAAATACTTCATAAGAGAGTCGTGACCATATATACCATATTTATCTTATATATGCAAATTAAGGTGGTGCATGCATCAATTAAACGCGCGCATTCAACAACAAAAAGAATCATAATTATTAACTTTTAGAAATCAATAAAAATCTTAACTTTAATTAATAAAAAGAAGAGATAATTTAGCACTTTATTTCACATGCATTCAGGTTACAAATTTCAAAGGAGAGGGGTACTCCATTGGCATAAGCTGCAGCCTTCTATTGGCAGACACAATCTTCCTCCTAAGCTTCTTAAGAACATGGGCTGACATCCACAACACAATGGTCAACTCCAACCGCTTCGCCGCGACGCCGGTCTTCCATCTAACCAAGCTAAAGAGCCCCTCCTCCGCTCCTCTAGCCTCCACCCCACTCGACCACTCACCGTCCCCGCCCGCCAACCGCACCACCCTTCTCCACCGCACCACCACCGCCATCTGTCATGGGGAGTTCTACGTGATAACCCACGGCGCGGCGGGGGAGATGGAGGTGGAGAGCCACGTGGGGGAGGCGGAGATGGAGGTGGGAGGTGGGGTCGGGGTTTTGGACGTTGTTAGGGAGGAGGAGCTGTGGTTTGAAGAAGGGAATAAGCCTGTTAGTGTGTTGTATAATGTGAGGTGTGGGAAGGGTGTTGTGCAGGTTATGGCTCATGATCATTCTGGACTTTGTGCTCTTACTGTTGTTAACAAGTTCTAACTAATAATTAGTTGGTGTTTGTTTGGTTAAGCATGAATGTGAGTGAGCGTGTGTGTGTTGCGTTGTGTGAGAGATTTTATGGATTTGTGAGTTATTATTTGCTGAATTATTGGAATATCGTTGCATTTTGTATATTTCGAAAACTATACATGATTACTTTATCAAGTAAATATTTTTTAATATAAACTACCCAATTATCGTTCAACCAATGTTCTATTCCATTGCGCAAATAGTTCTTAACAATATTTATTGTCAAAAAATGTCTTTCAACGATTGCAATCACAAGTATTTTCTCTGCTAAAACATCAATTCTTTTCAAGTTACGAAAGTCACCCGAGTTATACGTGTCAAAGATATGTGTTTGAATATCAGTAGAAAGTTTGACTTGATATATAGTGGAGAATTCACTAGGATAAACATACTAGTTTTGATCTAAGCACGACATGCAAATGAATAATTATTTCTTTCTTTCATTGAAATGATTATTTAATTCTTAAAGTTTTGTATTTATAACAAAGTAAACCAACTCATGACCGCGATGATAAAGATTTGTGATTTCTTGACCCATTCGGCGTGGTCAGTTATCTAGTATAAATTGTTCATCCATAATATGAATCACAATTTCATACATGACACAAAATAAATGCATTTCCTTTAGTAGGTCGTCAGAGTCTTTATCTTACAATTTCGATCCAACTTTTATTTTAAGATTAAGAGAATGAATGTGGACAATACTGACTTATTGGTTCCACTCTTACAAAATACAAATATTGAAGTTAAGAGAGAATTCGGCGAAGTAGAATTAGTATTTCCAAATTTTAGAAATCGGAGGGATCGATGTCGATCCCATGATATTTTGTTATTTCGTTTTAGAACCCCCCGCGGAATACAACGACGACATTGTCATTATGAATTGGGTGGCAACGATATATATTCTTGCAAACTCGACATTTTTAGCAAAAGGGAGTTGGTTATCATCAATAGGAATGCACTCATCAATCATCAATGAAATAAGTATTTATTTTAAGCATTCTCTAAGATGGCTTGAGATTGTGTATTTATCATTCTCAGATGGATTGGCAATTACTAAAGATAACCCGTCTGGGGGAAAAGTACTCAGATGTTTCTAGCAATTTGAAAAGGACAGGTTATTATAAATAAAATAATAATAATACGGAAAAAAATTCAAAATGATCAAAAAGAAATAAAAAATTGGAAAAATATGCGTCACAGAAACTTATTTGACAAAATATGCACGTTGAAAAACGACACATCAGATACCGTTTTTATTAAAGGAAAATAACAACTCAGGTGTTGTTTTTAACCTAAGTAAAAAACGGCACTACTGGTACCATTTTTATCCGAGATGCTATTTTTTACTTAGGTTTTAAATGGTCTGGCCAGCCACCATCTTCATTCTCCCACTCTCAAATTTTTCTCCACTCCCCATTACTCCCTCTCTCCGACGACCAACACGGTTGAGGTTTGGTTTTTATTTTATTTTTGGTTTTTTATTATTTTGACATAAAATACAATGCATGTATAGTTAATGTATTTGTTATTATGTTCATGTATGAAATGTAGATTTTCTATACTCGAAGTAATGAGCTCCGGTACCGGATTGGTTATGTGTTTTTTCGATGGAATTGTTACATTCGTAGATGGGTACCAGAATATGAAGGTGGTTACAGACGGATACTTAATGTTAATACAGAAATACAATATGATGATCTCTGTGAAACAGTTTGTCGAGTTTGTGGTTTCCAAGAATGAGAGTTTGATCTAAAGTTAACCTGCAAATGACCACCGTATGAAAAGTATACACATGCTGAAGCTTTTGATGATCAGAGCACGACTACAATGTTATCTTTATTTAACTTCATGAATACGGTTGTATTGTTTGTTCAGAAACAACCCAAGCACTATACTAGTGTCCACCAAAGTCAGTTGAATGAGGATTATCAACAAATGACACAAACATATAGCCAATATGAAGCAGGTCCATCGTCGGCAGTTCCTCAGTCGTATTTTGAACCGTATGAGGACACACAAATGAATATTAGTAATTATGAAGCAGACGTAGTTCAATCACATTCTCAAGGAAGACATGTTGAAGATGCAGAGAGTGATGAGACAGTTGATGATAAGGCAAATGGTCAGATGGATGGTAATAAGATAGACATTGTTGATGTAGATTCAACTCCATTTTCGGAGTTGCAGAACATGTTTCTTCATATGACAGACGCAGTGAATTGAGAACCTGATGACAACGTACATGAATTGTCACCATTACCAGTATTATCAGATTTGAGGCATTTGCCAGACATAGAGTCTGACGAGAACTGGATTGAAGATTCAGTCATTGGAAATGTCGATGGGCGTATTGTTGCGTACACTGAATACGATAACTTAGAAGATGGACGAAGTTATTAGTTGCATAGAATTTTCTCAACAAAAAAAGATTTGTTGTTGTTGAAAAAGAATCGGGCAGCTCATGACAGTGGTTCGTAAGTATTTTGGCTAGTAGAGTATGCACACAAGATAGATTGTGTATTATTAGTGACTGGTTTCCGGGTCTTACTTCTTGAATCGTCTCAGAATACCTAACAACCCAAGCTTACAGGAAAGCATATGTACATATTTTCTTTCCAATACTAGACGAAAGATTTTGGACAGAAGAATGACATATAGCTTTAGTAGTACCTTCTATGGTAAGACGAAGTGGGCGACCGAAAACAAAAAGAATCAGAAACAACATTGACGAACAAAGTGGACGAGTAATACGATGTGGGCGTTGTCGCAAGTTAGGTCACAACAAGAAAACATGTAAAGAGACAATTTTGTTTGTTTATTTTGTGTTCTTTATTTTAACCTTAATTTCCATTGTACCCCATGTAGGGGAAATAATATTTTATGTTAATCATCGCTACAATATTTTTATGATAATACTTGTGTTGTGAATCTCAGGTTAAGACATAACATTTCTGTTGAAAACTAAAAAAACGAAAGCGAATGCTTTGGAATTATGTCTGCTGAAAAAACGGCACTACTAGTGTCATTTTTACTTGAATGAAAACGACACTCTTTGGGCCGTTTTCATAAACTGAAAGCTGCACTACTAGTGCAGTTTTTATTCAAGTAAAAACGGCACTAGTAGTGCCGTTTTTTCAGTAGACAGAAAACAGAGAAATCTATTTTCTCAAACATTCTCTTGGATTTAAATCAAAGTCTTGTACACCTGAGGGGGAAAATGAAGGGAATGTGTTCTAAAAGTTTTACTTTTAAATGTCAATTGTTATGAATTGAATGATAAAACATTTTGTTCCTTGTTTATGTTATTCGTCTTTTAGAAGTGTTAAGGAAGATGCTCTTGGTCCTTAACCGTAGAGCTCTAAAAGATATTGGTTTACATAAAACAAAAGATATTCGCAATCATGGTAATTAACATGGGACATTAATTACCGAGTTAAGATTGCCGTGTTGGTCATAGATCATTGTAGCTCTACAAGTGAGTAACGACACGGGTATGCAAAAGAGGAAAATATTACTTTTGTATACTGAATAGACCTAATAAGTGAAATATTATAGAAATGTGTTTCTGTGTCATTAATATTTTACTGTGTCTTCGGTCCTTTGATATGAGACTTATATCCGATCGCTTAAGGAGTTCTTAATTAGACTAGTGTCTTGAACTATCGATGAGTGTAGTGTAAAGACATTAGTTGGTTAAGCATAACTTTCGTTGGAGAAGATAGTTAGTCAAAAGATTATCATTGCCCCTCTTAATTGAGTGATGATATTAGTGGGTCCCTTGATAAAGCCAAGTTATAATGTGCACAATGTGATTTGAGATAAGTCACATATTTATAACTAGCTTAAAGAGATCAATAAATGAATACTAATGCAAAGATGACACAATACTACTTTGTGTGTATTCTTAATATCATGAGGCAAGGGACGGACACAAGTGGTGCACTCCATCACTAAGTGGATCGGGTTTTGGTTCGAGTGGAATTAAGACATCTAACTAATTGGGAGCTATAATGTGTAGCTAGATACCGCTTATAGCTTGTGATATTAAGCTCTTAATATCACTGCCAACTTAGTCTAGATCCTCCCATAGGTCACACCGCAAAAACCGGGAAACAAGAAGCTTGATTTTGGTTCATAAGATGAGTCGGGTTTCCTATAGAAAATATGACTCATGTGGTGAACAAGTAAAATCAATTATGTTGTATATGACATAATTAGAATCATGATAAATTCATATGAGATGCATATATTATGGGGTGCAATAATTTATTATTACATAGGATAATATATTGCATAAGTTGTGAATTTGCTAAAACCCCAAAAGTTCAAATTTTGTTGGAAATAAATCCAAAATTTGAAAAAGGCAAAATCGGGTAGAAGTTCGGTAATCCGTTATGGTTTGGTCGACCGAAGGATCTATGGATCGGTCAACCGAACGTGGAACGGATAGTCGTAGATGATTGACCGAACTTGACCAAAGTGCCTGGATCTTTGGTACGGTGTACTGAACCAGAAACGGTCGACCGAACAATATCAAGTTCCGATATTTTCGGTTAACCGAATAGCACTCGGTCTTGGACGAGAATTAGTCCGATCGGTTAAGGAGAATTTTTCTCCTTAAGATTCGGTCATCCGTCGCGTACTCGGTTAAACAATCGTGACATATTCGGTTAACCGAGTGGGACTCGGTAAACCGAAGCACGATCGATTTTCTGCCTTTGATAATTAAGAGATTAATTTGATCGATGGTTGGATTAGCTCCAAACTTGGTCAAACGTTTTGTGGGTGCATATAATGCATTATGGAATTAGTTTGTGAGAGAAAATGTCAAGAATTCGTGGCTTAAGAATAGCCATGATTGAGAGTAAGATTGGAGCCTATAAATAGGTCCTTATTCTCCTTGATTAAGTGAGTAGAAGTTTGCTAAATATTTTCTCTCCTAATTCACCACAAAAACCACGAAAATTCTCTTAGTTTTCTAAGTCTTTGAAGGAGAAATCTCAGAGGCTAAGGAAGGGGTTTGTAGCTAGATTCTAAGCTTGTTTGGAGATTGATTGGCTAGCTCATTTCTCTCCAACATTGTTTAGGGTTTCGGTGAACACTCGGAGGCATCCGGCGCAACGAGAAGCGACGATTGGCTTCCTCAACGTCTCTGAAACGTCAAGAAGTTTTTGAGAACTTTTAGGTATGAATTTCGGAGTCCCTTTGTGTTTGTTTTAATAAGTTTTTGAAACTAGTTGTTAAAACAAACCGATGCATGCATAAAATAAATCGAAGAAAATTGTAATAGATCCTTATATACATGAAAATTCGAAAAAAATATATGTATAATTAAACATGAAATCCTACAGAAAATTCATTAAACACGTCTTGTAGCGTGATGGTCATCTCCCCGTGTCTAAAATGGAAGGTGTGTGTCTCATGCCTTCACCTCTCCACAACCGCACGAATCAGATTCCAATCCAGTTGTAGTCGTTGCAATCGAGACACAGTGTCAAATCCGCAATCACTAACAAATCTCACGTCCTTTCATCTTGCACATTCCACGTGTTGAACTGAATGACGTGCTCGACGCATTTAATATCCGTCAAAGGCTCCTGAAAAATAAAATTAATTATTTTACGTCAAATAAAAACCAATACCGATACACAAAAATTAAAAATTAAAACGCTTACATTTTCAAGAATCGAAAATGATCTATGATCTTCCTGTAGTACTAACACTGAATGGTCAACAGGACTGTGACAATCGTGTGAAGTCGACATTTTGGATACTGTGAAACATAATTAACAAAAATAATAATTACATATTATTCGGTTTAAATAATATAATCCAAACAAATATCATACATTATCCATAATCAATCTAATTTCAACAACTACAACATTGATCATTAAATTTAATTGGTTTAACACAAATCCACACAATTGAAACTCACCAAACAATGTAAACTTATTAAATTGTGACTTCGGAGATTAATTGATCCATTAATCAAATCATCAAATCCGTACAAGATTAATAATCATAACAATATAACATCATTCACACAAGATTAATTAAACAAAGTAAGATAAACTCATCAACAAAATATCAATCAATCGAATCCAATTCAATCCAAATCAAACAATTCACACAAATCCTAACCAAACCAAACCAATCAAATGCACATAAATACAAACTAATAAAGCAAAATCTTAACAAAAAATGATCTGAAAATACCTGAAATCGCAGGAGAGAGAGAGAGGAAAAATGAAAAAATGGATTGGGAAGATTGGAGAAAAGGGACATTGGTGCCGTTTTTAACCCTAGGTTAAAATGGCATCACAGATGTCGTTTTTATCTAGGCTGAAAATGACATCTCGGATGTCGTTTTTAACTTGGTTAGAAACGGCACCAGTTGTGTCGTTTTCAATTGGGTTAAAAACGACACGTGATGTGCCGTTTTCACTTAATAAAAACGGTATTTGAGATATCGTTTTTCAATGTGTATATTTTGTCAAATAAGTTTTTGAGGTGCATATGTTCCTTTTTTATTTTGAATTTTTTTCCTAATAATAATAATAATAAGGATATGTTTTTTTCGAGTAAAACTACACTACTATTCATTAATAATAATAAATAGGTTTACAAACTAAATAGATATAACATCGTGATACTGGTCATGATAATAATAGCTACCAAAGCTTAAACAAAATACTCATTAAACAAAATATGGAGATTATCCCTCGGTGGGTGCCACTTCTACTGCACTAACTAAACTACGATGAGAAATAATTCTCAAGTCCAAAGTGCTTTAGCCTTGAAAAGTAGGTTTCCTGGCTAGCTCAGGAACACATCCCGACCAACCGAAATCGCTCACAAATCAGATCTCCTCATCCATTAGATCATTAGACGAAGGTGGCATATTCAAGTTTACGCGGAACATAGATGTAACATGTGAGTTCCACTTGTAAATGGATCTCATATCACATGAGCTCCCACTTTCGAGAAAAAATAAATGGGTCTGACCGTCCACAAGCTGTTCGTCCCGGCCCATTAATATTCAACGGTGAAATTTTAATACGCTGCACTCATTCATTGACTAAAACCAAAGCTTATGAATGATTGACGAGCTCTTATAAAAAAAAAAAAAAAAAAGATTGGCGATCCACTTCCAACCAAAAGAATACACACGTATTGGAATAGTATCCAAATCAATAAAAAATGTCCTCGATTGGACGTGTGTATTCGATTGTGAAGGCTGATCAGTGAGAGAAAATGAAGAGTAACCAACTATTGCGGATTTGTGGTGACAAAACATACCAACCCTCGGTCTAATTAATAAGAACTGTATGGAAAAGGAAAGATAGCTATAATGTATCTCTATAATTAAGTGCTAAGCACCTCCAACCAAGAATACCGGTTCATCAACATCATGCATTTTTACGTATTCATTCAAATGAAAAGAATATAGATGTAACCAACCAAAAGCAATAGATATGAATGTCACCGGTCCGTACATGCGGAGGAGACGACTTGGCAAGTGGCAACCAACCACGTACTACACTACACTTGCACATACATATATATATACATATACATAAATTCTTTAGTGAGCTTAGGACTTAATTTTTCTAAATTAAGCTCCCGGAATATTCACCACTAATTTGAAATTGTAAGGTAGATTAAGAAAAAAACTGTTATGCTAATGAATGGTGAGATTAACTATAAATAAGATCCAATGGTAAGATTGTAGGGGCTTAAACTAAATTTGATGAGCACTGAACTTATTAGAACTTGACCATATATATATATACATATATATATATATATACACACATATATATATACACATATATATATATATACACACACGGTGCGGACCATTTCTGTGATTAGCACCTTAATTTGTGACACCCATGCCCAATTAACACACCACCAACACTGCTGACACGAGCATGCTCCAATCAAGAAAAGGCATCATAACATAAGTAATAAGTACTACCAAACTACAGGGGTAACATAATTGTGTTGAATAACACTGTATCGAATTTATGTTTAAAAACGTGTCATATTACAAAAGAGTGGTGGTAACTATTGAAACTAGATGACATTAAAGCTAGCACTTCCAACAGACTAGTAATAGTGTAATACCCAAGATGCAACTCATTAATTTTGATTACTTAACTATTTCAAGATTTGTCCTTTTTGCTAATTAGAAATTTTAACAAAATGCCATAGTTTATAACCTTCTTGTCCTTTTTTTGATATATATTATACTGCAATAACTTTTCTCAAAAAATAAAATGACAAATTTGCCCTTTCATTCCAAATTCCCATATATATATATACAGGACCGTCTCGGAAATATTTGAGGCCCTGTGCGAAAATAAACAACGAGGTTCCTAAATTTGAAAAAAATTGTCCTCCTGGTTTAAATAATAAAAATTTCACTAACTTAATGCAATATTAATTGAATTTTTTTGTCTTCTTAGCAATATTTAAGACAAATTTATCAATGTTTATGTGTTATTTATGTGTTAACACTAATTTTATTCGCAACCCAATAAGCTCATGTACAAATTTTTTTTGAGGCCACTTCAAAATGAGGCCCGGAATGAGACCCGGAGGCCGGAGCAGGAGCTCACCCTGCTCCTACTATTGGGCCGGGCCTGTATATATATATATACATATATATGTACATATATGTATGTATATATGTATATGTATATATATGTATATATATACATATGTATATATACATATATATATACATATATGTATATATATACGTACGTAGACGTGGGCTAGTCAAAACATTCCGTCCAACCTGGAGCCATAACCTCAACCATGGGCACTCCGGAGACCACCCCAGTCGTCCAGATCGAGGCGGTCCAGACGGTGACACCGAAACACATGACACCAACCTCGGACAACAAGACCATCCCTGGCTCGGGCCAACTCACCCAAGAGGCCTTACAAACCCGAATCCTGTTGGTCCTCTACTACAAGAGCCCGCTAGAGGACAAGTGCGGGTGGAACTTCGTGGGGGCAGCTGAAGGAGTCACTGAACGTGGCGTTGCCAGAGATGCCGGTGATCGCGTCGAGGGTGAGGAGGAGGGAGGAGGATGGGGAGCTGGAGATTAGGATGAATGATGCTGGTGTGAGACTGGTGCAGAGGAGGGCTGTTCGTCGAGTGGGGCTTGGAGAGGCAGCTTCTGTATTGGGTGGATGTCGACTACCGAAATCCGCATTTGTCTCCTTTGTTCTACGCTCAGGTGATTATCCGTTTGCTTAATTATGGTTGGATTGGTTTGCTGGAAAAATAACTCGTACTTAGAATGTTAGTTTTTCTTTAGAGTTTGTACGTATTATAAGTTTCTCCAATTTTCTATTCACAACGGGAAGATGTAGAAACACACGAAAAATATTCTTCAATCAAACAATTTTTGTGAGCATTTTTTTCCTTCGTTTATTGCTCCTATTATACGAGTAAAGATAGGATGTAAGCACACGTCATAAATATTATTTTACCAAAAAAATACAAAACTTACAGGTTGGACTTTTCTTTCTTGCAAATAAAAACTAAAAAAACAAATCGATCCCCAGGATATTAGCCAACTTCTTCGAACTGGAGTTCTTGCAACTTGTGTTCTTATGTCTCAAAAAAAAATCAATCACACGTTTACTTTGATAGGTACGGACTATGGAGAACGTCTTGAAAATTGGTTATGAGAATTTTGTTTAAAGTGGTTGAATAACATTTTCTACGATAATTTTATTCTTAATTTTGGGTTAGGAATGAGGGTTTTATGTTGTCCGTGAGATCTTATTTTCACCTTACTTTAGTGCACAAAGTGTGGTCCGTGTAGATGTGTATTGGGTAAGGAAGCGTCAGTGGCCAAAATTTTCAACTTTGATATTCTTTTCTTAAATAAATCTAAAGTGTTGAGAATTCCAAAGTTTTTTTTGGATGATTCACATTCCTTAACTCCCAATAGTTTATGTAGGTTTTACTCTTATTTATGTGGTGTAATTCCATTTATTTTGGTTGTAACTCCTACTACATCCTCACCCTATATATAGGGGATTATTGTACATGTTTGGTCACAAGACAAGAGAAAAAATACATACCTCTCTCTCTCCCTCGATCTTTTATCTTTGGTTTGCTTTGTTTCACAACACGTTATCAGCACGATTGTTCTACTACTTTTGGTTGAAACTTTTGGTAAGTAAGGTTGGGTTACGATGCGAGTTACATTTTCTGAGTTTTGTTTCTCTCTTATATTTGTTGTACTGTTGAGAGTGTATTCTAGTAGTTACCTATTCTCCTTGGGGTTTCCTCGGTTCATCCGTAGACTTGCATACGTGCACATACTTCACAATTTTTGTAAGCATGATCCTGACTAGCTTTTACCGTTAAAAGGCAAAACTGCTGCAGAGATCCTTTTTTTTGTGGTTGTATGAAAACACATCTTTCTTCCCATTGAGATTGGACGTTTGGATCACATCAATTTAGAAATTAATGATTTAAGACATATGTTTGTCAAATTAATATAGCATATGGTTTCTTTTCTTTTTCTTTTTAACTTCCTTTTCGTTCATGCTTAGCATCCAAGTAGGAGCTAAAACTTTTTTAAATTATTAGTTTTTATAATGAACTAAAGGAAAGATTTAAATGGTAGAAATTATTATGTGGTAACGATGGAGGTTACTACAAAATCATATCATGTTTTAGATAATATATATATTTAAATTTTGTTCTAGTTTTTCGTTTTTACTATGCTTACCATCATTTCATGCAACAAAAAATGCAAATATTATTTTGTTAATGTTAGCATTAATTGCATATACGTTGTATATTTATCTATCATTTTTTATTAATTTATTCGTTATGCATGGTTTCATTACCTCCACTGTTTTTTCTACTATGTCATTATTTACTATGCTAATTATATTTATACGTAATTAAATTTGTGTATATATATTGCATTTGCTACAAAAGGACTTATTCATCGTATACTATAATTTTTTTATTATAGTGTTTAGATGGCAAACCTCACAAAGCTCGAATTTGCCGCCCTTGATATCTCGGGGAAAAATTATCTCCCTTGGACTCTCGATGCAGAGATCCATCTTACGGCAAATAATCTTGGAGAAACAATTAAAGATGAAAATAAGGCCTCCCCGCAGGAACGTGCCAAAGCAATGATTTTTCTCCGGCATCATCTCCATGAGGGATTAAAAGCCGAATATCTAACGGTGAAAGATCCGTTAGAGTTATGGAAAAACTTGAAAGAAAGGTATGACCACCAAAAACAAGTGATTCTCCCAAAAGCTAGCTACGAGTGGATTCATTTGCGATTACAAGATTTTAAATCTGTAAGCGAGTATAATTCTGCTATGTTCCGAATCTCATCTGAACTTAAATTATGTGGAGAAATAATTACTGATAATGATATGTTAGAGAAAACATTCTCCACATTCCATGCCTCGAATATGCTCCTGCAGCAGCAATATCGAGAACGTGGTTTTAAGAAATATTCAGAACTAATATCATGTCTTCTTGTTGCCGAGCAAAATAATGAACTTTTGATGAAAAATCATCAAGCTCGACCCACTGGTTCCACTCCATTCCCTGAAGTGAATGAGGCTAATCACAAACGCAAACGCGACACATTCCCTGAAGCGAATGCGGCATCTTACAATCGTAAACGTGGATGTGGTCGTGGTCGCGCATACGGACGCGGGCAACATCAAGGACGTGGTCATGGACGTGGCCGTAGCCATCGTGGTAGTCATGATGTCAATGCAAATAATGATGGAAGAAATGCTAGAGGAAATCAAGTGCAAAATCCTCCAAAGAAATATGAGAATGCTTGCTACAAATGCGGCATGACAAATCATTGGTCGCGTATATGTCGTATGCCCAAACACCTTGTTCATCTTTATCAAGCATCACTCAAGAAAAAAGAAGGTGCCGAAATGAACTTGGTTGAAAACAACCAAGATGGTATGATCATGGACACTCATTTAGATATTTCGGATTTTCTTTTAAATGATGACAATATCGATGTTTTTGTCAATGATGGAAATGTCCATCAAAATGCTTAGTTTGGTTTTCCTACATCCTATTTTTGATGTTTTTCATTTCCAAAAAAAAATGTAAGACTTGTGTCTTTATAATATAAAATTTGCTTTTGTTTTTCCTTAAAATTTTATACTATAGTATTATGATACTATATATACAAAAAGATAATTTTTGCTTTATTCCCTTTTTTTAGGACAAAGACATGGTTGATACTATCATGAGTGATGGAGATCAATGTCTAGTAGATAGTGGAACAACAAATACGATTTTGAAAAATACAACATTCTTTTCCGAATTACATTTCTCGAAGACAAGTGTTAACACAATTTCTGGCACTAGTAATTTGATTGAAGGCTCCGGAAGAGCTTGTATTTTGTTGCACAATGGCACGAAATTACAAATAAGTGATGCTTTATATTCTAGTAGATCCAGAAGAAATCTACTAAGTTTCAAGGATATACGTCGTAATGACTATCATCTTGAAACTATGAATCAAAATAATGATGAATACCTTCACATTATCTCCATCGTGAATGGTAACAAAATCGTTTTAGAAAGGATGAAAACATTTTCATCGGGATTATATTGCACTTATATCACCCCTTTGGAATCAAATATGGTCACTAACCGGAAGTTAGTTGATCAAGTGCATCATAAACTTTGGCATGATAGATTGGGACACCCCGGTGATATAATGATGCGAAAAATTATTGAAAATTCAAATGGTCATTCCCTGAAGGATATGAAAATTATATCATCGAAAGAGCTTTCATGTGCAGCATGCTCTCTTGGAAAACTGATAATCCGACCGTCCACAAGCAAAATTAAAGATGAATCTCCTTTATTTTTAGAGAGAATTCAAGGTGATATTTGTGGACCCATTGCCCCTCCATGTGGACCATTTCGATATTTTATGGTGTTGATAGATGCATCCACCCGATGGTCACATGTTAGTCTCTTGTCAACTAGAAATGTTGCATTTGCTAGACTTCTAGCAGAATTGATAAAATTGAGGGCGCATTTTCCTGATTATCTAATTAAGAAAATCTGATTGGACAATGCAGGAGAATTTACGTCTCAAACATTTAATGACTACTACATGTCAATTGGTATTACAATTGAGCATCCGGTTGCTCATGTCCATACACAAAATGGTCTAACTGAATCTCTAATTAAGAGATTGCAACTAATTGCAAGACCATTACTTATGAATTCAAAATTACCACAATCTCTTTGGGGTCATGCCATTTTACATGTTGCGGCACTTATCAGAATAAGACCGACAACTTATCATAAATATTCCCTTTTACAGCTGGTCTCTGGTAGTGAACCAAATTTATCCCATTTAAAAATATTTGGTTGTGCGGTTTATGTCCCAATAACCCCACCACAACGTACAAAGATGAGACCTCAAAGAAGATTGGGAATTTACATCGGTTTTGAGTCTCCATCAATTATTAAATATTTGGAGCCATTAACTGGTGATATTTTTACAGCACGCTTTGCTGATTGTAATTTTGATGAAAAAGTATTCCCAATCTTAGGGGGAGAAAAACAGAAGATGGAAAAATCTGAAATTACTTGGAATGCATCTTCATTGTCCCATCTTGATCCCCGTACAAACCAATGTGAACAAGAAGTTCAAAAGATTATTCATTTGCAAAGAATTGCAAACGAATTACCAGATGCATTTACAGATACAAAGAAAGTTACAAAATCACATATACATGCTGAAAATGCACCAGCAAAAGTTGATATTCCTAAGTTGTCAAATGAGTTAAATATCCACCGAAAACGTGGACGACCAATTAGGTCAAAAGATATAAAACCAAGAAAAAAGAAAGAGAAAAGTGTAGCACCTGAAGATGTTACTGCTAATAATATCCATACCCCTGAAGAGGTAGTGAAAAATGACAACATAGACCAACGAGAGACCGAAGTGTCTAAAAATGAAAATGTAGATGAGATCTCAATAAATTATGTGCACAATCAGAAAAGATGGAGTCGAGACGAAACCATCGTTGATGAATTTTTTTCATATGCTATAGCAAATGAAGTAATGAATGTTGAATATTGTGAGCCAAAATCTATTGAAGAATGTCGACAAAGAAATGATTGGCCACAATGGAAAAATGCAATACAAGTAGAATTGCATTCGTTTGAAAAACATAATGTTTTTGGACCCGTGGTGCTTACACCCAATGACGTGAAACATGTAGGGTTCAAATGGGTGTTCTCGATAAAGAAAAATGAGAAAAATGAGATTGTAAGATATAAAGCCTGACTTGTGGCTCAAGGTTTCACCCAAATACCCGGTGTTGATTATGAAGAAACGTATTCACCTGTAGTGGATGCGACAACATTAAGATTTCTTATCAGTCTCACAGTCATAAATAGACTTCAAATGCAACTCATGGATGTGGTTACTGCTTATCTATATGGGTCATTAGATACAAACATCTATATGAAAGTCCCTGAAGGACTAAAACTACTAGAGACTTGTACTTCCAAACCGCGAGGGTTGTACTCCATACAACTAAAAAGATCCTTATATGGATTAAAGCAATCTGGACGAATGTGGTACAATCGTCTAAGCAAAAGTCTTCTGAGCAAAGGATTCAAAAATGACCCCATATGTCCATGTGTTTTCATTAAAAGGTCTTCATCTGGTTTTACGATTATAGCTGTATATGTTGATGATTTAAATATTATTGGGACACCAAATGATATTGAGATTACAGCTCAATACTTGAAAATTGAATTTGAGATGAAAGACCTTGGTGTAACTAAATTTTGCCTCGGCCTACAGATCGAGCACTTTCCGAGTGAAATTTTTATTCACCAAGCAAATTATATAGAGAAGATGTTAAAACGCTTTAATATGGATAAAGCTCATCCATTGAGTTCACCAATGGTCGTTCGATCACTTATAAGTGAAAAAGATCCTTTTCGTCCCCGAGAAAAGGGTGACAAAGTCCTCGGTCCTGAAGTACCGTATCTAAGTGCTATTGGAGCTTTAGCGTATATTGCTAATAATACACGACCTGATATAAGTTTTGTTGTGAACCTTCTAGCAAGATACAGCTCTGAGCCAACATATAGGCATTGGAAAGGAATCAAGCATGTATTCCGCTACCTTAGTGGGACACGTGATATGGGGTTATTTTATAGAAAGGACTCGAAGTCCGAACTTATTGGATATTCAGATGTTGGATATTTATCAGACCCCCACAAAGCAAAATCACAAACAGGATACGTGTTCACGTATGGTGGCACCGCCATTTCATTGCGATCGACAAAACAGACCTTGACGACAACATCTTCAAATCAAGCAGAACTGATTGCATTATATGAAGCTAGTCGAGAATGTGTATGGTTGAGATCAGTAATCCAACACATACAAAAGGAATGTGGTCTTGAAGGAATAAAGGACAAGCCAACATTGCTATATGAAGATAATAGCGCATGCATTGCCCAAATAAAGGAAGGTTATATCAAAGGAGACAAGACAAAACACATTTCACCAAAGTTATTCTCGACGCATGATTTACAAAAGAATGGAGAGATAGATGTCTGTCAAATCAGATCATGCGAGAATCTTGCAGATTTATTCACAAAGGCGTTGCCTACTAAAGTCTTTGAGGGGCTTGTTCACAAGATTGGTGTTCGTCGTTTGAAGAATGTTTGCTAAAGTCAGGGGGAGCATTATACGCGCTGCACTCTTTTTCCCTTAACCAGGTTTTTATCCCACTGAGTTTTTCTTGGTAAGGTTTTTAACGAGACAGCATCCCTAGCGTATAAAGGTGATCATCCAAGGGGGAGTGTTGAGAATTCCAAAGGTTTCTTGGATGATTCACCTTCCTTAACCCCCAATAGTTTATGTAGGTTTTACTCTTATTTATGTGGTGTAACTCCATTTATTTTGGTTGTAACTCCTACTACATCCTGACCCTATATACAGGGGATTATTGTACATGTTTGGTCACAAGACAAGAGAAGAAATACATACCTCTCTCCCTCCCTCGATCTTTTATCTTTGGTTTGCTTTGTTTCACAACGTAAAGAAAGATTTTTACCATGGATTCTAAAAGTTGTGTATATATTCTTTGCCGTTAATTATACTGAATTGCTAAACATCGCCCCAAAATTACTTAAATCGCCCCTTGAAATTACCAAATTGCCCTTCTCTCATTTCTACTACTATAACGCGACATTTTACCCTCCTATCACACATCTCTCTTCATCTTCCTCTTATAATCATAAAAAATAATGTTTTGAAGGTCAGTAATGAGCCAACGAACGCCCCAGTGTACTCGAATCTGGTAAAATATCTAACATCTTTTTAATAAAAAAATAATAAAAAATAATAATAAATTACGGGCGTCCGACGGAGCCGCCCCCACGTAGGAGGGGGCGTCTGGATAAGACGTCTCCCCCATGGGGGAGACGTCCTATCCAGACGCCCCTTCCTACGTGGGGGCGGCTCCGTCGGACGCCCGTAATTTTTTATTAAGATAATTGATTATAATTTTAGATAATTGTTAAATTAATTAATTAATAAGTTAATAATAACTATATTCGGATGACCGATACCCCTTCGGATGACCTGTCGAGGTGGTATTTGGAAGTAATGATGTTTTACCGCCGGGGGATTTTGGATCTTAAAAAATGTTGAATCTGGAAATTATTTGAATCTTCATCACTTGCAAAAAAACTCATTGTAATCCGACCGGTTACCACCAAAAACTTGCAAAGAAACGTCAAATAATTTGAGATAACACACCGTATAATTTTAATTTAACAAAAAAAAAACGGGACGTCTGGCTAAGACGCCTCCACCATGGTTGAGGCGTCTTAGCCAGACGCCTGTACCATGGTCGGGACGTCTGGCTAAGACGTTTCAACCATGGTGGAGGCGTCTGGCTAAGACGCCTGTACCATGGTGGAGGCGTCTTAGCCAGACGCCTCCACCATGGTACAGGCGTCTTAGCCAGACGCCCGAGTCGGAAAAAAATAATCCGCCTCCGTTACTTCGCCTAATCTAGGTGGTTCGTCAGACATTTTCGTGGTGTTGGTACTAGGAATGTTAGTAAAACTGAGTCAAAAATCTTGTTTAAAGACACGGGACGATATGGGTATTAAATATATTGTTAAGGGCAATTTGGTAATTTCAAGGGACGATTTAAGTAGTTTTGGGGCGACGTTTAGTAGATCCCTAATTATATGGACGTCACACTATAAAAGGTTTAAGTTCAAAGGTTTAAGTTCAAATCTGTCATCTTAAATTCATAATGAGCATCAACTGTGTTAGTTTAGTTGAAAGATGTATTGTCTAATGTTTGAGATGTTGTGATTAAAAAAGAAGTGAAGTACGTAGAAATGTAGAATAGATAAAATAAGTAAAAAGGTTAATCAGCATGCACGCCATCATACATACTACCACATGTAACATAACCATAATCCCGGGGAGATTGAATACTGTTATTACAGTTGACAGCGTTCGAAGGAGAAGGGTACTCCATAGGGTAACCAACCCTCTCAGCCTCGCCGGAATCCTGAAAACTTGGTCTCGGATCCACCGCGACATGACCACCTCTGGCGCCTTTCTGGAGACCCCCCTCTTCCACCTCAGCCACTTCAAGCGCCATCTTCAAACCAACACTCACAACACCACCTCCTACAATAACACAATCAATCCCACCTCCATTCACAACACCAAAACCTTCATGGGCACCCGTCGCAAACAACTACCCACCGATTCCTCTTCCACCCCCGGGCCTATGGCCTTCTTGACCACTACATCGGGTGACGTGGAGGTTAGTGTCGAGGCTGTTGGGGGTGGAGAGGGGGGAGAAGGTGGTCTGGGCAGATTACGTCAGAGTTCGTGACGAGATCAAGTTCGAAGATGGCTTCCCGGTGGAGGATGTTAAGTTCGAAATTGAGTGCCTTGACCAGAAAGGAGTCGTCGTCGTTGTGCCTGAGTTGAAGGACGGAGCTAAGTGGACGTCAGCAGTTGTTTTCGAGACTATTCCGCCATCACCCGTGGTTTGAGATAACTCCAAGGAGGATTGATACTTCTGAAGTTTCTTTTGCTTGCTTCTATAAATTATTATATGACTTAATTGTTATTATTGTCCAAATAAGCTTACTGTTCATGATTTATTCAGCATGACTACATGATACATACCAAATTGTTGGGATAATAGGACGAGATTTGCCAATAACATGAGTACATACATTAGTAAATGAAATTTGAGTTACCCTAATTTGTTTTTATTCGTGCTTGGGCAAAATTTGGTTCTGACGTAGAAGTAATAACTCGCAAATCTTTCACTTTATTCTTCTAACAGCGCAAACCTATAAATAGTTTTCATTGATTCGAAACTAAGTACACAATCTATGAATCTCCAATACAGGTCTACTCACAACATCAAACATTCAAACGTAAGTTCATATCAGAGATGCTGGATGATCTGTAAAACATGCACACAACACATAAAATGAATATCTGCTTTTCACCACAAATTCTCTAATGTTGCTGGGTTTGGACATATACAGGAAAGAAATTACCTCGTGCTGAACACCAGTTACATCCATCAGGGTTAAACCATCTAACTTGAAGGTTCTTGAGGTGATCTCTTGTTATCATTCCGCTCTTTAAATCTGGCCCATATCCACCTGGCAACCAAGAAACCGCCAAGAGCATACACCTAAAGAAGCAAAGAATGTTAAAGGTTTATGACAGACTCCGCAAAATGAACAAAAGCTATAAAGTTAGCATTTAAGCAGATGTCTGAAGGATAATTTATTATAGAAGTCAAATGTTTAGTGCAATCATAAGTTTATTTTAACATTGCAATCATATGTTCCATTGGATGAAAATTTTCAGCAGATACAAATCAAGGGGATATGGTGTATGCCTGAGAAAAGAAATTACCTGTATGTCTAGAAAGCCATATCTATTGAGTCCTAATTCATCTCCTTGTCCAGATTTATGTTCTTAAAGTTATGCCCAAGTCCAGTAAAAATCTTTAAAAAGTTTCCTATCAGCTGGTAATTTACAAAGATTTTTGGTTCTCCAACTTACTTGCTTCTATCTTGGTCAGTGGCAGCCTATGACAACTCCCTCTAACTGGAAACTGCGAAGGCATGGGTGTGGTTCTAGAACTAAGGATTCAATACAGCTTCCCATCACAACAAGAATTTATTTTGTGTTTGAGCCACCTATTTCAAGACAGCTAACCTGAAGGTCAAATATTTATTCCTTGGAACATTTTATATGCTCTCATCAATTATTGGAACGACAAGTTTGCTATTGGTCCCAAATCTTATTGCAGAATATTTACACATACACTTTTCTTTAACAAATTGCCACAGATGGTTTTAAAAGACATTATGAAGTGGTAGTGGTCAGCACACTGGGTATTGTCATCCTGGATGTGGAGAATGACATGGCAACCACAATTATGACGGGGCATTGAAGTAAACGTTACTGTAAGTCAAGTGAAGGGATGCTTCCAAGAAACTATGACTATTCAAGCGATGAGGTTGAGGATAAAAGTGATTTACCTGCCACAAGTTGCGAGGTGAGGTCGTCGTGCTATCATCACAATCTTGGGATGCTTCCAACTTCAACGATGGAGGAAAATTTTGTGCTTGACAGGCATCCGGTAGAAACACCATGGCAGGCATCATCGCCACAGATGATGGTGTCAATGATGATGATGACTCTTTGTTCTCCCCCATTGTTGCTTACTCACTCTGTCACTCACGATAGGAAAATATGCACAACTAGTATTATCCAAACAACTTCTTGTAGACAATACCTAACACAAAGCAAACACCATAAGTTGTAAAACTTTCAATTCATAATATGTTAGAATAATAGGTCCACAAGGAAATTCATTTCAAACAATTTCAACCTTCCAATTTCTATTTGCATCAAATTAAGCAAATTATAAAAAACATTTTTTTTCATGAACACCTTTGTAGATCTACTCATCTACTTGCACGAAATACTCAGTTCAATCCAACTTGTATAGTCTACTAAACTACAGGTCTATAGATGTATGCCACGAGTTTGTAAATATTTTGGTGTTGAAGTATTCTCCAACTCGTTTGTTTTTAAGATGAACATAGCCGATACCAACAAAATATTACTACAAAGAAACATGAGAAATTTGTTTTGTTTGTGAATGGAAAAAGATACCCAATTCAAAGAAACTAGCAAACATTTCAAGTTCTTAACTTCCTGAAACCTAATATATTTTCATCGATAAGCTTTAATAGTTCAAGTCAAGTCTAATCTAAGAAGCATGGAAATGTGGCAAGGCAACACAATAAATCAATAATATATGGAAACTGTTTCGCTTTGAAGTGAAACCTGTTGAAACCAGGATGTGTTTGGATTGTGACTAAATTCCACAAAACCTCCAAAATATGGTATTTCAAATGACAAAAGCATTAAAAATTAAAGATAAGGTAACATCTCAAAATTGTAGTTCAAGCATAGAATAGCATTATGTACAACAATAACATTACCAACATCAAAATGAATCCAAATTAGGAATTTTGATTTATGAGTTAACATGCAGGATTTGAAGAGCAAAAGCAGACCGCAGTTGGAAACCTGAAATTCTGAATTAACTAGAATTCCGTTTAAGAAAAGGGTGGTTGATTTACTTGGGCAATAAGAAGTACGTTACGGAAAATATTCACAACGTGTATCGAAGCTTCGGAAAAGGTAAAGGTTAGGAGAAGGAAAGAAAGGAGAAAGATGGGCGAGGAGGGCGGACGGCGCAGGTAACGATCGCCGAGTGTGGAAATAGGGTTAGGGTTTTTTCAAGTGAAAAATTTAGTCCGACTCGGCGGCCCAGGGTATGGTGTTCAAGATGGGGCTCCGCAAGTTGGTTCTGTACTCTTACCAAGGGCACTCCAGGAAACAAGCCATCGTCTAAGATTCTTCTCTTCTTTTTGGGTTAAAAAGATTTTTTCTTCTTTCAAACATATCTATTCCATAGAAATATATTATAAAACGATGACTAAAAATGAAATTTTATCTGATTTGTACTAATTTTGTCAAATCAAATTGAGTTTTAAAGTTTCGAGCTTATTTTCCGTTTACATACAAAATCTTAGAAAAAGTAGTTATTAACCACCCTACCCCTTCCTCCCCCCAAACACACTTCCTTATAGTCCATAATCGTGATACAGGAAAACACGACATGAAAAAATTGTGATAAGTTTAAAGATTTTGTGTCGTGTTGGTGGTACACGAAAATAATTTCGTGTCATTTTCGTGTCTCGTCTGTCGAGTACCTGAAATTACACAATATCAATATTATACCACAAGTAATAGACAACAAAGGTAAGCATCATCTTTCAAATTAGACTCTACATTTGTCGTAGGATTCAAACTTGCATTGCACGACACAACACAACAGAGATGCACATTACCACCCAACCAACTCACGTCAATTGTTGATAACTCTTCTATTAAATATATATTACTTTATCAATGAGATTCAAGTGCGTGACTTTTCCACATCAGATAACCTAAACTTTTACCTCCAATTTCAGCATATATAAGCTCACCATAGGCAGTAGAGGTGAAGAATTCTTTGGCATTAGTGCTTCTTAGTTTGAAGCTGGGTCATGTAATATTAATGAAGTAAATTTACATCAACACCAATTCAATACTAGATTATTGTTATTAAATAAAATTTCATTTCCATCCGCGTCGTGTTTACACGAAACTAGATGGGTAGTGTTCGTGTATCAAATATTAGTACACAATTTTTTTTGGTGTTGTGTTTGTGCATGGTCTTAATGATTAATACATGCGAAAAAACACGACACGAATGTACACGATACGATTATCAAGTCTAACTTTTACTCTCATTCGAAGTGCAGTCTAAAAGATTGTTTTATTCAATCACTCGACCATTACCACCTCCAATCACTTCAATATGTGGTTTCTAATTTTGTGATTAATTTGTAGGAAAGCTTAAACAAGTTACGCAAACTAGACTTATGAGATGAGCTATGGTTTTTAGGCTTATTTGTTTATCGGAAAACTTAATAAAAGTTCTGCAACTAGAGTTCCATGGGTTCCAAAAATTTTATCGTTGTGCTCCCTCACTTTGTAGTAAAATACGAAAGAAAATCTAGTTTTATGCGTTTTACGTGAAATGTGTCTTCCAGGTAGTGTTAAAATATATAATAGTCTTCTATTTACTTGCAGAAAATACATTTATGTACCGACCATAATTAAAATTATGTGAACTTAAGTTTTGAGAACTAATGTTATAGGTTTTCCCCTCATCTTTGTCGAACCAATCATAGGAATCATACTTTTTGGAAAGTAAAATATCAGAACCAGATTTTAACTTCCGAGTTCCGTCCACTTCATAAAAGTCATTGCGAAAAAAGCCCCCCTTGAAATCAAATAGAGCTTGGATTAGCAATAGCATATCCTGGATTAGAGATATACAGTTGTTAAAAGAAAGTTTCGGCCTGGGCCCGATATCACCATGCTGGGCTTTCATGATGTGGGGTAAGGGCATATAATACTTCGTAATAAAATAAAAAACTTTCTTAACTCAACTCGCATACCTAAGTAGATTTGCCAAAAGACATTTTGCATACCTTCAATCTTGGCATAAGGTTTTGTCTTGCTTAATTTGAAGGCTAAAGTCTAGTGATTAAGTTACCACTAACCACTTCAAAATCTTAAGCATTTTAAATACTCACTTATGGTAGATGTTGACGATAAAATCGCCATTGTAAAATCCATATCAATACAATCTGTCGTAGGGCTGTCAACTTTGGTTTTAGCTTCAAAGTGAAAGATCTTAATGAAAAATAAAAAAAAATCATCTGACTTGGTTTGGTAAGCGAACTGCTCAAGTTCAAAAAAATTGAGACTCGAATTGAATGATCAACTTATTTTTTATATTCTTCAATTTATTATTATTAGTTTTATTCGGTAATAATATATTTTAATACTTTTGATTCGAATTTTTTACTTAACTCGTTTAAGCCAATACACCTATAGTATGTTGGGATAAGATAAGATAAAATAACACGACACGACACACTTTAGGCTAAATTGTCAAAAAAGCAAAAGAAAACAATATTCCAAAAGCATCAGTCCTGAATCCTGATCGTGGTAGGTGATGGCACAGACAGACGCGTCTTACACATCTACTTGGACTTTGGTTCTCACCAGTCTCCACTCCAATAACAAATCCAAATAATTCCCCGCTTCGAGATTTCCGTAAACAAATCCTGCAACTCTGCAAGGGTGGAGCGACGCACATGGCTGAGACAAGTGCACCTTTTGAATTATTTCTCTTTCCTGCTCAGCAACGACAAAGGTGTTGGTGTTGGTGTTGGTGTTTGTGTTTGTGGCGTGGATCCGAGTTTTCAATGCATGAGGGACCCGGTTAGGAAGTTGAAGCACATGGAGACTTCCTGTAAAGGAGCAATTGGAGTGGAAGCACCTAACGTGGGATGGAGCATCATCGTTTTTTATTCTAATTTGACCTCTTTCCTAGGATTTTTTGCGTCTTTGGTCCTTATTCTATTCATTTATCCGCATAATTTTTTCAGCTCAATCGAGAAACCTAACTGTAAACTATTATGGTTACTGCTACTGGTTTTGATATTATACATAACGTAATAACGTATATACTTCAAACTTTATCCACCATCACCTAAGCATTTCAGTTTAATAAAAGTTTGTTACTTATCCCTCTTTTACCATTATCTTAGTACACGTTATTTTAGGGACTAATTTTTTTGTGTTCTTGTGAAATATGAACTTGTTATGCTTGTTGTATAATGTTTGTATTGTTACAGAGGTATGTCATGTAGCAATTTGAAGTTGTGACGACGTTAAAATCGCTCTGTTGTTATATTCCACCCAAGTAACCAAGTTGGGGACATTAGTGTTAATAATACCAAAATATTTAGATGATATATGTGATGAATGGTTTTATTACCTATATTGGCACATCGACATTTGACAATAATCGACATATCGACATATGTGGTAATTAATAATTAAAATTTGAATGAATCAATACCAATATGAGTAAGAAGGAGGCCACATATGTGAAAATTCACACTTCCTAACCATTCTAAACAAACTTTGCTTCTTATTAAAAAAAAACCCGGCATGTCTACCTGCTCCATGCTCTTCCACTATATATGTAGTGGGCGGCCACTTTTGATAGCAGACATCTCAATTACCAGCAATAATGGAAGGGTTGGGTGCTTTGGCTTTGGTTGTCGCTGTTCTTGTTGCTGCTCCGGTGCATGCCGCTGACCACTCCGTTGGTGGTAGCTCCGGTTGGACCACCACCGGAGATTACTCCACATGGGCCGCCGGCGAGACTTTTAAAGCCGGAGATACTCTCAGTAAGTGTTTTGCTTGACCTTCACTCTTGATTCCTAAATTTAGTAAGTTGGAGCATGAGCTCAAATGTGCTTAGTACGAACCCGATATGCTTAAACATACACAAAACATTTGTTATGTATGATTCACACAATTAGTAAAATTGAACCAACTTCATGATCCAATTGTTGGCTAATACCGAGATTCGCAATGATAGATCTTATGAAATCTTTTGAGCCACAAGGGTAGAATCGACTAGCTTTAGATGGAACTATAAGTAGGTAACTAATCTTCAGGTCAGAGAACACCAGTCAGTGTTTTTTTGTTCCAATATTTGACTGTGGATTTATAAGGAAAGAAAGAATCGAAAAAATTGCTTAATATGTGCTTGAATAATTTTCAATATTTCTGAAACATATGTCATATTTTATCTCCGATCTGCATATTCACGGATCAACCGAAAACAATATTTCAGACTGTGGAGCCTTTATATCTATTTTGGTCGTACATAAAAAGCATACAATGATACTTTTTTTTTTCTCTTTTGGAAAATCTTCAATTTTAACTGTAACAGAACTAAAGAATTGGAGTAAGAAGCATATATTAAGCTAGAGAAATTAAATACCTGAAGATATTAATAAGATCAAGGTATATACTAACTAATGTATAGATCTAGATCTAAACCAAACATAGTTGTACATTTTAATTAATTTTAACCTAAAAAATAGAGGTGTGTATGTATATATATATATATATATATGTATATATATACACACATATATATAGTAATTCTCCGGTGAGTCAGAGTTTAATCTAACTATTTTAGGCCCATATTATATCTATCGTTCGTCTTAAATTGTAAGGTAGATTAAAACTATGACGGTTATGTTAATAAAATGATCTAATAATGAATATTAACGGTAGATTAATCGTAATTAAATCTAATGTAAAATTGTAAGGAGCTTAAATAAATAAGATAAGTTACGAGCTTAAACAAATAAGATAAATTGTAAGGATCTTTACCATATATATATATTATATTATTAGGGTAACGATTTTTTTAAACTGAAACAGCTTTCAAATACAACTCGCTCCACTCGGTGGTACAAGTGAGCAAGGCCGACTACGAGGGCTGCAGCTCCAGCAACGCCATCAAGACCGACAGCAGCGGGACCACCAAGATCCCACTCGACAAGCCTTCTACAACCTACTACTTCATCTGCGGCACTCCCGGCCACTGCACCGGCGGCATGAAGGTCTCCGTCACAACCGGCAGCGGCTCCGGAGGGTCAGCCACCCCTGCCGTGGGTGCTGGTTCAACACCCGCTGCGGGTGCAGGCGCCGGTGACACCCCGACCGGTGCTGGTGCTAAACCCAGCAGTTCCGCCGGATTCAGGGTGTCTGGGTCGGGTGCGTTGGTGGTGCTCATGGGTGTCGTGGGGCTGGTGTGGGGCTAGGGAAGAGTCAGTGCTTTTGTGTGTGGATTGGTTGGTTGGTTTAGACTCATCGGCCGGGGATTTGGTTTGTTGTGGTTAAATATTAGTGATGTTTTGAGAATTTGGATTCTGTTAATTGTTGATGCTAATAATGTAGTAGTGAACCAGCTATTTGATGGATTATTTGTTGTTTGCTTGTTTTGGACTTCTTACTGCATCTTCGATTACCACTAATAACGACCATCATTTTGCAAGTTTAATTGAGATATTTATGCTGACACCTGAGAGTGGGGTTAGCAACACAAAACCACCGAGACAAAGCTTGCTCACATCTAAAGACAAATGGAACTACTTTTGGTCCCTTAACCAATACAATCTCTACGTGTTCCAGTAAAAACATAAATATCAATTATTTAAAAAACAATCGAAGATCACGCCTTCTGTTTCCCCGCAGAGATGGATCTACTGTTCAGCCACACGATCCTCAACCATTGTCTCCGCCCCCCTTTAGGGCATCCCTTAACGGGGTTTTTCCTCCGGTCATGGGAGCTAGGTCGAAGATGACCCAGGTCATCTTCTCCTTAACGCGGTCATCTTCGCCCGGGTCGTCGACCCGGGCGTTCCAACGCTCGGGTCGCCGATCGTCCCAGGTCAGCCAACCTGGACGTGCCACGTGGTGCGTCCGGGTTTTTTTTTGTAATTTTTTTTTAGTTTTTAGTTTTATTTTTTTGTTAAATATTTATTGGTTAAATATTTGTTTTAGATGTTAGGTTGATTTATTTTTTGGAGATGTTGGGTTTAATTTTTATTTGGTTTAAATATGTTGGGGTATTATTTATTTGTTGAAGATGTTGTATTTAATTTGTATTTGGTTTAAATACGTGGGGATATTATTTCGTAAATAATTTTATATTAAAACTATATTAGCACACTTAGATCGGAACAAAGCTACAATACACCGCTTAATTGAAATTAAAGCAGATTTACAACGCTTAAACGGAAAATGACATCAACTCCTTACGTACATTTGCTAGCTGGATTTCGTCCTCCTCAGTCATTAAACCCAGCTCTTTAAGCTTCAGTAGTTGTACGTATATATCATAGAGTTTTTCCTTAGCACGTCGGTTCTCTTTCTTTCTTTGAAACTCCAACTTGCGTTCTCTGAATGCCAGTTCTTTGTCTTTTACGGTGGTGTGTTCAGCAAGACGAGCAACCAGGTTTGTAACATGCACTTCTTCATCAACGGCTACCGTTTTACCTTTCTTTTTGGTTTTTTTGATACCGGTAGGACAAGGTTGAGGACGAGGTTGATACAACAGAGTTTGATCAGGACCTCCCACCCAACTTAGGGGGCACATCAACTCTGGGTTCGAATCAGTTCTCCACCGGTCGTGTTGTCAATCTTGATACGTATTTGGACACCAGAGAACGCATTCGTGAAAAAAACAGGCATCTCGCCCTAAGATATGACTTGATCGAGCACATATGGCAACGATTCGGGGGAACCTCAAATTAATTTTTTTTAGTAGTATGCATTTTCATTTTAATGAAATTAAGGTAATGTAATATTTTATTGTATTACGCTACGTATAATGGTTTAAATAAATATGTATTTTGTTTTTTATTGATAAAAATAATTATTTGCTTATTAATAAATATTTGTTTGAATTATTAATGTTTTGAGTAAATATAATTGATTTTGGAATATAATAAAAGTTAGTGGAAATAAAAGATGATGTGGAGGAGAGAGGTAGGTTGTTGTGGGTTGTGTTGGGTTGTGGTTAAGAGATGAATAGTGTAGGAAAGAGAAGAAGGTGAGTTGAGGAAAGAGAAAGCTGATGTGGAAGAGAGAGAAAGCTGATTTTGAAGAGGGAGAGAGCTGATGACCGGGTCGTCCAGGTCATGGTTAGTGATGGCCTTAAGCATAAATAACGGGGTCGTCCCCCGACGACCAGCCACAACCGGTCATCGCCCCCTCACCGGGGGAGACGACCCGACCGTTACTGTTCACGCATGCGTGATTTGTTTTTTTTTTGTTTTGATTTTTTTTAAAATTAGTTTTAATCTTTTAAAAATAATATGTTTTCTAATTATTATTTTTAATTTTTCCAAGATCGACCACGAAATAATGTGGATGATAGATATGAGTTGTGGTTAAGATGTGAATGGTATTGGAAAGAGAAGAAAATGATTTGGGAAGAAAGAAAACTGATGTGAATGTGAGAGAAAGCTGACGTGGAAGAGAGATAAAACTCATGACCAAGTCGTCCAGGATCATGATTAAAGATGATCTTAAATCCTTCCTAACTACTCTATTTCCATGCCCCCACACGATCTTCGTCGAGTCCCAAGATATCAGTGACTGCTTCATTCAAGGATTTTTATGGAGTCTGTTTCGGTCGACCGAATGTGGGCAGACTGTTCAGGTTTTGGTTTAGTATTTTCCGGTCTAAGTATGGGTGATCTATTGAAGTCCAAATTATATGAAAAATCGAGTATGACTTCTATAGGGAACCTACTGTGTGTTTGAGTAGTTTTAACTCAAGTATGCTCAATTACACAAAGTTCCTAAGACTCAAAGAAATACAAATTATATGTCTTCAAATGAGCTTCATTACATGTCTTGACTTAATTTCCTTTCTTCCTTGAGTCTTGATTACTTGTAGAGGTTAACACAAAACAATATATATATGCAATGCAACATGTGTGCTACTCTACATGATCACAATTAAGATTAGGTTGATTAAATCATCAAAACATAGATTAAGGCCAAAAAGCCAACAATCTCCCACTTTTTGATGATGACAACTTATATCTTAATACTTGAAATTTTTAGATGTAAACTATGCATATAAATGCCCCCCTTATGAATGTGCATAGTTTTTGTTCAATTTTAATCCAAATTTCAAGTTACTCCCTTAATTATCTCTCTCCCTTTGACATTAATAAAAAATTATAAGATTTAAGCATTAAATTTTGGATGTCTTGTAATGAAGTTGCTCCCCCTAAATTTTGCACTTCATTACACTAAGAAAATGATATTCATTAAGCTCCCCCTATCAATATGAATATGATTTTTCGATTTAGTTCAATTTTAATTCTCCCCTGTTAACATCAAGTAAATATTACAATATAACATGTGATGTATTTATTCCCTTTTTTTACATCCATTTATAATTTTGACTCTAAAACATTGGATGTGATTCAAATTTAAAGATTTGCAATGAATGAATATATGATATGTCAGTTAAGCATATACAATGTATACTAGAACCAATTGATTCAAGAAATTTAGAGGATAAAAAATTATACCCACTTTGAAGCTTGAATTGGTTCTAATCTCATTTGGTGATGCACCCGACTTTGAATTTGACTCTTAAGCTTGCCCGGTCACCACCGATCTCCTCCTCAAGCACCTACAAGTGTAGATTTAGGTACACAAACAACTTTGGGTCCTTGATTATTAGCTTTGGGAATCCAAACCATTTTGGTTTTAGGAGCCCACACACTTGAGGAATTATGTTTTACAACTAAGTGATTTCCATTTAAGGTTGTATGACTAACATGGTTTTTAACATATGAATCATTATATCTTAAATCATATTTTTGCAAAGATTGTCTTTGACTTCTTAATAACATATTTAACATCTTAGTTCCATTAGTGAATCTATCAAGATCTTTTCTTAATTGCACATTGCAAGCTTGAAGATCTAATTGTTCACTATCAAAGAGTGTTGTTTTTAAACTTTCAATAGTTGATGCATTTGTTTCAAGTTTAGCAAGCACCTCATTTTTCTCATTCATGCATATTTCAATTTGGAATTTGAGATGATTTATTTGCTTTCTAGCATTTTTGTTCTTTTCACAAATAATCTCATATTGTTTAACTAAATCATAAAATGCATTTTGAAGTTCATCATGAGAATATGTTTCTTCTTTGGAACATGAAATATCACTAGCATATGACTTAGATGAGCAAGAATGTGATCTAGTAGAGTAAGAGCTAGATGATACCTCACTTCCTTCATCTTGAATTGTCATGTAGCACATGTGCGCATATTCCTTTGTTGATGAATGTGTGGTTGATTGGGATGAAGATGATGATGATGTATCGTCCCAAGTAGCCTTGTGAGCTTCCAACCTCTTCTTTTTTCTCTTACTCCTCTCATTTTCTCTCCTTCTCTCCCTTCTCTCATTTTTCTTCTCCTTCTCTTTTCTCTCATTTTCACTCTCCTCCTTCTCCTTCTTCTTTTCTCTCATTTCACTTCTTCTACCTCTTCTTTCATTCTTTTCTTCTTTATCCTTCTTGAGGTATTTGAAGAAGTCTTTCGCTTGGATTTCAATGTCATCATCTTCTACACTCCTCCTTAGTTCCTCAAGATTTGCATGTAATGACAAGAAGGGTTTGTTCTTGGAGGCTTCTTTCTCCTTTTGGTGGTTAATTTGGAGCTCATAAGTCATGAGATTTCCAATTAACTCCTCCATCTTGAGTTGGGAAAGGTCGTGAGCTTCTTCAATCGCGACCACCTTATCTTCCCAATCGTTGCTTAGCGACCGGAGGAATTTCTTTGTCATCTCTCCTTCATTTAATTTTCTTCCAAGAACCAAAAGAGAGTTAGTAATATCGGTGAAGTGAGTGTTCATTTCGCTTATGTTTTCACCGATTTGCATAGAAAAAATCTCATATTTATGCATAAAGAGACTTAGTTTTGTTATCCCCCTCATGATGTATTTGCAATCTATGTCATATTTCATATGCACATTCACAACCCCTAATTCTATTGTATTCACCCTCATTAAGCCCACAATATAGAATGTTCTTTATTTTAGACTTCATTTCAATCTCTTTCATTTTGGGTCTAGTAAGTGAATCTAATTCATCTTCATTTGGGGGTGTGTATGGATTTTGAAGAAACATTCAATACTTAAGGTCATTTGAAATTAGGAAAATTTTCATCGTATTCTTCCAATAATCATAGTTTGACTAGTTTAGCAAAGGAGGTCTAGTTGTGCATAAACCATCTACATGATTAGATGTGCTAGCCATTGCTAAAAATTACGGTTAAGTAATGAAATTTAGCTCACAAGACTCTGATACCAAATGTAGGATCGTGCGCGTCTCTAATTCTAATCACTTTTAAGCTAATTACCTACTTATTTAATCAATCAAGATATGCACAACGGAATTTAAACAAAACACAAGTAAGCAAAGCAAACCACAATGATGACACCAAATTTTATAGATGTTCGGCCTCCCGCCTACATCCTCTCTTGCAAACTCCGCTCGATCTCCCTTGAGCTCCGCTCGCGTCTTCACTATCAACCACGTTCCGGGCCGAGATTAAGCATTTTACAAAACAAGCTCCACGAACACCCTCGGGAGCTTGACTTTTTTGTCTCACAATCCGAGAGGAACACTTCGGGTTTTCACTGAAGTTATTGCTTCTTTACAACTGAGATCTTGAGTGAAACACACTCTCTAACTTGAGCACACTTAGCTTAGTATGTGGAATTGATGCTAAGATGTGGAAGTTTAAGCTTGGAGAGTAGGATTTGGGGAATGGGACACTTGGGAGTTTCTCTTAGGTGTATTTGACAAATGGAAGTATAAGAGATGTTTAATTATGTCAAGGGAACACCTATTAATTAGCTCCCAAGGTATTATAGCCGTTGGGGATGAATTGAGTAAAGATTGTGTAAGATACACAAAACAGAAACTGACAGGACCCAATTCTGAGTAAGTTCGGTCGACCGAATCGAGTTGAACGGTCGACCGTTTGACAATTTTGATTAAGGTTCGGTCAAACGGTTAAGGAATGATCGACCGCTAAAGGCTACAATCTTGGTACACTTAAGTGATCGGTCGAACACCGAGATAGGTTCGGTCGACCGAAAACCGACAGACACTTTGGGTTTGTCAAGGAACATAAGTTCGGTCGACCGAACAAGGTCCTCGGTCGACTGATACACTAAATGTATATGGCGTATATGGAGATAATACGAATATGACCGTTGGGTATAATACGACAAAACAAACGGTCGAAAACTTATGTTAACTCGGTCGACCAAAAAGGTCTGGACGGTTGATCGAACTTGGGCAGTTAAACACTAACAGAATATATGATCACTCGGTCGACCGAACGGTCTGTTTCGGTCGACCAAATGTGGACAGACTGTTCAGGTTTTGGTTTAGTGTTTTCCGGTGTAAGTTTGAGTGATCTATTGAAGTCCAAATTATATGAAATTTTGTGTGTGACTTCTATAGGGAACCTAGTGTGTATTTGAGTAGTTTTTAGCTCAAGTATGCTCAATTACACAAAGTTCCTAAGACTCAAAGAAATATAAATTACATGTCTTCAAATGAGCTTGATTACATGTCTTGACTTGATTTCATTTCTTTCTTGAGTCTTGATCACCTGTAGAGGTTAGCACAAACCAATATATATGCAATGCAACATATGTGCTACTCTACATGATCACAATTAAGATTAGGTTGATTAAATCATCAAAACATAGATTAAGGCATAAAAGCCAACAGGTTTGTATTTTCAAAAGTAATAAATTAAAGGGTTTTTTTGCTTGCATGCCATTTCAAAATACCATATTTCAGTTTCTCTCATCACTATATCACTATTTGTATTAATGTCACAAAAAAATTATACAAATTTTATTAATGTCACTAAAAACTATACAAATTCCATTAATGTCATTCTGTTAACTTTTTCCGTTAACGACGTTACTGTTCTGTGAACGGTGTTAAAATATTAATATTTTAATAGAAATATTTACAAATTCTACCCTATATAATTTAATAACTTAGTAATCCAAATCTGTCATTTTCATGATCTTCACAACAAAACTATTAAATTCAAAATATCAAGAATGTTAATTTTCACAAGTACAAATGATGTGGATACCGGTGTTTTGGTGTTTTTGTTAGGAAAATTATAATTCAATTTTTTTGGAATTTAAGTATATTGTTGTGAAAATCATACAAGTTTAATTCTTATTTAAATGTTTTGGAATTAATTTTTATAGGAAAAAACACCAAAACATTGTATCCTTACCGTTTGTACTTGTGAAAATTAACATTCTTGATTTTTTTTGAATTTAAGTGTTTTGTTATGAAGATCATAAAAATTACAGATTTAGATTACTAAGTTATTAAATTATATATGGTAGAATTTGTAAATATGACTATTAAAATAATATTTGTTAACACCTTTAACGTAATAGTAACGTCGTTAACGGAACGACATTAATGAGATTTGTATAGTTTTAGTGTCATTAGTAGAATTTGTATAGTTTTTAGTGACATTAATACGAATAGCGATATAGTGTTGGCAGAAACGGAAATATGGTGTTTTGAAATGACATGCAAGCAAAAAACCCTAAATTAAATGATGTATGCGTCAACTTAAATGTGTTGTTTCTTTTTACCTTGTTTTATCCTTCTACAAATTTCTTATACGAGGGGTTTTAATTACTGATGTATAAAGATATTTTGTTATTCCATATCTATTTTTTTATTAACATAGGCTGAAGATTTTTGGGAGCTGATTATCTCAATTTGTAAGTCAGGGGAAACCTAATAAATGTTTATATTTCGAAAACCACTGTTAGCTGAAGATTTAACTTCTAAAGTCTAATATTAATTCTTCTTACTAATATTATTTCACTTGTGACATACATTTCAAATCCACAATGTATTTCAAACAAAAGTATCATCAATTAAAGTTGGGTACCAGGTCGGACTAGTTCGGGAGGCTATGAGACCCGACCCGTTAGTTTTGCCCAAGCTCGGCCCGGTCTGGCTTGGTACCCAACTCAGCCCGTGGACAAACGGGCCTGGCGGGCCGACTCGGCCCGCCCGTTTCATTTAATGGGTCGTTAGTTTTGTCCAAGCCCGACTTGACCCAGAGTTCGGTACCCAGCTATACCATCAGTACCCAAAATAATTTTATTGCAAACAACTACGAGTGCATTGATGGATACTACCAGGATTGCATCACATTTTACTTTTGTGACTATACTGTTGCTCTCTCTTTAATTGTTCACTTTGTTTCTAGAATTATCCCTTTTAAGTTTGGTTTGAAGGAAGTCCTTGGTGGTACTTTTAGTAATTATTTTGGAGTTGGATTATAGTTTTGACGAAAATATATTATATGCTTATGTTGGGTTTCTTAACTGGAGACAAAAATCAGAACTTTTATTTGGGCTCCTAATTTTTCGTGGTCCAATTTTTGGTCTACAAATCAAGGAAGTGGAATTAAAACTTTGATGGTTGGTGTTCTATTTTCACAACATTTGCATATTCTGCATTACAAAGAGTAATTTTAGCCAATTTTTTTGGTTAGAACATGATAATTTCCTTTCTTAACAACGACTACAACCTGTAAAAAAATTGTTTGTTGGTCTTTCAAATTATTTTAATCTAACTTTTTCGTAAAGCTTACTTGGCCCATTCTTTCGTATTAGAATATTTTGCATAGGGATGGAATATTTGTAGATGCAATCTCAGGCTTAGAGGGTAAAGTTTGACTTCACCAGAGTAGTTTAACTCCTTTAAAAAATGGCAGATCAAATGGTAAAAGCATAAGACATTTCATCTGTACTAATGGGCATAAATTACTGCTGTTTGGTAGATATTTCTCAATGTCCTCTTAGTCCTCGGTAGGGGTGAGCAACAAACTGTTCGGTCTTCAGTTTGGGATCCAGAGTCAATTCTATTCCGGTCCGATCTGATTATTTTTTTAAATTTTAAGATTAAAAAATCGATTTTGGACCGGTCCGGTCTTTGGTACGGAGTCCGAAGCCGATCTGGTTCCAGTCCGATCCGGATCGGACCGGTTGCTCAGCCCTAGTCCTCGGTAAATCTGTTGTCGTGAGATTACCGTAACTGTGTGTTGGTTATGCGTGAAGGATTTGAAATCATATTTATTTTCATTGTAATTTGACGCATGGATCTCAGACTGCACTGCTAGACTCTGCAGTTGCTGCCCAAACGTGGATGCTGGCCCCCAACATGCAAATCCAGGCTTCGAAACTTGGAGGGTCTGAACTTAAGGAAAAAGGCTTTACAGGAATGTTATTAATATTTTATTTTTATGCAGAGTTACTTTTAGATGATGGAGAATGTGGACTTGGGTTATGGGTATAGTTCATTTTTTGTTGGGTATATCCCGAGGGTTTGATTGTCAATTTGTTGTGGTCCCACGGTTGTTTTTTTAAACTAAATATTATAAGATAACTTAATTTGAAAAAATAAATAGTGGTTATCTTTTATTTGCGAGAAATGTTTGATTCGATTCTACGTTATTCATGTTATAAGTTTTTCCCCTTCTCATTCGTAAACATTATTCCCATTTGTTGCTCTCCTATGAGATTAGTTGTTAGTGATGGAAACAAACCAAATGAAAACGAAAACCAAAAGATGAAAACAAACTTCTCGATTGTTGAAAAACATGATTAAAATTAAGTCTAATGGTTTAAAATTTTGCTTAAACAATTCTAATTTGAACTTGTGACGTGTAAAAGAAGGAATTATGCACTCTAGGAAATACGTATATTGCTAATCTCATGGTTGAGAGTTGAGCCGGATATAATTCACGGTGATTTGTAGGATACCAAATACATTAAATGTAACGGTAGGAAAACAATGAGTTGAGTAAGCAAAGTCATCATACGATGCACAATCAGAAAAGACGTCAAGGAGCAAATTTTCAAAAAAAAAAATTACTCCGCGAAATTTTCTATTTAATGATCGTCTTTACGAAGCGATCTTGTGCAACGCATAGTGTCCTCATTTCCCACACATAGTGTTAATCCATTTCCATTTCCAACTCAATATGTTTGGTATGGGCGATGAATATTAATTGGCAATGGATGAACATAAAGCAGAATTGAATATTGTCACAAAACAACTTAGAAGTGTAATCAAAATGTCAAGCAAAATGAGACCATTTAACTTAGACGTGAGAACGTTACAATCCCATTACAGATCGTCGTGTTAACGAGCATCTAATCCATTCTAAAATATGTAAAGCCATACAAACCGGAGGTAGATTTCAAACTGATGAAAAGGTATCACGCTCAATACCATTTAACTATTAAGAATATGCTTAAAAATAGACCAAAATGTGCCTAAAGAAGACACTGGATATGCTGACATACTGATATGCTCAACTCCTATGTCTTATTCATGGTTAATTATAGTGTGCCTACATTCTCACCTCTCCCTTCTATTCTGATCAATGTTTTAAAAACCGAATCGAAGAGTGAACCGAAAACATCTCGGTTTGGTTCAAAGTGGTTGAACCATCGGTTCAACCTGGTCCAACCGATGATGACGTCAGCATGACATCAGTATTTTGTGAACCGAGGGTTGAACCGAACCGACTCCGTAGCGGCAACCAACGGTCCGACCGATTGAACCAATTTTTCCTATTATTTTTTAACATAATAAGTAATAACCAAGTACCTCAACTATGAACAATTCAACAAAAAATATTCATTTGTAAAATAAATAAATTAAAATCAGTAAAAAAATGAACAAACATGTAACTAAGTAATATTAGTTTTTTTTCTAACAAACAAACAAACATTTACTTCAACATCTAAACCACAACTTAGGTTATTTTCCTCTAAATGATCTAATATCTACCATACAAGTATAGTTATAAAGACAATGCATATACATAATAGAAAGTGAGGTACCGTAAATTAATTCTAATTAGGATTGTCAACTTTTGGTTCGAGTTTGAAAGTCGACTTGAAAAATGGTCGATTCAGGATTAACTTGAAAATGAAAAATCTTGATAAAAATAAAAAAATATTTCGAGTTGGCTAAGTAAACGAGTCGTTTAAAAAAATTGAAGACCGACTCAGAATTTTTATTGATTAATTTGTAATTATTTTTTGATATTTAATAATAATATAAATTAATACTTTTGGGTCAAATTTGTTTGCTTGACTCGACTAGTTTACAACCGTAACTGTAATTGTTCAGGGAGGCAGTCAAGCCAACATCATGATCTCTGGTTGAAGAAGTCAGAGATGAGAGAAGGAGATGGCATGGAGTCAATTTTAATTACCAACCAGATAACAATGACAAGGAGAAGAGAAGTGTAGCATAAAGAAGGTAAAATAGAAGAGGATGGTTAGTTAGTCAATCTAAATCGTCTATATTACATGAATTTAACATATGGCAAACATATTTACCAAAACAAGTTTCTAATTAATCTCAACGTGGAATTATGACAAAATAGATTAAATGTACTTAAGATGATCAATACTAATTCATTTTAATGATTTGATTATGAAACACTAAGTACATACATCTTGCTTGAGGCTTGAGAATTGAGTATTTAATTAGAGTAGTTGCATATTTTGGTGCTATAGATTTCGAAATTATAAATAAAAAATAGTAGTTTCAAGCACAAGAAAAATTAGCTATAGGAAACATGGTTTCAGCTGGAGCAGCTAAACCACCAACCGAACCTTGCGTCCCGGGCAGCACCTGTCATTACCGACCACAAACCACCAACAAATGATATTAATTAAAATAGAATAACACAAGGTACATTCAAGGTCAAGATGAAGCCCAAAGGAGTTAAATTAGGTTAGCTACTACTATAACAGGTATGTATATCTATAAGCTTTTGGTATCTCCCATATACAGTTTGAATCCCTCAATTAAGCAAGCATCCATGGGCATGCCTCTGGTGTTGTGGGCTTTGATGGCTCTGGCGTTGGCAACCACGTCGTCGGCCACCGTCTACACGGTGGGTGACTCTGCAGGTTGGGACATCAGCGCGGATCTTTTCATTTGGAAGCGGGGCAAGAGTTTCTACGTCGGTGACGCCTTACGTAAGTGATTTCGTTTTGGTAATGGATTTTCTTTAATGGAATTGGAAAGCTAGTGTTTTGTTAGTTGTATAGATATCTTCTCTGTTTTGGAGTTTTAGAGAATGATTTCATGTGGTGTAAATATGTTTAAAGAGACTAGAATTGCCACCACTTATCTTACCAGTCATCGAGTGTGCCTTTTGATTTAGCTTCTATTGAATTTAGATGAAATTATTATGATGACAATAGTCGCTCCGTATGTGTGTCAGCCCAATCGGCCCAACGAGTCCTAACTGTTATATTAGATTTTCAGTTCTTATGAGTTATGACTTAGCCAATAATTAGTTGTAAATATGTAATAATCTGACCGATTCGTAACCTTCGCATAAATAAAGAACTTCTTAAGACGAGAGAGGGGAGATTCATTTATATGGGATTATTTTAGTTGTAGTAGCAATTACCGTACGAATCCTATGTTCATTAGCAGAGGTATTCCTCCTTATATAATAAAACTTATACTTAATTTGTACTTGTTTGGTGTAGTGTTCCAGTATAACACATACAACAACTTGTACGAGTCCAAGAAGGAAGGCTACGACACCTGTTCCACGGCCAACGCCGTCAAACTAAGCGACGCAACCGGGAACACTACCGTTTCGCTGACCTCCCCCGGACACAGGTACTTCATGTCCGGGGTGTTGTCTAGCTGCCTGGGAGGCATGAAGCTCGACGTGAACGTCCAACCACGTCCGGGGAGCGCACCTATCGGTGCACCGCTTGGGGCGCCGGTGACTCCTTTTGCCAGGAATGGTGGTTTCACTTCTTCGGGTTCTTGTGATAGGACAAGTTCGATATTGCTTGTGGCTTGGACATGCTCGGTTGTCTTGGTTTTGTTGTGGATGCTTGTTGTCTGATCTGGGACTGTTAATACTGAAGTGGTTGTTGTTGTTCACTTTCTGATCGAGTTGTGTGCGTTGTTATCAAATCTTATGAGTTGCTTGATTTTTGATTACGGGATGAAAAAAGATTAAACTGTGACGAATGAATTGGTTCGGTGTAAAAGTAAAACCCGTGAGCAATTTCAATATAGAAATTTGACCATTTAGATCACTTTACCCGCCAACAAAAACCCACTAACACCACATCTCTTAACACAACATAATTTAGTAATTATTAAAGATGTAACTAATACATACCAACTTCGCGCCAATGCTATGCCATTTCTACCGGTCCGTCCACTATTAACACGCACAAGGCATAACGACTTTGCAAAATATGTGCACAATCAATCTAGTGTCATGTTCCAAATTACACATCCAATCAATGGGCATGTGTTATAACATTTCGAATAGGAAAACAAAAAAACAGTATCGATTTTATTCACTCGATCAATGTGCGTTAAATACTAACAGACACAACCGAGAAGCTTCTAATTCACATATCCCTCCTAAACCAAAACATGAAACACAAGAAATTCGTAGGACAATATCAAAGACAAATTACATGTATAACCTTCTCGATTAATAAACTAACTTAAGCAAGCCTTTGCAAACATAAGTACATGTTTCATCCAAACAAACCAACTTCGACCCACCTATAAATCAAAGCTCTTCTCTTCCCGGCCGGGAAAGGGCACCACGATGTTACTGCCCCGACTGTTGGTACAGGAGCAAAACAGCACATCCGACCACCGCAAGAAACCGAAATATGGTCACCTGTGCACGAACTCCTCCATTGCCATGTGGGCTCGGTGGCGGCGTTTCAGAGCACGGGGGCTCCATGACCGTCGGAGGCCTGTCGAAAGGTGATGGTGGAGTGGGAGTTTCTGTTACTGGGGCTGGAGACGGAATGGGTAAAAAAGTTGCAGGTGTTTCGGCCGGTGGAGCGGTTGCTGGAGTTGGTGTTACGGCGGCAGCAGGTGCAGGGGTTACAGTCGGTGGAATGTTGCTAGCCGGTGCAGGCGCCTGGCTTGGAGGAGGGACCGAGGGTGGTGTCGCCTCTGGGGTCGGTGTTGAAGGAGATGGAGAGGGGACTTGTGGATTAGTAGGCGCCGGAGACGGACTTGGAGTAATCGCTGGAGGAGGCGGCGTAGGGACAATTGGAGGTCCTGCCGGAGAAGGAGTGGGAGTGACCGATGGGGGTGTTGCGGTTGGTGGAGCGGCAGTTGGTGGCGTCGGGACTACTGGAGGTCCTTCCGGTGATGGTGTGGGAGTAACCGATGGGGGTGTTGCAGTTGGTGGAGCGATGGGTGGTTGGGGCGGCATAACATTCGTCGGAGGTGCGGCTGGTGGTGAAGTCGTGGGGACCGGTGGAAGTGTTTCTGTTGGTGGAGTGATTGGGGATGGTGGCATGACATTCGTCGGAGGTACTGCCGGAGGAATGGTAGGAGAAACATGTGGAGGTGTTGGGGCTGGCGGAGCGGAATCGGATGGCGGTGAAGGAGAATTGGCTGCCGGAGACGGGCTCGAAGCAAGAGGCGATGGTGCTTCCTCCGGCGTATCGGCATGTGATGGTGGTGTGGCGGTTGGTGGAGGCATTGACGGAGATGGAGTGGGAACTTGAGTATGAGTTGCAGTTGGTGGTGTTGGAGGAGGAGTAGCGGGTGGTGACACCGGAGACAGACTAGAAGGAACTGGTGAAGGTGCATCTGCCGGTGGAGTGACATGTGATGGCGGCGTGGCGGTTGGGGGTGTCATCGGAGGAGAAGAGGGAGTATCTGGTAAAGGAGTAATTGGCGCCTGTTGTGGCGCGACATGTGGTGGCGGCGTGGCGGTTGGTGGCATTATGCTTGGCGGAGGACTGGTGAGAGTTGGAGGATACGCCGGCACTGGTGGAGCATCATAGGTGGGGGGTGGGGATGGTGCAAGCGTCATTGTAGGTTGTGGTGTCGTTGTGTATGTCGGAGTTGCCGCCGGAGGTAATATTGGACTTTGCGATGGTTTGTCGTTGGAAGCTGCGGTGGTGAGAAACATAAGGGAGAATGCCATGACGAGACGATCGAAAGTGGCCATGGTTGTTTCCATTCACTCCCTCGATCTTCTTGTCTTTGGTTTCCTTTGTTGTGCTTAATTCTTCTTGGAATGAAGTGGGGGAAAGTTGGTTGGTGCACAGATATGGCAAACAAAGAGTGTGTGTGGGTTAGGGAACAGATGCATGTCATTGGATGGGATATGTAAATTTGGCGGTGAAAGGGTGTGGTGCGCAGATACACCCGTTCAAATAGCACAACGCCAAAGTATGTTGATGGGGGTGTTTGCCTTAGTTTTGATGTTGGAATATCAGCGTAATAATAAGACGTCAAGTGTTAAAGATTAAAATTAAAGGAAAACAACAAGAAATAAAGATCTATGTGACTCCCGAATAAATTCATCAATCCCTACCACATTTTAAATTTATGACTTAATGATGTAAATGCTATCCACGTCGTCCTGCATTTTCATTGCACAATTCTTATAAACAAATCCGACGGCAAATAATACCGTCGAATTTTTGTTTTTACTCAAAAAAAAAATCGACAGTATTATTTGGTAATTGACCACCAAGTAGCTAACCCCAAGCTTGTTGAAACTCGTGGTATTGTTTGGTTTGATATATGTTTGTTAATGCATCGATCATTCGGCTTTAGTTTTCTTAGTGGTTTGCTTCTTCTTTTTTACAGTTTATTTCCCAAGATTGGTGTTCACGTATCCAGCTAGTCATCTCGGGTCGTTTGAATAGAAAAGACGGGTCCGTTTTTAACCTCTATTACCGAACTGTTAATCCTTGACATGTCAGTTCCTACAGACCCAATTACCTATCTATCAGAACGTGCACGAGTATAGTAGGACTATATATATTAGATGATTCTTGAACATGTACATAATTAAGCAAATCAACATGTACAACACAATAACAAACTTGAATTACGGATTTCAAGTCCATACATGCTTAATACAAAACCTAAATCTAGCTAAAAGGTAGGACAACCATCTACAACGACGCCTTTAGCCGTGGGGCAATGGGCTAGAGGACAACCATCAGGATCATTCCCCCACCAATCCACATTCGTATCCTTCATCTGTAAGGCGAAGTACAACAGCACCCCCATGAACGCCACGCCGGCATCGAGCGCCCCCGACAGCACGTAGTTATGCCGCCTCCAAACCTCAGGGTAATACCTCAGCACAACGTAGCCCGACAAGAACCCCACCAGAATCCAGGTTGTGTAATTCACGGCCGTGCCTGGAGGCATCATGCTGGTAGCGCCGATCAAGACCGGCATGTTTATGAGGCTTATCCAATGCTGCTTGGGGAACATTTTATGGGCGACGTAGACGAACATCGGTGCGATGGCCCGCCCAGGAAGAACCAGTTGATGGCTGGGTATGGCCCTAGATTGCCGAAGATCCGACGTGGTCCAATGAGACCCCATACGACCGATGCGTCGTAGAAGATGTTGCCGTAGGGTCACGTCCATGGCCTGTTGCTTGGTAGTAGAGTCGTGTCGCAGATGTTTGGGACGGTCTCTAGTAGCCACCACCCCGTTGCCAAGTACACTATTGCTGCTATAATCGTTCCCAGGACCTACATGTACATAATAATTAATAATGGAACTTGGATCAGATGAATATTCCATGACTAATTAATTATTGGTGAATACATTTGTATTGTTTAACTAAGGTCGTGTTTGTGTAAAAAAAAAGTCAAAAAATGGATTCTCATAATTAACATAAAAATAATAACGGAAAACGAAAATAACAAAATTTGGTTTCTTTTTAACGAAGTTTATGTTGTTTGTGCACGTTACTATAATTTATTGGAAAATAAAAAAAATATTATTCATGTAGTGGCCAAGCTTGAAATCGGCGAGGAACTCGAGGGCCTGTGTTATACAGTTATACTGATGTACCCGTACGTCTTGAACAGAACATTGGCGACGGGTCTCCCCGGATACATGTACCCCATTATATACTCTGTTATGATGTTCAATCCTGGTTGCTTCTCAAATGACACAACAAACAATTGCATGTTAATTATGATTATTGGAATATATATACGCATACATACGCTCAGGTGGTCACACACACTTAACTAATGTATAACTAACTGAACTATTTTTTTCTATGATATATAATTATGTACTACTAACGGTTAGAAGTTATAACCGAACACTTTAATCGGGGCGGATCCAGGAAATTTTTACAGGGGGCAAAAAAATCCCACGGTGGTCAAACTAAACGATTAATAAACTCAAATGTTTAACATAAAAAATACCCATAAAAGTCATTAGAAGATTATTAAGCTCTTGCAATTGAGTATCAATCATTGCATGAAAAATGTAATTCTTGAAATAACGAAGATGTGTAATCGATCGATATTCACGTTTACTTCTGCTTGAACTTGTGAAGAAAGTTCCAATAAATCTTTCCATCATAATATAAAAAAGTTAAATTGTATTATTATAAGATTTAGTGCAAGTGGAAGAGGTGAAGTTCCAGATCTCAAACTCAATCTTCCATTAAAATGAATTCTAGTTTATCAGTAATGACATTACATGGATGAAAATAGTATAAACATAAAATTTCTTTTGATTTTTTTTACTATTAAGGCATTAAAAAAAATTAAAAACCCAAAATCAACACCCCAAATCACACAAACCCTCGTCTTTCCAACACAAATGTAACAAATCTCTTTTGTATTTGGTTTGATTTAAGAATTTGTTTTGGTTTGGATTTGTGTTAATGAGAAGTTGGAGTTAGCTTAGTCAACAAGAATTTTGAGAGAATGTGTTGGGAGATTGAAGTTTTGTGTCCTGGTTTCCAACTTGGTGGACAAAATCTTTGTTGGATTTTGCATGTTACTTTTATTTAAGCTTTCTTAGAATTGGATTCTAAACTTAATTGTAAAAATAGATTGAAGAAATATATTAGAAAATTGTAGGTGGGAACATTGTAGGTTTGTGTATTTGTTTATTTTTGGTGTTTTGCCTAATTTTTTTTCCATTTGGATAGCATGATTAATTACTTTATTTTTTTGGGTGAAATTTAGCTTTCACCGTAGAAAGATATTTCAAAATTAAAGAAAAAAATCCACTGAATCGTCTGAAATAACCATTGATGAAGTGAAAAAAAGAGTCAAATAGTTGTGAGTACCATTCGAAAGGGAATGTTGTAATCAAGTTTTATATATTAATATTTTTTGTTGAATTTTATGATTATGTATTCTGAGTTAATATTCATATTTCGAGACCCACTTTGGGTCCGTCACTACATAAAACACCTAATATTTAATTTATACATGACGATTTGCTTCATAGGCAATTTTCATGGATTAATCATGGATATAATCATGAATTTTAAAACACCTTACATAGATATAATCATGAATTTTTAAAGTAATTTACATAGATATGTATATTATATAAATATACTATAGTTTTTTTTTCAAAATTTTGGGGGGGTCCACAACTGACTTTAATGGAAGTACGATATATTTAAGGACATTGTTATATTCTTGTTGGAATTGGTTTATAATTGCTTAATACAGGAATTCTGGGAGAATCGGTCGACCGAAACTTAAGTGTCCGGTCGACCGAATTACTTCAGGAGCCACGAGGCTCGGAACAGATCAAGGATCGGTCGACCGGTTCTGGGAATTCGGTCGACCGAAAAACGCCAGGAGATTTGGGGCTCCGGATTGATCAAGATTCGGTCGACCGGTGCTGGGCACGCGGTCGACCGAAAAACGACAGTAGCTGCGAGATGAAAATCAGCATGCAGATCGGTCGACCGGTGTTGGACATGCGGTCGACCCAAAATGTCCAGGAGCTTCAGGCGCTATTCAGCAACGCGGAACGGTCGACCGGCTATGGGCATGCGGTCGACCGAATGATGGTAGTTACGCGAACCAACCGAAAACCGGTCGACCGATGGGACATTACGGTCGACCGTTTTCAGGCACTTATGCACGATCTGAATTATTCTCTGTACGAATTTAGCCCATTATAAATAGGATTTTCGCCTTAATCTTGTAATATAACATACAATACTTATCTCCTTGAGAGAGAATAGGCTAGAGAGAGATCTAGAGTGTTTTGGGAGACATATTGCCTCCAATCGTTTGTAATCTCGGAGACTTCTCTTGTTGGAGAAGAGCTTCAAGGAAATGAAACTCGCACGAGACCCCCAAGGACGTAGGCATCTTGCCGAACCTTGTAAAATCGCGTGTGTCGTGGTTTGCTTCAGGTGTGTTGTGTGATTGCTTGCTATTTCATCTTATTTGTGTTTACTTGTTGCATTACGATTGGGAGAGGGTCAGAAGTTAATTCCGTAATCAATATTCTATAAATTTCGTGGTGCGTGTATTATGTGTCGTGTTAGTGCATCATAGATCCCCCTCCCAACAGCTGGTATCAGAGCTTTGGTTGCACTTAGATGGAAGAGGAAGCGCGGAATTTTCAGGTGGAGAAATTCACCGGGAAAGAGAACTTTTCAACATGGCGACAGAGGGTTCGTGCGTTGATGTCTCAGAGGGACGGACTATTGCTGACGTTGGATGGAGTTGAAAAGAAGCCGTCAAAGATGACCGACGAAAAGTGGGAGAGTCTGAATCTTCGGGCTATTGGGATTATCGAGTTGTGCCTCTCGGGGTATCTGCTTTTCGAGGAATCGGGGAAGACTGCGGCGGAATATTGGAAACTTCTAGAGGAGAGGTTCATGAAGAAGAACCTTAGCAACAAGTTGAATCTGAAGCGTCAGCTGTACATGCTTCGGATGAAGGAGAACACGTCGTTCGTTGAGCATCTCTCGGTGTTCAATAAGTTGATAGCTGATCTGACTCAGCTTGAGGACAAGATGGAGGATGTTGACAAGGCAATGTTGTTATTGACGTCGCTGCCAGACTCGTATGAGAACTTGGTGAATACGATCATATATGACAAGGATTCGTTGGTGTTGGAGGAGGTCAAGGGCACGCTGATCTCCTACGATGCAAGGAGGAATTCTGGTAGTAGATCTTTCGAGAAGGGTGAAAGATTGATCGCAGCACCGGAAAGGGGCAGGACGGGTAACAAAGGAAGAAGCAACGGAATGTGCCAGTCCAAATCAAAAGGGAGATCCTTTGAATGTTTTTTTCTGCAAGAAGGTTGCTCATATAAAGCGTGATTGTAGGGCCTTCAAGGAGTCGCTGCAGAAAGGGAAGACGGGTACAATTCCGCCACTGTGGTGGAGGAGAAGAACGAAGTCGACGTTCTAACAGTTTGCGTTGTAGGTATTGACAAATCATCATCTGGATGGATTTTGGATACAGGAGCATCCTTTCACATGTGCCCGGATAAGGAGTGGTTCACTTCCTATGAGCCACTGAAAGGAGGGATCGTTGTTATGGGCAACGATGCGCCATGCACTACCGTCGGTATTGGCTCCGTACAATTCAAGATGTTCGATGGGTGTATTCGAACGCTGACGGGTGTGCGTCACGTACCGGAGTTGAAGAAGAATCTGATTTCTCTAGGAGAGCTTGATACTCTCGGGTGGTGATGGTCCGGCGGGGACGGAAAGATCAAGGTCACTCATGGGGCGATGACAGTGATAAAGGGAACCAAGGTGGGCAACTTGTATTGGATGCTAGGGAATGCAGTAGCAGGAAAATGTGCAGCAAATGTTGCACGCGACGAAGACAACACCGTACTTTGGCATATGAGGTTTGGTCATATGTCGGAAAAGGGTTTGTGCGAGCTACACAAACAGGGATTGCTGAAGGGTGTTAAGAGCTGCAAATTAAATTTTTGCAAGTATTGTGCCTTCAGTAAACAGCACAGGATTCAATTCAAGATGACTATCCACAAGACGAAGGAAATTCTGGAGTATGTGCACTCAGACGTCTGGGGACCGGCTCAGGTTCGGTCAAAAGGTGGAGCCGAATATTTCGTCACATTCATAGACGGCTTCTCAAGGAAGGTATGGGTTTATTTTTTGAAAAATAAGTTTGATGTCTTTGATAAGTTTAAAGCATGGAAGGCCCAAGTAGAGAAAAATACAGGAAAATTTGTTAAGTACTTACGGACAGATAACGGAGGTGAGTACACCTCAAGGGAGTTTGCAAGTTTCTGTGAGAAAGAAGGCGTCACGAGGCATTTCACTACACCACGGAGTCCGGAACAAAACAATGTAGCTGAAAGGATGAACAGAACATTATGTGAACGGGCAAGGAGCATGAGGCTTCATGCGAATCTGTCGAAGGATTTCTGGGCGGAAGCAGTAGATCTTGCATGTTACTTGGTAAATATCTCACCGTCATCGGCACTTGAATTAAAGACGCCTCAGGAGGTGTGGACGGGTGAGCTATTTGATTACTCGAGTCTTAAGATATTTGGATGCAAAGCCTATGCGCTGGTCGATGAGATACAACGGTCGAAGCTGGATTCGAAATCGAATGAGTGCATATTATTTGGTTATGATAGGACAGTGAAAGGATATAAGCTTTGGGATCCGGTGAGCAAGAAGGTACTCCTACGAAGTAATGTGGTCTTTGATGAGACAAGTCTGCTCAAGGGCCTTGAGGACAAAGAGCAGCAAGAGGTTCCCATGCAGGAAGATGAAATTGAAGTTGGGGTCACGACTTCAAGGGAAGAATCGAATCAAGAAGCTCAGCATGAAACAATTGACTCACGAGTAGAGGAGGAAGCTGAGCAAGAGAGTATTGCTCAAGGAAGACAGAGGAGGATCACAAAGGCACCAGTGAGGTATGGTCACGATGATGCTAGTATTGCGTTTGCACTTGTTACCGAATGTGGGGACCCTTGCACATTCGAAGAAGCTATTGAGCAGGAGGACGGGAACAAGTGGATAGTGGCCATGACTGAAGAGATGAAGTCTCTTCATAAGAATCAAACTTGGGAGTTAACGGAGCTTCCCAAGGGAAAGCGCGCGATTGGGTGCAAGTGGATCTTCAGGAAGAAGGAAGGGTCATCTCCTATGGAGGAGATAAAGTATAAAGCAAGGTTGGTGGCAAAAGGAAATGCTCAGAAGGAAGGGGTCGATTACAACGAGATCTTCTCACCCGTTGTAAAGCATACCTCCATTAGAGTGTTGTTAGCTATGGTAGCTATGGACAACATGAAGTTAGAGCAGATGGACGTGAAGACAACTTTTCTTCACGGACACATAGAGGAAGAAATCTATATGAGGCAGCAAGATGGGTTCATCGCACGAGGCAAGGAATGACAAGTATGCAAGCTGAAGAAGTCTCTCTATGGACTTAAGCAATCACCAAGGCAGTGGTACAAAAGGTTCAATTTATTTATGATTAATAATGGTTTTGTACGGTGCGATTATGATAGTTGTGTATACTTGCGGAGTCTTGGAGACGGAACACACGTGTTCTTGCTTCTATATGTTGATGATATGTTGATCGCGGATAAGGAGATGAAGCATATAGATGATCTCAAACTGAAGCTTCACGGGGAGTTTGAGATGAAAGACCTCGGGAGTGCAAAGAAGATTCTCGGTATGGAGATCTCCAGGGATACCGAGAAAGGTGAAATTCTACTCACTCAAAGGAGTTATATCCGGAAGATACTCGAGAGGTATAATCTCGAGAACGCCAAGTAGGTGACCACACCTATTAGTGCTCACTTCAAGCTGTCGTTGAAGTGCAACCCCTCTACTGAAAAGGAAAGGAGAGATATGGAGAGAGTTCCATATGCCAGTGCAGTCGGATCCGTTATGTATGCTATGATCTGCACTAGGCCAGACATTTCACACGCAGTTAGCCTCGTGAGTCGTTATATGGCTAACCCAGGAAAAGAGCATTGGGAAGCATTGAAGTGACTGTTGAGGTACCTGAAGGGAACCATGGATGTTAGCTTGAAGTTAACCAAAGATGGAGCACAAAGGCAGGTGGAGGGGTACGTTGATTCAGATTATGCTGGAGATCTGGATAAGCGGAGGTCCACAACAGGGTACATGTTCACTTTGGGTGGAGGTCCAGTGAGTTGGAGATCGGTTCTCCAACATACTACGACGTTGTCTACTACGGAAGCGGAGTACATGGCTACTGTCGATGCCGGAAAAGAAGCTATATGGTTGAAGAGTTTGGTTAGTTCTTTGGGGATGGAACAGGAAGTGACCAAATTGCGTTGCGATAGTCAAAGTGCAATTTATCTAGCCAAGGATCAGACGTTCCATTCAAGGACCAAACATATTGAAGTAAGGTACCATAAGATCCGAGAGTGGATCGAAGAAGGGCAGGTTGTTCTCCAGAAAATCGACACAAGTGAGAATCCTGCAGATATGATGACCAAGGTCGTCAATCGGGAGAAGTTCGAGTTATGCTTGAAGCTTCTTAATGTCCTCAGAGAGTGAGAAGAAGGAGCACTCCGGGGGTAGCGTTAAAGGTGCTTCTAGAAGCACAACGGATGCGGGGCAGAGAAGGCTAAGGTAACAATTCTAAACCAAGGTGGAGATTGTTGGAATTAGTTTATAATTGCTTAATACAAGAATTCTGGGAGAATCGGTCGACTGAAACTTAAGTGTCCGGTCGATCGAATTACTCCAGGAGCCACGGGGCTCGGAACAGATCAAGGATCGGTCGACCGATTCAGGGAGTTCGGTCGACCGAAAAACGCCAGGAGATTTGGGGCTCAGGATTGATCAAGATTCGGTCGACCGGTGCTGGGCACGCGGTCGACCGAAAAACGACAGTAGCTGCGAGATGAAAATCAGCATGCAGATCGGTCGATCGGTGTTGGACATGCGGTCGACCCAAAATGTCCAGGAGCTTCAGGCACTATTCAGCAGCGTGGAACGGTCGACCGGCTATGGGCATGCGGTCGACCGAATGATGGTAGTTACGCGAACCAACTGAAACCAGTCGACCGATGGGACATTACGGTCGACCATTTTCAGGCAGTTATGCACGATCTGAATTATTCTCTGTACGAATTTAGCCCATTATAAATAGGATTTTTGCCTTAATCTTGTAATATAACATACAATACTTATCCCCTTGAGAGAGAATAGGCTAGAGAGAGATCTAGAGTGTTTTGGGAGACATATTGCCTCCAATCATTTGTAATCTCGGAGACTTCTCTTGTTGGAGAAGAGCTTCAAGGAAATGAAACTCGCACGAGACCCCCAAGGACGTAGGCATCTTGCCGAACCTTGTAAAATCACGTGTGTCGTGGTTTGCTTCAGGTGTGTTGTGTGATTGCTTGCTATTTCATCTTATTTGTGTTTACTTGTTGCATTACGATTGGGAGAGGGTCAGAAGTTAATTCCGCAGTCAATATTCTATATATTTCGTGGTGCGTGTAATCTGTGTCGTGTTAGTGCATCATAGATCCCCCTCGCAACAGTTCTAACCTGATTTGTGGTAGAGTCACTACTGCAGAATTGGGAATACTCGTCGACTAATAGACGTCGCTGTTACAAAGGCCGACGTCTAATATAGAGAAGATCGAATAGACGTCGGCCTCATATACCTCCGACGTCTATACCCAATAGACGTCGGGGAATAGACGTCGTCCATTATAATACGACGTCTATATTCAATAGACGTCGGGGAATAAATGTCGGACTTCACAGAAGCCGACGTCTACTGGTTCATGTTCTTTCAGTCAACAAGACGTCGGGGAATAGACGTCGGAGATATACAATATCCGACGTCTATAGGTCTTTAAAAGAAATCATACAGTTGCGTTTCTTTCACTCTTTAAAGACATAAAATACAAAACCCTAGCCGCCGCGATCCGATTCCTCGATCTATCCCGTCTGATTCCTCTGATCCATCCCGTCTGATTTCTCCGATCCATCCCGCGATCTCCTCCGCCACTACAGCCATCTTCGATCTTCTCTATTTTGTTCTCTTCCGCATCTCCAGAGATTTGACCGAACATGTTGTACAAAGGGATAGTTCCACTATGGGGACGTCAGATTCCATGTAAGTAAAACTTTATGTTTGTTCATTTGTAGTTTATTTCCTCTAACAAAGATGTGTTCACTTTTCTAATTATGTTTGAATAATTAGATAGATAAAAGCATTCACACGGCGTATGTGAAGGCGATACGGTCTGCTCAGCATTTTATCTACATCGATATGACCGAACAATGATGTACAAGTAATTGTATGGCGTCAGACGTCTGTGCAGGATGCTATTTATTTTTTTTGTCAATGTTTAGGAATAGACGTCGGATGTCTTGAGTATCCGACGTCTATTCCTTGGACAATAGACGTCGGATGTCTATACGTCCGATGTCTAAGAATAGACATCGTGCGAATACACGTCGGATGTGATGGTGCTGATATCCGACGTGTATAGGCCTTAACATCCGACGTATATGGCCTTTTCTGTAGTAGTGAGTAGATGATTCCAATGGGAAGAGTGAAGAAGAATGCCAAGACACAAGATAGAATGACACCCCACCACGGCAACTGAAGCTGATCCTTATAGAATTGGCATGCCAAGAGCGAGATAGCGATGTTGGCAACCAAGAGCACAAGAAACCACCACTCCGGCACCTGGTTGTATCGTCTCATGAGCCTGGTGTGGACGTCCATCTTGCTCTTCTTCAATGCCGACCTCGTCGTGACCCAAATCTCCCTTCCGTGGAAGAGAGTCACGTGGGAGATGGTGGAGGTGAGCGCTGCGAAGCCTACCCCGTATGTCATGGCGAAGAATGTGCTTAGGTGAAGCTGGCTAGTGCGCTCGTAGGTCGGTAGGTCGACGGTGAACTTGTAACGATGGAGGAGATGTTGTACCTGTTGCGCAAATAGTACCATATTGGTCAAGCTAAAATGTTTTAATGAACATACGTACTAAAAAAGTCTGATAACTCAAAGTGGTAAATTTCTAATTTTAAATTAACTAATTAGACAATCATCAATCCAAAAAAATAGGTTTTCCGTTAGGATTTTAATTAAAAATAACATGCAATATTGCATGCTTTGAGAAATCTATCGTTTACTCGTTAAAAAAACTCGTAAATTTTGAACGGTTGACCAACCAAATTTCACATTACTTGTTGCCGGTGGAGGTGAAGAGGTGTCCGGAGAAGATGGGGAAGGTCATGGCATTAAAGGCGTCGAGCCAGTAGGAGAGGGGGGTGACGACGTACATCACGACAACGAAACCGGCTTAGACATTGACGGTAACGAACCAGGGGGAGGCCAGGGGACTGCCTAGGTAGGAGGAGATGGTGGACCAATCGAGAGCCACAACGCCAATGCCCAGGCCCGACATGCCGGAACCGAGCTGCTGGAGGAGGATTGATTTGGGGAAGGCCCAACAGATCCATGAGAGGGATGTCAGCATCATGAAGAGATAGCCGGGAAGGACGTAGTATGCGAAGCTGCATATATAGGAATGCAATCAGGAAGAATTGGTTCCGAGACAGGAAGCCTTTGGGTCTCTTGTCCTTCTCGTGTAGAGCCCTACACGCGTATATAATTTCGTATCAACATGAGATCATTTCACAGATACAAGTACTTCACATGATTGGATCACAGGTCAAAACTTTCAATTACAGCACCTTGTTGACTATTTTGATCTTAATTTTGACAAAAATCAAAGTTAACCTCATTTGTAACTCAGTTCACCGTTTTAGATTCTCAGGACACGAAAAGGATCCCGGGAGGGACACCCGAAATCCCACCCGGATTCCCACACACCCATGACGTGGCATGCCACATATTTTTTGGGTTGAATGATGCATCTTTCCTTTCCTTGGGTTCTAGCGGGAATTGAGATTTCATGGGTTGTAGTGCCCAGTCTTATCACATGGGTTGGTTTTGCTTTATGTCATAACGTGTCACACTGTGTTATGAGTTATTTTTTACTATTTTATAATAAAACATAGACATTAATGGTATTTGGAATATGTGTCAATTGTTATTATATTTTTAAATAACTTGATGACTATTTCTTGATTAACGAGTATTCATCCTAAATTGTTCTTTTTAGAATGTTGAACCATAGTCATTAAGTATAATTTATATTATCGTACAACCTCTTGAAAATTTATTCTTCGCCGCACTCCATCACCTTTGGCAATCTGATCTCCCTCACGTAATCTCCTCCCACGACACCCCTTCCTCGTGAAGCTCAAAAATTGTTCTAAATTGGTTTAATTAAATTTTGGTGTAACATTTTGGTTAAGGTTTGGTTACGTTTGGTTTTAATTATGTTTGTGTTACCTTCCAGTGGTCGCCTCTTCCAAGTGGTTAGGATTACCCTTACATGTGTTTGGGATTACCACTACATTCTAATTATTCAAGGTGATTATGTAATGATATTGAATGCAAACCAAATATTAAAATAATTTAAACGGAAATAATTTGGTTTGAATTTTTACGGAATAAAGAGAATACATTAGAACTACTCATTATGATGTTTGAGTTTACCCATTCCTACATATTAAAATACCTTTCTACCTTCGATGAGTTAAGATACAAGTTTTTTAGCATTTAGTATTATTTTAATAATGGAGTTTTTGATTCTCTTCCAACTGTTGATAGTGCATTGTTTGTTATTCATTGCATTCAGATGTTACTAACGGGACTATCAACGGATAGTGTTGAAGACATAGAACATGTTCACACATATGTGGGGGAGATAACAATGGTGATTATGAGGACTGAATGCACACTTTCTGAGAACTTGGTCAAGTAATCTAATGTTTTATGTTTGTTAAGTTATATGAACTTATTAAATGTTGTGTACTTATCTGTGACAACTATGTTTTTGTACTGTATATGTTTGTTACGTGTTATGAACCAAGTCAATTAATTTTTTTGTGTACTTATGTGTAACAACTATGTTGTTGTATTAGATATGTTTGTTACATGTTATGAACTAAGTTAAGTAATTTCTTTTGTAATGATTGCTTTTATATTCATGGCATGGTAGCTTTGATTTAAAAGGACTGGTAATTTGGAGTAAATAGAATGAATTAAATCATGGTTGGTTGGGGTGACACAAATTTAGTACTAGGGCAACTTGGTATAAATAGAGAAATTTATATAACAGTTTGTGGGGGTATCCCGAATTGGAAGAATGGGTAACTTGAATTCAATAGCAGGGTAACACGTATTAAATAAAAGAAATTGGCACGTATTCTGTTAGGGTTAATTTGATTTTGTAGGATGAGTAAGTTGGATTAAATAGAATGGATTAAATGATGGGTCGTAGGGGTAACCCTAAATAGTAGGTGCGGTAAGTTGGATTCAATAGCAAGGAAAATTGGATTACATAGAAGGAATATATTAATTAATCCCTGGGTAACCCTAATTGATACAATGAACGTTATAGTGGGGAAAATATAGTAGCGATAGGGGTAATTGGGTTAAGCAAGACGGGATAGTTGGAGTAAATAGAATGTATTGATGGGTCCTGGGGGTAACCCTACAAGATGGACAGGGTAAATTGATTACAAAAGAAGGGTAAATTTAGTTGACTATGACAGGGTAAATCTAGCAGGGTAATCCAAATTTGTTGACGGGGTAAGTTGAATTCAATGTAGGGTAAACCTATGTACAACTCGAGCTAAGTTGAATCCAATAGCAGGGTAACTGTAAATAAAAGACATGGTAAGTTGTATTCAATGGCCTGGTAACTGTAATTGATAAATCCAATTTGTAGGATGTACGTATGGGTAATTTTAGTTTCGAGATACCATAAATTGATTCATAGGAAGGTTACATTGGGTTTCATTACTCTGAAAAGTAGACTCGGAAGTTGAACACAACCTTGTCGCATAGCTCCACAAGCTCACTCTGGTTCTCGAACCTCCTCGACACAATTACTACGCTTTAGGGTTTACGGTTTAGGAAATTGCGTCTGACTTAGATTCAACTTTAAAGACCTTAGACCTTACATCATGTCCAATGATCGTTCGTGAGATTGAAACGACTCCTCTCCAAAGAAAACACAGAACTCCATTATTTCTTGTCGCCTACCCAATGCATCCATTGTGCACTTCACCTAGAATTTTGTTTACATTTTTTATCCAACGTTTTACGGTTTACATAAAATAAGGACACATATGTTGACCCTGCTATTTAATTTACTTGCTAGACGGGGTAAAGTGGCCAACCATAATTGATAAATCCAAAATGTGGCAGGGAAGCTAGGGTGGGGTAAATCTAGTGGCAATGTGGGGTACTTTGGTTTTGTAGAGAGGGTAAGTTGGAGTAAATAAAATGTATTAAATCAAGTTATTGGGGGTAACCCTATTTGATAAATGGGGTAAGTGGAATTCAATAGCAAGGTAAATCTAAAGAGATATATTCTGGTAGACGAAAATCTACTTGATTAGCGAAGGAAGTTCAATTCACCTTGGTAGATCGAAATAACAAACGGGGGAAGTTGATTCCAAAAGCAGGGTAAGTATAAATACTAGATGGGGTAGGTTGAATAGAATAACATAATACCCCTGGTTTGGAATATGTGTCAATTGTTCCTCCATAAAGGCTAGATATTACACACGACGGGTACAAATAAGTTCTAGAAGTTCCATTACCTAAAAAATAGGTAACATCACCAACCAGGTACTAGGGAAATAACACACGAATGGTTCAAAATAACAGTCACTAAACATCATAAAATAACACAATCGTAGTTTATATCCCATTAAATCAGATCCCGGGATGCAAACACATGTCTCCACGCATGTACAGTGTGGCACTCCAGCTAGGATCCATAGTTGTACACGTTGGAGCCACTTGATGCTTGTTATACGTACAATACATGTTGTAGTCTTGCATGTGTTTTACTTCTGATTTTATTTTATTTTTGCCTTGGGAAACACATTTGGAATTCCACACATTACACTTTGAACTTACCCGTCTATCAATTAGGGTTACCTCCACAAACCATAGTTAAATTCCTTCTATTTAATCTCATTTACCCTGCTATTGAATTCAACTTACCCCATCTATCAGTTAGGGTTACCCCTAATAACTTGCATGTGTTTAAACATACCCCGTCTATCAATTAGGGTTACCCCCACAAAGCATAATTAAATTCCTTCTATTTAATCTCATTTACCCGGCTATTGAATTCAACTTACCCCATCTATCATTTAAGGTTACCACACGAACGTCATCCAAGGTTCACCCACACGCACTTATTTCAACATGATTTTTAGGTGCTTGAACTTGCATTGCACATTGCTTGATGCTTGAAAACATTTCTAGTTAGTCCCTTGGGTTTTTCAGTATCAGTAGATGGTATTTCTGGTTGTGTGACTCATAAGAAATATTGTTAGAATAACAAAAATGGATGTAAGAACAACAACATTAGCTGCATATATAGAAACTATATGAAATTTGAACAGAAGCAGTGAATAAAGATGTTACATAAGGAAGCACTTAATAGCTTATAAGCTTACATTATCAACTAGTTTAGAATTCCAACTATGATAATCAACAATGCTTTTATCATTGTTTCAAAGTTTGTAAAGAACATTGCAAACTCTTGGATCAAGCAAATGTCTCCCCAATCTCTCTTTCATATTCTCCAATTCACCAAGGTTGTAATCAAGAATATCCCGAGCATTGGACTTCGGTCAAGAATATCCCGAAGTACCTTAACCGGACTAAGGATAAGATTCTTGTTTATGGAGGACAAAAGGAATTGATAGCTGAGGGTTACTTGGATGCGAGTTTCATGAGTGATCCAGACGATAGAAGGTCGCAATCAGGATACGTCTTCTTTCTGAATGGTGGAGCTGTGAGTTGGCGTAGTTGGAAGCAAAGCACTACGGCCGACTCAACCACTGCTTCCGAAGTAATGGTTGTCGCTGAAGCGAGCAAGGAAGGAGTGTGGATTAAGAAGTTCCTTGAAGAGCTTGGAGTAGTTCCCTCGAGCGAGGGACCAATAGAGCTATTTTGCGATAATAGTGCATCTATCTCGCAAATCAAGGATCCTAGATCACACCACAAAGTGAAGTACATGGATCGTAAGTACTTCGTGACACGTGACCTCATCGACGAAGGCAAAATAAATCTATTATGGGTGGACACCAACAGCAACACAGCTGATCCATTCACAAAACCCTTATCCCAAGCAAGGGCGAAATGCATTTCGAGTCCATGGGATTGAGGAACCATGTAGATTGGCTTGATGATTGATATGTAATGGGGTTTACCCTAGTTATTATTGTTTTTATGCATTGAGTATGTATGAGAAAGAAAACTTTAATAACAAATGGGAGATTGAAGGGAATGTGTTCTAAAAGTTTTACTTTTAAATGTCAATTATTATGAATTGAATGAGAAATCATTTTGTTCATTGTTTATGTTATTCGTCTTTTAGAAGTGTTAAGGAAGAGACTCTTGGTCCTTAACCGTAGAGCTCTAAAAGATATTGGTTTACATAAAACAAAAGATATTCGCAATCATGGTAATTAACATGCGACATTAATTACCGAGTTAAGATTGTCGTGTTGGTCATAGATTATTGTAACTCTACAAGTGAGTGACAACACGGGTACACAAAAGAGGAAAATAGTACTTTTGTATACCGAATTGACCTAACAAGTAAAATATTATAGGAATGTGTTTCTGTGTCATTAATATTTTACTGTGTCTTTGGTCCTTTGATATGAGACTTATATCCGATCGCTTAAGGAGTTCTTAATTAGACTAGTGTCTTAAGCTATCGATGAGTGTAGTGTAAAGGCATTAGTTGGTTAAGTATAACTTTCGTTGGAGAAGATAGTTAGTCAAAAGATTATCATTGCCCCTCTTAATTGAGTGATGATATTAGTGGGCCCCTTGATATAGCAAAGTTGTAATGTGCACAATGTGATTTGAGTTAAGTCACATATTTATAACTAGCTTAAAGAGATCAAGAAATGAATACTAATACAAAGATGACACAATACTACTTTGTATGTATTCTTAATATCATGAGGCAAGGGACGGACACAAGTGGTGCACTCCACCACTAAATGGATCGGGTTTTGGTTCGAGTGGAATTAAGACATCTAACTAATTGGGAGCTATAATGTGTAGCTAGATACCGCTTATAGCTTGTGATATTAAACTCTTAATATCACTGCCAACTTAGTTTAGATCCTCCCATAGGTCACACCACAAAACTGGGAAACAAGAAATGTGGATTTTGAGTTCATAAGATGTGTCGGGTTTCATGTAGAAAATATGACACATGGGGTAAACAATCAAAATCAAAATTATGTTGTGATTAATAACATAATTAGAATCTAAATTAAATTCATATGTGATGTAAATATTATGGGGTGTAATAATTGATCATTACATAGGATAATATGTTACATAAGTTGTGAATTTACTACTAATCCCGAAATGTCAAATTTTGTAGGGGTTAAACCGAAATTTGACAAGTCTGCAGAACAGTGCTCCAACGGTCGACCGGTTAGCAGTAAACGGTCGACCGATCGGGCACGGTCGATCGGACATGTCTCGACCGATAACAGGGAATTTTCATCTGTTCGAACGGTCAACCGAATGTAATCGGTCGGTCGACCGAACATAGCGATGGAATAATTCCTGTTACGAACGGTCGACCGAGTTATTGAACGGTCGACCGAAACCTGGTTAGAGCGGTCGACCGAACCTCCAAACGGTCAACCGGTCCAGACGGTTAATGCAGAATTAATTTAAGAATTAATTAGATCATGCATGGAATTGGTCCATAATTGATTTAATTCGTGGCTAATATTATTTATTATTAAATAATGGATGGTTAGATGGAATTTTGCATGAAATCATGGCAAGAGGTTGCACATGAATAGGTAATTTGGAGAGAACTTATAAATACAAGTTTATCTCATTACCTCCTTAATTCATTCATTGTTTTCTCATGCAAAAATTCTCTCTCCATAATTCTCCACGAAAATTCCTTAATTCTTAAGTTTAGTTTAGTTCTTAAGAGATCGTCTTCTCAAGGGAATTAAAGAGGGGTTAGTAATTGGATTCTAAACCTTATCGAAGATTGAGAGACTAGCTTCCCTCTCTCCGATCTTGTTTAGAGTTTGGTGAATACTCGGAGGCATCCGGCGCAGCGAGGAGCATCCCCAACGTCTCCGAATCTTCAAGAAGTTTTAGAGAACTTCTAGGTATGAATTTCGGAGCCCATATTTGTTTTAATAAAGTTTTGAAACTAGATATTTAAACAAATTGATGCATGCATGAAATAAATCATAGAAAATTGTAAATTGATCCTTATTGTATATAAAAATTTCAAAAATAAATATGTACTATTAAACATGAAATCCTACAGGCGCAACATAGCATGGCACAGAACGGAGGAATCAAAGTAGGAGCTGCATGCTGTCGATAGAAGTCAGGAACCCGAGTAAGAGGAAACGAAAGAGTGACAAAAGGAGAAGTAGGAGTAGCAGCCAAAGGTGGAAGAAAGCCTTGTTGGTGCGGTGCATGACGACGTGGTCGAGGTCGCATCAGAGATATAGTTCTGAAGGCTTTCTTCCCCAAATGCTTGCTGGAGAGAGAAAAAATGAGGAGATTGTGGAGTGAAGCATACGATGCATGTCAGATGATTACTTTTTATTTTTGGGATTTCAAATTCAAAATTTGAGCTCAACACCAACACGTCATGTTCCATTTGGTTATTTTACTCATTTACACCAACACATCAGCCTCACGTCAGATGCGTGAATTTTAGCGTGAGAATGAAGGTAAAATACAACTTTTCCAAAAAAAAATACCCAAGCAAACCCAAATACCTAAACCTTAAATCAAAATCCGACTTCTTCTTCTACTTCTTCGTCTTCTTCTTCAATTTTCCTAATCCTAAAAGCCGAAAACCCAAATCGAGCACTCACATCCCGAAATCTGAAGCCCTAAATTCCGATTTCGTTCCCAATAACTGGAATAAGGAAGACGATCAGTGCCGACATGACAAACAAGGCGTTGTTGAGGAGCAACAAGATTGGGCTCCAATTCCCCGTTGGGAGTATCGTGAGGTTTTCCAAGGCTGAGGTTCTGGAGCAGATCGACAACGTTACCCACAACTACAAGAATACTTTATCATCGCGTGGCACATCGTTAGGACGTTGAGGTAACGGTGACGCACGGCAGGGAACACCTCCCATGTGTGAAGCAAACTTGTGTTTGCCAAATTTTGACATGGGTTTTAATGTAATTTACGAGTTTCTCTTGTTGAATGGATTGGGATTGTGAAAATCATATGTTGCATGATTGTGGGTTACATTGGTGTTGCATTGTTGTAAAGTTAGTTTGGAAATTTTTTGTGAGTATATTCTTATTTATTGGTGAGTTTTTTATGCATAGAGTTAAGATGGTGTTTGGATATATTTGAAGAAATAATTTGAATTGACATTTTTTTTTGAATTTTTTGATGGGAAAATATTTGGATGTATGAAGTTGAGGTCAAGGATGGTGTTAAAAAATTTAAAGAATATATTCAGAATTTGTTCATATATTAAGAAAGTATAATTTTAGTAATTAATCTTAATTTGACAAGTTCTATAATTTTGAGGAGTTAAGGAGGATATTGTGTTTTGTTGTGGGTGGATATGCAGAATTTCAATTATTTTAATATAAATTTAACAACGGTTATAAAGGAAGTGAGCTCCACGAATTTTCAAGTGCACTAAACAAGTTTAATAAATTTGTAAATGTATCTAAGTAAAATCGTAAAACTCGAGTACATAACTCCAACATGGTTACCCAAGCAAATAACCCATAATAATATGGGGTCCTCCAATTTTAGTTTGTTACTGGGGGATATGAATCCAAAGCAGATGAGGTAGACCTGGTGGATGAGAGCACTCAAACATTTTTTTTTATTTGTCTCGCGTATTATGTTTCAAATTTTATTTGAATTTAGGTCAAGTTGGTCCTCATTCTCCTCAACCATTTGTGTTCCTACACGTTAGATAGATGTGTCCCAATCGGACCAATGGGTCATGGTATTTTGATTGACATCATATCATTCATATATTTGTGTCTTATATCATTTATTTTTAGCCTAAGTAATGTTATGTAACGAGTTTATATTAAAGTTTCAGGAATAAATAAGTTTGAGAAGAAAAGATTCAAAAATGACTCAAAAACAAGGAAAAAGACTAAGTTGCAAGACTTATGAACTAAGATTAAAGAGAGAAAGACCCAGATGTAAAACCAAAATGACTAATGAGCAAATCAAGAAGCTTCACACCTTAATGAGGAGTATTTTGACAATTAAATCCGGGACCAACTATCAACAACCAAATCGGATTTATCAAACACCAATAAATCAAGCTAGAACTAAGCCAAACAAATTCAGACCTGATCAGACAAATACAGACCGTCAATCAGCGGTCAAGATTGCTTCAAAACACACATGCCTTTGTCGGGTGTTAGATTATGTTGTATTTATTCCATATTTGGTATGTTTTTAGTCCCATACTGGGGGATTGTCCCGGATTAACTTTTTCCATGCCTATAAATAGAACTCTTCACCTTCCTTTGTATCGACTCATTGCTTGTTGACATTCTCTTTATTTTGAGTGAGCCTTGGAGCAAAACTCAATGTGGAGAAGAATGTTACTTGTAATGTGAGTTAAGGCTGAGCAACAACCGATGCAGTCCGGTTTTTTGGACCGGAGCGGACCGGTGCGGTCCGGACCCAACCGGTCAAGTCTTCGGTCTGGGAACCTGAGCCAATTCGGTTCCGGTCCGATCCGGACTGGTCTGAATTTTTATTTTTTTAAATTTTAAGGTAAAAAACCCAGACCGGACCGGTCCAGACCCAACCGATCCGGTCTTCGGTCCGGGGTCCGGACCCGATTCGGTTCCGGTCCGGTCCGGTCCGGGTCGGAACGTTGCACAACACTAATGTGAGTCATGTAAATAAAATAAATTTTCATAATTTGTTTTAATGTTGTCTTTGTTTTAATGCTTGCTTGTTTAACTTGTTTTGTTTGTCTTAATGTTAGTTGAAGTAATTAGCATGTCTCCATTTCCTATTTTAATCACCTTAATTTCGTTTTGTCTTCTTTTAATGAATAGTAAGTAGTTTCATCTCCTTTGGGGGGTGAAGATGATGTTCATACATGCATTAAAGAATGAAAATAAATATTTATTCGTAAAATGTGTTGAAAATGTGAATGTATGCTTGCTTGTGTAGAGTAAAACACTTCACTTGATGAGTTTTGCCACAACTATTAGACACCTCTCATGCTTGTTTAGGTTCCGAAATAACCAACTTGTGTATGTGAATGTTAATCATCTAGGTTAGTGATTGGATTGATATGTTTTGTCATAACCATTAGATATTTTCTATACATGAAAACACTACCTACATTTGTGCCTATTGAATGCATTTTTCACAATCTTATTACATGTGTGCACTCACTCCACCCCTTAGGGGTCCCTCTTCCTGATTTGCATCTTTGCATTAAGTTCTCTTAGTTTAGTTTGAATCACTCGTTAGTTGTTTTCTTTCATATTTCTTCTTACTAGTTTAGTGTAGCTTAGATTAGCATACTCAAATCTCTTCTCCCTTTATTCGTCACTTGATTTCGTACCAACCAGAAGCTACTCACCTCATTGTGGACACGACCCGTACTTACCGCGTCTTCACCGACGTCGTGCACTTACGGTAAATATAAACGAATTAACATACATGACGAACATTTTCTAATTAACTTATGGTATGGGTTGATAACATTTGTCCATAAAAACACAAGGTATATGTTGTCTTAACATTTTAAGTACAAGTTTTATTGCAATTATACACTCTCCAATAAGGTGCATGTCCTTATACAATATTAGTACAACTGTGTTATACAATAAAACATTCTTGGCTAGACATACTTGGGCTTTGTTTGATGGTTAAGTAGGATTTATTGAATTAGATGCTATGATCAAATCCTCTGCACTAGCTAGCAATTGCTATGAAAACAATGTATATCAGGCAATAGTTCTTATGAGTTCAACCAATCATCTTAGATTTATCCATTCATTTGATCTCGCATTCTCAAAAAGAAAAAGAAAAAAACTAAGATCGAGTAATCATCTTGTGAGACCAGTTGTAACGTCCCGAAACAGCGGAAGAAATTTTTCAAATTTAAAACACAAACATACGACCGTCAACGGTCAACAAGGGCACGCTACTGGAAAAGTCAACAGGATATATATATAAAAATATCTCCACGTGGAAGTCATAATACAGAGTGTCAAAAGAGCGATTACATGTCTAATACATAACTACTGTAATCACTACCTCTACAAAAAAAAACTGAGAAGACAGGACCCGATCCCGGAGGCACTCCCCTCGGTCACCACCAACCTAAGACCGCCTGCTCCCTGAAAATGAAACATAAAATCTGCCTGAGTTCCCGAAAGGAACCCCGTATGCCAACATCTCCTATATATACAGAAAAACAGATGAAAATGCCAAGGATGCACATGCTATGCAATCCGCCTCGGGCCCCATACATGCCCCAACCGCTGCGGACCATCTCCCAGCCGCGCCAGGGGCATGGGAAACATCCCCCCCCTGCCAATCCAGGCCAACAAGAAGGGGGTCGCCGCACTTATCTCCCAGCCGCACACAGGGGCAAAGGGAGGCATCCCCCCTGCCAATCCAGGCCAACAAGAGGAGGTCTCGGCTTTCCTCCACAGGGAAAGTGCATCTCCTTCCCCCACCAGGGAAGAAAGCATCTACCACCCACACAGGCATGGCAGGCATCCCTCTGCCGCACCGGCATCCACGAGGGGTCCAACAGAAGATACGCTCTCGTCGTAGGTGAAATCCGTAGCTCCGAGGTCCGGTGATCGACCGTGGGCTCGGCAGCCGGTAGTCGCCTCTGCTCGACGTCACGTATGTGGATAAATCCACCAAGGAAAGATAATTCGACCCACCAGTCGAACAAGGTCAAATCTAGCGGTCGACCGTTTGGAAGGTCTACGCTATACGTTTTATATACATATATATCATGTCGGTCGAACCAGGGTCCGTTCAGCCGATAAGGAAAACTGCATGAATCCTGCCCACTGCATTCGGTCGACCGAAACTCTTCCGGTCGACCGGATCAACAGGCACTTCACTACAGGAAATCTGCACGCGGTCGGTCGACCGGATTCAGAGCGGTCGACCGTTTAGATGGTCAACGCTCTTGACCGACTTTGCGCAGATCGGTCGACCGAGACACACACTCGGTCGGCCGAAGGTCTGTCTACCCTATCTACTGGGATCGGTCGACCGAACAACCACCGGTCGACCGGACTAATATAACCCTTATAAAATATTCCCGCTAAAATTTGGCATAAACGGTCGACCGTCACACAGACGTCGTTCGACCGTTTTCGGGCAGCAAGTTATTTTTATAAAATATCGGTCGACCGAACCTCACACGGTCGACCGAAACACTACCATATCGCACAGAACAGGCATCATTTAGACGTTGTTCGGTCGACCGAGACACACAACGGTCGACCGAACCAGTCGTCTTCAACCTTGGTTCAGTGGGATTTTCGCCGGGGAAACGGCACCAACGCCGCCCCCTACACTCCCACACCACTTGGGGAGTTACTATGAAGACTTGGCATACCTTTCACCGTGAAGAAGACGTGTGCGGCGAGCTCCTCCTCCTCCGGCGTCGCTTCTAGCTCCTTCTCCTTCTTTCCTCCGTTCCCGGCGCTCCTTCCTCGTCCTCTGGTCGCCGGAATGCAAGAAGATGGGTGAGTTTGGGTGGAACGAAATGGAGAAGAGAAAAAGGGGAGAAAGGGTTGAGTTTTGGTTTATATAAACAAAACCCTACACCCCACCCATACTTCCCTCCATACCCTCACCACACCTCACACACCCACCCCATACCTCACTCTCTCTCACTCACGACTTTACAATCCATCCTCCTTAAAAGGATTTCGCCCCGAAATCAGAAAGGTAACTCACCGAAAAGCTCCGGATACTGCTTCCGAACTTCCTCCTCGATCTCCCAGGTGGCCTCGCGCTCAGTGTGATGCTGCCATCTGACCTTAACCATCGGAATGGTCCTCCTCCTGAGCTGATGGTTCATCCGATCGATGATCTCAACTGGCCTCTCCTCAAGCGACAAGTCCTCAACATATCCTCCAAAGTCTGGATAGTCCTCTCTGACTGACCGTCTGTCTGAGGGTGAAAAGCTGTACTGAATCTCAGACGTGTCCCCAGTGCCTGCTGCAGACTCCCCCAAAATCTGGATGTGAACCTCGGATCTCTGTCAGAGATGATGCTCACCGGTACTCCGTGCAATCTGACGATCTCCTCTACATACAGCTTCGCCAGACTCTCCAAAGGCAAGGTGGTCCTAATGGCCAGAAAGTGCGCCGACTTGGTCAGTCTATCGACTATCACCCAAATCGCGTCATGGAACCGCCTCGTCTTCGGTAGCCCCGTAACGAAGTCCATCGTCACGTGCTCCCACTTCCACTCTGGAAGCTCGATGCTCTGCATAGGCCCAGCTGGCCTCTGGTGCTCGATCTTCACCTGCTGACAGACCAAACACCGACTCACGAACTCTGCAATGTCCTTCTTCATGCCTCTCCACCAGAAGTTCCGCTGCAGGTCCTTATACATCTTCGTGCTCCCTGGATGGATGGTGTACTTCGCTCTGTGTGCCTCCTCCATGATGTCATCTCTCATCCCATCAACCCTCGGCACCCAGATCCGCCCTCTGAATCTCAGACCTCCATCGACCCCAACACTGAAATCTGACCCCTCTCTGGCTGTCAACTCCAGCAAACTGGCCAACTCATCATCCTCATGCTGCGCCTGTACTACCTGTGAAATGGTCTGTGGCTCTACCCGCAACCCAGCTATCACTGCTCCCTCAGAGTCCCCAGTGAACGGCCTCCACTCTGCCAATGACTCAAGCAGTCTCCACTCCTGAAGGCACATGCCAGCAACTGATAGCTCCACTCTCCTACTCAAGGCGTCTGCAACTGAATTCGCCTTCCCCGGGTGGTAGGAGATGGTGAAATCGTAGTCCTTAATGAACTCCAACCAACGACGCTGTCTCATATTCAACTCCTTCTGGGAGAAGAGGTACTTCAGACTCTGGTGATCGGTGAACACCTCAAACTGCTCACCATACAGGTAGTGTCTCCATGTCTTCAGTGCGTGCACAACGGCTGCCAACTCCAAGTCGTGCGTCGGGTAATTCTTCTCATGGGTCTTCAACTGCCTCGACGCGTATGCAATCACCCTCCCGTGCTGCATCAACACGCAACCCAAACCAATGCCTGATGCGTCGCTGTAGACCACAAAACCTCCTGTGCCGCTCGGCAGAGTCAAAACTGGAGCTGTCGTCAGTCGTCTCTTCAGCTCCTGAAAGCTGTCCTCGCACTTCTGGGACCAAACAAAAGTGACTCCCTTCTGCGTCAGGGCAGTCAGAGGTGCCGCTAACCTCGAGAAGTCTTTGATGAAGCGACGGTAGTAACCCGCCAGTCCAACAAAGCTCCTGATCTCCGTCACACTCGTAGGGGCTCTCCACTCAGTCACTGCCTCTACCTTCGCCGGATCCACCGAAATCCCCTCCGCAGAAACGATGTGACCCAGAAATGCGACTCTGTCCAACCAGAATTCGCACTTCGAAAACTTAGCATACAACCTCTGGTCTCTCAAAATGCTAAGTACAATCCGCAGGTGCTCTCTGTGCTGCTCCACATCGGGTGAGTAAATCAGGATATCATCCACAAAGACAACGACACAACAATCCAAGTACTGCCTGAACGTCCGGTTCATCAGATCCATGAAAGCTGCCGGAGCGTTCGTCAACCCAAAAGGCATCACCAAAAACTCATAGTGCCCATATCTGGTCCTGAATGTTGTCTTCTGGACATCCTCCTCTCGGATCCTCAGCTGATGGTATCCTGAGCGTAGGTCGATCTTAGAGAAGACCTTCGCTGACTGCAACTGATCGAACAGGTCCTCAATCCTAGGTAGGGGATACCTATTCTTGATGGTGACCTTGTTCAGCATCCTATAGTCAATGCACATCCGCAAAGACCCGTCCTTCTTCTTCACAAACAGTACTGGCGCGCCCCAAGGTGAGACACTCGGTCTGATGAAACCAGCCTCCATCAGCTCCTGTAGCTGCTTCTTCAACTCTGCCAACTCTGCGGGCGCCATCCTGTACGGGGCCTTCGACTGCGGTGAGGTGTCTGCTGCCAGCTCAATGCAAAACTCCATCTCTCGCGGAGGTGGCAATCCTGGAATATCATCTGGAAACACCTCTGTAAACTCCCGCACCACATCTATCTCGTCCAACCTCGGAGACTCAGCCTCTGGAACCACCAGCGTCGCCAGAAACGCTCTGCAACCCTGCTGTATCAACCTCTGAGCCCTCAAAGCTGACACCACAATGCGACCTCCTCTGTTCCTGACTCCTCTAATCATGATATCAGGCAACCCCATCCTCGGAATCAAAACCTTCCTCTCACGGCAAAGGACACGCACGTCATGCCGGGACAGCCAGTCCATCCCCAGAATAACGTCGAAGTCCTCCATCGGTAGCAAGACCAGATCTGCCGGAAAATCTTGGTCTCCCGAAACAACCGTGGCGCCGGGGATGAAGCTCCCCACAGTGCCCACCAGACCCAGGGGTGTGCTGACCTCCAAAGTGGCAGTCAACATCGCAAGGGTACAGCCCAACACTCCCGCAAATCGCTCCGAGATGAACGAGTGTGTCACGCCACAATCAAAAAGCACTCTAGCCTCTAAACCTGCCACAAGAAGTGTACCTTCCACGACGGTGCTGGCGTCCCTCGCCTCATCTGCCTGGACAGTGAAGACTCGTCCAGTGCGCTGACCCTGCTGCGGTGCTGCAGGTCTCCTAGCTCCGCCGCCACTGACACTCGGAAGTCCCGGAGGTCTGCTCGGTCCAGCGCCCTTGCTAGGGCAGTTCCTGACGAAGTGGCCCTGCTGACCACAACCATGACAAGTAATCGACCCCAAGCAGCGCCCAGTGTGCACTCTGCCACAGCTCCTGCACGCCTCTGGCTGCGGCGCCCCTGCTGCCTCGATCCGGGGCCTCTTGCCCGACTTCCCCGAACTCTGCCCTCCTGGCCTCCCTGAGGATCTCCCTACCGATCTCCTATCATCCTGATAATTCTCCCGGTAGTCCCTCTCCATGATAGTGGCACTCCTCACTGCATCCGCCAAGGTGCGCGGCATGCTCGACAACACTCGGGTCCTCAGATGCTTCCGGAGTCCCCCGACAAACTTCATCGACCTCTGCGCCTGGGTGACGAAAATCTCCGGACAGTAACGCTCAAGGGCGTTAAACTTCCCAATGTACTCCTCCAGTGTCATGCTCCCCTGCTCCAGGGTCAGGAACTCCACCCGCTTCCCGTCTCGCACATGCTCCGGAAAGTACTGCTCGTTGAACTCCTCAACGAACTCCTCCCATGACACATCCTCTCGACCGGTGAACACAACTGCTGAAGTCGACCTCCACCAGTTCGCTGCAGCTCCTCTCAGCACATAGGTGGCCAGGTCCACCTTCTTCTCCGGGGTACAGTCGATAGCCCTGAAGATCGTCTGCATAGTAAGGATCCACTCCTCAGCTGCCTCTGCATCCATCTGCCCAGCAAAAGTCGGAGGGTGCTGCCTCATGAACCGGTCGTGCATCGCACCGGCCCCCGCCTGCGCACTCTGCGCTGCCTGGCGCTCTAACATCCCGCTCAACCGCTCCACGGTGTCGAACAAGACTCTGCGCTCTGCCTCCCGGGCCTCCTCTCTCGCAGACTCACCCGAACTACGAGTCTCAGCCGCAGGCACCACCCGTCTCGGAGGCATCACTCTACAGAACAAAAAGACTCACATCAGAATGATCATGAATGCATGCAATGGACCTCTAGACTCTAATCCTAACTCGATGGTGGTTTCTTTGGGAAAATACGCCGGGATCAAGGCTCTGATACCAAGTTGTAACGTCCCGAAACAGCGGAAGAAATTTTTCAAATTTAAAACACAAACATACGACCGTCAACGGTCAACAAGGGCACGCTACTGGAAAAGTCAACAGGATATATATATAAAAATATCTCCACGTGGAAGTCATAATACAGAGTGTCAAAAGAGCGATTACATGTCTAATACATAACTACTGTAATCACTACCTCTACAAAAAAAAACTGAGAAGACAGGACCCGATCCCGGAGGCACTCCCCTCGGTCACCACCAACCTAAGACCGCCTGCTCCCTGAAAATGAAACATAAAATCTGCCTGAGTTCCCAAAAGGAACCCCGTATGCCAACATCTCCTATATATACAGAAAAACAGATGAAAATGCCAAGGATGCACATGCTATGCAATCCGCCTCGGGCCCCATACATGCCCCAACCGCTGCGGACCATCTCCCAGCCGCGCCAGGGGCATGGGAAACATCCCCCCCTGCCAATCCAGGCCAACAAGAAGGGGGTCGCCGCACTCATCTCCCAGCCGCACACAGGGGCAAAGGGAGGCATCCCCCCTGCCAATCCAGGCCAACAAGAGGAGGTCTCGGCTTTCCTCCACAGGGAAAGTGCATCTCCTTCCCCCACCAGGGAAGAAAGCATCTACCACCCACACAGGCATGGCAGGCATCCCTCTGCCGCACCGGCATCCACGAGGGGTCCAACAGAAGATACGCTCTCGTCGTAGGTGAAATCCGTAGCTCCGAGGTCCGGTGATCGACCGTGGGCTCGGCAGCCGGTAGTCGCCTCTGCTCGACGTCACGTATGTGGATAAATCCACCAAGGAAAGATAATTCGACCCACCAGTCGAACAAGGTCAAATCTAGCGGTCGACCGTTTGGAAGGTCTACGCTATACGTTTTATATACATATATATCATGTCGGTCGAACCAGGGTCCGTTCAGCCGATAAGGAAAACTGCATGAATCCTGCCTACTGCATTCGGTCGACTGAAACTCTTCCGGTCGACCGGATCAACAGGCACTTCACTACAGGAAATCTGCACGCGGTCGGTCGACCGGATTCAGAGCGGTCGACCGTTTAGATGGTCAACGCTCTTGACCGACTTTGCGCAGATCGGTCGACCGAGACACACACTCGGTCGGCCGAAGGTCTGTCTACCCTATCTACTGGGATCGGTCGACCGAACAACCACCGGTCGACCGGACTAATATAACCCTTATAAAATATTCCCGCTAAAATTTGGCATAAACGGTCGACCGTCACACAGACGTCGTTCGACCGTTTTCGGGCAGCAAGTTATTTTTATAAAATATCGGTCGACCGAACCTCACACGGTCGACCGAAACACTACCATATCGCACAGAACAGGCATCATTTAGACGCTGTTCGGTCGACCGAGACACACAACGGTCGACCGAACCAGTCGTCTTCAACCTTGGTTCAGTGGGATTTTCGCCGGGGAAACGGCACCAACGCCGCCCCCTACACTCCCACACCACTTGGGGAGTTACTATGAAGACTTGGCATACCTTTCACCGTGAAGAAGACGTGTGCGGCGAGCTCCTCCTCCTCCGGCGTCGCTTCTAGCTCCTTCTCCTTCTTTCCTCCGTTCCCAGCGCTCCTTCCTCGTCCTCTAGTCGCCGGAATGCAAGAAGATGGGTGAGTTTGGGTGGAACGAAATGGAGAAGAGAAAAAGGAGAGAATGGGTTGAGTTTTGGTTTATATAAACAAAACCCTACACCCCACTCATACTTCCCTCCATACCCTCACCACACCTCACACACCCACCCCATACCTCACTCTCTCTCACTCACGACTTTACACCGACCCTTTTAGTTTAATTTTTTTTTTAATGTCAATTGGGTATTAAGGTAGAAGGGTGAACGGGTCAAAATTACCATGTTAAAAAACCCTTGTTGGTTCCATATATTTGATGTGTCACAATACCTATTTTTTAGAAACATATAGTTCGTATAATAATTTGTCACTAACAAAATAACTTTCTAAGTATAACTTTAAACCAAGCTAGCAAGTAAATCCTTTGTACCTAGACTTTTGTAACGCCCATGCCTTCCGTTGTGAATCTTCTGATCCTGTTTTGTACTGAAAACATTAGTTGGCGGGGTTATCTGCTGCATCTTCATATTCTCCTCCAACCCTAATTAGTAATTAGCACTAAAATCTCAACATGTTTTCCCTTTAAATACACACATTCAACCTCCCAACCAAAACCATTCAGTACCATTCCACCATGGAACCCAAGAAGGTGGTCGAGGAGGAGGAGAATTCCCCAGTGCCGCAGGTGGCCATGACGGTCCCGATCACCGACGACCCCACCTTCCCGGTCCTCACCTTCAGGATGTGGGTCCTCGGGACGCTGTCGTGCGTCGTGCTCTCGTTCCTCAACCAGTTCTTCTTCTACCGGACGGAGCCCATCAGCATTTCCTCCATCTCGGCCCAGATTGCCGTCGTGCCTCTCGGACACCTAATGGCGAAGACTCTACCGTAGAAAGTGTTTTTCAAGGGCCGGAAGTGGGAATTCAGTCTTAACCCCGGGCCGTTTAACGTCAAGGAGCATGTCTTGATCACCATTTTCGCCAACTCCGGTGCCGGTGGGGTCTACGGAATGCATATCGTTACTTCCGTTAAGGCTTTCTAAGAAGGAGATCAGCTTCTTCGCGTCCTTCCTTGTTCTTCTCACTACACAAGTAATTTTTTATTTTATCTTATTTTTTGCTTTGAAGGTTTGGTTGGAAGATCGAAATTGAGGTGTTTGACTGTGTGTTTGGAATATCGTAGGCGCTGGGGTTTGGGTGGGCAGGAATATTCCGGCGGTATCTGGTGCTTCCGGCGGAGATGTGGTGGCCGAGAAATCTTGTTCAAGTGTCTCTTTTCGGGTACGTCGACAAAATATTCACGCTTCAGTATTCCTTTTCTTTTCTTTTGCTGATGTTTGGTTTGAATCTTTTCTTTTACTGATGTTTGGTTGGAATATTGGGATTCTCTTACTTGAAAAGACTCAAAGTGAAATAAAAAATTCAAACCAAATACCAAAAAAAAAAAACCTCACAGAGTTGCAAGCTTCCTAATTTCTCGGTGTTAGATTCCTTTGTAAGCTCCTAAAATCAGGAATAGATCATAGAATTTATGTTGAGGAAATACGTGATTTTGGGAGAAATCCCCCCGCCAAAATAAGAACCAAGAGTTTGATATCTTAATTGCTAAAAAAACATTGATGTGGGGGATCGAAAAATGAAAGCTTATAAAAGAATCAAACCAACTGAGGTTAGTTCAGATGAGATCTAAAATGGGATGGAGGAATAAAGTAGATAAAAATAAAAAAATAAAAGAACCACAAATCATTTTTATTGTTATCCAGTTGTTAAATTTATCTTATTAGGGGCTGTCTGCCATGGTAGACGAATCTAATTAATATAGGATAGTAATTGTTTTACTCCTTGATCCATCTTGATCATGCTCAATGTCGTCCAAATTTTCCGTCCAATGTGTGATGTGGGCCCCACGTTTCCCGTATGTCTTCTTGTCAAGTTGTGAGCTTAAGTTACGATAATTATGATAAGCCTTATGAAAGTAGTTTACTCCAGTACAAAGGAGTCCGATGGTTCAGAACTCAGAAGTCTTCGTTCCATAATTATCAACTTCAAATAAGTGTAGGTTAAATGTGGAATGGTGCTGGTATATCTCAGAAATAAAAATAACTTCCCAAATATGATCGTATTCTTTCTTTTAAAGCGTTAACAAACAAGTATTTCAAGATGTGGGGGTCATATTCAGTACTCAATGACCAACATATCCAGAATAGCCTTCTAACAAATTAGAGTATCACATATCCTTCCACATATATCATATTGGAAAAGTTGTATTTTACCTTCATTCTCACGCTAAAATTCACGCATCTGACGTGAGGCTGATGTGTTGGTGTAAATGAGTAAAATAACCAAATGGAACATGACGTGTTGGTGTTGAGCTCAAATTTTGAATTTGAAATCCCAAAAATAAAAAGTATTCATCTGACATGCATCGTATGCTTCACTCCACAATCTCCTCATTTTTTCTCTCTCCAGCAAGCATTTGGGGGAAAAAAGCCTTCAGAACTATATCTCTGATGCGACCTCGACCATGTCGTCATGCACCGCACCAACAAGGCTTTCTTCCACCTTCGGCTGCTACTCCTACTTCTCCTTTTGTCACTCTTTCGTTTCCTCTTACTCGGGTTCCTGACTTCTATCTACAGCATGCAGCTCCTACTTTGATTCCTCCGTTCTGTGCCATGCTATGTTGCGCCTGTAGGATTTCATGTTTAATAGTACATATTTATTTTTAAAATTTTTATGCACAATAAGGATCAATTTACAATTTTCTATGATTTATTTCATGCATGCATCAATTTGTTTCAATATCTAGTTTCAAAACATTATTAAAACAAATATGGGCTCCGAAATTCATACCTAGAAGTTCTCTAAAACTTCTTGAAGATTCGGAGACGTTGGGGATGCTTCTCGTTGCGCCGGATGCCTCCGAGTATTCACCAAACTCTAAACAAGATCGGAGAGAGGGAAGCTAGTCTCTCAATCTCCGATAGGGTTTAGAATCCAATTACTAACCCCTCTTTAATTCCCTTAAGAAGATGATCTCTTAAGAACTAAACTAAACTTAAGAATTAATTAGAAGGAATTTAACTATGGTTTGTGGAGGTAACCCTAATTGATAGACGAGTAAGTTCAAAGTGTAATGTGTGGAATTCCAAATGTGTTTCCCAAGGCAAAAATAAAATAAAATCAGAAGTAAAACACATGCAAGACTACAACATGTATTGTACGTATAACAAGCATCAAGTGGCTCCAACGTGTACAACTATGGATCCTAGCTGGAGTGTCACACTGTACATGCGTGGAGACATGTGTTTGCATCCCGGGATCCGATTTAATGGGATATAAACTACGATTGTGTTATTTTATGATGTTTAGTGACTGTTATTTTGAACCATTCGTGTGTTATTTCCCTAGTACCTGGTTGGTGATGTTACCTATTTTTTAGGTAATGGAACTTCTAGAACTTATTTGTACCCGTCGTGTGTAATATCTAGCCTTTATGGAGGAACAATTGACACATATTCCAAACCAGGGGTATTATGTTATTCTATTCAACCTACCCCATCTAGTATTTATACTTACCCTGCTTTTGGAATCAACTTCCCCCGTTTGTTATTTCGATCTACCAAGGTGAATTGAACTTCCTTCGCTAATCAAGTAGATTTTCGTCTACCAGAATATATCTCTTTAGATTTACCTTGCTATTGAATTCCACTTACCCCATTTATCAAATAGGGTTACCCCCAATAACTTGATTTAATACATTTTATTTACTCCAACTTACCCTCTCTACAAAACCAAAGTACCCCACATTGCCACTAGATTTACCCCACCCTAGCTTCCCTGCCACATTTTGGATTTATCAATTATGGTTGGCCACTTTACCCCGTCTAGCAAGTAAATTAAATAGCAGGGTCAACATATGTGTCCTTATTTTATGTAAACCGTAAAACGTTGGATAAAAAATGTAAACAAAATTCTAGGTGAAGTGCACAATGGATGCATTGGGTAGGCGACAAGAAATAATGGAGTTCTGTGTTTTCTTTGGAGAGGAGTCGTTTCAATCTCACGAACGATCATTGGACATGATGTAAGGTCTAAGGTCTTTAAAGTTGAATCTAAGTCAGACGCAATTTCCTAAACCATAAACCCTAAAGCGTAGTAATTGTGTCGAGGAGGTTCGAGAACCAGAGTGAGCTTGTGGAGCTATGCGACAAGGTTGTGTTCAACTTACGAGTCTACTTTTCAGAGTAATGAAACCCAATGTAACCTTCCTATGAATCAATTTATGGTATCTCGAAACTAAAATTACCCATACGTACATCCTACAAATTGGATTTATCAATTACAGTTACCAGGCCATTGAATACAACTTACCATGTCTTTTATTTACAGTTACCCTGCTATTGGATTCAACTTAGCTCGAGTTGTACATAGGTTTACCCTACATTGAATTCAACTTACCCCGTCAACAAATTTGGATTACCCTGCTAGATTTACCCTGTCATAGTCAACTAAATTTACCCTTCTTTTGTAATCAATTTACCCTGTCCATCTTGTAGGGTTACCCCCAGGACCCATCAATACATTCTATTTACTCCAACTATCCCGTCTTGCTTAACCCAATTACCCCTATCGCTACTATATTTTCCCCACTATAACATTCATTCTATCAATTAGGGTTACCCAGGGATTAATTAATATATTCCTTCTATGTAATCCAATTTTCCTTGCTATTGAATCCAACTTACCGCACCTACTATTTAGGGTTACCCCTACGACCCATCATTTAATCCATTCTATTTAATCCAACTTACTCATCCTACAAAATCAAATTAACCCTAACAGAATACGTGCCAATTTCTTTTATTTAATACGTGTTACCCTGCTATTGAATTCAAGTTACCCATTCTTCCAATTCGGGATACCCCCACAAACTGTTATATAAATTTCTCTATTTATACCAAGTTGCCCTAGTACTAAATTTGTGTCACCCCAACCAACCATGATTTAATTCATTCTATTTACTCCAAATTACCAGTCCTTTTAAATCAAAGCTACCATGCCATGAATATAAAAGCAATCATTACAAAAGAAATTACTTAACTTAGTTCATAACATGTAACAAACATATCTAATACAACAACATAGTTGTTACACATAAGTACACAAAAAAATTAATTGACTTGGTTCATAACACGTAACAAACATATACAGTACAAAAACATAGTTGTCACAGATAAGTACACAACATTTAATAAGTTCATATAACTTAACAAACATAAAACATTAGATTACTTGACCAAGTTCTCAGAAAGTGTGCATTCAGTCCTCATAATCACCATTGTTATCTCCCCCACATATGTGTGCACATGTTCTATGTCTTCAACACTATCCGTTGATAGTCTCGTTAGTAACATCTGAATCCAATGAATAACAAACAATGCACTATCAACAGTTGGAAGAGAATCAAAAACTCCATTATTAAAATAATACTAAATGCTAAAAAACTTGTATCTTAACCCATCGAAGGTAGAAAGGTATTTTAATATGTAGGAATGGGTAAACTCAAACATCATAATGAGTAGTTCTAATGTATTCTCTTTATTCCGTAAAAATTCAAACCAAATTATTTCCGTTTAAATTATTTTAATATTTGGTTTGCATTCAATATCATTACATAATCACCTTGAATAATTAGAATGTAGTGGTAATCCCAAACACATGTAAGGGTAATCCTAACCACATGGAAGAGGCGACCACTGGAAGGTAACACAAACATAATTAAAACCAAACGTAACCAAACCTTAACCAAAATGTTACACCAAAATTTAATTAAACCAATTTAGAACAATTTTTGAGCTTCACGAGGAAGGGGTGTCGTGGGAGAAGATTACGTGAGGGAGATCAGATTGCCAAAGGTGATAGAGTGCGGCGAAGAATAAATTTTCAAGAGGTTGTACGATAATATAAATTATACTTAATGACTATGGTTCAACATTCTAAAAAGAACAATTTAGGATGAATACTCGTTAATCAAGAAATAGTCATCAAGTTATTTAAAAATATAATAACAATTGACACATATTCCAAATACCATTAATGTCTATGTTTTATTATAAAATAGTAAAAGATAACTCATAACACAGTGTGACACGTTATGACATAAAGCAAAACCAACCCATGTGATAAAACTGGGCACTACAACCCATGAAATCTCAATTCCCACCAGAACCCAAGGAAAGGAAAGATGCATCATTCAACCCAAAAAATATGTGGCATGTCACGTCATGCGTGTGTGGGAATCCGGGTGGGATTTCGGGTGTCCCTCCCGAATACGGTTGGTTTCAAAGTGCACCTGAGCAAATAACAATATCTTTATTGTACCTATGATCTTAACTTTCGTCCAATGCACAGTGGGAACCAACGATCTATAGCTAGAAAATGAGAGTCAACCTAGACCTTAGAGTGTCACAGGTTGGGGACCACAAAAGCAATAATAGTTTGATAATCTTCAAAGAGGGTTGTAATATTAGGAATGGCCGTATGGTTTGATTTTGTAGTCATCTTAAGTTTTGGGTTGAAACATTTTTTTTCCAAAAAATTATTGGTTAAAGTATTTGTAAATCTATAATCATTTTTGCTAGGCAGTAAACAACCTATTTTTATTCGAAAAAAATGAGATCCGACACTTTTATTGTCGGCATGTCGGGTTTATTTTTGAAAAATTGGAGTGCTATTCTTTTCGCATTCTTGAATTTGAACCCGATACCGGTGGTGTGTAGTTCTGGACATCTCAGCATGTTGAAATAGTTCGGGACGTCACACCCATGACTGAGATGATTCGGGTTGTATTCGGTACTCCAAACAAATACAGTAATCCAAGGCCATAATGGAATAATCAATACAAGTGGGATACCTTTAAAAAAACATATAAAAGTAGAGAGTATTTTACATATAAAGTAATTTAGAAAATTAGCTTATCTATCAATAATGCATGTTAAATTGTTTGTGCCGGTCTTTCAAATTGGTGAATCCAGAATCCACGATGGGCCAGCCGAGGATGAATGCAGACAGTGACTACCGACCAGTGAAGGAATTTAGAGGAGACTTTGCAAAGAAAAAGTAGTATTCACACATTGCATGTAGCTATTACAGCTAATGTGTGGCCAACGTTTTTTTGGGTCTACTCTCTACCAATCTCATTTTATATCCGGTCTGGACTTTCTCAAGAATCAAGACTAATCATTAATCTTCCAAATGTTTCTATCCAATCTCATTTAAATCTGTACTATCTTAAGACTAATCATTTTCCAACTTTGTTACCCTAGTTACTGCCGAGGGCAACTTTCAATAACAATAAGTTGAAAAGAAGAAATTAATTTATGGCCTCTTACAGTCTTACTACAACACATAAATGTCTAATGGTGGTGTCCATCCTTTTTGCATGAACTTGTCCTTTGACTCATTTAACGTTGTAGCTCACCAAAACTTCAAAACTAGTTGCACCGGCGTGATTTCATTCCCACATCCATTTCATTCTAGCGTTAACTACAAGTGACAAACAAAGACGGATGGATGGATATAAACAAGGTACACATATGAATCCGGAATTAACTGGATACCAAGGACTCAAGGAGGCCTGGATAAAGAATTAGATGGTTGCACCGGAACTTTTTACAATTATATCTGCATGCGGAGAATATAATCATATTCAAGAAAATCCTGAATCAACTTCATCCTTGTCTGTAATTCATCAAGCACTTCATAAATCTCCTGAAATCTCAAGTGAGACTTATCCTCCACAATAAATCTATGCACTGTGCCATCCAATTCAATTGAGCTGTATCCTGCTGCCTTCTTGTACTGCATTCCCCTTTTCATCTTCCATAATCTCGCAACCCCATCCCAGCGTCCCGAGGACGCATATATATTTGAAAGAATCACATAGTTTCCGGGGTTCCATGGCTCGAGCTCAAAGAGAAATTCAGCTGCTATTTCGGCTAGTTTGATTTCACGATGGAAGCTGCAAGCTCCCAAGAGCGTTCCCCAGACTACAGAGTCTGGTTTCATGGGCATGCTTGTGATGAGCTTGTAAGCATCATTCAGAAGCCCTGCTCGCCCCAATAGATCTACCATGCAACCATAGTGCTCTAGCTTTGGTCTAATTCCGAACTTCTTCTCCATTGAATTGAAAAAGTCACGGCCTCGATTAACTGATCCTCCATGCGTGCATGCCAGAAGAACGCCCACAAACGTGATGTCATCTGGACCGAGTCCTTTCTCCTGAACACGATGTTGTCGCAAACTTGTCAGCTTAAAGTCCATAGCAAATCGAAAAAAGTAACTTTGATTGACGTGTAGAGGAATATCATGGAACAAGTCACTGCAATGGTTGTGAAAGAAATATAAACTTCTACACGTTTTTTTTTCTTCTTTTCACTTTTTAAGTATTGCAATTTGAAGAAAAATGGTCACTCGATCAAAATTCACATTCAAGAGATCATAGGGCAATAAAGCCAAGAAATCTCTACACAAAGGTAAAATCATACTAACCAGCATGTCATGGAAGAGCTCCAACGCCTCCTTCCACTTCCCATGCACGGCCAAACCAACAATCATCGAGTTCCACGAGCAAACGTTCCTCCTCCACCCAATCTCCTCAAACACCCTTCTCGCATCGTCAATACTCCCACACTTGGCGTACATCTCCACAAGCGCATTCCCAACGAACAAATTCCTCACAAACCCATTCTCCCTCGCATAACCCTCAATCTTTCTCCCTGTCTCCAACGCCCCGAGGTGCGCGCACGCGGGAAGCACGCTGGCAAGCGTGACCTCATTCGGCCTGACCCCATCATCCCTCCACATTGCCTCGAACACCTCCAATGCCTCCTTGTACCGCCCGTTCTGCGCGTACCCCGAAACCATCGCCGTCCAAGAGATAACATTCCTCTCACACATTCCATCAAACAACTCCCTAGCAGCCTCGACAGCCCCAATCCTACTATACCCGGCGACCATCGCGTTCCACCCTGCAACATCCCACTCGGGCATTTCATCGAACACCTTCCTTGCCGACCCGACAAAGTGGTGTCTGGCGTAGAATGATATCAGCGCGGTGGAGAGACGAGGGTTTAGCGGGAAGCCAAGCAGGAGGAGGTGGGCGTGGAGGGCTTTGCCGAGGAGGGGGGAGGGGCGGGAGGAGAGGAGGTAGACGAGGGAGTGGGGGTTGGGGCGGCGGGAGCGGAGGAGGAGGGAGTAGAGGGAGAATGGGAGGTGGGAGGGGGTGGAGGAAGAGTAGGAGTAGGCCTGGAGGAGCTTGTTGAAGAGGAAGGTCGGGGGTGGTGGGGAGAAGGTGGTGAGGACGGCATGGGCGTAGCGGAGGTTGTTGGATTCGAGAAGGTTGAGGAGGAGGGTTTGGAGGAGGTCCGGGTTCGTTCGGAGGGCGCGGGCGTGGATCAGCTTGGTTTGATTCATTGGAATGATAACATGGCGGGAGAGGTGGGTGTGGGTGTTGGTTTCAAAAATTATTCTCGCTTCGGAGTTGTTCTTATGATTTTTTGGGTACTACTTTGAATGAAAGTAAAAATATGGATATTGTGTTTATATGATAGAAAGAATAAAACTACATGTATAAAATCCGAAAAAAAGATAAGAAAAAATTATAATATCTTTTTAATTGGTTAAACACTTCGGCCCCGTTTACGGAACCCAGTTTAAGTCCAGTTCACACCCTTGTATTACCTGACAAATTTCTTACAGGTGATCCAAAGAAGCTGAACCAACTCATTTCGTTTTTCCATACCAACAAAAGATTCTCAAATTACATGTAAAAATGAACATAAGACCAGAAGCAAGAGGACCCCAGCTTTCAGATTCCCAATTCACATTCTGAATTTCATTCCCAATTCTAATTTTCACCTACTGTCCAACCTCTAGCCGGGAAAAAAATCATGTAAGTTTCCCAAGACATGAAGCAAGAGGAAACAGGTGCTTCTATCAATGGTAATGTAATCAACTATTATACGTAGCCTATGGTTTAAGAACATACTTCGATGGTTCTGCATAATGAAATATGAAATTCATATTACATGTTGATCTAAAAAATCACAACTATCTTATCAAGCCCCTATCCCCAAATAGCCATGACCATAAAGCATCCGTGCTGAAACCCGATCCAATTTCGTCATTTAAGGCATCTGTAAATGGAAGTGAGATTTAAGGCGTTTACTGAATTAATTGGTACGAGATAAAGACCCCAAAAAAATAAAAGTTAACTTCGACGGTAAGGATGGGGAATAAAAATATCAATGAGTAGCTCCCGAGAAGTCTTTTTTGAACCCCTCTATTGCTCTAAGGTTTCCCAAGATCATTATGATGAATATAAGTTCTTAAATTAATGAAATGAACAGAATAAGATACTTACAAAAAAGATGGCCCTCTTCAATACTTTTCTTCACCATTGTTTTCATATCCTGCGTGCAATGTTTGTATCCTAATTAACGAAACGTATTGGCTAGAGGGAACTAAAAAACCTCATTAGGAAGCAGTATGATACAAATTACAAATATAAGATGCATTACCTCAGGGGATTCCGTTGTGTTGAGTCCGATGATTATCCACTCAAAAAGCAGCTGAAATCATTGTGGAAGGTTTTTTTATTTAAAACTTTATTATTTAAAGGAATCAACTTAACACATGTAAGGAGAATAAAATTCTAGCTGCTTTGAAAGTGGTTTCAAAATTTTCAAACCTACAACCTTATGTTAAAATAATGTGATTGTGACCAATTGAATCATTTGAACTTGTCGAGTCATAGCAGAAGTATTTCGGTTACATATTATAGTGAAAAAGGAGTTTTCTTTCGTACACAACCATGCTATTTAGCCATTTGAAGTAGATATATCTATAAAATCTATGTCAAGCATATCAGTGGAGCACTAGTTTTTTACACCATTTTTTTTGATGTAGTTACACATTGATAAAAGTAACTTAAAAACGAGAAAATGTCTAATTTTTTAGATAAAACGTCACAACCAAGAAAACTACAAATGTTAAATATAAAAGCTGATGGGTGTTCTTCTTAAAGTTACCCTTCATGTTCCACAGTGTGACTACTGGATGTAAAATTTCAACATGATATGTGATCAATCTTGCGAGCTAAATCTACAAATTTAAGCAGTTTCAAGATTTTTCTTCTAAATGTTTCACTTGTAAGGATGTAGCAATTGAAACAAAATGAAATGTGAATTTGACACCTATTAACAAAATAACGATTAGTACCAGCTTGAAAACGATAACGGATATTAAATACAAGTTGCAAAGCAAATAGATTTTTTTTCTTTCTATTCCCCTTCTTACACCTATTGTCTTCAGAACTTATGTGTTTTTACATTGTTTCATTAACAATGATACCAATGCTTTCAAAAATAAATTGGCATACAATAAGACACTATGTAGTATGTATCATATGAGAAGAGTAAGTAACATCACCAGTAGCCCAAGGTAGGACATCACAGGGGAAAGACAAGTGAAGTCATTGGCCACGGCAAAATGTAACGTCCAAAATGCCTCATATATCTGCATTGTCACAAGCACGTCAGAGAAAATCATTTGGCGTAAAACTTGTAAATGCAATAATAGAGGTTGATGTCTAATACGTAATTAGTCTTAATGGTCCGTTGGGGAACCACATTTTGATTATGGGATTTTGATTCCAAACGAGTAGGGAAAAGAATCCGACTCACATCAAAGCCACTTTCAGAAATGACATGATCCATAAGCACTCGAAATTCTTTTTTGGCTTCAACTTCGTCTCCCCGTTTACCAGCCACCAAGTCTTCCTGTTAGACGGAACATGAACCCAGTTAAGGTTCAGCAATCAGCATGCAAACCAGATCAACTGGATCTAATGTGGTACTTAAAATTAAAACAAATACACATCAAATAATTCAATTTAGTGGCAAGGAAAACAAAACATCCAATGCCACAAATATTCTTCAACATACAAAGACAAAGAAGCAACATAATCAGTCACTTCAATAAAAAAATATGGAGTTAGTTTTTTTCTTCTTTCCAGAGAGTTATGATCTTTGTAACTTACTAAGGAGACTAATATAATACACATAAACTCTATTTATTTAAAGGCTATATGGGTCTGCTTATGTGCTGAGTGTTGGCATTCAACACTCCCAACTCTGTTCTATTTAACTCCCGAAAGTGTACTTATTTTTGCATGTAATCATAATCTAACGACCAGAGGTCCTTTTAAAAAAGGGCTCCAACTATGTTCCATCTCGTATCTAGTTTAACGCTCTTTTCGTGTATAAAATAATATCACTAGTTTATCCAACGACCATCACAAAAATGTTGTTTGGGGAGCGAGCGGTGGGACTTGGTTTGTGTTTTTTCCACCGCCGCTGCACCCGAACAGACTCTCTGGGTTGTTAGAGACGGCACACGAACCAATATCCCACCTTTGAGAACATAGAGTTATTGTAAATTACCTTGAAGTCGGAAAAGCTGGCAATGGTGAACGTCTCCACCAGATCGAGAACCAAGGGAACAAACTTGAACACATGTGAGACCCAGTCATCAATTCTCATCGTCTCGATGGTCAGACCTTTCGATTTCATGGTATCTTCGTGACGCTTTCCTTCCTCGAGCAGACACTGGAGCGCATTGTGGTAATCCTCCAAGGCTTCATCCGTACACTTGTATTCAACATCTTCATCAAAAACCGACAGCAAAAGCTCCCTCACGGTTCGGATCTCTTCCACTACACACTCGGTTTCCGTCGCCACTCCCTTGGCTCTAAAGCCGTCGATCGTATCAACATCGTCACAGCGCAAACGCCTCAACTCGTCTAAGAGCGCTTTAACGTTCGAGTCTAATGGTTCCGAGGTCATAGTTGCTCGTCTAACCCCAGTACTAGGTCTGGGGATTCGTTGGCAGGAGAATGATGCTGGTCCGTAATGGATCGGAATCAGCTGCATCTGAGGCGTTCGTGGTGGGGCAACAGATGGCAAGAAAAAAGTCATGGTGTGAAAAGATATATCCAAAAAGAGTAGGATCGTCCATCGTGGTTACTGATTTGTTTTCCAACAAAAAATGAACCACTTGTGAAGTTGTGATCCGAGATTTACGAGGGAAATATGAGACTCGGTAAACCGTAATCTCAACTCTTGTCTAATGGGCATGTTGTTTAAGATGTAACCGTATGTGTGTGTGTGGTTTGCCAATGGTGCTTCGTTATTACTTAGACGGTTGTTATCTCTCTTGTAGTTTATTGCAAAAAAAACATGGATATCTTGTATCTCCAAGACAACAACCAACCAATTAAATAGTTGTTAATTCCAATTAGAAATGGTGAAATATTTATATTTTTTGCTCATATGCACATTATTATACATTTTTATGGTTTTGACACCATTTCAAATTCCATAAGAACAACCTATAAAATATTACATATATTTTAAACATTTGTCGTTTCAAAGTAAAGTGCTTATGATTTTTGGACTTATACACATCGTCAGCTGAAAAAACCTACAATGCACCCAAATAAGTCATAGACATAAAAATATTTTTAAAAAAATCGTAAATAGGTGACTACTCAACGGTAACAATCAAAATCAAAAGTTCCAATTTCCAACATAAAGTCGATAAATCCAAAATCAAAATACCGAAATCTAACCGTTTCTTTGAACCTCAACAAACCGACACCCACACATGACACATCCAGTCCACACTTCCACACTAGATCAAACGAGAAATCCCAATTCTCCCACAACAAGAACACCGACTCGCGCGAAAGTTTGAAAGATTACCGGGGTAGCAAGGGTGGGGCCCGTTGGAGGCGGTGGGATGTAGACCCAGTAGGTTGGGAGGAGAGAGCGAGAGAGAGGTTGGTTGTGGGTTTTGGGTTTTGGGAGGAGAGAGCGAGAGAGAGGTTGGTTGTGGGTTTTGGGAGGAGAGAGCGAGAGAGGTTAGTTTTGCACGTGAGACGCACGGAGGACGGGAGGGAGTGAGAAACAGAAATAATGTTCTTCTTGTGCACGTGTCATATTACAATTTGTTCAATTTGAATTTCAAGGGACTGCATTTTTGTGTAACGAGTAATGTGTCACACCCAAAATTTAATAAATAATAGAGTTAATTTTAATCATCAATATGGGTTGTTGTCTAATGGGATCGTACCGAATCTATATAGGTAGTTACATTCTTTGGCAACTAATTTCTTGTTCTTCTTAGTACTCACCTCTTTTGGTTAGCTTGGGTGAAAGTGGTCCGTGTATTTTCTGATTTGACTAACTTAATTCAATTTGTTTGGTGGAATACGTTCTTAAAAGTTAGAATATGTTTAAATGTGACAACAAATATAAAATTTGTGGGGGTAACCGGATAAGAGTATTAAGTATATATACATGTTGATTTACTAATTTGAAGATTTGTCATAAATTGATTCCTATCAGTGTTCGATTGTTAGGCATTGAATTGGGTCAAATATGAATGTATACTAAAAGGTAAAAGAAATGCTCTTCTTCAATATGATGCAAATTTATAAAGATAATATTCACTAATTTTCCAGTTCTACTGTTGGTACTACAATGACATTTGCATCCTTCAACTAAAACCACTTGTGATGACTGATGAGTATATTATTTAATATTTATAGAACAATTGTTTAGCTTACCTAGTATGTGATAACTCAAAATTAGTTAGTTACAGGAGCTGATCGACTCGATCCTTTATATTGGGCCCAGAGAGGCTGAGCAGTACGAGGAAAGGGCTTCATATCTATCGGGCCTATTGATGTATATAGCTTTAGCAGACGGAAAACTATCTGAGCTCATTTATACGCTCCAATCATACAAGTGAAAATATCATCGATTCCCTTCAACTTTCATATATTGCAGGCACAAGCCTCCAATATCTCAATACCTTTATATCCTGCTACCGCCCTTGTAAAATTCATTTCTAACCCACGTTATATTCAACCTCGTTTGGAACCGACATTAGAAACCTTTCGATCGACCAAATGAACATCACAACAAAGTCATCAAGTACAAAAGACGTTCAATAGTTTAATCAAAGTCCAACACAACGATATAAAATAGCAAAAACAACAGATATAGCATTACAAAAGAGATATTCTAAGAGATCAAAAGCATACAAATATACAATGGCGCAAGCTACGCCACAAAAGGCTGAAGTTGGCTGCGAAAGCAAAACATCCATCATCAGAAGCACCCACGAAGCTTCTAAGAAGTGCAGATTAACAACCCACGCACAAGATAAGGACATAAAAATAAACAAAATTAAATCGAAGCCGGAATCCTCCAACGTTGCCATCACCAACGCACCTTCCTCGAAACACCTCTCCAGTAAACGGACAACCAACTGCTAACACCATTATTCATGATCTCCACGAGAATGTGATGCCACACAATTAAACAAGCCCCACATCCACCCTCACATCAATCACCACATCTTGGTTCTCAGTTTTTAGTCTAAGTAATCTACCACCTTAATTAAGCATGCATTGAGATGCAATTGGTTTCTTGACATTTGCAAAGAATGCGATAATTAAACAATGGAATGAGATAATTTGAAATTGATAAAAATGTTAAACTTAATTATCTCATTTTAAAGTTCCATATATATAATATGTTTTAGTGACGCATCCAACATTAGTTATACGTTAAAATAGATCATCTTGAGAGGATTATTGGGTGATTAATATGTATTAACTACTAAATTACGACATCATGCATTAGTTGACATAGACACACTATGAATTGCCTGGGCTTTTTATATCGCACCCGAACGCAACCTAAAGCACAAAACAAAAGCGCGAAATGGAAGCAGAGAGACGAGAAACCATTGTGGAAGAGCAATACGAGGACCTACTACCAAAGATGGTGGAGAAGCTGGAGGCGGACGAGTTCATTGTGGAGCTCTGCGCCGGATTCCAACTCTTGGCGGATCCTGAGAAGGGAGCCATCACGGCGGAGAGCCTGAGAAAGAACTGCCATTTCCTTGGGATGGGAGGGATGACGGCCGAGGAGGCGGCGGAGATGGTACGAGAAGGGGACCTGGACGGCGACGGGGCGCTCGACCAGAAGGACTTCTGCGTGCTCATGGTGAGGCTCAGCCCCGACATGATGGACAACGCTGAGGAGTGGCTCGACAAGGCCATCCATCACGAGCTCCACAAGGCATCTCAAGCTACAACTTGATTATATATATATATATATATATATATATATATATATAAATTAAACATGCTTTGATTTGGTCTGTGGAATTTGTTTTGGTTTTTGTTGTGGATTGCATGGTTAATTTGTTGTACTTGTACGATTTGGGGTTTCGTTTGTGATTGAGAATTTTGATTACCGTGAATTTGATGAATCAGATGAAGTCAACGTGAAGGTTGAATATATAGTAATTATAGCATGATAGATAGATAGAGTAGATAGTAGATACCGCTGGGAGTCGGTAGTGACCGGGTAGATTACCTATTTACTTAATTTAGATATATTTTTTCCCTGAAAGCAATTGACTATACACAGTTAAAATGACGGACTAATTCTTAACGATGTGGGTCTTTTAGATATTTAGATTGGAGCGGGAAAATTGAGCTTTTGTTGGCATTTTTTTCCCAAGAAGATATTGTCCAGTGTATAATCTACTATATACGTGGGTTGGTGATGTCTTAAGTCTTAACAGCGTAAGCAACGAACTTATTGCAGTAGTAGGTTATTAATTGGTGACTTCCTGACTGATGAGGAGATCTCAGTAATTTTTGTTGCTTAAAAAATTACTCTTATGTTCTGTTGTCAAAGAAAAAAAATATATAATTGGAGAAGTGTGGGCTAACTTTTTTTTTTCTTTAATTCTTTCTTCGAAGTGGTACGAACTAGAACGACTGGAGAGGAAAATCCTATTTCACTTCTAAGATTCGATCCTGCAAAATTTAATTAAAAGTACTTCTATGAGACAAGCTGGACCAACTAACTTAATTTGTCATCGCGTGCTCTAACCGTTGTTCAGGGTTTTTCAGTTTGTGTGCGATAATGTGCCAATGACCCCTAAATTTTTTGTGATATTGCAATAATAGCTTCAATTTTTCCATACAGCAAGAACCTTAATTTTAATTTTTTTTGGGTAACCCGAAGAAATGGAAATTTGTACCCAACAAGACATGCAACTTGAATCTGAAAAGACTTCACCACGAAATTTGAAGTCAGGAACCTCTCAACTCTTTAATCTAAGGGGATTATATATGTAAGCCTCTTTGCTTCGCTAGATGTAACCCTTGTAACCAAAGTTAGAAATCTAACAACCGAGTTAACCCCAATCAGTAAACCGATTGGTATAAAAAAAATAAAAATAAAATTAAGGTATCTCTAACATTTCTGTACATTCGGAAAGGACTTAAATGCAACGTACATCTCCATTCTACATCTGCTTCCGAATCTTCGCTTCTTTTTTGGTACAAAAGTTGGACCGAACAATACGATTTAATTGCGCCAATCTCGCGCACTGTTGAGTGTGTTTTGCCATTTTCCTTTTGTAGTTAAGTTTTCTTTTTTGTCTCCAAATGTTGTGTGTGCGTGTTTAAATTCCCGTCAAATTTTGTTTATAATAAGTAAAAGGTAGCGAAGAAGCACAAAGGTGTCAAAATCTACGTCTTATTTATTTTGAAGAATTTGCGTGATGCTTAATTGCTAATTATCTACATATATCTTTACAGAGGGATTTATTTTGCTTGATCTGGAAGTGTTCGGATACGTATGGAAGAAGAAGTCGGGCCTCGATCGTACAGTTGCTGCAAATGTAGGAATCACATCTGCATGCACGATGATATCATCTCCAAAGATTTCCTGGTAGAGATTAATTTATCCCTACATGCATCATGCATGGCTTTTACTAAACCCTAGAATTCGAATATTTACATGCATGTCTTTTATTCAAAATTCGAGGCTTTAGATTCCTTTGCTTTTGAATTGTTGGTTTCCTCTCGTGCATTTTCTTGGAGCTTATACCTTTAGGGAAGGGTCTGTTGATTGGATCATACCAGCATTAAAACACTTCAGAACTTCTTAGTTAAGTGTCTTTCCCAAATTATGATGTATCGACTATGAATAGTCTCTTTCTGCCTAATGGATCCAACTTTTATACATAATTATAAATTGAAACAAAACTTGTGGGTCTATGGCAAATGAGACTTTGAGAGGTATTATCACTCGCCTCATTAGAGAACGTTAACAACAAAATTCATTTTTCCTTACGACCATTTGATTTTCTCTTTATCGATCATATGTATAATTCATGAGTTTTAATTGGCAAAGTTCTATATTTTTCAGGGATTACACGGCCGTGCGTTTCTTTTTTCGCATGCGCAGAATGTTGTGTTTGGGCCAATGGTAGATAGGCATCTTAACACTGGAATGTACGTTCTTTCATATGCATACTGTTGTGAATGTCGACAATACCTTGGTTGGAGATATGAAATGGCTGAAGAGGTGAACTACAGGTACAAAGAGGGGAAGTTTTTGATAGAGAAGAAGCAAATTGTGATGAAAAATTGGTTATAAGTATGACGCATATGCGTACGTGTTGTGTGCCTTTAGCATCAAAGCGAAAATTTAAACGACGAGAGAAGCAATTAACTCACGATTTTCTTCTTTCTTTCTTTCCTACTTGTCTTTGGATGCAATTCCATGACTACGGTCCCTCCTTCTCTACCAACACTTCTAAAGAAAATTGGTGGTGCAACATTTGATGTTTTTTTTGCTGATCTAATTTCTTGTTAACGTTTTTTATTCCGTTAGTTCGATGAGTTGTTCTTTCTATAACAAGTTCCTACATAAATAGACTGCCATTTCAAAACTTTGCTGCTAGATACACCATTACACTTCTGATGATAGGCTTGTAAGTTTGATTTGCTTCATGATTAGTGTACAACAAAATCCTAATTGTACATTATAAGATCTTGAATAAATGATTTTCACAATGATATTAAAGAGAAGATAAAGAACACATACATTGCTCAATGATTCTATTCAACCAAGAGAAATCTCCAATTGCTAAGAATCGATTTCTCCCTCTCAACCCTCACACACTTTTGCTTGATAGAAGTTTTGATGGAGAAAATTAATTTGTGTCTTTGGAAGAGAGATGATCAATTCTTATATAGAAGTAGATGGAGTAACCACTCATCATGGGGTAACTATCCACTTAACATAAATCTCTCATAATTAATCAATTAATTTTAGCATCATAATATTATTAATTTAATAAAGTTAAGACTTAATACATGGGTTATAAGAAAATATCTAACATTCTCTCACTTAGCACATGTAACATAATTCAACTTCAAGTGTTTAATAATAAAACATAATGCGCAAAATTTAAGCTAAAATCTTCCTTATATCAATTAAAACATTAGTCACTACTAAGTATGAAAACCTATAATGATCATGACGGTTGTATGTCATAGATTCTGACATATTCCCTTCCATGTATCACAATATAGATTTCATATTTAGTATGATCATTAATAAGAGATATCATAATGGTCTAACAATAATGTCTTTATAAAAGACATTTCCTGTTTAATCATATAAATCATTGACGTACATGTACTATGATAATGAAACAGGAAAATATAATTTCAGAAACAATTCATAAGCAAATTTAAGAGGTCAACAACATAACATACATACTACATTAATATGCATCATCAATAATGCCCATCCGTTCGACATGTTCCCTAAATGTCTTTGGTGGCAAACCTTTAGTCAACGGATCCGCAACTATTAAATTGGTTCTTATGTGTTCAATTGACACATTTGTTTCTGAATTTCTTCTTTAACGGCATAGTATTTCAATTCCATGTGTTTAACACCTTTTGAATACTTGTCGTTCTTAGAAAAGAAGACTGTTACGACATTATCACAATAAATTTTCAGCGGCTTGTCAATAGAGTCGACAATTCCAAGTCGTGAAATATAATTCTGCAACCATAAACAATGAACGGTAGTCTCAAAGCATGCTACAAACACAACCTCCAGAGTGGACGCAACAATGACAGACTGCTTCGCACTCTTCCAAGATATTGCCCCTTTAGCTAAAAGAAACAAATATCCAAATGTGGATTTTCTAGTATCTACACATCCTGCAAAGTCTGAATCAAAATATCCAATCACCTCAAGGTGATCAGACCGCCTATAAGTGAGCATGTGGTATTTCGTTCCTTGCAAGTATCTCAATACTTTCTTTGCAGCTCTCCAATGATCTATTCCAGGATTGCTTTGATATCTACCCAGCATACCGACAACAAAACTGATGTCTGGTCGAATACAAGTGTAAACATACATCAAACTTCCAACAATGGATGCATAAGGAATATTCTCCATTTCTTTATGTTCCAATTCATTGCTTAAGATTAAATTTATCCCCTTTTTGAATTTGAATAACACCTGCTGAACAACTTTCTATCTTAAATCTCTCTAAAACCTTGTTAATATATGTTTTCTGAGACAACCCTAACAATCCTTGTGATCTATCACGGAATATTTCTATTCCTATCACATAGGATGTCTCACCCATATCTTTCATTTCAAAGTTGTTAGAGAGAAATTTTTTGGTTTCATGTAATAAACCAAGATCATTAGTAGCTAGCAAAAGATCATCAACATACAAAATCAGAAATATAAATTTACTCCCACCGACCTTCAGATTTATACATCGATCAACGACGTTTTCATTAAATCCAAAGGAAGTAATGGTATCATTAAACTTGAGATACCATTGACGGGAACTTACTTAAGTCTGTATATTGATTTCTTAAGTTTACACATCATGTGTTCCTTTCCTTCAATTACAAAACCCTCAGGTTGTTCCATGTATACTTCTTCATCTAAATTTCCATTGAGAAATGCAGTTTTTACATCCATTTGATGTAACTCTAAATCATAACGAGCTACTAATGGCATAATAATTCTAAGAGGGTTCTTTTTAGATACAGGAGAAAATGTCTCTTTGTTGTCAATGCTACTTTTCTGAGTGAAACATTTGGCAACAAGTGTAGCCTTGTGTCTTTCGATATTGCCATTAGAATCAAGCTTAGTCTTAAAGACCCACTTACACTCAACTCTTTTAGAACCTTCAGACAATTCTACAAGATCCCAGACTTTATTGTTATCCATTGATTTCAATTCTTCTTTCATGACATTTAACCACTTAATAGAATTAGTACTTTCCATGACTTGTGAAAATGAAACTGGATCTTCATTAATTCCAAGGTCAAGTTCTGACTCTTGAGAATAAACCACATAATCATCAGAAATAGCAGGTTTCCTTGGTCTTTCAGACTTTCTTAATGTCACTTCATGTGATTCATTTACTAAAATTTCATTGTTGACGACTTCATTGTGAGGTGTTTGGTCATTCATTTGTTGTTCTTGTATATTGTTAAATTGTTGTACAATTGTAGGAACAACAACATTAGAAGAAGTAATGTGTAAAGAAATTTGCACCCTTACTTCTTGAATTTCCACTTTACGTGGTTCTTTACTCCCACTATCTCGCAATTTTCAATGAATTTAGCATTTCCAATTTCAACAATTCTCGTACTATGGTTAGGACAATAAAATCTAAAGCGTTTAGATTTTTCTGGATAACCAATGAAGAAACCACTGGTCGTTCTTGAATCCAGTTCCTTTTCATGTGGAATATAAATTCTTACTTCCGTCGGGCAACCCCAAACATGCAGGTGCCTTAAACTAGGTTTTCTTCCCGTCCACAGTTCAAAAGGAGTCTTTGGAACTACCTTACTAGGAATCATGTTTAACAAATACATGACGGTTTTTAAGGCATGCATCCACAATCATAAAGGCAATGAGCAATTATTTAACAAACTTCTAACCATATCCATTAAAATACGATTACGCCTTTCTGCAACACCATTCTGTTGTGGTGTGCCTGACATTGTGTATTGAGCACAAATACCACGTCCTTCAAGAATTTTAGCAAATGGACCAGGACATTGTCCACTTTCATCATACTTTCCATAATATTGACCACCTCTGTTAGATCTAATTATTTTCACTTTTTTGTCTAGTTGTCTTTCAACCTCATTAACAAACACCTCTAAAGTATTTAGTGTTTGAGATTTTTCATGCAACAAGTAGACATAACCATAACGTGAAAAATCATCAATAAATGTGATAAAATATTTTTCCCCACTAAATGATGGAACATCAAAAGGTCCACATATATCGGTACGTACAATTTCAAGGAGTTGTGTGCTTCTTGTGGCTGATTTCTTAATTGTGTGTTTTGTGAATTTTCCTTTAATACAATCCACACATACATTAAGATCATTAAAATCCAAATTATGAAGGATTTCATTCTTTACTAATCTTTGCATTCTTTCTTTGGACACATGACCCAATTGTTTATGCCACAAGTAAGTTGAACTTTCATCCACTAAACCACGTTTCATACCAACATTATGATACAAGGTCATAAGGTTTCAGCAAACAAATTATCAAGATTTAACTTGTATAAACCATCACAACGGACACCAGAACCAACAAGAAGAATTTGCTTAAACAAACTGAAACTTTCATTCCCAAACTTAGAACAATAACCAGTTATATCAAGTTTAGACAAAGAAATTAAATTACGAGAACAAGATAGAACATAAAGAGTCTGATAAAGATCTAAATGGTGTCCTGTATCTAAAAGTAAACGGTAAGTCCCAATCCCTTCAACTGGTGCTTTGACACGGTTCCCCATAAGGACAAAGTTCTCATTTGGGTTTGTGGTTTGTATCATAACGAATCCTTGCAACGTATTAGAAATATGAGTGGTACAACCAGAATCAATCCACCAAGTATTATAAGGAACTTCTGCCAAATGTGATTCGAAACATACAAAAACATCATGTTTACCTTTACTTTCGAACCATGCCTTACGTTTATGGCAGTCTTTCTGATAGTGTCCAGGTTTGTGGCAGAAATAACACTTATCACCCTTTTGTTCATTCTTGTGGATTTGAGCAGATGACTCGTGGATCTTCAACGGTCCTTTATTGCCATTTCCATACTTCTTTCCTGGTTTCCTTTTAACTTCTGAATGGCCTACGAGATTGATAGACTGGATTCCTTGTTTCTTAAGCCTTGCCTCTTCTTGAATAAGCATACTTTGAAGTTCAGTCACATTCCATTTATCCTTCATTGTGTTATAATTTATTTGGAATGAACCGTACTCTTGAGGCAAAGAATTTATGATAAACTGTACAAGGAAATTATCATCTACTTTCATTCACATGGTTCTTAATCTTGCTGCTATGTTTGACATTTCTGTCACATGTTGATGCATAGTACGCGAACCATCAAACTTCATGGTGGTTAACATACTCATTAATGTACCAGCATACGACTTATCAGCACATTCAGATTGAGCAGTATCTTTCACATACTTTATAAATTCCTTAGCATCATTAGTTTTAGGAACAATAGTCTTAATGTTATTTGCCACTGTCATTCGCATAAGCATTAAGCTCAGTCTATTAGATCTTTCCCAACTCTTATGAAAAGATTTTTCTTCATTATTGCTTGTCTCGGTAAGAGCAACTGGCTTATCAGTCATGAGTGTTAAGTCAAGATCAAGAACACCTAAATGAAACTTGACTTCTTCACTCCATTCATTATAATTAAGCTCATTAAACTTTGTAATAGACGAAGCTTGCGAATAAGTGAAACATTAACTGACGCTGCAAAATAAATAAAATGCTCCTACATTAATGCTTTGAGACATAACCTAATCACGTAATTCAGACTTCTATAGCTAGGGGTGTAAACGGGGCGAGTAATACCCGTATACCCGGTCACCCGCCCCGGGCGGGTACGGGTATGGGTACAAAAATCCATACCCGTTTAAAAATTCAAACCCGTATACCCGTACCCGTTTACCCGCTTAATAAACGGGTCGGGTACGGGTATACGAATTACCCATACTCGTTTACCCGTATACCCGTTAAGATATATTATATTATATATATAATATTTTTTTAATATTTTATATGTTATATATAATATATATTTTATATAATATATATTATATTTTTATATATTATATATTATACCCGCTATACCCGTTTACCCGCCCCGTACCCGCTAACTTAACGGGTACGGGTCGGGTACGGGTATATATGTTTTTTGCCGGGTATATACTCGTACTCGTACCCGCTAATTTAGCCGGGTACGGGTACGGGTATGGGCATACATGACCCGTACCCGACCCGTTTACACCCCTATCTATAGCTATACAAAATATTAAATTAAATATATATTTAAAATCTCCTTTGGGTGATATAACAATATATAACAATGAACCATAATTGATGCTTAATTAAATTTTACATAATTAAAAATTAAATATGTTTCAATAAGACATGTTTGTTATCTTTGGATATACTAAACACATCCAAATCGACTTATCAACTAACCACAATAATGTTCATGATCACAAATAGGTTGATCCACCTTTGGGTGATCTTAAATATTTTGTAATCTATGAACTTCAATTATTCATGATAAATCATTAAGTCATTTCATTATAGCATCAAAATCATGAATAACTGAATCTAACTTAGTTTGACATCTATGGGAAACATTCTAAATCGGTCACTTTGGCGACTAACGATTTATACATAATATAGATGTCATATGAATAGTTCAAACTATTCTACGTACGTGACGACGGTAACGTTAGTAGACAAAGTTAATTGTGATTATATAATAAACAATCAACACTTAAATAGTCATGATAAGAAGTCGTAAATTCACGTGATACATATTATAAATCATATCCATTATATGCATGTATACTAGTTTATATTGCATTGAACGTAAACTATGTAAGCCTATAATAACAGAGACATCAAATTCTCTGTATCTTCCTATACTGAAAGTGTTGTTAGAATTTAGATTGCTCCTTTGGTGTCCATGTGAAGATATCATAAAAGGTGTGTTGTCACCCATCCAACAACACATGAACAGTAACCATTCATTATTAAACACCGACGGTGAAAGAAACAAACCAAACCTGGAATCGCGATTAAGGGCAGCGGAAAAACAGATATAGTCACGATTTCATTATCCTTCCTTAATTATTCTTTTTTGGGAAATCATAAGTTCTTAAACCATGCTCTTGATATCAAATGTAAGTTTGATTTGCTTCATGATTAGTGCACAAGAAAATCCTAATTGCACATTATAGGATCTTGAATAAATGATTTCCACAATGATATAAAGAGAAGACAAATAACACATACATTGCTCCATGATTCTATTCAACCAAGAGAAATCTCCAATTTCTAAGAATCGATTTCTCCCTCTAAACCCTCACACACTTTTGCTTGATAGAAGTTTTGATGGGAAAAACTAACTTGTGTCTTTGGAAGAAGGATGATCAATCATTATATAGAAGTAGATGGAGTAATCACCCATCATGGTGTAACTACCTACTTAACATAAATCTCTCTTAATTAATCAATTAATTTTAGCCTCATAATATTATTAATTTAATAAAGTTGAGACTTAATACATGAGTTGCAAGAAAATATCTAACAATGCTGACATTTTTTTGGTAGAAACTACAACTATTACTATTACTATGTTGATTTGTTTGGGTGTACCTATGACGTGGCGTAATTCAGACTTTACACCCGATTTTCGACTATTTACTAGGTGCACTTACATGTCAATGTTATTTATTTGAGTGCACATTTGTCGTCAATAGGGAACACTAATTAACAGTCTCGTTAGGAATTTTGTAATTTCCACTATCTAAATTTAAAAATATACTTAATGTTAAATAATATATAAAAACTTAAAACCTCTCTCCCTTTCTCTCACACCATTTTCTTATTCTCTATTTTCTCTCCAAGCAAATAACATCGACATGTAAGTGCATCCAAACAAATAGTCAAAAATCAAGTGAAAAACTCCAATGACCCCACCCTAGAGGTGTAATAAAGCCCCAATGACGGAAATGTGCACATTTTTTGTTTGTTGTCTTTGCTCTTCCATACGTAACAGATCATCGAGATTTAAATGATGTTGCACTAACACATGTGACAAAAGGGAAGTTAGTGAGAATCAATTAACAATATTACTTGGATATAACACAATGGAAATCAATTGTTAAAGTTCATGATATTATTATTTTGTAAATAAACATAATTGATAAAGGAAAAAAAATCAATTTCCACCCTACCAAAAATCTCACGTAATACATTCTACCGAGAATCAATCACACATAAATAAATTCAAAGGTTTGTTTCACTACCTTCGTTCTAGAAGCAAGATTAAAAAGAGATCACAAAAAGAGAAAAAGAAGATAAACATGAAAAGGGAATAAAATCAAAAGGAAAAGAAAAACAAAATCAATTATGCATGAAGTGTTAGAAACGTACCTTTATTGACTTTTAAAATTAACTATTTGGGTGCTCGTGAAGAAGAATTTGTGTGTTAAAATTCCTTTAAGAAGAAATTGAATAAGATTGGTGTAGGCTAATATTGTGATGAAATTTGAGGTTTATAATATAATTCATAATAGCAATTTAGTTGTCGTGATAATGAGATTAGTGATGGCATTAAATATGTGATCGGATTAGTGGGGGTGGATGGTTTTATTATTTGTTATATTTTGGATTTTATAAATTACTTAATTCATTAGATTTTGAAGGGGTCTTCTTTTCAGACTTCGGATGGATTTAATCAAGCCTTTTCGGTTAATTTTTTTTAGTAATTCCAAAAAGATTGAATGCTATAATTAGCATTGTTTCTTATTTATTTTACTAATAAGTAATTTTCTACATGAGTTCTCAAAATAGATGTTGAAAACATTAAAGATGGAGGAAAACCGAAGCAAGATACATGTGTTTACCGTTGAAAACATTAAAGATGGAGGAAGAACCAAAGCGTGACAAATCAGGCCACCAAACCACCGATTGAGATCCCCAAGTTACAAATAAATGTACTAACGGCTAGATTACTACATATATATATACTCATGTATTCAAACAAAAATAAAAAACAGAAATAAAACATACATACTCTTTCCCTTCTTGATTCTTTCGTCTTCTTCCAAACTGTAAAATTAATAATAGCCAAAGCAATTAGTTTAGCCTCCACACTTAATTTCACCGTCTACTCATTTTTTTACAAACAAAATTAAAACTCCACGCAACAAAAATCGAGAAGAAATTGGATTTTTCTTTATAAAAAATAGTTAATTATATATATATATTAGGATTGCATATTTGACTTAGACTCATGGTTGAAAAATGTTAGTCAATCGGTTTTTCTTAATTATCCAATAATTAGTTTCGACCTATATATTGGATTAATTTAAGAGGTATAATTCCATCTAATCTCTAACATTAAAATCTTGCACCAATATCTGTTAGATTATTATTGATAATTTTGCACAAAAACTTTTGCATAATCTCAAAGATAGTTTAATTTATTAAAAAAATTATAATTTGGAAACACAAATTAGTGGATTTTAGTAGACGGCTATGATGAATTCTAAAGAACTACTATATAGGATTAAAATAGCCAAAACTTAGTGGACTTAAGTGAAATTTTAATAAACGGTCAAGATGGATTTGAGAAAATAGAAAATTATAATTAATGAATGATTGAGATTGATTCGAAAAGAAAAAAAAAACAGACGACCAATATTGATTTGAGGAACAAAAATAAGTAATCAAACAATTATTGATATTGATGTGAAGGACAAAAAATTAGTAGACGACCAAGATTGATTTGGGGGAGACCAAAATAATTATTCAAAGAACGGCTGAGATCGATTAGAAGGACAAAAAAATAGTGGGAACCATATTACTGTATATGATGGTCACTATGTATCTAACGACTCTCCCTTGGTATCAGTGGGAATTTTGCATTCCCAATGACTCTCCCTTGGTACACCACAGACGCTTGAGACCATTCTTAGAGCATGTTTAACCATGCCCGGGTATGTGCCCCCGCCTGATGGGCGCCCGGGCCTCCATTCCGGTGCTCCGGTCATTCTTAACAGGTCGGGCGCGCCCTCATGCCCGACCTGGGCGCTCAGGCGCCCATCATGCGGGGGGCACGTGTTGCCCCCCGTTCGTCGATTTTTTTGTTTTTTATATATTTTAGTATAGGTTTTGTTATTATAGTTAATTGATAATGTATTAGGTGTTTTTTAGTAATGTGGGGTGATAAATTTTTATTATTGTTGCAACGGATTGGATTACAATGCGTTTTTTGCAAGTGATGAAGATTCAAAAAAATTCAGATCAAACAATTTTAAGATCCCCAAACGACCTGTCGAGGTAGTTTAATAGTATGATCTAAGATGATTAACTCATGGTCTAAACACATGGTTAGGGTTAATTGATAATATATTGAGTATTAATTGATAATGTATTGGGTATTAATTGATAAATGTAGTAATTTCAATTAATAAAAATGTAATTTGTTAAAATGTGGGGTAAGAATTAAAATTATTTAATTAATAAATGATGTGGAGGAAAGAGAGTGTAGGGTGGGTGTGGGTAGCCCGGGCATGGTTAAGGGGGATTTTGGGGTGGCGGAGAGAGGGAGCAGGGCGCCTGAGGGTAGCGGGGCATGGTTAAACATGATGTGATGGTGCTTCCAAACATCAAATTAACATTTGGAGTGGAAAAATTATGTGGTGTATGAAAAACAAGTCAGAATGAGCGTCTTGTGTGTAGGTGTTTTTTCATTGGCATCCAGATGTGAGGACTATAGTTTTTTTTTTGAAGTCTGAACGTGGAATTTTTTTCGAAATAATAATATTTTTTTTTAAATTCAAAATAAACATCTTCCAAAATAATTTTTCAAAGTAAACTCGTTGTCACCACATGTTGACACGTTACGACGGGGTGTCTTGTTTTTTAGTGTATAGAGAACTCGACGTCTTTACAATTTTTCAAAGTAAACTCGTTACCACCAGGTGTTGACACGTTGCGACGGCGGATCTTATTTTTTAGTGTACAGAAAACTCGGTGTCACAGACGTCGAATTCTTTAACAATTTTTTTTGGCAAACTCGGCGTTGGCAGTGCCCAGTTCTCCATAGGGCAAAACCGTTGTGCAAAGACTGAGTTCTATACATGTAACGATTAACCCACGAATTTTTCCAAATTGAACTCGGCAACACAAGTACCGAGTTCTCTTGAAGTGAACTTGGCAACACAAGTATCGAGTTCACTTGAAGGGAACTTGACACTAGGGTGTGTCGAGTTCTTTTGACGAGTATTCCCCACACGTTTAAACAAGTATTCCCCATACGTTTGCCAGGAGAACAGAGTTTTAAATAGAACTCGGCATCCTCCCTGCCGAGTTCTAAAGGCAGAACTCGGTATCTAAAACGTTGAGTTCACTTGAAAAAAGTGAACACACACAAGAAGACGGTGGCAGTCTGACTCAGGATACTAAACAAACAGAGAATGCAACACGAGGAGGGGGACATGCCCGAGGGAGAGGATGTGCTCAGGCACGTCCTAAAAAGAAGAAGAGATTTAGAGGTCACTTAGGATAGATATTTGGTTATATTAAACTTATTTGGTTGTTATTATTCTAGTTTTGGTTTTATTTATGTAAAAATGTTAAACTTGTTATTGTGGATGTTATTTTGATTTTATTGTGTTTGCTGCAATATTTGTTATTGGAAATGATTGTGTCTATTGAATTTTTGGTAGTTGGATTTTTTGTTGTTTGTTGAAATTTAGGGAGTGGGAAATGATGTTGTTAGTTATATTTTTCTATTTGGAAATAGTTGTGTTTGTTGTTATTTTTTTGTAATTGAAATGATTGTATTTGTTGTCAAAAAATTCTGAAATAGGAAATCAAATTGTTGAGTTCTTAAATTAAAATAACTTGTCAATTTCTCTTCAAAAGAACTCGGCACTGGTGTTGTCGAGTTCTCTTGATGTGAACTCGACAATACCAGAACCGAGTTCATTTCAATACAACTTGACAGCATCAGTGTCGAGTTCTGCCTTAAAACCACTTTCTCTTGGAAAACGTGTGGGGAATACCAGTGTCGGGTTCACTTCAAGCGAACTCGTTGCTTGTGTTGCCGAGTTTACATCAAGAAAACTCGGTACCTCTGTTGTCGAGTTCAATTTGGCAAAATTCGTAGGCCTTTGCACAACCGTTTTGTCTTATGAAGAACTCGACGTTGTCAACGTCGAGTTCTCTATACACTAAAAAATAAGATCCGCCGTCGTCACGTGTCAACACGTGGTGACAACTGTTCTACTTTGAAAAATTATTTTGGAAGAAATTTATTTTAATTTTTTTTTAAATAATATTATTTCAAAAAAAATTCCTTTAAACATTTGGCAAACGGGCCCATATATTACTATATATGGGCCAACTTTTGAGTCGTTCCTACTACAACCCACGAACTAGGTCGGTGATTTTCCAAATCGAAGGAGGGAAATAGTCTCAACCTGCATCCTTGAAAGCTTTTCTGTCCATCGTTGCTACTATGATTTCAATACATGCTTATTTTAGTTCTACTTTACAAAAGAGCCACCTCTTTTCATATTTTTCTTCTGTCCTTGTATTCAGAATACATAATTTCTTTACATGATGAAGTATCATCTAGTGAATGGATCATCAGTCAAATAAAACTTAAAACACCATATTAGCAAATCGTTTCAGTAACAGAAACAAGCTTCGCACGTCTTGAGAGTACTTCCAAAATTTTGAAGCCGACGGGGGAACAGCCTGCGTTGCAATAATCACTAATCAATACCTGGATACATATATTTATAGGGCAACGACAGAATAATTACAAGGCTTTTGAGCTTAAATAAACTCCCCATTGGTTTTTGAAATCTGACAGTTGGAATTGATTTACCATGTCAGTTATAAGTGCATATCAAAGGTCAAATTTTTGGTGATTCGTGTGAAAAGATATGTCATTTTGATAAAAAAAACACTAAAATATTATTTCGAATTTAAACCATCACGTGATATTATATTACGATGATTTGATCATATTACTTGCATATAATGCATATTACGGTTTAACTTAGTCGCTCGTGGTTACGTTCTTTTTATTGGACAAAAGTTGCACGAAATTCACAATTTTTAGGTTCATTCCAACATGTGATTATATCTCAACAACGTAATAATATTACGGTTCAATTAAAATTAGTAATAACAAAAGGGTAATAAATAGAATAAGTATGATATTTATACTTGTATCGTTTTGGACTTATGGTTTTTTATGGGATTTACTCAAATCGTTTGCATCAATTACCATTTTGTCTTTTATTTTCTATTTAATACACATTCTATCCCGTCTTTTAAAAGAATATTCTTTTCTAAGTTTCCCTCACTCTACCAGTACCAACACCAAGAAAATGTCTGACGTACCGTCTTAATCCGACGTGGATATTGATATGTTTATTCAGTTACCCATATCTGTCTACCCGAATTCGAAAAAAAACAAATGTAAATAAACGGATAAACAAATCGATATCCAGAATACAATAATAGAATGTCAAAATGAAAAAATGTCAGCAAAATGCACTCCCTCTGGTTGCTCACTTTGCGAGGGCCTCCGCAGAACTACCGTCCCGTATTCCTAATCAAACTCATAGACTCAACAAATCTCCCACCATGGTAAAGACGTCTCACGCCGACGTCTTCCCTTTTTTTGGAATTTTTGAAAAAAAAATGTGTGAGTGCAAAATGGTAAGTGATACGGAGGACATTTAGCAGGCCGTTATTTTTTTATCGAGCAATATAAGTTATAAATAAAAACATCGAGTTTGATTTCAATAAGGTGTCGTGGTGTAGTTGGTTATCACGTCAGTCTAACACACTGAAGGTCTCCGGTTCGAGTCCGGGCGACGCCAATCCAATTTATTTTTATCTTCCAATTTTGTCGGTCGCGAAAACATCACCATCCATCACTGTCCAACAAACAAATATTACCCAATACCCGTCACCGTAAAACCTCTTGTGGTACCAAAATCGTCCCTCCATTCCACCGACGAATATCCCAAACCCAAACCAATGGAGACTCGCCGGAGAAGCTCCAAACCCGCCGATCTCACGACCCTCCTCCGCCGGTCGTGGTACCACCTCCGCCTCTCCGTTCGCCACCCCACCCGCGTCCCCACCTGGGACGCCATCATCCTCACCGCCGCCAGCCCCGACCAGGCCCAGCTCTACCACTGGCAGCTCCGCCGTGCCAAGCGTCTCGGTCGGATCGCCAAGTCGACCGTCACTCTTGCCGTGCCTGATCCTGATGGCTCCCGGATTGGCTCCGGCGCCGCCACTCTCCACGCGTTGCGGTGTCTCGCCGAACATCTCCTGGACGTTCAGGTTGTCGTTCTGTTCTTGCATTTGTTTTTGCGTTCCAAAATTGTGAAAATTGGTTTCTGAGTTTGTGAATTTTTTTAGTCAGATCGAGGAATATAGGCTTACAATGTAAATGCAGTACTTAAGAGTCCTTTTAGGATGTACTATTTGGTTCGTGGAAATCAAATTGGTTGAATGACTTCCCTAATGCACCCTCAGTTTGCAGCATGAACAGGATTGATTAGTACGTAATTCACCATTGTACATAACATGTCTCTTGCGCCAAATCGACCAAGTCTTAGTCTTGGGGAGCGACAATGTACTTAGGAATTTCTTATGAGGTTACAATTACAGACATCAACCTTCCTTTCGTCTGCTAAAAGTGAGGATTTCTGGCTTTTTTCGAAAAAAAATAAAAACTGTTAAGGATCCAACCCAGATTCTGCTTCTCCTATCTAATCGGTCTATTAGGACATTTAAAGTCTTCATGGTTATGTATTATTCTTAGTCATGTAGTATTCCTAGTCATGTAATATTTAGGTTTAGATAATTTAGTCCCACATTGATTATTGTACAAGTTGTATCCTAAACTCTTAAGTATAAATATTACATACATGATGATGCTCTCTTTATATTTCAACAAAAAACAAATAGAAGTTGATGATTGCTGGCAATGTGGGTTGAATAGAACAACAACATGAATGTGATCAATGATGTGCAGAAACCTTCTAATAATGGTCCAAGTCCAAGTCCAAGTTTTGACTTTGATTGTTAGGATATGAGTCTTGACAGAATATTTTGCAAGTATCAAGCAATTTGGCAGAATCTCGATAGACAACTATTGTCGGTGGCTATTGTATTTCTGTTCAATGGCTAATGTCAGAGAGCTTGCTTAGTTACAATTTGAGCTTCCAAAATTGTGCTTGTACTTCTCCATTTCAGTAAATGTTTTGCTGCAAAGCATTTGTTGGGATTTCCACCTTTGAGAGAAAAACTATGGCAACTAGAGCTCGTATGGATTTGTATTCATAGATTAGAGAAAAATATAGTTTGATGAATTGGACCTGAAACAAACATCAACTGATACGGCAAATCACAACAACAAAACAAACATTAATTTATACTCGAGATGCATGGGGAATGTCTTTTTTTATTGGTACTCCTGGGGGAATATGTCACAAGAAAAACATGAAGTGGTTCTCTATGGTAACAATTTCTAGAAATTTCAGGTCTCAAAATCCCAATAAAATAATCTGTAAAGGGTGTGTTTGGGTTCTTCTGTAGGCTATTTTCGGTCTTCAAGAGAAAAACAAGCGACATACATATTTTTTGTTTCAAATTGAAATTCAAAATAAGGTTAAGCTACTGGACCAAAGATGTGTCTTAAGGGATAATATCTCTTTTTAGGATATATGCATGCTCGCAGATTGCACACATCCTCAAATATTGGCATGCATTCCTATTCAATATGATGTTCTGAACTTCTGATGATGACCTGAATTGCATCTCTCTGCTGTTTATCAGTTGGTTGAGCACATTATTTGTGGTCTTATTTCTAAATGGACATATTTGGTTCTAGTCCTCCAGATTCGGTTATTTCTACCACCCAAAGAAGTGAAACGAATTTATGTTGGGTTTGTAGAAGGTAGAGATAGTTGAAGTCTTGTAGTGGGTCTATCTTTCTTTAAAGGGCCATCACAATTCACAACGCATTTGAAAACTTATGTTAATTCATTTTGCATCATTACATTTCTATCTCATTCTAATACGGACGTGAAGTGGCGCCATGTCTCTGACAGGGCACATATCATACGTTTGTACCACATTACCACCTGTGCTATTTTTTTTGGTACTGGGAGTGCTAAATTGCAGTCTCTTTCCAGTTTCTACCGCTGTGTCTTATTTCTTTCCCTTATATGGGTAACGATATTTTTCTTGGGTATTTTTGCTCCGATCATTTTGTACTTGTCCACATTTAGCTGAGAGAATAGTGATTACAGAAGATTTTTTTTTCAAACTTGATCAGGAATTCCGAATTCATATTAATGAACTACAATGTCACTGGTTTGATTACTGTGTTCATTTCCACTGGAGTATAAGATGAAACTTTTTTTTTACCTAACTAAATTAAATGACTGTCAAACTGTTCGCACTTCTGACTCCCCTTACCCTGTCCGATATGGGAGCCACTTTTTGATAACAAAAGGCCGAGCATCAAGCTGGTTTGGCATAATATAATTCGAGATGTCAATTTTTGGCTACCGGGAATGGGATCAAATGGGGATTTTTTTTATGTTTTATGTAATTTCTAGCTATGTTTTGTTTGTTTTCCAAGAACTACATCTCTTAGTTGTGGGATCTTTGGGCTTTGTCCATCTTTGCGGGATGGCTGCCTTTCCATCATTTTGTGTATTTGATTGTTTCCCCTTTTCCCTCTTGTATCCCTTTTGTGCCATTTATTAATGATAAAAATGCAGATATTTACTTCAGAGGAAATCAAAGAATGCTAAATTGTTGGGTGATGATTTGAACAAAATACTTACCCAAAGATCTACACCACTACATCCTTTTGGGTTGCATTAGGGAACTTTGTTTTGTTGCTATCATGTAAGTTAGAGAGAAGTTAGTCTTCGATATAGGACTTCATAAAATTATTACTCTCTTCTTATTTTGATTGGGTTTGTGCATCATGTACAGGTCAGAAATTCTCAGGAAAGTAATCCACATTCTGTTGTGAGAGAGGGCCCCAACAATGAATTAACCCCCTCCTCCATGGTAAACTTACTTGCGAAAAAACATGTATTACTGCTTCATGCTGGTGGCGATTCTAAAAGAGTCCCATGGGCAAACCCCATGGGTAAAGTTTTCCTACCCCTGCCGTATTTAGCTTCAGATAACCCTGATGGACCTGTTCCACTGCTTTTTGACCACATACTTGCAATCTCGTCTTGTGCAAGGAAAGCCTTTCGAAATGAAGGTTACTATACTGGTGTTCCTCCTATAGCATTTAAATGAAATCGACTCTTGTGCTTCAAGAAATGTGGAGTGCAACTTATATTTTTTAAGGTTAATTTTTTACATATCTGTAGATATTTTTTACCTATCCTGCTACAAATTTGACACGTTTAGAATGATGGACATAACTACCATAAAAGGATAAATTTGTAGGGTAATTTAATTTGGTATTTTACACATTCCTTCTTACATCTTTGAACTCTTTGGTGTTCGATTTAGCATAAGATCTCTACGTGTTTCTCTGAACTGTTATGTTTGGTTTCTTCTTTTCTTTTTTGGCATTGTGCATTGCACTGTTCAAGTGTTGAATTAACTTTAATCTGCACTCTTGAACCATGCATCAGTTACTCGACTTCTCAGTGTTTTTTTCCCACATTTTTTTACTGGTTGTGCTTAATAGTTCAGTGGATAGCTTCAAGGTTAAACTTCCATCTGTTTTTGTGATTTACTCTATCCCTTTTTTCGCAAAATAGTGTAGCTTCTAGTAAGGTGATTATCATTGAAGCTCTTCATTTCTTGCCAGGTGGGATTTTCATCATGACAGGAGATGTGTTGCCATGTTTTGATGCTTCCACTATAATTCTTCCAGATGATGCAGCTTGTATAATAACTGTTCCGATCACCCTTGATATTGCCTCAAACCATGGTGTAATTATTACTTCAAGAAAAGAAAGCTTTGATACTTGTTCACTTGATATGGTTGAGAATCTCTTACAGAAGCCAAATCTTGCGGATCTTATGGAAAACAATGCTATTAGGCATGATGGAAGAGCATTACTTGATACTGGTATAATAGCAGTGAGAGGAGGAGCATGGGTTGAGCTTGTAAAACTTTCAAGCATGAGTGATGTAATGATATCAGAACTTTTGGAAACCAGAAAAGAGGTCAGTTGAGTATTGCTATTTTTTATGTATCTGCTCTAATTGTTCAGTTAGTTCTTGTTTTTTTCTGGATGTAGCTTTCGAGTAATTAATGATCAATTTCTATAAATAGATCTTGGAATGTCAGGGAATTATCTCATGGTAGGTTTAGCTTGTAATGTGTTTTGAGGTTATAAGTATTTATAATACAGGTTGTTCATTTGTAAATAATTAAATATTAAGGACACATTTGTTTTGTCTTTCTTCCCTGTGATTTCTTGGAAAATATTGTGCATTTCTACCACATCAATGCACAAACTCTCCTAGATTCCTTCATCAGCAACACCTTTTTTACTACAATATTTCTTTTCGAACTCTTTATTTGTCAGTTGTCACTAAACCCAAAATGACTGCTATTGTTCTCCTAACTCAAAACCATTACTAAGATGGACTTTCAGATATCTTATACTGAAAAGTAAGTTTCCCTAATTATCCATTATCCATATATCAATGAATTCTCTAAAGCGAAGAGAACTAGTATGGGATTAAAGGCTTTGTTGTTGTTGTTGTTGTTGAAGAGAACGTGGAAAGGGGTGCTCTCGGGCTTCCCATTGCTACTACAAGAATCTATGTTGTCACCTCTGTTTGGTCAATATAGAGGATCGAGGAAAAAAAGAGTATATAAGGAAATTGCATACTCTAGAAGCCTAAATAAATGTGAACCATGGCATCAAAACTGTGCCATGAAATATTTCTTTGATCTCATTCTTTTTATGGTGGATGTAGTTTTTTAGCAACACAATTCTAGATAGACAAGCCTTGTAGCAATACCTTGCAAGGTAGATGTAACAGATCCAGTGTATTGCATGCCATTTTGTCTTTTCGTACACATATAAATACTACAACTTAGATAGGGATCCAGGCGTGTATAACAATGCTATATGCATTGAATATACTCCTACATTCTATAAAATTAGAAAAGAAAATACTTAAAAAGGTTTGGTTCGTCAATCTTACCAAGGTGGTCGGAAGGAGTGGTTGGCGGGTCCCATCTGTATCATATCTATTACTCTATAGTAATGTTGATTTCTTCAGCACCTTCCAGATTAATATGTAATAGCATATAGTTGCAGAATTTACCTTGCTTCATTTGCACTTCTAGAGGACAAATTTCCTCCTTGAAATTTCCTTTCCTCGAAAATCAAGCCACCTTCCACCACTTCCTTTATTGTCTAATGACTTACTTAACGTTGTGGGAAGATGATCTTCCTTATGGAGATTGATAAAGAAAATTAGTAGGGGTTTTTGCTACAGTACACCCCGCAAGTGTCCAAATTTGTCATATGCATATGCTTTTTCGGTATTGCCGCATATGCATCTGGAAAACATCCTATTTGTGCAAATGCACCTGGGCCGTTCGTGGGCCCCACTCCAGAGAGATGACGTGAATGAGCCGTTAACGGCCGTCCGAATCGGTTCGTGTTCCGTTTGGTAGGACGTGTGATTTGGGATTTACTGTAGCAAAATAAATTTTACTAAAACTAATCTAAGACCATGACTAAACCATTACAGTGCTGGAATCACTCTGCATCGAATCACTCTGGAACGACACTGACATCACTCTGGATCGTCGATGGAATCGCTCTGTATCGACTCTGGAATCGTTCTGGATCGTCTTTAGAATCAATCTGGATCGACTCTGGACAATTTGTATGCGAGAAGACGTATCGCAAATGAATTTGTATGCAGATCCGGAGTGATTCCAGAGTCAATCCAGATTGTCCAGAGTCGATCCAGATTGATTCCAGAGACGATCCAGAACGATTCCAGAGTCGATGCATAGCGATTCCATAGACGATCCAGAGTGATGCCAGAGTCGATCCAGAGTGATTCCATCACTGTAATGGTTTAGTCATAGTCTTAGATTAGTCTTAGTAAAATTTATTTTGCTACAATCAATCCCAAATCACACGTCCTACCAAACGGATCACGAAACGATTCGGACGGCCGTTAACGGCCAATTCACGTCGTCTCTCTGGAGTGAGGCCCACGAACGACCCAGGCGTATTTACGCAAATAAGATGTTTTCCAGATGCATATGCAACAATACCGAAAAAGCAGGTGCATATGACCAATTTGGACACTTGCGGGGGTGTACTGTAGCAAAAACCCCAAATTAGTGTTGGTGATGATGGAGCTTCTGAAGAGATTGACTGTTAGGAATGAATAGATATTCAGTGAAACATAGAGACTCTTTTTGTTATGAAATCTTTGAAACCGTTATTTGTATTATCGTCTTGTGAATTTAAACTGACATTAATATCTTTTGAACTTGTAATTGTAACCTTACACATATCTTTGATTATTGTTTGAAACGAGTGCTTCCATAGTTCCATAAATTGTACCTATGTTGCAGTACCTTGCTTGTCCATAGTGGGACTGGGTGGGACAAGTCATTCGCCTTAGGGGAGCATCCAAAGTTTAAAAGTTTGAAAGATCAATAATTGCACCCATACCAATTCCCATACCCGTCCTCATGTCATAGTGTCATTGCATCAAAGCTTACCAGTGAAGATTACCAATTGTTTAAAGTTTTATTATTCATGGGTATAGTCACTATAAACGTCCTGGGATTACAACCTCTTCTCCAGTTAATATAAGTTCATCTTGTCAACCATTTGTGCATACATGTTTCCTTCCAAGTTTCCATCTGCAAATGCGAACACACAACTCCATGTGCTCTGGGCTTATGATTTGCAGACAAAAACTACCATTTTTTGGTTATAGAAACTATTAACTTATTTTTCTACTCAAACTAGAGTTTGGATATATTATAAAATTGAGAAAGCATATGTTTGTTCATTCTATGTCCTTTTCTGCAATATAACTTTCAATTTAAATTTTATGAGAAATTCCAGCCTAATGTGATTTCTCATTTAAATTTCTTTTACTAACATTCCTGTACTGGAGTAGATGAGTTTATATGAAGACCTAGTTGCTGCGTGGGTGTCCGCAAAACACGACTGGTTGAAGGAAAGACCTTTAGGAAAGGCATTGGTGGATGGATTGGGCAATCACAAAATGTTCAGCTATTGTTTTGGTACTCCTTTTACCATACATTAATTGCTAGGAATCTAGGATAGTAGGATGTTTGTTTTTTCGTATTTTGGTCTTTATGATTTTTTATTGATCTTTTTAAGTTAACGAGCTTATTTCAGTTGCTTGGACGATGATCTTTTCGGTGTTTTAAAACTTAATTTGGCCTTGCCAGTTGAACTGGTTGACAGACCTGGTCGCCAGAGTGGGTCTAGGTTCGACCGTGATACCCTGTTTTGGGGTTAGCTTGTTGACCTGGTCGGTCAATGAGGTCAAACTTTGTTTAGCCAAGTGGGCCATCGGTTTATCTGCTTTATTTTGCTTTATTTTGTTTAAATTTGATTTTTAACTTACATTGCTATTTTTTAGATATAGGTAACTGTAATTAGTGATGCTGTTGAAAAATGGCATATTTATGTTGATTTCAGATGTCGTTAATGGGTCCCCATTTATATTGATAGATTATTTAATACCGACATCATGTTCATGTTGACCCAGCCACCTAATGCCTTGTCCAGATCGATGGTTGCTTGGGGTTTGAAAGCCTTGATCTTTTGTTTCTTTGATATTTAACATTGAACAGAAGTTAAATTTTTTGTAGCAAATGTTAGAAGCAATTATCAAGAGGACCACTTTCAAATCACTACCGTTTAAAAGAGAAAGCGAGTAAGAAAGAATCCCCAAACAATGCAATATTTTTTACGACTTATTTGGGTGCATAAGGTGGAACAAGAAAAAAGTACATAAAAGAAAAAAGAAACTTGGACTCTCTTTTGTTTGGATAGACATGGGATAAAATGAGTAACTTGTTTGAATTATATCTGAAAGAAAAATTAAATGTGTACCAATAACTTTATAGAAAGGAAAATGATTGTTGGACGTGTGTGTCACGAACACGTCCTACATGGAGCCGACGTAGAGCATCATTTTCCATGTCAATGGATTTTCACATAAATGGGAGACAACATTCTAGGTGACGTATACTTTTCATTGCGACATTTACTTTCCAAATGATGGTCCAATTTGTCTAGACTTAGTCCAATCTTGGATTGGATTGTCCAATTTGTCCATACTGTGTCCACACTCGGTCTAATCTTGGATAGGATTGTCCAGACTGTGTCCACACTCAGTCCAATCCTGTTCAAAACTGTGTCCAGTTCTGGACTGAGTCTGGACAAATTAGATAATCATGTCCAGAATTGTGTTCGGTTTTGGACTTGAGTCTGGACAATCCTATCCAGAATTGGACACGGTTCTGGACAAAATTGTCCAATTTGTCCAGACTCACTCCAGAAATGGACACGATTGTCCAATTTGTCTGGACGTTGTCTAGAGTGGTCACAATTCGTTGTTTTAATCCTGGACACGCTATGAGTTTTCTGCAGACCACTGTCGACCGCTAAACAACCCTAGACATGAATATATCCAGATTTGAAATGTGAACAGTCGTGTTTTTTTTTTTGGAAATCGACTTTGTTTAGAAACAAACGTTTTCATCCTTTATCGGAATCACAAATTATTAATGATCCCCCCCCCCCGCCCCCCCCCACACACACACACACATGGTTGCTAACGTGGCTGATGACCTAACGCACGGCGCCCGTGTATTAGCACCCTTATATAAATAACCTCATATGTTTCTAGCAATATTTTGGAAAGGCATTAGTAGGTTTAACATAGGACATAGAATTTTGGTATGAAAAATATAATAAATGCTTTATCCATTTTGTTTTACGAAAGAGATAAGATTGAACCGGAGAGAAAAGTGTCATACATAAATTGATGCTTCAACTTTCTCCCCAAAATTTGAGAAAAATGGAGAAGAAAGTGTACAATATTTTTATTTTAAAATTAGCCTCTCTCTAGTTGTTTTTTTGCAGTACTGTTAATGATAAGTGAAGGCTATTTTTAATAAATTTATTGAAACACTTCTCTTCAATTTCTTGTTGAAACAAGAGAAACTCATTTTTATTATCATGTCTATCCAAACAATAGGAGAAAATCCAGTTTTTATTCTTTTTTTAATATTTTTTCTCTTCTTCTCCACCCATGTTTCCAAATGGAGCATTAGTTGAGATGGTAATGAAACTCATCCATGGTGCGCTAAATTAATTGAAGGTTATGGTGTATTTTTGTACATTATTAATTGATTTGTATTTGATACTTACGGTTGCATCCTGAAGGGCATTTTTTAGCTTGCATTTTCATTTGTGTATATTTTTGGATTTAAGGGTCATAAGTCCATATGTTTTGGTCTTTTGGCCCCTGCCCATGTGTGGGGTTGTGTTTCTGTTTTGGTCGCCCTTTTTGTTTCTTGAGAGACTATCCCTTGGTCTCCTCCTTTTATTTTCCTTTTGTGAACATGTATCTCTTTCATATCTATTAATGATAAAAAAGGTTATGCTTCTTCTCATGTTTGAAAGCTACTAGTTCCTCCTTGGTCATTAGTAATGGATTGAAATTGTTACAGATGATTTACTGTTCCTGCATTTTGGCACTTCAAATGAAGTTTTGGATCACTTATCAGATACTGACTCCAGTATTGTGGGACGTAGACATTTATGTTTTATTCCTCAAACCATTGGATGTGACATAGCAGCATCTGCTGTAATTCTGTCAAGCAAAATTTCTGAAGGAGTTTCAGTAGGAGATGATTCTTTGGTTTATGATTCTTCACTTTCTGGGAGAATGCAAATAGGCTCTCAATCTATAGTTGTCGGTGTGAATATTTTAGAAGGAGATATATCGTTCACTGGAAATAATGTTCGATTCATATTGCCAGATCAAAGGTGCCTTTGGGAAGTCCCATTATTAGGATCCACAAAGAGAGTAGTAATTTACTGTGGGATACATGATAACCCCAAAATTCCATTCTCAAAAAATGGTACCTTTAGTGGAAGACCATGGAAAATGGTCTTGCATGATTTGCATATACAAGAGGAGGACTTGTGGAATCCTACAGAGACCAAACAGCGATGCTTGTGGAATGCAAAATTATTCCCTATACTTACTTCTTCAGAGATGCTTAGTTTATCCATGTGGCTGATGGGGTCAACAAAGCCCAAGTATCATCCTGATATGCTCCATAAGTGGAGAAGTTCAGACCGTATCAGTTTGGAAGAGTTGCATCTATCAATAGACTTTCCACGACTCTGTGTTGGATCCAGCTATCATCAAGCAGACCTTGCAGCTGGAATCGCTAAAGCTTGCATAATTCATGGTTCACTTAGTCATGACTTATCTCTACTCTGTGATGAAATTTTGCAGAAACAGACCACGGGGATAGAAATTTGCAAAGATTTTCTCGCACTCTGTCCCAGTCCTGAAAGCCAGGAACCTACAGTTCTACCTCAAAGCAGAGCATACCAAGTACAAGTTGATCTTCTCTGGGCATGTGGCGATGATGCAGCTGCACATTCTGCAGAGCAGAAAGTGTGGGCTGCAGTAGCAGATGAGACTGCTTCTGCTGTTGACTATGGATTTAAGGGTAACAAAGTTAATTTTTTGTGGATTTATTATTGTACTTTTTTCTGTCGCACTTCTAGTGCCTGTTTTCCTGTATGCATAGTGTCTTTATGCGGTTCATATACATTATAGAGAAACAATATTGATTGAAATATTCAATGGATTAGTGTTTTTTCTCTCTCTCAGGGGATTTCTCCACCTCCAACGGGACTACCACTGCATATCAGCAGAACATACTTAATGGACATAATATTGCCTTCTTTCAGCCGCGAAGAGTTAGCATTGATTTACCTGTTAGGGTTGACTTCGTTGGGGGATGGAGTGACACTCCACCCTGGAGCTTAGAGCGCCCAGGCTGTGTCCTTAATATGGCAATATATATGGAAGGATCACTTCCAATTTCTGTCGTGATAGAGACTACCGAAACTACTGGTATTCTCATTTGTGATGATACTGGGAACCAGTTATTCATTGCAAATGCCCAGTCAATAACTTCACCATTTGAGAATGATGATCCATTTCGGCTTGTGAAATCTGCCCTATTGGTAACTGGTGCTACCAAGGACAAAATTATACTACAAACAGGCTTGTGCATCAGAACATCTGCCAATGTTCCTCGTGGTAGTGGTTTGGGGACTTCAAGCATATTGGCAGCAGCTGTGGTGAAAGGACTTCTCAAATTGATGGGACAGGATGATGGTAATGAGAATGTTGCTAGAGTTGTATTAGTTTTAGAGCAGGTAATGGGTACTGGTGGAGGATGGCAAGATCAAATTGGAGGCCTGTATCCTGGCATCAAGTGTGCATCTAGTTTTCCTGGACAGCCACTAAAAATACAAGTTGTGCCTCTTATACCTTCAGCTAGGCTGGTTCATGAGCTTGAGCAACGCTTGCTGGTTGTTTTTACTGGTCAAGTAAGTTCTATTTCCTGATTTATCCACCTGCCCTTTGCTTATATATTTTGTGTGGTCTTTCCCTAGATAATGTCTACTGCTTGAATCACTTCTTCCATCTGTATACTTTGGAGGCTGAAGATATATAATATGAACCAATGTCCTGAATGATAATGATTGATGCAAACTTTACTGACTGCTCGATGTCTTACATCCCTTCACTTTGAATTTGTACCAATATTTTTCTTGGATATGTGGCCTTGGGCTTTAAAATTGGCAATGAACTATTTTAAGTTGCTCCTGCCTATGCCCTCGTGTACTTCCTAATTTTTCGACCTATGAAGTTATAGGCCTCAAACTGTTCTAGGCCTTGTGACATAACTCATTAGTCATTACTGGATTCATCCACCGATTTGACCCAAGCTACTTATCTGCTTTTTTTTCGGTTTATCTCAAGGTTTAAACATCTCCATGTAGGTTCGGCTTGCACACCAAGTTCTCGAGAAAGTGGTAACTCGGTATCTTCGCCGTGACAACTTGCTGATATCTAGCATTAAACGACTGGCCACCTTGGCAAAAGTTGGACGAGAAGCAATGATGAACGAAGATATGGATCATCTTGGAGAGATAATGCTGGAGGCTTGGAGTCTGCATCAAGAATTAGACCCATACTGTAGCAATGAATTTGTCGACAAGCTTTTTGCTTTCTCAGATCGTTTTTGTTGCGGGTACAAGCTGGTTGGTGCCGGCGGTGGTGGTTTTGCTCTGCTACTCACCAAGAGTAGAGACTGTGCACTTGAGCTAACACGATTACTTAAAGAAAGTCCAGAATTCGATGTGAAGGTCTACAACTGGAACATTCATTTGGAGTAAATTCACAAATTATATCTGATTCCTGCCGCATTTAATCCCACTCAATTGCAACGTGCAAGCTTCCATTGGCCCAGAAAGCTTATTTCTTTTAGTCTTTCTGAAAGTCTAAAATCCGAAGTCGGAAAACTCTCTTTGGGGAGTGTTGTATCCATATTTCGTAAATTTCTTCATATTTTGCTGTGCAACTCTAGGAGCAGCAAACCTCCTTTGACTTCAGATTTGTATAAAGAATATCTTTCTGTAGAAAGACACCTCTATAATCATGATTTTAATTTCTTGTTTTCTGTACTTATCCTTATTGACACCTTTGGTTAACTTCCTAAGCTACCGTCATTAAATCTGAAAGAAAACTATGCACTGCCAATGCATCGTTTTCCTGCAGACATGTGCCACAGTTGTAATATCATGTTTCAAAATTATATCTAATGTTGCAAAACGGATACGAGGACTCGAGCAAACACCGCATGACTTCCGCATTATTTTTTCCACATATTAATAAAAAAATAAGCGATATTTTTTTACAGTTTTTAATCACAATTTAAGACTACATTGGAATTGTAAGTAGACAGTTTTCTTGACGAATTTTACTATTCTTTCCGAGAATAAATTTGACGGAGTGGAACGCAAAACACCCATCAAATTTCTTTGTAAGACGATATAATGTTTGCCCGATCAAACTTAGTGTACTCCAAGTCTCCAACCATTGCGACCAATCCAGATAAACTCCCTCAACTATGGACCTAATTCAATTAACCTCATGAATTTTAAAACGTGATACTTACTCCCATGAATTTTCAATTTTCTAACACTTTATCTCCCTCTCCATTAATAATGTGTCATTTTTCAATATATTCATTGTTTTTCTAAATGTAATGTTTATGTAGATTACCTCTAACTTTATGACAAGTTTGGATTTAGATTTTACGACAAATTTAATCAAAATTTAGTGTCCAATGTTGTACATAATTCGTGCAAAATACGATATGGATTCGATGCATATTTTAATTCAAACTTGTCATAAAGTTAGTGTTAAGGAATTTTTTTGAAAACGACGAAAAAATCAAAAAATAATAATGAATATGTTGAAAAATAACACATATTGGTGGTAAAGGATAAAGTGTTAAAAAATTTACAGTTTAAGACGTTAAGTTTAACGTTTTAAAGTTCACGAGGACGAAGTGAATTGAGTCCATAGTTGACTAGATTATCTGTAATTTACCCTTATTACGACAACCAAGTTCGAATCACAACAAACATCGCTTCAATTTCTTGTATTGTGCACTTAAAAGTTGAATATTTTTTTATACTAATTTCGCATATTTAATTAACTTCATGAACTTTAAAATTTCAATACTCATTATTAACTACCGTAATTTTTTTAATTAATAATCTTTTAATCAAAATTTCGAAAACTAATAAAAAAATTCAAAAATAGTCTGATCCGCGATCCGTGAAGTTAGTTTTTAAATTTTTTTTGTTAAAATCAGATTAAGTGTGTTCTTAATCTTAAATCTTTTTTATTATCTTAATTTTTTTATTATTAATCTTATCAAATTTTTAGTTAAAATCAGATCCGTGAAATTAAATCTTAATTTAAAAAAATCTCAACTAGTTTTTATTATCTTTTCGGGGTTCGCACGACACTTCTTTTCTAGTTTTTCTTCCATTCGGGGCTCACACAACACTTATTTCCCAGCTTATCTTGGACTCAGGTAATTTTACACAAATTTTTTACTTAAGAATATTTTAAATTAAGATTTAATTTCTTTGTTAAATTAAAATTATTTGGAATTGTTTTGTTATTTTCTATTATATTTAATTTTAAATATTAGTTGTATTTATGTATCTATTTATAATTAAATTTTAAATGTATATACATTTAAAATTTGTATAATGTACATTTACGAAATTTATTATATAATATAAGTATTTGGAATAGTTATTTATTATTTTCTGTTAAATTAAAATTTAAATATTAGTTGTATTTATGTGTTAAATTGTTATAACTTTCATTATTTCTATAACATGCAATTTGTCATGAAATGTACGAGTAAATTGTTTTTTAATTATTATAATTAATTCTGTTTTTATCTTCATGAACAGTTGTTTTGTCAAAATGAGTCATTTAAGTAGAAGTCGCTCTGTACAAAACGAACGTGAGTATAATGATGCAGTGGATAAAGAGTCTATTTCCTCACTTCTCGGAATACCAAATTGCATGTTCAGAGTCAATGATATTTGCACAAATGTAAGTACCAAAAAAATCATATTGTGTTAATTTTTCTAAATATTTAAATTACATTTTCTTAATTGATGTATTTTTCACAATATATTTGAATATATTATAGCCGAAGGCTGTTTTGAAATGTCGTGCACATCGTCCAGTAATTCTTTTCCACGATTGTTTTAGTGAAGCACTCAAAAATTTGGGATTATATCAACTTGCCCAAATAAAACATACAAGGACAGACAATAGATTGATTACTGTACTTGTAGAGCGTTGCCGTCCTGAGACTCACACTTTCCATTTTACCGGTTGGGGAGGTTGGATTAACATTGCAGGATGTTAGCTGTTTGTGGGGTCTACCTATCAGTGGTATTCGAATAATCGGGCATAGTGATCGAGACAGTCGTGAGTTAATTAGAAATTCCTTTGGGATTGATATAAATGCCGAGATTATGAAAAAAGGTAAAAGAACGGTAGGAGGAGATGAGCCACAAATTTTCAAAGAGTCCGGATTTAGCATTAGTTTGCAATGGTTGCGGGTAAATTACGGGAATCTGCCGGATTTTCCCACAGATGAAGAAGTGGCACAATATACACGGGCTTTCATTTTAGATTTGTTTGGATCCATGGTTTTCCCTGATAGCTCTGGGACAGGTGTTCCAGTTATGTATTTGAGGTTTTTGCAGGTGTTGGATAAGCCGATAGTATACAATTGGGGTGCGGCCGTGCTTTCATGTTTATATCGCAACTTGTCTATTTCATGTCAAACTGGTAAGAAAAACATTGGTGGTGCATTATTACTTCTTCAACACTGGTCTTGGACTTAGTTTCCCGTAGCCCGGCCGAGACACGTGGGTCATGCTGAGTGTTTATGTGGAGAAGACCTAGAATCGCGACCTCCATTTGCTATTAAGTGGCAATACCCACAGACTTATGAGGTTAGTGCCGCACATAATTGTCTTACACATTACAGAAATGAATTTGAATGTATGTTGGATGAACATGTAAACTGGCAGCCGTATTATGAAAATATGATGTTGCTTCCTGGCCGGGTATTTACTACTGATGCTGCATATTGGCTTGCGAGAGTGCCTTTGATTCATTTCTGGATGATTTTATGGCATTATCCAGAAAGAACTATGAGACAATTTGGATTTTATCAGACGACGTCACCGCCAGAACCTCATCCGTGGACAGAACTCAAAAGACTTGATAAGATAGTACATGCGGCCCGACAGAGAGATGATTGGTCAGCGAAGCATGAAATTTACATACGAATGTGGGACAGACCGCATATTCTTCAGGAAGGTCGACCATATGATCCGAGAGAAAATCGACGATATCGTCAGTGGTTTCAGCATAATGGTATGTACACAGTCTACATACGAGGCCAAATAGAGTTCGGTTTGGAAAGGTCGTTGCCAGCTCCACGTGATTCTATCGAGGACTTAGGTTACGTTCCTGGTGGACCACGTATTCGACGTATGGTATGTTTTTTGAACGACTTTGACGATTATTGTTTGTTGTGTTTTACTATCTAATTTTCAAACTACAATTGCAGGGCTTACGTGGTATTCAACGGGCTAAATTTGTTATCAAGCAGCTGTACAAACGTGGAACTAAGGGACTGTGTAAAATGTTGCTGAAGAGTCACCAACTCGATGTTGTCGATTGCGATCAGGTGCACGAATTTGAAAGAGTATTGTGCGACTGCAACTGCTGTTGTAGATTTTTGAAAGAGTACCTCATGTTGACATGCAACTGCTGCAGATTTTTCCAATATTTGTGTAACCCTCTCGGAAAAGATGTGTCCTCTTTGTGCCAACACACGTGCATGTTGTCTTCTGTTGTTGAACCACTCCAACAGTTTATAGTATGTCATCTCTACAATTGCACAAATGGGTAAAGCACGAGCATCTTTGAACACATTGTTCAGACACTCCGCAACATTGCTTGTCATTATTCCCCATCTTTGGCCTCCGTCGTGACACAACGACCACTTACTAGGAACCTACGGTTCATTCTCATTTGTTTCATCTTTTTCCCCAATCACTTTTATGTATTGTAATGCATCTTTACTCCAATACTCAACTTGTTCCAAACTGGCTTTGAAATCCCACGGATTACTGTGTCTGCATGCTGCCTTAAAGGCGTCAACTACATATTGATTCTTACAATTTTTAGCAAGTTTTCGGCAAGATGTTGTGCGCATAAACGGTGAACTGCTTCATTTCCTTCCTCGTGCCAACCGTAACCGGGATTCCTAAAAATGTGTTTAATTGCAGCATGTCGATCAGATATGACACATATCTTCCTATCTCCAATCACATCTCGTCGCAACCATCTCATAAACCATCCCCAATTGGATATATTTTCCTTCTCAACGAGCCCAAATGCAAGAGACAATAGTTGATTCTCAGCGTCGTACCCAACAACAACAAGTAACCTTCCTTCGTATCTACCTTTAAGAAATGAGGCGTCTATGCTGATAACAGGACGCAGATATTCGAATGCCTGAATACAAGGACCAAAAGCCCATGCTGCACATTTAAACTGACGGACACCAGCGCATGGTAAATGGTCAGAATGAACTACAACTTTACTTCCAGGATTTGATTGTTTAATAGCATTTAACAATTGAGGCAACAAAGCATATGAACCCGACCAACTTCCAAACATGTATGCAACAACAATCTCGCGGGCACGCCATAATTTATTGTACTTTGGATTAACACCTGAAAATATTTTTCTTACCAGACCAAACACCTGTTTAATCGGGAGCGAGACATTATTTTCGACATCTTCACGGATGATATCAGCCATCATCTTTGCAGTCAGCTGAGCATGATCAAATCGGGCTGCTGTGGACCTGCATATATGCTTATACGGACATTTTCTTATAGATCATGCATCACCCGAACCGGTCCGTGCAACGTACAACATCCAGCTACAATTTTCATCTTTACATCTCACCATATATTTGGTTTTGCTGCTGTCTTGCACTTTGATCTCCCGATTATTGTCAATATGCCATTTCGATATTGCATTCTTCAGAGCGTCTTTTGATGAGAATGCTTGATTCTCAGCTAACGGACCTTCAACTATTACGCTGCTTTCTATAAATGATGTATCTGCAGGAACCCAACTAGAACAATCATGAAAGCTTTTAGCTGGGTGAACCCAACCCCTCCCTCTAAATGGGTTGTATTGGCTTAACTGACTCACGTTCGGACCAATATCTTCATATTCCTCAACCTCATCAGCATCCTCATCGTCCTCACCTGATGATTCATTCTCTGTATCTATATTGTAATCTTCGTCATCATTTTCTTCTTCATCATCTGTTGGTATAGGCACGAAATCAGAAGTTCTATTCGCAGGTCGACTGGTTTCTGCTATGGTGTTTGCATCACATGATTGTTGAGATATGAAACCTGCACCACTACTATTACCCAGTTGATTACCTGTAAACATCTCAGCCCTCCACTCAATTTCCACAGGATTCAACTGTACATATAACTCCATCATTCCCATTTTCGAATAAGCTGTTTCATATGCTATTCTCCAGGAATTCTCATCATATACAAACATCACATTAAAAAAAAAGTAACAGGTTGGTGCAATGTTGCAACGATATTGAATATTCATCGAGTACTGAGAATGCTTCGACATTCAAACCTTGATAAATCCAACTCTTAAGTTCTTCTAAGGTTACATTTTCGCTCGCTGAAAGTGTAAGTCTTTGACCTATCGTGTACTCTACATCGTAACTTGCATTTTGAATTATTTCACTGCCAAAGTGCACACTTACCGCAATCATTTTGTTAACTACAATGTAAAATTCTTTAATCAGTTTTATTACCAATTATTAATAATGTGAGATAAATAGAAATTAAGAATGAAAAAAAAATACCTCAAAATTCACCAGGAAAAACACACGGATCAGAAAAATTGATATCACCAGGCACACAATTTGAAGACTGTGAAGAGAGTAGAGTTTTAAGATTTGATATTATTACCAATTATTAATAACTATAAATATAAGAATGAAAAAAATAATTACCTCAAATATCACCAGGAAAGATACACGGATCAGAAAAATTGATATTACCGGGCACAATTTCAAAACTGTGTGGAGAGTAGAAGTGAAAATGTGTGAGGAATTGAAAAAATAATTGGATTGGAAAAAAAATGGAGCAGATGTGTATTTATAGGAGGTCGCGCCCACGGATCGCGGGTGCGAACCCGCGATCCGTGGTCGCGTGGATCGCAGGTTCGACTCGCGATCGGACTATTTTTGAATTTTTTTTTCTTAGTTTTCGAAATTTTAATTAAAAGATTATTAATTAAAAAAATTACGGCTGATATAGTCATATCTTTGCACGAAAATATACGTAACCATCCCAAAAAAGCAAAAAGAGACAGTCCTCGTCCGCAATTTAAAAAAAAACTCAAGTCCCTGTTTGGAGTAAAAGAAAGAAATCAACTTTTTAATGAAAAAATAGATATACATAAGTACATATTCCATCCTTGGGCAGGAGCAGGGGCGGCCATTCCCATTCCTCTTCTCCTTCCTTTCCAATTGTGTACAGTAGTCTCTCGAATTGACAGAAGGAATGGGTCTGCTGTCAAACCGGGTGGAGAGGTCGGGCATCAAAGCCGGAGACCACATCTACACTTGGAGAGCAGTCTACACCTACTCCCACCACGGTACGTATTCTATTCTCTTTTTTCTTTTCCATTCATTCTTGTTTAGTAATCAGTAATCAGTAATCAGTAATCAGTAATCAGCAACCAGCATTTGTTTCTTGTCGATCTGTGACTTCATTCGCCTTTCTTTTTCTTCTTTTTCCTTCCTTGTCTTCTATTGTGAGTCCCAAACTAGTTGGAGTAGGCCGAAACGAAACTCATGGATTCTGATTTCTATAAAATGTGAAGTTTCTCCGAATCCTTCTTTTTCTTTCTTCTGATTTTCTGGAATTTGGGTTTTAACAACTTCCTTTTCTACAATGTTTGTGGTGGTTGATTCTAAATATTAGGTGTCGAGTGACTTCACAAGTCTGTTAATTCCATATTGTTTTCGACTTCTACTTGTTTCCATCAGGTACTGCATGGAAGTATTATAACTCCAGAATTGTGTTTATTTCGGTCCTGTATTTCTATGGCGTTACCTTACACAAACTATAAGGCTTGTTCTATGTACTTTTGAGATGTTTGAGGCTTTATGAAACTTCAAAGTAAACAATTGGTGCATTTCTAAGTCGGAGGTTGAAGATAGAAATTTGAGCATCGATGAGGGTACCATCAGAAAATGTACGCTAAATTATGATTATCTGCCTTTAATTTTTTTTAGGTGTATTTTTCTTAGAGCCTTTGTTGCTAAAGTTTGTCGGTGGAAATTCCTTACTTGCCTTGATTTCTGTAAGATGTGCATCAGCTTTTAGCTTGTTGTGTTTGTTAACTTCCAAGATCCTTTATTTAGCTGATGGTTTCTACTGGTTTGGAAGTTAGGAAAATGTTCTTGATTAGGTGGAGTAGGTTTGGTTGGTCTTGTTGGTGCAATTGGCATCTCTTCTCACCACTCATACTCTATAGCTTAGTAGTAGGTATCATATTCCTCTTTCAAATGCACATGCTTCTGAGCTTCTGTGCTTCTGTGCAGGTGTAAATGACTAATCTGACCATATGAACCTAAATCTATTTTGAATCAACTTCTGCTGAGTGATGTCTAGAACTGTTTTTTATTATTTTCTAACTTTTTATTGCATGATATTCTTATAGTTGTCTACGCATTATGGCCTTATGAATTATTAGCTGGTCTCAATTTCTTCTTCTTCTTCAAGATGATTTTATTATTGTCTGTTGCCTTGACAATAAAGCTGTGTACTTTTTCTCTCTGCTTTAGTAGAGATGATGTACTCGACTTTCTTCTTTGCGTCTCCTACTGCTATCTTGTTTTTTTTCCCCTTCTGCCTGTCTTTTCAGTTGGAGTTCCAACAAACAGATAGTTGCTTATTTTGCTCTGCTGAACCAAAATGGAATAATTAGGAAATTATAGGTTCTAACAAATTGGAGGTTACCATTTGTAATGGCAACTTAAGGAGAGAGAAAAGAACATAAAAGAAAGTTAAGAGAAATTGAATTTCTCCTCCTTTGGCAGCTTCAGTTGGAGAGCGAAGAGGAGAAATGGATTATCAATAAGATACCGGTTTAAACCAACCCCTTCTTTGCTCTCTCCAACTGGAAGAGTGGAGAGGAAGTGCAAGCTTTTGATTGTGTAAACCAAGCTCTAACTCATTTGCTCTCGTGACTATCCAAAGAGGTGGAGCAACTTCTGCATGTTTACATCCCCCCCCCCCCCCCCCCCCACCACCACTTCCTATCATACACGGTAAATGTGGCCAACTGTTTTTTACTCATAGATGGTTATGGGCTCCACCAATAATTTATGTGGAACCAAAACGGATTTTCTATTTCAATGTTGCATGATTTCTTGATCTTGAAATCGGAAATGCAAGCCAAAGAGTATCTTGCTCTTCAAATGAATGAAATTAAACTTGAAGCCTTTAACTAAAAATATGTATACTTATAATTGCCATGACACCATGTGTTGTAGTAAGCCTTTTAAGTGTAAGAAACCACGATTGACTGCAGGGATCTATGTTGGAGGTAACAAAGTTGTTCATTTCACTCGCAAAAAGGAAACAAAAGATACGGACTTGCTTTCGGACCTTGACTTAAAATTGGAGGATCCCCCTTCTTGTTTCTCCTTTCCCGACTGCGGATTCAAGCGACCAAACAGCGGAGTGGTCCTTACCTGCCTGGACTGCTTCCTTGACAACGGCTCCTTGTACATGTTCGAGTACGGAGTAAACCCTTCGGTTTTCATCGCGAAGTTCAGAGGTGGAACCTGCACCACTGCTGAATCTGATTCGCCAGAAATGGCAGTGCACAGGGCAATGTATCTACTTCAGCACGGGTTTGGTAACTACGACGTGTTCCAAAACAACTGCGAGGATTTTGCTCTGTACTGCAAGACGGGTTTGCTTACAATCGACAAAACTGGTCCAGGTAGCAGTAGTCAGGCTTCTTCATTCATCAACCTTCCGGTCTCAGCAATTCTTTCTTCCCCATTCAAGCTGCTCATGGCTGGGCCAGTCGGTATGGCCACAATGACTGCCGGAATGTACTGCGCAGGGAGATACATGACTGACATAGGCGTGAGGAAGGATGTGATCAAATTGGACGTGGAAGACATGGCTGTAAGTTTTGGCTCTGCTATGCCCCGTGAGAAATTGACTGAGGAGGAGGTGGATTCTAAAGAATGCGCCCCTCTGGTGGTATTGGACGATTAGGTGCTGTTTTGAACTGTCTGCATGACATTCTGCAGCACACATTGTCTCATTTCTTCATTGATGTTGTTATCAATAAGGAGAAACTTGTGGGCATGGTCTTAATAAAAAATGTCTGAGCTCTATGTGAAAAGAAGTGTTAGTTGAACCCAGAAGAAATGAGTGTGTGGTTATGCAGTGAATTCAAATGTGCAGTCATCTTGCTTCAAATTCCAGTTAATTCAGTTATTGTGGAAAATATAGAATGAAGTGGGAATTGAATCTTTAAATAATAAAATTATGAAGAATGATAGAGTAGCGTGTGAAAGTGACAAGTGACATGGCAGTTTATCTACTCGCACAGGGATTGGTACAAATTCTCAAGGCAGTAAGCAATCGCCATCGCCAACTACTTTTATAATAAAAAACAATTTGGAAGCTCTCTCACCAACTCTTACCGACTTCGGGTGCAAATCAGCCTTCTTTTTTTTGTCCAAGTTGTGATTGTTCATCCGTATATCAACCTAGTCAAATCAACATTCTTTTTCTTCGCTACGTAACCTACATTTTTATTCTCTCTTTCTACTATTCAACTCTCAACTACAACTCACTCATAAATATTAATCTAGTCACATCAACATTCTCACATTTTCACATCATTTATTTTCCCTTCATTTTAATTTCCTACAATTCCAATTAATTATATCACTTTTTTTATCATAACTTATTATAATTAAATGCTATTATTTATAGATAACTCAAAATAAATTTTATTAACAAAGGTGGGATTAGCTCATCGTCCTTAATCGATAGTTTCTTCATAGGTCAACTAAATTTTTTACACAATGATCACAATGAATGTTTAACTTACGATTAGGGTTGTACATGGACCATAGGGCATAGTCATGACTCTACTCGTTTAATTAAACGGTTCACGGTTTGATTATAAACTCATTTATTTTTACATTTACATATGATCTTACTCGTTCAATCTAAGTAAACGGGTGGTTATATGGTTAAATCTTAATAGATACTAAAATGGATAGATGGACAAAATAAATGGTTAAAACCCTATAAAATGGATAAAAAATAACTAGCTAAAACTTATAATACCTACAATATTTAACACCAATTATCCACAAATTCAAAATCAAAACATCCACAAATCCATAATCAAAACATCCAAAAAATGTTTCACGTGATGAAAAACATACATAGAAACATCATAAGTAGTATGAAATTAGAGGAATTTAGAATACAAATAAATTATGTGTATAATATATATTAATTATATTTTGTCGTTAGACGGTTAAATGGACGAATGCCGTATCATTACCTGTCTCATTTATTAAACAGTTATAATTTTCATACCCTTACTTAAACGTGGGTACCGGACCGGTCCGGCATGTTCACCTTATCGTGTTGGGCCCCGACCCGGCCCGCCAAGCAGGGTCCCGGCCCACGACTCATGGCGGAATGCCGGACCCGGCGAGTCGGGTTTGGGTTTTTGTCGGTCGAGTTTGCGGGTATTATTTTTGTACTGGAGATATTCAAATAGAACTTATAAAGATTAAATTAAAAATACTATCAAATTAGAATTTCAACAAAATAATAGGTTCATTGACGTCATTTTACACTGACTACCTTGTCATTCATTTCTAAATTGATAGTGAAATTTTATGAAGTATAATAAGTTTATAAATTACATACAAATTTTAAGGTATTAAGTATTACCATTGCAAATTATATATACAATTATAAATAATTTATTCATCTTCGTCGATACTCTCGTTGATTTTCATGTTTTACATTCTATCTGTCGCATCCAACTAGTCTCACATAAATGTTTGTCTCGAGTGATTTGTCAGACATGTTGTCTCTTGTCAGTCAAGACTTATTTATTTGCGTTAAATGCAGACTCAGACGTCATAGTTGACGACGAAAAAGTTAGTAGATCGTGTGCTTCGGTGCTAATAAAAAACTATTGAAAATCTAACAAAGTTAGTTTTTTACTAATATAAAAGACTAATACATTAAATGGTTAATTACAGTTTGTCTCCATGAATTATGTCTTGATATCACTTTGCATCATTGAACTTTAAAAAAACCATTATTTAAACACACATTTGTAAATTTTATGTAATTTTTTTACGTTGTATCCATAATACACTCTTAAACCTAGTTTTACGTGAAAATTCGGATCGAATCAATGATGAATTATGGTTGGAATTTGGGTCAAATTCAGTACCAGTTAATTCATTATGTATTTTATTTTGTACTAGTTTTAATTTTTTCTTTTTAACCAATTCCATTGAGTGATTTCATCATTTTTATCTTAATCCACAAATAAGTGGTGTTGGGAACTTGGGATGATAATGAACTAGCAATATTTGATTGTCTAATTGATGCACTAACAGGGGATTACGATACATTATAAGTGATGAATTAATTGAGGATCCGATGTCATTGAAATTAAAAAAATAAGTAAACAAATATATTTTTTAAACAATGAGAAAACCATGATAACTAACTAAATTAACGAAAAGAGTAAATAATTGCAAACGAAAAGGTGTTTCAACGGCGTGTCGTGAAATCAGATGAATCAGACAATCTTCCTGTAGTTTTAGGTTTTTGCTCAAACTCGACCTCTTTCGTACACAATTAGAGAACACTTGGTATGATTGAAAAGCTTAAGAAGAAAAAATTAGAAGAGATGGAGAAGATTTGGAGTGAAGAAAATGAATTGAATATGTGGTTTATATAGATTTTTTGGGGTAACATTTTTTTTAATTGTTTTTGATAAAAAAAGCCAATGACGTCAGCCAACGAATATCACGGTATGTCCCAACAACTATATAGTCGTTGGGACATACCGTGCCAGGACGGCCGGTTGGTCACGGGCCCAGCACGACAAGAGTGCCACAGGCCTAGTACCCAGGTCTACCCTTACCTATCCCGTTTATTAAACGATTGGAATTTTTCTACCCATAATCGTACATGTACATACGGTTAAGACGGCTAAACGGTTTTTATCCTACCAATTTACAACCCTACTTACGATATGTTCTTCAATTTCTGCCATTTATTAAGTATTTGGTACACTGATAAATGATAATACAAAAAATGAACTTCAACCTACAAAAATGCCTAACATAATATGCGTAACAACACAGCTTTGGAGAAAGCCATAAATTCTATTCCAATCTGTTCTAGTCCAATCTGAAACACTGATGCATAATTTACTGGTCAAAGATCATAATTTTACAACATAACTTCAACTTGTGTAACTTACATTTCTTGGATCAAAACATTGCTCCCACCCTCTCCTTGCTTCCCTCCAATCTTCGAATTTTTAAAGTCCTGCTCCACCACCGATGCGAGGGAAGCCTTCTCCATTCTCACAGCACTCTCAATGCAAGACCAAGATCCCTTAGGCTGTTCATGTGCCCAGCAAATCAAAAAATAAGACTTCCTCTCTGCAAACCGGATCTTGCTTCGGCTTCCGTCACTCTTCGTTTTTGTTTTTTCAAATTTAAGCATTTTCTCACCATGAAGCAGGAGCCTTCTGAGATCACATAGCAAGCAAATCAAGGCATTTGTGTCTAAGGAGAATATAGCAGCCACATCATCCATGAGACCCAATGCGAACCGAAAACCACCAGCGTGTCTGTAGACAGGAGAGCAAGTATTTTCAAGGCAGTTGCTCAGTGCTTCTGCCACGGTCTCGGGCTGACCACCTTCACCCAAGACAGATGAAATGCTCAAGACCACCATGGCTGCACCTGAGGGATCACAATGCCAATCTCCATTGTACAGCCGAAGTGTGAAGCAGTAGCTGTATACAACATCTACCAAGTGAACTGTTAAAAGGGGTGATGGATCTGCACGAGTTAGCATGCTCAAGGGTGGAATGGGAGTTTCAGGCCCAGCTGGGATCTCCGATGCAGTACCACTCTCCTCGGTCCTTCGAGGTGATGCTTCAGGTTCGTTCTGATCAATTGGCTTAACAAGCTGAGTTCCATCTTGGCTAAGGCAGATCGTTCTTGCAGAAGACTTCAACCACCAAGGTTCCCAAGGGTCTATCATTTTGCTCAGTTGACCAGATGCAACTGCACGCTGGAAGTGCTTCATTTCATCAACAGATAGATCTTCAAATCTGATATTTTCTCCTATGTATGATAATACAAATGATAGAAGATAAACAAATTAGGCGTTGATGTGTCTGTACTCCGAAATGGTACGTGTTATTCAGAGAGATCAACTATGATTAACAGATAGCCTCAATTCTAGAATGTGGCCCATGGTTGAATCTATGGCCATTCAAAAGGGATAATGTTAGCCCAAATCCCATTACAAATAAATTGGCACGTATTGGGCAGCCTTTTTCATCAGAGTTTTTATGACTGGTGTGAGACTCGTGTTTGTTTGTCAGTACAGGAAAATAAGGCTAAAAATAAAGTAGTTCTTAAAAAAATGGGGTATTAACTTACACAAGAAAGAAGTAAGTTTTATTCGACCGTAGAAGCTATAGAGGGAAAAGTTGTGTTTGGAGTGGAACAGGAGTATACCGGATAAAAAAATTTGAATAGTCTCCTCCGATAAAGTGGAATCTGCACAAACAAAAATAGCATTTTAATGAGAATCAAGGAAAACATTGAATAAAAAATTGAAACAATTATATATACCTGGAGAGTGTTTAAAAGACATGGAACTGTACCAACATTTCTAAATCTCCAGCAGCGAAGCATGGTTCATGTACGCATTAGTGGCATATAAGCACAATTTTGAGGTCAGTGTGTAGTATTACTGACATTTCATGTTCATATATAACCTCTATGTTAATTGACTAGTACCTTCGACCATTTCAGTACTTAAGGCACCAAGAAAGTAGTAGCCAGAACCCAACTACTATGAACAAAAGGTAGACTTTGGTACTTTATATCTTATAACTTCCCAAGTTACAAAAAAATGAACTAAACTAAATAGGATGTTTGTCTATTAAGATCTAGTTTCTTCAGCACTGAATATGTTACTGCAAGAAGAATGCCTTCAGAAAAAGGAGAACATGATAGCTTGCAGTCAAAGAAGACATCTACTGACATGGCAAGTTTTGGCCTGGCGAATGGGATTTCAAACCCTCAACAGTGTGGTGCTAATTTCCCAGTGACAATAAAAGTTATACAACAAATCTTAGGTTAGATTTAGAATTAGTCAATTAGCCCAGCTTGAATTTACAAAGAAATGAGAGTTCCTTACACCGACGTAAACTAAATAAGTCAATAAGGTCTTTCGCTGCTTCACAAAAACCTTGAAGAATATGCAGAAAGAGCTTATAAGAGTGTTTACTGAACACGGTACTATATATTGATTACATTGAATTAATAATTAAGAACTGAAAATAACTTAACAAGATCAATTGACATTAAAAAACTGAAATAAAAAGGCATTGCAGGAACAAATTTTGAACAGTCAAACAAAAGTAACAACTGCATAGTTAATTGCAGAAACTGAAAAAGAGAATGCTTGTCAAAATAAATTGATAAAATGATTGTGTTTTTCCATAACATGGTGAAGATAACTTATTGGGAAGGCTACAACATAAAAGGAGGAATTTCACGATCTAAATGAAGAACATACAACAGAAGTCAGAATTATGCTATCAATTCCAGACAAGAAAAGGCTTTCACTTGTATAAGCAAAAATACCAAACAGAAATAAAACCTCGGATAAGTTGTTAGAGGATTGAACTTGATGTCAAGCCTCTATAAATCTTGTGTTCTTTTGATTCGTCTTGCGGTACCATATTTCATTGTAATATTGTATACCAACACAACACTTGATATGGGTGTGATTAACCAACATCCAATCTAAAAGGCATTAATGTGGGCTAGGGTTCATTCCATTCATCAAGATTGTATTAGACGTCTGGGCCACAGAAAATGAGGCAAAGAGAAATTACCATTTTCCTGTTCTTCCACTTCATGATCCATCTCTTCCTCTGAATGGAATCGCTTCAAAATGTCTAACATTTTACGCTTCGTTGAATCTTCTGGCTTGACCATCTTCATCTCCTCCATAACGTTCTCACGCATAAAGGACTCTGTGCAGCGGGCTCCATGCCCCTGTCTCAAACATATTAAGTTCAGGACAATTCGAGTTTTGGTTTAAGAGAGAACTTTCTATTTCCTAATATCAGTTGTTCTCAACACATCCCCTCGTAATATGATCTCTTTTGAGTCCAAGATGTAGATTAAACCATGGGCTATTCTAGAGTCTAGGCTATCACTTAAGCAATTAGGCTCTACTACCATATAAAGTTTTATTTCCAACTCAAGACCAATTCCCGGTTAAGGGTGAAAATGGATCTGACTTTCTCCAATCTGTCCAACTCATTTGACGTGATACCAAACCTTCTAGGATGTGGATGTGAATACTAAGTCTAAGCAATACCGTAAATTTATTTGCAATAAAATAGTGATATTTACAAATAGTTAACCTAATAATTGCATTTTCCAATGACGAATATAAAGTTACCGCAATGTGCTTCAAAGTGCCCATGTAATTTTATCTTTTATAGGTCAAAGGATCCATACATTTGAAGAAAACAAAATAAACTTCCCATGTTATAATCTTTTTTTAACAAAGTCATCTTCATAATGTGGTAAGTCTCTTATTATGCACATGAAGTTCCAAACACATTATTGTTACTACGTGTGAAGTTACATGGAAAGTATCGGCATTCATTTACTTTGCACAAGAGACAAAAAAATTGTTTTTCAGAAAGAATAACAATCTCATGCTATTGCTATTAGGATATGAAAATTCATAAACTGTATTTGTCTCTGTTTTTCAGAAGATACCAGAAATTTCATATATATAAAAATCCTGGATTCCATCATTCCATGTGTATTCATATGTGCAATGTTGGTGATTTTAGTGTCATCAATTCATTTTAGTCGTAATGTGATTTACTTGAGACCGATGCGATTTATCGTTAGGCTCGGTAACGAGTTTGGGTAGTGCGGAGTGCACGCTTGTTGAGCTAACGGTTTATCGACCACGAATATGAAGCAGTGGTCGAGGGGGTGCAGCCCCCTCGCGGGGTCCAAGGGGCGGAGCCCCTGGCGGGGTTCGGGGCAGCGCCCCGAAAGCTCTTCGGAAAATCCATATTAATTTTATTGGATGTTATGTATCTCCGTTTGAGTGGATAATACCAACCCAAAAGGTGTTTGTGTAACCGCCCAACCCAAAAGGTGTTTCGATTATCTTATTATAAGAGAGATTCGGTACTCAAAAACAATATACGAAAATTGATACTCCTTCTCTACTTTTCTGATCGAAGTTCATATTGCCTGAACTCGATTGTTCCTTCTCGGATTATCCCCGCAAGGTATTCGTGCAACCCGGGCAGTATAATAGGGTCGAATAATCTTGTTCGGAAAGTGATCCGTACACGATTTGAGAAGAATCCAGGATTATCACAACCCCAAGTCTCCAACATGCAATAACTAAAATTTATTCGGAAACAAAGCCAATATCGGTTCAGCATCCGCTCTATTTTCAGTCCTACTACCTAAGGGTTCATTCGGAACCATATTCGAATGTAAGAGTCCGTAATTCCTAAGTCATAACTGATTCTTAAGAACTCCATTCCTACTTTAATAAGGAAACGTAGCTAAAATCGAAGTTTTTGAGAACCTCAAAACTCAAGCTTCTTAGGAAACATATATTCCACTAAGTATGGTATCAGCAACCCTAATTCCACAACTTACGTAATCACATAAACGAAAATCACACAAGCAAAAGAAGGATCGATCCTTCTCGAACCTTGTAGCAGTGAAGAGAGCAGTAGCGGGCGTTGCATCGAGGGCAAGTGTACTGCGCGAACTGCTTCTGGCATCTGCACGCGACCACAAAACTTAGAAACAGAAGCAGGTGGTCGGAACAAAATTTTGGCGTCGGCGAGGGGAACTCACACGTGGCAGATTGTTCGGACGTCCGGCAACGGAGAGGTCGCGGGCGAGTCCCGCGTCACGATCGGAGCCATGATACGGTTGGGTTTTAGGAATTAGGGTGTTTGGGGTTTGACGTGGTGGAATTGGATGTCTAGAATAATAGATGGGTCTAGTCGTCTAGATGGATTGATGAGTTAAAAATGTGATTAACGTGGAATACAATTTCTAATCACGTTATTTTTTTGTTAGTAAATCAAAAGGCTTTCGGGGCTGTCGTATTGGTTTTGAAAGAATTCTTGAGGCTTTAGAAATCACTGGGCTTTAGTCTGATTAGCGCAAACTAATGTATCAATAGGGGTGTTCATGAAAGTGAAAGTCGAAACTGAAGTTTTTTGGAAAAAATGGTTTCGTGCGGCTGAAAAATAACGAAATTATTTTCTATCAAAGTTATGTCATTATTTTCCGTGTGATTACTACAAAATCATATATTTACACATGTCACAAAAAAAATCTATTTATTTCCGTTTATGTTGTTATTTCCACAAACTCACTCCGTAAACTTTACACTTAACTCCGTTAATATAAATTATTTTTTAATTGTATTTTTTGCAAAATTAATTTTTAACAAACCAACATCTAGAAAACACGTACATAATCAACTTTTATTATTGTCTTATTATTTTTCTCCACTCAGGTTCTCTATTTGTCTTCTTTATTTTCTCTCTGTATCTCTATCTTTTCTTTATTTTCTATCTTTCTCTCTCTATAATTTTGTCTCTCACTTCACATCTCTTCTTTCCCTCTTCTCTCAACTCTATCTTTCATCACGTCTCTTCCCCATTTTTCTTTATTCTCTCCTTAACTTCTCTCTCATATGCAAACGTTTAATTATTTTTTATTTGATTTTAAATTTAATTTTTGCATGGAAGAGACAAGAGAAATGGGGGAAGAGACGAGACAAGAGAGAGAAGTGAGATGAAAGAAATGGGAAGTGAGAAAAATATAAAGATAAAAGAGAAGATAAATGAACATGAGTAACGAGAGATGTGAAAGAGAGAGATAAGTGAGAAAAGAATAAGAGTTGAATGTTATTTTTTAGAGAGTTTTTAATGTATATTTGTAAATTTGTAATTCAATATTAATTACAATTTTTTTAATTGTTGGATTGCTAAGGGGCAATTTTACAGTTAAAAATTAAATCATATTAACGACTTGAGTTCTAAGTAAGCGGAATGACATAAACACAAATAAATAAGATTTTTAGTGTCATAAGTGTAAATATATGACTTCGTAGTTGTCATACAAAAAGTAGTGATACAACGATGGTAAAAAATCAAGTTTGTAACAACCCATCAATCCATCTAGACACATCTTGAAGAGATGGGTTCATAGTCACACCCTATCACTGTAACAACACATAGTTGATTTGTATATTACTGTTTGTAATTAAAATTAGTAATTAATCACCTTAATTAAAATTAGTAATAGAAAAAAAACACTTACATCAGGTTAACATGTAGCTGGCATTATAATAGTACATTAGTACACCTTACACATGTTCTCACATGGTTAGCTAAAAGATTAGTTCATAAAATTTAGGACCCTGTACACGGATGCGGGCATCCGTGACGCACCTTACGTGACACTTCAACTGTTGTGAGTCAGCGTCCAGTCAGCTTGACACGTCGTTCTCTCCCTACGTGCCTTTTTTTATTTATAAAAATGACGGTTCTTTGCGTACGACGGTTCCTTTCCAAATTCGAGAAAATAGAAGAATTTTTTTTTGATAATTCATCTTTTCTTTTTTGCTGACAAGATGACGCAGCAACGTCCTAAACAACGACCACTAGTCATTTTCCTAAAATTTAAGATACCAAATAGTGATAAGATAAAGCTCTCTTCATCAAGCTGTCCACCTCTGAAACTCTTCCATGCTTGCCTACCGTTAGGCACTTAGCCCTAATTAAACTAAACTAAACATAATTAACCTTAATTAATCGTGCTACAGTAATTGGTGAGGTGGAGGTGTTGGATAAGATTTAGGTTTTGGCTATAAATAGAGGGGTGTGAGCTAACAAAAATGTTTTCTTCATCCTTGACGATTTCCAGAGAGTGTGAGACGCAATCATCGGACTGAAGGTCGGGGAGGAGGAGAAGGAGAAGAAGTTGGGTTGGGCTTGCCAAAGCTTGGGAGGCTTCCACGAACTTCAAAAAGGTATGTCAAGTCTTCATTATAACTCACATAAGCTTTGTGGGTGTTTGGGATCGACGTTGGTGTCGAATTCCCCATCGGATTGCAACCTATTCAGAGGTTGAAGACGACAATCGGTCGACCGGTGCCTGTGGGCAGTCGACCGATTCTATTATTATATTGAATTGCACCCGCAAACGGTCGAACGATGTCGAAGGACAGTCGACCGTTATGCCAGATTTCTGCGGGAAAATAGGGTTTAATGTTGTTATCGGTCAAACGGATCCACTTCGCCGGTCGACCGAAACAATGAGAATAGGTCGATTGGGGGTTTTGACTTATTAAACGGTCGAACACCCTTAACCTGGTTCGACCGATCTATTCGATGCTAAGTCGGTTGGGAACTTTGACCATCAAAACGATCGACCGCTCTTTAACTTTCGGTCGACCGACTGAGCATTTTAAATAAGCAGTAGAGTGCCTGTGTTCGGTCGAACTGTATCTCAGTTCCGGTCGACCGAATATGACTTTGGCAAAATGCTGAGAATCCCTGATATCGGTTGAACGGACCCTTGGTTCGACCGGTCAGATATATATATTATAAATATTGTATAGCGTAGACCATCCAAACGGTCGACCGCTATATGACTTTTGTTCGACCGATTAGTTGGTAATTCGGTCGACGTGGTTCGACCGATACACTTGTTTGGACAGTACCGAGTACTGTGTGGAAGACCGGTCGACCTGTGTGCTTGTAGCGGTCGACCGATCTGCCGCAGGTTGGTGGATTTATCCACACGCGAGCCGTCGAGTATAGGTCGACTACCGGCTCCGAGGCGACAGTCGATTACCGTCCTTGAGAGCGACATATTTCACCTTCGACGAGGGCGTATTATTGTTGGGCCTCTCATATCGAGCGGGGTGTGAGAGATGATTGTCGTAAACCTTGGGTTGTTTGCTGGGGTTTGTCGGTAGGCTGAGGATGTTCCGGCAGGGTGCGCGTCTGGCGGCTCTTGGGGGAGCAGCGGCTGTCGTCTGGCCCGAGTTGTGCATTCGGCGGGCTGACTCGCTCCTGGGGTGGCGGCGTAGTACCAAGGTTCATTTCTGCGGCTCTTAAGGAGCAGTGGTGCCGACTGACCCATGTGAGGTAGCGGTGGACTGACTTTACCCTCGTGGTGGCACGAGTGGTTCAGTATCGCGGAGGCGGAGATGAGTATTATTGTGGGCCCGAGGTGGATGATCATGTGCATTGCATTGCATTGTTTTTAATTCCTTTTTGTATTTTAGGAGGTTTGACATACGGGGTTCCAGTAGGGAACTCAGGCATGTTTGTTTGTTTGCATTTCAGGTAGCGAGCAACATAAGAGTCGAGGTGGTGACCGAGGAGGGTGCCCCCGGGATCTGATCCTGTCTTCTCTTATTTCCTTTTGTTGAGGTAGTGATTACCCAGTTGTATTTATTTCTGTTGTAATCACAGTTGACTTATATGTATTTTGACTTCCACGTGGATCTATTATATATATATATATATATATATATATATATATATATATATATCATCTTGTTGTCTAGTGACGTGCCCGGTGTTGACCGTTGACGGTCTTTTATATTGTTTAAATTTTCCGCTGTTTTCGGGGACGTTACAATTTGGTATCAGAGCGTTGATCCTGGCGTACTTGTCCAAAGAAACCACCTTTGAGTTAGGACTTAGGTCTTAGAGGATCATGCATGCATAAATTTTATTGATGTTGTCTTGTTTCCTTTGGCAGATGCCTCCTAGACGGGAGAAGGTTGTCGCTCATACTCGCAGTGAGAGTGAGACTACGAGGAATGAGGCTTGGGAGGAGGAGCGTCGGACGTTCGATACGGTCGGACGTCTGACTGAAATGCTACAACAGCAGACAGCACAGACTGGGCAGACGGGGACTGGCGTTATGCTTGACCGGTTTACGCGCCAGCATCCGCCTACCTTTCTGGGGCAATACGATGCAGAGGCAGCGGAGGAGTGGATCTTCATGATGCAGAAGATCTTCAGTGCTATCGGTTGTCCTCTAGAGGTGAAGGTGGGTCTGGCCACATATGTTTTGGGCGGTGCTGCGTCCAACTGGTGGAGATCCACATCGGCAGTGGTGTTTGCGGATAGAGATTATATAGCCTGGGAGGAGTTCGTTGGCGAGTTCAACGAGCAGTATTTTCCGCAGCATGTGCAGGATGCGAAGATGGAGGAGTTTCTGAGCCTTCAGGAGGGAGACATGACCTTGGGAGGCTACATAGGGAAGTTCAACGCCCTTGAGCGTTATTGTTCCGAGATGTACATCACGCAGGAGCAAAGGGCTGAGAAGTTTGTCCGGGGGCTCCAGAAGCAGTTGAGGACGAAGGTGTTGACGCGTATGTCGAGCACGTTAGCCGAGGTCTTGAAGAGTGCGACTGTTCTTGATCGTGACTACAGGGAGAACTATTAGGACGAGATGAGGCCTTCGGGTAGGTTCTATGGGAGGCCTGGAGGTCAGGCTGGGGGAAATCCGGGCAAGAGGCCCCAGTTTGAGGGAGCAGGAGCTGCAGCACAACGACCTGAGCCTTGTGGTAGTTGTGGCATGTTTCACTCTGGGCAGTGTTTCACCACTGGAGCTTGTCATGGATGTGGTCAGCTGGGCCACTTTATTAGGAGCTGTCCGAGTCGAGGAGCTGGGCCGAGCAGACCACCAGGATTACCATCGCCAGGCAGAGGTGGAGGCAGAGGTAGACCACCTTTTAGACCACAGCAGGGGCAGCGCACTGGCAGAGTTTTCACCATCCAGGCAGAGGAGGCTAGGGATGGATGCGTTGTTGTGGAAGGTCGCTTCTTGTTGTTGGTTCGGTAGCGAGAGTGCTATTTAATTGTGGCGCGACACACTCGTTTATCTCAGAGCGATTTGCGGGAGTGTTGGGTTGTACCCTTGCGATGTTGACTACCACCTTGGAAGTCAGCACAACCCTGGGTCTGGTGGGAACTGTGGGGAGATTTGTCCCTGGCGCCACGGTTGTTTCGGGAGATCAGGAGTTTCCGGTCGACCTGGTCTTGCTACCGATGGAGGACTTTGATGTCATACTTGGGATGGATTGGTTGTCCCAATATGATGTTCGAGTCTTGTGTCGTGAGAAGAAGATTTTGATCCCGAGGAAGGGTTTGCCTGATATTCTGATCAGAGGGGTCAGAAACAGAGGAGGTCGTGTTATTGTATCTGTTGTGAGGGCTCAGAGGCTGTTACAGCAGGGTTGTGCAGGATTTTTAGTGACGCTTGTGGTTGCGGAGGCAGAATTTCAGAGGTTAAAGGACATTGAGGTGGTGCAGGAGTTCACGGATCTTTTTCCAGTGGGGATTCCAGGTTTACCACCGCACCGAGAGTTGGAGTTCGGCATTGAGTTGGCACCTGACATTACACCGCAGTCGAAGGCTCCATACCGGATGACACCTGCTGAGTTGACAGAGTTGAAGAAGCAGTTGCAGGAGTTGATGGACTCTGGATTTATCAGACCGAGTGTCTCGCCTTGGGGTGCACCGATTTTGTTTGTGAAGAAGAATGACGAATCTTTGAGGATGTGCATAGACTACAGGATGTTGAACCAGGTGACGATGAAGAATATGTATCCTTTACCTAGGATCGAGAACCTTTTCGACCAGCTGCATTCAGCGAAGGTTTTCTCGAAGATTGACCCACGTTCAGGATATCACCAGTTGAGGATCCGAGATGAGGACATCCAGAAGACAGCTTTCAGGACGAGATATGGACACTACGAGTTCTTGGTGATGTCATTTGGATTGACGAATGCTCCAGCAACGTTTATGGATCTGATGCACCGGACATTCAGGCAGTATATTGATAGATTTGTGATTGTCTTCGTGGATGATATTTTGATCTATTCACCAGATGTGGAGCAGCATAGAGAGCATCTGAGGATTGTACTCATCATCTTGAGAGCTCAGCAGTTATATGCTAAGTTCTCAAAGTGCGAGTTTTGGTTGGACAGAGTGGCGTTCCTCGGGCACATTGTATCAGCAGAGGGGATATCAGTGGATCCGGCGAAGGTAGATGCAGTGACACAGTGGAGGACCACTACGAGCGTGACGAAGATTAGGAGCTTTATTGGGCTGGCGGGTTATTACCGTCGCTTCATCAAAGACTTCTTGAGGTTGGCAGCACCACTGACGGCTCTGACGCAGAAGGGAGTCACTTTTGTATGGTCGCAGAAATGCGAGGACAGCTTTCGGGAGCTGAAGAGACTGTTGACCACGACACCAGTTTTGTCATTGTCGAGTGACACAGGTGGATTTGTGATTTATAGTGACGCTTCAGGTATTGGCTTAGGATGTGTACTTATGCAGCACGGGAGGGTGATCGCGTACGCATCCAGACAGCTAAAGGTCCATGAGAGGAATTACCCGACTCATGATTTGGAGTTAGCAGCAGTGGTTCACGCACTGAAGATCTGGAGACACTACCTTTATGGCGAGCAGTTTGAGGTGTTTACAGATCATCAGAGTCTGAAGTACCTGTTCTCGCAGAAGGAGCTGAACATGAGGAAGGACAGGTGGCTTGAGTTCATTAAGGACTACGATTTCACTATCTCTTACCATCCGGGGAAGGCAAACACGGTTGCAGACGCTTTGAGCCGGAAGGTGGAGGTATCAGTAGCAGGCCTACGCATTCAGGAGTGGCGACTGCTGGAGTCTTTAGCAGAGTGGAGACCATTTACAGATAGCTCTGAGGGTGCAGTGATTGCAGGATTGAGAGTAGAGTCTCATACAGTATCGACAGTGATTCATGCTCAGACTACAGATGAGGAGTTGAGCAGTTTACTACAGTTAGCGGCTAGAGATGGGTTAGACTTCAGAGTTGGAGTGGATAGAGGTCTGAGATTCAGAGACCGTATCTGGGTGCCGAGGACAGAGGACCTGAGACATGATATCATGGAGGAGGCACACAAATCGAGATATTCCATTCATCCAGGAAGCACCAAGATGTACAAAGATCTACAGCGGAACTTCTGATGGCGAGGGATGAAGAAGGACGTTGCAGACTTTGTGTCGAGGTGTTTGGTTTGTCAGCAGGTGAAGATTGAGCACCAGAGACCAGCTGGGCAGACACAGAGGATTGAGTTGTCCGAGTGGAAGTGGGAGCACGTGACGATGGATTTTGTTACGAGGCTACCGAAGACACGGAGATTCCACGATGCGATTTGGGTTATAGTCGATCGACTGACCAAGTTGGCGCATTTCTTAGTTATTAAGATCACTCTTGCTCTGGAGGGTCTAGCTAAGTTATATATTGAGGAGATTGTCAGACTTCATGGTGTACCAGTCAGTATCATTTCAGATAGAGATCACAGGTTCACTTCGCGATTTTGGGAGAGTCTACATAGAGCACTGGGGACACGTCTGAAGTTTAGCACATCTTTCCACCCACAGACAGATGGCCAATCAGAGCGGACGATACAAACATTGGAGGAAATGTTGAGAGCGTGCACACTCGACTGGGTCGGGCATTGGGATGAGCACTTGCCGCTGATAGAGTTCGCCTACAACAACAGCTACCACTCGAGTATTGGGATGACACCATATGAGGCATTATACGGGAGACCGTGTAGATCGCCAGTATGCTGGAGTGATGTGGGCGAGAGACAGCTAGTTGGACCTGACATTATACAGTTATATTCAGAGAAGGTCGACGTGATCAGGAGACGACTAGCTACAGCACAGAGCAGGCAGAAGAGTTATGTTGATACGCGGAGGCGTGAGCTGACTTTTGATGCAGGAGATCATGTCTTCCTGAAGATCTCACCTCCCAGAGGGGTAATGAGATTCGAGAAGAAGGGGAAGCTGAGTCCGAGGTATGTCGGACCTTTTGAGATATTTGATCGAGTCGGGGAGGTGCCATATAGGATTGCTTTACCGCCACAGTTCGCATGACTTCACAACGTCTTCCATGTATCTATGCTGAGGAAGTACGTGGCCGATCCAGCGCATGTGATAGAGATAGCAGTACCAGAGATCCAGCAGGATTTGTCGTTAGATGAGAGACCAGTTGAGATTGTGGATCAGATGGTACATCAGCTCAGGAGGAGAGTGATTCCGATGGTGAAAGTCAGGTGGCAGTTGTTGGCTTTTTGGCCTTAATCTATGTTTTGATGATTTAATTAACTTAATCTTAATTATGATCATGTAGAGTAGCATACATATTGCATTGCATATATATAGCTTTGTGTTAACCTTTATAGGTGATCAAGACTCAAGGAAGAAAGGAAATCAAGGCAAGACATGTAATCAAGCTCATTTGAAGACATGTATTTTGTATTTCTTTGAGTCTTTAGGAACTTGTGTATTTTGAGCATACTTGAGTTATAATCAACTTAAACACACATGAAATTTCACACATGAAATTTCACATAATTTGGACTTCAATAGATAACCCAAACTTAGATCGGAAAACACTAAACCTGAACCCTAATTGTCTTACCACATTCGGTCGACCGCAACAGGCCGTTCGGTCGACCGGATGATCAAGTATTCTGTTTTGTGTTTCCCTGTCTAGTTTTGGTCGACCGCACCTTCTCTTTCGGTCAACCGTTTGAACTTACTTTTCCGACCATTATTTTTGTCGTATATACCCAGCGGTCGTATTAAAACAATATACACCCCCATATACTTTACCAACGGTCGAACCATTTGCCCAGTCCGGTCGACCGTTTAATCTTGTCAAAAAATCCCTGCTATCGGTCGATACTATTTCGTTCAACCGATCTATTTTTCCCTCTACCAAAACATAAGTTCGGTCGACCAGTAACCCTGATCGGTCGACCGTTTCATTAACAAACTTAAGAGTTCAGTCGACCATTCCATATTTCGGTCGACCGTGTCTTTAACGAACCCAAGAGTTCGGTCGACCGTTGCCGGACAGATTTGCAGCCCAATTTTCTGCTTTGCACAAAACCCAATCAAATCTTGTCCCAACGGCTAGGAATCTCTTAGAGCTTATAAATAGAGGATCAAACTCAGTTTTACACACAACTCTCCGATTCCTCATAGTCAAATTCATAGAGAGAAATCTCAAATCCTCAAAGCTCTCATTTAGTGATCTTAAGCTCAAATCTCCACATTATTCATCACTCACACATTTAGCAATTGTTGTGCTCAGTTAGAGAAGAGTGTGTCCCACTCATTGAGTTATCAAAGCAAAGGCTTCGGTGAAATTCCGAAGAAGAAGCAAGGACTTCGGTGAAAGCCCGAAGTGATCCTCTCGGATTGTAAGAGGTGGTGGCAAGCTCGGTGAGGGTTGTTCGCGAGCTTGAAGAAGTGTAAAAGGCGTTGCTCCCGGCCCGGAACGGGGAGTGGTTAGTGAAGACGTAGGCGGAGCTCTCGGAGTCGAGCAGAGCTTACAAGAGAGGACTAGGACCTGGATGGGTGTCGAACCTCTATAAAATCCCTGTGTGATTGTGGTTTGCTTATTCCTTCCCTACTTGCTTGTATTTGTTTTGAATTCCGTTGCATCATCTTTTGACTTGCAAGTAGAGTTTGTTTAGGATTATATTTGTTAATTAGCCTTGATTAGTGGACCCATAACCCACACGATCCTACAGCAACATCACAGTATCAGAGAGGCTACCTGGGAGATCGAGGAGGACGTCAGGAGGCAGTATCCAGAGTTATTCCGGTAAGTCAGTTATTTCAAATTTCGCGGATGAAATTCCTTAAAGGATGGTAGATTGTAATAACCTTAATCTAATCACCCTAATTAAACTAAACTAAACCTAATTAACCTTAATTAATCGTGCTAAAGTAATTGGTGAGGTGGAGGTGTTAGATAAGATTTGGGTTTTGGCTATAAATAGAGGGGTGTGAGCTAACAAAAATGTTTTCTTCATCCTTGACAATTTCCAGAGAGTGTGAGACGCAATCATCGGACTGAAGGTCGGGAAGAAGGAGAAGAAGAGGAGAAGAAGTTGGGTTGGGCTTGCCAAAGCTTGGGAGGTTTCCACGAACTTCAAAAAGGTATGTCAAGTCTTCATTATAACTCACATAAGCTTTGTGGGTGTTGGGGATCGACGTTGGTGTCGAATTCCCCGTCGGATTGCAACCTATTCAGAGGTTGAAGACGGCAATCGGTCGACCGGTGCCTGTGGGCAGTCGACCGATTCTATTATTATATTGAATTGCACCCGCAAACGGTCGAACGATGTCGAAGGACGGTCGACCGTTATGCCAGATTTCTGCGGGAAAAAAGTTTTTAATGTTTTTATCGGTCGACCGAAACAATGAGAATAGGTCGGTTGGGGGTTTTGACTTATTAAACGGTCAAACACCCTTAACCTGGTTCGACTGATCTATTCGATGCTAAGTCGGTTGGGAGCTTTGACCATCAAAACGGTCGACCGCTCTTTAACTTTCGGTCGACCGACTGAGCATTTTAAATAAGCAGTAGAGTGCCTGTGTTCGGTCGAACTGTATCTCAGTTCCGGTCGACCGAATATGACTTTGGCAAAATGCTGAGAATCCCTGATATCGGTTGAACGGACTCTTGGTTCAACCGGTCGGATATATATATTATAAATATTGTATAGCGTAGACCATCCAAACGGTCGACCGCTATATGACTTTTGTTCGACCGATTGGTCGGTAATTCGGTCGGCGTGGTTCGACCGATACACTTGTTTGGACAGTACTGAGTACTGTGTGGAAGACCGGTCGACCGGTGTGCTTGTAGCGGTCGACCGATCTGCCGCAGGTTGGTGGATTTATCCACACGCGAGCCGTCGAGTATAGGTCGACTACCGGCTCCGAGGCGACGGTCGATTACCGGCCTTGAGAGCGACAGATTTCACCTTCGACGGGGGCGTATTATTGTTGGGCCTCTCATATCGAGCGGGGTGTGAGAGATGATTGTCGTAAACCTTGGGTTGTTTGCTGGGGTTTGTCGGTAGGCCGAGGATGTTCCAGCATGGTGCGCGTCTGGCGGCTCTTGGGGAGCAGCGGCTGTCGTCTGGCCCGAGTTGTGCATTCGGCGGGCTGACTCGCTCCTGGGGTGGCGGCGTAGTACCAAGGTTCCTTTCTGCGGCTCTTAAGGAGCAGTGGTGCCGACTGACCCATGTCAGGTAGTCGTGGACTGACTTTACCCTGGTGGTGGCAGGAGTGGTTCAGTACCGCGGAGGCGGAGAGGGGTATTATTGTGGGCCCGAGGTGGATGATCATGTGCATTGCATTGCATTGTTTTTAATTCTTTTTTGTATTTTAGGAGGTTTGGCATATGGGGTTCCAGTAGGGAACTCAGGCATGTTTGTTTGTTTGCATTTCAGGTAGCGAGCAACATTAGAGTCGAGGTGGTGACCGAGGAGGGTGCCCCCGGGATCTGATCTTGTCTTCTCTTATTTCCTTTTGTTGAGGTAGTGATTACCCAGTTGTATTTATTTCTGTTGTAATCACAGTTGACTTATATGTATTTTGACTTCCACGTGGATCTATATCTTATTTATATATATATTATCTTGTTGTCTAGTGACGTGCCCGGTGTTGATCGTTGACGGTCTTTTATATTGTTTAAATTTTCTGTTGTTTTCGGGAACGTTACACTCTTACTCTTAAAATAATCCAACCTAATTATTACATGAATAAAGTAGTGCCACTGCAAGCTGAGTTCAGCTTTAAACTCATTACGTTGAAAGCGTGCTTCTTGAAAAGATGACTTACTGTGCTCCAGTAATATATGATATACTTGTGTTGCTAATTTAGTGACACTGATTTGGTTTATGAAATCTTAAACATCTTGACTGAACAATAAGTTGCGCTTTGGGATTAAAGGTAAATTTATTTATCAGAATACGATATTATTCAATGGAATAACACGAAACTGGAAGTAGAATGAGGATAATCGTGCTTAATGGACTAATATTTTCTTATTTACAAAACTACGTTGCTCAGAAACTGACCAATTTGAGATGCCCACAGGCAAATTAATGATAGTTTTGGTCTGAGCAATGAATGCAGCAGCAACATAGGAAAACTTAGCTTACAACTACAGTTTCAGCATCAGATTACAAACTACCAACTTAATCTCTTCTCGTTCTCCTTACCATACATGACTGCTTTTCGACTCATCTTCTGAACTTTGTCCTCGCCGAACTCAGCGAACTCCAAGTAAAACAATGCAGCAGCTAATTTGCCAAACCAATTTCCACTCCACATATGCCGACCTAATGCAACCAATCAGATATTCTAGTCAGTTTCTGTATTTACATGGTGCTGCAACTTCGACGCTGGTTTCAGGGAACACATCATGATAGGACCATCAATTGTTTGGTCCAGGAAACACAGATTTCACTGCAATCTTTCTGGTAAACTGACTGGAATGTGCGTCGGCAATTGCTTCTAGCTGTCAAATTTGGGAGGATCACAGTTAAACTCGTTCCTGTTTAGCTGTGAAGTGGAACTGAGGTTGCCTGTTGTTTGCTGCAGGAGATGCACTAGAGAGAGAAATATTTGCATTCGTGTCACGTCACGGTTTGCCTAAAAGAAAATGAAACCAAATTAACGGTGCATATATAAACTGCTACGACAGAATCCATGAAAATAAGAACAGATAGAAATGTTGTTTGTAGTCTCACCTCAACCAAAAAATGTGCCCAGATCTTTGTTTCACGGACTTCCATTAGACCCCTTAGAATTGTTAAACCAAAGCCACGAATAATGTCCGCAATGTCTAGGAAGAACCCACGTTCTTCGCAAAGCATCTAGTTCACAGAGGTCAATATAGGTTTAGCAACAGCTACAAGAACACACGAAGAATACGAAGGATTAGCATTATACAATAACCAGAATGTCTTCTTACCTCAACAAGCATCTGGCCAGGAGGGCTGAGGTCCTCGACTATTATCGGACAAACCATGGTTTGCCCAGCGACTTCAAATGCCCAGGTTGCACCTCCTCCACCACCACCCGCGTTGTCTCTCAAAACAACACCATTCTCTTCGCCAATCATCTTGAGTGAAAAATCAAATCAAAAACATTAGGATCATTATAGAATCAGAAGAGGGATAGTTACCGAGCTGAATTACCTTGGATTCATCTGCTTGTTTTACTTTTTCAGCGTATTTCGTTACATTTTGCAAGTAAAGCATGTGCTTGATGGTGCGGTCCAGCAAAGAGTCGATGCTGCACTGTTACATTTAACAAACACAAAATGAATTTACATAAGACTGAAAGAGAGCGACAAATGTAAAATAGGTTGATCGAAAGGCAAAGTTGTTGACCTTAGCACCATTGGGAACAATCTCTCGCAATTCCTTTACACGGTCTTGGATCAATTGCCGGTCTTTTGGCCTTGGTCGTGTGCTCTCTCCTGGCCTGGCCCTTTTCTTTACAACTTTCACATTTTCGTCAGGCCTTTTTGCATTTGAAGCAGAAGCTTTTGCAGCATTGATGCTGTAACAATCATCAATCCATGAACTAACCTGGGATTTCAAGTGTGATTCGCTTGAAGGTGATTTGGGATTATTATCTAAGTTGAGTCCAGATGGGAGCAGTGTGGTTCTGCTGAAACACGGAACGCCCGGGGTCATTGCTAGAGTACCATATGTTGGAATACTTTCAACATTCACGATGTTGGAGTAATGATCGTATGAAGTATGAGTAATGACCGAGTTACAGTTACTCGCCGAAGCATGAATACTTGTACAGTTTACATTACCAAGATCAGCAGCCTCTGTTAGTTGCGAAAGTCCCAGATCTGAGAAAAGATCTTTACTGCTAGCACCCAAGGCTCCTCCATCCAACCCTGGTCTAGCTGCAACTGTACTCAAATTTGACCCATTTACTCTTTGCTCTGGAATAATGATATCTTCCCAGTAACTGTGGCCCGGACCATAATTTCTTGGATCCAATTCGATACCATTAAATATCCCGTGATCCAAGAAAGATCCTACATCACTAGAGTCTCTAGAGCAACTTCTCAGGATCTCGACATCTGCAGGCCTAGTTGGAAACTCAGCCACAGGAACACTAGCAAGATCGACACTACCACCACAGCCACCCGTTGTGTCAATTTCCTTCCTGAGTTCATGGTCCGATAAGTTCGTGTGGTGTGCTCCACTAAAGCTTGAAAGACTGGATGTAGTATGCCTATTTGCAAAATCTTCAGAAAGTGTGAGTTCACTGACAGAGTTTACCCAGGGCTCCCCATGAAAAGATTGGCCTTGAAACCATAATTTATTGCTAGAATAATAACCATCGCTGACATAGGACAATGGAAGCTGCTGCAAAAAATTATCATATACTTGTAGGTTTCCGTTTGACAAAGTCATGCCAGAGTCCTGGAGAAATTGTTCAATGGCATTCCCATGCAAGGGAGTAGTTGCTCGTGAACTTGTTGGAAGATCCTGTGCTCCTATCACTTTCAGTAGCTGCTGCTCCATCATAGTGAGAATTTCGTTGTTAAAGATGCCAGACCTGTGATCATTACTCAAAGAATCGAAATGTGAACTGGTAGTTTGCAAAATGTCTTGATCCAATGATGTATCATTTTGGCCCAAAAGCTGCTCTCCAGTAGAAGCAGTTTGATGGTGTTTTGCCAGGGGAGGCTGGTCTCCAAGTTTGTATACTCCGTGAAACAAAGCAGATAGCACATCTGACTCGGGGACTTCATGTTGAGAAGCCAGAGGATAGAAGGATGGCAACGAAACAGTAGGGAATTGTTCGTCTGTAGTCGTGCGACTGAAGCTGCTATTTGGTATAAAATTTGTGCTTCCATTTCCAGATCTAGAATAATGTCTAATAGGTGTGGTAGAATTACAAGGCCCATGAGAATAATGATTCTCGCCAATTTGCTCAGGAAAGCTATCTTTAAATTGTTCTGATGGAATTTGTCTCGCCAAAAACATATTTTTAACCTTCTTGATGAACTCTATGTTTTCAGAAATCTGCTGGCAATGAAGAGTGACAATCAGGACTTCTGGGGAGCATAAGTAATTGCGTATGTAACAGACATTTCAATAGTGATGCAAGTATTGTAACTAACATATAGTAGGAGGCCTTAAGGTAGTTTAATTATATTCCAACAGAACAAAATAGAATGGATCTTTGATGGTAGCAGGAACAAACTGTTTAAGAAGCAAGAATATCAAGTATGCCTAATTCTCCAGACTATAAAAATATCAGTACAAGATTTCTTTTTAATATTTTCATTGACTACTCGATGCAATCCCGGTACCTCAATAAACAAATTCACGCACGACTTGCATTCGTGTGTTTAGGTGCATAATTCTATGTTACACTAAAGATATTTATTTGAAATCAATAGAATCAAAATATCAAATAACTAAATAATCTCTCATATCAAATTCTAGGACATAGAAAATCTATACACTGAAGACGGATGTTGAATATGATGTCAAGAGAATTTTGATTTTAAACAACCGACCTCTTGTGAACAACCAAACTCCAACACGCCCAACAATTGCACAGGAATGATTGCAAGAGTCTGCAAATCAAAGTCATATAATAAAGACCAATGTTAATAAGCAATTGAAGAAAAATAAATGCTCAATCACAAATATTGGAAATGTGTAATGCAGGGGAAGAACACAAGGAAATGCAAACCTTAATTGAAGTAAACCACTGACGGTTCAATGTAGCATCATCCTGAGAACAAAGGTTTAAAAATAGGGTTATGCAGGAAAAATGTCAAGCAGCATCAAAGAAGCGATACCAAATGTAAGGTTTACATGAGGCCCATAAATACAGAAAAGGCTATACTAGGATAATGCAAGCCTAAAAGTTCTTTTAGCTTAATATCAAGTGACTTTCAATCAAAGTTTACCGTGGCTGTGAAAGTACTCCTCTATAAAGGAAATGGTTCATTTTAGTGTTGGGAGTATCTTTCCATAATCAGTAACATGAAGAGTTCACCACTTTCTAATGAAACTTGCAGAAATTATGAACCTGTAAATTAGTTGGCAAAATGTAAATTAGTACCTCATGAGAGCCTACATTTTCAGCAGAGGTAACTAGCATCTCTTGAGAGAAAGTGTCAAAGAAGAGCCACCGATGATTCCCTATAGAAGCCGCACTTCCAACAACTCTAACAAACAATATTTGCAAGCACAAGGTTAATTTTTTTTTCCTCTCAATCCTTGCTGATTCTAAAATTACAATCTGCAGTAATACAATTTTGTTGTCATCAGTAAACCATACGATCAATCCTACCTTTATTTTGTATTGCTTTTGTTTCGAGCATAGATTTGTTGAAAAATTAGCTAACCAGGGATATTAAATTAGAATAAGATTTACAACACTAAATAACACCGGCATTAGCAAATCTCACCTTTTAATCATTGTAAATGAATAATGAGACCAGAGAATTAACAAGTTGAAAGTGCACAAAACGATTGAGTTTCAAATAATAATTGCAAGGGCAGATTGGCGTTCTACTGTCCATGAATCAGTCTCAAAGGAACTCAACAAGCGTTTGCAATATCACAATGCAATTCTGAAGAAAGCAAAATGAGTCCACTAACTGAAAATCTGCAAAAAGGAAAAAGAAAAAGGGGGAAAAAGGCATACCCTTCTCCAATCCTATGAACCTGTTTAAGCACATGACCCAACACCTTCTCAAATGGTTTTTCACAGTAAGTGCTTATGGATGTCAGCAACCTGACATGGGAAAACAATAGATCAAGTTAGCAAAGCCACCTTTTATTTGACAAAAAATATTGAAGTTGTAACTAAGAAAAGGCCAAAATACAAACCACATCTCCACCCACAAGAACAGCACTATTATAGTTTTATTGACAAAATATTAAATATTTCACGTTCATGAGAATAATTGTAACACATTCATGGATTCATACCAACAACAAAATTGACATCCTCCTGAACAAAGTTAGTTACAACAAAAACTTGCACTTTCGGAGGTAAATTTCCAACACATTGAATGTTCAAACTAGAAACCCCAAATCCATGCAACAGTTGGCGAGAATCACCAAAAGGGAAAGAACAAAACAAACCGGACAAGAAACCAAAACGTAAAAGTTAAAATCCAACAGATTCTCCAAAAAAAAGATCGACAACAGAAGAATACAAAAGCTACAACTGCACAACCCGAAAAGCCAAGACAAGAAAGAACATAAGCAAAAGAAGCAAGAAGCAACAACACAACGAAACCATACCCAGAATCCACATCATCTCCACGCCACAAAACGCCATACGACCACCCGAACTCGCAACAGAGCTTCCTCAGAACCTCCCCAACCTCCGAACCCATCTCTCGCTTCCCCCACCAACGTCACAAGACCAAAGAAACTAGGCTCATCGTGACCCAACACGGATGAGACCGAAACCCGACCAAAGATTGCGACTTTCCTGTTCCCCAACACAAATCCGGAGATGGGTCGGAGCTATTTCCTCCTCCCACCTGCGAAAACACCAAGTTCCATGAAACCCACTTCGTTTGTTCCACCGTACCCAATAAAAAAATACACCGAAAAAGCAAGAAAACAAAGTCGAAAAGAATCTGAAAATGACTTCGTTCTCTCTTCGACCTTCCTTGATTCGCTTCGGAACCCAAAAAAGAATGTTTTTTTAAGGCGAAACCAACAACTGCGGCAACTAACCAACCAACTCACGCGATGGTATGGAAGAGAATCTAAGAGCCCGGAAGTGGAGGGAGGGAAGGACGAGGGTCGAGGGAGTGAAACTATTTATTTATTATCTACGCATTTTGGTGAATTGCGTTTCCATTCTTTCTTTTCGATACATTTGCATTTTAGTGCTTTGTTTCTTCCTTGCTTTTCCTTTTGAATCCAATATCTCCATTTTGGCGGAACATATTGAATATTGATATTGGTTCGGGTGAATATCTACTTTATTTTGTTCTTTTATTTTCTTTTCAAGGTATTTCTCTTTTCTCATTTTTCCTATGTTTTTTTTTGTTTTCATAGTAATTTATATCATTATCATCGTATATGTATGCATATATAAAATATGTATATATACAATAATTTTCCATTGAGTCCAAAACTTAATCTACATATTTTAAGCACATATCATATTTATCATTCATCTGAAATTGTAAGTAGATTAAGACTATGACGATTATGCTAATAAAATAATTTAATGGTAAATATTAACTGTATATTAACCGTAATTAAATCTAATGGTAAAATTGTAAGAGACTTAAACAAATAGGATAAGTCACGTGGGTTACTAAATCTTGGTCATATATATATATATATATATATATATATATATATATATATATATATTATCTTGTGAGTTCGGAGTTTAATTTTTTATTTTAAGCCCCCACCATATCCACCACACATCTGAAATTGTAAGGTAGATTATGAGAAAAACGATTATGTTAATTAAATGTGAGATTAATCGTAAATGAAATCCAATTGTGAGATTGTAAGAAACTTAAACTAAATAAGATGAGCACTAAGCTCACTAAAACTTAACCACATGTATATATACACCATATTTTTGGCATATATTTACTTCCATTTATCAAGATCTACAAAATCACCGCGACACCTTTGGACTTCCGTTGATAAAATACTGCAAATCGTATCTTTAAGTTATTTAAATATGCATTCGTACCTTCTGCTTGAGTTTTTCCTTTTTTATTTGATTTGCTATCTACCCAATCTAATTTTAGATATTCGTCATATATATATATTCAATAAAATAGGGTGCAAATGCAAACTAAAGTCTCAATCCTACCGTTAACATGGGAGACTTGAGAATATTTTTCCAAAGAAAGTGGTGCTAATGGAAGGTAAAGAAGGAAATCCAAGGGAGATGTCGTCAGATTGGTCGCTTTACCAGTTGGATCTTTTTCACCCGACACCGCCGTCCAGTCCTGTCTAGTTGTAATAATTACAATCAGTAATTGTGAAAGATTTCATGTAATACTTTGCAAATACACGCATATACTTAATAAATAAATACGATATGCAATACGTACTTGTGGTCAAAAATTGGAAGAAGAAAAAAAGAAAACAAATCCGACGTCAATTTGTTGACAGTTATAAAATACTTGTAAGAGGAACAAAGAGAATAAAGCGTACAAAATTCATGTTAATTGTTTTTACGCGATATATAATAGTGAAATTATCCGTTCGATCAACGGATAATTGTATACATGAAATTTTAAGAAGTATCACGAATATTTATCATAACATTGATTGTTGTGCATTCTTGTTGAAGGTTCCAAGATTCTCAGAAATTCTCCACTACGACACCTTTTCAATTATTTACAGATTTTCATGCTTAAATATCAGATTATAGCCGTAATTTTTTTATTTAATAAAAAAAATTAAAATTCGAAATTTAGGAAGAAAAAAAAATCCAAAACTACTCGGATCGCGGGTGTGACCCGCGATCCGTTTTCCCGCCATTTTTTTTTTTTTGATTTTCTGTTTTTGTTTTGATTTTCTGTTTTTATTTTTTATTGTAATTATTTGTAATCTTTTTTTAAATCTTTTTTTTCAAAATAAGTTTTCTAATTTATATTATTTTTCTAAAAATTTTAAAATTATTTTTAATTTTTCCAATAATCGACCTCCAAATCACGTCGATAACCCGACGTATTGAAATGTTAGGGTATTTTTTACAATAAAAAACAAATTTTTTTAGCCAGATTAATAAATTATTTACAACTGAATATTAAACAAACACTAAAACTAATTAAAACAAAAAATTGGAAACGTTATCAAAAATTAGTAGGGTGTACACACATTGTAAAAATTTTTGGAGGTCGATACAGCAAAAAAATTAAAAACACAATTAATTTTTTTTTTAAAATAATAAAAATTACAAAACATATTATGAAAACAAATATAATAAAAAACATAGTTAAAACGATTTTAAAAAAATCAAAACATAAAACACTACAACTAAAATCCGTGACTTTTTTTATTTTCTTTTATTATTTTTGATTTTATGTTTTGTTTTTTTACAAATCATTTTAACTATGTTTTATATATATATATATTTCAAAATATGTTTTATAATTGTTATTAATTTTTAAATTTTTTTAATTGTGTTTTTAATTTTTTGCTGTATCGACCTCCAAAATGTTTGTATTGTGTGTACACCCTACGAATTTTTGACAACGTTACCAATTTTTTGCTTTAATTAGTTTTATGGTTTGTTTAATATTCAGTTGTAAATAATTTATTATTCTGACTAAGAAATTTTGTTTTTATATTGTATAAAATACCCTAACAATTCAATACACGTCGGGTATCGACGTGATTTGGAGGTCGATTCTTCAAAAAATTATAAACAAAATTAAATTTTTTAAATAAATAATATCAATTAAAAAACATATTTTAAAAATAAAAGATTTTAAAAAAGATTACAAATAATTAAAATAAAAAGAAAAAACTAAAACAGAAAACAGAAAAAAAAATCCCACGGATAGCGGTTCACACTCTTGATCGTTGGAAATTTTCAGCAAAAAAAAATTATTCTGTTTGTTATCAAAATAATAACAATTGGGATCCACGTGAAAATTTATGTTATTTTATACAAAAATTATTGAATTTTTCAACCCGCTCTGTTATCCACGTGATTTGAAGGTAGATGCTGGAAAATATTTTTTAAAAACATTTTAAAAAATAATAAGAATTAGAAGACTTATTTTCAAAAACAAATATATTAAAAAACAGATTAATTTTTTTTTAAAAATATCAAAACATAAAATCAAAAACAATAAATGAAAATAAAAAAGTTACGGATTTTAATCGTAGTGTTTTATGTTTTGATTTTTTTAAAATAGTTTTAACTATGTTTTTTATTATATTTGTTTCATAATATGTTTTGTAATTGTTATTATTTTTAAAAAAAATTTAATTGTGTTTTTAATTTTTTGCTGTATCGACCTCCAAAAATATTTACAATGTGTGTACACCCTATTAATTTTTGATAACGTTTCCAATTTTTTGTTTTAATTAGTTTTAGTGTTTGTTTAATATTCAGTTGTAAATAATTTATTAATCTGCCTAAAAAAAATTGTTTTTTTATTGTATAAAATACCCTAACATTTCAATACGTCGGGTTATCGACGTGATTTGGAGGTCGATTATTGGAAAAATTAAAAATAATTTTAAAAAATTTAGAAAAATAATATAAATTAGAAAACTTATTTTGAAAAAAAAAATTTAAAAAAATATTTCAAATAATTACAATAAAAAATAAAAACAGAAAATCAAAAAAAAACAGAAAATCAAAAAAAAATGGCGGGAAAACGGCGCGATCCGTGGAGCACACCTGCGATCCGAGTAGTTTTGGAAAAAAAAAATTTCCTAAATTTCGAATTTTAATTTTTTTTTTATTAAATAAAAAAATTACGGGATTATAGTGGGCCATGGATCAGGGAAAAAATATTATTATTCACACATTACAATGAAAATACTGTCATTATATGCATATAGACCAAAAATGATGTCTTATTATGTGTCTAAACAAAATATTGCCTCGCTTCATTATCAATGTTCTAGTTCTAGGTGACAGCAAAGTAATTATATAACATGCTTATCTCATTGCTTATTATTACAAAACTAGATCACTAGGGATATAATTGCGTGCCTGCTGTAAATCACAAAACAGTGCATTCTTTGAACTTGTAATAATTTGTTTTATATATACTACTGTTTGCATGCATGGGTAACACTCAATATAGGGAGCTTACGATAAGTTCAAGAACTTTTTTAATTTGCTTTGTTACCTTGTCCCATTTTTTTAACCCATTTGATACGATGCACTTGTACTTGTATTTGCAACAGATTTGCACGTAATTGAGATCGATCACGAAATTAAAACTAGATTTTCACGAGAGAGATGGAAATTACAAACCTGAAGTGGATTTCACCATTCTTAATTTTTTGGCATATATTTACTTACATTTATATCAATATCTACAAAATCACCACGACACCTTTGGACTTAATTTGGTTGATAAAATACTGCAAATCGCAACTTTACGTTATTTAAATTTGCATTCATACACTCCACTTGAGTTTTCCCTTTTTTATTTGATTTTGCTATCTACCCAATCTCATTTTAAATATTAAACATACGGATGCATCAGTTCAAATTCGATTTTTTGGTTTCAACTATCCTAAGATCCAAAATTAAGTATCTCCATTTTAGTCATATTTAATTTGACAACTACGTTTCATATGGTCATATTAAATACATCATCGTATGTATTTCCAATTTCCTTTGTATTTTTTCATATAAATCGTATACAACCGAAGCACAGAAACATAATAATTGGAAGTCGAGGATATTGAGGTAAAAACAACCAAACCCAAAAACAAAGAGATGCAAGATTTCTTTCTTAATTTAGTACCTGATAATTGTACTTCCAATGGAGTTACATAATCTTTTGTTTGTAACTAACTTTATTAAAACCTATAACTGTGTGGGGGTCTTTAATGGGCCTTGTAAACTCTATATATATGAAAGGAGTGATCTCTCTCAAGTAAGAGAGAGTGATCCTTATTTACATCTCTCATCTCTTACTCACATGGTATCAGACGCTGTAGCTTAACCGCCTCCGTCTCGATCCTTCTCGCCTTCCTCCTCTGTTCGTGATGGCTTCCGCTGCTCCATCTCTGGTCATCTCCAACATCTCCAATTTGATTCCCATCAAGCTCGATGGAACGAACTACTTGATGTGGAAATCGTTGTTCGAGCCGATCTTGCGAGGTCACAAATTGATGAGCTTCGTGGATGGATCTTACTCTCCACCGCTCTCGACCGCGTTAGATTTTCCTCTTTGGTATGAGCGTGATCAGATGTTACTTTCATGGATAAATGCTACGCTTTCGGTTTCTGCCCTACCCTATGTAGTTGGGGCCAAATCGGCTAAAGAAGCCTGGGATGCTCTTGCTCGACGTTTCGCGTCGGTGTCACCTGCTCATGTCATGTCGTTACACAAGCAACTTCATCATCTGAAGAAAGAAGGTAAATCGATGCAAGATTATCTCCATTCTTTCAAGGTGATTGCAGATCAACTTGCGGCATGTGGATCCGTTGTTTCCAGCGATGAACTCAATGCATGCATCTTGGATGGGCTTCCGGTCTCCTACAGATCTTTTGCGTCTTCGATTAGAGCAAGATCTGCTTCGATCTCCACTGAAGATCTTCATTCCTTGCTTGTCTGCGAAGAAATCTGCATCGGTGATGATGTACCACCTCTGTCTGAGCCTATTACTGCTCTTGCTGCTCAAAAATCTGGAGAAAATCGAGGTAATGGTGGACGCAACCAATTCTTCAAGAATTCTAACCGTAATGGCGGAAAACGTCCTTCTGGTGGCAACTTCTCTTTCTCTACACCATCTGGAACCTCCTTTTCTCCATCAAATCAGAATGTAAATCCCAATCGTCCTACCTGCCAGATATGCACTAAGATTGGCCACACTGCAATCGATTGCTTCCAGAGGCTAAATATGGCCTATATTGGTCGACATCCCCCACAGAAACTAGCTGCCATGGTTGCTACTAGCAATAATATGCTCGAGGATGCGTCTTGGTATTCTGACACTGGAGCCACCCACCACATCACTCCAGATCTTGCAAATCTCACTATCAGCTCCAAATATGATGGCAATGACACTGTTCAAGTTGGCAATGGTCAAGGTTTGTCTATCTCAAATATTGGCTCCTCTAAAGTTTCCAATGGTTCTCATCTCTTTCATCTTAATCACATACTTCATTGCCCTTCAGCTCCTTTTAATCTCCTTTCTGTCAAGAGATTTTGTAAAGATAATTTCTGTCTCTTTGAAATTGATGAATCTGGTTTTCTTGTTAAGGAGAAAGGAACAAGGAGGGTACTTCATCAAGGGGGTACAACTGATGGCTTATACCCATTTGGTCTTGCCTCTAGCTCCTCCTCACCTTTGTCTAAATCGAAGTCTCCTAATGCTCTGGTTGGAAGACATGTGTCATCTCAGGTTTGGCACAAAAGACTTGGTCATCCATCTTCAGCTATAGAGTCAAAGTTGTTTTCTAGTTTACATATTCCTTTTGGCTTTAATAAATCTCTCTGTCATTGCTGTCAATTAGGAAAGTCTCATAAACTTCCTTTTGTACCTTCAAATTCTGTTAGCAATCATTTGTTTCAATTGCTTCATAGTGACATTTGGGGTCCTTCCCCATCTCCTAATTGTAATGGTTACAAGTTCTATGCAATAATAATTGATGATTTTAGTCGATATTCTTGGTTATTTCCCATGAAACAAAAATCTGAATTTACTTCTATTTTTGTTACCTTTGTCACTCAAGCTGAGAATATGTTTGGTATTAAAATCAAATCCCTTCGTACTGATGGTGGGGGTGAGTACACTAGTCATGCTCTTGATAATTTTCTATCCACCAAAGGCATTTTGCATCAGTTTTCGTGTCCTTATACCCCTGAGCAAAATGGTGTCGCTGAGCGCAAGCATCGCCATGTAGTTGAAACTGGCCTTGCTCTTCTAGCTCAAGCTTCTCTCCCTTCCACCTTCTGGTTAGAAGCTTTTCAAACTGCTGTCTACTTAATTAATAGAATGCCTATTAGGACCTCCTCCTATTTGTCTCCCTTTGAGCTTCTCTTTTCTAAGCCTCCTGATTACACTCATCTCAAGTGTTTTGGATGTTTGTGTTATCCTTGGCTTAGGCCTATCAATTCTCACAAACTTGCATTCAGATCTGTCCCCTGCATCTTTTTAGGCTATAGTCTTACCTATAAAGGTTTCAAATGCTTGAATCCTAAGTCTGGAAAAATTCATATTTCTAGACATGTCAGATTTGATGAATCTGTGTATCCTTACTCTTCTCTCTCCTCGTCTCCTGGCTCTTCAGCAACTGTTGTCCCTTCTTCTGACTGTGGTAATATCTTATCATGGTTTCCATCATCATTTCAGTCAGATGTTGTCTGGTCCTCTACCCCACCACCTACAACTCCTATTCCTCCCACTCATAATTCCCCACCTCCTTCTACATCTCCTCCTCCTCCTTTCCCTTGCCATCCTATGCAGACAAGGGCAAAATCTGGAATAAGTAAGAAGAGAGCCTTCAACAGCATTCATCCTCTTCCTACTGCCTTAGTAGCAGCTACTGTTAACACTCCTAGTTCCTTCTCTCAAGCCTCTAAGGATCCCCTTTGGAAACTTGCTATGGACAATGAGTATGCAGCCTTGCTTCAGCAGAACACATGGACTCTTGTTCCTGCCACTCCCCACATGAACATTGTTGGATGTAAGTGGGTTTACAGGATCAAAACTGTTTCAGATGGCTCTCCACCAAGATACAAAGCTAGGTTGGTGGCTAAGGGATTCTCACAACAGCCTGGTGTTGACTTCGTTGATACTTTCAACCCTGTTGTTAAGCACACCACTATTAGAGTAATATTTTCCCTTGCTGTACATCACCAGTGGCCTTTACGACAACTTGATGTGGAATCTGCCTTTCTCCATGGTGACTTACACGAGGAGGTCTTTATGAAACAACCTCAAGGCTATGTGGATACCACAAGACCGGATTATGTTTGCAAAATGCAAAGATCTTTGTATGGTTTACGCCAAGCACCTAGAGCTTGGTATGAGAAATTTGGAGGTGCCTTGTTTAACTTTGGCTTTCATGTCTCTCAGTCTGACCCTTCCTTGTTTATTCTTCATCATGGCTCTACAAGAGTGTATCTTCTGCTTTATGTTGATGATATAATTCTAACTGGTAATTGTTCTAGTACAATTGAGTCACTCATTCAGTCTCTTCAGCAATCCTTTAAAATGAAGGATATGGGATCTCTCTCTCAATTCCTCGGCATTTCCATACAACATACGTCAGCTGGCTTACTTCTCAACCAGTCCAAGTACATTGTTGATCTACTGCACAGGTTCAACACGGCTGGGTGCAAGCCTGTGGCAACACCTGTTGCTGTCAATAAGCTTGCTGCAGATGTTTCTACTACTCTAGCTGATCCTACTGAGTACAGAAGCATGGTTGGAGCCTTACAATACATCACTCTGACTCGACCTGACATAAGTTACTCGGTCAATCAGGTCTGCCAATTTCTCCAACATCCAACAACTGATCATCTTGTTGCTGTGAAAAGAATTCTTCGTTTTCTCAAAGGCACCTTGAGTTATAGCTTGAAATTGCAACCAGGATCTCTTGAGCTCACAGCTTACTGTGACTCCGATTGGGCTGGTTGCCCCATTGATCGCCGTTCTACAAATGGTTTCTGCATTTATCTTGGGTCAAATCCTATTTCTTGGAGTGCTAAGAAGCAATCTGTTGTATCCCGGTCTTCCACTGAGGCCGAGTACCGCACTCTAGCTCATACAACTGCTGAACTCTATTGGCTGTGTTCCTTATTTCAAGAGCTACACATTCACATACCCAGGCCTCCTATCATCTTCTGTGATAATTCATCAGCCATTGCTCTGACTCTAAATCCTATTTTTCATGCGCGAACGAAACATATAGAGGTGGATTACCACTTTGTTCGTGAGAAAGTTGCGCGAGGTCAGCTGCAAATTCGTCACATTTGTTCTGAAGATCAGATTGCTGACATTTTTACAAAAGGTCTCCATCCTTGCAGAGTCCGTGAACTTCAAACCAAGCTTCATCTTGTCCCTGGACAACTGAGCTTGAGGGGGGATGATAATTGTACTTCCAATGGAGTTACATAATCTTTTGTTTGTAACTAACTTTGTTAAAACCTATAACTGTGTGGGGGTCTTTAATGGGCCTTGTAAACTCTATATATATGAAAGGAGTGATCTCTCTCAAGTAAGAGAGAGTGATCCTTATTTACATCTCTCATCTCTTACTCACAGTACCCACACGCATGGCCTATCCATGTGGGCGAAGAATCTTACTCCCGCACTCATTTTCTCATGCACGTCCATTGAAACCTAATTCCCCAGTAAAATAATTACATGTTGGAGAGTCCATCTAATAAGACTAAGAGTGTTGGGAAGAGACACTCTTTTTTTGTGATGGAAGAAAGATGAGGTGAAGCACCACTCCTTTCCTTCAGCTAATGGGGTGTATGTTCACTTACAGTAATTTGCTAGTTGAAGTGAGATGGTAAAGCTGAGTTTACAAAGAGAAATGGGGAAAGCACTTACCACCTGACCAAAATAAGTGAGTTCCCACTGTTTTACAGACTCTGGGCCAGTGTTTCACTCAATGCAACATGTATGTGACAAATATTACGGCATTGAATTGCAAAAGTGACTTTATTAGTGTCTATTTCATGAACAATATCAAAAAAAAAAAAAAAGTAAACCAAGTGGAAGAACTAACATCAATTTGTGTATCAATCGTCATCTCGCCATTTTTTGCCTATATCAAAGGATTACTTTTCTCAAAGAAACATGCATTTCGAAATCTATTTGGCAGAATTTTAAGGTATATACTAGGCCATATTTTAAGATGCGCATTCAGAATTTAAGGAAACTCAAAAAAAAAACTTCAATCCCTAGTTGGAAGTGTTACATGACTAAGCAAATATACAATATTTTCCTCTGCATTGACATTTGCTAGAATAATTTGTCGCCTCACATTGTTGATTCTTTACTTTGAAAAAAACCCATTATTGATTCTTCCATCAATAATTTTTCGTTTACACTGACAATTGCTAAAGCTCGTGGAAAACTCATAGTCTATTATCTCATCAATAACTAAATTCATCACGTGAATAACTCGCCTAGCATTTCACATTTGTCTTTTGATAAAATTCACACAAAAATAGCTTGTAACATGACATGGTATTATAACATGGGTTTAGCATTGGAATAATCTCCACTTGATCTTTCATCACTTTGTGACCTATACATTTCTCCATATTCGGGATCGAATAAGGAGCCAGCACAAGGAAATTAGGAATATTCGACCAAATATATATAATGAAAAATACGTGTATGAATTACGTGTGTAGATTAAGATTTAAGTGGAAGTTGCCATCAAGGAATAACTTAACAGTCCATCGTTTGCGGTAAAAAAAAATTCTTGATTTTCATCCGAATCCAGTCCTTCGATTGTATAGGAGATGCTCGCATCGCATCGTTGGTGTTCGATCTCTACACTTGAAAGCTGATCTTTACCATAAACTACAGGGGAAATTTCTTAAACTGTGTGTGTGTGTGAGAGAGAGAGAGAGAGAGAGAATGTGCAGGGAAATATTGCCATTCATGAGTCACGACTTTGACTTTAAAATGACCCATTTAGCTCACTTTGCGGTTAGAGCTTAAGTAGACTAGATTGTCAATGGTTTCGTTGGAGCTTATTACAAAACGGTTAAAATGTCAATGTTTTCATGCAGTTTGTGATTAATCTAACAGATAATAATTAGTATCCATAGGGTTAATCTTCCAAGATAATAATCGACATGTGGACCACAAAGATTACATATAGCATATGTTTTCAATGTTTATTCTAATGATTTCGATGATGAGGTGAGACGTCACAATGTTTCAGATCCAAGTGGGCTCAATCATAGGCAGAGGAGACTCCACTTTCTAGCAGGAGTGTAGGACGCAGCTTTCCTAACAAATTTCTTCTTCTTCTTCATTAATTATTGTTCGTTGCTGGATTAGTTAATTAAGTATTCCTTAAAACTTTAAGCCCACACAAAAATATGCCCGAGACTCTCTAGTTGAGCACGAGATCATTGGTTATGCTAAGTAATTGTATACCAAGTGGAATTAGCTATTATTTTGTTGAGTTCACTCGTTAGAGTACTAGTCAAGGTCAGAGTGTATATATATCTAGGATGAATCAAATTTTACCTTCTTAAGGTAACTCAGCCGACACGTGGCTCTTACACATGCTCTCACATGGACAATGTCAGTTCAGGCAAGGAGGGTCGGAATTTGAAAGTGCGAAAATAGAATGTCTTTTTTTTTCGAATAAGGGAAGCGCGAAAATACAATGTCGGAATGTCAATGGATCTGTAAAAATGAGGTTAAATTCTAAAATCCAAAAAGTCAGCCCGAACTCCCTTCATTCAACGCAGCACTGCCTCTCATTCGAATCTTAATTCTTAAGTAGTGTGTGTATATATATACAGAAATATTACAATGAGACCAGGTCTTATTCTAAAAAAATGAGACCCTATATTTTCCTCCCTTAGATCTAGATCCAACGGTTGGTTTATCCAACATACAAGTTATACAATCAAAGGATAATATGGTAATCTTCATCTCAAGATGCCAACACATCTCGTATCCTCACTCTGATCCATTCCTACTTCCTCCACCAACACATCTCCTCCTTCTCAACCTTCCTCCTCCTTATCTTCCGCTGATCCCATCCCGCCTCCGCAGCAGCCCAAGCGCTGCTCCACCTGCCGGAAGAAGGTGGGGGTCGTCAGCTTCCGTTCTTCCGTCACACCCAACCAAACTATGGTTACAACCTCTCCTACCCAAATCCAACCATGCCACCGCCGGACTTGGAGTCGGGAACCGCAAACCCGGCCGAATCCCTGGCCAGAGACGACGATCGGAGAGTCGAAGCTAAGGCTCCTGACGAAGGTGGGACCCCTCCCGTCCTCATCAGCATCGTCGTCACCCGCCCGGAGGAGGAGAAGGTCGGGAAGAAGGGGGACTTCGACGGGTGTGACGTGGTTTGCAGGTGAGCTTCTCTGCTTGGATCAGGTCTTAGATTATGTTGAAATTTTAGCCTTTTCCTTTTTCTGTTGGTTTAGGATTTGAAGTTGTGTTTTTTATTTATGCTTTAAGTTCTTGCCGTAAAATAACAATGCCCTTTTATTTTTATGTTACTAGGAAGAATCCTTAATGTTGGTAGTATAACCGAATCATATATTTTTTTTGCTTTATTTGCTTGCATGCTGATCTTGCAGGATCTTTTTTTTCTGAGGTCAATTGACATCTTCGTAACTTCATCTTCTGCTGCTATGATGGATGTAGATGCAAAACTCGTTGAAACTGGTGAAGAAATATTGTTTGAAGGTCTACAGAGATTTATTGAACCTTTTGAACTGAAACATGTTGAATGTGTAAGCATCATTACATTTCAGGAAACAATCCATTATGTTTTCAACTCATTTATGATTTCTATTGCTTATTATAAAGACCCAAGGAAACGCTAAAAATACAGGATCAAGCAACTGTACCAGAGTTTTAAGTTCCGACATCCCCTGATTCTTCCTACACCAATCCTCCACATGACCAGGAAGACGAAGAACGGCCATATTTTGCACTAAATATTTTCTATTTATGCTTTCTGTTTGCTTCATATTTATCCATATGCAACTTTTTGCTTTCTGTTTGCTTCATATTTATCCATATGCAACTTTTTGTTTGGTACCTAATTTAGAATGGTATTTTGTCAAATCATCAACAAGTAGATTCATGCGTCCCAAGAGTTTGAATTGGACATATATTACAGCTTGATCATTCTTGTCAGTGTTCTAGAGTTTCTGCTTTGTTTGGATTGCTGGAGTTCCTGCCTTCTTTGGACATCTGAAGTTTCTGTATTTGTGGTCAAGAGTTTTGCTTTCTGTGGAAGTGGTAATGGTGTTTACTAGAATTCATTGTTAGGATTGTCATGATGGTTGTGGAAGTATTGATGATATATATCTGAATTAATTTATGGAAGTACTTACCACAAAATAGCGATGATATCTGAGTTAAGTAGGATTGTAGTAGATATCATCTTTTTTGTTGTTGTTATATACTTGTAACCAATGTAACTACATTTTGTATATAGTATGAGTCACAATTATGTACTTATTCAACATATTTGGTATGCTAATTCCACATGTTACAACACCTATTTTTGGTAATTTTAATGTGGAGTGTCGACAAAATTTGTGTTAATAACCTTTTCCCCAGGAAATGATACTAAATATTTGGTTTGTTCGTAGTTCTTTTAGTATATCACATGCTTCTAGTGAAGCATATAATATATATGCATTCAATACACAACATTATAAGTTTAATACATAACTTATAATTTCAATACATAACTGTATCCTTTTATTACACAAGTTCAAGAACTCTTTAATTCATAAAAATCATTATTAAAATAACAATAGCATTATAAGTTGAATATAATGTTGTTTAGTATGGTTTAGCTTGTCTATTGGATATTTTGGTTAGCTAAAATTTTGGAAAGTTTAATATACATAACTATAAAAGTTAAATATACAAATACATCATTACAATACACAACTGCATCACTTTAAAAAATAAAACCGCCAGTGAATACACATCTATATGTGTTCAATACACAACAGAATACGTTTAATAAACAAATACTGTTGGTTGTCGCCAGAGAAGAAGAAGTGAACAACATAAGCTTCTAAAAGAGATACGTACATAAACATGAATTGTTGATCCTTGTGGAGGAAATGAAGTAGATGGAGAGTTCATGTTGTTGTGCATGGTATGAGAGTTAAGACATTGATTGGTATTGGAGAGAGGGGAAATGTTTGATTTTATATATTTTTGGGATCAAACATATAAATGATTAATTGAAGTCAACATAGAGAGCTTGTGAACATCCCCACTTAAGCTTACCAAAGCTGTTAAAGGACTTACATAAGACTAAATTACTATATTATAACATATTTTTCTATAGGAAAGAGAGAAAGAGAGAGAAAGGAAAAAGAGATGTTGGATATAGAAATAAACTTCTAGTAAATACACATCTATATGCGTTCAATAAACAACAATATATGTTTAATACACCAATATATCATTTCAATACACAATGATATCATTTTATTACACAAGTTCAACAATTCCTTCATAAAAACTCATTCACAAAATATGTCAAATCCAATCCCATTTTGAGCAGACAAAAGAGAAAATAAACATATTGGATATTTTGGTTAGCTAACATTTTGGAAAAATCATTATTAGTTATGTATTGATATATGTTGTTTGTGTATTGTTATATGTTTATTATGTATTGAACTTGTATAGTTATGTATATTCCACAAGTCATTATATTTTGCATCCCGGTTTTTAAAATTTTGAACCTGTCCACTTCGGTTGGGACAAGTTATCTAAATTCATGTACTTGTTGACTAAATTGAGTAATGGAAGTTGCACAACCATTATTGATAGTATTGAAGTCGTGTGGTTATGTATTGTGGTAATGCAGATGTAGATATAAATGAAATGGAAGACTCTACAAAACTTCATCGCTTTCATAAATAAAACTTCAAATGAATACACATCTATATGCATTCACTACACAATATTACACGTTTAATACACTAACATATTATTTCAATACACAATGATATCATTTTAGTACATAAGCTTAACTACTCCTTCATTAAAAACTGTCAAGTGATTGACAGAATTTTATGCATATCTTTGTGTCTTATATCCATTATCTTTCACCCCAAACACATCTATATGCGTTCTTAAATAAAACTTCCAGTGGATACATATCTATATGCGTTCAATACACAACAGTATATGTTAAATACATCAATATTCATTTCAATACATAACGGTATCATTTTATTACACAAGTTCTCCGGAATGTATAACTGGATCTGAACACTACACTTTACAGAAATAAGTATTAGAAAAAATGATATTTCGTAGAATCATGCAAGTCTACAAACTTGAAGGTGGCGACGATTATCTCACAAATCTATAGATCTAAAAATGGTTTTTCCGAACTATAGTTCGTAAGAAGTTGGATATAACTACCTTTCTCGTTTGTAGGCATACAAAAGAATCTTTGAAAGGAACAGAAACGGAGGTGAGATCTGGAGCTAAAGAGTGATTAGATAACAAATCTGTTTTTTGTTTTCCGAGAAAAAAATAGAATTTGAAGTCCATATTAGAAGTAGATGAATGGTTCATGTTGTTGTTCATGGTATGAGAGTTGAGATATTAATTGGTATTGGGGTTCGGAGAGAGAGAAAATGTTTGATCTTGTATATTTTTGTGATAAGATATATATAAACCATTAATTGAAATCAACTTAGGGAACTTGTAGACATCCCCACTTAAGCCTACCATTAGGGTTGTAAATGGGTAGAATTTTACCTACAACCCACCCCGCCTAACGCGGGTTGCAGACAAAAAATTATTACCTGCTAACCCGCCACCCGCACAACCCGCAAAATAAGCGGGGTGGGTTGCGGTTTTCTCGCAACCCGCCCCGCAGAAGCCTTATATTTTGTTTGATTTTTGTATTTTGTTTTGATTTTGTTTGTATTAAAAACATACATTGATTGATTTTTTCCTTGATTTTTGTACATAGCTTTGATTAAAATAGATAACGTTAAAGAAAAAGGAAAGAGAGATGTTGGAGATAAAAATGACATGGAGCACTCTACAAAACTGCATCACTTTCTTAAATAAAACTTCCAGTGAATACACATCTATATGCGTTAAATAAACAACAGTATATATTTAATACACCAATATTTCATTTCAATACACAACGATATCATTTTATTACACAAGTTCTGCTTGAGGAGCTTTTAGAAATCTGATGCATTAATAACATAAGAAATGTGTAGTCTCAAACGAAGTGTCAGGCTGTCAGAAGGGTTCCAACAGTGGTGTTGAAGGTCGTAATTGATTATTTTTGGGTGGCTTGAAACAACTAACAATCTCCTTCGAGGAAAAAAATGCAAAAAGTTGTTTCAAATAACATAACAGATTCCGTGGACAAGAAATGGTTATCATTCTCACAGAAAATGATATAAAGATTGCTTGCGCAGCAAATAAATCTTTGTTATTTCATTACAAGTATCTGACATAAGATCAATCATGAAAAAATGTTACCTTCATTTCCTTCATCATGGCTTCAAAAGCTTTGCTTTGAAAAGCTAATACTTGCGATTCAATCAGATTCGGCAGAGTTGAAAGCGTAGAGTTGATCTCATGCAACTTGTCCTCGTTGTGTTCCTTTTTCAATTGTTCGTTGGCACTTCTTAGACCTTTATCAAGGCTAGCTTTGAGATCTTCTTTCCCCTTCAACTATTTACATGGTTCGCAATGTAGACGAGTCCAATTTCCAAACTTTAAAGAGAAACTAAACACAAACATGTAGATAACTGAAAACTTTTCTGCTCTTACTATTAACTACAACAAAAACAGAAAGTCACAAAATTCCCACATACCAAAATTTTGAAGTTGGTTTTCTTTAGAAGCTCAAACAACCAGAATCTCTGTTCTTCTTAGAAACCCCCAATTCATATCCGGATGTACAACTCAACCACTTTGAAAGAGCAGAACATCACACATACCAAAGTAAAAAAACACAAACCAAAACAAAAAAACTAAAAGATCAAAAATTCAACCACCAAACCAAAACAAAAAAACAAAAAAAAAAAAAAAAATCCCCCAATTCAATATCTGGATGTACACAAATCAAATACATAAACTAGTGGAAGATCACAGAAATAGCTGAAAGATCAAAATTTTAACAACAACAAAAAATATCCATACCCAAATTGCCCCCGCGCTTAGCGGAGCTACAATCTGAGTGTCTCCTGGCGACATCCTCGAACTTCTTCTTCCCACTCGAGATCTCCTCCTTAAGCTCCGTCAGCTTTTCGACGGCGTCGGCGCGGGCGGTACGGGAGATGACGTTGCCGTCGGGGTCCTTCCAGGATGCCTTCCGGCGGGATTCCGCGTGCTTGACGAGCACGTGGGAGGCAGTGACCTTGGCCGTGGAGGGACGGTTTTTTTTGGAAGAGTGGGGCTCGGCCGACGTGGTGGGACTCTTCCGCTTCGGGCGGGGGGCGGCGAGGGAGGATGGCAAGGGTGTAATTGGGAAGAAACGAAAGAAGGAGGAAGAAAGAGAACGTGATGGGTGCATATAGGAAGGAATGAGGGGAGGTAAAAGGAGGATGTGGTGATTACGAAACTACCTTTTTTCATTTTCACCGTTAGATTAGATCTTGATGGTGTATGTTTGGGGTCTCATTATATTAAATTAAGACCTGGTCTCATTCTAATACCTCCCTATATATATATATATATCCTTTAACTAACTCTCTCCTGCTCGTATTGTCCCAATTCTATGGCCATCCGAGTCCACACCCTAAAGCTTAGACATCGCCATCACTATCTCAACTCTCCCGAAGGCACCTACACATAGAAGGTACCCAATAACCATCCAGCTGGTTTAGACACATATAAAGGTTCCAAAAGAAGGCAGGCATTATGCACCATAATGGATGTCTATAACAGGGTACGTCCAAGCTATCCTTCCAACCAAAGTCACATGTATGTTTGTATATCAGTCTATTTCAATGAAAATTAGGCAGCTATATATCTACGTATATGGTTTGTGTTTACTATATGTCGAGATTGTAGTTATATTATTTACATTAATAATCTATCAACTTTGTGAAAGACAAACAACGTACATTACCACCTTGTGGAGCGCAGCACGGATATTGAAAATGTTGGTGATTGTTGAATGTAGTTTAAGTGATTTGCAAATAGAATCTTCCAAGCATTAATCAATATGTACATGCATACATACAGATATATCAGGTTACACTTATGCGGTATGTTCCCATAATTTTATTGCATTGTCCATATACATATGCTTTTCTATTATGTTACTATGATTAGTTGAAATAATGAGATTGTGTGTGTGTTTAACAAATTGTCTATATATACCAACTATCCCTTAATCTCTCCACCCTCCATCATTCCCGTGAAGCCCATGGGCATGCATGCATAAGCCCCACAAGGTAGAGGACAAATATTTCCTGGTTCACTTTAATCAATTCCATCGATCCGAGAAGATGCTGGACGACCTCCCTTGCATCTTTTGGTGATTATGATGTTACCTCTCACCCGATTCATCTTTCCAACGTATGATTGATGCCTCCTTGCATGCCAGAGATTGTTTTTCTAACCAAAGCGCGCACTCCATTCCTCTTTCTTACGGAGTTACCGTAGTTAATACTACTGTCTTTACGAAGACCTACTCGATCACATGCGAATTTACAAAAACAATGATTATGGAAAAGATGGACATGAATATGTATTAAATTTGTTGGAAAGATTATGAATTGACATTACACTACGTACAATCTCTTGGGTGCTCCATTTGAGTTACTTTCTTTCTCCTTTCTTGGTATGTAATGAGAACCCCGTTTCACTAATGGGTTGGTAAAGCTGGAAAATAAAAGGCAAAGCAAGATGTAGAGATGGAGTCATCATATACGTTGAAAGAGGGTCCACCACTTGGAGCACAAATCCAAAAGGTGTTCCCATTATTCTCAGCATCACTCACAACTACACCTTCATTTTGTTCAGAGAAAAAGATTATGATTCTGTCTGCTGCTTCTTTACCTGACGTGTTTGCTTGTCTAATCATGACCGTCCACTTCAATGTCAACGGCATGATCAGTGTTTTACTTTCTTTTACTTTCACCTTTCACTATTTGGTTCTCCCACTTTTCCTTGCTTAAAGTGGACTACAGGTTTAAACATGTTCTCAGTTCCACCACCTTTATGCTCAAACCAACGTGGTTTCATTGTTTCGTGTATGTTCTTCAGCTCATCGAACTTGTGGTTATTCTCAGCTCATGTACTTCACTGATATTTGGTGAAAGGTAGTATGGAGAGCGAGTTTTTCTTTGGGACACATAAAAATAGAATAAGTTGCAAAGTATCTTCTAACTATGAGATAGGTTAAAATTTTACATCTTAACTATCAAATGTCACTTTGAGGAGTTTTTATTATAGATGACTAATGTATCACCGTGACACCCTACTAATTAGAGTTTCACTTTGTCTGAGCAAACAAAAAGGTGGTGGGAGTTACCACAACATTTCAAATTTGAATTTTTAAAGGCTCAATTGGTCTGAATTTTTTTATTATAATAAAATTTAATAGAAAATTAAATATTTTAAGATCTACTCCCCTCGACATAGTCAGGCCTGAGACGTCCCCCACCCCTCGGTCCTGCCACCTCTGAGGGGTACCCTACCCCACAGATTTGGCAAGTCTGAGGGGTGACCACAATCTAACGTCGTGCTTCGGTCTCTTTTCCTTTCTCCTCTGGTGATAGCATATTTCTAATCTACCGAACTCAGTTGCTGATATTTGAGGTAATTTTTTCATTCTATTTTGAATGATCTCTATTGAATAGTTAGCAATTTTGTCAAAAAATCAAGCAATTTTAGTATGAAATTTATGAAAAAATACTGCATTATTGTAGATTAACGAAAATGATCCTGATAAGTGTGTACTTTGGTGGTTATATAACTCAAAATGCAAGCATTAGTGTGGAGTAGAAAATATGCCCAAAACTTACACTTTCAGCGAGCGAAAATGTGATCCTAGAAGAAATTAAGGGTTGGATTTGCCAAGGTCTTCAGGTCGTAGAATCTCGATACTCGACTGATATTTAATGTTGAGTCAACATTGCACCGAAATCAAGTCCTCCTAAACACTCTGGGTCATCTCCACCTAGAGACTCAAAAGGGCCCACAAGTCTCGGCCAGGCTACAAGAAATCAAGTCCAAGCCCTGCCAATTTTCTTCTTACCGCTCCGACATGAAATGGACAAGTTTCGGTACAAACACGAAAGTATCGTCGCACCCCAATTGTACACTAATGGTTTGTCGAGATTCTGCAAATACATGACCGACACGCTGTCTCCAGAGGTATCAGGAAAAATCATGGATCCGAACAGATCTAAAATGAAAACTCGTGTGTATCGGGTCACCTCCTCTTCTGTGGGATTGTTCGGAAGGTTATCGTAATTCGTCCACAACCACTTTAGACCGATTCTAAACCTCAACTTCTCAATAATTTCTTGCTCATTTTCTCCCATCCTGCGCTTACCTTTCTTCATCATATTAGTGTTGATATCGATCCTAAAAACGTATTTAATTAATTCCCCACAATCTCGATCACTGGACCCGATTATCGGAAGACCACTGATAGGCAGACCCACAAGCAGCTCACATCCTACATTATCACTCCAACCTCCCCAACCGACAAATGAAAAGTGTGAGTCTTGGGACACCAACGCTCTACAAGTGCAGTTATCAGTCTAGGGTCTGTCTTTGTATGTTTTATCTAAGCAAGCTGATACAGTCCTAAATTCTTTATGTGCCTGACTAGAACTGTCGTGAAATGGAATAACAGGTCGATGCGCTCGATAGTCCAGCACAACCTACAATATTTTAAAATATTTCGTCAAATTACGCAACCAAAAAATACATGCAATTCAAATATCATGCCAAATTAACTTAATATGGTTTGTGTTTGTACTTACATTTGCGAGAACATCATTCACTCTAAACATGCAATTTTCTATTACAAGGAGTGGGGAAATAGACTCCTGGTCGATTGCGTCATTAAGATCGGGTTCGTTTGGAAACGGATGCCTATTACCCAAATTTGTTATTCCAAAAAACTATTCATGAAATAAATAAATTAATTAAATATAACAATTAACAAAAAATTGTAATGTTCATAATTTTAAAATATTTATACCTACATCAACTTAAATAAAATTTGCATTAACTACAATAAAAAACATTTACTCACTTTTATAAGTATCCACAAGCCACTAACAATGATCACAAGCAATTTGCCTTGTAACAATTTTAAATTTTAACTAGGAATCTAATACTATTTATCAAATTTAAATAAGCTCTACAAAATATTGAACAAACTAACAAAAATAATTACTAAACCAACAATCACCCATTTTTAACTACAACTACATATCAATTCTACCCATTCTTAGAAAAAAAGGACTACATAATGGAAAAACTCACATGACTTCTTCACGCCACGGATCCGGGATCTCTGCGGTGTCGTGGGGCTTCCGTAGGCGGATCAAGGTGGTGGTTTAGGTCTGGGGTCGCCGGAAGAGAAAGGTGAAGAGTTCCGTGGGCTTTAGATTGTGGTCACTCCTCAGACTTGCCAAATCCGTGGGATGGGGTACCCCTTGGAGGTGGCAGGACCAAGGGGTACGTGGGGGACATCTCAGGCCTGACTTTGTTGAAGGGAGTAGATCTCGAAATTTCTCTACCGTTTACCTAAATATTTAATTTCGTATTATAATTTTATTATATAAAATTTTTGACAATTGGCGGTAATATATATATGTGTGTGTGTATATATATGTGATGATGATGATGATGATGAGGTCGTTGTTGTGAGTCATTGGATCGAGTCAATTAGGAACGTTATCATATGCAAGCTTGGAAATTTTTCTCTTGTTTCTGTTTAGATACCAAGAATTCATATGAGCTTTCCCAAGTCAATCGATTTATTATGAATTTATAACACAGCGCAAAAGGTTAATTTACCAGATTCATCATCTCTGAAATCCAAGCATTCTAAATTTGTATATGTTCAAGACTGTATTTTGTAAAAGCTAGATGCTGAATTAATTCGCCCTTCTTGACCAATCAAGATCACTGAACCATGGTCAATGAGCTAGCTCCATGGGTGAAAGTGGAACTTAGAGCTTTCGTTAGTCTACATATATGTCTTTCACCTTCAATTAAAGTGCAACTTGCACCAGCCCATTGGGACATTTCATTCTCAAAATTATGCTACATATGCTCTGGATCCCACTCTACATTTGAAAAACGCTGATACATGACCCCAATAATTCTAAAGTATTCATGCACATGTTGATGAGGACTATCTTCAGCTTTTTTTCTCCAAAAAGAGACCGCTAGGCATGTGCAATTGCAAGAATTCTTGGTTCACTTTGCAGTCTTCCCCACTTAACCATCCCATTCCTATTTGAATGCTGCTTGGGATTACATGTTGACCATCACTCTCCCAACAACATTACAAAAACATAAAACACTTACATTGTCATTGCCAACGTAAAGCACATAGATCCTATTGGCCCACAACCAAATCACATCGAGTGCACCAAACTTTGGTATTATTAGCAGAATATAAGGATGTTATATTGCAACTAACAAATGAGTGACAAGTTGATTAAATTCTTTCTGCTCAGGACCAGCAGACCACTGAGAGATCATTTTCTGTAGCTATAGCATGAATCAATTGATTAGGGTCTATACCTAGCTTTGCTGCCGTGAAAATCACGAAATCCACAGAATATCTTCTGCGCAAGTGTGCGTGACCACTTACTTACTAGATCTTCACTTGTATATATGGAAAGTAAAATCTTTCATATATTTTTAAGTGCTAATATCAATATGTGCATGGCTGGAGGTAATTAGTCGTTGATTGTACGTGCAAGTGTTGGTTTAATCATTACATTGTACCTTAAAACCTAGAGTTAAAGATGACGTGGGTAATCCAGATTTAGTTAAGTAGAAGGATTAGCAGAAAAAGAAACGTGGGATATGACATGGGCGGTGCGAGGGATTGAATCATGGTTCGGCGCCGCCACCCCACTTCTGTATTATATGAAATTATTAAATAAAGAGATTGGCGACATACAATATTCACGAGAATATGTAGAAACTAGAAAGTGAAAGTTCATGCAATAAATGAGATCGTTTTGGTTTAGTTATATTAGGGGAAAATGATATAGTGTTTCTCTCTAATTTGTTTGGTATAAGGATTAGCTGCGATTAGTAGTCGAGACCGGCATCTCAAGCAATTAAACACTCCAAAAAAAGACAAATATACATACCCATGTGTTCTTTTTATATCATTTTGGGTAAATTACAATTAATTTGCCTCACTTATGTGCCAGTTTCGATAACCTCCTATATTCTTTTAAGTTTTAAAAGTCACAATATTATTCTTAAATTATTGATTTATACTAAGTTGTCGTCTTTAGACCACATTAATCCATCAATCGAAAACTCACACACATTTGAGAAGAGTGACCACAATTTAGTTCAAAATCCATATAACCAGCTTGCCCAATGCCCAGCAAAGTTGTAAGAAAAGAACAAATACTTGACTAGCAGTAGTATGTATACAAATTGTAGATTTGTAGGGATGTCCCATTTCTGTTTCAAGCCTGCAACCTAAAATTAACCTTTCATGGTTAGTGAGGGAACCAAGATGCATGTAATAAGGTTTATGAAAACGGCTTTTGAACGATATCTTGAGTTGATTCTTCAAAAAAATGATTTGGTAGACCAATTCGTAGTTCAACACCTAATTCAAACAATAGTTGATTGTAGACACCTATGTATTATGATATTATTAGAATATAATTTTAAGAGGATTTATGATCGAAATTATTTTCAACCATCATATATACATTCAAAATGTAAAAAAAATAAAAATAAATCAAATTTCAACTTCATATCGCTCATGCTTTGGCAATGTAGCCTAAGGGTCCGTTTGGTAACACAGATTATTACGTCTGCGGCAAACACAAATCCCAGACATCATTTTGTTGTACCAAACAACCAAAAATCAGATTTACGTTTTACGTCCCACACCAGACGTCCCAATACAAATTGAGACGCTGGGGTGAGTGTGCTTCTGGGTGAGACACATGCTTTTTGGGTTAATGGACCATTTTACCATTGTGCTTTTTTGTATTTACATGTCACCCAACATATATAAACCAACTAATCCCACAACCACATTCTCTCTCCCAAAACACAAACCCAAGAATCAAAACACCCAAACAACATGTGAGATTGTTGGGTTTTGGATAAGGGTACCTCAGACGCACGAAAAATGAAGGGGGGCATCCAAACAAAAAAACATGCGTCTGACTTCTTCACACGAGACACTGAAATTTCTAAAAAATTTCGAACGCTACGTCTGCAAACACAAACTCAGACGTACCGTGTTACCAAACGGACCCTAAGTTACATTTCAAATTTCATGATGGCGTCTGTGTATGGACTTGATTTCTGAAAAAGGCCGTGATAACAGTAACATTACTGTTTATTTCAAGACCTATTTTTTGTGGGGGCCCAATAGCCCATGTAGTAGACCTGATTAATTACTTTCAAGCTCGAAACGATGATGTTATATTCTTTTCCTTCGTCAGTTGCATTTAGATATTGTGTTTGGGTAGAAATTTATTGGAATCGATAAGTAAGATGCGAGTGATAAATTACGTATTTACTAACTTGTTTGGGTGTTATTTTAGTAAACTACTATTATTAACCAGTAAGATGGTGGTTAGGTGTATCCAAAAGACTTTCACTTTTAGGCTTCCAAATTTCATTATGGAACAGGAATATGGAGTCTACTTTTCCTCCCATCTGACTAGACTAGGGACTCGGCCGTGCACAGCCCCGGTTAACCCAGCGGTCCTTTACTCATTTTTTAATTTACGAAAATATCCTCCTCTCATACTATATAAACCCCAACCATTTTCATTTTCTTCGCACCAAATTCTTTCAACTCTTTTTTTAAATCTCACCAAGTTTTCTTTACTATTTCTCTATTTGCTCTGGTTTTATTGGAAACAGATTGATTTTGAGCTGAATCGTGAAACATAAAGCTACAAGTAGACCGTTGACCGTCCGATCTCGCGACTCATCCGCTCTTCATTTCTCAGTCTTTTATATTCTTTTTTAGTAGTTAATTTTAATTCATCAATCGTGATTTTTTCATTTATGAAAAAAATCACCTTTTGTTTGCATATTTACTAACTTACATGACTTTAATATCTGAATCTGAAGATAATAATAACACCTCCTCTTAATCCACATAAACCTAAGGGTAAAAGTACTAGAAAAAAACTAACAAAGTATAAGATGATTTTGATGAATGACAAGATAGTGAGGGTAAGGCAACTGCTACTTGTAAATCATGTGATAAAGAACTTACGACAAAGTCAAGTGGAGAACTAGTCATCTAACTAAACATTTGATTTTATGTAAACGTAAGCATGCATCATCGGTAGATTCACGTTAATCGGTTTTAGACATATACTAGTAAATTTCAGAAAAAAATATTCAATTAAAGGTAGAGATATCATTGTTGATTTCATAATTATATATGAACTACCATTTAACACATGTGAATCTAAAACCCTTAGGGATGCAATTTCTCTACCATAATCCATAATTTAAATCATGATTAGTTATTTTTCATCAATAAATAATAAGGTAGCATTAACTAGTGATGTTTGGATCAGTCCACATAATTATTTTTACCGTTGCGTAAATGTTCATTATCTAGATGATTTATGGTGTTTAAATGAAAAAAAATCATTTCTTTTTTACCTATTTTGCATTAACACACATCAATGTTATATTTGATCAATTGATTATATTAAAGATGTCTTGGTAGCTAATAATATTGAAAATAAAGTTTGTGCAATTGATGTTGATAATGCTACTAATAATAATTCATCAATTAAAATGCTTATAAATTATTGTCATGATCATGTAGATGATTTACTCTTTCAGACGTGTTTGTCATACTTTGAAATTTGTAGTACAAGATGGAATTGACATAATTAATCTTTACTTAAAAAATATTAGGAATTAAATTGTATTTGTAGGTTGCAGTAGTACATCTAGATATTAAAATTTTAGATAAATTTGTGTATATAATCATATATAAACCTTAAAAGTTTAAATTAGATGTTCCTCGTAGATGAAATTCTATATAAGAAATGTAAAAATGTTGTTATCTTTATAATCTTGCTATTACAACATTTTATAATGAAAAATAAAATGACTACATGCTAACCCACATAGATTGGGATAATTGTAAAATTATGTAAGATTTTTTACAATATTTTTTTACATTTACTAATAGATAATTGGGCAATATTACCCTACCTCTAACATATTTATATAAGTATTATTTCCAATTACTAGAGTATTTGCGAAATATAGGTTAATTTGTAGTTTTGTTGAAATTTTAAATGTAATGAATGGTAAGTTTAATAAATATTGGAATCCACCTCTATTTAGTTTTTGTTTAACTTTTATTATGGATATTAGATTTAAAATTAGTGGTTAACATGTTTTTTTGGAAGAAAATTTTGATAATATGAGTTATGAAATTTTCCTAAAACAGGTGAATAATTGCGAGTCTTTGTTAAGAATATATATTTTGAAGAATATGTTCGACTACATAATGTAAATCAAATGAATTCAATTGTTGTTAGTTCATCACCACCTGCAATGGATCAAGATGATGAGAACTCCCAATGGAATTGGTTAAATAAAAAAAGATTAAATTAATGCAAAATGAAACACAATGAATTAACTGAATATTTAAACATTGAAATATACTTGACTACTGCTGAATTAAAAGCTTTGGATGTTTTAGTTTGGTGGAGAAAGAATCCAGGTAGATTTCCATTGGTCTTTTTGATGGCACGAGACTTATTATGTTCTCTGACGTCAACTGTGGCGTCAGAGTCAACATTTAGTGAAGGTAATTGTGTCTTGACTGACAATAGACAACATGTCCGACAAGCCAATCCAAATGAACGTATTGTCACACGCATACTCCTTAAGTAGGAACCGTGTTAGCCTAAATCACTAACTTCTTCGAGTCACTTGGATTTGGTAGCATCTTCCATCTCTCCCGACTTGGCTAGAATGCAAAATAAAATAATTTCACAAACACAAACATGCATATAAAGATACACTTGTGAGGTTTGCTCAATATGCGATTATATTATTCACAAAGATTGAGTTACAATACTTGTTTTACAAACACACAAATGAGGGGAGGGTACCCTTATATATAGGTGAGGGAATCCTCTACCTTTGTACAAGAAAATGGTTTGACTTTCTCCCATATTTAGAGTATACAGATATGTTTCTACTTCCTTAGATATTTTAGCTACACAACAAATATCAGTTAAGTACCCAAAATATGTTTGGTCTTCAAGTTAGCAAATATCTAGCTTCTAGAAAGCTATTGTGCATCATTTAGGAGAAAGTTCTTTCGAAGTTCTTTTTCTAAGAAGAGTTTTCTTTCTAAGAAGTCAAATTTGATTTGACTTCTGCCTCTTCAAGATATTTTCAGAGAAGCAAAATTGTCTTTGTCTTTTTGCCTCTCGGTGAAAGCGTTTCAGTATGCCTGAACGATTGGATGAACGTTGCGAACAGAATGCAAATCATGCATCTTAACAATAAAAATGACAATGAAGATTTAAGACGAATTAGTTAAATCATTCTGTTTAATGAGTATATTTTCCTAATACCTCTACGTTATTTTCATCACTCCTTAGGTTTAGCTAGCATCCGAGTTTTTTTCATATGTAACCAATTATGTATTTATATTGTTTTTCGATTTAAGTCAACAATTATTAATAAATAATTTGGTTATTTTGGGGAAAAACAGATTGTGTTTGTGTTTGTTAATTCAATTGTGATCGTATACTTGCTCCCAATTAAAAAACAACCAAAAAAATCAAAACCTGACTTGACCCGACGCCCCTGATCTGACACAAATTCGGCCCGACCTGGTCTACATCTAACCTCAACATTTAGGTTTTTTTGCATCTTCTTCTTGAGTTTCTAGTCAAATTTAACGATTTTTTAAATGATTTTCTTCAACAGCTAACTCTTGCAACGACAAGCCAATGCCCTGAACTAACACAAATTCATGCACTATTTGTGCAACATATTGATGTCACAACAAATAATTGGTGACAACTAATACAACAAAAGAATTTGTTTTGTTTGAATAAGATAAGAAATTGTCTAATTGATAATGTAAAGAAGTAACACTAGGACTGTTAACTCTGGCTCGAGCTTGAAATTCGACTCGAAAAATACTTGACTCTAGTTTAGCTTAAAAATGAATGATTTTGATGAAAAACGAAAAATTCTTCCACTTAATTTGGTAAATGAACTGCTCAAACTCGAAAAGATTGTGACTCAACTTGAATTTTTTATTTTCTAATTTATAATTATTTTTTGTACTCGTAAGTTAATAATTAATCTCGAAATTCTAGGGGGCTACTATTCATCGCCGGAATACTACTTAAATCGCCCCAAAAATTACCTTTTTGCCATTAACAAATCAATTAACACTCATTTCGTCCCGTGTCTTTAAACAAGATTTTTGACTCAGTTTTAATCGCATTCCTAGTACCAACACCACGAAAATGTCTGGCGAAGCACTAGATCCGGCGAGGTAACGGAGACCGATTTTTTTCCGACTCGGGCGTCTGACTAAGATGCCTCCACCAAGGTGGAGGTGTGTTGGGCAAACGCCATTTTTTATTTTTTTTTAATTTTCTGTTAAATTAAGTTTTTTCAGGTTCCGTTGCAATATTTCGATGGTGATGGAGTAGATTACAGTGAGTTTTTTGATAGTAAACAAATATTTACAACAATCGAGGAAACTTGTAAATGGGCGAAACAAGTTGCAATAGGAGTCAAATTTTTTTTTGGTTATATCATCATACAAACCAAAAGCAGATAACCGGATGGATTGTTACCTGAGATGTGACCGCAAACATGAAATGAGTTCTCGTGATACGAGTATTGCACTGCGAAAGAACACAAAAAAGAAGTTGCGGTTGTCGTTTTTTGGTAAAAGTGGTCGAGCGACCGAATCGTGTTGGATGACTCGTTGTTTCTAGTAGCACCTATGGGCAACACAACCACGCACTTGCAGTTTATTCAGAGGGTCACCGACAGGTCAGCAGACAGTGTTGGGGCCAAGCAAATTGTTCGTGATTTGACAGAGGCACAAGCAAGACCACGTAACATTTTGTTGGCGGTAAAGGAAAAATTCCCGGAGGATAATCCCAATCAAAGACACATTTATAACTTCAGAGAGTACATGAGGAGGATGAAATCTGAAGACAGGAATCCAGCGCAGTAGTTTCTCAGTCAGACAGTGCAACATAACTATTTGCATTGGATTGTGGCAGATGAAGAAACTAATGTCCTCACTCACTCATTTTTGGCACATCCGACTTCAGTTCAGTTGTTGCGTACATACCCATTCGTAATCTGCATGGATTCGACGTATAAGACGAACAAGTACAAGATGTCTTTGTTTGAGATGGTTGGGGTTACTTCAACAAACATGAATTTCCTCGTCGGATATGCGATTTTAAAGGATGAGACCGAGTCTAGTTACCAGTGGGTGTTGGAGAGGTTGCGAGATATGTTATTAAATATTGTTAGCCCGACTGCAATAATAACGGACTGGGAGATGAGTCTGATGCGACCGGTGGCTGAGGTTTTTCCTGAGTCTGCTCATTTACTTTGCACATGACATATCAACAAAGATGTGTACAACTATGCATACCACGTATTCGGCAAGAGCAAACAGCTTGCAGAGAGTTTTAGGCGTGGAAAGTTGGGGAGGCGGCTCCGACGGTCGCCCGACCGTTGGGTTGGGCATCTCCCGCGGATGCCGCACCCAATATTTTTTTTTAAAATAAATAAATTAAAATAAATAAGACAATTTTTTAATTACCAGATTTGAGTAATCCGGGGGCGTCTGCTGATTCTTTTCCTGGCCTCCGAGACTTTTTTTCTGGTGAATATAAGAGTAATATGAAGAGAGAGTGATGTTAGAAGAGTGAAATGAAGAGTTATATAAATAGAAATGATAGAAAATTAAAATACTGTACAAACGATTTAAGTAATTTTTCGTCAATAAATAACAGTTCAGATATTCACTCAGCACGGCTAATTTACAAGCCCCAGTGATACGACGTTTCAGAAGAGAAAAGGTACAGATGAGCGGTGCACACTTGCTCCTCTCACTTCTGACCACAAAGGCGCAGCTAATCCTCTGCCTTTCCGTAGTTATTACCAACTTATCACTAAAAACTTTTGAGGGGAGGGAGAGAGTGGAGATCCCAATCTAATCACTCTCTCCTTTCACTTTCAATCGCCGCTCCTTCGCAGGTTTCGTCCCCCCCTCTCCGGCCCCGTTACTCAGGGTTTTCTTCTTTTGGTTTTTTTATTATTTTTATTTCTTGCTCTAAAGGAATTTAGCGTTGAATATTGGAATTCAGAAATTCTCTTCTATATAGATATAAGAGTTGTTTGGTTTGTGTGGGAGGTTTTAGGAGTCGGGAGATTGGATTTTGGAGAGAAAAATATGGAATTAAGTTAAGGTCCTTTGATTTCTCTAAATAAAAAAATCAGGTGTTATTTGCAATTAATCTAAAATCTTAAGGTCATTTTGGTGTTACATTTGGTGATCAGATTTTGGTTTTCGAAAATCAAGTATCGAATGTGATCTGCATTGTGTCTACAAACTTAGATTCTTCGTCTAAGCTATGGTGTGTTTGGGAACTAATTCTGATTTACGATTAGATTTCAAACAATCCAATAATCAAACTTGGATTCCAAATGGACCTTTAGAATTTTTACACTATGACTAGAGTACATTTGAGAACTGATGTTGAGATTTGATCGAATTTTAGAAAAATCTGATTATCAAATTGAGGTTCCAAATGGACCTTTAAGTCTCACATGAGCACCATCTCCTGCAAATATACACCCATCCTAAAACACACTGTTGTTCCGTACTGATTTTTCTCCCAAGAAGGCCGCACCACCACGCCACCAGCATTTCGATTTGACAATAATTGCTATTCTGGAGTAGTGTACATTCTTACAATGTTAATTTTTAATCTAGTCACGACGATGTTAAAAAATCTCAAAAGTGTAGTATGTTGCAATCTAATCTATTATCATCTGTTGTTGCTGATTTTGCCTATTCTGGAATCATAATGGTGGATGTCATTGGGAAGAAGGATTTCACCAGCTGCATACTAGGATTTGTTGTTTTCCCCTTTCATCTGCCCACTAAAATACATTAGATCCACTATACACCAGGCTAAAAGTTTTAAGTATTTTGAAAAAAAGATAGGTAGTTCGTTCACTTGATTTGATGGTTGAATGTTTTAACTCACTTGAAATGCATGTTTGGTTATGTTCATTTCAGTAGATACTCGTAGGGTGTTGAATATGACGCAACATGATGAATTGGATGCATGGAACTTATAAGGTATAAAAGATGCTATTTTTTCTCAGGAAGCATGATCTGATTGATTTTTACTATACTTTTATTGCTTAACTAAATTACCGTTGACCAAGTTTTCTTTCATTGTTCCCACATAACTGGGTGGGGTTTAAAATTCTGGTTTAGTGTCAATGATCCATGCAAGTTTTTCAGCTTAGAAGCACAAAATAACATGTATTCTTGATCTTCCTCTCCTTGTACAGCTATCTCGCATACTAGGAACCATGTCTTAGCTCTCTAAAACATGCATCCTATTGGATTACATTCAAGAACATGGATAGGGTATCCACATCCAAGGGCTTCGAACTAGGAGACCACTCTAACAGTGATGTTACTGTTCGACTGAGAAATAGGGAGGGAAGGCCTGAATTATTTTACTGCCACTCTTGTATTCTCATAGAAAACAGCAAGTTTTTTGCATTTCAGCTTTCCAATTCTTGCAACCAAGGAGACTCCCTTAAGTGCATCGAAGTATTTTGTTCAGGGTCTGAATATGATCATCATGTGAAGCTTCTGAACCTTCTTTATCTCTCAAAAGATCACATATTGGATTCACTGGACTCTGTAAAGACTGCTCTTGGTATTCTACGGGCTTCAGTTGCACTTAGCTGTGAAAATGTCACCTGCAGTTGTTTGCAGTATTTGGAAGCTGTGTCATGGGACGAGGAGGAGGAAGAAGAAATTTTAAGAACTGCTCCAACTCTTGGTCCTGTTGCTCGACCCATACTAGCTCGAATCTCTCCGGTTGATTTGAATTCTGTTAAGAATGTGTTTCTTTCTGCAATTCGTTTTGCCACCAGTATCCAGGGATACGTTCCTCCTTTTTCACATGAGCTGAAAACATCTGCACAGGAGCAGATAGAATATATGCTGGTTGAAGATGGAGATACACCTCTAATAATGGCTGATGAAGACATTCAGACTGAGGTGAGGTTGGGACTGTCCAAAATGTTTGCTACCTTTGAGACAGATCTCATTCTTCTCCCATCATATTTTGATGAATCACCAGACGAAGCAGAGAAGAAGGCCTTGCATAATTTGTCCGATCTAGAGTGGATGTGCAACTTACTCCCTAAGATGGATCTTATGAAGGATTTTGTTTTGCACTGGATCCAAATCTCGTCCAACGTGTTAGCTGTGATAAATGAAGAGAGGTTTCATTCGAGTTTGTGGGCTGTGAAGGCAAAGCTGATAGAAATCACCGGCAAGACTTTAGAGGCTGTTGGTTATGGCAGTGTCATTATTCCTTCCGAAACAAGGGTCCATTTACTCAAAACATGGCTCAATTATATAAGAAAGACAAAGCCCATGCTAGATTCGAAGAGTGCAGATGATGGAACTTTCCCTTATATGATGGACAGTGATCTGTGCCAGAGTATCGAGGGGGCGATTGTCTCACTTGTGTTGGCCTTGCCTTCTAACGACCAAGCAGACATATTGATCGACTGGATGAAAACCGAGCAACTAAAGTATCCAGATTTGAGTGAGGCGTTTGAGGTTTGGTCTTATCGTACTAAAACGGCCAAAAGAAGGGTGGTTCCAGGCCTCAAGGAAGTCAGTGGTCCTGCTGTTGCCTTTGATTCCCTTCGAAACTAGAGATGGGAGTGGTGCTTTTGCAGGGTAATTTGTAATTTCTGAATAGCTGCATTCTAGTACAATATTACATTTTTCTTTTTTTCTTTTTGCAGCGCCAGATTACATATTCGTAAAGATAATTAAAATTTCGACCTTCCCTAAATCTCTCTTTATTTTCAATGTAATGATAAATAGTCGGAACCTTTTCCGACTATTTTCAAGTCATGATTTTAGGATTATAATGTCCGGTTATTTTTGCTTGTTTGACTTCTCAACTGCTGTAATAGTGAATCCAGGGAAAGGAAAGTTATATTGACCTGTAGAAAAATGGGAGTAAAAACTTCTTGCTTTTATTAAAAGCCATGAACCTGAATTAGCAAATCAATGTCCTGTAAACAGTTTAGTTTTCTTCATTTTTCTTGCACCACAAAGACTGCAGGCAATAATCTACTTGTCAGGAAGGAGCAATATCTTTAGTGCCATCGATCTTGTTACCATCATTCAGTCAAATCTCCACCATAGAAGACGACCGTTGGAAGGTGGTAGTGGAGCATAATGAAGTTTGTTAAACCAACCAACCAGGCAAGTATGACGCCCCCACTAGGCCACTACACTTGGAAGGGCAAGTGAGTGGAGGAGCTCAAACAAGGTAAGATGTGGACTGGCAGATATAAAACATCTACACTTGGCCCCATCATGACCTAATACTTTATAAAAATTTTGTATAGTTGAAAGGGTATCACATGCCAACCTACCAACAAAATTGTTTTGTCCTAAACTTATGGTGGTTGCAGCAAACCATCTAGTCCTGAGTATTGCAGATGAAACACAAGTCCTTCGGTGTATAAAAATAGTGGTAGAACATGAATGGCACTTGAGCAAATTTGAGAGATGGTGAGCTAAAAAATAGTGTGTTATCCTTCCATTGGAAACCCTCTTGCTTAAATGAGTATTCCATGCAAATTAAGGTCTCACGGTTTTGAACTTTGCTGGAATGAGATGCTCATTCAGGCAAGATGCTTTTCGTGGAAGGAGATGTTAGAGCCTTTTGCTGTTATATTACCTTTTGTGCTGCAGTTTTTGTGTTTGATGGTTGAGTTCACTTCCCTCCTTTAAATTGAGGTGGTGTTTTTAGATTTTTTTTGTTTTGTTTCGGAGAATGTTCAAATTTTGTGGGCTATACAACGAAAAACTGGTTTTGCGAAGTCCATCAAAAAGATCTGGTTTTCCAAAAACACAGTCGTTATACATATTGGAATATGCTCAATATTAATCAAGAATCATTTCATGCTTTTGTCAAATTTCTTAGAGGAAAAGACAGATCATGATTGATGTGGGGTTTTCTTTCTTAATAGTTTGTCACCCAAAAACCGTGTCATACTTTGCTCCATATCTTGAACGGTTCAAGCCTCCAACCCAAGGAGAGATCCCGGTTTTCCAATAAGCTACGTCCTCTATGGCGATGTTCTTTTTCGAACCAAGAATTTAACTTCCAATGGCAAGAGTTCCACGTTTACCATGACCAAAGATATTAGGAGAAGAATCTACAATGCTTCCATTATGTGGTGATAAATATCTCCTGAAAGGCGGAAATTAATGCCAAAAATTTTGGGAGAAAAAAAATTGGCAACTAGAATTGGGTAATCGGCAATCCATTGGAAACATTACCTAGTTGCCCAAATCAATGTTTCCAGTTACTACTGCTCTCCTGTGCATCGTGCTGACCATTGAAACAAAATGGGAACTACTAAACGTCGTCCCAAAATTACTTAAATCGTCCCTTGAAATTACCAAATTGCCCTTAACAATATATTTAATACTCATACCGTCCCGTGTCTTTAAACAAGGTTTTTGACTCAGTTTTACTAACATTCCTAGTACCAACACCACGAAAATGTCTGGCGAAACACCTAGATCAGGCGAAGTAACGGAGACAGATTTTTTTTTCCGACTCGGGCGTCTGGCTAAGACGCCTGCACCATCGTGGAGGCGTCTGGCTAAGACGCCTCCACCATGGTTGCGGCGTCTTAGCCAGACGCCTCCACGATGGTACAGATGTCTTAGCCAGACGTCCCATTTTTTTTAATTTTTTGTCAAATTAAAATTATACGGTGTGTTATCTCAAATTATTTGACGTTTCTTTGCAAGTTTTCGGTGGTAACCGGTCGGATTACAATGAGTTTTTTTGCAAGTGATGAAGATTCAAAAAAATTCCAGATCCAACATTTTTTAAGTTCCAAATCCACCGTTGGTAAAACATCCTGACTTACAAATACCACATCGACAGGTCGTTCGGGGGTCTCGCTCACCGGTGAGCGAGCGGCATTCCACCTCGCCGGTGATGTGGCGGGGGTGGCAAGGGGGCAGCGCCCCCCTTGGAAATTTTTTGGATTTTGAAATTGTTGGATCTGGAAATTTTTGAATTTTCGGTGTACCGAAGAGGTATCGGTCATCCGAATATAGTAATTATTAACTTATTAATTAATTTAACAATTATCTAAATTTATAATCAATTATCTTTTTAAAAAAATAATAAAAAATTACGGGCGTCCGACGGAGCCGCCCCCACGTAGGAGGGGGCGTCTGGCTAAGACGCCTCTCCCATGGGGGAGGCGTCTTACACAGACGCCTGTCCCATGGGCGGAGCGTCTGGGTAAAACGTCGCCCCCATGGGGAAGGCGTCTTAGTCAGACGCCCCCTACTACGCGGGGACGGCTCCGTCGGACGCCCGTAATTTATTATTTATTATTATTATTATTTTATTAAAAAGATGTTAGATATTTTACCAGATTCGAGTACACTGGGGCGTCCGTTGGTTCATTACTGACCTCCAAAACATTATTTTTTATGATTATAAGAGGAATATGAAGAGAGATGTGTGATAGTAGGGTAAAATGTCGCGTTATAGCAGTAGAAATGAAAGAAGGGCAAAATGGTAATTTCAAGGGGCGATTTAAGTAATTTTGGGACGATGTTTAGCAATTCAGAACAAAATCGTTGATGATATATATTTGTCCACAAACTGACGGTTCGTAGGACTTGTTCAAGCGTTCTAATCAAGCCTAGTCCAAGATTAGGCTCATTTTGACCAAGTACTTGGACTAAATTCAGGATCAAACTCTAGTGAGCCCAGGACTCATCAAATTTAGTCTAATCTCCCTACAATCTCACCATTGAATCTTATTTACAGTTAATCTAATCATTCATTAGCATAACCGTTTTTTTCTTAATTTACCTTACAATTTGAAATGAACGGTGGATATTGTGAGGACTTAATTTTTCTAAATTAAGTCCTGGGCTCACCGGAGAATTCTCATATAAATATATATAATATTTATTTATATTATTAATCAAGATGTTGCGTGCTCTATGCGGAAATGTTTCCGCTCTGTTGTGTTGGTGGTGCAATGTTTTGGAAACAAAATATCCAAACAACTTCCGAAAGGTGCACATTTCGTAACGTGAATCTATAATCAGAAAATAAGAATACAATTATTGGCCTCATATTGTGTTGATAACTGTTATTCTGTTAACCTCGTCGCACGAGAAAACAAAGCAAATGCCACTTCAGAGTATACGGAAGAAAAATAAATAAAGAAAACCAACAAGCAAAATGAAGGCACTAGACCAGTTGGACAATTTCCCTCCTGTGCACTCTAAATATACCAACTGCCAATCTACCACAGTAATTTCCTATAAAACAGGAGCTCTTATCCTCCTGTTTGTTTGAATTTGAATATAACCTAAAGAGCTACGTAGATCTACAGAGTCCCGAAGGCAGAGGGACCAACCTACAAAAATGCATATATTACACAAATTACAACAGACAGAGCTTAGCACGAGATCTTGGTGATATCTTCCACACACCACCAAAACAATAGGGGACCATACTGATACTTACAGCTCCACCCACAAGCAGGCTAAGCAGGGGCACATGGTTTCCTCTGCAGAATTAACTATAAGGGGCCAGAAACCACATCCCAGAATCAAATCGCATTAACAGTGAATCCTTCTTCCATAATCCAGAGTGGGTTGATCACATCTTTACTGGTAATCCATAATTACAATAAGATCTGATCCGCCCATCGGCGCCAGCAGTTACAATCACTTGACCCCATGCATGAAGGGACTCAACCATGTTCTGGCAACAAGTGGTTAAGAACTTGCACTTGGATTTAGACAGCGAAGACGATGCTGTCAATGAGAACTTTGAAAGCTTCTCCTCCGGCCAAGTTGCAGAACTCCTGAACAGATATTCCGAAAAAATCCTGTGACTCAACGTACAACCACCAGGAGTTGTTGGTCGGCCGAGGCCACCTTCGAAATCTCCAATGAGGTCTGTAACGAGTTCCTGTTGAGATGAAAAGGCATCTGGGTTTGCTGGCAAATAATTTTTATATCCTGTCCAAGGTATTGCAACCAAAACATTGCTTGATTGGAAGCGCTCTGAGGACCATATATTTTTCACGTGATTGGTTGTGGGAGTATTCTCAGTTATATCATTCCAAACATAAACGTTAGAATCCTCACTTGCTGATATAATATGTTTTCCATCTGAAGTAAATGAGGCAGATATCTGGCTTCCTGCATTTCGGAGACCTGTAGAACAGATAACATCGATCTGAATAACCATATTTACAACATTAGAAAAAAGTCCAGAGCAAGAACAAGGGAAATAAGCAACTACCCCTGTATTTGGAGACAACTTCATGGTTATCAAGAATTCTTATGTGTGAATCAGCAGAAGTGACCATCAGCTTTTGTGGATCAGTAGGGGAAAACTATATGATGAAAAAAAGTAAACTTCAGCCATTGTTCACAATTAGCACAAAAGAGACGAGGATTAACAAAATAAAGTACATTACCTCAAAACCTGTTATCCTCTTTAAAAAAGATTTCTTTCTGGCAGGTAGCGAAACAACTTCGGCCTCCGACTTAAGCTGATTATCTGTAACATACAAGAAATTATAATTGACATCGAGTAATAAGTCATCTGTTAAGCAAATACAACTAAGAGCATAAAAGACTTCAGCAGAGGGTGGAAATCTTAAAGTAATTTGCCAAGCAATTTCACAATAAATTCAAATCTCAGTGAAAAACTGAGCCTTGCAAAACTTGCAGCTTGGAGAACATATGATACCCAACAGTCCAAAAAGGTGGACACAGACATGTCTATGTTTGGGAGGATCGGGATGTAACATGTAGTCCCTTAATATATGTACAATGTACTTCAGTTTCCTACTATAATGCGTCTTAACGGAGTGACGAGAACAAATTAAGGGTAAAATATCATGATCAAACCACTTCAGATAATGGAGAACTTGGGTTAAATGTCTCTGAACCACGCCTCCCTTTTAATGGACCTTTAGGAGTCTAAAATAATTGACAAATTGGGATCAAGCTCGTAAAATATTTTTTGTGATTTTTTTTCTTCAGTATTTTTTGTTTTTGATTTGAATTTGTCGAGAAGAACAGATTCTAAAAACGTTGAGTACCTGATGTGTCATAGAAACGGCAGTTCCCTTCCATAGACCCGATAACAACCTCCTGCAGGAACCCAAGCAGAAATTATATCCAGGAGCTCAAAGAATGCTATGCTTATGCATTACTATGAGAAGTTAGACACACCTTTCCATCCGATCTATAGCAAGCCGCACTGACAATTTCCTTCAAATTGGTCCAATTCACTACACGACACTCCTTTGTATCCCAAATACGAATTTTACCATCTATTGAACCACTAATAAAATATCGTTCCTCCACAGGATTAAATTGCACACATGTAACTGCATAAAACATGTAAAGCAAAGGTCAAGAGGCTTCATAGCACGACAGCCACAATAATATTGAATGTTTACTACAAATTAAACACTTACCATAATCATTATGATGAAAGACTTTGATGCAATTCTCACAATCCACTCGCCACAACCGGACAGTTTTATCAATAGATGCTGACAATAAACACTGTATGAAGATTCATAATTAGGAAACCAAATAGGCAAATATAAATGCAGATAAAAAAACACTTACTCTAGGAGAAAAGAAGACTAACCTTATCTTTTGACCACGATAGATCCAACACATCTCCCTTGTGTCCACGGAACTCATGTAATGGTTGTTCCGACATTTGAAAGATGTCAGGGGGTATAATCACACATGCAGAATCTAAGGAATTCTTCGCAACCCACAATTTACTCGATTTGTCTTTGCTTGTGTTAGTGTAGACTGGATTCAACTGAAGCTTATGGTTAGCCGTGAAGTATATACAAGAAGGATCCTCTTCAGGGAAATTATCTTGATTTGCCCAATTGCTCCCAGTCACATGCCACACTCGGACAACACCATCTTCGCCGCCGCTTGCCAAATACCGGCCATCAGGACTAAACTTCATGGTCAAAATTGGCCCTTCGTGAGCATCAAAATCCTGACCCACATAGAGCGCGGAAAATTCCTTGATTTTCTTCCGACAAAGATGAACCTTAATTCTATGTGTATTATTATCTACACTATGGTAGGAAGGCGTTTTGGGCGACACCTCGTGTTCACCAGCAACACAAGCAAAATTCATCCTCTTCAACCATCCGACCTTGGCTCTTTTAGGAGAATCGTGGTGATTCCGCGAACCGGCAGACGTAGAAGACGAATTATCCCTCTGCAAGATCCGCCTCAGAAAAGATGTATCCAAACTCCGCTTCAGCGGCGTCTCAGCAACGGAAACCGCGGTCGGACTAACACCTTCGCAAAGATCCTCAAAGTTAAGGGCAGCACCGTCAGCGAACCCCCTACTCCGACAAGACGAAGCGGACGACAAGATTAAATTGGAGTAATCGTTCTCCACATCCAAACTCCCCAAAACAGCCCCACTAACCGAAGTAAGCCTCTCAATGTCAACACCGTCTTCCTCCCGGTCCTCGACCGGGAATGGATCAGGACTGGAATTCAAGCCCATCCACCTGCTAAAATGAGTCCTCCTCTTATCAACACTCTCGAGCTCCCGAACCCACAGTCCGTACCAGTCGTCCCGATCCTCATCGAAGCCGCCGTCCTCGCTGCTCTCGGAACACACATCCGTCGCCGAGGACAGATCCTCCCTCGAATCGAAATACTCCTCTTCGAACCCGCAATCCATCACCACTGTTGCATCCCCAAAAAAACCGCTCCTTTCGGCAACGCGAAATCCACTAGTCACGTAACACCTCCAACGACCGCCGAATCGGGGGAGAATCCGAGAAGGACGGTGTGGGATCGGGACCTAGGGTTTGGGGTGGGGAAGGTGGAAGAAGGAGTTTTGGGTTTGGAAGATAATGGGATGAGATGGTAACTTCTCGCTGTCTTCTCATTCTCTTCTCTTCGTGACTCGTCACTGACCGCTTTATTTTTTTATTTTTTTATTTATTTATACGTGCGAGACCGCGAGTATTGTGTGTGTTTTATAGGAAAATTAAATGATTGTTTAGAATTAGAAATGTTTTGCGGATGATTCATCTTCCTTAACTTCCAATAGTTTAAGTAGATTTTACTCTTATTAATATGGTGTAATTCCATTTATTTTGGTTGTAACCCCTACTACATCCTCACCTTATATATAGGGGACTATTGTACATATTTGGTGATAAGAAAATGAAATACATATCTCTTTGCTCTCCAATATTTTCTTCTTTAGATTGTTTGTTTTACAACACGTTATCAGCACGATAGTTTCTTGTATGATCGACCGAAGCATGAACTGATTATAATCTTGGTAATTTCTCAACAAAAAAAGTTATTGTTTTGAGATTTTATATATTTCAGGGTTTTCTCATGCATGCTTTTGTTTATGCAAGTAATTGATGATTTCTGAATTGTGTTGACAATTAGTCATGACACACATCAATATTTTATTTGGAATATTTCTTGCTCACAATATTATTCATGTTATATGTAAATCTACGATTGTACTTTACCATTTTCTATTATTGATTCACTTAATGAAAAAGAGAGAGTTAATTCAGACTTTATAATTCATGTATTTTTAAAAGTTTCTTCACATGTCTCAATAAATCAAGAAATCAGTTTTCAGTTTACTCGTTGTAGATCCACGAGTTTATGAGTACATGTAAATCTTATTTGCACCTTAATTTGAACAATATTCAAGGCAGATATTTTAAATCATTGTTTTACCTAGCTTTAGTTCTTCACTTGGTGTATATCAATATATGTCATCAAAAATCAATTTTATCGGTGCATGGTTTCAAATCTTAGTTTTCTTTAGTTTTGGTGCCTCTGGTGCATAATATATTGGTATTACAATATTATAATATAATCTCAGAGTTCTTAAGTTTACAAATGAGAAAACTCCCTAATTCTTCTTTGATGTTGTCTTTCTCCGATCGAACTCTGATTTGAGTGTTTAAAACTCCATTTTATGGTTACAACGTGGTCATTGAATTATATACTTATTTTCTTTATAAGCTTTTTTAAAATTGCAATACCTACGGGCTGCTTAAATATTATGTTCCCAAAAAGAAATATTATTAATTGCAATTGACATTAAACGGATTTCATTATGATATTAATCAAAATATGGAAGGATGATATTTTTTTAGAGCCTTTGAAACTTGATTTGAAATATGGTTGTGAATGATATTTGGGTTTAAGGTTATTATAAATCTAAAATATTTATAATGTGCTAAAAATGGGGAAATGAGTTCTACCTCATGTGGCTTTTTATAGATTCACTTGCTTGATATTTACAATGTACATGAGTTTAAAAAGGGGGTAATAAGGTGCATGTACCAAATATACTTAATGATTTTATGTTATGACTTTTAACTTTATACTTGACATCTTGTATAAGAATGTCGTCTTATCATGGATTATGGATGTTGAACCCAACCCATCGTCTTTCAAAATATCAATGACTAGAGAGAAAAAAGGCATCAAATCAAGATAAAGAGGAGGTTGTAATTTTCTTTTACAATCCTATTTGTTAAAATGATATAAAAGTATTATGATTTAATCTCATGTCTATTTTTGTGGTTGGACAAAACATCGAGTTACTGATCAAAATTCCATGATTTCTCGATCCAATGAAGCATGAAAATAAATAGTTACATATTTAGTAGTGCTTCTAAAATTGAATGATATATATCTAATGCAACTTTGTGTTGATTCACTTGCTTAATATAAGTTATATGAATTCTTAGTATCATGCTGATTAAAAGAGTATTTGTAAAGTGGTTCAAGCATGCGATTATTACTTGTTAATTTTTATGCATCACATGCTCATTCACAACTATTACAAGCATTCATCTCGTGAGTACATAATTTTTATTTTGATAGATGTATATATATAATAAAATGTACTATATTATAGTGGAATTCAAATTACCAAGTTACAAGTGATCATTGTTATTGAAAATGATATGTATTGGCCCAGAAGGCGAATATCTTGTGATCATTGTTATTGAAAATGATATGCATTTGCCTAGAAGGAGAATATCTTAATATTCATAAAATGCTACTATACAAAGATTTATAGATTATTCATTTAAAGAGGGTTATGAAATTCTATGATAATCCCGGAAGGATTCATATGACCATCTAAACGACGTTCAAATAGCTAATTGAGTAAAAATACACGTCGATCTCTGAATCAAACCCTATGACCAGAAGTTCATAGATATATAGAGATTAGTAGTAAAAGAAGAAAAAAAATTATTGTTCACTTTACAAATTAATGACCCAATACTCTTTTGGGTTATGCATCACTGATTATTGAAGGTTATGAGAGTTGTTGGAAAATCACGATACATTTCTTGTTTTTTTTGGTGTGCCGGAGCATAAGCAGTGGACTAAATTTTGTGCAAATAAGAAGTATGAAATAAAGATGACATCAACGAGACGAAACATGCCCAAAAGTGGCTAAATAAAATCATATCTTATATTAATTATGGATGTCATCATTGATATTGTTTTTGTGAAGCTTTAGATAATTTTGTTGACTATTATCATGACCAAAATGAGGTCAAATTTGTCAACCGATTTGCACAATAAAATGAGAGTCACTCTGTTTTTTTAAAATATCTCTCAATATTGATCATTATAGGATCTTCAAATTTATACATGATACATTAATGTGCATATATACCTGCTAATATTATTCATTAATTTGTATGGTTGATATACATCATGTTATGAATCTTCCCCTATTTTACTTGTACAATAAAGAATAAATTGTTTCCCTCCTGCGATTTAAAGCGCCTGAAGGGTTAAGTTTTATTGTCCAATCCAATAATTATATATATATGATGTACATTTTCTGACATTAGGGGGAGAAGCTAGAAGGTTAAAGAATGTCAAGAAAATGTACTATATTGAACTTGAAGTTCATAAGAGAATATACGTACAAGTGATTGAACCTGAAGTTCATAAAATCATTATCTTGTAATATCTAGCAAGTAATTGTCATACATTTTTATTGATCACAAAAGAACGACTAAGCCTTATATTACTAGACATAAATCACATAATATAAAGTGAAGATCTCCACATGATAAACTATATTTAAGCTCAACCAATGCCAGAAGCGTGGACCATAACAAATATTATTTGTGGAAATGAAATAAAAGTTAGTTACTCTCATTGCACCTCCTGAAGAATATAAACCCGTAAAAATAAATGCAACTGCTAAACAAAAGATTAATGAAATTACGAGGATACAGAACAGTCAAATCTTAAAATTTTGGGAAACGATGATGATTTGATTATTATTGACGTAAAACTTACAATCAACTATATATGTTGATACGAGAGATATTAAATAATTATTAAAATTATTGTCGACAATTCATTCGCCTTCTTAATAGCATGCTATCTCAAGAATTATTTTTCGACCTGAAGTTCGAACATTCTCTGGAAGAGAATTTGTACAATGATTTAATTGTAAAAAGTGAATATTGTAGAAAAAATATATTCTACTTAATACTCACATTGAAATGACACTAAGAAAGGACATCTATTGTATATCAACAAAGATCCAATTGTAATAGGACCTGAAATTCCTTATCAAAATGTTATGAACATTTTCTTATAACTTGAATCCTAATAAGGTTCACAGTAAATGTTTTATCTAAGCATAATGTTTATCTGAAAACATTTAGATGACGTTCAAGGATCTACCAATTCTAGTCATGCGATAAAGATTTACGTTAGTATTGTTTCTTATATGTTCGATCCACATCAATTAGTATCACAAAAATTTGGTGTCATTGCGTGGAGTCCTTACAATTTTATGCAAGTTGGTGAATCAGTTATTGATTCTTACATTTTCGTATCGCTATGACATCAATATAATTATGAGACATCTTTAAATTGTCCATAAGTAATATCTTTTGAGGTAACATATTTTGCAAAAGTTACCACAATTTGTATTACTCCCAACATATTATTTGAGAAAAATTGTGCAAACATATTTCACAATCTTAATATCTAAGTGAAATATAGTAAATATTCATTAAATCCGTTAAACTATCATGTATTTGTTTATTGAATCCCCATTCAATTTTGTGTTTAAGGACTTCGTAAAATATATTCGTAAGTTTGGTAAACTACGAATAAGGGGAAGCGAATTTGTATTTATCGTCCCTGAAGGACGGATATCCAAGAAGGATAAAGCCTGGAAGGCTTGTAGTTGCACTCTTTTTCCATTTTTCCAATTTTTGTCCTAAAATGTTTTATTGGTTAAATGTTTTTAACGAGGCAGCTTGTACAATTTTGTTAGCGTATGTTATGCACTCTTTTCCTTAGCTACTTTTTCCCACAGGGTTTTGTAGTAAGGTTTTTAACGAGACATAAACATAACGCATATTTTCTAAGGAAGTGTTATAAATGTATGTTCAATTGAGGCGGAAAATTATACGGTGCACTCTTTTTCCTTCACCAAATTTTTGTCCCACAGGGTTTTACTTGGCAATGTCTTAATGAGGCAGACCGATCAAGTGACAACTGATTAAATCCAATCAATCGAGAATTTGACGGATTTATTTACAAAGTCATTGCCCACCAAAGTCCTTAAGAAGTTTGTCTTCAAAATTGGTGTTCAATGTATGTTGAAGTGGGGGGGGGGGGGGGGGGCATCATACGCGTTGCACTCTTTTTTCCTTCACCAAGTTTTTATCCCATCGGGTTTTTCTCGGTAAGGTTTTTAACGAGGCAACATCTTTAGCATATAAAGGTGATCATCCAAGGGGGAGTGTTGAGAATTCCAAAGGTTTTGTGGATGATTCACCTTCCTTAACCCCAATAGCTTAAGTAGATTTTACTCTTATTAATGTGGTGTAATTCCATTTATTTTGGTTGTAACTCCTACTACATCCTCACCCTATATATAGAGGACTATTGTACATATTTGGTGATAAGAAAATGAAATACATATCTCTCTTCTCTCCAATATTTTCTTCTTTAGATTGTTTGTTTTACAACAGTGATGACCCTTATTGTTCCTCGACAGATGGTTATTCTTCTTTTTAAGATTTTAAACGTTTTGACGTAGGGACGTAAACTTTGATTCAGCTCGATAGCTGGACTCGACTCGAAAAACACTCGACTCTAGTTTAACTTGAAAATGAAAGATCTTAATGAAAAACCAAAAAAATCTTCAAACTTGGTTTGGTAAAGAGCCGCTCGAACTCAAAAAAAATGGATGCTCGGCTCGATAGTTTGCTTTATTCATAATTATTTTTTTGTATTTGTTAATACCATAAGATATTACTTATGACTCGAAATTTTGCTCGACTCGGCTCGTTTACACTCTTATTTTGATGTAATTACGGTAAACTAAATTGAACGGCTAAACGTCGCCCGCGAATTACTTAAATTGTCTGCGTCACTTACTATTTTACTCTTCTCTCATTTTTCACTTATTTCTACTCTGAATACTCTCCTCTTTTCATACAACAACAAAAAATAACAATGAAAAATAAAATCGTAGTAGGAATGTGGAGGTGGCAGGGGACCACAGCCCTCGCAAATGACACTAGTCCCCCCGCAAAGTGAGCGACCAGAGGGAGCGCATTTTGCAGACGTTTTTTGTTTCGACACCTTAATATTGTACTCCGAATATTGATCTATTTACCCATTTATTTACGTTTGTGTTTTTTTCTACCCCACCACCATCAAAATCTTGCAACGGAACCTGAAATAATTTGAAATAACACACCGTATAAATTCAAGATTTAAAAAAAACGGGGAGGATGGTGTTTTTTGCAGACGCTTCGATTTTTTTTACGGGACATAATGAGTATTAAATGGAATGTGAATGACAAAATTATAATTGACGCAGACGATTTAAGTAATTTGCGGACGATGAATAGTTATTCTCAAACTGAAAGGTAAAAAACAAAAGCAAAAAAATCTAAAGCTGCGTTTGGATGGAAGTGATTCCAGCTCCTCCACGTACAAGAAGCCGCTTCAGTAACTGTAGGATTTAGTTTCCCCCAAGAAGCTCACATACGAAGCATCGTCCAAATGCACCCTGAGGGTCAGTAGTTTCCTGGATTTGACTTCGTTAGATAATAATAGAATATCAGATCTGGACGTGCGAGTTATATGTTTGAGATTTAATTATAAATATGTAGTACTTTTAAAAAGATTATGAAGTTCTCATATTTAAGTGATGGAATTGCTTGGAATGGTTTTGAGCTTAAGTGTTTTGGTTTGTAAAACTTCATTGAGCTAGTGTTTTGGCTTACAAAGTCAACTTGAGTTTCTTGCTTGCGAAATTACACGAGGTCGTGAAAACTTCAAAATTAGCAGTGCAAATGGTAAGAATAGATGTATGTCTATGTTTGTATTTTCAATTAGAGATGCGAATAGAAATACAAAGATGAATTTCCCCCCATGGTAAATGGTAATTTAAGAAGAAATGTCTGGAAATGAGAAAATTTTACAAAATTAGAAAAACAAAGGAGTGAACTGCAGATGAATCTTGAATTTCACTATGTAGTTTTCTTTTGGAAGATGAATTTATAGTAATTTGTATAAAAATACCTTAGTATGTTAAATAAAAAATAAAATATTATATAATATATTTATTCTTTGATCTCAAATATATATGCAATTCATGGTTTCACCTTCAAAATTTTAATGAATTTCCTTCAAAACACTATACACGGCATACATTACAGTTCTTTCAGTTTTTAACTGCTAATATTAATTTATTTGCTTAGTTCTGTCCCAGACCAGAATATCATTTCCTTGTTTCTTTTCTCGTTTTCAAATATTTCGATATATGTTCAATAATACAACATTATGTCCCTTTCATTTCTCCTATTTGCTTTATTTTCTTGCGATACATTTTTTGTTTGCATAATTAAATAGAGGGACCACTTTCTTTGTTGCGTTTTAGCTGCCAAAAGGAGATTCAAAGCACCAGTCATTACGGCGTTTAATATTTATTTTTATTGATTTGAAGAGCTTTCTTTCATGTGGTGAACTTTGATCAGAAATAATGCAAATACGTTGTCTACCATCAACCCCTTTTGTCTTTTTTCTTTTTTTGATAAGCTTTCTATCAAGGGTTGAATTTTGATCATAATTAATATACATACCTTGCGCGCTTGTAGCACTTTTGAACGTCAACCAAAATATTTAAGTCATACCTAACTGTTGATATGTGGTTTTGCAATAATTTTTGTACAAGAAGCTGATGTGATTCATTTGATTCCGACGCTTGTTTCTTCTTTTTTTTGTTGATGAATAAAAACATTTATTTCTCGACGTGTTACTTGTCAAAGCCCTTGAAACAGTTTACATGCATTCTTCAAGGAGATAGTTATCAACAATTCAATACCCAATCTTAAGTTAGCAGTTTAATATTGCCACTGTAATCCTTCCCCATAGATTTCTCATCCAAACACGTAACATAACGTATGTATAAATTACTGGACACCATGTGTTATAAGTGTAGGACATATATCCTAACACTAAGGCCTCCATTTAACGGTAGGCAATTTTTCGGGGACATATATCCTAACACTTAACGGTAGCTAATTTTTCGTGTCAGGATTATCCCGGATGTCGTGTTTTCTTTCTCTGTCACGTCAACTTCTCTTCTGTCAGTTCACCTTACCCACCCAAAAAATCTCATTAACCATGTCCGGGCTACCCCTAAACACTATACATTCTCTTTCATCAACATCATTTCTTATTTTTTCATTTTTAATTTTTTCACAACATTCAATAAATTACATTTTATATAATTGTAATTACTATATTTAATTAACTCGAGAATAATTAATAATTACTATATAGTAATTGTTACTATATTTTATTATGGTATTTTCTAGTTTATAGGTAGTCCGTATTTTATTTTTATTCCGTAGTTTATTTGTATTTAGTAACGTAATGTATTATTTTCTTTGACAATTTAATCTTTATTTATTGTTAATGACTTCATAGTTTTATTGAAGAAAATTAATTTAACATTACATATTTAATTTCAATATTACAATTTTTATTTAAATAAATAACATACTAAAAAATATTACTCCACGTTAATAAAAAATACTCATTACATTATTAATTTCATATAATAACCTTATTAAGTATCCACATTATTAACAATTAACAAAACAAAAAATTCCAACCAATGGGGGGGACAAGTGCCCCCCTCCCGGGCACTTGGAATTCCCCTCCCCCATCTTAACGGGTGGGAGAAACTCCGCTTGGGCGCCCAATTCTCTCCCCCCCCCCCCCCCCCCCCCCCCCCCCCCCCCCAATTGGTTTTTTTTTAATTTCTTTAAAATGTTAAATATTCATTTTACAATATTTAAATCATTTTTTCAATTTTGTTTTTTATTTGTTTTTATTTTTTTAAGATTTTTACCTAGAATTATTCTCCAAATGACGTGAATGTGAGAGAATGTAGGGTGTTTGAAAGTTTCAATGTAGAAATAGAAACTGACCGACAAAGAGAGAAAATCGGACACCCCGGAAGTACCCAGACTAACAGTGGCCTTAGGTGGATGCACGAAACCAAGGTTAAAAAATAACTATTTATCTAAAGTGGGCATTCATCTTGATTATTACTTTTTCAAGAAAAAAAAGAATAAAACGCACAATCAGTTGGATTGTCCTCTTTCAGGATTTGCTATTGAAGCATGCAAAGTGTTCCCCCCCACGAGACCAAATTTTCTTCTTTCGGGTTACTTTTGAAGATTGATCACTGCTGACCACTATAATAATCGGTTGTAACGAATTATTTTGTTATAAGGTTTGTTGTGATTTGTTTTTTTATTGTATAAACACAAATCAAGGATGCATGATGTTGGACTCCTATATTTAATAAACAAAGTCAAACTTGTAGTCTTTCAATACCTTTTTTTTGTTTTTTTCCCTTTTGAAAGCTTTTCAAGTACCCTTTTTATAGCAGAATTAGTCCAAATCAGTTTGGTTTTCTTCAACACACCTCACCTATTAAATTAAGTTCATGTTCAATTATTGACCTTGATTTGCTCCACCATGTAAATGTGTTTCTTCTGTATCTAGTCAATGGTTCACATTTAAAATAACCCTTTTTATCAAGTTAACTAAACTTATTTTACAACGTACGTTATTTCCTAAAAAAATATTTTAAAATACAATGCAAATGAAAAATCAAAGCTTAATTTTACTTGAAAACATGACAAATGATATACCAGGTAGTGTTAGATCCTAACCCATGCTTAGGTCTAATCCCTTGTTTAGTGAGGTTTTGCATGGGGAAGAGGTGAAGAATAGTGGGATGCGTGATGGGTGAGGTGTGTAGGGTCTGGTTGTTGGTGGCTTGGTTTTGGTGAAGAGGAAACCAATGCCTCTCTCTCCATCATTCCTTTCTTTCCATCTCACTATCTCATTTCACTTCTTCTCTTCTCTTTTTCGGCGTCCAGAGGAGGAAGGGTTAGCTCCGGCGTGAGGCGTACGGAGGTGGACGTGTGCAAGGCTCGTGGACGTGGGGCGAGGAGTGCTCGAGCGAGGTGTTGAGGTTGCGGGTGACGTTGAGCGAACACTGACGTGCTCCATCGTCTTCTTGAGGTATGTCGGCTTTTAGTGTGGTTTTGTTGTTTCCCCACGTTGGTGGGAAGTTGGGGTTGGTCGCGGGAGGTCGGAGACCTCGCCGGCGACGAGAAACGACGTAAAATCCTTGACTGGCGCAAGGTTGCTGTCGACCAACGGTCGACCGGTGCCTTCGGGCGGTCGACCGGTTTTACTGTTTTGCTCCACTTTAACCAACACCGGTCGAACGATGCCATGTGGCGGTCGACCGATTGCATGTGTGCTGGTGAGTTGGAGGCTCACTGTCGGTTTTCGGTCGACTGTCTCTTGTTTTTGGGTCGACCGGAACTTAAGTGTACTTGATATTATTGCATGTTTTTTGACCAATTTCGATATATTGTTCGACCTTTATATGATGTAGACTATTAGGATGACCCTGGTAGTTTTCGGTCGACCGGGACCCCTGAGTCGGTCGACCGATTAGATTTGTATGATTTTGACCAACTCCGGATTTTGACCTCGTATTCGGTCGACCGATTTTAGACTGTTGTCCGACCGTTTGGACTTAAGTGATGCGCAGAATAGTTCGACCGTTGCAGACATTCGGTCGACCGAACTTATTGGGGATGGTCGACCGGTTAGGCTCTTCCGATCGACCGTTTGTGTGTAGGACTGAATTCCTGGTATTTGTGTTGTGTCAACTCTGTCCACGGAAACCCGTGTCCTTCCTTAGAGCGTGAGTCGGGAGGTGACGGCGGGTACGTGCTCGTGCCTGCCCAGGGACCGCCGTGTGGAAGAGTGTGGACACTTGGGTCGCGCCACCTCCGTGTTGTACCGTGGTGCGACGTATTGTTGTCTTACTCTCTGTAGAGTAGCAGACCTGAGGGATCACGGATCCCAATGCGTGTTGACGCATGGCTCGTAGAGCATGATGACCCTGCAGACTACGGTTTGGACTCGTCCGATGTTGTGCCTGACGATTGTTGTACCGCCGAGGTTTTTGCTGGCGATGATGGTGCCGACGATGTTCCGTCTGGTGGTTGTGCCGTCCGATGTTGTGTCGGACGTATGTTGTACCGCCGATGTTGTTCTGGTGATGATCCCGGTTGGGCACCTATCTTGGGATGATGACCGACCGGGCTACGACTCCGTCGAGGTGGTGTAGACCACGTGGTTACTTTGCGTTGAAGTGTGAATACTCCTCATTGATCCCTTTGGCTCGAGTAGTCGCATGTGTAGGGGTGCGTCGCGTACTATCCGTAAGACCGTATGTGCCTACGGTAGGTTTACGGGGGAGACCCGTTGTTGTCGCTGGACTGATATCCTTGTGGACCCTGTTGAGGGTACTTGTGTTGTTGAACTGATGTCTCGTTTACCGTTGGAGGGATTTCTCGTTTGCTACTAGTATGATAGGTTCCTTTACCGTATTGTTGCATTCATATAGGCGAGCTTGACATACAGGGTTTCCTAATGGGAAACTCAGGCATCGTTGTTTGATTCATGTTACAGGACCGCAGTAGGTTCTGTCAGGTGGTGACAGCGAGCACACACATTTTGGGGTCAGGATTCTCTTCGGACTCATCGAGGTCGTCATGATTACTTGTACATTCTTTTGTAGTATTGTTGTAATTATGTCTTTTGACAAACTCTGTTGTATTATTGATGCACCGACTGTTGATTTATATGAGTAACATTCTTGTTGATAGTTTTATCTGATTATCTCTTGATGGTTTAAATTTTTAAATTTCCACTGTTTCAGGATATTACAACTAGGATTTCAAGATACTTAATTAGTACTTTTTTATTAATAAGTAAAATACCTAACAATGCGTGACCAGTAGCTTTTGAGGTGTCAATAATTATAAAGAAAATAAAGTACTATGTCTCACATAAAAGGTAACACAAAACTAACCGAGTATATATAATTTTAAAACAATATATATATATACACATACATTAGAGGATTTTAATTTTCTTAAACATTTGTCATAGATCATACATCAACATCAACATAACCCCAATGCCTCAGAAGAGGCTCCCGCCTAAGCGAGGTAGGGGGGAGGGTCGGATGTACGCAACCTTACCGTTGTAAAACAGTGATGTTGTTTCCAATTGACCCAAATGATGCAAATGCACTGACCATCTGCGATTCCACAATAAAAGAAACGCAGATCGTTTAAATAACCCATTCTAACTAATATTACCAAGAAATTAGACCACATGAAGTCAACTTTGACGTCTTCAATCCAACTAATTTTACCAAGAAACTAGACCACATTTAAACGTGATCTATACACCCACCACGTGGTATTGGAATTTAGGTACACTAATTTGCCTGCATATAACCCACAACGTTTACACGTACGACAATAAATAACGTAACAAATGCTTGAGGTATTGGAATTTAGGTACATAAGACCACCCTTAACGGGTGGTCCGATTTGCCCTCCATTAAGGAGGGCGGATCTCCCAGATTGGGTGAATTTTTTTTGTTTTTTGTTTTTGAAAATTATTAAAAATTATTTTTTAATTTTTTTATTAAAATATGTTTTTTATTTGTTTATATTTTTTTAATTTTTTTTGTATTTCATCTAGAATTGATTCCCAAATGACGTGGATGGGAGAGAATGTAAAGCGTTTGAGTTATTTTTAGGTGTGGTTAAGAAAAATTTAGGGGATTGGTTTGAGCTGATGGAAAGAGAAGCTGACGTGGTTGAGAGAGAAAACCAGACACCTAGGAACTGTCCAGGCGCTCTTAACGGTGGTCTAAATATCCATCAACTTCAGCAGCAGGGCTGCAGGATCGACAATGTACGTAGAGTATACGCTGCTGGGCGAGTGAGACAGAAGATCCTTAATTGCATAAGATGTAGTCGTAATTTTGGGCCTCACAACTAGATTGTGGATGCGGTGGTTGATGGATTTGAAAATTTTAATTTCTGAAACCAACTATTGTTTAATTAGGAGTTGGGTGAAGACACAGCCGTGAAGATTAAACGAATCTTGCAAGTATTAATATCAGTCTATTACATAGTCGCAATCGTGTGACTTGATTAGTTTATTATGCGTGGTTGGAAAGTCTCCTCGTCAAACGTTTTGTTACTGTTGTTGCCAACTCAACCGTAATTTTCGCAAGTTTAAGGTGTTTGTATAATTACAAATATAATCATGTAATAGAGTGAATTACAGATGTCGAATAAATATTTCAGTAGAATTCATATTAAACCAACGTACAAAATCATGTTTGAAAAACAAACAACTAAGAATGTGATTAGAAAACACCTAACAAATCGAGCCGTCGAATTCCAACTTGCCTCTGAGAAAATTTCGTCATCACGTACCAGTGCAATGAGTTTAACGCTTTTCTCACATGATAGAACGGTTCCTTCGTTGAATAAGCGCACACCGGAGTCGACGAACCTCGAAAGCAGCGCGTAACCTCACAAAATTTGACCACCAGAGAACGTTGGATTCGGAGGAGAAAAATCGCGAGAGAGAGATAGTTTTTCTTTTGAGAGAGATAGATTAAAAACATGTCGTTTTATGGGGAAAACTAAACGTGATATATATATATATATATATATATATATATATATATATATATATATATATATATATATATATATATATATATATATATATATTTGTAACCGCCAAGGACTTAATTGCAATAAGCAATTAATTTGAGGACCAAAAAGATATAACTATCACCTTGAGGCTAAAACCTCTAATTTCCCCCAAATCCCTCTCTCCTCCCCTCACCTCGCTTCGCCACGCCCCAAATCGGTCGGGACGCGCGCGCACGTGCGTGAAGAATTCTCTACTCCTCTCTTTCTCCGACATTCCAAATTCCCTAATGTGAGACTAAAAGAGATGTGAGCACATGACTCAATACATCTCATCTTCAACTCAACATTGGATTTTCCCAATTAAGTTGTTCATGGGCCTAACCCAAACTTAATAATCCAACAATCCCCCACAAATCCATTGTTGATCGAGCGACCAAATCTTACAACATAATACTTTCAGTAGTGGTACCTTTCAGGTTTGAACCACTACGTGAGTCTTTCAACTTTACCCCCAAAGGAACTAAGCGAAACGAAGTCTTGAACTTGAACATTTTTTGTGGAGATGTCCATTGAGAATAACACCAAGCAAGTTATACTGCAATCTACAAGGTTGATGCTTTACGACCATGCATATGTATCTTATTTCATGAATGCTTTCAAGAAATGACTCACATTCCTTTAATTGCGGCCACACAATTGCATTCCCATAGTTGAGTTTATCAAAAGATGCACTGCTAACATCTTGTTCTAAGAACTTGAACTCATTTAGAGTATACATTATTACTAAACTTGCAGTTTCAGTAACATATTCATTCTTTGGGGTATTGACACAGATACAATGTATGACCTACAATGTATCACCAATTAGTTGCACTCAATTCACTCAAGAACTTGTTATTACCACATTGAACCAACCTCATGGGATCTCCACTCAGATTGGTTGAGTTGTCATTCTCAATGAGTCATGAAATGAGTCTCATCCCCAACTTGGATTTTAGAACTTGAGCTAGATCAAGTCCTTTAGTGAAAGGATCAGCTATATTGTCTTTAGTACCAACAAAATCAACAACTATCACCATTTTCGAGACTAACTCCATTACAGACTTCAGTCTAACTTGGATGTGTCTATTTTGTTTGTTAGTATACTTTGAGTTTCTCAGCTTTGCAATAGTAGTCATACTATCACAATGCACAAATATTGTAGGAATTGGTTTGCTGATCATTGGCAATTCAGAAATGAGTCCTTTCAACCATTCAACTTCTATTCCACTTGTATCCACAACATAAAGTTCAGCCTCAAACGTAGATCGAGACAATATGGTCTATTTTGTAGACCTCCAGGAGACTGCACCTCCACCCAGAGTAAAAACATACCCTGTAACATCGTTACTCCCAGAGTTTTTGGTTATCCAGCTTGCATCATTGTACCCTTCAAATACAGTTGAGAATATCCCATAATGCAACCTAAGGGTAGAAGTATCCTTCAATTACTTTAATACTCTATCCAAAGTCTCCCAATTAGTACGATTAGGACAACTTGTGTATCTACTAAGTTTGCTCACCGAGAATGAAATATTAGGTCGTGTGCAATTTGCAAGATACATCAAGCTACCTATAATTTGAGAATATCTCAATTGTGAAACTGGAACACCACTCTTGTTCTTGTACAATAGTTTTGAAGAATCATATAAAGTTTTTACATATATACAATTTGTATAGCCAAATCCCTCAAGAACCTTCTCAACATAGTGAGATTGAGATATGGAAATACCTTCAAATGACCTAGTTAGTTTGATACCCAAGATCACATTTGCAACACTCATACCCTTCATCTCAAACTTAGTAAGCAAGAAGGACATTGTCTCATGTATTATATTAAGGTTTGAGCCAAACAGTAATATATTATCGACATATAAACACAATGCAATGCATGCATCACCATGAACTTTGTAATAGACACACTTGTCAGAATCAATAACCTGAAATCCAAATGATAATATAATTTTGTCAAATTTCTCATGCCAAACTTTTGGAGTTTGTTTAAGTCCATAAAGAGACTTAACAATTTTACGAACTTTGTTCTCATTTCCACAAGCTACTAATCTTTCAGGCTAATCAATATAAATTTCTTCTTCAAGATCACCATTAAGAAAAGTAGTTTTTACATCCATTTGATGGATCGTAAAATCATATACATACGCTAATGCTAAGAGCACTCGGATAGTAGTCATACGAGACACTAGAGAATATGTATTGAAATAGTCTATTCATTCATTTTGTTTAATTCCATTGACAACTAATCTGGCCTTATACTTATCAATGGAACCATCTGGTTTTAATTTCTTTTAAATATCAATTTACAATCGATTGTTGAACAACCTGGAGAAAGATTTACCAACTCCTATGTCCTATTTGAGACAATATAGTCCATTTCGATCTTAACTGCATCTTTCCAATGTTTTGCTTCGGATGAAGCCATAACATCCTTGAAAGTAATTGGATCGCCCTAAATGTGGTACGTGATGTAATCACATCCCAAATCCTTGGCAATTCTAGATCATTTACTTCTCCTTGGTTCAAATTCATGTTGAGTTTGGGAAAACTCAATTTCGGTAACAGACCAATCCACCCCCACGTTTGTCATCATTTCCACATACTCGTGGATGAAACCAAACGTAGATAGATCGCTTGAAAAGAAAACTTGTTGAGGAACTCCAGATTTCATGGGAAATACATCCTCAAAAAAATGTGACATCACGAAATTCAACAATTGTGTTAACATCTATACTAGATATCTCGAACTTGATTACCAAAAATTTGTACGCATAACTATTAATCATGTATCCAATAAATATTGCATCAACGGTCTTGTGACCAAGCTTTTTCTTCTTATGCTCGGGGATCAACACTTTTACAAGACAACCTCAATTTCTAAGATATTTAAGACTTTGATTTTGACCATGCCAGAGTTCGAAAAGACTATATTCCTTATGTTTTTGAGGAACTTTATTTAGAATATGACAAACCGTATTCAAAGCTTCTCCCCACATATGTTTAGGTAATCTAGAACTCTCCAATAATGCATTAATCATATCAGATAATGTTCTATTTTTTTGTTCAACAATCCCATTAGATTGTGGAGAATATGACGTCGTTACCTCATGAACTATGCCATAATCCCAACAAACTTGTTCGAACAAGTTAGACGTATATGTAGGATCGTGAATCCGGCTGATTTCTAATCACTTTTAAACTTAAAAAAACTATACTTGCCAAGTAATCAAAGATACAACGGAATTAAACACAAATGCAAGTAGAGAGAAGAAATAAGGAAACCACAAGGAAGACGAGATATTTTTATAGAGGTTTGACACTCCACCCGGGTCCTAGTCCTCTCTTGCAAGCTCCGCTCGGATCACCGAGCTCCGCTCACGACTATACTAACTACTTCCCATTCCGGGCCAGGAGAGAACACATTTACAATCTTCAAACTCACGAACAACCCTCACCGAGCTTGGCTCCTCCTCTCACAATGGAGGGACGCTTCGAGCTTTCACTGAAACCTTTACTTGACTTTGACAACAACAAACTTGAGTGTGACAATCACTCTCTAACTTGAGCACACTTAGCTTAGGATAAGGAATTGATCTTAAGTGTGGAAAATGAAACTTGAGTGTTTGGAATGATCTCTCTAATGTAGGAGGCAAATATGTGTGAGAGTTGTGTGAAATGGTGTTGGACAACTCTATTTATAAGCTCTAAGTGAGTTATAGCCGTTGGAACAAGTTTAGAAGATGTTGTGTAAGATACACAAAACAAAAAAGTGCATGTCACATTTCAGAGCAAAAACGATCGAGTGAATTGGGCACGCTGGTCGACCGGTTGGTCAATTTTGGCTACAACTTAAGTTCACTTAAGTGAACGATCGAACAAGAAAAATGGTCGGTTCGACTGGAAACTTCCAAGTACTTCTGGGTTTGGGAAGAAATTGAGTTTTGGTCGACCAAGGTCTAGGAGGCGTTTGACCGGAAACTTCCAGAGTGTTCAGGGCGGCTAAGTTTTGTTTGATCGGTCGACCGATAGGTTTGGTAAAATTGAGGGTTTGGGAAATCCGATCGTTGTAGAATACGACAAGTCGAACAAAATGCTCTAAACGGTCGACCGATTTTAACACTAAATCCTGTAACATAATATTCGACACAATCGGTCGAACGAAGAACTCGTTCCAGTTGACCGATTTGGTCATGGTAGCTCAAGTAAGGTTTAAATGTTTTCCAGTTCTAGTTTAGGTGATCTATTGAAGTCCAAATGTTGTGAAATTTTGTGTGTGACTTCTATAGGGAACCTGGTGTGTATGTGAGTTGATTTTAGCTCAAGTATGCTCAATTACACAATGTTTCTAAGACTCAAAAGAAATACAAATTACATGTCTTCAATATAACTTTATTACATGTCTTGACTTGAATCATTTCTTCCTTGAGTCTTGATCACCTGTAGAAGTTAGCACAAAGTAATATATATGCTATGCAATATGTATGCTACTCTACACTGATTATAATTAGGATTGGGTTGATTAAATCATCAAAACATAAATTAATGCCAAAAAGGCAACAATCTCCCTTTTTTGATGATGACAACCTATATCTTAATACTTGAAATATTTAGATGTAAACTATGCATAAAAATGCTCCCATATGAATATGCATAGTTTTTGTTCAATTATAATCAAATTTCAAGTGACACCCTTTAATTATCTCTCCCCTTTTGACATCCCTAAAAAACATAAGATTAATATGGAATTTTGGATGTCTTGTAATGAAGTTGCTCTCCTTAAATTTTGCACTTCACTACTCTAAGTAAATGATATTCAATAAGCTCTCCCTATCAATATGAATATGATTTTTCGATTAAGTTCAATTTTAATTCTCCCATTTTAACATCAAGTAAAATATATCAATTAGGCATGAGATGTATTAATTCCCCCTTTTGACATCCATTTAAACAATTTGACACTAACATCAATGGATGTGTTTAAATATTAAGCTATGCAATGAATGAATATATGATATGTCAATTAAGCATATTATAACCTTGACTAGAACCAATTTATTCAAAATTTAAGAGGATAGAAAATTTATACCCAACTTTGAAGCTTTGAATTGGTTCCAATCTTCATTAGGTGATGCAACCGACTTTGAATTTGACTCTCAAGCTTGCCCGATCACCATCCCATCTTCAAGCACCTACAAATGTAGATTTAGGTACCCAAATAACTTTGAGTCCTTAAATGTTAGCTTTGGGAACCCAAACAATTTTGGTTTTAGGAGCTCACACACTTGAAGAATTATGATTAATGAACACATGCTTGCCACTTAGTGTAGTATGAGATACATGATTTTTCAATTTTGCATTATATCCTAAACCATGTTTTTACAAAGATTGTCTTTGACTACCTAATAGCATGTTAAGCATCTTGGTTCCATTTATGAATTTTTCTAGATCTTCTCTTAATTGTGCATTGCAAGCTTGAAGATCTAGTAGTTCACTATCACTATGTGTTGTTTTTAGACTACTAAGTTTCAATGCATTTTCCTCATGTCTAGCAAGCACCTCATTCTTCTCACTCATGCATGTTTTAATACGACTTTGGAGATTATTTATTAACTTTCTAGCATTCTTGTTCTTTTCACAAATAATCTCATATTGTTTAACTAAGTCATGAAATGCATTTTGAAGCTCATCATGTGTATAAGTTTTTTTCATTAGCACTAGAATGAGAGCTATTACTATAATATGGCTTAGTTGAGCATGAATGTGATTTAGTAGAGCAAGAGTTAGAGGATACCTCACTTCCTTCATCTTGACTTGTCATGTAGCACATATGTGCATATTCCTTTGTTGATAAATGTGCGGTTGATTGAGGTGAAGATGATGACGATGAATCGTCCCAAGTAGCATTGTGAGCTTCCAACCTCTTCTCTTTTCACTTACTCCTATCTTTTTCTCTCATTTTCTCCATTCTCTCATTTTCTTCTCCTTTTTCTATTCTCTCATTTGCACTTTCCTCCTCCCTTTCTTCTTCTCTTTTCTCACTTCTTCTACTTCTTCTTTCCTTCTTTATCCTTTTTTAGGTATTTGAAGAAGTCTTTGGCTAGGACTTTAATGTCCTCATCATCTACACTCCTCCCTGGTTCATTAAGATTTGCATGTAATGCCAAGGTGGGTTTATTCTTGGAGGCTTCCTTCTCCTTTTGATGGTTAATTTGAAGCTCATAAGCCATGAGATTTCCAATTAGCTCCTCCATCTTGAGTTGGGAAAGATTGTGAGCTTCAATTGCGATCACCTTATCTTCTCAATCGTTGCTTAGTGACCGGAGGAATTTTCTTGTCATCTCTCATTTATTTATTCTTCCTCCAAGAATCAAAAGAGAGTTAGTAATATCGGTGAAGCGAGTGTTCATGTCGCTTATGTTCTCACCAATTTGCATAGAAAATATCTCATATTTATGCATGAGTAGACTAATGCGAGTTTCCTTAGTTTTGCTATCATCATCATGATGCATTTGCAATTTATGCCAAATTTCAAAAGCACTATCACAACCCCTAATTCTATTGTATTCGCCATCATTAAGACCACAATAAAGAATGTTCATGATTTTTGAGTTCATCTAAATTTCTTTTATTTTGGCCTTAGAAAGTGAATCTAATTCATCTTCATTTGGGGGTGTGTATGGATTTTGAAGGAAAATCTAATACTTAAGGTCATTAGAGATTAAGAATATCTAATTTCTTCATTGAGTCTTGATCACATGTAGAGGTTAGCACAAAACAATATATATGCTATGCAATATGTGTGCTACTATACACTGATTATAATTAAGATTAGGTTGATTAAATCATCAAAACATAAATTAAGGCAAAAAAGCAACAATATATTCACCACCTCTATCGGATCTCAACACCTTCAGTTTTTTTTCAGTTTGTGTCTCTGCTTCGTTCTTATAAAAAGGAACTTAGACAACGCTTCATCTTTACTTTTCAAAAGATAAACATAGCAATATTTTGAACTATCATCAATGAAAGTGATAAAATATTTCTATTTGTCTTTAGTTAAAATGCCATTAAATTCACAAGTATTAGTGTGTACGAGTTCTAAAATACTTGTATCTCTAGTCACAAAATGAAAATGTTTCTTTGGTTGTTTAGCTTGTACACACTTGACATTTTTTATTCTCAATGACATACTTAGGAATAATATCTAAATTCATCAATATTTTCAAACATTCATAATTCACATGTCTTAGACGTCTATGCCAAACATCACGAGATTCAATGGAATAAACAACAGTAGAAGACACATCTTTATCAGAAATATCATTACGATTATAAAAAGCATGTTCAACATGAATTAAAAAACATCACATGTCAAGTACCATTTGCCAATAAAAGTACCAGAAAGAGTAATTACAACTTTGTTACATTTAAAAGTCACTTCATAACCCTCAACTACCAGACACGAACCACTAATAATTTTACGACGAACCACAGGCACATGATGCGTCTTGTGCAGCGAAAGAACTCATCCTGAAGGTAACTTCAACTCGATACGTCCAACACCAAACACCTTTGCAACATTCCCATCAGCCATCGACATTGATTTTCCATTAACAGGCTGATAAGAGACAAACATGAACTTGTCAGTACAATACACGCACATTAGCCCCAATGTTAACCAATCACTCATGTGGTTCGTAAATGGAAAGTACTCGAGCATTAACAGAAACAAACTTACTGTTGGTCTTATCCACGTCAGTCAATACATTGACATGTGGAGTCGAATCAGTGGTACCTTATTGACGTTTGACTTTCTTGGAAAAACAATCCTTAGTCCAATGCCCAACCTGTCCACAATTCCAACATAATTTGTTTGTTGACTTTTTCTGGATTTTGGTCTTAGGTTTTATCTTATTATAATATTGTGGTTTTCCTTTAATAGGAAACTTAGATGGGGATCTAGTTAATACGTTTGCTTTTGGTTGGAACTTTACACGCATCACTGGTTTTTCACCCTGATGTTCCTCCTCAATTGCAATAGCAGCCACATGGTCAACCATAGTAAGTTTTCCTCTCCTATGCTTTAGAGACATACTGAAGTCCTTTCAGGACCGACGGAGCTTCTTTATAATTGACATTACCAGAAACTTCTCAGGAAGATGTCAACCTTTTTTAAGTCATGGATTAATATCATAAACTGATGGGCATGTTCAGTAACTGACTTTGTTTCAACCATCTGATACTTCATGACCTAAGTCATCAATATTATATTTTTTATCCAACTCATCCCACAAATCCTTTGCAGTTACAAAGGCAGATGATGATGAACTATATACATCGAAGAGCACGTTGGACAAAGCCAATATGATGCAACATCGACATAATTTGTCATTCTCTATCCACAGCTCCTGTGCTGCTTTGATTTTAGGATCTTCAGTTTCAGAAAGTGGAAAAATATTTTCAATTACATCAATTAAACCAATAATGGTCAACTAGATTTTCATACGTTGTTGTAGGGGTGCACATGGGTCGGCTTGGGTCGGGTTTGGGCCATAACCCGACCCAACCCGACCCAACCCGAAAAATTCGGGTTTGGGAAAAACCCAACCCGAACCCGAACTGGTTCGGGTTCAACCCAACCCGACCCGAAATTTTCGGGTTGGGTTGGGTTGGTTCGGGTTGGACCCGAATTTCTTGTTTTGCTTATCAAATAAAGTACAAACAGTTCAATGCACCATTCCTTATGCCTTCATCTGAATCCACACTAACAACCACCAATCCCATGCATACACTTATAAATCAAACAAAAAAAGCATACATATATTGCGTAATTTCTTGTCCAACAAATTAACCAATTGAAAACATAAATTAACGAATTCAAATCACTTGAAAACATAAATCACTTCATCAATAACATCCAAATTTTCTACAAGATTGTAATCCAAGGAAATGTCGTAAGAACCAAATGTTACCATGGGAAGAATTGTCGGAGGAGGACTGCGTGAGGGAGAGGCATCGTCGGAGGAGGATTCGAGGCCGCAAGGAGATGGGCCGAGGAAAGGAGGCACCGAGGCGGGGAGAGGAGGTCAGGATAGGGGCGCCGGGATGGGGAGAGGGGTCGATGAGAGGGATGGACGGGATGGGGAGAGGAGACGAGGAGAGGGGCCGCCGGGGTGGGGAGAGGAGGCGAGGAGAGGAGAGGGATGGATGGGATTACGGGATAAGGTTTTGTGATTTTTGTTTGAAGGGATAGACGATATTAAGGGATAGAAATCTGGACGACCCAGATTAAAACAACATTTCAGGTTCGGGTTGGGTTGGGTCAACCCGACCCTTCAACCCGAACCCGACCCGAAAAATTGGGGTTTCACTTTTACCAACCCAACCCGAACCTCTACCCAACCCGATTAGTCGGATTCAGGTTGGTTTTCAGGTTCAACCCGACCCGTGTGCACCCCTACGTTGTTGCCAACGTTTGAAATTCTGCTCGGAAAATTTTCCGACATGCCTGACATGTCCACTTTTGGTGCAAACGAATTATTACTCGACATAAGAAATATTTTCTCTGAGATTGTTGGTACGATTACAAATATAATTATGTAATATAATGGGTTACAGATGTCGAATAAATATTTCAGCAGAATTCAAATTAAGCCAACGTACAAAATCATGTTTGAAAAACAAACAACAAAGACTAATGATTAGAAAACACCTAACAAACCGAGCCGTCAAATTCCGACTTGCCTCAGAGAAAATATCGTCATCACGTACCAGTGCGATGGGTCTGGCGCTTTTCTCCTAGGATAGAACAATTCCTTCGTCGAGCGGGCTTACACCGGAGTTGACGAACCTCGAAAGCAGCCCGTAACCCCGTAAAATCTGACCACCGGAGAATGCTGGATTAGGAAGAGAAAAATCGCGAGAGAGAGATTAAAAATGCGTCGTTTTATGGGGAGAACTAAACGTGATATATATATATATATAACCACCAAGGGCTTAATTGCAATAAGCAATTAACTCGAGGACCAAAAAGATATAACTATCACCTTGAGGCTAATGCCTCTAATTTCCCCAAAATCTACATTCGCCTCGTCTCGCCAAGTCCCGAACTGGTGTGAAGAATTCTTTACTCCTCTCTTTCTACCAACAAAATGTCATAGGAAGAGAATGTTTATAAACATTATCCAACTTTCCAAGTTCCCCGTTGTGAGACTAAAAGAGATGTGAGCACATAACTCAATACATCTCATTTTCAACTGAACATTGGATTTTCTCAATTAAGTTGTTCATGGTCTTGTCTAAACTTAATAATCCAACATAAGGTACATTCGTGCACAAGAGAATATATGGTGGTTAATTGTAAACTTCTTGTTAACTTCTTAATGCTGATGGAGGTTGGTGGCATTGGTGAACTGAAATGATGATTAATGGTGGTGGAGCTAGAAGTAGGTGGTAATTCCGTTTTAACTATTCACTTCGTCTTCTATTTTATATAACTATAAGAAGCTATGCAGCAAAATTGTAATCTCATCAATTGGTCCAAAGTCCAAACCACGAATATCGTCCTATAACGATGTAGTAATTTCATGCAGATCACGTCATAAGGTTTAATACGAAGATGTAGAAAGTTACTGAGAGATAATTATCAGAAGGTAAGAGGAGAGGATTGGATATGCTGCAATAAAATTGCAATGTGAAGTTGTGAGATTTTTTGTTGAAGTAGGATTTTTCTTTCTCTTTTCAATCTCGCATGTTTGATTGTTTGGAAAATTTTATTCTATGAATAGTTTTCAATAAATCCAATGTAAAATGAAAAATTGCAGAAAAAACCAGTAACCACCTCTCGATTTTCTTTCCCCTCTTAAATTGACATTGAGAATTCATTTCATCTTGGTATTAGAGGTTCATTCAATTACTTTGTGGTTGAAGTGCTTGTCCCTTTGTGATATATATATGAACTTAACATGTAGACGTAGAAAAATACCAATTATGACACCGGCACACTGTGATAAAATGTGGAATTTTTGAATAATACGATTCTTCATGTCATATTCGTGGTTTCATCCATCACCAAATTGAAGGCAATGTCAAATTAAGCTTGGATATGAGATATGTTAAATGCTTAAGACTTAAGAATGCATAAACTACATAAGACGTGATTTATGATAGGGTGAGGTACGTTAACTAATATAGCTAACTCAGAAGGATGTTTACGTAAAAAAATTGAAACAAAAGGTCATCCTACAAAAAGCTCTAGAATATCTGGACACGTAAAGACAATCCAAGATAGCCTATGCGAGCCTTGCGAGTAGGGATGCAAATGGTTATCAACTATTCGAGTATTCGATTCGAAAATTTCTATTTAGTTGGTATTTGGTAAGTTCAATGTTACCAATTTAATTTCGGATACGAATTTGGTTTAAAAAAATCATCAATTAGAATTCGGATACAAATTCGGATACAAGTTATTTAAAAGGGTTAATTACAGTTTGACCCCCTGAACTATGCATTGGTATCACTTTGCCCCCCTGAACTTTCAAAGTTAACAGTTACCTCTCCTGAACTTTAATTTTGTAACACTTTGCCTCCCTGAACTTCAAAAACTCATTATTTAACACACATTCGACGTTTTTTTTCCTAATTTTTTGTTGTTGTATCCCTAATACACTCCTAAACCTATATTTACGTGAAAGTTTGGATCGAAATGGAGGTCGGATATGGTTGGAATTTGGGTCGAATTGAGTGTCAAACCGACCCAAATTCCAACCATATCCGACCTCCGTTTCGATCCAAACTTTTCACGTAAATATAGGTTTAGGAGTGTATTAGGGATACAACAAAAAATATTAGGATAAAAAACGTCGAATGCGTGTTAAATAATGAGTTTTTGAAGTTCAGGAGGGCAAAGTGTTACAAAATTAAAGTTCAGGGGAGGTAACTGTTAACTTTGAAAGTTTAGGGGGGCAAAGTGATACCAAGGCATAGTTCAGGGGGTCAAACTGTAATTAACCCTATTTAAAATTCAAATTATCCAATTATCCGAATTATTCAAATACATGGTCAAATACACAAATTAGTATTCGAAAATTTAGTATTCGAAATTTTAGGAATATTTTCTGTTTTAGCAATTTATGCACCCCAAAATAAAGACAAAAGGAACAAAAAAAGATGCATCCCATGGAAAAAAGACACTCGCACCATCACTCTTGGTTGAACAAAGGGACATGGAAGGGCAGTGCAACAGAAGAAGAAAATCACAAATCAAATGGAAACATTTGATGTATATATGCCTTCATTTCAAAGGACAAGTTGTCACGTCCTCCAAATTTAAGTCAAACGGGAATTGAGCTTTTCTTGTATCATTCTAACATCAAGGGACTAATCATGTCGATTAATTTGGTCACAAATGTTTTTTTAAATGTCAATAATTGTCTGAGTGCGCTAGCCTCTTATCTTTTTATGTTAACAAAAATAGGAAGGTAGGTTGCTAACTTCGTGGTATAGCTGAAGACTAATTAAGTGCACTAGGATATTTAGTAGAGTTTGACCAAGCCAAAAGACAGATAAATGTACTATGATGGTAATGTTCCTCAAGATTAATGTCTTGTATTCCTTCTTCAATCAATTATCACCAACACCGAGCATCTTCCGATCACATATTTTAGTGTTAGGGTCCATGTGTTATCTCACACATGATATTATAGCAAGATATGCATTTGACCAATTCATATATACGACACATCTCTTCATATACTAGGTAGTGAATACAAATGAATAGAACATAATCACATAAGATATTTCGTAGGAAGATATGTACGTATACAATAATACAACCACAATATCTAGTCGATTCGATTCATGCATGTGAACCGTTTATTGATTGGACAAGGCCTAACCTTAATGAATGGAGATCCATAAATAGGTATAGCAAGCAACTGTGAACGTAGCATACTAGTACGTCTCACGTGTCTCCCTCTAATGCCCACTATTGCAGGCTGTATGACTGCGAAATCTAAGTTCTGGGGCTTCACCCGACCACGAAGTTATGCTAGTGGGTGGACATACATATCAATGATCAATTTCATGATTCTCTTGGTCAATGTCAGGAAACAAGAGATGATCATTTGGCAACTAATTTGTAGGCCCACAATATCTTCTGGAGATGCATAGGTAGCATGAGTGTGAGAGGGTGTGATACGGACACCAACGAATTGATATGGAATGTGAATAAAAAACATACACAAGATTTGTATAGATCGACTACATGTGCAGATGAGTACAGTAAATTGTGGTCTATATATAACCTTAACATATTGACTAAGCAATCTGTATATGTCTCGATTCACTTCTCCTTCGCATACCAATTAATAAAGGTGCCAAACTTTAAAGTTGTGGATCAGACAAATAAATAATGTAATGCATGGAATGGTCCCAACGTTCGGGGCACCCTCACTCAAGTGTGTTGTTTTATTGTGCTATCTGGTCTAGTGGATGTTATTCAGTCTATAATTGATGAGCTGGCAAGTATGGGCTGGGAAGTTATGAAATTGTAAATTATTAATAGAGCACGAATGTTTTAGAGAGAAATAATTGTAGAAGAAGTTTGAAAAGGAAAGATGATCTTCAATCTCTGTTATGGAAGAGATTGAAGTGAGTTCTATTTATATCATTGGTTTGAGTTACAATATTTCAATTGAACAGTATGAGACTAAAAATAAAATACAATAGAATGAATGTGGTACATAATATGGGCCCAGTTCATTGGACTTTAATGTGTATCATAATATTCCCTCCTCAAGCGAATAGTGAGGGAACAACAATGAGCTTGGAAAGAAGAATATTGAACTGCGGGGAAGGTAATGTCTTTGTAAAAATATCAGTCGTTTGGTCTTTGCTGGAGATAAAGCGTATATGAAGCTGCTTTGATGCGACTTTTTCCCGAACAAAGTGGAAATCAATTTCTACATGTTTGGTTCGAGCGTGAAAGACTGGATTAGCAGCAAGGTAGGTAGCTCCAATGTTGTCGCACCATAATGTGGGAGGACTGATACATGAAAGATGAAGATCCCGGAGTAGCTGTTGTATCCATACCACTTCAGTTGTGGCATGTGACATGCTTTTATACTCTGGTTCGGTGCTTGACTTGGCAACTGTGACTTGTTTTTTTGATTTCCAGGCTACTAAGTTGTGGCCAAGGTAGACACAATAACCAGAGGTAGAGCGGCGGTCGTCCAAGTCCCCAGCCCAATCTGCATCAGAGAATGCAGACAAGTGGCTTAAGTTTGTGGGAGGTGAACGTACATAATTTTGACCATAGTTAATAGTATGTTTTAAATATCGTAGGATTTGTTTGACAACAGTCCAGTGATCATCGTTGGGACTATGCATAAACTGACATACACGATTAATAGAATATGTGATATCAGGTCTAGTTAAGCTTATATACTGAAGGGCACCAACAATACTTCTATAGAGAAAAACATCATACATTGGTGAACTAATGTGGCGTGTTAACTTTGTAGACGGACAAGAAGGGGTGCTGATTGGTTTAGCGTTGTGCATGTTAGTTTTAAGAAGTAGATCAAAAATATATTTTTGCTGGTTAAAAAACATGCCTGAATTTGTTTTATGGGTTTCTATTCCTAGAAAGTAGTGAATAGAACCTAAATCTTTTAGCGAAAAAGTAGAGTTAAGGGTTGAAACAACCTGAGAGAGAAGTTGTGGAGAGCTGCCGGTAATGAGAATATCATCAACGTAGACAAGGATGATTAGTAAATGTTGACTTGTTTTTAAAATGAACATAGATGTATCAGATAAACTTGGGCGAAATCCAAGTTCACCAAGCTTAGTTGCTAATTTGGTGAACCAGGCGCGTGGGGCATGTTTGAGGCCGTAGATTGCTTTGTGAAGTCTACAAACATGATGTGGGAAGGAAGGATTAGTGTACCCTTGAGGTTGAGTCATATAGACTTCCTCTTGGAGATCACCGTTCAAAAAGGCATTATTAACATCTAGTTGTCGGATAACCCAATTTTTGGAGATAGCGAGAGATAGAACCACACGAATAGTCACAGGTTTGACAACTGGACTAAATGTTTCATCGTAGTCAACACCTGCTTCCTGATGGAACCCCTTAGCAACTAAATGTGCCTTGTATTTTAAAACAGAACCATCTAGATTGCGTTTTATACGATAAACCCATTTGCAACCAACCAAGTTTTGACTAGAGGAAACAGGAACAAGTGACCAAGTTTTGTTGAAAGTCAGTGCTTTAAATTCATCATCCATAACCACCCGCCACTTAGCATTTTTGACAACATTAGAAAAATTGGAGGGTGTTGTGTCGGAAAGGGAAGTGGGTAGAGGATGTTTGGTAGTGTTAAAGTTTTTGAGACCAGGAAATTCTTTTGGTCTGCGGGTGTGATCTTTTGTTCGGGTGGTCATGGGGTGGGAGATGGGTGGATGATCAATTTGGGTGGTGGTAATAACAGGAGGAATGGGAGGGCTAGTTGGTGTTGTAGAGGATAATGGTAATGTGGTTGGTGGTGTCTCTGTAGTTGGAGGTGATTGTGGAGGGGATGAATTGTTAGGAGTTGTCAAGATATGATGTGGGGATGCTATGTCAGAAACACATGGTTGGGGTATGGCAGAGGTGTAAGTGCGACTACCAGATACCTCAACAGGCATAGCCTTAGCACAAGGAAACGAATTTTCATCAAATACCACATGTCGAGAAATATATGTTTTAGAATTTTCTAAATCATAGCATTTATACCCTTTGTGATTAACACTATAGCCCAAAAACACACAAGCAGTAGATCGGGCTTGGAGTTTATTGGACCTATAGGGCCTTAGATAAGGAAAACAAGTGCAACCAAAGACTTTTAAAAATAGAATAGTCTGGTGGTTTTCGAAAAAGTTTTTCAAATGGAGAGATATTGTTAAGAGTTGGAGTGGGAAGCCTGTTGATTAAAAAAACTAAAGAAAGAAACGCATCATCCCAAAATTTATTAGGAACACTAGAGTGTTTAAGCAGGGATAAACCAGTATCAACTATGTGACGATGTTTGCGCTCAATCGATCCATTTTGTTCATGAGGGTGAGGACAAATAATTCGATGATTGATGCCATGATTAGATAAAAACGGGAAACATTATGAAATTCTCCTCCCCAATCGCTTTGAAAATTTATAATTTTACAGGAAAAAAAGTTTTCAACTTGTAATTTGAAACGTTGAAAGATTGAAAAAACTTCAGATTTGCATGAGATAGGAAAAAGCCAAGTGTGGCGGGAGAAATCATCTAGAACACTGACATAAAAATGTTTTCCAGTAGACGAAATAGTGGGTGCAGGACCCCAAACATCAGCATGAATTAATTGAGGAGGAGCAGTAGTATGATTATTAGAAGAATGAAATGGTAGTTTGATGTTCTTTATTTGAGGACAAGTATGACAAGTATGCATAGTTTTAGAGCCTGAAACGGGCAAACCATGACGATGAAGAATACTTTGAGCTACTCGTGTAGAGGGATGTCCCAGACGCTGATGCTAGATTGATACAGGAACGCGTTCACCTAGAAAAACTAATTTGCGAGGCCAGAGTCCGGAGAGACGGAGTCGATATAGACCGTGCTCAAGTTGTCCTCTGAGAAGGACCTGCCCTGAGAAGAGATCCTTGACAAGACAATAATTTGGAAAGAACTCAAAATAAATATTGTTGTCAGCAGTAAATTTAGCAACACATAATAGTTTACGTGTAATAGATGGAACAAAGAAAACATTATGCATACGTAAGGGTTTAAGAGAAGAGGGAAAAGTGAGAGATCCAGTGCGAAGAATAGGCAAACCTGTGCCATTTGCGGTTTGGATCATATCGGATCCAAGATATTCTTGTGAGTCATGGAAACTACCAGTGTCATTTGTTAAGTGATGTGTTGCGCCCAAGTTAGGGTACCAAGCATCACTTACTTCATGACAGGCAGAAGTCATGTTAGCAGAGGGATTAGGAGGGGATTGTAAAGAGAGATCAAACCGTTTGTAACATTGGAGAGCTGAGTGGCCCTAGTTTTGTACATATCTGACACTGGATACGAGATTTAGAACCAGAGGAGTTTGTGTTGCTGTTGTTAGTGCGGAAGCGGGAGTTGTTGCGTCCAGAGTTGTTGCGATTTTTAAGGCGATTGTTGGGACGTCCGGAGTTGGCACGAGAAGTGTCGGATGCCTTGATGGCGTTGTTGACGGATGGGTCCGAGGTGTGGTGTTTCTCCAGACGAGTTTCGTGACAGAGAAGCATGTTGTGGAGATCTTCAATGGATATGGGATCTTGTCGAGTGGTTATTGAGGTGACAAAGAAGTTGTATTCAGGTCCAAGGCTTGGGATCTTGTCGAGTGGTTAAAGGAGGGGTTTACGGTGGTGGGGCTGGTGGGGGACATGGTAGGGAACCGTCAAGGTAGCCAAACAGATCATGGCCACGGATAAGAGGAACTATCTGGGAACGCCAAAGGTGGTAGTTGTCGCGATCTAAGCGAATGTGCACAGAGAAAGATGGAGTGGAGGGAATAACTAGTGGCGGAAGCACGCCGAATGGTTCTTGGTTGGTGGAGGTGGAGGAAATGGACGGAGTCATGGTGATTGTTTTGGAAGATGAGAGGGTTTTCGTTGGAGAGAAAAGGATGTTGCGGCGGAAGAGATAGGGTTTGGAAGGGTTTTCTTGGGGGTTTTTTTTGGATTTGGTAAAAGAGATAGGAGTCGTTGGATCTAGGTTTGGGATTATCGGATGGTGGAGAGAGTGTTTCTTGGAGTTGAGGAAAGCCGTTAGATGAAGTGTGTTTTTGTGCAACGGCTCAGATCTTGGATCCTAGGGATGAGGATGGGGACCAATTAGAGAAGAGGGATTGTTGGAGCGTTGACAGACATTAGATGTAGGGTTTGTTTTGATCGGACGGTGAAGGATAAGTGTGATATTAGTTTTGAGGAGAGTCGTTGGATATCACCTGTGTTTTCTTTGAACGGTTGAGATGGTGATCTGTGGCTTGTGGTGAGAACCAATGGGAGAAGGGAATCAAGAAGTGACGGTTGGGCCTGGTGGGCTGGAAGAATTTTGGGTGGGTTTGTGGGAAGAAAAAAAAGACATCGGCTGTTAGGCTGGATTGACTCTTGATACCATAATAGAGCATGAATGTTGAAGAGAGAAATAATTGTAGAAGAAGTTTGAAAAGGAAAGATGATCTTCAATCTCTGTTATGGAAGAGATTGAAGTGGGTTCTATTTATATCATTGGTTTGAGTTACAATATTTCAATTGAACAGTATGAGACTAAAAATAAAATACAATAGAATGTGGTGCATAACATGGGCCCAGTTCATTGGACTTTAACGTGTATCCTAATAATTATATATCTTTTGCTGTTTTGCAAATAGCACAATAAAACATCGAGCATGGCGCTTGAAAGGAGGTTTGACTTGTGACGAGGACAACGAAATTGGCATTTTGGATATATTTTTCTTTTCTTATGATTTTGTTTTGGCTCGAATGGATAAGAGTAGATAATGCAATAAAGAAGTCGAGAAAGCAATTTAATGCAAACTCTGAGACGCATCAGGGGTTTTATCGCCTTTCGAGCTGTCATGGGAACGATTAGAGCGAGGTGTATTCTATCTTAAGTAGTCTTAGGTTTGAGTATAGCCTTAAAAACTACCTTATTCGTAACAATACCGTGAACAGAATACAAACCAGAACATAAAAGCACCATATTGTGAAAAACACACTCTCCCACATATAATTCAATTGATTTCTCATTTGATAAAAAATGATGCAATTTCAAACAGAAAAAACAAGCTTCCTTTTGGTTTTTGACAACATTGATGGGTGATATTGGCTTGGCATTGGTATTTTTACCACATTGCACACTATACAAAATTTATAACACAACTTCTGTAGCGAGCAAGCAGACTTGGCTTCAGGCATTCTTGAACTAAACCTTGAGTCCACGACCATCATTGCTGTCGTTATAAATTAATTTGTCAGATGAAGAATTTAAACAAAATGTTCAGTTGGGTATTCCTTCTCATCACCATTATAGTCGTAGTACAATCGTTCACCCTTCGATATGTCTCTGTTTGCAATCAGCAATACGCGACATTCACCATTCACATCAAACCTCACACACTTGAGATTTTGTTTCTTCCTCCCCTCCCTGTTTAAAGCAAACACCAATTCAGCTCCATAAACAAGAAATAAGAAACAATTGAGCAAAGCATATTAGTTTTAAAGAATGCTCAAAAGATCATTACGGGGTATGATTATTGATGCCGCTTATGAAACGAGCAATGTTGCTTCGCTTGTCAGGGCAAATGACCAGGCTTTTTGAAGGATCTTTGGCAGAGAGAAGAGTCATCATGCTGTCTCCATCATCATGTTCCCGGTTCTTGAGGTAATCAACGTCTCCCGTGTACTCGGTGACTATGGTCAAATCCTTGATGAACTTGTCGGCCTGTTGAAATGAAAGCATTAGAAGTGTGAAACAAATATAAAATTGAAGAATAGAGTTGAAGGAGGAGAAAACAAAGACAGCTCTTACCCTTCAAGTGGGTCAAAGACAACCATGAGAGGAGGCCACTCTCCCCTTGACATCATTTGCTTGCAAAGGTTTAATGTCTCAGTGTCCTCTTTAGTCAAAACCTGAAATTTCCAGAAGGTATCATGAAATGGTGCATCAACCAAATCAGAAAACCACAATTCGACACCTTTTACTTTTAGAACAAAAACATACTGCTGAATTTGCTAGAATGAGAGCATCAATAACAAGATCAATTGAATTTGAAGTGGAAAGGCCCTCAAGAATAGAAATAATAGAACAATTACCTTTTCTGTAATTTGGTTAAAGCTGAAAATGGGTATGTTTTGTTTGTGTTGGACAATCATGTTTTTGTTATGCTTAGATTCATAAAGTCTGTTACCATATATCTTAGTTATGTCTGTAATTATTTAATAACCAAACATAATTATATGGAATCAGACTTAACGTTTGTGTGCATTAACATAAATTAAAATAGAACCTTGTGAGAACTGAGTTTTTTTTTGCCATTTTTATCATGTTTGTATATAAGTATGAATGCAGTACTAGTCTATTTTGTGCACTTCCCTTCAGCCCAAATACACAATATCTCTAATATCCTACAGGCTAGGCTTGAAATCAATATATGATATATCGATGCGCCGAGTAGAGTATTTTGGGAACTCAAAAGTCCGGTACAAGATTAAGTTCATATTTCAAACAACAAAACCAATTGAACCAGATATTGTCAATTCCAAATCAATGAGAATTTTGTTACCTGCATTCCTCCTTTTTCCAACGAAGGGCAGTTTGCGCTGCTGGGAGCCATACCAGCAGCATAAGTAAGCACATTGCTGAACTCCGTCCCAGTAGCTGTCAATGCGGTTGCAAGAGAAGCCATTTGCTCCAGTCTCCTCTTCAGGTCCTCGCTCGGGTTGAAAGACAACAACCTCCTCTTCTTCTTTGCCACCACGAGAGTCCCACTGCCTGCCCTCCTTCGCTTCTTTGTGCAGACCACTTCGTTTCTTGCATCCCGCTGGATCCGGAAGAAGTCCACGATCTTGGTCTGAATCAATGGGAACTCTGAATCCAACCAACATCACACATTTTCCAACAAGGATTCAGGAATCACATAATGATTATAGGACAATTACATATTTCATTGCACGATAACTGCAATATAACACCAGTTTTGTTTGGTCTGGGTAATAAATAAATCACCACTTGACCTCAATTTTTACTACCATATGCTGCTACTTAGAAAAGGACACAATGAAGCCGAGAAAATGTGTCATCTAAGTCCAACGCTAAATAAGCAAGAAAATAAATTTCATATTGAATAGCATAAGATAGCACTAGTATCTGCATCAAGAGTTGTGTGCTACATTGGAAATGGAATCACGCAACCTATCTGGTACTGAAAAGTCGTATAAAGACATGAGAAAAAAAGGTACCCCAACTCGTAAATGCATAAGAAACAGATTCAACTACAAGGAAACAAATTATAATTCCAATGAGATTTGTGTGTTCCCTGTACATAGCTGTAGTTAAATTCCGCAAACAATTATTTTCTTTACCATGTAATAACTCAAAATCATGTGGTTCTTAGCTAAAGCTTAGGGAAAATACTCCTGGGTGTCTGTCAGCCAAGTAGTACCACAAGGCAAAGGTGGAATCCTTTGAAATTCGTATAGTAAAAAGCGAATTACAAGTAGAGAATACCCTTATACGATTGTTGATTGCCTAAAAACAATATTTTGTCACGATACTTGATTCACACGAAGCAACTATAATCCAATAGAAGAACTCATCCCAAAAGTTGGCTCGTATTGTAAGTTGGTGGAACCTCCAGAGTGATATGATATCCCACACTAAGCATCCAAACAGTAGGAACTAAACCCACTCACTCGCACATTAAATGTAGCCATATCTATAAAAAAAAGGAAAGAAAAAGGCTAAATGGAGCAGTAATTTGACAACATCTATACCGATTCTTGATTCCAAAAAGATAATATCTATACTCGCTTCCAATCCGCAGATATAACCGGATAGGAGAACTCATCCCAAAATACCGGAACAAGAAACAAAAGGAAATGACGAAAAGGAGGAGTAATCACGTTTGGGTTTATTTTTGACGCCGGAGCAAGAGGGGCAGAACCAGAATCCGTTAGGCACGGAGGGTAGAATGGGGCGCAAGCAGAAGGTGTGGTGTCCGACGTCGCAGGCGTCGCAGAGGAGGAGAAGGTCGTCGAAGTCGCCGGAGCCGCAGCTCTGGCAACGGACGGAAGCGAAGGAATCGGCGGAGAGGGGTGGAGTCGGAGCTCGAGTTCGTCTCCGGAGTGGAGTCTTGGCGGCCATTGGGAAGTGGGATCTGGATTTGGGAGTTTTGTAGGGTTCGAGGGTTTCGCGGGAAATGGAGGGTTTGGCGCGGAATTCAGACGGGGGGTTTTGTTGGGATTCGTGTAATTGGTAAGCTTAATTTTTAATAATTAAGTTGGTTGCATCCCACCCATTTATTATAATACCCAGGTACTGGGCTGGGTAGACCCGCCCGTAGACCGGGAAGAGTAAACAGACAAGGCCTGGTTCCCAAGTGTAGGGTCGGCCCAGTACCCAGGTCTACTAGTAACCATTGTTACGAGGTAAGGCTCAAACTTGCATTTTCACCTCATCTAACTAGTTCGTCAAACAATTTGAAAACTTGGAATATACTCTTTCTTTACGGCCGTTTGTTGAATCTTGTTGGGGTTAACGGTTTTTTTTGATGACCCAGAATTTTTCAACATCCGCCTCCACTTGGGACAGGCAGGTTGCGACTCTAAAGTGAGAGTGGTCTAACATCATTTTCAACAAGACGTTTGACATGTCTTACTGAAATTCGAACTTACATTTGAACGAAAATTAAACACTCACTTCAACCAACTCAGCAGTCTTTAGATGAAATGAAAGGGGTTTGTTGATCTCATCTTTCCTTCTAATTTTTTTTTACTGTTTAAAGATTATTATTATTTTTGTTAAAACTATTAAGCACAGAAGCAAAGACACTGCTGTAATTTCGATTGACAAAATTTTTGTTTATACTATCGTACTAGGACTTTGACCTATAGTAGCAATTCCAGTTCTGCTCTACTTGAGACTCGGTTAGGTGCAGTTTTGACTGGCATTTTATTTTATTATTATTTATTTATCTTTATCATGTTTATATTAATCTTTTTGAAGTGTTTTCATATTTTTAGTACTAAAATAACTCCAAGATAATTCATAATAGTAACATATTAATCATTCAAATATTAAGTTATTATTGATGAACTACTATTACATAATAATTTTACCACAAAATACTAAATTTTTAATAAAATATAAACCGATCTAATTTGATTTTTAACCAGACCTATACCAATTCGGTTCCCGATTTAGAATTTGGCCCCATACCTGTTCCGGTTCAGACAGATTTTGGACGGGTGAACATCGAACACGCCTACTATTGACTAAATCCCATTTTGGTACGATTCTTGACTAGTTTTGTAATTTATGCGTATTCACACGGTCATGGGCTCATTACCTCTTGGTATTTTCGTGTGGGCTAATGAATAGGCCGAGCATAGAAGGCTCATTTGTCATGGGCTCCATTCTTGTTAGGCCCTCTTCTGGACATCAAGGAACAGAAAAGAAGTATATTATGGGGCCATTATCTCCTGATAACTAAAAGTCTAAAACATTTCTTCTCTTTTTTTGTCGAACGAGTATAGGTATAGAAGAAAACTATTCTAAGTGTATGAACATTAATTTTTTTGAGTTCATTTCTAACTTAGGGATTAGAGGTTTTGTTGTTGTTGTTGAACGAGTCCCTAAAAACTGTTATAATTACAACCCACTCGTAATATTTTTGTTGAACTTGCATTTCTCGATTTTACGAATTCAGAATAATTTCAAAAAAAATCACTGGAGGCTTTTGTCAAGCTGTCGGCCTGTTGGCCCATGTGGTGACTCGATGATTATACTTCCCTACTTGTCCGATTGCGTCTTTTCTCTAATAGAGGCATTAATAGTTGTAGCCGTTGTTGTTTCTCAAATGGCATCATACCCTGGCATTGTCGAAGTGGGTACAATAATGGTCTCCAAAAGTCGATCAACGTTTGTATGCTTTAGGACGAAGCAACACTTCTACTGGAGCATCACACTGTGGACCCTTCAAACCATCCTTCCCAGTTTCCATCTATCATTCCATGCTCCTTCCTCCTTCCAGCCTGGAGTGCTCGTGATGCACTCGAGTCGTCCTACGTGTCATTCTTTATTTAGAGGCGACATTGCATTGATGCTGAAAAAATATAAAGTGAATTATCAAAACAAACAAAAAAATCCCACTCCCACACGATAGAACTAAGTTTAATTCTTCCATCTACAAGCTTCATGAATCATGACTGTATCAATGCTACAGTCGATTTACCTGTGGGCTCACTCCCTTCATATAAAGGCCCACTTGCAGTAGTTGTCACTTGAGGTTTCGTTTTCTCTGAGATTATTAACTTGTAATATTATATCGTTCTAGTTTATATGAACTTTGCTCACGCAAGCTTAATTTGTCTTCTTTTTCTTGCTGTGATAGTAAAACACATGTTGTTGATTGGTTGATGATGAACTCATCCCAAAAGTAATTCTACATGTCTCCTCTAACCAAACCTCATTCTACATCTTAGTAATTCCCACTACTTTCCTCACCTGCAAATATGGAGGGGTTTGGTGTTGCATTCCACACTCATATATGGCATAGCTTCGTGTGCGGTTTTCATTCCAATCACGAGTCATTCTAATTAATCGTGGAAACACAAGGAAGCAAAGATCATTGTTATGACAACACCAGTGTATTAAAAGCTGCGAGGGTTAAATTAAAGGGAGTAACACAATATAATGTAATAGAGAGGTGGTGGACCCCCGATGAAGTTCACAAATATTCTTGTGTCGTGATCTTATCATATCTCTGTCGATCTGTAGGTTTGGTGATCGCATGACTGGAGAATGTGGCCAATAAACCATCGATAATACCAACCATTGCTACTTTGGTAATTATTAACATGTTTTTTTGTTGATATACTGCTATATATACTAGGACTAGGATAGGTGGAGACTGGAGGGGCATATATAATGAATAATTCCAGATTATAATTAGTCGTTACAGGACCCAGCGGGGTAGATGTTTTAGGCTGTGGTATTGATGGAGGCTGGTGAAAGGTAATAACACCTGCCAGATTAGGACCCACGGAACCTTCTTAGTGATGGGTCTTCTTGATAATTAAGAACCAATTAAGTTGTTTTCATCCAAAGATGTCTGATAATAATTATATTTGCATCTATAACTTTTGTTTTAATTATATTTTTGATTCCTGTGGTTTTCAATTTACTGAGCAAAGAAAGTTCTCGTATGAATTGAATCCAATCTAGAAGGTGCAAGTGATAATAGTTCTTCAATTCAACAGGTGTTGACGTGAACATGACTAAATGGGAGATAAACATGTGAATCCTAATGCAACATAGAATACTATGATAGTTAAATATAACTCTTGTAGCGGAAGTTAAGCAATGAATCCAACTTTTGTATTTTTATTGTGATGCTTTATTATATATAGGTCAACAAACGGCACGTCGTAAATCTCCATTAACGACAACACCACAGAAAACCTGCCCACGTCGCACCCAATTCAAACATTGTAATCATTACGTTGGAAAGTAGTCAAGTGCTCCATTAGTATAGCCCTTGCACGATATAATTAACTACACCTTCTGGAGCTAAGCGGAGAAGGCTTATTCTAATGACAACACCAAAGTCTTACAACGATACCACCTGGTCATGGACTCGTGTTAGAAATTTAATGTGCTTTTGGATAGATGTCGATGTCCTGGTAGTAGAGCTTGTCAAATAATAGGTTGATTTGTGAGATAAGCAATGAAATTTAATTATTTTTCTTCATAATTTTACTTTTCTGTAGTATTCATTCGCATAGAGAAACCTGCTTTTATGAAGCTCATGGATAACACTTGACTCGTTTGTAGGAAAATTTTAAGAAAACGAGCTAATTGAACTTCTGTAGAGATTAATGAGTGATTTATTGAAGGAAAACCTCAACAAAACCTAGAACTGAATTCCACTAATTGGAGTTCCATGAATTGAATTTTGTGTCAAAAACCTCTTTTACTTTCAGGTGTGATCGGTAGGAAAGAAGTAGAGGGACATCTTGAACTCCACCTTGCGTGTTTTTCTTTAATTTTCAGAGTGAAAATAAGGGAGCTAACTTTTATCACAAATTTCAAATTATCAAACTGTAGTTAGAACTTAGAACTAAAGTTTCAAAATTTGCTCAACACTTTCATGCAGATCAATAATTCAATTGTTATTTCAAAAGATCAAGTCGTAACTTCCTTATATAGCGTTCTCCTACCTATCAATCACACCTTGAAACCACAAAAAGTCGATGGAGTGGGGCTTTTGATAATCTCCTTCCAATTCATGTGAACATACTTAACAAAAGGATTAGAAGAAGTCCTCCGGGCACATTCCTCTCCAAATGTGCAAGTTTGAATCCCAACTGTATAATCATCTTGAATTTGTAACCGTAGCCCACCCACCACAAAGTAAGAGTGTATATCCGGAAAGTTTGGGCCAAGAAAAAAAGTTGCGTTTTTACTACAGTACATTCCGTAAGTGTCCAAATTAACAATATACATCTGATTTTTTTGTATTATTGCATATCACTAATGGAAAATCGGTCTACCATGTCGCTCATTCCACGTCGCTTAATTAGAAACAACATGGAAGGGTGGCTTCCACGTCGGTTAATTAAAACCGACGTGGAAGACTTCCCTACCACGTCGGTTTTAGTAAAACCGACGTGGTAGGGTTTGACGTCAATTTTAGTACCACGTCGGTTAATTAAAACTGACGTGGAAGACTTCCCTACCACGTCGGTTTTAGTAAAACCAACGTGGTAGGGTTAGACGCCAGTTTTAGTAAAATCAACGTGGTATGATTTTTTGGTATATGTATATATTTTTAAATTCAACCCTACCACGTCGGTTTTAGTTCACCGACGTAGTAGGTTGGTCTTCCACGTCGGTTTTTAAATAGTCCGACGTGGTAGGGTTTTTTCTGGTATATATATTTACATTCAAACCCTACCACGTCGGTTTTAGTTCGCCGACGTGGTAGGGTGATCTTCCAAGTCGGCTTTTAAATAGTTCGACGTGGAAGGGTTGAATTTGTTTTTTGGTATAAGCGCGTAAACCAAAACGAAATCCCGTCAATCCGGAAATCAACAAACATAAACCCTAGTCACGTCCAATTCAAAATCAAAATATTCCTTCCGAAACCTCAAAATCCAAATTCTCTTCTTTTCCGTTCTCCTGACACGAAGTGGAAGAAGTCCAAAAGTAGAGATGAGAGAGATATCGATTTCCTTCTCCACTGTGCTTTCCATCCACTTCCCATCAGTTTCCGACCTCGCGATCCCACGTCCGCCACAACTCTCGATCCGAGGACGAAAATGAAGCTCCCGGACCCATGAGCTCCATCAGCGTCCAGAGGTATTTAATCGTTGTCGAGTACGTCGGACGAAGTTCTTTGGGTCCCAAAATCAGCCCGAGCGTCGCACCGTCGTCAGAGTTTTAGAGGTCAAGTTTTTTTTGAAGTTTGGATTGGTAAAAGATGGTGTTTTGGAAGTTTGATGATTCAGGTTTTGTTGGCAAGAGACATTCGAGAAGTTTGTCGGGAAGTCAGTGGCGGTGTACTGCTCGAGTCAGACTGTAAGTGTGCTAATTTTTCTCTTTTAAAATGTTTGGAAGCTATGTTAGAGTGCGACTTAATTGTCGTCATGTTAATGCCTTTCAGAATGCTCAGAAACTATATTAGTGTGCAACTTAATTGTCATCATGTTTATGCCTTTTAGAATGCTCAGAAGTTATATTAGTGTGTAACTTAATTTGTCATCATGTTTTTTCCTTTTATAATGCTTGGAAGTTATGTCACTATGTCAGTTAGCGTATACATGGTAATTAAAATTCTGAAGCTATGTTAAAGTGTGACTTAATTGTCCTCTGTTAATGCCTTTTGAATGCTCAGAAGCTATATTAGTGTGCAAGTTAGTTTGTCATCATGTTTTTGCCTCTTAGAATGCTTGGAAGCTATGTTAGTATACAAGTTAATCGTCAGAGTGTACATGGTAATTAGAATTCTAAAGACTTTTTTGGTTAAGAACACATTTGGTATTTTTCTTTTTTTTGTAGAAGTAATGTCGGCATGCTGTTATAGAGCATTTGGAGCATCATCTATCTTTCTTAGAGAACCGAACATGATATCTGAATCACAAAAACCGAAAAAACCCTAATGCGTCGTTTTTTTTGAAAACCGACGTCGTAGGGGGTCTACCACGACAGTTTTCAAAACCAAGAACGTAGTATGGCTTTTTTTAATTTCTTTTGGTTTGTATACCCTACAACGTCGATTTTATAAAAACACTTGTCCAATGTCTGTCCAGACTCAGTGTAGACTCATCCAGAATGTGAACAGTTGTGCACACGTGATGCATTGCATACATTGCATCATATGTCTTTCATTTAGATTACTTTTACATCAATAAATGCTACTAAGGTATGTGTTTAGTCTTATTTACAGAATACAGAGACCTGAATGCAATTTACCCACATCCCGAGCATAAACGCATGCAAAAGACTCATTTCTATCATAAAGACCAAGTTCAAGATTATCGGGTTACGAATGGAAATGTATCCAAGCATAAAAGCATTCAAGTCCTAATTGCAAAAAGAACAAGGACCTAAGCACAAAAGTAGCCGGGGACTTAATTGCAAAAAGACAAGGATCTAATTGCAAATCACGAGTAGTTTTTATTATCTTGGAGAAAATCTAAAGAAAAATCAATGTGGATCTTCAAATATATAAAAGAATTAATCCGGAGCTCAAAAGAATGGAAAGAATCAATCCAGACGCGTAAAGGATGATCAAATCATACCATAAACATTCAACCAAAATCTGGACCAAATCAGAGCATGATGTGCGGCGATTCCGCCGCATATCACACATACCATGCGGCGATTCCGCCGCCCCCTAGTTGATCCGTGTGCTCCAATTTTGTCAAGTCGTGTCTGGACACGTGTACTCTCCAATTCTATACTTAGGTCTTTTGTAACAACTATAAATAGACCCGAGAACGATGTTAGAAGGGTCATTAGTCTTTGGTTGTAGTTTTTATTCTTAATCTTAGTTTTGTATTCTTCTTTTTCATTAATAAAAAATCTGTCTTTTATTTCTTACTTTTAGTTTTCTTTTGTAATGTCTCAATGACCCCTTCTTCCTCCCTCCATGAGTTTCTAACTCTTTCCAAAGGGTGGAGGTGACGGATTTAGGGTGAAGAGAAGATGAATGAATGTTATTATTTTAATTTCGTGTTAGTATATTTTGATTACTTGAGTTTATGTTAAATCATTTATCATGTAATGCTTCATAACTAATATGATTTATTATAAGTTTCTGAATTCTCTAATCTAAACCTTAAATCTAAACCTCCACCCGACGGAATTCACCTCTTTGTTCTTGTTTTAATTTTAATTGTTCTTGTTCTTGCTTTAGATAATTAAAACCCAAAAATTTCAAAACCCAATTATTTCTTCTCTCCTTCTTCCCCTTAATCGGAAATCACACTAATAACAGAATCTCTCCCTCCTTGTGTTCGACCCGTATTTGCCACGTCTTCATTGACACCGTGCACTTGCGGTATAAATTTAATTCTCATCAAGTTTTTGGCGCCGTTGCCGGCGAGGCGACGTAGATTTTGTTTTTTGTTGATTTCGATTTTATCCTGTTTATCTTGTGCGCGATCTAAGTATTTGGATTTGTGTTTCAGGAGACAACAGAGTGCACGGCGAAATCCGAGCACCATCTGAGCTAAACGAGCGGCGAAATCGCCGCACCTGAAGAGTAACTTGCGGCGAATCCGCCGCACACCTAAAGCTTCTGGGCTTCAAATTCTTCTGGGACGCGACTCATCTCTTGGTGGACGCGTAGAGCTACTGAAATTTCGAGAGCGGGCGGCGAACCCGACTGAGCATTGCATAGGTAACCTTTGTTGCCTCTTTTCCTCGTAATTTCTATTTTCAGAAAATTTCCTTTTATTAGAATTGCACGTGTTAGGGCAAAAATTCTATAATTGGCAATAATTCAACTCTGACCTAAAATTGGCAAAATTAGAAAGGCCTTAGTGCATGCATCATCTAGTGTTTTGTATGCATTATTCTTGCTAAATTCTTGCAAATCAATTTCTGTTGAAGAGTGCTGGAGTCAAGGTACGTATCGTGGTTTTCATCGATTGCATTTAAGCATATAATCTAGTTGCATATAACCTTGCAATTGCCCCCTTTAAAGACCAATGTTTGACTATCTTTGCTAGATCTAAGTTAAACTATCTTAAGGGCAACTCCGTAGGCAAAGATACGGTGGGGATTTCATCACCCTTCCGTGGCCCACAAATCACAATCCTAAAGTGTCACCCAAGCCTTAAATTAAAATCAATTAGACATTGACCCCTAAGGACTCGGACTCAATTAAGGAGAAGAATTGGTTTGACTTGCTATGACCTGAAGCCGATCGAATTTAATTTGGTGTCTAGAAAGTGTTTTTGTGTTGACGAAAGTCTTCCAAGCGAAGTGGTTGTATAATTGGCACCGACTCTGTCGGAAGCGCCCCCACTAGCTATACACGGCCTGACCAAGTTGGTTTGATTAGTGAGGGAGGTGAATCAAGCAAATCAATTCGACTCAACCAGTTAGGAGTCGTCTAGATCTAAGTGACACTAGGTCTAGGATTGTTTGAACCGTGCTTGTTTGGGAAACCTCTGACCGACCTTCTTTTCTACCTTTAGAGTTAAGTTTCCCTTCTCTTCTGAGTCATCTTCTTCTCACCTACTTATACGTTCTAGTCTCCTCCCCTTTACATTCTCTATTAGCATTTTAGGGTCGAGTCGAGAGCTTGTGCTTGCTTAGCCTCATAAGGGTAAGAGTACTTGACTCAAGAGTGTTTTGATGGATGGTTACATGGGCAACCATCCATATCTTTGTTGGGACCAGGACAATGTTTCCTGGTATTCTAAAGTCATGCAGGCTGGGGTGGCTCAGACTAACACCCTATATGGTTGGGACAATCCTAATTATATGACTGAGCAATCTTCATATTAGGGTAACATGAGAGAGACACCGACTGCTAGACCATAATCTAGTTATGTTGGATCATATGCTGTTCAACGAACTGACACATTACAACAAACTTTTGCCTCCTTCATGCGTTGGCCTGATAACATGAGTGCACTGGTGGCTTCAGTAGCCGTACCGTGCAACTGTTGCGGGTTGAGTGGTCATGTTATCAGGGAATGTCCTTATGTTCCCCCAGAGCCTGAGTATAAACATACCTTTTCCCAAAATGCTCGATATGACCGTTACACATCCGCATATAACCCAAGAGTAATGGATTCGTGGGGAAACAATTCATATCCAAATTCTTATACGTCATTTTCGCCCCAATATCCTTCTCCCGAATACCCAGAACTCTACCAACAACCCACTTCAAATCATTGGACTTATCCTCAGTCTACCAACACCCAACCTAAAAATGTCCCGAGTTCTGACTCGAACCTCATAGTTGACCACATACCTGATACCTTGGAACAAGATTTCCATACGTTCATGACAACTACTCAACAGTCTGTAGACAATATGGTACTGCAATTGAGTCAAATGTCGCAGCAATTAAGTGAGGAAAGTAACTTTTCGTGTCAAAAAGAGGACTCATCTTTTAGTATCGAACCACCACCACATACACAAATTCAAAGCACAATCTTTCAAAGTCAAATTCCTAGTCGGTCTGAGGGACTTGGGATTTCAATTCACGATCACTTAGTGGAGGATTCGATTTATATTGAGAAAAACATGGACCAATTTCATTATGAGTCGGCACAGGATTGTGTCCTATCTTCTTGTCCCGTGGCCCTTGAGCCACATGATCTTCATGTTGCATCACTTAAGGACTCAGCTCTGGTGGAGCAAGATCTCCCTAGTACCCTCAATTTCAAACAACCGGATGAGAGTCTGTCTCTCACCATTGTTCCTGATCATCTTGGAAATGATGGAACATCAAACAACTACATAGCTCATGAGGGTATTAGAAGTTCCTTAGAAGATACCTTGGGTATGAGACCTACTTTTTGTTCGCCTGGTGTGTCAGACATGCCTAACAAGGTTTTGGACCTCGTTCCGACACACCAGCCAGTTGGTTGGAGAGTTTGCATTGATGATCATAACTTCAACACCGCAATGGGAGAAACTCCTCTTCCGTTGCCCCTTAATTCCCAAACTCTCGAGAGGTTAAAGCTCTTTCAGTTTGATCCGTTGAATGAGATGCCTTTGCGTCCAATTCATGAACCTCTCATTTCATCTAGCGCTTTTTGTGAAGGCGGCCCACACATGCATTTTCTGGCCCCACGTGGTGTCATGTTTCCTTTTCAGGTGCACTGACCCACTCTTGAAGTTTCCATTTGATGTCTCTTGACAAATGAAGATGGGAACTTATGTTTGTACATAGTTATATATGTATAACAATAAATAAATAAATAAAAATTCATCTGTTGTATTTATCCCTTCTTTAGCATCTCACAGGTTTTTGAGGGAATTCGGGTTTTTGTCCATCAACAGAGCCATGAACTTTCCTTTGTACTTCACGTTGGTGAGATCTTTCCTTTTTTTTGCATAAATCCATGTAGTATCTTGCTCACATTCATTGAGGACAATGCATGATTTAGGTGTGGGGGGGGTGTTTATGTATATATCTATCTATATATCCGTTCTTTTATCTCTAAAAAAATAATAAAAAATAATAAAAAAATTCAATGTTTCATAACATAGCTTAAGATTGAACTACCAAAACCCGAGTACAAATTGCATTGAGTTTTTTTGTTCCTTATTATATAGTTCTGCTTGTAGAAACTATGACATAAATCTAAGTTCCAAAGAAATAACTCATTACCCTTTAAGACTTGTATGCACTTAAATTGGATGAATCAAATCTTTGAAGTGGTTGATAAAAAGCAGAGGTTGAGGAAAATATACCGGGAAGTGTGGACTTCTAATAACAATTAAGCCTTGAGGAAAATAAAAGTAAAAATAAAGTGAGGAAAACACATTTTGCAAAATGATTACAAAAGCCCGGCCTTTGAGTCACTGGTCCGTAGGGGTATCTTGAAACCCGGTAACTTGAGTCTACCAGCTCGGGATTATCGACCAAACTCGCTACACGAATGCAAAAAGGGTAAAAGTGTCAAAAAAGCAAATGTGTTGAATCACGGAAGAAAAGAAAAAAAATACTCAAGGCCCAAAGCTAAAAGAATGATCCATGTCATGGTTGATCCGAATGATACTTCACCACCAGAGAAGGCGTGCAAAATAATTCAAGTGATAAACATGTGTATAAGGGTTAACGGTGTGAATGTTGGAGGAACAAAGACCAAGTCATATTTTTAATGAGTATGATTTATATAATGAGCATGCAAAAATTCTTAGTGAGATGTATAAGGTTGAGGTAGGGATATTGAGAACTATTAATGAAACGTCGATTTAGGATTTTGTGGGTATATCCGCTGAAAACCCTCAGGAGACAACACTCCTCCTCCTAGGAAACTTGGAGGTTTAAAGGCTTGTTGCACATGCTAAGTGCAACCGTGATTCCTACGAAAGTGAGTTAGGATTTCCCTGTTTTCATTTTTCTTATATTCTGTTTTGCTATGGACTAGCAAAATCTAGGTGTGGGGGTATTTGATGCATTGCATACATTGCATCATATGTCTTTCATTTAGATTACTTTTACATCAATAAATGCTACTAAGGTATGTGTTTAGTCTTATTTACAGAATACAGAGACCTGAATGCAATTTACCCACATCCCGAGCATAAACGCATGCAAAAGACTCATTTCTATCATAAAGACCAAGTTCAAGATTATCGGGTTACGAATGGAAATGTATCCAAGCATAAAAGCATTCAAGTCCTAATTGCAAAAAGAACAAGGACCTAAGCACAAAAGTAGCCGGGGACTTAATTGCAAAAAGACAAGGATCTAATTGCAAATCACGAGTAGTTTTTATTATCTTGGAGAAAATCTAAAGAAAAATCAATGTGGATCTTCAAATATATAAAAGAATTAATCCGGAGCTCAAAAGAATGGAAAGAATCAATCCAGACGCGTAAAGGATGATCAAATCATACCATAAACATTCAACCAAAATCTGGACCAAATCAGAGCATGATGTGCGGCGATTCCGCCGCATATCACACATACCATGCGGCGATTCCGCCGCCCCCTAGTTGATCCGTGTGCTCCAATTTTGTCAAGTCGTGTCTGGACACGTGTACTCTCCAATTCTATACTTAGGTCTTTTGTAACAACTATAAATAGACCCGAGAACGATGTTAGAAGGGTCATTAGTCTTTGGTTGTAGTTTTTATTCTTAATCTTAGTTTTGTATTCTTCTTTTTCATTAATAAAAAATCTGTCTTTTATTTCTTACTTTTAGTTTTCTTTTGTAATGTCTCAATGACCCCTTCTTCCTCCCTCCATGAGTTTCTAACTCTTTCCAAAGGGTGGAGGTGACGGATTTAGGGTGAAGAGAAGATGAATGAATGTTATTATTTTAATTTCGTGTTAGTATATTTTGATTACTTGAGTTTATGTTAAATCATTTATCATGTAATGCTTCATAACTAATATGATTTATTATAAGTTTCTGAATTCTCTAATCTAAACCTTAAATCTAAACCTCCACCCAACGGAATTCACCTCTTTGTTCTTGTTTTAATTTTAATTGTTCTTGTTCTTGCTTTAGATAATTAAAACCCAAAAATTTCAAAACCCAATTATTTCTTCTCTCCTTTTTCCCCTTAATCGGAAATCACACTAATAACAGAATCTCTCCCTCCTTGTGTTCGATCCGTATTTGCCACGTCTTCATTGACACCGTGCACTTGCGGTATAAATTTAATTCTCATCAACACGTTTGTTCAAACTCTGTCCAGACTCGTTCAGAATGGACACAGTTCTGGACACGTTTGTCCAAACTCAATCCAGACTCAGTTCAGACTCGTCCAAAATGGACACACTTCTGGACATGCTTGTCCAAATTCTGTATAGACTCAGTCTAGACGCAGTTCTGGACACGCTTGTCCAAACTCAGTCCAGACTTGTCCAGAATGGACGCAGTTCTAGACACATTTGTCCAAACTCAGTCCAGACTGGACAATTTGTCACGGTTTGGTCCAGATGTGTCGAGAATGTGAACAGTTGTGTACAAAATGTGAATAGTCTTGTCTTTTTTTGGAAATCAAAATTTGTCACGGTTTGGTCCAGACCCGTCCAGAATCAGAATGTGAACATCCTCCTTTTTGGTTCTCCTCCTCTTTCCACATCTTCTCTCCCTGAAAAAGTAAGAACCACAAAACACGATGAATACTCGAGATTTGGGAAGGAGGCGAGTTAGGGTTTGGGGGAAGTGGGGAAATTGTCAAGGCAAGTTGGGGTTTAGGGATTTGATTTTTAAATGTGGATCGGGTTATGGGTTAGAGTCGGGTTTCGTCGATTGAGTCGGGTCGAGTCTAGTAGCTTTGGGTTCGCTCAAATTAAAGGTCAATTTCATGGGTTGTGGTCCGGTCAGGTTAAAGGGGGTTAAAAATTGCACCGCCTCACATAGAGATAATGCACGGAGTTGGTCCGCCGTTAACGGCATGCTCACGTCGTTGCTCTAGTGTGGGGCCCACAAATGACACATGTGCATTTACGCAAATAAGATCGACTTTTAGGTGTATATGCGGCGATGTCAAAAAATTAGGTGTATATTGTCAATTTAGACACCTAAGGAGTGTACTCTAGCAAAAAAAACAAAATAAGTTTTACAAAGGAACTCGTTTGGCGAACCCTTGATCACACGGCATGTATGTTTGGCAATCTCGGAGCAGCGGTTGGATTTGATGACGTACATATGTGTGGGTGTGGGATAGATAGTACGTCGAGATAGACGACTTATTAAAAAAACAGCTGGCAGAGGTGGATTCGGAATTTGCAGATATATGTTGGTGTTGTTGTGCATGTTATCAAGATATATATATATATATACTTACTTGTCAACAAGATATATCTTTACTTGCGAGAGAAGACGTGGATTTTGTTGGAAGAATGAATCGTGCAGTCAGTGGCAGTGCAGATGAAGATGAAGGCGCAGGCGGGCATGCGTACGTGGGGCCGGCGAAGGAGCACTAACTGGATTTTATTTCTACGGACAAAGATGTTCCCACCCCACCCTGTCGGTGCTGTCCCCATCACGTATGAACACGATTTATTAGGCATCCGTTTCCTTGGAGTAGTTGGCCATCTTTCTTTTCTTTTCTTTTGTTTAGTTTTTGTTCACATAAACATAAGGAATAAAGTCGTTCAATATAATCTATGTTTAGAAGAAAACTCGAGCCTTGTACTAACCTAATTCTTTGTTGTCATATACTCACGTGTCAACAACATCTACATGTGTGTTACCCAAGTCCAATGCTACTACATGCTTTCATAAACACCCAAGGTGGCAAGGTGGTTAAAGTTGTTAGGGCTTGTGAGAAGACAATGTTGACCTATATTTCATAGATTGATGGTTATGTCTTGGTAGTTGGTACTTCTTAAAAGAGTTGTAAATTAACAATCTACTGGATCTGGCCGGGTTGTAGATTGTGTAGAGTAATCATGTAAAACGTGAAGTTGTCTCTAGATAGAAAGATGAAAAATTCACGCATCAATATTATACATGTTTTCAATTCATATTTTTTTATTTAATCTACTTAAGTCTACCTTCATTTAAATCCAAAAAATGCAACAAAACTAAATTGTTGGAATTCAATCTATAATCTCAACCATCACAAGACAAGATATTTCTCAACTCAACTAGCCACAATTGATATATTTAAATGTACATCATTCCATGTTCTAGCCTCGGTTTGATAACTCAATGACTTTTCAACTCTCAAAATTTGGAACTTCATTTGCAAGTGAAATAAAAAAGAATTAACTCTGCCTAACACAACGAAAAGCAGTGTCCAGCCGGGGTTCTCATTGTGGAGTGCAAACCAACCCAGCTCTTCATAATTTATCAACTATTGGGTTCACTATTATTGGAAAGATAATCTCACACAGTTAAACATGAAAAAAACAACACATTATAATTAATAGAGTTTGATTCAATATCCACTACCCAAGTGTTTGGATTTTATTAAAGTTTATGAACCAACAACAAATTTCACATGCTATCAGAACGGGAGTTAATCGACATATGAAGGCTCACTCCAACCTATATTTGTTCATGCGTAGACATAGATTAAAAACCCTGATCATGTGTGAGAAAGGAGTGTTGAAGAGATAGCTTCACATAAACACGAAATATATATGTACGACACTTTATCATAGGTAATATGGACGACATTTTGTTACAAAATTTGTCCCACCATTCACCATCATACCTAAGTGGTGATGGACCAATCGAATTTCACAACTATAAATGGATGAATCACCCACATTCAATTGAAAAGACTAAAATAATCAATAACAATGTGACCTTGTTTAAGCCTTAACACCGATCTCAAACATGCATATCCTACTACATGCTAGAAATCACGTCACTTTCAAACTTTAAACAATTGTTGTGCCTAATTAGAAGAAAGATTTGAACAAAGATTCTAATCTTTATCCATCTCATCAATTGATGCCTCTACATTAACATGCCAAACCTCTAGCCGAACATGTCATCACAATGGACAGTGCAAACTCCACTGACTTATTTTAATATACATGCACAATAATGTCTCATTTATTATTTTCTAATAAAAAAACCAAAGGTACTGTCCAAATTAATTCCTTCCTTTGTTTTTTGAAATTTTTTGTAGTTGTATTGCGTGATAAAAAAGTTCACAAGAAAGGGTCATGAACCACAACCATCCTTTACAAAAACATGATAAGTTTGTGGGCTCAAGGCCAATAACATCCAAAAGCTAAGTAAATGAGTTAAACTTCATGACTGAGACAGAGATGAAGGCTTTTAATCTTCTACCGGTGCCGCAAAACGCCGACGAGTCCATCAACATTTCCTTTCGGTCTTGCTTCGAGGCCAGAGAGAATGATGTTAGGATCTCCAAGAGTGTGTCTGACCGAAGAGAAGAGGGTATCAAGTTGCATTGGTGTTGGCCCACTTTGATCAACCTTTTTTTAGTAGACTTCTTGTTCTTTTAGATGTCGTCTCCTCCTCCAACGATTTCCCTCTCGTTTTGAGTGCACAGTTAAAGAACATACCTTAATCAGCTCAGAATCTCCTTACCAACGACTCAGAATCTCATCATTGCCTCCTTCCTTCCTTGAAGATTTCGTCTCCCAAATCTCGGATATAATCAAGCCCAATTATGGCAACACTTCAAACGGTCAAATACTGTAGTATATAAAACAAACTTGTAACCCTAAAACGATATATTCAAAAAAACAACTTTTGCATTGTTCTTCTTCTTCTTCCGACTCAAATCTAATATGATATCAGAGCACTGATCCAAAAAGCCTCAGACTTCCAGGAGTTCATCACTGACTTTGCCTCATAAGGGGATTGAAGGTCGTGAAACCTCCATCCAAACCCAAAACCTACATACCAGCTTTCACCTCTACATGGGGTTGAAGGCACGCAAAACCAACATCCAGACCCAAAAAACCTGAAAAAAACCATGTCTGAGCCAGAAGTTAATGCCCCACGACTCGTCTCCTAGCTCCTTAATGGACAGAATTATCTGTCATATGTAAGGGTGATCACTCTTGCCCTCAGTGGCAAGGGGAAGGTGGGTCACATCATGGGGCCTCTCAGAAACCTAACGGAGAAGGAACAGAAACAAACCAAGAAGAGTGGCAGGAAATTGACCACCTTGTCATGTCTTGGGTTATCAACTCAATGCAATCCAAGATCAGATTCATATTTCTATACAAAAACTCGGCAAAGGAGCTATGGGACGCGGTCCAAAACATATATGGTAAATTCCAAAATTTTGCTCACATCTTTAAACTAAAACAAGATATTTTGCAGACCAAACAGAGCAACCAAACCATCACGGAATATCTTGGGACACTACAACGCAGATGGGACGAACTGGCTATCTATGAGCCTGCATGCACTGACTCGAAGACCATACTCGCACGAATGGAGCAGGACCACATCTACCAATTCCTGATCGAGCTCGACAACGACTACGAAGCCATCCGAAGCCAAATCCTTATGACACCTGAACTCCCCAACCTGGTGTCCATCATCGCAATGGTCAACGTGAGGAGACCCGTCGAGCCACTGCTCAGATACCGACTACCGATCACACATCGGAGTCTCAGACACTTCTGGCCGACAAACCACGAAACCACAAAAACTAAGGAAAATATGGAAACGAAACATGCGACAACTGCAAGAAATCGGGGCACAACAGGAACACATGCTGGTTCCTTCATCTGCACCTCCGACCACCAAGAGAAGGAGGGACGATCATCGGAACAGAGGGGGAAACAGGCAGAGCAGCAACGGATTTAGGGGAAACCCTAGCTTCGGTGGAGAGCGATCAAAATGGGGCGATGTCGGGTCAGCTTCAGATCCTCGCAGCTTTATAGCAACCAGGATGGAGACTCTGAATCCGAGCAACCCACATGCGACTTCATTCAACCTGACTCCGTTCAACCCGACTCCAATCCGACCCGTAATAAATCATTCAACCCACAACCAACAGAATTGGGCCTAGTTGGAAAACATGATCTCCCACCTGAACGAGTATTTGCAGAACACCCCTCAGAATACAGGTAATTATGCAGGTATGGAAAGTTCTTTGGATAATTATACTGCTAATGTTATTGTTAATAAATCTTGTGATACTAGTTAGGTAATTGACTTAGGTACTACAGACCATATGACTGGAATTCCCTTGTTATTAAATAATATTAAATATAGTTTGAACTTACTAAATAAGTTTATAACCGTAGCCAATAATAATTAAAATAAAAGGCATAGGAGTGAGAGAAAAATTAAATAAGTTAACAAAAAATGTGTTGTGTGTGTCATCTTTTGCTTCTAATCTTCTTTTGGTTGCTAAAATTACAAAAAAATTGAATTGCAATGTTATATTTACTCCAACTGATGTGGTATTTCAGAATTGAACCACTGAGATGATGATTGGTAGAGGAGTTCAAGTCAATGGACTCTACATTTTAGATACTCAAAATAAGGCTTTGCGTGCTATTAATAATCCTAATCATGAACTTTGGCACAAGATAATGGGACACCCGTCTCATCACATATTGACAACTTTGTTTCCCTTTATTTCTTCTGAATATTCATGTGATACTTATCATTTTTCTAAACAAACTAGACTTCCATTTTATACATCTACAAATAAAGCTAGTTATCCTCTCGAATTAATTCACTCTGTTATTTGGGGACCTACCTCGATTAGACTAGTGTCTTAAGCTATCGATAAGTGTAGTGTAAAGGCATTGGTTGGTTAAGTATGACTTTCGTTGGAGAAGATAGTTAGTCAAAAGATTATCATTGCCCCTCTTAATTGAGTGATGATATTAGTGGACCCCTTAATAAAGCAAAGTTATAATGTGCACAATGTGATTTGAGTTAAGTCACATATTTATAACTAGCTTAAAGAGATCGAGAAATGAATACTAATACAAAGATGACACAATACTACTTTGTGTGTATTCTTAATATCATGAGGCAAGGGACGGACACAAGTGGTGCACTCCATCACTAAATGGATCGGGTTTTGATTCAAGTGGAATTAAGACATCTAACTAATTAGGAGCAATAATGTGTAGCTAGATACCGCTTATAGCTTGTGGTATTAAGCTCTTAATATCACTGCCAACTTAGTTTAGATCCTCTCATAGGTCACACCACAAAACTGGGAAACGGGAAATGGGGATTTTGAGTTCATAAGATGTGTCAGGTTTCGTGTAGAAAATATGACACATGACTGGGAAACAGGAAATGGGGATTTTGAGTTCATAAGATGTGTCAGGTTTCGTGTAGAAAATATGACACATGAGGTGAACAAGCAAAATCAAACTTATGTTGTGATTAATAACATAATTAGAATCTAAATTAAATTCATATGTGATGTAAATATTATGGGGTGTAATGATTTATCATTACATAGGATAATATGTTACATAAGTTATGAATTTACTACTAATCCTGAAATGTCAAATTTTGGAGGGGTTAAACCGAAATTTGACAAGTCTGCAGTACTGTGCACAAACGGTCGACCGGTTAACAGTAAACGGTCGACTGAACGTACACGGTCGACCGAACACGTCTCGACCGATAACAGAGAATTTTCGTCTGTTCGGAACGGTCGACCGAATCTATCGGTCGGTCGACCGAACATTGCGATGAAATATTTTATTGTTGCGAGCGGTCGACCGAATGTTGAACGGTCGACCGAAACTTGGTTCGAGCGGTCGACCGAACCTCCAAACGGTCGACCGGTCCAGACGGTTTTATGCAGAATTAATTTAAGAATTAATTAGATCATGCATGGAATTGGTCCATAATTGATTTAATTCGTGGCTGAGATTATTTGTTAGCAAATAATGGATGGTTAGATGGAAGTTTGCATGAAATCAAGGGTAAGTGGTTGCACATGAATAGGTAATTTGGAGAGAACTTATAAATACAAGTTTATCTCATTACCTCAAATTAATTCATTGTTTTTCCTCATGCAAAAACTCTCTCCATAATTCTCCACGAAATTTTCTTAATTCTTAAGTTTAGTTTTAGTTTTTAAGAGATCATCTTCTCAAGGGAACTAAAGAGGGGTTAGTAATTAGATTCTAAACCCTATTGGAGATTGAGAGGCTAGCTCTTCTCTCTCCAATCTCGTTTAGAGTTTGGTGAATACTCAGAGGCAATCCACCGGGCGATTCAACCGTCAACGCGACTCCGGATCTTCGAGAGGTTTAGAGAACCTCTAGGTATGATCCTCTTTGCAATTGTTTGTTTATTCTAATGCATGTTAAACAATTAGGATAAACAAATACATGTTTATGTGAAAATCGAAGAAAATATGAATACTACGATCCTATATGTTTGTAAAATTTCGAAAATATATACATACTATAGGGCATGAAATCCTACAATTCCCTCCAAAAAAGCCTTAGAACAAATTAGGATACCCAACATTGCCCGGAAATCTAAGTTGAGGAAAAAACCCATTGTAAGCTCCAAGATGGGGGGTGAAAAGGCATTTGAGCTTGAGTTATTGTCTAGCCTTGCAGAGAAGGTTGGTGTTGAGGGCCCATAAATTGGGCCGAATGAGGTTGTGTGCCTGCGTTGGGCCCCCAATGGGGTTTGAAACATTGGGGTTTGAAGAGCAACCAAATTGGATCACAACAAAGGGTTTTGGACATTCTGAGTTGCCTGAATGGGGTGTTCGGCGGAGGAAAAGCCTTTCTCAGTTGTTTTCTGGTCCAAGTTTTGCGTTTGTGGCTGATGTGTCTGGGAGTTTGTCGGAGAAGTCAGATCTTTCTTCTTATCTTTAGTTTGAAGATTCTTCAGTTGGCTCATCGGGTTCTTGACCTTTCTGATATCCATTGCGAGCAATCACCTCACCTTACCTTTGGAGGATCCAAAAGAGGAAGAACAGGTTGGGTCCTTGTGTGCATAAGTGGACATTGGTCAAGATGGTTGATTGTTGGAACTGCGTGAATCAGCCTATTGTCTTGTGCATGTAATCTCCTATTCAACTATCTCTAATATTTTGCATGCTTGACGGGAAGTTTTCTAGTGTTAAAAGATTCTCCTATTGGGATGGTTGATTGAATCAGTTATAATTAACCGCAAGTGCATGGTCGCGTTGAAGCGGTGACAAATACAGGTCGATCCACAAGGAGGTGTGTCGACTTTAGTTTGTTCGAAGGCGGGTGGGAAAGAAAGAAGAGAAATGAGTTATTATTAAACCTCACTAAAATGCAAAAAGAAATGGAAAATTCAGCAATAAAACTAAACCTCATAGAGGGTAGAGAAAGAATGTGAATACAAAGATATGTGTATGTGTGTGTGTTCAATTATGATCATCACAACATGTAGTGCATGAAAATCCTAAAACTAAATACACTTTTGTCTCCACATGAAATAAGATAACACAATATCATTAAAACATACAAGACAATAATTGGAATGAAGTTAAATGAACTTATATATAAAGACCAAACCTCACTATGCTTTCACATGAAATAAGATTTAAAAAATCATTAAAACATACAAGACATTAACTAAGATAACGACAACAATAGTACATGCAACTACAAGTCATGTTTACCTTTTGGATTCCATCAATATCCTCACCTCATCATTCCCCATAAAATAGGTCCACTAATCTAAGCATATGCTAAACGTCATTCAAGAGCATTAGCATATCAAAGACACGAGTGAAATCTTATTATATGGTTATGGAAATCATGTAAGGTTCAAAGGATTAAGATAACACACACCTAATACATCACATAATCATATCACATATTTCTCCACCCCCCAAATGGGGATGAAACTACTCACTAATCATTACACTACAACCTACATTAACAAAATGAAACATTCTACTGAAAGGAAATTAAACTAAGCAAGCAAGAAATATTAAAGAAGCTAAAATGACATAAAACTAAAGAAACATGCAAGACATATGAAATGAAATTAAACTAAGAAAGAATCAACATAACTAAAGAAAACTTTATTAATTTCAAACTCACAATACAAGTAGTCTCTCTCCACCAAGGTTTTTGCTTCAAGGCTTTTACTCCTAGTAGAGAGGATGACCACCAAGAGAGTGATGAGATACAAAAGAGGATGAAGAGTTCTATTTATAGCCATAGAAAAAGGTAATCCGGGACAATCCCCCGGTATGGGACTAATACAATACCAAAAATAGACATAACACACAATTATACAAGACCTGACTAAACCACATCGGATCCGGAGCAACCCGGACCGCCAATTGGCGGTCTACAGGGTTTGGATCCGGTATGGAATTTTTGTGGGCTTTTCTGGATAGTTTTTTTCATGTGTGATGTATCAAAATTGATTGTTGGGGCTCTGACCCGAATCGAATTGCCAAAATACTTCCCATGATGGTGTGGAGTTTCCTGATTTACTCATTGGTTCTTTGAGCTTACATTCAGGTCATTTTCCCTTGCATCTTAGTCCTTAAGTCTCTCAAATCAGTCATTCTCTCTTGCATCTTAGTCCCTAAGTCTCTCAAATCAGTTTTTTTCCTGCTCTTAGGTCATTTTATGTCTCGTCTCAATCATGTTTATTCCTGAAATTCAAACATAAAACTCGTTACACAACATTGTTTAGGTGAAAGATAACGGATATAAGACACAAATGTATGCATGATATGATGTAAATCAATGGTTCTCTGACGAAGGCTGGTGGTGTGTTGGGTCGTTTCAGTGCATAGTGTTGTATCCCGGGAGCACCTTTAGCAACGAGGGAGATGAAGAAGTCGTCCCCTTCGCTCTCGATAGGCAACGATCTAGGGATTGCAACTCCTAGTATTCCAGTCGTTTAAGAGGTCAGAAGAAATAAATGTTGCAGGCTTGAAAGCCGCAATAGCAAGTGTGAGAGGATACATTGGTTATGATATTTTGACATGTAGAAGTTAAATTACAACGGAAAAACATGTAGATCTCCTCTCTGAATTCCTTAATTTGTTGAAATATGATTAACTTCCATGCCATGCATGATGCATGAGATGATACATTGGCTATGATATTTTGACAAAGAGACCCCTCCAATGAAATAAAGTCTAGAATTAGTGCGTGGGTCATTCACTAATGAACTCATATTTTCGTACACTTTTGGTTGTCCTAAATGTTTCTTTATGTCTCAGGGCATCCGTAACAGGGTCGTGAGCCCGGTCACGGGTCACGACCCCGTCAACCAGGTCGTCGTAGGGACGCGCCACTTGGTGTGTCTCTGTTCGTCAAAAAAATTGTTTTTTTGTTTTGATTTTTTTAAAATTAGTTTTAATCTTTTTTAATTTTTTTTTGAAAATATGTTTTCTAATTGTTTTGACTTTTTAAGAAAATTAATTTTTTTCCATGATCGACCTCGAAATGATGTAGATGAGAGAGATGAGTTGTTGTGAGTTATGGTTAAGATGTGAATAGTGTTGGAAAGAGAAGAATGTAGGTTGAGGAGAGAGAAAACTGATGTGGATTAGAAAGAAAGTTGATGTAAAAAGAAAAAGAGAAGATAGAGAAAATTTATGACCAGTGATCATAGCTACTGATGGTCTTATATATGACATCTTAGAAGTAATTTTTTTTAATATATTAAACCTGACGACCAACTAACGTGTTATAATTAAATAGACATATTTTCTTTGTTTTCCTTAAATAAAGACTAGATGTAACGATTTAATTCCAAACAACGTTACGTACCTTTGTTCGGCAAATTTTTAACTTAGATTGAAACTGTTCTTGCATTTGATGCATGTTTTATATGTAAGATTCAATGCATACTTGGTTATCTGAAGTCCCCGAAATCAGACGACATCTGAGCATACATCAATAAATAAAGTACCCATAACATGCTATTTGCAGAAAAGAAGTTTTATATTTGTTCATACTGCAACAGTAGAAATAGAAATTGTTATTTATAGCATAAACCTTCATAAAACAATATTTGTTTGTTTGTAAGACTGTGTTATTGTATTGCTATACCACTTTCGGCCGATAGGGATGGTAGCCGGTTTAGCACAATTAATGAATTGGGCTACATATCTATAACTAGAAATATGCATGCATGTCTATGAAAAGGAGAAAAAAACAATTAAGAAAAGTTACACAATAAACTATAAAACAGGGAGAAAGGAAAAGTGTTCCATCGACTAAACCAAAAAGGTAATAGTACTTCGGCAAAACAACAATTTTCTAATATATAAAAGGTAGAATGTGTTTTTGGTTAAGTACACGTCTAAGATACTAAAACTGACGTGATATCCATACTTTTGGATATATTGACCTCATACCTATGACTTGTTGGCTTTTTGGTCTTAATCTACGTTTTGATGATTTAATTAATCTAATCTTAATTATGATCATGTAGAGTAGCACATATATTGCATTGCATATATATTGTTTTGTGCTAACCTCTACAGGTGTTCAAGACTCAAGGAAGAAAGAAAATCAAGTCAAGACATGTAATCAAGCTCATTTGAAGACATGTATTTTGTATTTCTTTGAGTCTTTAGGAACTTGTGTATTTTGAGCATACTTGAGCTAAAATCAACTTAAATACACATTAGGTTCCTTATAGAAGTCACACACAAAATTTCACATAATTTGGACTTCAATAGATCACCCAAACTTAGACCGGAAAACACTAAACCTGAACCCTAACTGTCTGCCCACATTCGGTCGACCGCAACAGGCCGTTCGGTCGACCGGATGATCAAGTAATCATGTTTGTGTTTCCCTGTCCAGTTTCGGTCGACCGCACCATCTCTTTCGGTCGACCGTTTGAACTTACTTTTCCGACCGTTATTTTTGTCGTATATACCTAACGGTCGTATTCGTATTAAAACAATATACACCCACATATACTTTACCAAACGGTCGAACCATTTGCCGAGTCCGGTCGACCGTTTAACCCTGTCAAAAATCCCTGCTATCGGTCGATACTGTTTCGTTCGACCGATCCATATTTCCCTCTACCGAAACATAAGTTCGGTCGACCGGTAACCCTGTTCGGTCGACCGTTTCATTAACAAACTTAAGAGTTCAGTCGACCATTCCATATTTCGGTCGACCGTGTCTTCAACAAACCCAAGAGTTCGGTCGACCGTTTCACCTTTCGGTCGACCGTTTCTGGACAGATTTGCAGCCTGATTTTCTGCTTTGTGTGCTTTGCACAAAACCCAATCAAATCTTGTCCTAACGGATCTATTCTCTCTAATGGCTATATAAGGAGTTGTAAAACACATTTTAACACAACTCTCCCACTACAAACTTGTCCCAAACATTAGAGAGAATCTCAAACACTCAAAGCCTCAAATTTCCACACTTAGAATCAATTTCAATCTGATTCAAGTGTGCTCAAGTTTAGAGAGTGTGTTCCACTCAAGTTACTTTTGTTGTCAAGAGAGCAAGGGTCTTGGTGAAAGCCCAAGACACGAATATAGACTTCGGTGAGAGCCCGAAGTGATCCTTCTCGGATTGTGAGAAGAGGATTCCAAGCTCGGCGAGGGTTGTTCGCGAGTTTGACGGTTGTAAGGCTTTGTCTCCCGGCCCGGAACGGGGAGCGGATAGTGAAGTCGTAGGCGGAGCTCGGTGATCCGAGCGGAGCTTGCAAGAGAGGACTAGGACCCGGGTGGGGTGCCGAACCTCTATAAATCCCCCGTGTGCTTGTGGTTTGCATTACTTTCCTTTACTTGCTTGTTTTATTTAATTCCTCTATGCATATCTTGATTGCTTAAACAATTAAGTAATTAGCCTTAATTGTGGACCCATAACCCACACGATCCTACATCACTTACATTGAAAATTACTCCCATGCACATTGCTTAATGTCAGGCTCACACTCGTTAGGCTCCAGTAATGGCAACCGTTACAAGGTTTAATGGATGTGGGTTCCGCACTTAACGGATGTGCATAAGAACAATTTTACATCTTTCGGATTGACACCACGTCAATTTTGATCTTTCGAATGTGTACAAAGCAACAAAAAAAATCCAATTATAAATGGATAATGTTCTCTCCGAATTGGATGGCCGTGGAGCAATCGATCATTCATTTTCATCTAATATCAAGTAGTCATCTTGAGCATGTAGATATGATTCCAAACAGATAACAGAAGTTGTGAAGCTTAGGATATGAGCACGAGAAATTGTAGCTTGAAAGTGTCAAGACTTCTCTCTTGTATCGGTTGTCTGATTTTGCAGCTTCCAGTAAACCTTAAACCTCCGACCATAAGTAATTCAAACGACCAGTTAGAGTCTGGTCGTCCGAGGGAACATTAATAATTACAGATCTATTATCTCAAATACGTCACATTTTAGAAGTTAATCTCTGAACGATCAACTACATGAGAACGTGTTTGAACAATATCATAAGCATTGTGTTGATAAAAATATAAATAACGCATATAACAGTAGGGAACATATGTCGATTAACATTCCAAGTATAATCCGTACAAAGCCAATGAACATAACCATGACAACAAAACAACTAAAATAGATGCAGGTTATTTCAGAAATCCGTTGGGCAATAGAAAACTTTCTATCTCGAATTGAGAATGTGGAATTTTATATTCACACAATTCGCAACCGTCCGAATAGTTGAGAACGTGGTCTTAATGGTTCCATAAAGTTTGTAGCTGCCGGAATTAAAAAAAAACTTACTTCTAAAATAGTTCTTTGAAAATGCAATATAAGATAAGCTCTCAAAAAATCGAATGCACACGAGAAAGAGAACATCTGATCGGGCACAGGCACATGCACATCAGCACGTATGTGCTCCATTCTCTCCTCCTCTCCCTCTCCAAAGATAAACATTTTTTTCACTTTCCAAATTCTTTAACGTGAGACTAAAACGAGAAAGATAATCCAACGATCCAACTTTACAACTCTACGTTACATTTCAATTTAATGTTAAACGAGTTTAACACAAATATTCAATAGTCCAACCCATTGTACATCAACAGTCATTAACGTAGACATAAACATAAGAAATTCAAAAGGTCAAAACATCATCATCTCATAAAATGTCAAGAGCGAATGTTCTTTCTTTTGATGACAGTAAGAGCGAATGTTCTTATTAGTTGTGAGCACCTATATACAAGGGGAAAAAATCAAAATAATCACAAAAAAATAAAAAAATTGGAAGAATATACAAATGAAAAACATATTTGGCAAAGTATACACCTTAAAAACGACAACAGTAATGTCGTTTTTATTAACTAAAAAAGACACCACTGATGTCGCTTTTAAGGTGCATGAAAACAAAAAATAAATGATGTTATTTTTACATAAGTCATATTGAACAAACGACGTGTCGGTCGGGGGTCTCGTTTTCTAGAGAAACGAGTAAGTCATCAATCAATGCATTAACTTGAATTGAAAGCAACGTAACTATTTGAAGGCAACTAAGATACACATATTATGTAACTTACGTCGAGTTTTTTAATTAAAATTGTATGAATCAACTCAAATTATTATATCTAAGTGCTAATTCTTGTAAGGTAAAACACAGTGAGAGATTTGTTGAGTTTATGAGTTTGATTATGAGTGCGGGGGTGACAGAGGACGACAGGATCTACGGGGGACGTGATGTCGTTTTTAGTTAATAAAAACGACATCACTAGTGTCGTTTTCAATGTACATACTTTGTCAAATAAGTTTTCCATGTGTATAATCTTTCAAAAAAAAATATTTGAAGATTATTTTGAATTTTTTTTCATACATAACATGAATCCGTACCAATAACAATTCCTTAGGCGACCGAACAGAATCTTGCTTAACCGTAAAATAATTCTACACACCATCTCTCTTGTATGGGACATCTTCTAATCAAACAGCAGGTGAGAAGTCTATCAAAATTGATAGATCTCCTTATTTTAGTAGTATTATTATATATATACAATAATAAAGTTAATAGTGGAGAGGGAATAATTGTTGTACAAATTATTCTTAATAGCCTATTGCGCCTATGATATATGATAAAATAATATCACATCACACCACACATGGAAAGAAAAATGATCCATGTGATGGACCTGTCGCCATCATATGGTGGGCCAAAAGCCCACTCAAATGAGAAGTGGGGCCCAGCTTGTCGGTTCACCTTGACTTGGCCCACATCCAATTACATAAATAAATGAAACATACTATGGTAGCATATGTACATATACTCACCTGTATTTTAAGGTTCAACAGATTTCCATTTCCGTAAGAAAAACTCAACCAATGGTGACCAAAATATGCACTTAAGCTGAATTCTTATTTTTTTCACCAAGTTCATTAAAATAATCTTGGATTAAACAATATTTTTGAGGGTTAGTTTACATTATTCTAGCTAAACGATCATGAACCGACTCACTTTGGTGTCACGATTCCTGATTCTAGAGGCTATCCTAATTCTTGAATCTTGATCTTCGAATAAAAAAATTGTCACCCAAACAATAATATCGCATTCGTAAGGACCAGAGGAAAATTGTGTAGCTACAAGTAACGTCCCCTCAACTGAAACTTCTATGTTAAATTCTAATTTGACTTGATTCTTAGCTCCCTAGGTTGTGCTTAATTGGTTCAGAGTTCAGACCAGCTCAAAAGCAAGTTCGGCCAATTTGTTTTCTTATTTAAAGCCTTTTTTTGTTCTCTTATGAGTTCATCTTATATAGATGGATTGTGTTTTTAGCAGTATGTGATTATAAAGAAATGCGATATAATCACAAGTTACTAAACTTTAATTAGTCCGTCACTACTCTCAAGGCAAACTAACTCCTAAGCAATTAAGCTCGAGAACATATGAGCTATAAGTTCGATCAGTTCAGATCAGTTGCTCGTGGTGACTCATTACAAGGTTAAAATGACTAGTAAAGTTACTCCATGGGCTGTAAAATCAAGCTTTTATGTGGATGTAGGAATGAATTGTTACAAAAGGTAAAATTTTTACCAACATGAAATGTGGGAACTAAAAGTTGTACATTTTTGTACATTGCACATTTGCATGGTAGATATTTGCAAAGGGTATTGTATATTTTAGGAATGTGGGAGACACCATCATTGTTGTACAATACGTGGTATATTACGTGGATCGCAGCTGGAGCTATGCCTTGAGCTTATGATACTAACAAACTTTAGCTTTCTAAGTATGCCCTATTGTGAGTGTAACCATTTCCGGGCCCCAAGCAGTAAGGATGTAAATAAGATAACCAAGCTTCTTGTTTTATGAAAATCCAGCAAAAGAAAATTATCGAATTGATCCCGGCACACAAAATGAAACTATTCAAAAATTAAAATGCTCTTCAAGCCATCTCTTCTGATCTACGCCTTGTAAGAAACACAGTTGAACTTGTTAATGTTCACCCAATTGGTAGAGTGATTGATTTCCGACCAATTTGAGTCACAAATTCAAATAGTAAAGGAGATTTAGCTTGCGAAAGTAAGCTGTGATATACATACATTAACTGTGTGCAAATTCCATATCTCAGGCCACTGACGTTTTTTAAAAGTTAAACCAGTCTTATGTTTATACAATAACTGCAACAAAAATATACTGATATTGAGTTAATGATGTACAAATTCTACGCATGAAGAGTACTACCTTCACAATAGCACTCATCAAGATGTATAATACTCCTTATTAATCCGTAACATACAACATACCCCCCCCCCCCCCCCCCCCCCCCCAAACGTTTCAGTTTTTTATTTTTCTTTTTTATGGAAAATAAAATTCTTACATTATTTTTTAAAATGTCCCTCAATATTTATTACGAATAAAATAAGCTAGCTGAAGCTCAATCTGACCATTAGCCTTGGAATCAAAAAAAATTCACAAGAACAAAACATAAGTCTGAAAATATAATATTTCCTTGGGCCCAAGACCTTCCTAAAGTCTCCAGATGACTTGAACTGTAGTTTCCTAATCACATATTTGATGCTGGAGAATTTGCCACATAAGTAGAAACCATAAAAAAATAAAAACAAGGCAATAATGTCAAATTAAATAACCCAAGTAGGATATCTCTCTTTCCTCCCCCTTCCTTACATATATGATCTCCCAACACATTCATAATCTCTTCTCAGCTGTCATAACCAACATCTTGCTACATCTTCAAAAGCTTCACCACAACAACACAAGAAGGAGAAAGATTCATAGAGACATCACTAGTCATCTCACAGGTCTCATGGATGCTGCTCAGTGGCCTCAGGTAATTCACCTAAGATCCCACCAACCTATCTTGCTATTAATTCCCCACCTTCTATGTGCTTCTCCTTTAGTGTTTCCTAGAGAAAGATTTCATGGTTTTGATGAAGACAACCTCTTTGTCAGTGACGAGGGAAGAGAAGTAGAAGTGCCCTTTTATAGAGGAAAAAAGAAGGAGAGACCTCTTTGTTCATGAAAAGAAAAGACCACCTTTTTTCTCTTGGCTTTATGTTTCCCTCACAGCCCAATCCCCTCTTTGGATCTTTGGGAGAAGCAAACACTCACAAAGCCACAAAACACCTTTAATCTTTGCTCTCCTCTTTTGTGAAACAATAAAGCAGTGGAGAAGAAGAAAAGTGGTGATAAGTTGTGGTTTCCTGTGATGCTCAAAGTATATCTTCCATCTTATATAAATCCCTCTCACTCCCCCTTTTGCACCTTTAATTGTCTCTCCTCTTTTTCTTGCTTTTAGGGTTTTATTCTTATTTTTTGTGAAGCTAGCCAACCATAAAGTGGTCATGGTGCATGTTGGTCACTTTAATTTCCCATAACTTTTGTTAAGATCGATCCATATGTCCCTCAATTATAACCATGTGTTATTGTTGTTGTTGTTGTGTTTGATATATATGTATGTTGTTGGTGTGATGGCAGGAGATGGTGGTGGTGAAGCCCTCACCACCACCTTCCATGGAGGACATGGGCATGGGCATGGTGGTGTCCTCGTCCTCCACCACCTCCTCAAGGCCACCATCACAGCTTATGGAGAGGAGAGCAAGGCCACAGAAGGAGCAAGCACTCAACTGCCCAAGGTGCAACTCCACCAACACCAAGTTTTGCTACTACAACAACTACAGCCTCACACAGCCAAGATACTTTTGCAAGACTTGTAGGAGGTATTGGACTGAAGGTGGCTCTCTTAGGAATGTCCCTGTTGGTGGAGGCTCAAGAAAGAACAAAAGATCATCAACCACAACTCCCCCCACCACAAACACAGACACAAACACACACACAAGCAAACTTGTTTCTTCTGATCTCATCCCTCAACCAACCCAAAACCCGAAATTTCATGAAGCCCACGATCTCAACCTAACCTTCTCAAATTACCACTCAGCCCTTGGTGGGAACCCTAATAACCTGTCAACATGCACATCTTCCACTTCCAGTACTACTGTTGGTGTCAACCCCAGTGCTCTCTCTGCCATGGAGTTTCTGAGAAGTGGGGTGTGTTCTAGAGGGATGATGAGCCCATTCATGCCCTTGGTGCAAGAGGGTGGTGGAGGTGGGGTTTACCAAACACCACCTGGATTTGGACTGCAGGAATTCAGATCTAGTGGGGTTTGTTTCTCAGTGGAAGGGGTTGGTGGGTATAATGATCACCAGAATAATAGTGGTAGTGGTGTTCAGAGGCAGGAGCAGCAGGAGGTGCAGGAGAGTGGTGGAGGAAGGATGCTGTTCCCTTTTGAAGATCTCAGACATGTTTCTTCTCCAAATCCCACTGCTGCTGACCAGTTTGATCAGAATAGGGGACAAGAGGGAGATTCTTCTGTGTTTTGGAGTGGAGTCATGGGCGGTGGGGCTGCTTGGTAGGATGAAATTGAAATTTCCACCCAAAGTTAATTCCAAGTCAGCTAAGCTTTTCATTCCATTGATCTCCTCTTGCATGGTAATAGTATATGATGAGTTAGAAATTAGAAGAGGTTAATTGTGGGTTATTTAATTTGAACCACTGCTTGATTGTATACATGTGTGTTTTAATTTTTTTGTTTCTTGGTATCTTTTGTTTACCTGCATTGACTATTTATTATGCACATGTGAAGTGAAGTGAAGTGAACCTTTTTTTAGGGTGGCATCTAATGGTTTTGTATTAGAAATGTGGTTTGGGATGTGGACTTTGGCAAAATGGCAAAATGGCAGCAACACAGAGGAGTGGAAGTACATGCACAGAGGAATTTAATTCAAGAAAACCCAAAGATTTGGTGGGGAGAGAGATAGAGAACCAACTAGTTCCATGTTGGTCTGTTTGCCTGCAGCAGCACGTTGTTATTACGGCACCCTTAACGTTATTACTGTAGCCGGTCGGTACTGTAACCGAAATGGTGAACTGTCACCTGCCTGGGAAAAATCTGGCGGGAAGATGGGGTGGGTGGGGGCACGTGGCCATAGTGATTGGGTTTTTTTACTTTTTTCTAATATAAAATTATGATAAAATATCTTTAAAATTATTTTAAATTGTTTTTTCAATTTTTAATGAAAATATATTTTTTATTTGTTTATATTTTTTAATTTTTTTGTGTGTTTTACTTAAAATCGATCCCGTGGATAGGAGAAAATGTAAGATTTGATTATTTCTAAGTGTAGTTAAGAAAAATTTAGGTATTGATTTTATTGACGTAACATAGAGAAAATAGAAAGTGTCCAGGAGCTGGTTAAGATGATCTTACATGTGTTGTATTTTCCAGGTATAGAGTTTGAGGGAGTAGTAGGTAGTCAGCAATCAGCATGCATGCATGTGTTAGGGTTTGTGGTGTTTGGAAGAAGTGTCTGGTTTTTGCAGCAATTTGGATTCACTTTGAACTTTTGACCCGAGTGTAAAAAATTTAGCTACCTAATTTTAGCTTAGCTACCTAGTAGTTGGTTGATGTTTATGACAATGCGATAAATAATAAATAATAATGGGATAATATATATAATTTGTTTATTTATGCCAATTGTTTTGAGAAATAAAAAGCTAGTTATGTATATGGCTCTCAAGGTCTGCTCGGGATCGATAGATCGCTCGATGTTCGCTCGATTTTGTTCTGATTTTTCTCGAAGTTGCTCGGTTCGGTTAGTAACGAGCACGAGCAGACCCCGCTCGCTCGGTGCTCGCTCAATGCTCGCTCGAAACCTAATTATTATATCCAATTATTTGATTAACCTGAACATTCTATCCAATTACCCAATCGGTAAGTGTTAAACTCATTTAATAAACTAATTTACCCAACAATATATTTAACAAACCAAACCAAAATACCCATAAGAATCAAAACCTTATTAGTCCTAATCGTTTTGTTTTCCATTATTATTATTTCTTTTCTTTTTCTCATTCTTTTCTACACCAAAAGTTCAAATAAATTAATGTTTGGATGAGGTGGATGATATTATCTATAAGGTGTTGATGTTGTGAGTTGTCCTATAATTTAAGAGATTGTGTTGATTTTGTTTGATCTAAGTGTATAATCTTATTTATAAGATGTTGATGTTGTCGTATAATTTATAAGATTGTGTTTTATTTTAAGTGTTAATTTTAAAATTGTGTTAGTAATTATTATTATATTTGTCTTAAGTAATCTTATAATTTACTTGTTAGGACAACATTATTAGCAATTCAATACCAAAAAAAATGTTCATGTTAACAAGCGATCTTGAACAGGCTCGGATCGCTCGTTTAGATATCGATTAACTCTGGTTACGCATGTGTGGGCATCTTAATTTGTACGTAGTTCAAGGCTTTGGTTGGTTTTGGCTTGTGTGTCATTGTTGCCTCTCTTCACCTTTCGCATCCGCAGCAGTTCATGTGGTGTCTTGTCTCATCACTCCCAAAAAGATTCTTTTTTTTTTTTTGGATAGTACTCCCAAAGAGATTCTTGCAGTCCACTCATGGGAAGTAGCACGGGAGCATAGCTCTCATCTCTATGGAAGGGAATAAGTAGGTACGTATGACCCCGATTCCCCCTTTCACATTTTCATCTTCTAGCTATGAATGGCATGGGCTACTGCACATGACTAATGTTCATGCACTATTTCTTATCTGTTTATCTGAGTAGGCGGGCTCCTTTCAACTTGTAATATGCTATTTTAATTAATATCATTTATGTTTTTTTATTTATCGTACATCACTTAAGTCTTAATTTGAAGAATGGTTTTTAATCATATCATAATGTTGAACAATGTGTAGTGAATAAATAGTTGACTTCGACATAGCTGAATCCACGTTAAGTCAAAGTTGAAGTTAAAGAGATATAATTGGATTTTTTATAGCCTTTAGAAGATACTTGTAGTACTACAAAGATTTTGGTCGAATTAAAATTCATCTAAGATATTATTGATATCGAAAATATTGGCCATTTATCATCATCAAAAAGGGGATTAGGGTACCTTTTCCCTTATTAATTCCTCTTTTTTACGCCATTAATGCAATTCGCTTTGGTTAGGGCACGAAACTTGATCTTGTCCAGTTCAAAGCTAAGGATGAAGTAGAACATATGGGTGTCAGTGTTGTACTAATTGTCATTTTCTCACATGTGGGTCACTTATAGCAAATTATTAGTAGTAGGGTTGACTATTGAGTGCTCACCACTTAACTTAGAAGTAAGCACTCACCTGCCTTAACCAAAAGCTGACCTAATGATCCCTACAACCCCAAACACTCCCTCATTCCAGTGCATTTGTCCATTACTTCATTTTCCTTTTATATTTCTGTCAGACAACCCACACATGTGCCCCTCTTCCTTTAATTGCACCAAAGATGGGACCCAAAACATTCTCTTTGGGATGGGAGCTGAGAGAGCCATCATATGCATAAACTCTTATTTATTGTCTAATTAATGAACATCACCATTAATTTTAACTGGTGCCTCAATAACTAGGAAGGTCAGCTAAGTTGGTTGGACGTGGAGTAGATACTTTGGCACGAGTCCATACATGGACACATCAGATGTATCTTTCCTTTTCTTTTCTTGGGAACAGCTATCTATTGTTTTGGAGCCATTCGCTTATTTAGGTCGTGGATGCGTGCATGGGTGAGTTGCCATCAAATTTTAAGTTTGGCAAATGGCAATATTGGAGGTTGACAGGAGGGTACGACATTTACACTCTTGTGTGTTGCTACCTATGTTTGTACTGCCACCTTTTAGGTTTGTTTGAACCTTGAAGGGACATGTAATTAATTATTTTGCAACTCACTCATTCGACTTCAATCATTTGAACCCATATTGCCTTAGGGTCATCATTTCCTTCCTCTACGGATAGATCATCTAGACGCTCCAAGAAGTAGTGTATGACTTGATATAATCAAATCGAGCTGTGATTTACTTTTACAATTCAAGGTAATTCTTAATTTGATTGCATTATTTCAGTGCAATTCGATTTGCTTAACATGTATATTAGCTTTTAACATGATTGTTTGTTATCTTTGTCTAGTTTCTCTCTCAAGTTCGGTTTTGTTTACGTAGTAATGTTTCTTTGTTTCTGTCTATGGAAGTAACTCCTCCCACCTTCTTTCTCCCACCTTTCACATTATCTAGAAGGCTCTTAATTTCCAACAGAGCCGCTCCCACATTTCCCTCTTTCAACTTCCACACATCAAACTAATTTGTCCCACCTCTCTCATTATCACAGCTAGATACAGCTCAATAATCATTGTATATCTTGTATCACAGCCATCTCATTCTCTCTCATTTTCCACACAATAACTCTCGCTCTCACACTCTCTAATACATCTCTCATCATTTCATATTAATAACCTTTACCTCGTTTTTCACTTCATACTTGCAATACATATAACATGGGTTTCTTACTCCAATGAAATAGTTTTCTTCGTGTGAAGCAATCTGCTAATCATACTAGATTAATACTGAAGTTGATCAAGGATCGGTTTTCGAGTTAAGTAGTGAAGACTACTAACACCTTCTCGTGTATTTTTAATGAGCTTCAATCTGTTTCACTCACTTTTTTGTGTTCTCACTAATCTACTAACAAATAGTAAGATTGAAACATCTAAATAACCACAGGAACAAAAACAAGACGTACGTGTGACATGAAAATGGACTCATGCATGCACACAAAAACAAGACATACAAGTTTTGATCTATATGGAAATGTTTTCAGGGAAGAATAACAATCAAAGAGTGACATATTAATATGAAAACTCTGACAAGTTCTTGTTGATAACTTATGATGGATGTTCATCTGTTTTAGATTTCTTACTCTAAGATTAGCTTAGTCCAAGATTCGCGGCAAAGAAATTCATATGGTAAATTTCATGAAATCTCCGTATGTTTTGATTTGTCCAGTCCTAACACTTTCAAGTCATGGTAAACTTAGGTATCTGACTCGTGACAATCTCCACATTCATGTGAAGTTAACCACACACCATTATGGTTCACTTTTTTCGAACGTCGCATCTAATATGTATTAGTCACTATTGTAATGAAAAAAACACCAATTAGTGATGGCTCGCGTGGACTAAATTTTGAAATGGCTGGTAAAGTCACAAATGTGTGCACGCGAGATGGCATGGACTTGTTCGTGTGTTTGTGGGGGCAATTAATGTTTCTCCGACGATCATTTTCATCATGTTACGAAGTGATTTTCTCAACAGTAGTGTGCTAAAAGTGTTTGGTGGTCGACAATGACTCATGTTGAAGACAAGTTTGTCGATTTCTCGTGCCCACACTGAGCACAATCCTGAAACCATCTGACATAGAAATACAAGACACACATATCACTGTTATAAATCCGTAAGGTATAAGCTTGTTTTGTTCGTAAGGTTTACGCAGTACATGGACCGTTCTCCTCAGAAATTTCTACAAAACAGAAGAATACGGGCCCATTCAAAGAGATGTAGAATCTTATTTAGATACAGACGACTTGTTTGGTAGAAATTATCGTTCTAGATTTTTACGCGTTTTTAGGCTCAACACTTCCAAGGACAGTGCGCCAATTAAGGACCAGAAGGTCCCCTAAACATAATTAGGGCCAATTTGCAATGATGGATTCTACCTTTGGGATGATCGCTCGTACACACTGAGACAGATAATTACTAGAAAACACGGTTGAGAGAGTCCAAAAATGTCATAATCAAGGAAAGACACATGCACCTACAAAAATAAAAAATAGTGAACAACCTTGGTAGAGTGAGTAAATAATAAGAAACAGACGAAATCAACATCACAATTCACAATATCGTACTCAACTTCTCTCTCATTCCAAATATCAAACAAAGCCTGAGACGAGAATTATCAATTTCCAAGATTATATAAGCTAGACATATATGTCACTGTGGAATCGAAATTGGGAATTTTGGTAAATAAATCAAACATGCATTCTTTTAACATAGAGTATGCTCAAGTAGCAAATAAGAAAAATGAACATTATTTTGAGGACAATGGTTCAATTCCTGAAAAAGCCAGGAATGACAACATGTGGGGGCTATACACGGACGGACAAGAATAATATTTTGAGGACAAAGGTTCAAGCACACCAAAAAATTACAAGGGAGAATTTTTTTAGGAATTCTCAGTTGGAAGTTCCTCTTAGTACAAAACATTGTTTTCGGCAGTTGCTGAGTCCCAATTTCCTGAATACATTCTACAAAATGAATCAAGATTCACGGGTACAATATCCACTGTGTTGCAATAGGATTTACATTATGTAGAAACACGAAAATCAAATTGGCAGGTTTTCTCATCCATTTGAAATCAACCACCATTAATACCAAATATCCGAACCTCGTGCATATTTGGGAACTTCGCAATCACCAGGACTATCACGGCAAAAGTGTTGAACAAAAGCATAGGATACTGATAATTAGTCGCGTGACAAGCTACCAAATACCTGAAGAAAAGGCCCAAAGCATCAATCAGAAAGCATATGCATGTTTCGCAGTTGAAAATCTCATACGATTTAGAATTTGACAAAGAAAGAAGATAATGACCTTAAAGTGTACTGGACTTAAAAATCTTATTAACATATTCATATTTTACGTGCTATATTAATCAGAAGCAAATGAGAATGTATAAATCTATAGATCATCTATAATACAAAACACGACATACCAAATGCTTAAATGGAACCAGATCTACAAACTCAGCATATCACAGAAGTGGGAAAGAAGCAACTACCTTCAAAATTCAGAGATCAACCAAATATCAAATCAAACAGATAAGACATCAATATAAGATTAATCAACCAAATATTAAGTGGAATAGTTTGGAATTTTTTTTTGCCACAGATTGATATTGCAAAATCACGATGATTTGAAGTAGATTAAAAATTGAAAACATGATTTTACTATGTTATTCAAGTGCCAATGAATCTTAACAACCATCGTAAATGATCATAAACACATCATCTAGAAAAGCTATTGTAAAGGACCAACAAAATTACAGTAATCCGTCACAAGGGATTTACTCACAGCACAACTGGGACGATAGTTAGAAATTTCCTGTTTGTTGTGAACTGCTTTCCATCGTCCATCTGCTCCCACCATGTCAAAGTATTGTAGACACCCTGATCTTCAGCAAAAGGGGTCCCCTTCTTCCAGTGGAAGAAATGATACGTTGTCTACAAAATCAAATAAACAATTTAGTGCCAAGAAGACAACAGCTGGAAGAACTATAACGACGAACCGTGGAAAAATGACAGAGGGAACTGTAAGATATAATATATGAACCAGGCTACAACATAATCGATCAGAAGTTATTTCCAGTTAGCTAAATGTTGCAAATTCTAACTGTATCAAAGCAAAAGGTTTTAGGCGTGTCATATTACGAGATCCGATCTTGTATCAAGCAAGTGGAATAGTAAAGTTGGAGAGAAGCTAGCTCTAGGGCATTTGAGGGGTCAAGTTAAGGTTGAGTTAAATGTTTTAATCTATATACACTAAGAAATCATCACATCCATAATTTTGTACGTATGCCCTGTATGTGATGAAACATATGTATATCGATACCTTTTTTAAACTTGTTTAAGGAACAACAATAATATTATTGTGAAAGAAAAAAAACTGCTACAAACTGTATCAGGACTTTATATCATTTATTACCTACATTAGCTATGGGTGCGGTCATAATGCTTACATTTGTATCCTAAATAAAATTATATAATGTACAGGGAATGCCAAAAGCATCGTGTAACTATGCATGTGTCATGTGTGCACCTTAATCAGAGTCACACAGACACACCATTCCCAAGCCAATTATCATAGGGATAAGAACAACTTCACATCATAAAACATGCCAGATTTGGTATTCGATAACCACCCATTCTAAAACTCAACTTCATCAGATTTGGTATCTCATATATATGCAAATTCACATTAGCAAGCTATATATGTCATAAATGGAGAAGGCTAAAATAAATTTGACCAATAAACAATTATACCTATTTTCAGGGAAACCAGGCCAAAAGACTGAAGTAAGAATGTAAAAAAAAAACATTAGCTGTTTTCTGGTGAAGGATTAGCTACGGAGTCTAAGAAAAGTTTTCCAACCAAATCAAATGTTTAAAAGATGCAGAATTTGGAATTCTATGAAGATGAGGGATGACTTCAATGAATTCCTTATATTAGGTTTCAAAATAAATTTCCTTTTGTTGATCTATATTCTCAAATCATCCAATGCCATCCACTTCCCCTTCTTCTCCCATTACAAGTTTTTCGTTTTGGCAAAGTTGATTTTCTCCTACTTGTAGATGGGACATGCAAGGGAAATTAAAAATGAGATTCATCATCCTCAAAAGATATCAAGTTGTTGGGGACCATTACAGTAATTCACCAAATGAAGAAGTTTTACAATTAGCCCTTTCTTGCAGACCATTTGTTTAGAATGCTACGCAAAAAAGGTAAAAAAGTGGCGTACTCATTTTCACATCATTTTCCATATTTGATAAACTAGAGGTAGAAGTAGTTGCATTTGACATTTCATAATATATCTTTTGCAAATCCAGTTTATTGTATGTGTTTCTCTTACATGATGCACAACACAATGATAGTAGAACAAAATTATAAAGACCGTAGACTGAAAGACAGTGGGCTAGGTTAATGTTTCAGTCCAACTAACTTATAAAGATTTACAAGTTAATTTCATAAAGCTCAAATGTAAGCCCGATTCAATTCAAACCCCTAACGTGGCTCACACTTTTGCAGATCAAAATATCCAAAAATTGTACCCACCATTACATTCCATGAAATTCCTTTAAGCCTGCTGCACTCCCTCGGGTTTAGTGACTTAATCTCAATGTGCCAGCGGAACTTGTCCATTAAAGAGACCACAAGAGAGATCAACGATTCCTCTCACTGCCCATTTGGTACTGACCAGCGAAGTTCAATCATGGGGACTTGAAGTGCTGTACTGTTAGGTAATTGAATCTACAATACATAACCTAAAGGACTTGAAGGAACCTAGACAATCCTAGTCATTCTAATCCACACCACAAAGAACAATTTTGCATTGTGGGTTGAGATTAATTTACTTCTCAAGTTCTTCCATGGTTGTTAATAATGAGAGATTGATGATATCTAACTACCACCAGTTCAAACTCAATTCTAGATTTAAACCGCTTAACTTTCACCTTTTTCGCAGTGGAACCATTACTTAGCACTATAGCGACTTCTTTTGCCAGAGTGCTGCGAAAAATGCCTTAACAAAGTGTCATGGTCACTGCAATTCCCATGTCAACATCCCCACTAGCCCTAGCACCATCCCCTTCCACTGTGAGGGTTCTTCTTCCAAGGTGCACGAGGGAACGTTAGGCTAGGCATATCCGCAAATGTCACAGTCTTCAAATCGCACTTTGTTTTCTACCACTTAGTTTCCAACGAAAATTACCACAACATTTCCTTAATTCTTACCCGTATGGAACTGATTCAGTGTGGAATCAAGAAACAAAATCACCATAACTACGAAAACCGAACCAAGCAGAAGTTCATTCCCATTTCTAGTCACAACTTAACCTCAATAATAATAATAAACATTAAATACCCAAAATTTCACAAACATTTATAATTACAACAACACAATCCACTTAGCAATAGAACTACAAAAGGGGGAATTGCACCAAAATTTAACCAGATCACGAAAGCCAACAAACCAAGCAACTTTCCCCAATTGACCGAAAAGAAATCGAGGGGTTAGGAGTTACGAGGAAGTGGGTGAGGTTGACGAGGGTCCAGGCGAGGCCAGAGGAGAAGCGGAAGGCGGAGACGAGGAGGAACCAGGAGAATAAGAGGATGAGGATGTAGGCGGTCCACACGCCAGGGTACACGAACCACTCCGTGTTCTTGTTCAAGTTCACGTCCGTCGCCGGCCGGCTCTGCGCGCCGTACAGCTTCGCCATCTCCGCTCTCCGATTTGGTTTGTTTCGGAACGGAGGATTGGGGTTAGGCGGATGGGCGGGGCGCCGGAAAGTTGGATCGCTTCGTCAGGGAATTTTGCATCCAAGAAGACTATCTTCCCAACATTGCCCTACCATGCCAAGATTATTTTATTTTATATCTGTGCCGGAACTATCCTTTTTTTTTAGTTTTTAGGTAGAGCGGTCAACTTTGATACAAAATGAAATTCAGTTATGACGTCATTTCATTTTATTATTACTAAATGCAAAATGTACTTATGTTATGTGGAACAAGTGACGCATTGATTAACGAATAAAAATCTTCGTTTTGTTTCTTGGAAAATTTTATATCCAAGCTCATTTCTACGTATCAAAAGGTTTTAATCTAGGGAAATGTTTGTTGAACGCAGCGCGTCACGGACGCGTTCTACGTGGACATCCATGTCAGCCCTTACGTGGCCAAAGCATGAATGTTTTTTTGTTTTTTCTTCCTGATGTCGCGTCCACTCAAATCACATTAAATGTGTTTCAACTCAGCACGTTCTCTCTCTCCACCCAAATACAAATATGATGACACTCTTTCTTTCTTCTTCATTCTTTCTCTCCAGAATAAATCACCATTTCGAAGAAGCGTCTGATGCCGACTCCCAGGATTCTTCACAACGTAAGCAGCGTGAATGAGACGGTGCGAAGACTTCCCGATGTTCTTATCAACGCTCCGTGGTGAAGACTTACGTCTGTTCGGTTTATGTTGTATATCTCTCCGTAATAAATCACCATTTCGAGTAAGATATTACGTCGAAGAAGCGTCTGATGCCGACTCCGAAGGTTCTTGACAACGTAAGCAGCGTGAATGAGACAGTCATGTTTAAGTCTTACATCTTCTTTCCGATTTACTGGGAAAATATATATTATTTTTGTAATTTGTGTGTGTTTGTGTTTGTAATGGAAATCTGAGATGCTATTTTTTTCCTAAACGTAATTCTTGTGGGGTAAAATATACAGTGGGAGATTTGTTGAGTTTGTGCGGGGGTGGAAGGGGGCGGCAGCCCCTGCGGGGGACGTTTTTTTGTTTCGACATCATATTATTGCATTCCATATATTGATTCGTTTATTCCGATAATAATGAAGCCATATATTATTCCGGACTGCAAATACACTTATTCTGGACTGCAAATACACTTATTCCGGACAGCAAATACACTTATTCTGGACAACAAGTCCACTTATTCCAGACAAACTTTATGTTCCGTTTCTGGACACACTTTATTCTTAAACCGGACAACAAATACACTTATTCCGGACTGCAAATACACTTATTCCGGACAAACTTTATGTTCCGTTTCTGGACACACTTTATTCTTAAACCGGACAACAAATACACTTATTCCGGACAACAACTACACTTATTCCGGACAGCAAATACACTTATTCCGGACAGACTTTCTGTTCCGTTTCTGGTCACATTTTCTTCTTATTCCGGACTGCAAATACACTTATTCCGGACTGCAAATACACTTATTCCGGACAGCAAATACACTTATTCCGGACAACAAATCAACTTATTCCGGACAAACTTTATGTTCCGTTTCTGGACACACTTTATTCTTAAACCGGACAACAAATACACTTATTCCGGACAACAAATACACTTATTCCGGACAGCAAATACACTTATTCCGGACAAACTTTCTGTTCCGTTTCTGGACACACTTTCTTCTTATTCTAGACAACTACACTTATTCCGGACTGCAAATAAACTTATTCCGGACAGCAAATACACTTATTCCGGACAACAAATCAACTTATTCCGGACAAACTTTATGTTCCGTTTCTGGACACACTTTATTCTTAAACCGGACAACAAATACACTTATTCCGGACTGCAAATACACTTATTCCGTACAACAATATACACTTATTCCGGACAGACACATAACGTAAACAGGACAAACACATAATGTAAACTGCACACACACATAAAGTAAGCTAGACAAATTAAGTTGATCCAACGTAAAACTTAAAAACAAATATTTTATTATGATAAGTGTGGGCTCTGCACGAATAATGAGACTGCACGATGTCCTAGGGTCTGCACACTGTCTTATCTGTGTATTGGGAAATGAATCGTTCAACTTAAAGAACCGGCGTTTTTTAAAAATACCAAAACGCGCGAAGAGAAATTTCGCTGACTGGACGCTGACTCAAAGAAAATTATCTGAGCTGTACAGATCCACGTAAGGCGCGTCCGTGACGCGCGCGTCCGTCTATAACTACTCTTTAATCTAAACCGAAAGAATTTCCATAGCTTCTATGTTTCACAAATCAACCAGGTTGACTGATGCACTATAGATTTTGTTGTTCTCTACTTAACTCCTATCACTACAGTCACATTCTAAACAACAAGTTATCTTGTTAATTGATCCTGTTAGAAATAAGTATGTTCTAATACATTAAGAACATGATAAACAACAAGATCTACTACTAAATTCTATATAAAATAACATTAATGAAAACACTTACAACTAGATGTCAAAGACATTTTGAAGAATGCAAAGCGGAAGTGAAAGTTTAGGCAAGTGATCTTCAATTGTTTTCACTACACTTGATGATGAATGATCCTCTTGAATTTTGGGAGAAAATTTAGAGAGAGGATGGTGAAAATTAACTAGGACAACAATTAGGACCAAAAACATTTATTTATACAATTTTGTGTATGGTAGTTTCTTCCATCAAAATAACTACTCACTAACACATTTAATGGACATACATGACTTTAATTAACTGAACTCCTATTCGTCGCCGTAAAACTACTTAAATCGCCCGTAAGATTACCATTTTGCCCCTCTACACTTTCTACTAATATAACTCCTCATTTCACTCTTTTAACACAACTTTCTCTTCATATCACACTTTTATTCACCAAATAGGATGTCTCGGAGGCCAGAGAAAGAGCCAGCGGACACCCCGGACTACTCACATCTGGTAAATCACCTTGTTTATTTCAATTAATTTTTAAATTTTTTTTTTTGAGTCGGGCGACCGCGGGAGCCCGACCCATGGCACAGACGTCTGCGGGAGACGTCTCCCACGTAGGGCAGGCGTCACCCGCAGACGCCTGGATTTTTTTTTTTAATTTGTTTTTAAATTGATTATAAATTGTGATAAAATTTAAATAAATTGAATATTATGTTAATAATGAGTTAAATTAGTTTAGTAAATCGTTTATTAATTATAAAATGTGTTAATTAATAAATAAATTGATTATTGTGTTAGTAATTAGTTGTGTACGATTTTAGTAACGGATTATTGATTAATTGTGATAATTGCTAAATAAATCGATTATTAAGTTAATAATTAGTTTAATTATTATAGTAAAATCATTAATAAATTTGTATTTTTAAATTGAATTAATAGTCATCGGGTTACCGTGGAGGAAAAGGGAAATCAATTCCCTTACGCCCGGTACGTAGTATAGCAGACGAGTCAGGTCCTCGTCATCCACGTACACGTGGTATTTCTGCTTCAGTTAGGAGAGAGAGAGATCTGTTACGTCGTCGTCAGACACCTGAAGAGTCTTTCGACGACGAGGATGATTCAGATGAGGTGAGGAGTCACGACGACAGTGACGATGGGGGCCGATACGACTTGGGGCCACAGGAGGAGGCGGTACATCAGTCCGGTCGAGGACGGGGGCGACACGGTGGTCCTTCAGCTGAGTGGGTCATTAGGAAGGATCGAGGTGGCCGGTTTGTGACCGGTGATTCGAGTTCGTGCACTGCAGACGCCCGAGCTCAGAAGAAGAAGCGGGGTGATGACGAGTCTTGGATCGTCACGGATATTATTCCCGGTGGTCCTGTAGATGGCAGCGTCATTCCGAGTTTCGGAGGCCACGTCGCCAGACGCATCTGGGATGGCGAGGAGCGGAAGGTTTTGAAGTGCCATAATCGGCACAGAGCTTGTACGACATTGCAGGCATGGCGCTCAGTGATGACTGAGGATATGACGGCGACCGTGGTTGACAGTGGATTGGGTCACTTGCCGTACAGCATGTTTTCCTGCATCGACATGCCGTTGATTTCGGCATTCGTGGAGCGGTGGCAGCCTGACACCAACACTTTCCACTTGCCGTTCGGAGAGATGACGATCATGTTGCATGACGTCTTTCAGATTCTTCACATTCCTGCTGAGGGTCCCATGGTCAGTGCGCAGGCGCCGACATCTGAGCTGAAGTTATATGTATCTGAGTTGCTGGGTGTCAGCCTGGAGGGTCTTGGGCGGGATAGCTCATTCTGGAGTGGCGGTGGTGTTAGTATCGACGCTGTGGACGAGTGTTGCAAACGGGGGCGACCACCACGGACTGAGGATACGCAGATAACTGCTTTTTTCTTCTTACTGCTAGGATGCGTATTGTTTCTCGACAAGAGCGGTTCCAGACTGAGACCACGCGACTTATTGGAGGCGAGGGACCCAGATACCATTGCTGATTACTCATGGGGGTCGGCGATGTTGGCATATCTGTATCGCCAGCTGGGCATATCCAGTCGCGCTGATTGTGGTCAGATTACGGGTTGTCTTACACTGCTGCAGGCTTGGATATATGAGTATTTTCCTGGTTTCCGCCCCCATCGTGAGCGGAAGATTGTTGAGCGTGGCCATCCTCGTTCGCGTATGTGGGCTGTCCGGGCGGAGGATAAGAGCGAGAGTCGACTTCTTTCTATTCGTAGACGGCTAGATCAGATGACTGCATCGCAGGTATATGATGTATATATCATTCACGTTTATTTAAATTTAATTTTATTATTATTAACGTATAAACGTTTAGGTGGAGTGGTTACCGTACGGTCCCGATCCTGCTGTAGTTGTGCCGAGGACTACATTTGCCGGCATTATTCGTTATAGGGATATCACAGAGCCTTATATACCTGATCGCGTGTTACGTCAGTTAGGCTACGTTCAGGTGATCTCGGTTGACATTCCGACGCCCGAGCATGCAGTGCCGAGGACTACATAGAGCATCAATTTTAGCAAGCAAATCAACTTTATCATCTAACATAGATGCATTTTGACATTTAAGCTCATCTATTTGCTTGTTTGCTAATTTATTTGATTCATGAAGCTCTTTACATTTTTCTACCATTTTCAGAAATGCATTTTGTAGTTTATGTGAATGCGATGATTTTCCACTTGAACTACAACTTGAAGAGTGACTAGAAGATACCTCATCTTCACTTTCTCCATCGGATGAGCTTGATGTTGAACAAGATGTTGAATTGATTTCTTCACATCTAACTTGAGCTACATCCATTGGAGTGGCTTCTCCCTTTTTCCCGGTTGGTGAATCTCCTTCACCAAAATTCTTTTCTAATGTTTGCCATATATGATGAGCACTATCACATGAGCAAACAAGATTAAAATGTTCATCTCCTAATGCACAAAATAAGACATTCATAGCTTTTGCATTTAGGGATGCATTTTTCTCATCTTCTAAACTCCATTTACTAATATGATATCTAGGTGATTCATATGGAGTTTGAATCATAAACCACAAGTTAGCATTCATGGATTTAATAAATGAAGACATTTTAAATTTCCATGAGCTAAAGTTATTTCCATCAAAATATGGTGGTTTACATGATTCATTTGGTGTGGATGCATTAAGAGCCATGTTAATTTATCGATTAAGAACAAAATTAACGAACGAGGCTCTGATACCAAATGTAGGTAGGATCGTGTGGGTTATGGGTCCACTAATCACTTTTTAAGCTAATCCACAATTCTCTACTTGATTAAGCAATCAAATGCGCAGCGGAATAAACAAACAAGTAGAGAAAGAAAGACAATGCAAACCACACAAAGACGCGACGGATTTACAGAGGTTCGGCCGCGCCTACGTCCTCTCTTGCAAGCCCCTCTCGAATCTCCGTTCGAGCCCCTCTTGCGTCTTCACTATGCCTCCCCGTTCCGGGCCGGGAGCAACGCCTTTTACAAGTCTTCAAGCTCGCGAACAACCCTCGCCGAGCTTGGCACCACCTCTCACAACCCGAGAGGATCACTTCGGGCTTTCACCGAAATCTCTACTTCTTTGTCTTGGGCTTTCACCAAGACCCTTGCTCACTTGACAACACAAGTAACCGAGTGGGATTCACTCTCTAATTGAGCACAACAATTGCTAGTATGATGATTGATGAAGGATGTGGAAATTAGGCTTTGGATGACTAATTTGGAGCTTGGAGGTTGTGGAAAATCTCACTATAGGTTTGACACTTTGGAGTTGTGAAATCTTGTGGAAAACTAAGTGTGAACCTCTATTTATAAGCTCCTAAAGATTTCTAGCCGTTTGGACAAGATTTGATTGGGTTTTGTGCAAGATACACAAAACAGAAAATCGGGTTCAGAAATCTGTCCAGAAACGGTCGACCGAAAGGTGTATCGGTCGACCGAACCCTTGAGTCTGTTGATGGATCGGTTGACCGAACATAGGTACTGGTCGACCGAAACACTTAAGTTCTATAGGTCAACGGTCGACCGAACAGGTACCGGTCGACCGAACTACTGGGTTCGGTAAAGAGAAATCTTGATCGGTTGGACAAACTTGTGTCGACCGATAGCAGGGGGTTTTTCACGAATTAAACGGTCGACCGAATAAGGTAGTTTGTTCGACCGGTTCTAAAGTATATGGGGGTGTATATTGAGAAAAATGTGTATACGACCGTTGTATAATACGACAAATAAAACGGTCGTATTTTTACCAGAAATAGCAAACGAAACGGTCGACCGAAGGTCTACCGGTCGACCGAACAAGTCTGGGTAATCGGTTAAATAGATGTGTGATCGGTTGAACAGATTGGTCTGGTATAACAAAAATTGTGTATAACCGGTCGACCGAAAGGTGAACGGTCGACCGAACTCAGGTAGACTGGCGACCAATGTTTTAGGTGTTTAGGTGATCTAATGGAGTCCAAATTATATGATATTTTGTGTGTGACTCCTAAAAGGAACCTAGTGTGTGAATGCATGCATATTAGCTTAAGTTATGCTCAATTTACATAAGTTCCTAATTCTCAAAGAAAGGAAAAATTACATGTCTTCAATCCTAGCTTGATTACATGTCTTGACTTGACTTTTCTTCTTTCTTGAGTCTTGATCACCTGTAGATGTTAGCACAATACAATATGTATACTATTATACTACATGTGCTAATCTACATGTCCTTATTAAGATTAGGTTTAATTACATCATCAAAATACGGATTAAGGCCAAAAAGCCAACATGGAGGACATTTCCGAGACTAGGACGACTACACCTGGCCGATCTGAGTCGTAGCCGCGACCCCTCCACTTGTGCTCCAGATTATTTGCAGTGGTTCGGTAGGTGCTCACATCCACTACTCGTACGCGGTATCATTCCGAGACCGGAGAGAGCACTGGATAGGACATGTGCCGATGCGGTAAGTTTATCTAATTTTATATTTAATTGTAAAGTATATTTTGTTATTGTACGCTAATTTTTATTTTACATACAGTGGATGAGTAGGGCGATACGGTGTACGCAGCCGTTCTTGCGAGAGAGAGACGTCATGCCGAGTGAGGCGACGAGACTTGCATGTACAAATTGGGATCGCCTGATCGAGGATTGGAACAGCCAGTTGGGCATTGCAGACCATGATTCAGATGCTGAGCTGTAGTTGTCTTGCTTTTACTTTCGTTTTGTTGCACTGTTAGTACATTTGTTGGTATATGCTTATGTTTATTTGTGTACTCTTATATTTATTTTTGACGAACATATCTTCTACATATTTCTTTGACTATCGTATTTTTTAATATTTATTTTTCACGAAAAGAATTTCAACTTATTTCTTTAGATATGAAATAATATTTAAATTTAAAATACGGTAAAAAAACAACACGATATAAGTAGAAATACACGATATATTATACATTACAAAACATTACAAATTACAATCAACGTAACCGGTTCCAATACTCCATCCTACTTTGGTACTGATCCTCCCATCCAACAACACTCTCATCTCGCATTTGATACCATAAGGTCGCTATAGGAGGTACTGGGAAATCATCAAGCAATTCCAAACGAATAAAATGAGCGTAACTCCCTAAATGAGCAATGACCAACTCTCTGACAGGCCTCGTCATGGTAGAGGGACACTCTCAGGGTAGAACAGTAAGACACGGGAACAACGAACCATCCGTTCCCACTGCGAAATACATGACCGCACACTTGTAAAAATTCGCAATAGGAAACAAGTCGGACCAAACCTCCATATAATGATCCTCGCCACAACCTCCCCCGCCCCAATCAATTCGTTGACGAGCCTCTCTCACATGGCCGAAATAGACTGTCTCATAAATAGGATGTGCACCTATCTCATTAGAAATCGCACGACGGGCGTACGACCAGTTCTCCTGACCACCATGAAAGACATCGGCAACACATCGAAATCCACAGTTGCCATCAGCACGTACGTCATTCCACCTATGCAGAAATGGCAAAATGATTCCTGACAGTCTATCATTATATGGGAAGTTGTCCACGTCAACCCGTCCGGACACTGTAAGATAGGTAAATAACAATTCATTAAAACAACAAAATTAGGAGATAATATATTCAACCCCATTTAGATTACTAACATATATTAAATAACATAACAACAAAGATATCGACATACCAGAAGATCTTGTGCCCGTATTCAAGGACGATCGAGACGAATTAGACCGACGACCCCTGCTCCCACTACTGGCAGACCGACCACGACCCCTGCTCCCACTACTGCCAGACCGACCACGACCTCGCTCAGCATACTCGAAGGCACTCGGGTCCCGACGTGTCGACTTTCCCCTAGGTCGACCTCGTACCTTAGTATTTTCTTCGGGTTCTCCATAGTTCGACTGATCGGGGTGTAACTGTTCGTATAAAATACGAGAGGCACTACGAATTACTGCAGGATCGCTCTGCGAGATCTCATCCACTAGCTTCCGAAAATGCTCGGGGTCTTGTGCTGACTGATCAACAAACTCTGACATCTGGACTCCTTCTCCGATAACAAGTGTTTTCCAGAATGGATGAATCTGCTCTAAATAAATTCTATCACCTGACGCGAAACACTCGTACATGGTACAGGCACAAGGAATCCCATGTGTTGTCAGGAAAGCACACCCACAACGATATTCAATTTCATCACTTAAGTCCTGCATTCTCTTCAACTCCTGAGTCATTAACGACAAGCAGTGATGCGAAACTCGGTCATTTATATGCTGAAACAGAGGACCTATGTAATGTGCCAAATTTCGACGTCTCGAATCTTCAAGAAAGTTCCGAATATTTGTCAGCTGCATTTCAATAGACGAGTTCACGCGGTCGAAAAGAGTGTCGAGAGCGGCAGTCGATGTAGTGATCCACTCTTTCAGAGCCGAATGTGCACTTTCCACCCTGCAGTTCGTAGTGTTGCCGAAATGAAGAACTTGATTCGTCCAATTCAACACGAATTTTTCCTTATGCACCAACCACGTGTCTTCCACATACTTCGTCAGTACTGGCCAGGAACTGTAAGAATCCTTCAGATTACGGACTGCTCTATCATAATCCATCTATGAATCAGAAAGCATGACTCTCCTCCATCTTCCACGTCTAAAACTCTCTGCAAGCTGCTTCTCCTTGCCGAATACGTGGTATGCGTAGTTGTACACGTCTTTGTTGATATGCCAGGTGCATAGTAAATGAGCTGACTCAGGAAAAACCCCTGCCACTGGTCGCATCAGACCCATCTCCCGGTCCGTAATTATTGCTGTCGGGCTAACAATATCCAATAACAGATCTCGCAACCTCTCCAACACCCACCGGTAACTAGACTCGGTCTCATCCTGCAAAATCGCATATCCGACGAGGAAATTCATATTTGTTGGAGTAACCCCAACCATCTCAAACAAAGGCATGTTGTACTTGTTCGTCTTATACGTTGAATCCATACAGATCACGAATGGGTATGTACGCAACAACAGAACTGAAGTCGGATGTGCCAAAAATGCGTGAGTCAAGACATTAGTTTCTTCATCTGTCACAATCCAATGCAAATACTTATGCTGCACTGCCTCTCTGAGAAACTGTTGCGCGGGATTCCTGTCTTCAGATTTCGTCCTCCTCATGTACTCTCTGAAGTTGTAAATGTGCCTTTGATTAGGATTATCGTCCGGAAATTTCTTCTTTACCGCCAACAAAATGTTACGGGGCCTTGCTTGTGCCTCTGTCATATCCCGAACAATTTGCTTTGCCCCAGCACTAAGTCCGCTGACCTGTCGGTGACCCTCTGAATAAACTGCCAATGGGTGGTTGTGCTGCCCAAACATGCTACTAGAAACAATAACTCATCCATCACGATCTCGTCGCTCCACCACTTTTACCAAAAACCGACAACCGCAACCTTTTCTTTTCGTATTCTTTCGCAGTGCAATACTCGTATCACGAGAACTCATCTCACGTCTGCGATCGCATCTGAGGTAACAATCCATCCGGTTATCTGCTTTTGGTTTGTACGATGATATAACCAAAAAAATCCGGCTCCTATCGCAATTTGTTTCGCCCATTTACAATCTTCCTCGATTGTTGTAAATATTTCTTTACTGTCAAAAAGCTCACTGTAATCTACTCCATCGCCACCGAAATCTTGCAACGGAACCTGAAAATTTTGAATTTAACAAAAAATTTAAAAAAAACAAAAAAAAACGGGCGGCTGGCTAGGCCGCCTCCACCATGGTGGAGGCGTGCATCTAAGCCGCCTCCATCTAGGTGGAGGCGTCTGGCTAAGCCGCCTCCACTTAGGTGGAGGCGGCTTAGCCAGACGCCTCCACCTATGTGGAGGCGGCCTAGCCAGACGCCCGAGTCGAAAAAAAAATTCCGCCCCCGTTACCTCGCCGGATTCTGGTGCTTCGCCGGACATTTCGTGGTGTTTGTACTGGGAATGTGAGTAAAACTGAGTCAAACACCTTGTTTTAAGACACGGGACGAAATCGGTATTAATTGATTTGTTAGGGGCAAAAAGGTCATTTTTGGGGCGATTTAAGTAGTTTTCCGGCGACGAATAGTAGTTCCCTTAATTAGTTATATAATAGAATAATATAAGCCACATAATAATAACATTCTCCCACTTGGCCGTAACATCAATTATCATTAGTTCCATTTACAAAAGCACATACAAAAAATTGGCCAACATAAATTTCATTAAAATGTAGTCAAATAATTAACGTCATCATTTGACCCCATCAATTATCACCAAGCCAAACCAATGTAGTCAAATAATTAACGTCATCATTTGACCCCATCAATTATGGTATGTGGTAATCTTTCCAAATTCAGTCAACATAAGTCATTAGGTTCATAAATTTGTTTGCTTAAATAATAATATTGTGCATAAGAAATAAGAAGCAAACTTTTACAAATCAAAGTCAAACACATCATTGAAGCTTCAACATATAATGTCATACACATCAGTCATTAACGACATTACATTACATTTACCAAACTCATGCCGGCAACATGCTCTCTAAAGAGACTGGGTGGTAGAGCCTTTGTTAGTGAATCAATTAACATTGCTCGTGTTCTTATGTGTTGTATGACAATAGTACCATCTTTGACTTTGTCTCTAACAACAAGATATTTGATGTCAAACCACTTGGATGCACCACTTAACTTGTTGTTTTTAGAGAAGAAAACAACAACTTCATTATCACAAAATAATGTGAGTGGTCTCGAAATACTATCAACTACTTGAAGCCCAGGTACAAAATTCTTTAACCAAACGGCTTGAGCAGTAGCCTCGTAACATGCCACAAATTCTGCTTGCATTGTGGAAGATGCCTGTAAAGACTGTTTGACACTCTTCCATGATATTGGCCCCCTGCAAGCATAATATATATGTAACCCGACGTGAATTTCTTACTGTCAATGCATCCAGAAAAGTCAGAATCAGAATAACCAATAACCTCAAGGTTATCTGACTTTCTGTAAGTAAACATATAGTCTTTTGTCCCTTGTAAATAGTGTAAAACCTTTTTGGCAGCTTTCCAATGATCCATCCCTGGATCTATTTGATATCGATTAAGCATACCAACTGCAAATGCCAAATCAGGACGTGTACAAACTTGAGCATACATTAAACTCCCAACCACTGAGGCATAAGGAATTTGCTTCATTTATGCACGTTCTAATTCATTTTTAGGACACTGTAATTTGCTAAATTTGTCACCCTTTACAATAGGAGCAACACTTGGGGAGTAGTTTTGCTTGTTATATTTTTTAAGCATTTTCTCAATATATGCCTTTTGAGATAATCCTAAAATCCCACGAGACCAATCTGGATGAATTTCAATGCCAATAACATAAGTGGCTTCACCAAGATACTTCATTTCAAACTTGTTTGAAAGAAATCGTTTGGTCTCATATAACATGTCTAAATCACAACTGGCTAGCAAAATATCATCCACATACAAGACGAGAATGATAAACTTACTCCCACTAACCTTAAGATATATGCATTGATCAATCACATTTTCTTTAAATCCAAAGTTAGTTATCACCTCATCAAACTTAAGATACCATTGTCTAGATGCTTGTTTTAAGCCATATATGGATTTCTTTAATCTACATCCCATATGTTCCTTTACTTTTATGACAAAACATTCTGGTTGTGTCATAAAAAGTTTCTCTTGCAAGTCACCATTAAGGAATGCAGTTTTTACGTCCATCTGATGTAATTCTAAATCATAATGAACTACTAAGACTAAAACAATTCTAAGTGAGTCTTTCTTTGAGACTGGAGAAAATATATTATCAAAATGGATGTCTTCCCTTTGTGTAAAGTCTTTAGCGACAAGTCGGGCCTTAAATCTTTCGATGTTACCTTTGGAGTTTGTCTTGGTCTTATAGACCTATTTACAGCCTATTGGCTTATATCCAATTGGTAAATCAACAAGGTCCCAAACTTCATTAATTTCCATCGATTTCATCTCTTCATTTATGGCTTCTAGCCATTGAGATGATTTATCGCTCATAACGGCTTCATTAAATGAGGTAGGATCCTCTCCATTGCCAATATCACATCCTTTGGTTAGGTATACAATATAATCATTAGAAATTGCAGATTTTCGCTCCCTCTGCGACCTACGTAAAAGTTCTTCAGGAAGTTCAGGAGCTTCATTAGTGTGGGGTTCTTCATTAAGTAGTGGATTAGTTGTGTCTACAACATCCAAAAGAGGTGTTGAACTTGAAACCTCACGGATGATCGGGATTGGAACGTAAGTCCGATTTTCCTCGAGATTTACTTTTCTAATTTCACTACTCCCACTATTATTGTCATTTTCTAAAAATACAGCATGTCTCGTTTCAACAATTTTAGTGGTATGAGATGGGCAATAAAAAGGAAAACCTTTGGATCTATCTGGATAACCGATGAAATAACAACTAATGGTTTTAGGGTCAACTTTCTTAATTTGTGGATTGAAGATTTTAGCTTCAGCATGACAACCCCAAACACGTAAGTATCCCAATTTGGGTTTTCGACCTGTCCACAATTCATAAGGTGTTTTCGGGACAGATTTACTAGGAACCCTATTTAGAATATGTGTGGTTGTCTTTAATGCTTCCATCCATAGATAATCAGGTAAGTCAGTGTTGCATATCATACTTCGTACCATATCCATAAGTGTACGATTTTGTCTCTCAGCTACACCATTTTGCTGGGGATCCCCCGGCATTGAAAGCTGATGAACGATGTCATTATCTTGAAGAAACAAAGCAAACGGACCTGGATTTTGTCCCGAGTTGGTGTGTCTACCATAATACTCACCTCCTCTATCTGACCTCACTATTTTAATTTTAAGGTTCAATTGATTTTCAATTTCTACCTTAAAATTTTTCTAGTGCTTCATATTTTTCATGAATAGGGTATACATAACCATAACGAGAATAATCATCAATGAACGTAATAAATGATTTGTGCCCGTTAAGACTCGAAGTAGGGAAAGGTCCACATATATCTGTGTGGATAATTTCCAATAGTCCCCCACTTCGAGTAGCCCCTATCTTAGTTCCTTTAACATATTTCCCTTTAATACATTCAACGCAATCATCAAAATCAGAAAAGTCTAATGTAGGAAGAATTTCATCTTTAACGAGACGTTGCATTCTGTCTCGAGAAATATGACCTAAACGATAGTGCCATAATTTTGATGAATCTCCACTATCATGATTTCTTTTGATTCCACGTTGCCAACTATTGACACTATTCACATTCATAGACAACAAAGACTTAGTCGATGAATAATTCAGATGCAGTTTGTAGAGGTCACCCTCTAAAGTTCCAGAACCAACAAAACAAGAGTTATAATAAAGTTTAAGCATTCCATTTCCAAACTGACATAAATAACCACAAATGTCAAGTTTAGATACCGAAATTAAATTTCGAACAACAGAGGGAATATAAACTACATCATATAAATAGAGGACAAAACCATTTTTAATATTAAACGAATGGTTCCAACAGCCTCAACTTCAATCTCTTGCTCGTTAGCAACTTCAAGTTTGCTTCCTCCCTTTGGGAGTTTGGTCACATAATGGAATTCCTGCAATGAGTTTGTAATGTGTACAATTGCACCAGTGTCAACCCACCATGTATGTGAAGGAACATCAACTAAAAAAGGATTCATAAATCATAAAATTAGTTTCATTACCCTTCTTAACGAGTCATGCTTTAAAGCCATCACACTCCTTCCTTACATGTCCAGACTTCTTACAAAAGTGACATTTCGGAGTAAAAGCAGGCTTTGTACCAGATGTACTTGCTTTGTCATTAGCAACAACCGCCTTCATTTTCTTTTTCCCTTTACCATTACCATTAAATTTTCTCTTTGTTGGACCATTAAAGGCAAGGTGTGCAAAGTCAGACTTTTCAATTTTAAGCCTTTCTTCTTCTTCAACACACATAGCAATTAATTCGCTCATTTTCCATTTCTCTTTCTGTGTATTATAATTGATCTTGAAAGGACCAAAATGCGCAGACAGAGAAGTCATAATAAAATGAACAAGAAAACCTTCAGAAATTGCCATATCCATGCCTTTCAGTTTTGCAGCCATATCGCTCATCACCATGATATGTTCACGTATACCGCTAGTCCCATTATACTTGGTTGTGAGTATTTTCATTATAAGGGCACTTGCATTAGCTTTGGAAGTCCCCTCAAACTGCTCTTCAACAGAAGTCAAATACTCTTTCACATTAAATGTCTTGTTAGCATTATCTTTTTCAGGGATTGCTCCCCGGATAGCATGAGTAATAGAACTCTTCATAATCATTAGTGACATGCGATTAGAACGCTCCCACTTTTCATAATTGGCCTTTAGTTCGTTGGAACTAGTGGCTGTAGGAGGTGTGGGAGCATCCATACGAAAGACATGATCGAGTTCCAAAACACCTAGACATATTTCTATTTGCTTCTTCCAAGTAAGAAAATTTGTTCCATTAAGGGGTTCAATTCCAAATAGTTGTGATGTAATATGTGATGTATTCAATGCTGCAAAATTATCAAAATATATATGATGCTTACTTTCATTAACTACATAAACCACACGAGAAACAAATGACATAATAACATTAATTAATTGTAATCTAACAGTTAACAAACTGAAATTAACATTAAATACTCAAAAATATTTCAGTTAATTCATAACTGTTTTGCATAATTATTAATCTAAGTTGGTACGATTAATAACATGCACATTAATATACATTTATAAATCAATTTACATCACTGTTGGGCAGAAAATAAATTGATTTACAAAATCATTAGTCATAAGAGAATTTATAAAATAAATCATGTCTATAATTAAAGTTGGTAAAATTATGTCCATGATTTATCATACATAAAAATTGTGATTTAACACCACAAGATAACCATCACAAAATTTTATTTAACAAAAGAAAATTGACAATTAAAGTTGGTAAAATTGACGATAATCGGTCGTTAAATATATCATAATATGGTTAATATTTTTTCATAAGGCAAACATGTACAATAATTTTCCGTTGGGTCAATTATTATACGTGACAATCATAATTTTACATTTTTCATAAAATGCATAAAACATATTTAGAATTGCATGAGCATGAATCTCATAACATCATGACATTAAATTTCTCTAAATTGCATAAATGTAAGAAGATCAAAGCATAAGATCATCGTCTATATCATAATCCAAAACAAACTTAAATGTAATAATGGACTGATATGCTTAATTGCAAAAAAAAAGCCCAACATCAATATCGTCTTGACCACGTTAACAATATGAAATAAGGCCATGCTCATACGGTATATATATATTAGAATAAAATGCATGATTTTAGTATCCATAATTATGCATATCATAACATCAGTACACTTTTATGACATTTTCAACGTGATCTACAATAATTTCCAATTCCTTATTAAATTAAAATCCAGAAATAAGCAACTAGAGTAATAACTGGAAAGAAAGAAAAAATTAAAGGCAAAACCAAAATGCCTGAACAATCCTCCATGATCTCACGTTAGAAGCATGTCCACATTTAACAATATAATTTTAACACTAGAAAAATAAAATATGTAACAGTATGGACACGATGTGCACATACGAGACATTCTAACATGAACAACCATGTCATCGACGGTTACAAAATATGTATATATATTTTAATAGTTCAAACACAAGTCCATCATTACGTGGCCTAAAAATAACTCAATTTTCTTAAGAATCGAAATCAAAACGTATGATTCATGAACACTACTTCTAAACGCATAATTGAAGCGGTGCTTAATTAGGATTTGGGAATCAAAACAACATGATTAATCCTCGAGGAAAAGGACGCCAGTACATGATCATTGATGGTTGTTATATCTGACGTGATCATAAAATAATGTATTTTATACGAATTTAGTTTGACTCTCATACCAAATGTTAAAAATAAGTATGTTCTAATACATTAAGAACATGATAAACAATAAGATCTACTACTAAATTCTATATAAAATAATATTAATGCAAACACTTACAACTAGATGTCAAAGACATCTTGAAGAATGCAAAGCGGAAACGAAACTTTAGGTAAATGATTTTCAATTGTTTTCCCTACACTTGATGATGGATGATTCTCTTGAATTTTGGGAGAAAATTTAGAAAGATGATGGTGAAAATTAACTATGACAACAATTGAGACAAAAAATCTTTATTTATAGAATTTTGTGTATAATAGTTTCTTCCATCAAAATAACTACCCACTAACGTACTTAATGGACATGCAGGACTTTAATTAATTATATAATGAAATAATATATACCACGTAATAATAACAGATCCAACTCAAAAGCTAACGAAATACCATTTCACTAGTTGATTCGTGCTCCATAAGAAGGGACTATACTGTTAGCATACAGAGAAGTTCAAAACATCATTCCTTAAACATGCGTCGGATTTAACTTTAAAGTGGAAGTAAGACGAATTGCTAAACATCGTCCCAAAATTACTTAAATCGCCCACTTGAAATTACCAAATTGTCATTCTCTCATTTTTACTGCTATAACGCGATATTTTACCCTCCTATCACACATCTCTCTTCATCTTCCTCTTATAATCATAAAAAATAATGTTTTGGAGGTCAGTAATGAGCCAACGGACGCTCCAGTGTACTCGAATCTGGTAAAATATCTAACATCTTTTTAATAAAATAATAATAAAAAATAACAAAAAATTACGGGCATCCGACGGAGCCGCCCCCACGTAGGAGGGGGCGTCTAGTTAAGACGCCTCCCCCATGGGGGAGGCGTCTTAACCAGACACCCCTCCCATGGGGGAGGCGTCTTACCCAGACGCCCCCACCTACGTGTTGGCGGCTCCGTCGAACGCCCGTAATTTTTTATTATTTTTTTAAAAAGATAATTCATTATAAATTTAGATAATTGTTAAATTAATTAATTAATAAGTTAATGATTACTATATTCAGATGACCGATACCCTTTCGGTACACCGAAAATTCAAAAATTTCCAGATCCAACAATTTCAAAATCCAAAAAATTTCCAGGGAGCGAGACCCCCGAACGACCTGTCGTGGTGGTATTTTTGTAAGTCATGATGTTTTACCACCGGGGGATTTGAGATCTTAAAAAATGTTGGATCTGGAAATTATTTGAATCTTCATCACTTGCAAAAAACTCATTGTAATCCGACCGGTTACCACCAAAAACTTGCAAAGAAATGTCAAATAATTTGAGATAACACACCGTATAATTTTAATTTGACAAAAAAATAAAAAAAAAAACGGGACGTCTGGCTAAGACGCCTCCACCATGGTTGATGCGTCTTAGCCGGACGCCTCGACCATGGTACAGGCGTCTGGCTAAGACCCCTGTACCATGGTGGAGGCGTCTGGCTAAGACGCCTCTACCATGGTGGAGGCGTCTTAGCCAGACGCCTCCACCATGGTACATGCGTCTTAGCCAGACGTTCGAGTCGGAAAAAAAAATCCGCCTTCATTATTTCGCCTGATCTAGGTGCTTCGTCAGACATTTTCGTGGTGTTGGTACTAGGAATGTTAGTAAAACTGAGTCAAAATTGTTTAAAGACACAAGACGATATGGATATTAAATATATTGTTAAGGACAATTTGGTAATTTCAAGGGGCGATTTAAGTAGTTTTGGGTAGGGGTGAGCAAAATTCGGTCCGGTCCGGGCACCCGGACCGAACCGAAGTTTTCGGTCAGGACCGAACCGGACCGAATTTTTTCGGTCCGGTCTTCGGTCCACAAAATTTTGGAAATTCGGTCTTCGGTCCGGACCGGACCGAAAATTTAAGGGGAAAATTCGGGTTTTGGACCGGACCGGACCGGACCGAACCTATTCGGTCCGGTCTTCGGTCCGGACTTCCCGAAAATTCGGGTTTCGGTCCGGTTCGGTCCGGTTCTGGACCGAAGCTCACCCCTAGTTTTGGGACGACGTTTAGTATTTCCCGAAGATAACCAACTAACTTGAAGAATTCTTAACATTTTCTACCATCAATCATCCAAAACTTGTAACTTTACCCATAATGTGTATCTTGATTTAAGTTTTAACTGGGTGACAATAATATATAGATCTGAATTCTGATCATCTCTTATCCTAGAACAACTCATAGTTAATAAGATAGCTAGAACTTGACCTACCACTTATCACAAAAAAAAGTGCCACTCTCTCAACTCTCGCCCTTTAAAACCTAAAACCCCGACCACAGCAGCGGAGACCAAACCAAAATGGCGTCCCGAAGCCCCTTCACGCCGGAAACCCTCCGCTCTGCCGCGAAGCAATCCCAGGGCGTCCTCGTGACCCCCCTCCGCCTCCGCCGCGCAATCAAGCGCTACCTCCGAGGTGGTCCCCACCTCCCCTCCCCTCTCTCTTCCACCTCCCCGCCCCTTACCTTCTTCCCTTCCCGCAGAGCGCCAGAGCCAGCACACGCGTCGGAACGTGCTCCGCCTCTCCGAGTCCTTCCACGGACTCAAACCCGCCAACCTCGCCCTCTCCTCCGCCCTCGACCTCGTCGAGGACCCCGCTGGATCGACCGCGGTCCAGTCGGGGAGGTGGAAGGTAAGGTCCGAGTACGGGGATATCGGGTTGAAGTATGGAGATGATGAGACTGTGGCTTATGTTGCGGCGCGCATGCCGGCCGTCTTCTCGGCTTGCCATCGTGTTCTCAGGGAGGTGAGAGACGAAGATTTAGAATTTCGGAGTTATTTTTGGTTACTGATTGTTGGATCATGGACGATTGTCATGATTTTCTCAAATTCACTTGAATTTCGATCATGTAGGTTATTGTGATGTTTAATTCACTCAAATTGTCTATTGTTGTGAAGTTTTCCCTGAATTTGGTAGGAATGTAGGCTACTGTGATGCACATTGAGATTGGTTTCGGTTCTCAATTCTCATTCTTTTGGTGTTCATAGGTTAGAAGGCGTCTGCCGGATTTCTCCCCAGGACGGGTTCTGGACTTCGGGGCTGGTCCTGGCACTGGGATGTGGTGAGTGGTATGATTGTGATCATAAGATTGCCCCCCGTCTCTTTCACAGCTGGATGTGATGGCTTTCGTTGCTTGAGTTCGGCAAGTGCTGCTGTTTTTGGTGATGTACGATGTTTTGTTTTGTGCTCCTTACTTCCCAGGGCTGTGAGGCAAGTGTGGCCCCGGTCTCTAGAGCAGATGAATTTGGTCGAACCATCTCAAGATATGCAACGAGCCGGACAGAGCCTATTGCAAGGTACGCAACTAGATTTTCTGTAGAAATTATGTTGACTATTTTGGCTAATTAACAATTGGTTATGGGAGCGAGGTGCATCTCAGTTGTCACAAAAGCATTAACTAAGAGTTCCCTAAGGTTGTGTTTGGATGTGTTATCTGAAAATCTAATGATATTTCCAAGTGATGGGATTGACAAATCCAACATTTGTAATGACTTGGTTTGTTATTTCCTTGTTTGGATGAATATGGCACATCAAAATAATGGTAATTAAAATTGTTACATGTTGTCGCATTGGTAATGTTTATTATAGTCCACATGAAGTTTAATATCATGTCTAGACCATAGAAGCATATACAAATGGACATATTTTTGGATGTTGTATTAGCATTTTGCATTGATTTGAATTGCCAAAATTAAAATCATGCCATGTGGAATTTCCAAAGTATCTCAAAGAATAGAATTAAACTATAGGGCATCCGAACACATCATTTTCAAATGAGACACTTCAGGTTGCGAAGTTAAAGTGCAATCCCACGTTAACTACTGCATCCGACCACATCCTACAGTCCTAAACAAATTGAATTCTTACATGTTTATATGAAGTTTTTTTTGTAGTCAGAAATTTGATAACTAAAGATTACAAGAAGCCTTAGAGTGAACTATATAAATTAGTAGAAATGAAATAAGAAGAGATGGGAACAAGAATGCTTAGGAGAATCACTAGAAAATTATTGATTGCATAATTAGTTTAGTTCCTTCTCTTCTTGGTTGTGATGAGAAATATCAACGTGTGGCGCATGCAAAAATGAGAGGGATCAACCTGGTGGACATTTTTTTTAAGTGAGTAGACACTTTGTTCTTCTATCTTGAGTTATGAGAATGGTGGAAATGTAGGAGGTGTAGAGATGTATTATATAACCCCTAATTGGCTCTACTTTTAAATCTCTCCCAATTTCATGTGGGTTAAGCTGAACAATTTGTTTACAAATTGGATCCAGTGGTTGACATATTTACTTGTTCGAACCTGAATTCCAACATATTGAACCAAAACTTATTACTTTTGGATTAGGTTTCCATAGGTTGAACTATCCCATTTTTATCATTACTGTACCTAAATTTTGAACTGATGCTAGTAGAACTGTAGAACATTGAGGTATCTCAAAATCAATATCATAGCTTAGTCATGCTCCATGCCAAACACTCAGATTATAAATTTATAATACTCTTACCAACTTTAGACCTTACACCTCTTAGAACTCCTCTCTTAAGTTACCAACAATTAACCAAGTGTCATTGATAGGGCGTCCTCTCGCTGGATCTTGCAGAATGGATCTATTTTTTCAAACTGTTCACTTCTACAAATAATTCTTTTGAAGTCTAATGTGTTCGAGCCTGCCAAATAATTATTCCTACGAGTTTATATCTATTTTCTATTGAACAGGTTTGAAGAACTTACCGCTCATCCAAAGTTTCGACAGTCTTCAATCATTAAATAAAAAGCTTGGGAAGCTAGGAAGGAAACACGACCTAGTAATTTCAGTAAGTTTTAAAATTATTCTGCTTTTGTTTAGTTATCTCATCTTATCTGGATGACTTGAGTCTCTGGAATTGATATCAAGTTAGATAAGATTACACAATTGAATAGAATAATCCTTTGGATGCTAAAACCTAATTGGATTAAGATGGGTAATCTGCCTGTTTTGAGTCAGAACTTGTATATCATCTTGTCCTATGCCTTGATGTTGATTATCAATTTTTTAAAATAATATGAATAATTTCTATTGAATGTAAAATGAGTGGTTGCAATGCGAAGTTTGGAGGCATGAGGGTTCTGTTGGAATTTCAAAAAGCAAGTGACTGTAGGCTGTCAATGGTGCTCAAGGCTGTGTCTTTATCATGTCATGCTCCCATTACTGATTCGTGTTTGTGCTTCTTAATTTATTTTAATATGGTGGGAGCAATTTTCTCACATGTACACATGAATGACACGATTAAAGAAATTAAGAACCAATTTACATTCTTCTTTTTACAGCTAGTAAGTCCGAGATACTAAAGACGGATGTTTGAATAAATTACTTATATTATCCAAGCCAAACATATTGTAAGCACAGTTTACTCTATAACAGTTAACACAATAAGTAAACCCCAGATTCTTCTAAATTAATTCCCACCTTTCACTACCCACTCTGACTCCGTTACTGTACTTGACATGTCATGCTGATCAACATCCAACCACAGTCCCATTCCTATTTCCAAAACTTGCCTACTCAATGATTTTTCATCCTTATAACTATAAAATTTCTTAACCTGACATGATTTTGTAAATACAACAAATATGATGTCAAGTGTCTAGTCTTATGGAATATCTATGTTTTATTTGGTGTTCAAGGTATCTTGTTCAGTTAACATGTTTGAAACAAATCTGGTGAATGAACAGAGTCTACCCATCAAATAAACATGTTAGGATTGTGTACCAATTTCATGTTAGTCTATGTGCCTGCATGGAAACGCAATGTGAGTATGTCTCGACATGCCATTTACAACTTCTAGATGGACATGCTGATATTGTATTGTTCATGTTGTTTATTATAAATTTAATTTTTGATAATTATTTCTGAGCATTCACATTATGATCATCTAGTAGAATTTTATTGGATTAACTAATCCTATCACATCTTTTTTGGCATTGAAGTCTTATGCCCTTGGAGAGATACCTTCCGTGTCTGACCGAATTACCATAGTACGTCAACTTTGGGATCTTACAAGTGATGTCCTGGTATGCAATAGATATTTCATTTTCTCCACCTTTCATCTTTTCATGTTCTTTTGTGTGATTGTTTTGGCATTGTCTAAATACTTGGAGTTTTGAATACTACCTTCTTGATATAAAATGCATGTTCTTTTCCTCGGGACGGGAAAGACTTGGCACTTGCAGTTCACCATTAATAATTTAACCTTCACTTAAGTTACGAAAAACAGCCTTTCTCTTGGTATGTTCTGGATATCGTTAGGATTCTAAATATGTTTCTCTTGTCAATTGGTCAATGCCATGGCATATTGAGGAAACATACTTCTTCAATTCTTTTTCTGAATGTTTTTTTCTAGGTTCTGGTTGAGCCGGGAACCCCGCAGGGCTTCAAAATAATTTCTCAAATGCGCTCCCATATTCTATGGATGACTAAGAGGGTATGTACTTTCAAAGTCTTGACTTATTCTTTTTCTTGGTAGTTTTTTTCCTTTCAAATTCTAAGTTTCTATTAGCTATTTGTTTGAAGCCTAGGTTCAAGGTATTTGTTAATACCTAGTATTCTGGTGCTGTTTCATGCCTGACATGCTTGACACACTTAATAACTGATTCATCCAGAAATGTCGAAAGATGAAGACCAATTCAAATGGGGATGCTGATGACGTACTTACTGTTTCTGCAGACAAGTCAATGTCAAAAAGTGCAGCATTTGTTGTTGCTCCTGTGAGTCCTGAATTACTGTCTTAGTTCTACCGTTATCATGCATTTTATCCACACAACTGTTGTACACTTCTACTAATTGGTCCCATTGCAGTGTCCTCACGATGGATGCTGCCCACTGGAAAGCACAACAAAATATTGCCATTTTGTCCAGCGCTTGGAGAGAACATCAGTCCAACGTGCCTACAAGGTATGTCCTTGATCATTCCTGCTTATGGCATTAAAAAAATAGAAGAAAGAAGTCATAATTTTGACTACTCAATTTGATCAGATTTTCAATTATTTTATGTTTTTACATAAGATAACAACATAGATACATTTTCAAATATCTGTCGTAGATGTTGGTTCCTGATTCTTTTTCATGTTATATCTATTAGTTCGTTTAATTTTTCCGTCTGAAATGGTTTAGACATTTATATGGATCTTTGTGCTCAATCCGAAGTGTACGAACCCTTTTCTCATAAATAAATTCTCTATTGTGCTCCACAGGGATCCAAGGGAAGGTCATTACGTGGTTTTGAGGATGAGAAATTTTGCTTTGTTGCCATAAGGCGTGGAACTCGACCTCAGTAAGTTTGTTCGTCTCTAATCAAAAGAAATAATGATAAATTTGATTTGTATGACTATAGTTAACCAATCTTGCTTTCTGAACAGGGAAGCCTGGCCACTAGATGGGTTGAAATTTAAGTCCTTGCAAGAACAGAAAGAAGCTAAACGGATCGCTGAAGATCAAATCGTTGATCATGGTAGATATGTTGTGTTCATTTCCATGGTATGGTCGTTGAGTGATTGTGATAATTGAATATATCAGCTTATCATTGACCATTGCTTCAGATGAGGCAATGGAGTTAGAAGATGATGAACCAGCCGTTTTTGAAGACAAACTGGTGCCATTTCCATCCGACAATTCAGAAGTTGATACAGATGATGAGTTTGGAGAAGCAATTGATGCTGAGGATGCAGTCCAGGCAGATCTAGGAGGTGGATGGGGGAGGATTGTACATGCACCGGTGCGTAGAGGGAAGCTGGTAGAGATGAATGTCTGCCGATGCTCCAACCGTGATTGTTCAGCCGGCACATTTGACCGTGTTGTGCTTACAAAAAGAGTGAATCCCTCTCTTCACTTGCAAGCTCGCAAGTCACTTTGGGGGGACCTGTGGCCATGTGGCAATCAAGTAGAGTAGAACATTTCAATCTACCTCTATTGGCCTATAATCTCTTACTGGCAGGTAAACTACTCCAGGGTTTGAGAAGAAAGTTCTCAGCAATTGGAAGTGCAATTAATTGCCTAGAAAGATGAAACTCTACTTGTTCCAAGTTGCAGGTTGTCGTGATGTGCTCATTTCAAATGGCTATCTTTATTGAAGACATTTGTTAGTGTGCAAGGGAAATTGGACAGCCTAATCTGCAGAAATTCTTCTACCCGTCTTTGGGAGGGCTCCTTTTGCATTGGTAAGCCTTACACAGACAGTGTCATGGATAGTTGTCCCTTTTTTATTTATTGCCCATAATATCTTGTAGAGAGATCAATGTTTGTCAAATATCATCTTGTGGTCATTGATTGTTGGTTAAATTGGTGATATCCATGCTCTTTTAACCCTTAGCCATCAATAGGTAATAAATCTTTCTAACCATTGAAGATCGTTGTAATAGCATGATTTTTTGTGTGTAATAACTAATAACCCAGTTCCGTTATTACTTGTTGGACTATGTAATGTACCCTGTTTGTAGGCGATGTACAAGGTATGTGTTTTACACAATAAGGCTAGTAGTAGCTTGCTTGTTACTAGAGTAATTAAGCATACAACGTAAGTGTATAAACTGCTTTTCAAATATAAAAAAAAGTGTATGAACTTTGATGAAATTGAAAAGTTGAGCTGATTAATTTTTACTTTTGAATTCCCCTATTTACCTATGAACATCTCTCGTCTGCTGTGTTCCTAAATTCCATGATGAAAAAATAAATTTCCTTAAATGTAGCTAAAGGAAGGGCAAAACTTGGGAGTTATCCCATGGTGATTTTTTTTTTACAATGGATTGTCTTTTACATTTTTACGTGAATATTGCAAAAGATGTGTCAAGCTAAGTTAGTTGTGTTAGAAAGATGTCTAGAGAATAATGTGAGGGCATTTTGGGCATTGTTAATGCTGGTCCTAAACTTCACTTATAAATACACTTGTGTTTAAACCACAAAATAGAGAGGTAGGAAGCTTAGGGTTTTGGATTTGAGGAAATCTTGTTGTTGGAGAATCATCCAGAAAAACTTATTCTTTTTTGTTTTGTTTGGAGAATGATTGCTCCAAAGCTGTGAAACCAACAATTTCATGCACACGTAGTTAATCAGCGTGATGACCGTAATTTTTTTATATAATAAAAAATAAATTCAAATTTCGAAATTTTAGATTTTTTTTCTTCGAAAAATAGTCGGATCGCGGGTCACACCCGTGATCCGTCCCCAATTTTTTTTCTTGACGGATCGCGGGTCTGAACCGCGATCCGTGGAAAATTTTAAATTTTTTTTTAAAGAATTTTGTTTTATTTTTTTTTCTGTTTTAGTTTTATTATTTTCTGTTTTTATTTTTTATTGTAACTATTTGTAATCTTTTTTAAATCTTTTTTTTTTCAAAATATGTTTTCTAATTTATATTATTTTTTAAAAATTTAAAAATTTATTTTTAATTTTTTGAAAAATCGACCTCCAAATCAAGTCGATAATTGGACGTATTGAAATGTTAGGGTATTTTATACAATAAAAACATAAATTTTCTTAACCAGAATAAGAAATTATTTACAACTAAATTTTAAACAAACACTAAAATTAATTAAAACAAAAAAATTGGTAATGTTGCCGAAAATTCGTAAGGTATACACACATTACAAACAGTTTTGAAAGTCGATACTGCAAAAAAATAAAAACACAATTAATTTTTTTAAAAAATTTATAAAAATTAGAAAACATATTTTGAGGTATATATATAAAACATAGTTAAAATGATTTTAAAAAATCAAAACATAAAATAAAAAACAATAAAAGAAAATAAATAAAGTCACGTATTTTAGTTGTAGTGTTTTATGTTTTAAATTTTTTTAAATCATTTTAACTAAGTTTTTTTATTATATTTGTTTTCAAAATATGTTTTGTAATTGTTATTATATTTAAAAAAAATTAATTGTGTTTTTAATTTTTTGTTGTATCGACATCCAAAACTGTTTGTAATGTGTGTACCCCTACGAATTTTCGACAACGTTACCAATTTTTTGTTTTAATTAGTTTTAGTGTTTATTTAAAATTTAGTTGTAAATAATTTCTTATTGTGGTTAAGAATTTTTTTTATTGTATAAAATACCCTAACATTTCAATACGTCCAGTTATCGACGTGATTTAGAGGTTGATTTTTCAAAAAATTAAAAACAAATTTTAAAATTTTAAAAAAATAATATAAATTAGAAAACAAATTTTGAATTTCTTTTTTTAAAAAAGATTACAAATAATTACAATAAAAAAGAAAAACAGAAAAGAATAAAACTAAAACACAAAAAAAATTTAAAAAAATTCCCACGGATCGCGGTTCACACCCGCGATCCGTGGAAATTTTCTTCAAATTTTTTTTAAATTTTCCACGGATCTCGGGTGTGAACCGCCATCCGTGGAATTTAAAAATAAAATAAAATTGACGGATCGCGGTTTAGAACCGAGATCCGTCAAAAAAAAATTATTTTTTGGGGACGGATCTCGGGTCACACCCGCGATCCTACTATTTTTCGAATTTTTTTTCTTCCTATTTCGAATTTTGAATTTATTTTTTGTTATATAAAAAAATAACGGCGTGATGATTCCCTTTTCACAAAAAGACATATACCGCAAATATAATAGTATTCATCGCTTAAAAATACCGCTACGAGCACGATCCTCTGAGTGGGGTCCATCTGAACTCATTTTTATTTTGGCTGTCTTGGTATGCAAAATAATGAAATATGCTTCCAAAATAATATAAAACCAACAATTTTTAACAAAGTGGATCCCACTAGTGATGTAAACGGATATATTCAACTCAACTAAAGGGTGTATTTGAAATCCGATATCCAATCCAAGACTTGTTACCGAATCTCAATTTGTATCCAAAGTGAATCAAGGTGTCCTAATTCGAATTCAAATTTGGATTTAGGTATTATCCGAAATCAAATTCAGCTTTGTTCTATTTAAGATTTTGTCGATAAACTTCACCTAAAGCTGCAATAACTCTTCTTGCAATTATAAAATTACTTATTTGAATAAGAATATATGTGGGTTCTTTATGTTTAGATTAATGAAATGACATGTAGTTTGGCAAGGGTTTCATCCTGCAAAACCAGAGACCTGAGAGTTAGCAGCAACCCAAGTAATTTTAAGAGATGCTTGTGCGTCCCGCTGCAAAGATCCAATATATGCGTTGTCTACAAAGGAATCTGTCTACTCGTGCTGATATGGTAATTTTGTAGGGAACATGTACTGTACTCCCAAAATAGTGATGTGTACGGAATATGACGCAATACATTTCATTTTATCACAGCTCAACCATTTGTTAAGGTCAATGCTTGAAAATAACCTTTTCTGTTTGAAAGGAATTGAAAGCCATTGGAGATAAATAAATAAATAAATATATATATCAAATAAATTCCTCATTTCACACAACGAAACAATACATATCAGTTAACTCCACTACAATAAAACAAATGATTTCTATAAAACGTAAAGACACAAAGTTTGATGAAACCCCCCTTAAGTTAAGCATTCGTAGTACCCTCGTCGTTCTCCCCTGAAATCTCCTCCAACGACCTTCCCTTCGACTCTGGCACGAAGATGAGAGTGAGAAAGAAGCCTAGCAGGTTGCATGCCGCAAGCACGAACAATGAATTCTTGACTCCGATCCCCGGCCCGTATCCATGATCGGTCTTAGCCGGATCCTGGCTCTGTGCTAAGTACAAAAACCCAAACGAACCGATGATTGCTCCCGCCTTACCGGAGGCCGCCGATATCCCATGGCAGGTCGATCTCAGCCTTGCTGGGAACACCTCTGCCGGCACGATAAAGGTAGTACTATTCGGCCCGAAGTTGGCGAATAAAAATGTGAATGCGTACATGATAATGAACCCTGCCCGGTTCTCTTTTTTTGTCCAATGGTGGTACGGAAATGCGAGTCCTAACATGAATACCGTCATGAAACCGAACCCCATCAATTGGATCGCGAACCGTCCCATGTGGTCTATTAGCAACACTGTCAACCAGTACCCAGGGACGGTCCCGAACAATGCTATGAGTGTCTGGGCTCTGGCGATCACGAAAACTTCGTGGATGGCGTTCATTGTTTGTGGCTTTGGGATCCACCCGATCGCGCTGAAGATGTCCTTTTGGAATAGATTTTGACTGTAAAACGCAATGTCAAGGAGTAACCAAGTCGTCGTTGTGCCAAACAAGTGTTTCCCGTGTCGTCGGGCAAACTCCGACGAAAACAGCCCGAACGTGTTGGCGGAGTTGTTCTTCATTCGCTGCACCTTTTCTTCTTCCACTTCTATCTCGACCTGGAGCACTTTCGACATGTCGGCTGCGGCTTGTTGCGCGTTCTTGGCCACTAAGGCAGTGTACCGAGCTGTCTCCGGCATTTTGCTCCTGGAGTAGTAGGTGAGCGCGGCAGGGAGGGCTCCAACCATGAGAATTATGCGCCAGACGTAGTCAGCCTCGGGGATCGTGGAGGCGACTGGGTCGACGGAGTATGGAGGGGCCTTAAAGGCGTGGTCGAAGATGGTAGAAACAACGAGGGTCACGATCCCGCCGCCGAGAATACCGAAGCCTTGCATGGCGAAGACCGCGGCGATGAAGCTGCCGCGGGTTTTCTTGTTGGCATACTCCGACATTATGGTGGCTGAAAGAGGGTAGTCTCCTCCAATGCCGAAACCAAGCCAGAAACGGAAGAAGCAAAGAGTGGCCATCACGGCTTTCGTGTCATGGCTGAACGAGAGGCCGGAGGCCACGGAGCAGACTACCATCAGCATTAATGTCATGCCTGTCGGAAAATTACATCACATCAACCTTAATTACTACTTCATCTGTGTTATCAATAAAAGTATACAATTCTGATTCCTAAACTAGTAATGCTTAGGAAATGAGAGGCGCTTTGAAAATATATTCTGCTAACTCAATTAGGAGATCAAATCCCAACATACTCATTCACATATATATTTGAAGTTAAAAATGAGATTTTGTAAAGAGCACATAAATAAAAATATAAAAATTCCATTCCAATTAAGTTGCATAATGCAATTGTTTACTGGTTAAAGTTACGTTAATTTAACGTTTTGTGGGACATATATTATTTAGTTTCATTTTATACTCAAATCGTATTATGTAAATTAATGTATATATATAATATATCATCTAAAGTAGGTCCAAGGAATCTTAATTTTCGACTTTTTATTTAGTGACGATGCTTTGAATTATCTAAAAAATAATCCAAATTTGTAAAAAAATAATAATATGAATTTCTCGTTCCTAACCATAAAGCAAATTGATATTTATTAGACCAAATTCGATATCCCTAAAAAAATATCCCATTTACCATCCAATTTGTTTGACAATTTGCAAAATCATTAGGTTCAAGCAGGATTACATGGCATTTCATTAAATCGCCATAACTAAAAAATATAACTTCCCAAATTCACGAGAAACCCGTCATTTTTTTTTCACATGAAATTTGTCGACACCAATCTTAAACGATATACACTTAGAACTAAAAAAATCATCAACAAATTAAATTTGAGAGAGACAATAATAATACCATAAACACGTTTCCGGCCCATCTTATCTCCAAGCCATCCAAAGAAGAGTTGGCCAGTAAGGGTCCCACAGAAGGCGACACCGTTGACGGCGGCGGAGACGTTTGGGGGGAGACTACCGGGCGTGGGTGAACCATCGACATGGTAGTAAATGCGGCCAAGAAGTTTGGTGACCAAAGAAATGCAAAAGAGATCGTAAGCGTCGGTGAAGAAACCCATCCCGGCAATGATGATTGCCGTGAAGTGGTACCATTGTGTCTTGGCGACATCTAAGGCATTCAAAACTTGGAGATTTTCTCCAGCCATAGAGGTCAACTCTGGTTGCACACGTAGAATTGAAAAAAAAGAGACTAAGCATCACATATCAACAAAATTGTTATGGATTTTCTTATGAAACATTTGCAAATATATTTAAGAAGATTACACATAAATAATAATTAAGAAAAAAACTGAAAACTTTGAAGTAGAGAAAAAGAGAGAGATATGAAGTTATGAACAAACAACTATTACCAACTAAAGACATGCAAAACACAACGTACATGGTGGAAGATTTTCTGAATGTCAACCTAGTTTTTTTCTGAGGTGGAAATGTGATTCACTAATGCCATTAATGCTATCAGAAGGATTTGATCAGAAAATGTTCATTTTAGGAAACAATTTCGTCAAGAGGTAACACAAGAATGTGGCATTCAGAAAACCAAAAACCCAATATAATCAAGAAAAGCTACATACCAAATAGCCTTAAGTTTTCCAATGCGAGATTATTTTTTACATGTTAAAGCTAGCCCAAGAAGGTGGATACGCATAATAGTTAGGAAGAACGTCGCATGTTCAAAAACAAAATCTCGGAGCATAAACAAATACCAAGAATACATGCAAGATGCATCTACGTACGTACCTCTCACGTACAATCTTCTCTTTGATGTCGGAACCAATTCAAAGTCTAATCCAAACCCAAATCCTAAGGAATGGGTAGACCAGAGGAGGACCAACGAATATGGATATATGTTGAAATAGGTGGTGATGCCAATTTATAGATTCAACCGAGAGCACCACCGCTTCCGACGGAATATTCCTCCGTGACGTTGAATTATGCTCCGGAGAACGCGCCTTTTCCAAACAAAGTAGGATGTCAATTAATTGACGGATGTTTTGCATATGTACCCGGTCGATTTTGAATATTTGTTACCCACACACTCAAATTTCGTTTTTTTTGTGATGAGTATGCCCTTCACAATGTTCTGAGTTTTTATTTAGTTTTGATATCAGAGATCTCCCCATTTGTGTGATATTATTTTGACAGGTACATAAAATTCTTGGAGCCAACGTTGTTAACATATTTGATAAATCAAGCAACCTCACTGCTTTGCTAAACCATCAAACTACAATGGGGTGGGTCGTAGTAGTAGATATCTATTAGAAAAAAGAAATTCAACTACTGGACCTGTTCAATATTCAACCTTTAGATGTTGGTATGTTCTACCGATCGCAATTTGCTCCGACTACAAGTCTATAACCTTAATTATGTGTATGTATCTGCTTGTAAGATCAGAGGGTGTAAATCCTAACGGTTCCAAGTTGAGGGTGATTCCTCAAATAGGACCGATACTATATGGTATATTTGCAAAAATCCACAACAAACGCAAGCAGTATTAGTTCACTGCTCTCATGAAATCACGACCAAATCACTTTTGCTTGTCATTATTATCTGTGAACTGTGGAGTAATTAAACACCAATCCGAGAAGGTGAAGTGAGATATTCTATGGTTTATTCCGCTTTTATGTTCGGGAAAACTCGAAGAAAACACTGGAACCGCAATGGACGGTTGGTGATGACTTCTATTGGCTTCCTTCCACTTTCCCTCTCTCTGTCTTTGCTAATCTTAGGGCTTTCTATCATGGGACGAAACGATTATAGAAGTAAATAAATATAATAGTGCCACCAGCATTGGTTTACGCGGATTCGGTTCCTTATTTAGAGTAGATACGGAGAATTAAATGATACTTAGCTGTAACTAATTAATTATGAAACAATACTAAGCTTTTCAAAGAAATAAAACCCTAGAAAGCAATAGTAGTTCAGGAGAAGACAAGGATGTGCGTGATTACGTGTGTCTTAAAACACTATTTTCTAGAGATAGTTGACTATCTAGATTTGCAGAGTTTTCTTTTTTGCATTTTTTATACCTTTTATTCTCGTAAAAATTCCAGGCTCTCATGTTAATTAAGTTCCAAATACCTACTTTCTCATGCCACTAAACCTTCTACATGGTACAAACAAAAGATATAACAAAGAAGTATACTTTATATATGTTGTTGTTTACCTTGAATATGTGATTAAAGTATTCGTGGAATAAAACAGACATTCGGTCAACCGGATGTGTGTTCTAATTTGTCCAGCAACAACGTCTGGCGTGTTTCGGTCGACCGAGAGGAGCTGTTCGGTCGACCGGGCACACACGAGGAGCTGGGCAAAAGTACCTGTCCAATTTCGGTCGACCGGAACTTAAGTGTTCGGTCGACCAAGTATGCACTTGAGAAAAACATGAAAAATGCATGTCGATTTTCGGTCGACCGGTACTTAACCTGGTTTGCGTTACGGTTACAAGATCGGTCGACCGAAGCACCCGTTCGGTCAACCGTTTGACCCAGTCCTGCCCACGATTTGCACATTTCTCAATGCGATTTTGGTGCAACTTATACTTGTTTTGATCTACTATATAAAGGCAACTTCGTCCCTTTTTGTTTAAGAGAGATTAAGGGTAATTCTTATTGTCTATTTTGCATTCTTGAGAGAAAAGAGAGTGAACATCCTTGTTGATTCGGTGGGAGCAAATTTAACCGGATATTCTCGTCGGTTGTTCGTGTTTCCTGTAAGTCTCTCCTTGTAATACGTTTCTCTATAGTAGATTTGGAGTTGTGTCGTCCGTGGTTTTTCCAGCACTGGGTTTCCACGTTAAACCTTACGTGTTTTGTGTGGTTTGTTGTTTTGGATTTGCAATTGTGATTTCTTTCTCCATTGGATTTGTTATTTTCGATTCCGCTGTGTACTTGGAATTGGTTTTAATTCTTAACAACTGGTATCAGAGCTTTTGGTCCGAATTTTGGGATTTTCATTGATCTTTTTTGGCAAGTACACATGGAAAATCATTGGAAGATTGAGAAGTTGAGCCGAGATGTGAATTTCGGCTTATGGCAAGTCAAGATGCACGCAATCCTGGTGCAGCAAGAGGTGGAGGACGTTCATGAGGGCATGGACAAGTTGCCAAAAGAAATGTCCGATCAAGACAAGTTGAAGCTTGAACGTAAGGCGATGTCAGCCATTAAGTTGCCGTTGTCTGACGAAGTTCTGAGAGAAGTGTTGAAGGAGAAGACGACTGCAAGTATGTGGAAGAAACTAGAGGAAGTATACATGAAGAAGTCACTTGCGAGCCGGATTATCTTGAAGAAGAAGTTGTTCCTATTCAAGATGAAGTCGAGTATCTATCTTCAACAACACTTGGATGATTTCAATACAATCATCATGGATTTGGAGAAAATGGAAGTAAGGTTTTTTGATGAGGATCAAGCGATCCTTTTACTTTTCTCGTTGAGTTCTTCATATGATCACTTCGTGGAGATGATGATGTATAGCAGGACCGACATCTCTCTTGCGGATGTAAAAATGCACTCTCCTCCAAATCTGATATGGAGAAGAAGTCTGATGGTTCTGAGTCGAACAAAAGTGAAGCACTTGCTGCTCGTGGTTAGGGGAAAGAGAGGAGTTTCTCAAAGAACACCTCTAAAGACCAAGTCGAAGGACAAATATATTATTTGTCATTACTGCAAGAAGAAGGGTTACAAGATATCAGAATGTTTTAAGCTACAGAACAGAGAGAAACAGGGGGGTTCTACTAGTGGTGATCAGTCATGTTTGAATGTTGCCGAGTCTGATTCTGATTTTGTGTTGGCAGCTACAGGTTCTTCAGAAGCTTCTGACAGTTGGGTGATTGACACGGGCAATACATTCCACTTATCTCCGAATAAACAGTGGTTCTCATCTTATGAATCAATGTCAGGTGGAATGGTTGTAATGGGCAATGGTGACAGGTGCGAGGTTGCAGGAATTGGCTCTGTCAGATTGAGGACTCACGATGGCCTAGTCAAGATTCTGTCGGATGTTCGACATGTTCCAAAGGCGAGCAAGAATCTGATTTCAGTAGGTAGTTTGACTACAAAGGTCTACAAATTCAGTGGTGAGGATGACTGCATATCCATCACCAAAGGATCACTTATTCTGATGAAGGGAAAGAAGCTTGGACCCGGTAAACTTTATATGCTTAAAGGAGAAACCGTGGTGGGTGACGCAGCTGTAGCGTCATCATTGTCTGGAGAGGAGAATGCCCAACTTTGACATATGAGTTTGGGGCACATGAGTGAGAAAGGGATGACGGTGTTGAGCAAACATGGTTTGTTTGGAAGTTAGAAAATCGGAAATCTGGACTTCTATGATTTTTGTGTTTTGGGGAAGCAGAAAAGGGTTAGCTTCTCAGCAGCAAAGCACACCACCAAGGCCACTTTAGATTATGTCCACTCTGATTTATGGGGATCCTCTCAGGTTCCATCAAAAGGGGAGCTCGCTACATGCTCACATTTATTGATGATTTCTCCAGTAAGACTTGGGTTTATATTATGAAACAAAAGAGCGATGTGTTTCATAATTTTCAGCAATGGAAGGTTATGATTGAGAATCAAACAGGAAAGAAAATTAAGGTTCTAAGGACGGATAATGGTTTGGAGTTTTGTTCCTCAGAGTTTAACGATTTCTGCAAGGATGAAGGAATCATGAGACACCGAACCGTACGTCACACACTACAACAGAACAGAGTAGCGGAACGTCTGAATCGAACTCTCTTGGAGAGAGCTAGATGTATGCTTCTGACCTGACTAAGTATTTTTGGGCAGAAGCAGTGTGTACCGCTTGTTATTTAGTGAACCGTTCACCTCACACCGTTTTGGACATGAGAGCACCGGAATAAGTTTGGACAGGCGGAGCTTCAGATTTATCCAAGTTGAGAGTCTTCGGTTGTCCAACGTACGCACATGTAGATCAAAGAAAATTGAATGCTCGGTCGTTGAAGTGTATATTCCTTGACTACGATTTGGGTGTTAAGGGTTATCGTCTGTGGTGCAAGGAATCTCATAAGCTAATGGTTGAAAGAAATGTTGTCTTTAATGAGCTTGCTATGTTACCTTCCAGGAAAGACACTGTTATTTCTACTCCTGTGTCAAGTGGGACTCTGGTTCAGGTGGAGCCACCGGTAGTGACTGTTGATGAGGATTCCGGTGTGACATAATGAGAGAGTTCGAAATCTGAGGAAAATGAAGAGTATTTGTTGGCAAGGGACAGAGAGAGGCGGCTGACCAAGAAACCCCGTAGATATGCCGAATCAGTCCTTGCATATGCTCTTAGTGCAGCTGAAGATATTGGAACCTCTGGTGAGCCGAGCAAGTATTCAGAGGCAATCTTGGCACCCGATTCAGCTGCATGGTGGGTGCAATGAATGAAGAGATGAAGTCTCTTCATAAGAACCAAACTTGGAAGCTGGTAGAACTTCCTAAAGGAAAAAGGGCCGTTAGCTGCAAATGGGTCTTCAAGAAGAAAATCGAGGGTCTCTCAGATGTGAGATACAAAACTAGATTAGTTGCTCGTGGTTTTAGTCAGGTGGAGGGTGTGGATTATAGCGATATTTTCTCACCCGTTGTGAAACATACTTTTATTCGTGTTTTGTTGAGTTTGGTTGCAATTCATGATTTAGAGTTAGAGCAACTAGATGTGAAGATCACTTTCTTACATGGAGAATTAGATGAGCAAATTTACATGTGCCAGTCGGAGGGCTTTGTGGTCGAGGGTAAAGAGAATCAGGTCTGTTTTCTGAAGAAGTCGCTTTATGGGTTAAAACAGTCGGCTCGACAATGGTATAAAAGATTTAATTCTTTTATGGTTGGACATGGGTACAACAGATGCCAGTATGACTGTTGTGTTTACCGAAAGGTATTTCCGGACGACTCTCTTGTTTTGTTATTACTCTATATAGATGATATTGTAGGATTTCGTGTCCCTATGTATGTATATATTTTAAAATTTTAATGCAACATACAAGATTGATTTTCATATTTTTAACAATTTCTATGTACATAGTTTTGTGATTATTCTAATAACATGCAATACTACATTTATTAAAATAAATCACAAAGGTAGAATCATACCTAAAGGTTCTCTAAAACCTTTTTGAAGATCCGGAGTCGCGTTGCCCGTTGAATCGTCCACGGATTTGCCTCCAAGTGTTCATCAAACTCTAAACAAGATTAGAGAGAAATGAACTAGCCAATCAATCTCTAACAAGGTTTTGAATCTAGCTAATAACCCCTCTTTAAGCTCCTGAGATTCTTATCTCTAAAACTTAAATTTACTAAGAGATTTTCGTGGTGATTAGGGAGAGATTAATGAGAGAAAGAATTTTTGCATTAGTTGTTAAACAAATAGGAGTAGTGATCCTTTTATAGTCTCCCAAAACATCCTTATCAAGAGTTATTCTTTAGCCATGATCTCTTGCTTATTCTCTCCTAAAATTAATCTCTAATTTCCACATAATCACCTACAAAAAAACGTTTTAATTAAATCTGGAATTAATCCACCCATGATCTAATTAATCTCTTAATAATTCAGGCAGAATCGTTCTTGTTCGGTAGACCGAGTATAGTTCGGTCAACCGAACCATTCGGTTATAACACGTGTTCGGTGCACCGTGAGCTAGACGGTCGACCGAATCCGTATAAGAAAAATTCCCTGGAAGAATTCGGACGAACCACGTCTTTTACTCGGTCTACCTTGACCCACCAGAATCGCTCCTGGGACATAGTCATCGGATGACCGTGTCACCTTCGGTCTACCAAAAATACTACTTCCCGGTTGACCGTGCACACTCGGTTAACCGAACCCGATTGTCCAGGCACTCCAGACAATTTCGGTCAACCAATTGCGCTTACCCGTTCCCTATTTGGTTAACCGATCCGAAGATACCCCGGTCGACCGAACAATGAACGGTTCACCGTGTTTGACACTGATTTTGCCTCTGTCAAATTTTGGATTTATTTCCAACAAAATTTGATCTTTTGGGGTTTTTAGCAAATTCACATCTTATATAATATATTATCATATGTAATATTAAATTATTATACCTCATATGAATTTATTATGATTCTAATTATGTCAATTGTCATGACATATTGATTTTATTCATTCACCACATGTGTCATATTTTCATATGAAACCCGACACATCATATGAACTTAAAATCAACCTCTTGTTTCCCAGTTTTGTGGTGTGACCTATAGGAGTATCTAAGCCAAATTGGTAGAGATATTAAACACTTAATATCTCAAACTATAAGCGGTATCTAGCTACACATTATAGTTACTCAATTAACATAGATGTCTCTGTTCCACCCGAACCAAAACATGATCCATTTAGTGATGTAAGTGCACCACTTGTGTCCGTCCCTTGTCTCATGATATTAAGAATATATACAAAGTAGAAATGTGTTATCTTTGTATTATATTCATTTCTTAATCTCTCTAAGCTAATTATAAATATGTAACTTAACTCAAGTTACATTGTGCACATTATAATTTTGCTTTATCAAGGGGCCCAAATATCATCACTCAATTAAGAGGGACAATGATAATCGTTTGACTAGCTATCTTTTCCAGCACAAGTCATGCTCAACCAACTATTGCCTTTATCACTACACTCATTGATAGCTTTTAACAATTATCAAATTAAGCACTTCTTGAGTGAAAAGATATAAGTCTCATATCTTAGGTTCCAAGACACAGTAAAAACATTAATGACACGAAACACAATTCCATAATGTTTTACTTGTTAGGTTTATTCAATATATAAAAGTAATCTTTTCCTCTTTTATATACTCGTGTCGTCAATTATTTGTAGAGCTACAACAATCGATGACCAACACGACAATCTTATCTCGGTAATTAATGTTCCATGTTAATTACCATGATTGTGAGTAAATTTTGATTTTATGTAAACCATTATCTTTTAGAGCTCTACAGTTAAGGACCAAATGCATCTTCCTTAGTACTTCCAAAAGACGAATGCCATAATCAAGGAACAAAATGCTTGCACATTCAATTCATAATAATTGACATATATAAGTAAGACTTTTAGAACACATTCCTTTCAATCTCCCACTTGTTATCAAAGTTTTCTTTCACATACATTCTCAATGTATAAAAAAATAATAACTAGGGTAACCCTCTCTAATCACTCATCAAGCCAATCCACATGGTTCCTCAGACCTATGGACTCGAAATGCATTTCGCCCTTGGCTTGGGATAAATGTTTGGTGAATAGATCAGCTGTGTTGCTGTTTGTGTCCACCCATAACAGATTTATTTTGCCCTCGTCGATGAAGTCACATGTGACAAAGTACTTACGATCCATGTACTTCACTTTGTGGTGTGATTTGGGATCCTTGATTTGCGAGATAGATGCACTATTATCGCAAAATAGCTCTGCTGGTCCCTCGCTCGAGGAACTACTCCAAGTTCTTCAAGGAACTTCTTAATCCACACTCCTTCCTTGCTCGCTTCAGCGACAACCATTACTTCGGAAGCCGTGGTTGAGTCGGCCGTAGTGCTTTGCTTCCAACTACGCCAACTCACAACTCCACCATGTTTGCGTTACGGTTAGAAGATCGGTCGACCGAAGCACCCGTTCGGTCAACCTTTTGTTTGACCCAAATCCTGCCCACGATTTGCACATTTCTCCACGCGATTTTGGTGCAACTTATACTTATTTTGGCCTACTATATAAATGTAATTTCGTCACCTTTTGTTTAAGAGATATTAAAGGTAATTCCTATTGTCTTTTTTGCATTCTTGAGAGAAAAGAGAGAGAGCATCCTTGTTGATTCGGTGGGAGAAAATTTAACCGGGTATTCTCGCCGGTTGTTCGTGTTTCCTATAAGTCTCTCCTTGTAATATGTTTTTTATAGTAGATTTCGAGTTGCGTCGTCCGTGGTTTTTTCCGCACTGAGTTTTCACGTTAAACCTTGTGTTTTGCGTGGTTTAGTGTTTTGGATTTGCAATTGCGGTTAATTTCTCCATTGGATTTGTTATTTTCGATTCTGTTGCGTACTTGGAATTGATTTTAATTCATAACAATATATTATACAGTAGCAATATATACCCGCACTTTGTACGGATGAACCTCATGAACAGACACTTTTATTTTTGTTACGATTAACATAATATCAAATGGACATCAAACCATTTTTTCATTGATACAAAAACAAATACAGAAATAATGGAACAATTAAATTTAGTGCTACATACTAAGAGCAACCTTAACGGGTGCTCTTTGGGGTCGAGTCGGAGGGGGACCCGACCCCAGCCCCCCTTAATGGGGGGCGGACCCGGGCTGGCCATGTGGCCAGCCCGGGTTGGCTGAATTTTTTTTGCTATTTTTTTGTTATTTTATTTGTTATTTAATATATATTTGATATGTATAGTAATTTATATAATTAGAATATATTTGTGAAAATTAAAATAAATGAAAATAAATAATGAAAATTAGTAAGATAAATGTAAAAATAATAATTATTATAAATGTAAGTAATTAAAGGAAATTAGTAAGATAAAAAAAACCCATAATAAAATAGAACACACGAATTTATCTAGGTTCATCCCAAAATACATTAGTAATCCAAAAAATCGGCAGAGAATTACTAATAAAAATCTTCAGGGGGCGCTGCCCCCTTGCCACCCCCGCCACCTCACCGACGACCGAGACGTTGGGGGTGTGCATTATAATTACAACTAATTAGTAAAAAAAGAAAATTAAATAAATGTAAAAATAACCCAAAATAAAGGAAATTAAATTAACATTAACTGCTTACACAATCAAACACACATAGATAAGACTACTTCCATAACTTGATATACGAAAGAAATGTACTTAAACCAAATACATCATTCTAAAATAAAGTTCAACTGATTAACAGCAAAGTACGTAACTAAACCGATTAAAGATGTCCATTTTTCTCTGCCCAATCCAGTAACTTTGCGAGTGTCTGATCTTCCACTTCTGTGCGGCTCGACTTACTAAACAGTGTGTTCATCAATGCTATCTTCCCCGTGGCTAGCTTCAACATATGTTTTCGCTCTGATTTTTCACCTATAACTTGTGAACAATGTTCAAGTTTTGAACACAACTCCACTACCCGGTCGTCCAGTTTAATTAACTCTTGTTTTTTGAAATTATTTGACAATTAACGTAATTTAATTAGATTAAGTTACTGTAGAAATAATTTATTTAGTAGTTTATGTGTTTTTGTGATGAAATAGAAAATGAGGTAAAAAAATTATGTGGATGAGAGAGAGTGTTGAAAGTGGGGTTGAGGTTAAGAAATGAAAAATGAGTTGAGTTGGGTGGTGGGTTGCATAGTGCGTTTTGCTGATGTGGCGGAAAGTGAAACTTGGTTGGAGGAAAAAATGAGGTTGGGGTTAATGATGCTCTAAGTCATCGTAGATCATTTTCACCTCACATTCATTATTGTAAATTATAACAAAACGTTGTCCATGGCACTCGAGTGACAACTCTATATTGCTACTAAGTACTGACGTGTCCAATTTGCATTTTCATAAGGGCCTTCAGTTTTCAGTTTTTACCTTTTGTCAATATGCAACTTGTTGGTGCTGGCTCCACATGTTTATATCGCATTGTCTCCATTGTGACATTGTCCATGCACTGCGAACGAAATAATATTTGTGAACCTCTCACATAAATGTTATGAAAAAGGATGGGAGATATTTGTTATCACAACATGGCGTTGCTTTTGTGATGTTAGATTGCACGATACATCCGTCAAAGCAAAGCATGGCAATAAGTAAAGATGTCACCCTATACGAAATAGAATATAATGATTCATCCAAGTATTAATCGGTAGTACAACTAATATTATAGTGGGTACATGGGAAGGCAGTCATATTAGCTCACTACACCTTCACGTTTAAGAACCTGTAGGGTGTTTTTGGACAAAAGTGACTTGCATGATGAAAATAAATGCAAAAAATCACCTCTTTTCAAAATGAAATTCTTGGGCTAACAATAAAGCTGAGTAACGGGCCGGCCTGCCGGTTCATGGAGCTAAACAGGTCGGGGATTCGTTTCAGGGGCGTCAGGCCCGACCCAGTCCGACTTAATTAACAGGTTTGGCCCGACCTGACCCAGCCCGTCAGGCTGCAGGTCAGGCCAGCCCGATACCCAGCTCTAGTTAACAATACTAAATATTCTTTGACAGTCAGCACTCAACATATAATTGGAATAATATATTTAGGTACATGAGTATCATATGTACATCATTGTAACTTTTATTTAGTAACTAGCAACTCCCTCGACCCGCACCCACTTAGCGGTGAACGAGCTAAGGTACAATCAAGTCGGGTACCGGGTTAGACCTAGCTTAGGTTAAACTAACGGGCCGAACCCGAGGCCCGACCCATTTAGCCTCCTAGGGCCGACCCCACCCGGTACCCATCTTTAGGTACAAACCCCAAGTCGAGCTAGGGTGTGACCCACAACTATGCAAGGACTCGTGGAAATTCAATTCCGAGTCAGGCTCTACCCCCTTTGGCCATCGTAAGTTAAACTTTTCGCAGTTTTTACAGCAATTGGCCCGTAAAGCACAAAAAAAAGGAAGGTTAACAACCGTACAAATATAGAAAACTGAAATAAGATAGTGAGCACATAAAGAAATTACACAAGAGACGAACCTCACCTGATTTGACTTCATAGTGATTCAGTCTCATCTTTGTGGGAACCAAATTTGAATCCATCAAGTAATCTAGGCATGTAAAATAATCATGGAAAGTCGAAAATTTGACCAAATCATTGGCCTCAAATTCAGATGTATGTCACATTCGATCATCTCCTGTAATACATGCAAGAATAAATAAAATTACACATGCAAACCTGATGAGAGGATGAAACTACGAAGCAAAAAAGTCTAGCAGATGAAAGAACCCCGTGACCTGATCATGGGGAAAGATAACGTCAGTCGAGCATGAGCACTAACATGGTTATCATGGGGTAGCCATAAGTTGGAAAGCAAAGTCAAGTTTTGGAATGATCTTCTCCACTTTTGCCGATGTGTTGCGCCACCATACACAACCCAAATATGTTTTTAGTCCAAGAAATTACTAGTGGAGTCTGCACTGGACTGCGTCTGCACCGTGAAGGAAAACGATATATGATAGTCCCGGAATCTTGTAGAACATGTCTACATCATTAACTTATATGGTCAACCACGGATGTGTCCATACGTTGATATCCATGTGGGAATCCATTGCTAAATCCTTGATCCACCCACACAAAAGAAGATATATATTTAATTAACCAATTTCGTTACGAGACCTTTGAAGATAGCGGCACGCATGATAATGCAATATGGAATTGGACTTCTTTGGATGACACCACATATATATATATACCAAAAAAGATTCATTAATTTAGTTCTGTTGAAACATTAATATTCAAACAAAAATCGAACCATACGTCTTGATTGATCAATGACTAGAGCCTATTTTCAAGTAAAACTACATCTCATGATTACACAAAATGGGTTTGGGCTTCAACTGGATTACCAGTAATGGGCCTAAGTGCCCAACCCATGTCCATCTCAATATCCGACGACGGGATTTCTTTTTGTTGTGAGATTCTCGTCGACGGAGGGAGGAGATTGACGAAGAAGTGGGCTCCGGCGGTGAAGGAGGGAGAGATGAGTGGGCTCTGGAACCCATGCCTAACGATGCACCAGCCGTGGGCTTCCCTTCTCGTCTACGACATCAAACGCGTGGAGGGCAGATCCTGGTCCGCCCCTCTCACAGGTATCACCACCCTACGCCTCCAACTTCTTCTCGGAATTACTTTCTCCATTTTCATTAATACTTATTAAAATGTGGGTACCTAACTCAAAATCGATGAGTTGAGGTACCTTGCAACTTAGCATACGTGACTGAGATTTTTTATTACTTTCTCTGTGTTTACGAGTGGATAACAACAATGGTGAATGTGTTAAGCCAGCTGTTGAACATTTCTGACTCTGATACCATATCGAAGTATGAATATCCAACGCAAAACTAATTCGTGATGAGTGAAGAGACCTTACAACTTATAATCCTAAAGAAATTTCCATTTTAACCAATTTGAGACTATTCTCTAACAATAATAGTGGAATGTAAAAGAGACATCAAATCTAAAGGTAAAACATCCATAACCACTACTAATGCTCTTACACACTCCCAATTTCAAACATCTGCATGCTGTTGTTGTGGTTTTTATTCTTTACGCTGCCTATCAACTCCACAACTAGTAGATCTGCTTGCATACCTTGTATAAAAATCAGATATTAGCAGTCAGAGCTTCCAATTATCTCATCTTATATTCATGTACTTGTGTAGTGTCAGAAATTGCCACTAGTTGATACTCACACAAGTGATTGATAGAACTAATTATCACTTAACACAAGACACAACTTCAACGTTTTCATTTGCTGATGCATTCCATATCAATCTATCGACATTGCTTCTTATCTAACCTAGTTGATCAGTGTTAGAAATAACAACTGTTACTTTTTAAAAATAACTAGTGCTGTATGATTGGTTCTTAGGGTGCGATCGGTACTCTGGAGAACTTCTAGGAAGTGGGGAACTTGACTTGTAAACTGACTTTTGGGTGATTGGTAGCCTGGGAATTTTTAAAAGTTCTAGAACTCAAGTTCCAGAATGACTTCTAGGCCTTAAACTATACACTTAAGATTGACTTCGCCAACTTATACTTCAAAATGATCGGCAGTCTTGAAAATGAAGATCTAGATCTTTAAAATATCACATCCTTAGGAAGTTTGGGAAAGTCTAGAACTTTACTTTCCCTCATTTTAGAGTAGAAGTTGTGGAAGTCACTCTTAGTACCTGGAAGTCCTTTTGGAACTTGACTTTCAGATATTTAATTTTTTTTCAAAGTACCAATCACCAGAAGTCAAGTCATCCATTTTCAATTGTACGACCTCTCTACTCACTGTAGGTCTAGGGATCACAGAATGCATTGTTTTTTTATCGCATCACAGATTGCAGCGTTGGTTCACACAAAGGAGGAAAAGTTAATATAGGACAAAAGATCTTAGCTTTTATCTTCTTTAGGTAGTGAATTAATTTCTCTTGATAATGAAACGTGAATATATGAAATGTTGTTTCAGTACCGTTAATACCGAGGAAGAAGAGATTATATTAGATGGGTAAGTGGTGCGTAGAAAATATATTTTTAGATATCTTGGATCAATACTTCAAAACGATGGGGATATCGATGAAGATGTTAACCATAGGATTAGAGCATGATGAATGAAATGACGACAAGCCTCAGGTGTCTTATGTGATAAGAAAATTCCACTTAAGTTAAAATGAAAGTTTTATAGAACCGCAATAAGATTTGCAATGCTATATGATGCGGAATGTTGGGTCACTAAAAGACAACATATACAAAAGATGAGTGTATCTGAAATGAGGATGTTGAGGTGAATGTGTGACCATACGTGAATGTATCAGATTAGAAATGAAGACATTCGTGAGAGAGTTGGAGTTGTTCCAATGGAAGAGAAAGTTATCCAACACAGACTGAGATGGTATGAACATTTACAAAAAAGACCTATGGAGACACCTATAAGAAGATGAGTATTCAATCGGATCGAAAATACAAAAAGAGGAAGAGGTAGACCACGATTGACTTGAGAGGAAGCAATCAAAAGAGATTTAAAAGATTGGAATGTTCCTCGAGAATTTGCATTTGATAGAAACGCGTGGAAGAAGACGATTCACGTGCCTGAACCGTGACTCCTTAGAGTTTCATTTCTATCCTACCCCAACTAGTTTGGGATAAAAGGCTTTGTTGTTGTTGTAATGAAACGTGAAATGGAAAAAAAAACAACCAAATGTTGAGAAAGGATAAGACCTTAAACATAACCAATCATATATTTGTAGTAGCAATTCACATATTCGGACAAGTAAAGGAAGACAAAAATTACTTGTAAATAAAAGTAAAAGGAAGATAAAATATGGGTCCTTGAATTTGTAGATCAATCAGTGGGTGACTTAAATCTTCCGTACTTCCACTATGTTTTTCCAAAACAAAGGCAATGATCTTTTTTTCCGAAGGAGAATGGCAATGATGTTTTACATGCTTTTTAGTTCTTTGGATCTAAGAAAAGTCCTAGAATGATATTTCTCCATTTTGATATGGTTATTCATCGTGAGTAAACATTACATGGGATTTTCATTTGTAGGAGATGCCCTAGGAATTTCTCCCATTTTAGCAACTGTTATGGGTCATGGTCATGCTGTTCGCATTTGTTAACTCATAACTGTAACATTTCTGAGTCTAAAACCTCTGCTATTCTGGGCCTAACAAAATTTTAATAGTTAATCAGAGTATTTCACAGTTTTGACTTTATAGTTTTGTTAGTGCAATAAGAGAATATCTCCCCTCGCATGAAGTTTTAAGATCGCAATAATACTTATGCCTTATTCCATCCGGTCTGGGTGGTTAATGGACTCTACTCAGTCGGACATCGTTTTTTTGTTCATTCTATTTTGTAAGTTCTTTTACTGAGTCATTGACTCTTCTTTTTTTTCCTTTTCTTCTGAGAGTTATGCGTTGACAGTTTCTTGAAATATTTGAGCATTATTTCTTTCCACTTCGACATGAAGGCCGCCTCTGGATTCATGCTGCTGGAAAAGTTCCAGATCCAGCTACAATTAAAGCAATGGAGGATTTCTATCGTGTAATTTATGCTGTGAATGGGATAACTGACATTAAGTTCCCAGAACAATATCCAGTTTCTCGACTTATAGGTAAAATTCAATACTTTCACCTGCTGGATTGTTCACACTTTTCAAGAATACTCCTATCTAAAACTTGATTGGAGTGAATATCCTTCTGCATGCACACTAATGAATGCATAGTTTTACAATTTTTTCTGAATTTTCCATAAAAAAATGTGTTCTTGAGAGGAATCTCTATTTTTTATTTTTTTTATGCTCTCTGCTTTCCTTCAAAAGGAATATATTTACTTTCCTCCTGTAGGCTGTGTTGAAGTTGTCGGTTGTGTAAAATGCGAAGAACTAATATACTGGGAAGAAGTACCTGAATCAGTAACTACAAAGTTGTGCTGCAACTTAAATTCCTAGAAAAGTCTAGATCGCACACTGTTGGTACCAGTAATCACAATCAACATTTTGATTGGAAACGTACAGGGTAGGCTGGAAGGACAGACAGAATTTTGCTGGCTCTGTGAACAACCCCAGGTACAACACTGGTAGCATTGCACTATGATTTCCAGACTGAAGCCAGAAGCATTGGTTTTTTACTCAGCATTTAGAAAATCTTGCATTATGCAACTTATATCATGTCCTTGGATTTTCAGAAACTAATAGTACCCTTTGAAATGCGAGGATATCAACGCGTTTACAACTTGGAAAGGAGAGTATGTAACGTTTTTTTTTCTTTGAAAACATGTTTTTGAATTAATCTAACCAAAATCTTACATGTCTGTGGTTTTGCTACTCTAATGTCACAGATTTTTGATGCAGCTGTTAGAGGTCTTTGTCAAGTCAGAGGCCCCTTACCAGTAAAATTCCCATTGCCAGATCCTCAAAATCGCTTTTCTTTGAAACCTGGGTCCCTTGCGTCCACCCATAGTACCGTCCCAAAAAAAGCTTTGGAGAAACCACCTGCTCTTACTGCAGCCATAAGTGGTGCCCAAGCTGCTGCAACACAATTTTCAAATAAAAATCATAGTAGAAAATCAGTAGGAATCCAGGAGGTCTCAAATGGGTCTGCATCAGACACCAAAGACAAGTTAAAGTCAACAACGGCTGAATCAGAGTTGTCCAGTGATTCAAATGTACGCAATGATGTTAATTATTCGTTTGGTGAACATATTGGGGTTGGAAAGCTGAAGATAGGAGATCTCAATGATCTTGAGAAAGAGGTCAACAAAGGCATTGGCGATGTGGGCAATCGGTTTAAAGCTCCTTCTGGGGTCAGTGACAGTTTTTCCTTTTCTATTCTTCATGCAACTACCAGGTATTGTTTTCCATCTCCTTAGTAACATTAGGTTGAGCATTTGGCTTCATTCCAGATGGGCGATTTTATGCTGTAGGTGTGGTTTAAACCAGATCTCTGATGTGAAGTAAAATGTTGGGTGTACACTTCCAAACAAATCATAGAAATTTTTAGGTGGCATCCAAAATTACATGGCAAATGGTAATCTTGAAGGAATTAGGCAATTTTACAAGAAAGTTGTTGAGTTTCATAGTATCTCTGGCTTTTTCCTGATAATAGACCACTCTAAGCACTTATTAGATACCGTTTTTTTTTTTTTTTAAATTTCTTCAGTGAAGAGTAAGCCATGTTACATTAACCCAGCCTTTTGCAGCAGCAATGAAAGAAGTGAAGCAAAGGTAGGCCTGGATGGGTTCTTATTTAAAGCTGCTGATTGTATCCTTATGGTATGCATTACTTCGGAGTATGTCTCTGATCTTGAAGACAATAAAATCCAGTGATGAATCTAGACGTCCATAGCTTCATGTCGTTTTGTAATATACAACTATCTAAATTAAGCATCTTAGTGTAGCTTCTTGGTGAGTTGAGCTTGGGATTTATCCAGCTTTTGTAATGTGAAGCCTAGAAGGTCTGCGCCAGCTTCAGGTCACATGTTTCCTAATGCTTTTTCATCAAGAAGGCAAAGAACAGATTCTTCATACGTCTCGATCGAAATCTGGTAGGACTTTATGCACTGTTTTCTCAGTCTGTTTGTGAGTCTCATTACATGTAAATCATATTTCCTTGTTGGGTCTCTTTGATGACTGAAAAGTTGAGATTGTAAAATCCATGATGGAGTGTGTTTTTATCTTATCTTTCCTATAGAAGGCAAGATGATTTTTTCGTTGGTCTCCGCTTGTTCTGATGTTTTTATTCTCTCCAGAGTCTTGTGCTGTGTTTGTGCGCTCGAACAATGAAGATACAATAATTACATGGGCTCGTTAGGGGGTGACAAAACATTTTATACGAGAAGTAGAAACTGGCTTGATTAGGCAATTAGGTCTTTAGGTGTGGTGCACGGTCATGCCTTCTTCCAAAAGATTTCACATATAATTCAATTATAATGAAAGAAGAATGATGATAATGTTGACTTTTAGGTCGTAATTATATTTATTTTGATGATTTAATCAACGTAATCTTAATCACAATCAAATTAAGTCAAACACACTTCGTGCATTACAGTATTGCACATACACTTGTATTGTGCATATCTTTTATATTAATAGTTGATCAAGACTCAAAAAAGAAAAAAATTGAGGTCAAGACATTTAATCAAGTTATTTAAAGTATGTAATTTTATCTTTAATTGAGTTTTTAGGAATCTCAGTAAACTTAACATACTTGTTTGGACTTTAATGGATTACTTAAACCGTAGTCATAAAACCATCCAAACTCAACTTTAGCCAGTATGTTGAAAACGGTTGATCGAAAAATTTAAACTTTCGTTTAACCGTTTTTAATCTCAACTGTTAAAGTTGCTCGCGACTAACTTAAATCGTCCGTGTGAATTATCATTTTGCTATTCTATCATTTTTACTTATTTTTGCTCCCAATAGGCTCTTATATTTTCATACTACAACAAAAAATAACCATAAAAAATAAAATCGGAGTAGGAATCCGTTTACCTGTTTATTTACATTTGTGTTTTTTCCCACCCCGTCACCATCGACATCTTGTAACGGAATCTGAAATAATATGAAATAATACACAGTATAAAATTAAGATTTGAAAGAAAAAAATGGGCATCAGCAAAAAATGCCCCCTCGGAATGTGTTTTTTTGCAGACGTCCCAAATTTTTTATTATTTTTTACGAGACATAATGAGTATTAAATGCAATATGAATGACAAAATGGTAATTGGTGCAACCGATTTAAGTAATTTGCGGGCGAAGAATAGTAATTCTCTTTTTAATCGACAACTTCTTGATTGAACGATCGGCCATTTTGACATTTTTCTCTGATTGTTTTTTGATTTTTCAAATTTCATTTTTTAGTTGTTATTCCCCAACAGTTATTTTGAAGATTGCACTTTTACTCAATTTGAACTTTTTTTGGTAACCGGAGAACTCACCGGACCACCACCCTTTGAACGTTAGTCAGGCTACAAACCCGAGGCTATGAGACTCACCTCTTTATTACCCTCGAACCCAGTTTGGATCCCAATTGCCAACTACAGGTAGGGGTGTAAGCGGGGCGGGGCGGGGCGGGTTTTTGGTCCACCGCTACCCGCCCCGCATAAGTTAAGCGGGTATGCGGGGCGGGGCGGGTCAAAAATAAAAAAACCGCTACCCGCCCCGCCTAAGGTTGGACTAGGTGAGGCGGGGCGGGTTATGCGGGTTTGGCGGGTTTTTAAATTTTTTTTTGATTTTTTCTTAGAAAAATAAAAGAACATCAAAATTTAAAAAATAGTAATTACTCATTGTATTTTTTGGGAAATTGGATGTGTGTTGAGTGAAAAATTAGACATTTGGTTAGTGTTGAATAATGATTTGGTAAGGTGGATTAATGGTTACGAGCAAAATTGAAACATTAAAATGATTTTGGTATATAAAAAATTAATAATATATTTGATTAGGCGGGTTGCGGGTTATGCGGGGCGGGTTGCAAGACAACCGCAACCCGCCCCGCTTATTAGGCGGGTTATGCGGGTGGCGGGTTAGCGGGTTGGCGGGTAACATTTTTTTGTCCGCTACCCGCATTAAGCGGGGCGGGGCGGGGTGGGTTGCGGGTAAAATATTACCCATTTACAGCCCTAACTACAGGGGTCAGACCTCATGTTCCATAGGCCTTCACCAGCTGAACTACCCGGCGGGGGGCTACTCAATTTGGACTTCATACTATATGTTGACCAGACTACACATAGAGGTTGACCAAATCTGACCCAAAATGGACAATATTTTTTCTTGTTTTTATTCGACCGTTTGTTTCATCCGTTCGAGCAAATATTGTAAAGAACTTAAGTGAATGGTCTGACATATCTCTGCAACAGTCGATTGTTTCTGGTTCCGACATAATTTTTGTTTTATATCTTTTAATCGGTTGCCTTTAACTTCTTTTGTCTTTAGCCTTAATGACTATATGGATCTTAGAGCCTATAAATAGGAGTTCAAAACTTAGTTTAACACATCTCTTGCATTCATATTTCCTGCAATGCTCAAGAGAAACCTCTCATACTCCAAAAGATCAAATATTACACACTGAAAGCTTACACTTTCCACTTTTGTAACACCACTTTCATTTGTTTGAAAGTTGTATTGTTTTAGAGGAAGTCACCGTCTTGAGTTGTGACAGGAAAAATTGAGTTCAGCAATGTTGTTTGCGAACTTGGATTGTAAAATGCTTGATCTCGGTCCGATATGGAGATCAGATTAGTGAAGTCATGAGTGAGACTCTTGGTGATCGAGTGAAGTTTGCACTAGAGGATTAGGACCTCGGGGTGCCGAACATTTATAAAATCTCTAATGTACTTTTACTTTGCTAATCTCTACTTGTTTATTTTATTTTTTCTGCATTTACTTTACTATAAAGATTAAATTAGCGTGTTTTTACTTGGATACGCCTTCAAAAGATGCCGATAACTGATTTACATCCGTGTTTTCCATATTTACTTGAGTATGCCTTACGTGCCGTGTTTTTACTTGGGTACGCCTTTCCCGTCAACGGGATCCACTCCGTCAGATCTCCGTAACCCCCCGTAACACCCCTGTCAGACTCTACAATGCCCAAGTAACTGATTTATACGTGTGTTTTCCATATTTACTCGAGTACGCCTTACGTGCTGTGATTTTACTATGATACATCTTCCTCATCAATCCTAATTTTTAACATTTGGTGAGTGTGACTTGGTTTTAACTGAGGTTAATGTATTAAGTGAATGTAATGATTGAATGTGAGTGTGACTTGATAAATGCACAAATCAATCAGTTACTTGAGGATTGTAGAGTGATGGGGGTGTTACGAGTGGTTACGGAGGTCTGATGGAGTAGATCCCATTGACGGGGAAGGCGTACCCAAGTAAAAACACGACACGTAAGACATACTCAAGTAAATATGAAAAACACGGATGTAAATCACTTATTGGCATCTTTTGAAGACATACTCAAGTAAAAAACCCATTAAATTAGTGGTCATCAAGATCCAACACATAAAATCTTATCAATTTCAATTTTACATTGTTGTATGACCTCTATGTGAACTAGACTTAACTCATTAGACAATTGTAGGTCAGTTAACCCTGATTTAAAGCCCAATAACAAATTTGAAAATTTGAACACATATATTTACGTTGTTACGCACAGTCACGTGTATCTGAAATGAAATGATTGAATTTGCAAACCCAACAAACACAATTCCATCAGTAACTGAAATTGCAACTAATCGATTCGCAAAACGCAACCGTCACGGAACTTTAAAAAACTGGTCCGTGCTGGACGCAAAACACATTCCCGTAATTCCAGAACGTTAATTAACCACAACGAAGATGACAAATAACATCACATGACAGGGACGGACATGCAATTTGAGATTTCCTTCAAACTTGGCCTTGAATCAAATGTTGAAAAAGTAATAGGCTTTTATTAAAATAGGGAGTTTAGGAGGTTGGAATCGGATACTTCCAACTAATGATTTTGGTTAGAAAAATAGACCGACACCACCTGACCTGATGAGACATGGGCCAACATCTATCCTCGTCATTGTTACTGTGGCTGGACCAATAAAACGTTGTTGGGGCTTTTTTATTTTAAACAAATCGTGGTTGGGCGTACGTGACGTTTGGATTTGACGCAGCTTTGACGTGCTGCTACTGCGTGGAGGATATAAAAAGGAAAATGTTAGCCACTTCCGGGACACTGTTGCTGGACGCTGTTGAGTTGGACAATTCCAGCTCAGCCAAAGTTTCAATATTTTTGGCGGGCAGAGGGGACAGCCGCATTTAATGCATCTCAAATCAGACGTGCTCCAAATCATATCATTCCTTTTGACGCTCTCACCTGCTCCATACCTATTTTTGACGAAGATGCAAATAATGTCCACCGTCACTTCTTCCTTTCTTCTTCATTTTCGTTCATTTCTCTTCGTTTTGAGACAAATCTTCACTCAAATGGAAATGTCGTTAAACGTTCCTAAGGAGAAGATGATTTTCTCATCTTTCGAAGGAGCAAGAGCCTTTTACGAAGACTATGCTGATGGTTGTGGTTTTGGTGTTAAGCTACGACATACTCATTACGACGCTGATGTTGTTACCCGGGCTACTCTTACTTGTTCCAAGGAGGGTAAGACACCAACAGACCAAGGTCAAAGCATAATGAAGCCGTATTTATCTAGTAGAGTTCAGTGTACGGCTCGCATCAGGGTTTCTGGAAACCCAGTAAGGGGATACCAGATTAACTTTGTCGATCTCAATCATAACCATGAAATGCTGCAGGAGCACCATATGCGTTTTCTAAGACAGAAACGATTTGTACCCGAGGCCGCCATAACACGAATAGCGTGCAATGATGCTTCTGGGATCTCTGCTGCTAAGACCATGCAATCGTTTGTTGTGGAGGCTGGGGGCATGACAAACTTACTTTTAACGATAGAGACCTAAGGTTTGAAGACTTTTGTACGTTATTTTGTTTGTAGAAATCTGCGGCCTTAATATTTTTTGTGTGTGCAGGAATGTTATAACCGAAGTAAGGAATTTGAAAATGGGACCCGACGATGCACAAGCTCTTCAGAACTATTTCATTAAGATGCAGAAGATTGATGCAATGTTTTTCTATGTCGTGGATATGGATGACGAGGGAAGACTAAGGAACGTTTTCTGGGCCGACTGCCGTTCCAGGGCTGCCTATTCATACTTTGGGGATGCTATATGTTTCGACACTACGTACCTTACAAACAAATACGACATGCCCTTTGCACCATTTGTGGGAGTTAATCACCATTTCGAGTCTGTGTTGCTCGGTTGCGTTTTGCTGTCTTCCGAGACCACTGAAAACTACATATGGCTCTTTCAGACGTGGCTTTCGTGTATGGGAGGTACATATGTAGAGTTCGTACTTGCTTTGATTGGGTTGTCCTTTATGATTGTTGATTTATTGGTTTTCCTATTTAAGTGATGTCTGTTCCTATTTAAGTGAAGTATGTTCCTTTTTAAGTGATGTCTTTTCCCTTTTAAATGATGTGTGTTCCTTTTTAAGTGATTTCTGTTCCTTCTTAAGTGAAGTATGTTCCTTTTTAGTGATGTCTCTTCCTTTTTAAGTGATGTCTGTCCCTTTTTAAGTGAAGTTTGTTCCTTTTAAAGTGATTTATGTTCCTTCTTAAGTGAAGTATGTTCCTTTTTAAGTGATGTCTGTCCCCTTTTAACTGATTTTTATTCCTTTTTTAGTGTTGTATGTTCCTTTTTTAGTGTTGTCTGTTCCTTTTTAAGTGTAGTATGTTCCTTTTTAAGTGATGTATGTTCCTTTTTAAGTGATGTCTGTTCCTTTTTAAGAGATGTCTGTTCCTTTTTAAGTGAAGTCTGTTCCTTTTTAAGTGTAGTATGTTCCTTTTTAAGTGATGTATGTTCATTTTTAAGTGATGTATGTTCCTTTTTAAGAGATGTCTGTTCCTTTTTAAGTGATTTCTGTTCCTTCTTAAGTGAAGTCTGTTCCTTTTTAACTGATGTCTGTTCCTTTTTATGTTATGTCTGTTCCTTTTTAAGTGTAGTCTATCTCTTTTTAAGTGAAGTCTGTCTCTTTTTAAGTGAAGTTTGTTCCTTCTTAAGTGAAGTATGTTCCTTTTTAAGCGATGTCCGTCCATTTTTAAGTGAAGTCCGTCCCATTTTTATGTGAAGTCGGTTCCTTTTTAAGTGACCTCGTTTCCTTTTTAAGTGAAGTCTGTTCCTTTATAGTGATGTATGTTCCTTTTTATGTTTTGTTTGTTCCTTTTAAAGTGATGTCTGTCTCTTTTTAAGTGAAGTCTGTTCATTCTTAAGTGAAGTCTGTTCTTTTTTAACTGATGTCTGTTCCTTTTTATGTTAAGTTTGTTCCTTTTTAAGTGATGTCTGTCTCTTTTAAAGTGAAGTCTGTTCTTTTTTAAGTGAAGTATGTTCCTTCTTAAGTGAAGTCTGTTCCTTTTTAAGCGATGCATGTCCCTTTTAAGTGAAATCTGTTCCTTTTTAAGTGATTTCTGATCCTTTTTATGTGAAGTCGGTTCCTTTTTAAGTTACCTCGTTTCCTTTTTAAGTTAAGTCTGTTCCTTTTTAACTGATGTCTGTTCCTTTTTATGTTATGTCTGTTCTTTTTTATGTTATGTCTACCTTAAATGTTGGAGCTATTACTTTGGTATGGAAAAGTTTTAATTACAACAACTATAAAATGTATTTGTTCCTGTTTTAATTTACAACTATGCACTACTTCAATTCGACACAGCAGCGGGAGTCCTTCAATAAAGTAATGGCCATTTTCACCCTTGATGGAGTGAAGTGTCTTGGGGTTTTTCGTTTCCGTTGGGTTGACCTTTCGTATGAGACATTTGATCCAGTAGTATAGAAAAACACCGCAGTCGCTTCCCGGCATTTGTCTTTGGCACGTTTCCCTCAGGTATCTCAATGACCAGTTCACCTTAAGACGGTTTCTCCAGAATTCACCCACATCTTTGGCCGAACATTCATGTACCCCTACCGCATTGTCAGGATCCTCATCTGCGACCAGCTCCCTACTGCAATTGTTGTAATGCAGGATCTCCTTGTCTAAGCCATTAACAACTACAAGGGTCCAGTGTTCTGACACCAGCAATGGTTGTGCAATGACGAGGCTTCCCGTTTCCTGGCCTTGTAATTTGGGCGCCGACCACTCTTCAATCATGGTATTCCCTTCATCGATCATAATTCTTTCCGAATAGAAGCTTGGAATACAAATTACCTCTTGGGGGTAGTTTTCTGTTTTTTGGCGCTCTTCAAGTACACAAAGCATACTGTCTATCGTCTCATTGGTCAAATCCATCCCCTTCGTCATTAGCTCCTTGAGGTCGGAACGTGTGAAGAAACAGGAATCACCTCTCCAGATCACCTCCCGTTGGTTATGTGTAGGTGCGGTCACCTTCAGTACAATGTTCAGCTCATCGGGGCTCAATGTGGCCAATGCATCCATGTCAACGTCTGGCCTATTCTCTCTCCCGTGATGAGCCAACTTGAAATCGTCATTCTCATCCCACTTTCTTTTTTTGTTTATGCTCCTCTGGAGCCTCCTTTCTCCCCTTTTCCGCTCCTCTTCTTTTTTCTTCCTTTCTTTCACCTCATCTTCTTGTTTTTTGGCCGTTGAGCGTGATCCTTTGGCCCCCTCAGTCTGCCCTGAGGGGTTTTTCCTTTCCCTCATCCTCCTTTTTCTCCTTCTGCTTATCCCCCTCTCTTCACTCCTCTGTTCGTTTCTCATCTTTCTCCCTCTCATTCTCTCTCATTTTCCTCCCCTACCCTCTTTCTTTCTACCTCTTCCCCCAACCTCTTCTTTGAAGCTTCGGCCTCCCTCCTTTTATCATCGGCTTTCCTCTTCTCTCCCTGTCTATCTTCTCGTCTTCTTTCCTCTCTATTTCCTCTTCCTCCCTCCTCTTTTCCTCTTCTATTCTCCTCTGCTCTCTCTCCCTCTTTTTCTCCTCCTCTTTCCTCTTCTATTCTCTTTCCCTCTCCTCTCTCCTTTTCTCCTCCTCTTTCCTCTTCTCTTCTCTTTCCCTATCCTCTCTCCTTTTCTCCTCATCTTTCCTCTTTCCTCTTCTCTTCTCTATCCCTCTCCTCTCTCCTTTTCTCCTCCTCTTTCCTCTTCTCTTCTCTTTCCCTCTTCGCTCTCCTTTTCTCCTCCTCTTTCCTCTTCTCTTTCCCTATCATCTCTCTTTTTCTCCTCCTCCTCTTTCCTCTTCTCTTCTCTTTCCCTCTCCTCTATCCTTTTCTCCTCCTCTTTCCTCTTCTCTTCTCTTTCCCTCTCCTCTCTCCTTTTCTTCTCTCTCCTGCTCTCTTCTTTTTCTCTTTCTCTTTCTCTTTCCCTCTCAATCTCATTCTCTATTTCCCTCCTATTCTCCTGCTCTCTTTCCTGCTCTTCATCCCTCCTTTCATCCTCTCTTCCTTCCTGTCCACCTTCTATACAATATCCTCGAAGAGATGCAATCTCTTCCCTTAGGGTCTCATTTTCCTCCCCGGACTTCCTAAGTTCCTCATTCAGCCTCTTAACCTCTTCATTTGCCTCATTTAGTGCAACTTCTGCTTGAAGCCATTTTGTCTTCAACATTGCAAACTCCAATCCTTCCCGTAGTGGGTCCTGAGGGATGCTCCATTCCCTCAATTGCAGCCTAGGTTCGCTGCTTGTTGACTGGCAATCACTATTGGTTCGTAGGGTTGGCTGAGTTTTTTCAGCCTGACCAATGATTTCCCTCTCTTTCTGAGTCAGGGTCGCCGACTGAGTCTGATTGAAGTCTCCCTCGTAAAATTTTGAAAGGGTGATGCCCCTTTCCTCCCATTTCTTTAGGATGAGCCGTTTTCCAAACATGCTCGACCAACGATTCCACCTAGGATGACCTCCCATTTTAGGCTCTGCCAGGTTGAACTTCTCGCACAACCATACCTAATAAGGAGATGCCGTTTAATTCAAAAATAATAATATAAAAAGGAACAAGTACAACATAAAAAGGAAGAAGCATAACTTAAAAAGGAACAACTTTAACATAAAAATGAACAACTTCAACTTAAAAAGAAACAAACGAAACTTAAAAAGGAACAAACATAACTTAAAAAGGAACAGATATAACTTAAAAAGGAACAACTTCAACATAAAAATGAACAAACATAACTTAAAAATGGACAAACGAATCTTTAAAAGGAACAAGCATAACATAAAAAGGAACAAACGACACTTAAAAAGGAACAAGTGAAACTTAAAGGAACAACTTGAACATTAAAAGGAACAACTTCAACATAAAAAGGAACAAACATAACTTAAAAAGGAACAAACGACACTTAAAAAGGAACAAGCATAACATAAAAAGGGACGAACGACACTTAAAAAGAAACAAGCGAAACTTAAAAAAAGAACAGCTGTAACATAAAAAGAAACAAACGAAACTTAAAAAGGAACAAGCGAAACTAAAAAAGAAAGAACTTTAACATAAAAAGGAACAACTTCAACATAAAAAGAAACAAGCGAAACTTAAAAAGGAACAACTTCAACATAAAAAGGAACAAGCGAAACTTAAAAAGGAACAAGTTGAACATAAAAATGAATAACTTCAACATAAAAAGGAACAAACGAAACTTAAAAAGGAACATGCATAACATAAAAAGGAACCAACGTTACCTACATACGAACAAACAGAAACTTAAAAATGAACAAACGAAACTTAAAAAGGAACAACTTTAACATAAAAAGGAACAAGCGAAACTAAAAAAGAAAGAACTTTAACATAAAAAGGAACAACTTCAACATAAAAAGGAACAAGCGACACTTAAAAAGGAACAAGCATAACATAAAAAGGGACGAACGACACTTAAAAAGAAACAAGCGAAACTTAAAAAAGGAACAACTGTAAAATAAAGAAACAACTGTAACATAAAAAGAAACAAACGAAACTTAAAAAGGAACAAGCGAAACTAAAAAAGAAAGAACTTGAACATAAAAAGGAATAACTTCAACATAAAAAGGAACAAACGAAACTTAAAAAGGAACATGCATAACATAAAAAGGAACCAACGTTACCTAAATACGAACAAACGAAAACTTAAAAAGGAACAAACGAAACTTAAAAAAGAACAACTTTAACATAAAAAGGAACAAGTTGAACATTAAAAGAAACAACTTCAACATAAAAAGAAACAAACGAAACTTTAAAATGAACCAGCATAACATAAAAAAGAACAAACAAACTTTAAAAAGGAACATACATCAACTTAAAAAGGAACAAACCAAATTTAAAAAGGATCAAGTATAACATAAAAAGGAAAAATCATAACTTAAAAAGGAAGAAGATTAACTTAAAAAGGAACAACCGAAAACCTTACAAGGGAAGAACCATTACCTGTAGTACAACAACACACCCCTCGACGTATCCCCTTCTTAAAATAGAAGAACCGGTAGATCTATCGCGTAGATCCCAGTTTGCCTTCTCCTGGCCCGTCACAAGTGCCTCGTGAACAACCTCGCCCACGCGTACTTGTGTAGCCTAGTGAAGTCGGCCAAGTTGTCGAGGAACCAAATTTTGGTTCGATGGGTGCCATCGCAGAACAAAAAATGGTTGAAGATGTAACAAATGAGTAGCCAGACGTACTCCTCCTCCTCATCAGCCAAATATCTCGTAGCCATCATCTGGGCAGATAGTTGGGTGTTGTTCAGAATCTCCCCCTGTCGGGTTGCGACTTCCTTCGGATGCATTCTGACAGCCTTCCCATGTAATCTGAGCCCTAAAATTAGGGCAACGTCTTCGGCGGTGAAGTGTACTACCCCAGAGCCGATCCTCAACCCCACCTCCTCGGGGTCATAGTGTTCTACGAACCAGTCGATAATGTCATTATCGACAGGAACGTTGGAGATGTTGATGAAGTGACCGAAGGGGGTAGCCCGGAAGACATCTTTCTCTGCGTCCCTCAACTTCCCAAAGACCTTCTCTATTGGGGTCCACGAACATTTGGAGGGCTGGAAGTAATGCGTAGAAGCCTAAGAAGACATCAACCGTATGAGAACATTCCTTTTTAGAGTATCACATTTCAATGTTACGGTAAAAACGACAAACCTGGTGCACCACAACCCCCGAAATAGAAGCTTGAAGTGTAGAATCCATTTGGTCGACGGATATCTAGGGTTACGGTGAAGAACTGGGGTGATGAATCAGAGAAAAGTTGAGAAAGGGAATGTGAGAAAGATCAGAAACGTTTTTGGTTTTCTTTCGCAACTCGGGATGTGAACAGGCGCGTCTGATGTCCCTTCCCGGTCTTATCGATACGTCAGAGAGGGAACCGTCGCACGAAAGCGGCAACTGTTTTTCCATTTTTCGAAAAAACGCACGTTTTATTTTTCGCTGATTGGTCAGCTGACTGGACTGCTGACTAGATGCCACGTAAGCCGCGTCCTGGACGCACGCGGCCGTGTAGAAGGACTCATATAAAAAGGGTGATAATGACAGAAATTGTGGGAATGTTAGGTTATCCTCGGTGCAACAATTTCAACCCATCTTTGACATTTCAACCCATCTTTATTTAGTTATCTTTATCTTTGACATTTCAACCTATATGTTTATTTCAAATTACAAGCTGCAACTTTTCAATAAACATGTTTCGATACGACGATGACCTTCAGATTTGTGTTACGTACATTCTACATATAATTAATGATCATATATTCCTATATGTGAACCTTGTAAATTAACAACACAACCTTATATATTTATTATTTTTTTAAAATAAAAATATAATTTTTATATCATTATAATAGACATTGTAATTTACTTTTACATTACCACATTTTAAATCATTGAGTTTTTGGTCGAGTTACTTTTGTCATTTGATTTCTAAAGTCGTTTCACCACACGAGCACATAGTCTAAACGAACAAGGACCTATTTGTTGAACATTCTGATTGTGTAGATATTGGTCAATACCTTAGGGTCGGTACCATTTCTTACGTAGTTTTGTGCAGACTTTAAGTTCACACATTGCATTAGCACATCAATTTTGATATTCTTCGTGAGGTCATGTATGCAAATTAGATTGTAGTATCCTTTGACCCGAATGTTAGCTGTAAGGAGCATAGATTGGGCGACAATGTTGTGATTGTTTGTGAGGTTACTTATACTAATTGAGTTCTAGAATCGTTTCACCACACGAGCGTGAAGTTGATTCGTTATGAGACGATGACCTATTTGTTGGACACCAAAACCTAGTGCTTGTTGATAAATACCTTCTGATTCTCACATACAAGCATGATGTCTATTTTATGAAGGGATGATGGCCTATTCCTTATATATAACAACCTTGTGACTATTTATCAATTGTGGTTCGGATAACGTGATTCTCACGTCGAACATGAGTGTGAACGTCTCACTACTATATATATAATTGTGAACTTCCTACCGCCATGAATTTGGTCTTTAGTAGTTATATTTTAGTGATGTATCATAAATATGTTAGTATTTATCATGAATTTTAGTAGTTATATATATACAGGAATTCTCTAGTGAGCTCAGGGCTTAATTTTTCTAAATTAAGCCCCACAATATCCACAACTCATTTCAAATTATAAGGTAGATTAAAAAAACGGATATGCTAATGAATTGTGAGATTAACTGTAAATAAAATCCAATGGTGAGATTGTAGGGGGCTTAAATTAAATCAGATGAGCCCTGGGCTCACTAGAGTTTCACCATATATATATATATATATATATATATATATATACATATATATATATATACATATATATATATATACATATATATATATATACATATATATATATACATATATATATATATACATATATATATATATACATATATATATATAGGGTCAAGCTCTAGTGAGCCAAGGGCTCATCAAATTTAGTTTAAGCCCCCTACAATCTCACCATTGGATCTTATTTACAGTTAATCTCACCATTCATTAGCATAACCGTTTTTTTCTTAATCTACCTTACAATTTGAAATGAGTGGTGAATATTGTAGGGGCTTAATTTAGAAAAATTAAACCCTAGGCTCACTAGAGAATTCCTGTATGTATATGTATGTATATATATATATATATAATTGTGAACTTCCTACCGCCATGAATTTGGTGTTTAGTAGTTATATTTTAGTGATGTATCATAAATATTTTCTCATATGTATATGTGTGAAACCCTCTCTCTCCCTCCCAAATCCCTAACCCCTCACCCTTCTCTTATTCTTCCATCCTCCTTCTGCAGCTCCGGCTTGGGCGGCGAGCTCCGGGATCGATGGTGAGGAGATCGCACATGGGGTGCGGAGGGGAGTCGTCCCCTTCTCCGGTCCTTCGTCACCCTTGTGAGGGGAGGTACGCCACCCACCCTTGTTCTTAGTTTGGATTTCAAGGTTCGAAGGGGATTTGGAGAAAGGTGTGACCGGCGGGAGTGGCTCCGGCTGTCGCGGGTTGCGACCGGAGTTCGACCAGGTTGAGGTCGCGAGTTCGACCGGGTTGAAGCCGGGAGTTGTAGTCGATGTGGAGGCCGCGGCAGCCAGCTTGGTCCGGCGATGTGGGCCGGTCGGCCGACCTTGGCCCGGCGGCTGGCTGTGGTGTTGGGGTTTGGTCTGATTTGGGGCTTGGGGGTTTTTGCAGTGAAACCCCTGAATTTGGTGTTTGTGGTTGAAGAAGATAATTGGATTTTGATTTTGGGTTAATTGCATGATAACCCTTGGATGTGTTAGTTTTTGGTTGGAAGTTAATTTGGTTATTTTGCAGAATAAATCATGTGCTTTGATTATATTTGATGAGTTAATAATTAACTGGGTTAATTGCAGAATAAAGCAGTAAACTAATTGTATTTGATTAAGTAGTTAATAATTGGACAAATTGTATTGGAAATCCTGAAATTAATGGTAATTGTTTAATAATTGGATTAATTGCTGGAAAAACCCTGGGTATGTTTATATTCGAGTAAATAATTAATATTTGGGTTAATTGTTGAATAAACCTTGGACTTTCTAATAATTGGGAAATTTATTGTTTTTCCCCGAACTTATGAGAATTATGTTTGTTGAAGATTTTGGTAAATTTACACTTATACTCCTGTGCTTTCGATTGTGAGTTTAAAACTATAATTTCATTATGTTGCTATTATGATTTTATAGTCTCATTTATTCTTTATTACTCTATGTCTTGTTGGGGTCGTTGACCCCTGTTTTGTGGGTAATTTGCATTTACCCATTGCCTTGTGAGATTGTGAGCGGTTCGTGGAACCGATTGTTAACCCACGTTGTGACGAGTGGTCGTTGAAGCGTTGCTCACGGACTCAGGCGTGTGGTCGGGTAGCGAGATTGGTGTGTGAGGCACGTATGACTAGATGTTAGGGTGTTTCCCTTGTTGGGCGGTCCAAGATGGTTTTCCAGCGTTGTTACGAGTTAACACTGGAGCTGGGCTCGCGGGCTCGGGCGTTGTGGTTGGATTCTCGGAGTCGTGTTTCCCCCTGTGTTATTGAGGTTCGAAAGGGAGGGCTTCAGTCTGTTCATCCATGCCTGGGAGAGGCAGCTGTGGAGCTCTGCTCGCTGGCCCATAGGTGGGAGTGGTGCGGCGTGACGCCATGTGGTTCATGCAAGGAGGTTCGGGTGCAGGAATTCGCCTTGTGGGAGTAGCTACGTGGGTCAGCAGATGGTCGGGGCTTTGTGTGACGCGTGTGTGCAGAGTGGTGTCGTTTGCGAGCGTTGCCTTGTGGGCCGATTGCGTGATCTTGTCAAGGGTGCACGCTCGGCCTGGTTGGGCACGTGGTCGCCTCTGGATGTGTGACAGTTTTGTCGTGAGAGCAGGTTGAGTGTTGCCTTGTGGATCGAATGCGTGGTGGGGTCGAGGTGCACGCTCGACTCTGCTGAACGCGTGGTCGCCTTGGGACACGATACCAGTGTGAGCCGTCAGGGACGGCTAGACCTTGTTGGGTGTCTGGTTGGGGTGGTGTACTGAGTCTTGATTTGAGACTCAGGCGTGCCTGTTCGTGTGCAGGTGGGACACGATAGGTGGCTGGAGGCGACTTGGGCTTGGGATGCGTGGACTGGATCTGTTGAGCTCAGTGTCATGTATTTTTCCTACTCTCAGTAGTTGTGTAGTAGGATTCAGAGTTCTTGTATTTTCCTTCTGCATTGTACTTTGACTTTGAATTTATTATGAATTTTAATTGAGGCCTCGAGTTTGTTATTTCAGTTAATGTCCCTTTTTCGACTCTCTTTAGTGTTGTGATTTTTGCTGTCCCGAGTGCGGATTAGGGGCGTTACAATATGATAGTGAACTTCCTACCGCCATGAATTTATCTATAGTAGTTTTATTATAGTGATGTATCATGTATATTTTTTAAATGATTCAAAACAATATTTTTGTTGTTCCATAAACCTCTTTCAATATGGTACCTAACACAACGATGTGAATATGCGATTCCTTTTGTTGAGCATTGAAATCATAAACCAGAAGCCATGCAAAACTACTACACATTTGAATTAAAGGACCTTCAAGTCAGTATTTTTTTTCCCTACTGTGAGTATAGAATGTCAACTGTATTTATTATTAGCAAAAGACCTAGGATTGACTCTTAGGTTGGGTAGGATGTCAGAGTTTTGGGTTCAAATTTGGTCCGCATTTATGAGGTCGGAAAATTTTGGAACTATAATTAACGTAAGATTTGGAAGCCTAACTCTAATTCTAAATTGACTTAATCGGGTCAATTTAGATAGATTCTCATTTTCCACATGACACAACATGATGGCTTCATAAGTTGACTTTAAAGTGTCTTTAAAATCCAGATCGGTAGCCATACATATGCCATACATGTAGTCCTTGGCCAACCAGTGGATATCCAGGAATTATAAATTGGGTATGCAAAGATAACAAATTCAATAAATTGCGACATTATCTTGCAAGGAACAATGTGCAATATTGAAATGGAAATTCGGGTGGTCATACGATTCTCATGGATTTTGAGATCTCGTCTCAGTTGTCAAAATTATTTGGGTTATACCTCTAGAGATTGTTGGTTTCTTTAAACTTTTTCACCATTAATTTTGAGATTTTGTTCCGTAATATAGACTTTTGGAGTTTCAACTCCCATGAGTGTTTCTAATACCAACAATTAGACTTATATATTAGGTTTTTATATATCTAATTAGTCCAATTAGTTAAAAAATCCAGAAATGATAATTATAAGTAAATTACCCAATTAAATACCTAAATGTAGGTGCACACCCAATTAGAATTAATTAAGTACTCAAAAAAGAAAGTGGTAGTATTTTCAAGTTTAAGTTAATATTTTTGAATTTTCTTACCAATTCCGACCCCCTTAGCAAATAGCTCTGTCACTGTCTCTGGTTTTACACCAAGTTAAATTTATAATGGTACATGTTCAATGTGGAGGGAGAGATTTCATTCCGTTAAGAAACAAGTTTGAACCTCCACATGCATCTCGGTTAAATGAAGTTAGGTGATAAGTCGGCTCTAGTTTAGAGTTGTAACCTACATGTCTCAACGTAGAAGTGAATCTTTGGGAATCATGGGTCGTCAAAAGAAGATAGGGATGGACAGCAAATTACTTGGGTTTTATTTTCTAAAAAAATTATGTATGCAATTGAACACCCACCTTTCATGTTGGATACGCCGGTGGGGCCAACTAATATTATATATCTCTTGTGTGCTTTTATGTGATATATAACCAAACAATGGACCTCCGCCCGCCGGAGATTTGTCGTTTTCCCAAGTAATGAATATATCAATTTACAATTAGCATTGGTTAAATGCCCCACCACCAACTGACCGGTGACTTTTTCTAGCCTACATCGATCTATGTAATTATTCAAAATGCATCTCGAATATTCTATTTTTCTCGATCTTCCTACATATAGTCAGAAATCACTCCGAGAGCTCGCAGGCCAAACTATGTTCTGAGAAAAGGGGCTAAGAGATGCACTTGCAGTTGCAGGTAACAGTCCTGAAAAATACCCATTTCAGTTACACAAATTTGTACTCGCATGATATTTCCCCCCCTTTCGAAAATGAATCATATTTCAGATCCTTGTTGGCAAAATTTTCTTTTTTTGTTCATGGGTTTTGTTTAGAAATTTCGAATCCCTTACTCTTCAAGTGCACTGAATTTCTTTTTGGAGTTTATAACTAGTCACAATACATGTATAAATAATGCTTGTTAACCAACCAGTTTAGATGTACGTTAAGGAGTTGTTGTGAATGCCAGATATATATGATAACTACATGGTGTTTATTTAACTCCTGGCTTACTTAATTAATTGCATTCCTTAGAGTATTTACATGAGGACTTCTTAAACTCGTTTTCATACACGGTGACGACTGATTAGTTTTAAGGAAACCATTTTGTATCAAGGATTTGATGGTACATAAAACTCGGGGGGGGGGGGGGGGGGGGGGGGGGGGGGGGGTGATTTCTTAATTAGTGGCGTGGCCACCACCGTCAATGTATACCTATTATCATTACCTCCTACCATACGACTTGACATTGTTAATTGTTATTGACGCGAAGCGGAAGCAAGACTGGATTCTGACTCCGGATGGCGTCGGGAATCCATCCGATAGGAGACCTGGAATCCACTAAGAAGAAGGATAAAATATAAACTGATACTCGCTGTGATCTGATAATAATGATCTCCAGTAGTTGTTATAATAAAATTTCGATTAAAAACTACAATTATAGCCTGATACTTGCAGTGAATAAAACCAATTTTTCGATTGTTACAGCTGAATCTGGAAGTAAGTTTTTCTCTTTCTGTTGAACAATGTCAGTTATGATCGCAAAGACATTGAATCGTAGTCTGCGAACTGGAAACAAACTTGTTTTTATATTATATTAAGCTTCGCTAGAAAATCTTGGATTTCTGTAACTAACTTATATCCTTCAATTTTTCAGAAGTCATGCGTGCCCTATGAAGTACGACGATGTCAACATGTTTATTTCCATCCAAGCTAGACATGTTTGCAACTTCACATGTAAGTGTTCAATTCATCTATTCTATCAACATAATAATTGCAGAAAATAAATCAGACGTCACAGGAAAATAAAAATATATAACGTTATACAGTTTTGCTCACTATATCAACTTTTGCATGCCGTAGCAGGTCATATTCCTAATGTAATCCACTTGAAGACGTAAAGAATAATTTCGTTCATGCATGTGGGATAGTGCAAGAAATACGAAGCCATGTTAATATGTTAACTATATTGTTCGTTGTGAAAAATCTATGACATTCCAATATTCCATAATAGTTTTGCTCAGTAAGGCAGGACCGGTCCATGGGCTCTAGAAATACATCTTTATTCATTAAAAAACAGGAAATATGTAGATAGACCTCCCAAGCATGATCGACCCACCAATACCTGCGAAGAGAGCAAAAGTAAATTTAAAAGGTCAGTGTAACTTTGTTTGTTGCATGCATCTCTATATGGACTGTAAAGTTGAAATGTTCGATGTTTTCAATTGTCCCCCTTATTGTAATTAATTTTGCTGATGAAGATGAAAGGTAACCACCCTTTTCTTCTTCTCTTGCAATATGTATTCAACTGGATATTGCTAGCTATGTTTGATTTTCCTTATCACATATTGTTTTTCCAAATTAAGGGCACATATGGGTGATAAAAACATTATGGTAGTCAATGCGACATATATCTTTGGTGGCAATAGCTTGGGTCAGTTGTAAATATAAGGTTTTAGGAATTTGTAGTCAGTAAATGTAAATTCAAATTTTAATTAGGAAATCCTTTTTGTTGTCAGCAATCCAGATGCTGCAACGACATGTCTAGGCAGGTGTCATGTAACGGTTATTTCAAAACTTTGCCACTATCTCGATGAAATTACATAGTCCTCTGATCACACCATTCAATTGGACATGGAAGATAATCCTAGGCAGATGTCTGTGTCATGCAACACTTTATTTTTATAGCTACGTAGAAAACTTACTACACACTACTAGCAAGACTTTTAATATTAATATACATAAAACAATTTCACATTTTCTACGAAGTGCAACACCATCTTATTATGTCACTTGTCTAAGATAACACAACAATATACCCATGGGAGGAAACAAGGGGGAGTAGAGGGTGACACTTGCTTGATCAACATGTGTGAAGCTTGTGTATTTTCTTTGATTTATTATGTTCTACACATTCGTCATTATGTAAACGGGTGAAATCGCTAACAAACGGTAGAAAAATACCAGCAAAGATGATCGTAACATGAGAGAGCAACTTAGAGCTTCTTCAAAGGTTAGTGTTGATCTTTCATGTTCCACCATCATCTCTGTAAGCAGTACTCTAACGTATGAGTGGATTTCAAGGATTGAAAAAACGGTCGGCGTGGGTGGTGCGGCGAGGGGTCGACGTGGGAGATGCGATTGGGGTGGTGGGTTGCGGCGGCGAAATGGAGAGATAAGGCAGCGTGGGTGGGGAGAGAAGGCTACAACGAGGGGTTGGAATTTGGGGTAGTGCCGAGGGATGGAGAGAGGAGGCTGTGGCGCGCGGTCGAGATTTGGGGGTCTGGAGTTGGGGTCTAGGGTTGGGGTGTTTTGTTTGATTTTCGAGGGATGAGTAATGCAACATAAAAAACTAAAAATAAAAATCGAACCTCTTGTGTCGGTTTTTCAAACACCGACGTGTTTATTCATACCTACCACGTCGATTTTCGTAAAATTGTCGTGTTAAGTGAGATACCACGTTGTTTTCTAGAAACTGACGTGAGAGACCCTTAGCACATGGATTTATAAAACAAACATGGCAAAGGGGACATAATAGGCAAATTTTGCGGTAGTGACAACTACTTGATTTATGGAGAAACAAAGTTTATTCGGTTCGAGACGAATATCGCTTTGGCTTGCGAAATAAGTCCGGAATCAACCGAGAAAAGCCTCAGAATCCATCGAGAAATACATCATTGGAGTTCACCAAGAGGTTGGGGATAGTTGGAAAAAATGATACGAATTAGCGAAAGTGGGTTGCCGAATATCGCTTCAGCCTGCAAGATAAATCCAGAATCCACTAGAGGAACCCTCAGAATTTACCAAAAAATACACCATTGGAATCCCAAGAGATGTTGGTAATAGTTGAAAGAATGATTCGGAGAGGAAGTGGTTGCCGAATATCGTTTTTGCTTTTGATATATAAGTCCGGAATCCACCGGAAAAATATCAGAATCCACTATGAATACACCCTTGGATCCCACCAAGAGGTTGGGTGGCTGGAAAACACCAACAAAGAAGAGAATTCTTTGGGAGTTAAACTTCATTTCTTTCATTCATGGTGTGGTTTTCTTTAAAATAGAAGAGTTGGTTACATTAATAAGACCCTCTTAAGAGGGATGAGATCAACACAACCACACAGTACTGCATTAGGATAAGATGGAATCAAAACTACCTACACTTGATAAGACGGGAAGGGAATAGAAACATCAATACAAATTCAAGCTTTAGTCTTATTTTTCACTACAATTGAACAAGATTTCACTAACGGCAGATATTCGTCAGTGTATGTCACTATCAATCGATGTAGGTAAACACCAAAGCATATACCTACCGTCGATGTTGCATGCTTTAGCGTTTAATTACACTTACAGACAAATGTCATTGTCGTTAATTTTGGCTCGAAATTTCTCACCAAATTTTTCTGATTTTTTTCATCGGAGCAAAGAACATTGACAGGGATATCCGTCGGTGCACAAATGATGAGATAGCGGAAACCCAGAAAGATGGAATTTTTTTATATCTTATGATACACTAACTAAAACTTCCTCCATAGTATCATCGATGGATGACGACGTACACCAACTAATAAGTGACATCAATGAATTCTGCGGGTAACCTTCACCGATGGATAAACATCGTTAGTGTAGGTTACCCGAAAAATTGACGAAACTTACACAAACGAATATGTATTGTCAGTGTAAGTCATGTCCAGATTCCGAAAAAACTTATTTGCTCTATCCAGGTTATAATTTTCCTAATCAAAATAATCAATAATTTTCATTATTCATCCATAACACATTCATTCATTCACAAACATATAACCTAAAGAGCTCATAAATGTATTCATACACAACCCAACATTTATTTAAACAATAAACAAGTGCATACAAAATATTATAACTATATTGAAATTTGAAATATTAATTCCCAAATTAGCAAACAAAGTTTGATATATAATGATAAAAGTAGACAAAAACACGAACACTAAACCATCAAACATCCAGTTCATGCTCCGCCCGATGGTCCATGATCATCATCTCATCTAGCTTGGTGGCGACGACGGTGTGCAGATGGATGTGATATTAATATCTTGTGTGTTACAATACACTATACATTAAGACGATACTTCCTATAAACCTAGTAAATATAATATACATTACTAAATTACGAATACAATACGTTATCGTTATAGTCTCTTTCCTATCAAAAAAATTGTGGTCGATTGCATGGTCGTGAGCTTGGTTTTCACCTCCGCTAACTCGCTACTCACTTTCTTTAGCTCCTAATCTCTCGAACACTTTGCTCAACTTCCGATTTAGCGTTCAACTCTACTAGGAGCGACGTCCCGTGAGGTGCGTGTATGTCTGTGGGAGTGACGAGACTGGAGTACATACTCACATGTTCGTGCCCGCCACCCAGAAGAATCCCAACTGGATTCTCGGTGGCAGCCCCCAGAGTGATAGGGCATTGAGAACTCGTCTCACTTAATCCACGTAGAGCTTCTAATCATTTCTGCAAGCAGAAAATATCAGAAATCATAAATGAATAGAACTCAATAACATTAAATAATTGAAAACTAATATCAATATAAACTTACAATGACAAACATTGCTTCTGGATTCTTTTTGTCATGCAGTCAAATGTACATATCTGTACGAGCCAGCTCAAAAGCGTCTGACTTTTCCGTAATATACAATACAATTAAAAATAATATTTTTGTTAGTTTATATAAAAATTGTATTGAATCTATATGAATTTACGAATTGAAAATAAAGTATTACCATTTTTTCACTGTGTCACACAACAAACTTCGTACCACACTGATGCGGCCTTTCTTAAATTTGTCATGTATTCTTTGGTGATACGAAATTGTTAGTTTTTTCATCCATTGAATATAAATCAACTAAAAGACATTATAAATATACCTTTAACGCCTTGGTGGACCATTATACGTCAAAAGGTTTATATAAATTACAATTTTCTCACTGTGGTGATCTAGTTGCCAATCTCTCGTCTCCAAGTTTGCCACATCAAAGTACAGTTGGTACTTGTTTTATTTCCATTTTGTATTCAGAGACCTCATAATATTTTTTATATGTTATGAGTTCTTCTGTTTATATATTTGTGGATGAATGTATGAATGTGTTGTGCATGAATGACAAAAATTATTATTTCTTTTGATCAGAGAAATCGGAACCCGAAAAGAGCCAATAGGTTTTTTTGGTTCTGGACATGACTAACAAAGACAGTACACATATGTCGGTGTAAATTTCGTCAATTGGTCGGGTAACTTAAACCGACGGATAACACATAATTCACCATTGGCGTACGTCGTCATCCATCAGGGATATTGGGGAGGAAGTATTAGTTTGTGAATCTTACACCATTGACAGATTCGTCTATTAGTGATCTACACAGACATATATTTGTCATGATTCCCTGTTGGTGTTTTTTGCTCTGACAAAACTTGACAAAAAAATTTGAGTGGAAATTTCACGCCCAAATTAAGGCCGATGACATTTATCTGTCGGTGAAACTAAATACCGAAACAAGAAACATCGATGGTAAGTATATTTGTCAATATGTTCGTACACCGATGATGAGTATATCCGTCAGTGTTGCCTTGTTCTACTCTAGTGTTAGAAAAGAAAGCCAACATGTTACATGAGTTGAATTGATTTAATATTATGCTGTCAATGAGTGATTTTAATCATGATATTCAATGAACGAGAAATTTGATTAATTTAGTCCAGTGAATGATTTAGTTATCAAACAAGTGTATTATATGTTCTTTTTGGGACCGAAGAATCTTAGATCATATGTCTGTGGTACTAGGATTTCTAGTTATAAAAATAAAGTGTTGCTTGATATACCAATTATCTAGGTTTACTTCGGTTGGCTTGTAATGAAAGGGGAAGTGTATGTGGCAATGACCAAGACAGAAGGATTGTACAATCCTATCTGATAGGACATCAAATAAAAATTCTATATATATGACACCAACCTAGACATGTCTTTGTCGTCTAGAATGCTAAATAAAATAGGCAGGTTAACTACGGAATGAGTCCATTTGAGATGATGACAACGATGACGATAAGCCACCAAATCCTTAGATCCAAGTATATTCTGAAATCCTCTTATTCCGAATTGTCCGAAACTATTGCCACAAAAATCAGTGACATTGACTTTGGACAATATATTTTGTCATTATTACCCACGTAAGCCCTTAAACAATCAATTCGTGATGAGGAAGGCATCTCAAGCACGTGCTGTCAGAGGGCATCCCTTTGAAACGCAAGTTGCTTCTCAAATCTGAGTGCTGGCACTTTTTATGTTATTTTCATATTTTGTGTTGCAACTAATTAAATATTATTATTGACAAATAGAAAAAAAATCTTGGTAGCGTATCCAAATGGTTATGTTTCACATTGTACCTATGTTCTAGCAAATTTAAATCAGTGCTTGCTACTGTAAAAAAAGAGGTAATTGTTGGATGTACCTCTGAAATTACTCCATCCTCTGATTTCTTCTCATTTTTTTCCTTCAGCCTTTTACATGTGATGATACTGATTGGAAAGTGTGGTAGTCTTCTACAGGTTTCTGGATTAAGAGTATGCTAGTCTTCTACCTAGTGATCCTAGCAAATATTGCAGAAATTAGTCACGTAACCTGACTTTTTAATTTCCAGCTCACTGATTAATCAGTGCACAACTCATACCTTTCTCCTCGTCATTGCAAAACTTGGGATGAAAAAAGGTATGCATTGCACTTCACAATCCCACGAAGTTGAAGATGTTGCTATTTTGAATGTTAATTAAAGAGATTATCTATTGTAGGATTAATCCCACATTACTTATCAAAAACAAATTTACAAGGACACTTTTTTTAATAAACTTAGAAGGACACTTACTGTTTGAATCTCTTTAGTTTTATTTTTATTCTAGATGGACCATTCCAGATTGAAGTTGTGGTACGTGACCTATGCTCTTCAACATTGATGTGAAGGAAAAATAGTTGACCTACCAAATTAGACAAACAAGATGAGTTTATTTTCTTAATATCTCGTTAATTTTCCGAGTAATGTACTCCGATTACTTATTAGATATTACTAATTTGGTAATTTACATCAGTGTGGCTTGATTTCAAGCTCAAAATTATTCAGTTCCTTGCAGTCACAATGAAAGAAGTAAAGGCAGACCTGAGTGGAAGTTTTTTTCTGCGTGTCCGCTGAGTGTATATATCTTGTTGGTATTAGACACTTTGGAACCTCGGAAGACTGATTCAGTTGGTCTGTGGTCCGTAAGGTGGACAAGTTTCGGTCATCGATATTGTTTGGTTTGTCAGTCTTGAATTGATGCACAAACCTAGTTGACACAATTAACCAAACTACAAATTTACTTTTGGATTTTTTTTCAAAATAATGATAAAAAAGTAATTGGAAGAATATAAGTTTTGAAATTTATTTGACAAAATATAGGACAAATAAATGGTACATTCATTATCATTTTTATTACACCAAAAATGATAACACTGATGTCGTTTTCATTATACAGGTTTTATGAAAAGAACATCGTGGATACCGTTTATGAAACGAAAAATAGTATCCTCCCTATGGCGAGAAAGGGGCTACCAGCCACCCCACCTCCTCCATTCGGCAAGTCTTACGGTCACGGAAATGATAAGAGCAGTTGCAAAAAAATCATCTTTTTCGCCCTACACTTCTGGAAGACTTTAAATGTTAGACATTGTATTGATATGATGCATGTAGAAAAAATATTTACGATAGTTTACTGAGAATCCTTCTGAACATACCTGGTAAGACAAATAATATATCACATGTCTTTGCCTTTGAATTACACAAAAGTGCCTTTAAACTTGTTATTACATCTTTTGAACTATCATTTTTGTTTCATTCAGACCATTATGGAGTCCAATTGTTCTTTATTACTTGTTCCCTTATTTTTTTCGCGTGACGATTCTTTTTCTGTCGGGAATTCTGATTTTGACTTTCGTGTTTACCTCGTGCGGAATTTGGGACGTTACAAATATGTTTCAATATTTTTATAAACTTCATTGTTAATTTTAGTTACATATTTTATAAGCATTTTAAGAACTTAAATATTTGGCAAAGTACATGTAAAATTCGGTTCAATCTGTCAACCACCGGTTGAACCATCATCTTGGAGTTGGTTCGGTTCAACTCTCGATTCACAAAATGATGATGTCATTATCGGTTGGACCATGTTGAACCAAATCAATCATTTACCAGTTCATAATTCAGTTCAGTTTCAAAACGCTTGACTTCACTACGGAGAATGATTGGAGTAAAAGAAGAATGAAACTGGAGAGACTAGCTCAGAAAGCGAATCAAGGGTTAGACGGTGAAACCACTAACAACAATATTTTAACCAAATCCTAAATTTCTAAGCTTTGGTGATTGATAAACTTATCTCTCCAAACATGTATCTCTTTCTCTCAAGAATGACTTTCTTGGTTTTCAAGATGACATTCATGTTCAAAAATGTATTTTTTTCGTAAAATTAAAGGATGATAAGAAATAAAGAAAGAAGAAGGGACAACATATTTGAAAAAAAAACAATACTGACTATTTTTTTTCGAAAAACACGTTTAAAAAAAGTAGATTATATGCATTTATTGTAACAGTGATCGAAAACTATATTTTTTCTGGATAATCTAGGTTTTTCAAAAAATGTAGTATATTGGACTATCTAAATACAGCCTTGTTATCTTGGGTAACAGAATCCTTTTATTGATAAGCTGAATTATTTAAACATGTAGAATATCCGTAATTTTTTTATATAATAATAAAAATAAAAAAATTTCGAAATTTAGGAAAAAAAAATTTTTTTTTCCAAAAGTACTCCGATCGCGGGTGTAACCCGCGATCCGTGGAGGCACGGATCGCGGGTGTGACCCGCGATCCGTGGAGGCACGGATCGCGGGTGTGACCCGCGATCCGTGCTCCACGGATCGCGGGTCACACCTGCGATCCGTGGAGCACGGATCGCGGGTCACACCCGCGATCCGTGTTCCCGCCAAAAAAAATTTTTTTTTTTTTGATTTTCGTTTTTTTTTTGTTTTTTTTTCTGTTTTTCTGTTTTTATTATAATTATTTGTAATCTTTTTTTAAATCTTTTTTTTTCAAAATAAGTTTTCTAATTTATATTATTTTTCTAAATTTTTCAAAATTATTTTTAATTTTTCCAATAATCTACCTCCAAATCACGTCGATAACCCGGCGTATTGAAATGTTAGGGTATTTTATACAATATAAAAACAAAATTTCTTAGTCAGAATAATAAATTATTTACAACTGAATATTAAACAAACCATAAAACTAATTAAAACAAAAAATTGGTAACGTTGTCAAAAATTCGTAGGGTGTACACACATTACAAACATTTTGGAGGTCGATACAGCAAAAAATTAAAAACACAATTAAAAAATTTAAAAAATTAATAACAATTACAAAACATATTTTGAAAGCAAATATGATAAAAAACATAGTTAAAACGATTTTAAAAAAATCAAAACATCAAAACACTACGACTAAAATCCGGGACTTTTTTTATTTTCTTTTATTGTTTTTGTTTTTTTCGGTTTTCTGTTTGTTTTTATGTTTTGTTTTTTTACAAATCATTTTAACTATGTTATATATATATATATATTTGAAAATAAGTTTTGTAATTGTTATTAATTTTTAAAAAATTTTAATTGTGTTTTTAATTTTTTGCTGTATCGACCTCCAAAATGTTTGTAATGTGTGTACACCCTACGAATTTTTGACAACGTTACCAATTTTTTGTTTTAATTAGTTTTATGGTTTGTTTAATATTCAGTTGTAAATAATTTATTATTTTAACTAAGAATTTTTTGTTTTTATATTGTATAAAATACCCTAACAATTCAATACACACCGAGTTATCGACGTGATTTGGAGGTCGTTTCTTGAAAAAATTAAAAACAAAATTAAAATTTTTTAATAAATAATATAAATTAGAAAACATATTTTGAAAAAAAAAAGATTTCAAAAAAGATTACAAATAATTAAAAAAAAAACAGAAGAAAAAAAACTAAAACAGAAAACCGAAAAAAACAAAAACAATAAAAGAAAATAAAAAAAGTCCCGGATTTTAGTCGTAGTGTTTTGATGTTTTGATTTTTTTAAAATCGTTTTAACTATGTTTTTTATCATATTTGCTTTCAAAATATGTTTTGTAATTGTTATTAATTTTTTAAATTTTTTAATTGTGTTTTTAATTTTTTGCTGTATCGACCTCCAAAATGTTTGTAATGTGTGTACACCCTACGAATTTTTGACAACGTTACCAATTTTTTGTTTTAATTAGTTTTATGGTTTGTTTAATATTCAGTTGTAAATAATTTATTATTCTGACTAAGAAATTTTGTTTTTATATTGTATAAAATACCCTAACATTTCAATACGCCGGGTTATCGACGTGATTTGGAGGTAGATTATTGGAAAAATTAAAAATAATTTTGAAAAATTTAGAAAAATAATATAAATTAGAAAACTTATTTTGAAAAAAAAAGATTTAAAAAAAGATTACAAATAATTATAATAAAAACAGAAAAACAGAAAAAAAAAACAAAAAAAAAACGAAAATCAAAAAAAAAAAAAAAAATTTGGCGGGAACACGGATCGCGGGTGTGACCCGCGATCCGTGCTCCACGGATCGCAGGTGTGACCCGCGATCCGTGGAGCACGGATCGCGGGTCACACCCGCGATCCGTGCCTCCACGGATCGCGGGTTACACCCGCGATCGGAGTACTTTTGGAAAAAAAAAATTTTTTTTCCTAAATTTCGAAATTTTTTTATTTTTATTATTATATAAAAAAATTACGGTAGAATATTCGGATTTAAGCTGGTCAGAAAGCAAGATATTAAAAGTTTTCACAAGAGCCACTTGAAGTCGCGGCTAATTAAATAATCGTCTATATTGTTACTTGTGTGCTTTTGTACTTTGGTGTAATATATAGGAAATAGTGGACCTCAGCCCGCCAAGGATTCGTCGCTTTCCTGTTATTAATTAACAAATAACAATGTTTGAACGTCATGAGTTTGGCATAAAATAGTGAAAGGGTCTAGAAGACTAGAACCCATAATCTTCAGGTGCACTGAACTTTGTTTAAACAATGCATGTTAACCAACCAATATTCTACATGTATATTACGGATTAGGGTTTTTCTTCTAGTATATTATGGAGTAAAGATGGGAATGCCAGCTGTGTATGACAACTACAACAATGTGGTGTTTTTTATGGTTATTTGTTTGAGTGTACTCGTGAAGCATCGATCTTGGAAGAAGGTACTTAATTTTTTTAATTTTATTATGATACACTTGTAAAATTCTCAGATTATTTTGATGCGCTTCAATACCATTAGCCATCCAAGGTTAGCTAATATCATTTTACATTTTACATTTATGAAAAGATCTACTTCTACTTCTTCTATTATCTAAGGCTACCAACTACCAAGTGGTGTATTAGATAGAATAACGGGGTTTTGACTACAGTACACATGGTTGGAGTGATAATTGGTGATATACATCTCGTTTTTCACTATTGCCACAAGTACACCTGGTGTCCACTTAATTTGCACATATACACTCTTCCCGTCTGTGGGACCCGCCACACACAAACATTGTGCCTCTGTCAACCACTGTTCATTAAGAAATCCCACCTCTCACTAATCCTACTCGCCATTTTCCGTCCATCCATCCATCTATCTTCCTCCCTCTTCTCAACCAAACCCCCCTCTCCCTTCCATCCATCTTCCGCCTCTCACCCTCAGTTGACATGACCGGTGGTAGTTTTGCTACCTCGAGCAGCAACGACGGCTCAATACCGGTGGGCAATCTCTTCTCCAACTCCAACCCTTCGAACCCCCATACCGACCACATGTACCACCCATCTGACACCAAGACGACCACCTACAACAGCCACACTCCCACAGAGACAAGAGAGGGTTCATACATATAAGACATGTCGGTCCCCTCCTTACCTAAATGTGGGTGCGGCTTGCCTTGCAGAGTGTACACTTCGAAGAAGGAGTGGTCTCATAGTCGTCGGTTTTATCGTTGCCCAACTACTGGAAGGTGTTAATTTTTCTAATTGTATGTTCCTAAGTTGTTAATATTGCTGCCCACTAAGTGTTCGATGAAATGTGTAGGAGCCCAAAGCCAGAAATGTGGGTTTTTCCCGATTTTGGACACAAATCTCGACACAATTTTGGACTGACTTTGGACCGATTCTAGACACATTATGGATTGACTCTGGACACGATTTTGGACTAACTTTGGACTGATTCTGGACCGACTCTGGACATGATTCTAGACACATTCTTGACTGATTATGGACACATTATGGACCGATTTTGGACTGACTCTGGACACGATTTGGAACAAATTGTGGACACATTCTTTATGGACTGACTCTGAACAGATTCTGAAGAGATTTTCGATACGATTAGTGATAAAATTATAATGAAAATTTTTCAAAGCATGAAACATCGTACAATGACACAACACAAGACACACCAGGATCACCACCACCATTCATGCAAGAATGGCATACCTGCATCATAACCATCATCATTCTAGACATCAACACTAATGATAACACATCAGCACACCATGACAAGTAATGATCCAAATAAATAAGTATTGAATTCAGAATTGGAATTCAAATAACACAGAGCAACACAAATAAATAAGTTATGATAAGTAACAAACAACTAATACAACACACACCGATGAAACCTAATGTTAATTATTGTATCTTAGATTATTGTACATAATTCCACCTTAAGTTAACATAAATGAAACATAATGTTAAATTGGCCCTATCAATTGAACGAGGGCAACTGCAATGTTGCTAGGCTCCCTTGCACACCTCCAATTGAATTCAGGAGGTCCAACATGGACCCATAGTGTTGGCTGCTCCGTGGGTCAGTGTTGGTAGCTTCTTGGGGGTGTTGTTGCTGTTAGTGGAGGGGTCTGTTGATCAGTGGTGGTAGCCTGCCGAGCTCTTCTTCTCTTCTTTCTGTTAGTTCTACAATAGCAAACAAAAATATTGTTAAGGCACAGTAAATATGGAAATGAAAAGATGTAATGAAATGTGACTTCTAATGAAAGCACCCCTTAAAGCAGCTGCATGTTGACATGGTAGCCAGTCAACTGCCAAACTCTACAAGTGCAACTCATCTCAATCAAGTCAACAATGCATCTTTTGTTGGTTGAAGACACCTCTGCCTTAGAATGTGGACATCTGATAATATTGAAGCTTCTTAGTTGCCTTGACACCTCAATTACCCAAATTCTGGTTTTTGGAACCAATTGATCTGTCCAACTTATGACCTCTTCTTGTCTGTTGTACGTGGTTTGAATGAGTTTCTGCCCCAAATTGTCAACCATGGTCACAATAGGAAGATGCCTTACTACTCTGATGTAGTTGTTGAAAGACTCACTAAGGTTGTTGGTAATGTAATCACATTGTGCCCCACAACCAAATTGACTCCTTGACCATATTCTGTCAACCCTCAATAACCAATCATGTGTTGCCTCATTAATCTGTCTTATAGCCTGCATTTTCCTTTCAAACTCAGTAGGTGTGTATGCACTGGCTGCCTCCCATGACAGATTCAACAACAATGCACTCTTAAATTTCTTCTGGAAGAATTGATAGAAGTGTCTTGCACATGCCCTATGCTCACACATATTAAAGACCCTTGCACCTATCACTTATAAGTACCAATCCATTTCTTTGGCCTACTGCTTGCTTCAACAACTCTAGAAACTACACCCAATTGTTTTCACTCTCAAATTCCACAACTACAAAGGCTACTGGAAAAAGCACAATTATTTACAGATGAGCAACAATGTGACAACCTCATCGTCTTGATTTCAAACACTTTCCCATCATTTAGCCTAGATGCATGTAACCTCCACTTACATGACAAATCTCTACACCTAACTGTGACAATATCTGGTTGGCTTTTCAAGTACGTAATCTCACATTCATTCAATATGCAATAGGTTAGCAGACACATTCCGAAGGATGTCACATTTGGAAACTTCTTCCCAACAACTATGTCAGGATTGGACAAGTTCACTAAGAAAGGGTCAGAACACTCATCCACAGCAAGAAAATCATTCCCATCTTTTCCTTGTCATCAAAATCCACTGCATCATCACTACAATCACTACTATCTTCATCCTCATTAGACATTACATACTCAGGGTATGTATCACTACTACCATTAGAAAGTAGATTCTCATCCCTAGGTGGTGATACTTCCCTGCGTGCTCCTTCAAGGACCAACTGGCCTACTAAGCTTGATTCTGAGTTACAAGGGAGTGTGCAACTAGTTTGGTGGTCCCAAACAGTTGGAAGTGAGGGCTCAAGCTGCCCAGGTTCTGACCCTACACTTCCCACCACACTAGGAACTCTATCTGTTGCAGCCTCTATTCTTTCACAATTACAACCTCTGGTTGCTCCTCAATTACCACATAAGGTTGCTCCTCTATTTCTTTCTCATGTGCTACAACCCCAACTGTGGTGTCATGCATTTTCTCACAGGTAACACATATGTGCAACTCAAACAGTGGATTAGTGAAACTAAGAGCCTCCTTGACATCTTCCTCGGTAATCAGACTTCTAAAGTCTTTCCAAACAGTGCTTAGAATCATGTATTTCATATTAAACACAACTTCACTGGAATTCCAACTCATTGCGGTCAAGATCCAGTTCTTTACTATATAAATACTTAATTCCTCAACCACCAACATTGAAGCTACCTCTTCAAACTTCACAACCCTATCCCGACCCTTGTTCTTAACCCATATATCCCCACAGTGCAACATAATCCTCCAACTACCTTCCAAATCAGACACACTGGATAGAAAGACCAACATAAACACATAAACAAAACATACAACAAATAAAGTCACAAAACAAACAAAACATGAAGAACTGGAAACATATTATTAACCTACCAACTGGAAACATAATACTAATTTTTTTAATGATGATACTGAAAAATGCAAGTACTTGTAAACATGGCAGTAAACATTAGGCTAGATCATGCAATATGGCAGTGAACAATACATTAAACATGGCAGTAAACAACACTATGATGAATCATGCAAGTAAGCAAGTAAACATAATCCAACAATAAAAAAACATGTAACAACAAGAACTAGAAACATGCAAGTATCACAAAACAAATGGACGAATGAACTCACTATCGCCGTTTTCCCACTAAACTGCTTCTTGTGTGTACCCTCGCCTGGAAGATGGGTTGTGTTGGCCTCCAATTCGGAGATTCAGGTTGGCGTTTGGGGAATGCGGGGGAGACAATCGATCTTGGGTTTGGGGAAAGGTGGAGGAAGTTAGGGGAGATTTAGGGGTTCGGTGAATGGGGGGAAGGGGTGAATCCGGTTGGACGAATTTGGGGAGGACAAAGATTTAGGGGTTCGTCAAATGGGGGAACTGGTGGATCGGGAGTGGCCGAATTTTGGAGGATAAAGATTTAGGAGGAGTTGAGGTTAGGGTTTTGACGGGTTTCAGGAAATTAGGTAAAAGGGTCGGGTTTCGAATTGGGTTTGTTTGGATTGGGTTTGGTCGGGTTAGGGTTCACGATTTGGGTTCGAACAAGTTTCTTTTGATTTGGTTCGCAATTTTGTTAATCAATAACAACAATCAACTAAACCAAATCAACGTTAAACCAAGACCGTACCGATGGAGACACAACAACCGTTAACAGAAGAGACACAATGTTTGTGTGTGGCGAGTCTCACAGATAGGAAGAGTGCATATGCGCAAATTAAGTGAGCACCAGGTGTACTTGTGGCAATAGTGAAAAACAAGATGTATATCACCAATTATCATTCCCACCAGGTGTACTGCAGTAAAATCCCTCATAGAATAACCTAGCTCGGCCGTTACAAAGAGCAAACAAATATTCACATTATCCAACAATATATGATATTGCAATTATTTGCATTTACTGATAGGCTTTAATTATTGTTCCTCTCTACCAAACAGCAATAATGTGATATAGTTCATGTTCATTAAGTAACGACAGTGATAACCTTATTTTTATGGTCTATCGCCCTGACATTAAATAACTAATCTAAGACGCGCGCGGGATGTATTAAAGCTGAAGGGTTGTAGATGAGCATCTAATCTATCTGTAGATCCAAAACCAAAAATATGAATACTTGCACAAGAATCCTTGGAGATTTAAAATTTCAAGTTGTTTCCCACCTGACATAAGATGATAACTTAAATTAATCCTATGTCCGATGGCTTTTTTGCAGAGGAGATGGTTTCATATTATAGTACAGTATTACTAGTGGCGTATATAAAAAGTCATACATATGATATGATAATATTTGTTTAACACGCCAAAGTCACCTTATTTATTAAGAATTTTGAATATAATTGCGATTTGAATTTATCTTAGAACCTAACCTTCAATTTGGAGGCGACGACGTTGCAATAGTGATAAATGTGCCAAAATAAGATCATGTCAAATCCCCAACATGTAAGACAACGGTGAACTAAAAAACGACTACATCTTGGAGAATAAAAAGGTTGCTCCAAGCTGTAATTTTTTAGAAATCATAGCATGTTGCAGTTATGTTTATTTATAAGATTTTCTACTTTACCATAACTAATGTCCACAAAACCTACCAAATGGATAGTTGAACCACGTTAGCTCAAAACAGCAGTATAATAAAAGCTGAATAGTTTTAGTAAATTATGACTTGTTAGGCATTGGTTGGGTAGTAAGTATTAACAAGTCTTAATCAGTAGAAAGGTTCAAGTAGCTATTTTTTAGTAGAAGGGGTCATCAGACCACTCACTTGTTTCAAAACTTAATTCAACCAGAATAAACCCACCAAAAATCTACTCATCCATGTATCGTAATAGAAGCACTATTGGATCAATCAATTGAATTGCACTAACTAGCGAAGTAATGTGATTACTTCAATAACTTGGGATGATTTAACTAATTCGCTTGCAGTTCGACTAACAATAGAAAAATAGATGCTATTACGAGATTCATGTAGGACAGCATGCATAAACTTAATGTTTGGATCTCAAGGTAGAAATTAAGTTCGGAAGAATAGTAAGGGAACATATATTAGGGTTTTTATCTTTGTGTGTACAAAACCATCCCTTCAATTAGGAGTTTGAAGTGTTCTTTTTTATTGTCAATATTTTATAGGGTTTTTTGGTTTGGTGCACCTCAACAGCCCGTAATTAGCCATATACACCCGCGTTTCTTGTATTGTTGCAAATGCACATCTGCCTCATCCTATTTGCGCATATGCACCCAAGGCGTTCGTGGGACCCTCACCAAACCAACGCCGTGGGCTTAATTTTCACTCCATCGGTACGGATTTGGTTAACGTGAATGTTAACAAGGGCATTGCGATGTCAGGCATTTCCCGCTACTCAGTAATCTCTCCCGCCATTTTCACGCCCGACCTTATGTAACAAACAATCAGCTCCTATTTTTACTCCATTTTCACCTCAACCTCGAAGTCCTCGAAGTCCACCTCCAAGTTCACCTCTACCTCGAAGTCCACCTCTCATGGAGTTGCGCACCAAAATTGACGACCTAAAAGGCTTTGTGGCCGACTGTAATGTGTCCATGCAGAAGGTGGACATGATGGTTAACATTTGTGTATTTGTGGTGATTGCGCTTATGGTGAGTCGCTCATTTAGGTGGCTTTGTAGGTGTTGACCCTTTTGGGTTGTGTTTATAGGTGTTGCTCCTGGGTGGTGGTATTTAACCTTGGTTGTATAGTTATCATTTGTAGTGTTTTTTTGTAAGAAAGATCGTAGGTTTGTCTTCTTCTTTAATAAATGTTACCTAGTGGAAAGCCCTCTTGAACCTAGAAAATGGTAAATCTTTTACCAAATTGATATTTTAGTAGATAGAGCTTCTTCAGGCTTCAAAAAAGATTTCCAACAGTAACAACATAAAAGCTTCATGATAAAAGGTTGTCATATGTCTTCCTAAATAGCACATGGTGGTTGTCCTATATTCATCTAGGGTGCTGATACATGGATGCGTGCGTCTCGGACGTGCAACATGTTAGCTGCTAGGTCAGAGCATTCGTGAGGAATCTTCCCATAAGGGAGAATCATGATTTGTAGATTTTTAAATCATCAACAATTTATGATTCCCGATAAGGGAACAGTTTGTTTCCAAAAAAGGACACGATTGTTCACAATTGTGTCCAGAATGACGTCAAGAGTCAGTCCAAAGTTAGTCCAAAATCGTGTCTAGAATCAGTCCAGAGTCAGTCCGGATTGGTGTTAACAATATCCCTATCGACGGAGTGAAAGTTTAGCTCACGGCGTTGGTTTGTTGAGGGTCCCACGAACGCCTGAGATGCATATGTGAAAATAGGATGAGTCAGATGTGCATTTGCAGCAATACAAGAAACACAGGTGCATATAGCTAATTACGGGCATGTTAAGGTGCACCTAACCAAAAAACCCTATATTGACTCTCCAATCATCAAAGTGTACTTGATTTCTTATTTATTTTTTGCTTGTTTTTCTTGTTTATTTTGTCATATTGCTTTGTTTGCTTTCTTTTTTTCCTCGTAAGAACACTTCCACCATTTAAGGTCAATTTCGGCAGTGGATGTAAGTCTTTGTAGCTAGTGGGTGCAATATTTGTCTCTCCTTGTTCACCATGTTCAGACCCCTAATTAAATTCTAAATTTAGGAGCTAGGCATTGGTTGTTTTATCGATCGATCCCCACGGTCGACGAAATTTCGAAAGTGAAAGAATGAGTACCTTTAATGTGAATAGGTAAGATGTGATACATTTGAAATAAGCGAGACTGAGAAAGATCTTGTATACTACTAGTTTTGGAATCCAAATATCGGAATGGTTAGTTGTTTGGGTGCACATCTGTCGTTGCATAACTGGGGCTTTACATCCGGCTTTTGACTATTTGTTTGGGTGCACATACATGTCTATGTTATTTGCTTCGGTGCACAATTGCCGTCAATGGGGCACACTCCGTTATAACGTCATATCCGCACCGTTAGGAATTTTGCAATTTACCCTCTATAATTAAAAAAATATCTTTAATGTTAAATAAAAAAAATAAAAACCTCTCTCTCTACCATCTCTCTCCTTTTTTTCCAAATCTTTCTAGTCGCTCTCTTCTCTCCTCTCGATAGTCTCTCTCTCTTCTGTCCTCTCTCTAGTCTCTCTTTCTCTCTCCTCTTTCCAAATCTCTCTCTAGTTTCTCTTCTTCACAGGGGAGAGAGAGAAAGGAGAAAATGAAGTAGGGAGATCACAGAGACTAGAGAGAGAAATTTGGAGAGAGAAGAGAGAGAACGGGGGAGAGAGAGGAGAGAGGTTTTTGGGTTTTTATTTAACATTGAGGTTATTTTTAAATTTATAACGGGTAAATTGTAAAATTTTAAACGGTGTGGTTACGACGTTATAGCGTAATATGCCCATTGATGTCAGATGTATGTCTAAACAAATAACATCGACATGTAAGTGCATCCAAATAGTTAGTCGAAAACTGAATGCAAAGTTCCAATTACGCAACGACAAATGTGCACCCAACCAAATAACTCATATTGGATATGGCTGATACAGCTGACGAATATGACGCCTGTGTACAAACAAATGCATCCATCGGATAGCATGGTAAGAGTGCTGGCCAATAAACAACTCTTGGCATACAACTATACAATATTGTAGTCCATGCAACCTCCTCGTAGTATCCAAACATGATATAAAACACAATGATGACACTCCAGTTGCATGGTAAGAGTGCTGGCCAATAAACACAATATTGTACCCCCTAACCGATGTGTTGTTTCTGTCTTCCCATAGGAAAACGTTGGTCCGCCCTAGACTCGTCCCGACCCGAATAAATATCAGGTATAGATAGCGAATTAAAAGTTGACGTGTGGTAACAAAGCTTTTGCTTGTGTAAGTGTTTACGTATGTTATATGAGTACCTTTAAAATTACTATTTTTACATAGTTCCTTTGTCTTGGCATCCCAATAACACATCTCCCTTTTTTTAGCGTAAGAAGACTAGGTGGTTTTTTACAAGAAAAAAACTACATCTACTATTATATCATCACTAATAAAAAAAACTAAAAACACTAATGCTTCAATATTACAACAATAAAAAATTAATTCTCCCATTAATCTCAAAATAAAACCGGGCTTTATCAATTGAAGAGACATACCTCTATTCATGGGTAATATACCTCTATTCATGGGTAATAAAACCGCCACTAGTGTAGATACGTCAGACCAAATACACCGACCTTAAAATAATAGACGAAAAATAGTGTAGGATGAGGTATATACGTCACTCCAACAAACGACAGATGTATTAATGTATATAGTACCATAAATTCTTAGGTATATACTGTGGGATCCTAATCCTAATTGAATTTTAATGATGTTTAGGTGGTGATTAAGAGGAGATGGGTTTGGACGGCTGAGATGGAGTGGAGTGGAGTGGATGGACGGTTGGGATTGGATGGATGGAAGATATTTAGGTGAAGCTCTCTCTCTCTCCCTCTCGTCACTCTCATTTTCTCTCTCTCACGTTTCTCTCTCCCTCAGTGGTTGTACTCCGACATGGAGGTGCGGAGCTAGGGCGAGGTGGAGGCGTTCGTCGGGTGTCGGTTGCTCGTGGAGGTAAGTTGTGGGTTGCAAACCCATCCCTTGTTTCCTCTTCTTTCTCCCTCTCTAAACCCGTCTCGTCTGCAGTGGTTGTGGTTGGGGAAGTGATCGACGAGGGTGTTTGCGGGTCGGTGGAGCGTCGAGGAGTTGTGATCGTTGACCAGGCGAGTCGTTCGTCGGTGGATCGTGATTTTGGGAGAAGTGCTCGTGGAAGCGCCGTAGTGGTTCTTCGAAGGTTTCTTCAAACCTTCACGGTATGTCAAACTTGTAGTCGTAGCTCACTTTTGTCGTGTGAGTATTTAGAAGTCGACGGTAGGCCGAAAGGCTCGTCGCAAGCAAACGTGAAGCAGATTTTACTGCCTGATCGGTCGCCGGTTGGTGCAAATGGTCGACCGTTCTTAATGAGATTTCGGGTTCTGCCTCACAGCGGTCGAACGACTGTGCATTTGAGGCAAGCCTGGTGGTTTTCGGTCGAACGGGGCCACTTTACCGTTCGACCGTGTGCACTGTCATAGGTCGGTTGGGGCGTTGACCATCCAAACAGTCGATCGCCTGTTTGACTCGTCCGACTGATGACTTAAGTTGGATTGTAGTTGGGTTCGACCGATGGTAGTTCGGTCGACCGGTGTTGTTTGGATGCGATGGAGGATTTCCCTGGTGGAATTCGGTCGACCGAGAGTGCTCGGGGGTTCGACCGGTGTTGAGGTTGTGTGATGGTGGATTTCACTGATGGTTTTCGGTCGAACGGGTCCCCTTTGCCGTTCGACCGATTGGTCGTTTTGTTCGTTGAACCTGGGAGGCGACTTTCTAAACGGTCGACCGGTCCTTGACTTTGGTTCGACCGAACGAGTGTGGTTGGTGGGAATTGGTCGAGTGATGGAATGTCGGTCGAGGTAATTGCCCTGTGTTTGTGATATTCGGTCGACCGAGACTCTTGGTTCGGTCGACCGTTTATGTCCAGTTTGGCACATTGGAGGTGCGGTTGTTGTGGTCGTCCGTGTGAGGTGAGTTGTGGTGCCGATGTTCTTCCGGCATGTGTGCTAGTGAGTACGTGTGTTGCGGTGGTTGGGTGAAAGAGCTCTGGAGCCCCCTAACTGTATGAGAGTTGTGGTTGGGTGAAAGAGCCCTGGAGCTCAACTAGTCTGTGCGGGGTTGGGTGAAAAAGCCCTGGAGCTCTGTAGTGCGTTCAGGTTGGTTGAAAAAGCCCTGGAGCCTGAGCATGGACCGCGTGTTAAGGGTTGGGTGAAAAAGTCCTGGAACCCTTAGACGTTAGGGTTGGGTGAAAAATGAAAGGAATGTGTTCTAAAAGTTTTACTTTTATATGTCAATTATTATGAATTGAATGTGCAAAGATTTTGTTCCTTGATTATGGTATTCGTCTTTTGGAAGTATTAAGGAAGAGACGTTTGGTCCTTAACCGTAGAGTTATAAAAGATAATGGTTTGCATAAATCAAAAGTTATTCACAATCATGGTAATTAACATGGAACATTAATTACCGAGATACGATTGTCGTGTTGGTCATCGATTGTTGTAGCTCTACAAATAATTGACGACACGAGTATATAAAAGAGGAAAAAATTACTTTTATATATTGAATAGACCTAACAAGTAAAACATTATGGAATTGTGTTTCGTGTCATTAATGTTTTTACTGTGTCTTGGATCCTAAGATATGAGACATATCTTTTCACTCAAGAAGTGCTTAATTTGATTATTGTAAAAAACTATCAATGAGTGTAGTGATAAAGACAATAGCTGGTTGAACATGACTTGTGCTGGAAAAGATAGCTAGTCAAACGATTATCATTGCCCCTCTTAATTGTGTGATGATATTAGTGGGCCCATTGATAAAACAAAATTATAATGTGCACAATGTAACTTGAGTTAAGTTACATAGTTACAATTAGCTTAGAGAGATCAAGAAATGAATATAATACAAAGATGACACATTTCTACTTTGTATATATTCTAAATATCATGAGGCAATGGACGGACACAAGTGGTGCACTAACATCACTAAATGGATCGTGTTTTGTTTCGGGTGGAACAAAGACATTTATGTTAATTGGGTAACTATAATGTGTAGCTAGATACCGTTTATAGTTTGAGATATTAAGTGTTTAATATATCTGCCAATTTGACTTAGATCCTCCTATATGTCACACCACAAAACTGGGAAACAAGAGAGTTTATTTTAAATTCATATGATGTGTCGGGTTTCATATGAGAATAGGACACATGTGGTGAATGAATAAAATCAATATGTCATGAGAATTGACATAATTAGAATCATAATAAATTCATATGAGGTATATATATTATGGGGTGTAATAATTTAATATTACATATGATAATATATTATATAAGATGTGAATTTGCTAAAAACCCCAAAAGATCAAATTTTGTTGGAAATAAATCCAAAATTTGACAAAGGCAAAATCGGGGTCAAACACGGTGAACCGTTCATGGTTCGGTCGACCGGAGTATCTTCGGATCGGTTAACCGAATAAGGAACGAGTAAGCGCAATTGGTTGACCGAAATTGTCTGAAGTGCCTAGACAATCGGGTTCAGTTAACCGAGTGTGCACGGTCAACCGAGAAGTAGTATTTTCGGTAGACCGAAGGTGACCCGGTCATCCGGTGACTATGTCCCAGGAGCGATTCTCGGTCCACCAAACAAGAACGATTCTGCCTAAATTATTAAGAGATTAATTAAATCATGGGTGGATTAATTCCAGATTTAATTAAAACGTTTTTTGTGGGTGCTTATGTGGAAATTAGAGATTAATTTTAGGAGAGAATAAGCAAGAGATCATGGGTAAAGAATAACTCTTGATAAGGATGTTTTGTGAGACTATAAAAGGACCTCTACTCCTACTTGTTTAATACTAATGCAAAAATTCTTTCTCTCATTAATCTCTCCCTAATCACCACGAAAATCTCTTAGTAAATTTAAGTTTTAGAGATAAGAATCTCAGGAGCTTAAAGATGAGTTATTAGCTAGATTCTAAACCTTGTTAGAGATTGATTGGCTAGCTCCTTTCTCTCTAATCTTGTTTAGAGTTTGGTGAGCACTCAGAGGCAATTCCGTGGACGATTCAACGGGCAACGCGGCTCCGGATCTTCAAAAAAGTTTTAGAGAACCTTTAGGTATGATTCTACCTTTGTGGTTTATTTTAATAAATGTAGGGTTGCATGGTATTACAATAAACACAAAGTTATGTACATAAAATTAATGAAAATATGAAAATCGATCTTGTATGTTGTATTGAAATTTTAAAAATATATGCATACATAGGGACACGAAATCCTACAAAAAAGCCCTGGAACCCTTAGACGTTCAGGTTGGGTGAAAAAGCCCTGGAGCCCTTGGTCGTGTCGTGGTAGCTGTGGTTGGGTGAAAAAGCCTTGGAGCCCAGCTTGGCGACGTGTGTGTTGCGGTGGTTGGGTGAAAAGCCCTGGAGCCCCGTAACGGTGGTGTGTGCTGTGGTTGGGTGGAAAAGCCCTGGAGCCCAGCCTTGTTGTGTGTTTTTCTTGTTGGTAGAATTGCATGCTAGGGTGTTTCAGTTCATGCATTGTAGAGTTTGGCATACGGGGTTTCCTTCTGGAAACTCAGGCATTATTGCATGTTTGTTTTTCAGGTCGTGATCGACGTTAGGTGGGGTGGTGACCGAGGAGGGGAGCGCCGTTACCAGATCTAGCTTTCTCTCTTTTTGAGGTCGGAGTGATTACTTGTATTTGTGTATAGCCTTTTGATGTAATCACACTTTTGAAATACTCGGATATATATATATATATATATATATATATATATATATATTATGTTGGTGCACCGTCTTCTTGTTTGAGTAATATCCTCTGTTGATTGTTGTGTTATTAAAATTTGAAATTCTTCCGTTGTTGAGGATGTTACATATACGATAGTCGACAAAATATTAATAGACATATGATCCCCTTCAAACATATATACGTCGCTCAGAATGTCCCGCAACATATGCACTTCTAAAAATTGTGGGGGTATATATATACGTCACCCTAGTTTGTTCAGCAACGTATATACGTCTATCGTTATGCAAATATTTGCATAATTAACGTATATAGCCCTTACTTAGAACCTTGATAAAGTATATACGTCATCATTTAGAAATTAGATATATAAAATGTTACAAATTTCTTACTTATATACGTCGGCCTATAACATTTGGGCAACGCATATAGATATATACGCCTATCTTTTACTTGGGCGACATATATAACTCAGAAATCATAATCTTATCTTCGACGATTTTTCTGGTTTGCGAAAGCTACGGAATTAACTTCATTGTACCCCTAAGATACAATAATAGGGATAGGTTAAAAATGTAATTTCATTGTAGAGACTAATTAACTTAACTTGAGTAAAAGAATTTTATATAACAAAAGCAGGGCGGAACCACGGGTGGCAGTCGTCCCCTTGGAATTTCGAAAATTTTATTGTAGTATTATACAATATTTTCTAAAGAATATAACAAAAGATCATACGAGTAGTCGCTCCCCCTCCTGAAACTTTGAAAATATATAAGTTAGTAGTATACAATATTTTCAAAATGGTATAACAAAATATCATCGGTGTGGGCGTCCCTCCTCTTTTTAAATTTTGAAAATTTTAAGGAACCAACATTTTTCTCTAAAAGTTCGTTATTTTTCTTAATATTTAAGGAGATCATACGTCGTAATTTTTTAAATAATAAACATTTAATTAAAATTTCGAAAATTAAGAAAGATTTTTTTTAAACTACCACGATCGCGGTTTGGACCCGCGATCCGTGGACACGGATCGCGCTATAAAAGCGCGATCCGTCTGGTTTTTTTTTTAATTTTTTAGTTTTCGGTTATTATGTTTTTGAGTTTTCAGATTAAGTTTTCAGTTAATTTTTGAGTTTTCAGTTAAAATCAGTTAATCTCAACTAGTTTTTATTATCTTCTCGGGTTCGCACGACACTTCTCTTCTAGTTTTTCTTCCATTCGGAGCTCACACAACACTTATTTCGCAGCTTATCTTGGACTCAGGTAAATTTTACACAAATTTTTTACTTAAGAATATTTGAAATTAAGATTTAATTTCTTTGTTAAATTAAAATTATTTGGAATTGTTTTGTTATTTTCTATTATATTTAATTTTAAATATTAGTTGTATTTATGTATATGTTTATAATTAAATTAAATGTATATACATTTAAAATTTGTATAACGTACATTTACGAAATTTATTATATAATATAAGTATTTGGAATAGTTATTTATTATTTTCTGTTAAATTAAAATTTAAATATTAGTTGTATTTATGTGTTAAATTGTTATAGCTTTCATTATTTCTATAACATGCAATTTGTCATGAAATGTACGAGTAAATTATTTTTTAATTATTATAATTAATTCTGTTTTTATTTTTATGAACAGTTGTTTTGACAAAATGAGTCATTTAAGTAGAAGTCGCTCTGTACAAAATGAACGTGAGTATAATGATGCAGTGGATAGAGAGTAATCCGTGGGATTTCAAAGCCAGTTTAGAACAAGTTGAGCAGTGGAGACGACCTAGAATCGCGACCTCCATTTGCTATTAAGTGGCAATACCCACAGACTTATGAGGTTAGTGCCGCACATAATTGTCTTACACATTACAGAAATGAATTTGAATGTATGTTGGATGAGCATGTAAACTGACAGTCGTATTATGAAAATATGATGTTGCTTCCTGGCCGGGTATTTACTACTGATGCTGCATATTGACTTGCGAGAGTGCCTTTGATTCATTTCTGGATGATTTAATGGCATTATCCAGAAAGAACTATGAGACAATTTGGATTTTATCAGACGACGCCACCGCCAGAACCTCATCCGTGGACAGAACTCAAAAGACTTGATAAGATAGTACATGCGGCCCGACAGAGAGATGATTGGTCAGCGAAACATGAAATTTACATACGAATGTGGGACAGACCGCATATTCTTTCGGAAGGTCGACCATATGATCCGAGAGAAAATCGACGGTATCGTCAGTGGTTTCAGCATAATGGTATGTACACAGTCTACATACGAGGCCAAATAGAGTTCGGTCTAGAAAGGTCGTTGCCACCCCCACGTGATTCTATCGAGAACTTAGGTTACGTTCCTGATGGACCACGTATTCGACGTATGGTATGTTTTTTGAACGACTTTGACGATTATTGTTTGTTGTGTTTTACTATCTAATTTTCAAACTACAATTGCAGGGCTTACGTGGTATTCAACGGGCTAAATTTGTTATCAAGCAGCTGTACAAACGTGGAACTAAGGGACTGTGTAAAATGTTGCTGAAGAGTCACCAACTTGATGCTGTCGACTGCGATCAGGTGCACGAATTTGAAAGAGTACCGTGTGATGCTGGATTACCTGCAGATGTGGAGTCGATTCCTGAAGATGATGATGGTAATAATGAGATTCGTGATGACTGTCCTGTACCAAGAGTTGCAAACCAAACAACATATAGTTTTAGGCTATCCAATGCATCATACGATGATTTTGTCCCAGATCCGTCACAGTTTAGAGGTTCATATACATACGATGACATTGGCGCAGGACCATCGATTGCAGCCAACCCAGTTTGGATATTCTCAAACATACGATGACATTGGCGCAGGACCATCGCAGCCAACCCAGTTTGGATATTCTCAAACATATGGTGACATTGGCGCAGGACCATCGCAGCCAACCCAGTTGGGGCTTTCCCAGATTCTCGAAGATTATCCAACTTATCAGACACCTGGTAGTAATTATGATACCCCTCAGTTGGCGCAAATAGACTTCGGGTCTTTGTTCGATGGTATATTCAGCCCATTAACTGACCAAGGGTATACTTGTGAATTAAATCATGTACCTTCTATAGTTTACAAGACTCAGTCACCTCATTTGCCTGTTCAAAATCAGTCACCTTTTCGACCTGTTGAGTCTCATTCACCTGTTGAGACACAACCCCATTCTGAGTTGGTTCCATACGTCTTCTCTGATGATGAAGAAGAATCAGTGCATGTTGCGACTCCAGTCGGTCGAGGGTGCCAACGCAAGATGAAGACAAAGATTTTCACTCCCATGCAGTAGTTCATATTGTAATTCAGTTGTACTCGCGGTTGTACTTTAAGATCTTATGATTTTGTTTTGTCATTTTAATTGATATGGTTTGACTTATAAATAAGACATTATAAACATTACAACACATTCAACATTACAATACATTCAACATTACAATACATTCAACGTTACAATACATTCAACATTACAATATATTAAACATTACAATACATTCAACCTTCCCTTACATTGCAACGATCGCTTGTGTGATTAATCGAACCACAACCTGTATAATGAGCCGGACCTATCCTTCCTTCCATGACATCCATCGTCATCGGTAAACGTTTTGACCTTCTTCTTCCTTTCTTGACGAGTGTTCGATCAGGTATTATTTTGTCTCCCATATATTCAGGTCAATCCTCTTCCTTCCCGTACACATCGAAGTGACCCTCCCATTTGTGCACTAGAGAGTTGACACTGTAGTACGAATGTGTATATTCATTGGCATTGTAGTTACGTGCGGCACACACTGCCAAAACATGACTGCAAGCGATACCTGTATTTTGTAGACCCCGACACTTACACTTCGGTCTGGTGCCGTCACGTAGAATCACCTTGTAACTACGATCCCTCCTACCTCTAGTTCTGCTCACTCTTTCATGTTTGGATATGACCTCATATACTCCTGTATCGAAATCAGCTATTTTCACCTCATGTTGACATGCAACTGCTGCAGATTTTTCCAATATTTGTGTAACCCTCTCCGAAAAGATGTGTCCTCTTTGTGCCAACACACGTGCATGTTGTCTTCTGTTGTTGAACCACTCCAACAGTTTATAGTATGTCGCCTCTACAATTGCACAAATGGGTAAACCATGAGCTTCTTTGAAAACATTGTTCAGACACTCCGCAGCATTGCTTGTCATTATTCCCCATCTTTGGCCTCCGTCTTGACACAACGACCACTTACTAGGAACTTCCGGTTCATTCTCATTTGTTTCATCTTTTTCCCCTATCCCTTTTATGTATTGTAATGCATCTTTACTCCAATACTCAACTTGTTCCAAACTGGCTTTGAAATCCCACGGATTACTGTGTCTGCATGCTGCCTTGAAGGCGTCAACTGCATATTGATTCTTACAATTTTTTAGCAAGTTTTCGGCAAGATGTTGTGCGCATAAACGGTGAACTGCTTCATTTCCTTCCTCGTGCCAACCGTAACCGGGATTCCTAAAAATGTGTTTAATTGCAGCATGTCGATCAGATATGAGACATATCTTCCTATCTCCAATCACCTCTCGTCGCAACCATCTCATAAACCATCCCCAATTGGATATATTTTCCTTCTCAACGAGCCCAAATGCAAGAGGCAGTAGTTGATTCTTAGCGTCATACCCAACAACAACAAGTAACCTTCCTTCGTATCTACCTTTAAGAAATGAGACGTCTATGCTGATAACAGGACGCAGATATTGGAATGCCTGAATACAAGGACCAAAAGCCCATGCTGCACATTTAAACTGACGGACACCAGCGCATGGTAAAGGGTCAGAATGAACTACAACTTTACTTCCAGGATTTGATTGTTTAATAGCATTTAACAATTGAGGCAACAAAGCATATGAACCCGACCAACTTCCAAACATGTATGCAACAGCAATCTCGCGGGCACGCCATAATTTATTGTACTTTGGATTAACACCTGGAAATATTTTTCTTACCAGACCAAACACCTGTTTAATCGGGAGCGAGACATTATTTTCGACATCTTCACGGATGTTATCAGCCATCATCTTAGCAGTCAGCTGAGCATGATCAAATCGGGCAGCTGTGGACCTGCATATATGCTTATACAGACATTTTCTTATAGACCATGCATCACCCGAACCGGTCCGTGCAGCGTACAACATCCAGCTACACTTTTCATCTTTACATCTCACCCTATATTTGGTTTTGCTGCTGTCTTGCACCTTGATCTCCAGATTATTGTCAATATGCCATTTCGATATTGCGTTCTTCAGAGCGTCTTTTGATGAGAATGCTTGATTCTCAGCTAACGGACCTTCAACTATTACGCTGCTTTCTATAAATGATGTATCTGCAGGAACCCAACTAGAACAATCATGAAAGCTTTTAGCTTGGTGAACCCAACCCCTCCCTCTAAATGGGTTGCATTGGCTTAACTGACTCACGTTCGGACCAATATCTTCATCTTCCTCAACCTCATCAGCATCCTCATCGTCCTCACCTGATGATTCATTCTCTGTATCTATATTGTAATCTTCGTCATCATTTTCTTCTTCATCATCTGTTGGTATAGGCACGAAATCAGAAGTTCTATTCGCAGGTCGACTGGTTTCTGCTATGGTGTTTGCATCACATGATTGTTGAGATATGAAACCTGCACCACTACTACTACCCGGTTGGTTATCTGTAAACATCTCAGCCCTCCACTCAATACTAATACTATATACTAATATTGTTTGTTGGAGTGACGTATATACCTCATCCTGCACTATATACATCCTGCACTAATGGCAGTTGTTTCACCCATGAATGGAGGTCATGTCTCTTCAATTGATAGAGCCCGGTTTTATTTTGAGGTTAACGGGAGAATCGATTTTTATTGTTGTAATTGTAATATTGAAGCAATGTTTTTAGTTTTTATTATTAGTAATGAAATAATAGTAGATGTAGTTTTTTTCTTATAAAAACCCGCGAGTCTTCTTGGCTCTTGCGCTCAAAAAGGGATGATGTGTTATTGGGATGCCAAGACAAAGAACGTGACGAAAATAACAATGGAAAGAGAAGCTAAACTAATATGAATATATATTGCTTCTTTGAAAACATACGTAGCAAGAAATGTTGGAAAATAATATTGCTAGCCTAATCCTATGTTATCTAACGCTGACTGCCCAAATAAAATCTCTTGAACAAGTTTGGGATTTTTGTCGTTGCCCCCACCCCCACCGAAGACAGGAAAAGATGCTCTACATCATAGAGTACTGTTACATTTGTTTTAGAAAAGATAAGTTGAGCTGGAATCGTATATAAGCATGTGTACGCTGAGCCGATGATGCTATTCATGACTAACCTCCAATTATTGCTATTAATGTAATCCTAACCTTGATAACAATAGTAATTACCAGACAAGATGCAAGAGTCACTGTCTTGCTAGCTGGAATATTACGAGGAAGACACACATACTAACGTCATGAAATACATAGTTACTTCGTCCCTGCTAAGTCGCAATAATTGGGGGTTGGCCATGTTGAAAAGCATCATCGGCCTTGGATTTCGACCGCAACTTACCTTCATTAATTAAACACGTGAGGTCGAGTCCTGGTCTATTGTCTCGAGACACTTGACCATAATTGCTGGAAAACTTTTCTTGTTCTTGATTTTAAGAAACTTTTGCATAAAAGACTTCTTTTTTGCACTAGGGTCCCTCCTGCCTTTTCAATTAAGTCATTTATGTCTTGCAATCAGGTATTTGGTCATTACAAATAAGTCATCAACGCTTCCAAATTAGTCTTTTGTTCTTGCATTTGAATCTTTTTTTCATTTCCCTTCTTTATTGCTTAAAACTTGAATTACATACAATACAAAACCCGACATTAGTGCAGAATAAGGAATAAATGTCGCCCAATACACGTTTGTCTCCCATAAATTCGACGTCTATAGTTATATACATCGAGTTTACTGGTAGTTGACGTCTATATGCACATGCAGACGTCGGTTTTTTAATAATCGACGTCTATACCTCGTTTAAAAAATGTTAAAAACTATAAAAAAATCAAGATTTTGAACTCACAAACTTTCAAAGTTGAAACCCATTTAAACTAACATAACTCAGCAAAACTTGACCATAGGAGGCCACTTCGATGTCATTGTAACTCTAAACAAAATAGGCGTGGTTGTTCCAATTGACCGACGCCTATTCCCCATAGTATAGACGACGTCGCGTGGCCTTATGATCGACGTCTATAGCCCCATAGACATTATGTGGCCTTATGACCGATGTCTATAGGTCTAAATGAAACCGTTCAGACGTAAACATTTTCATTATCTTTTATAACCCGACCAAACCCTAGCCACCTCCACGACCCCCGACCTCCTTCGCCACTGCAGCCACCTTCGCGACCTCGATCACCCACCTCCAGGACAGCCACGACCCCCGACCACCGCCACCACAACCATCATTGTAAGTTTCGTTAGAAAACATCATTAGAAATATATAACATTGCTCCCACCGCCGGGAAGGTCAGATTTTGAGATCAATTTAGGATTTCAGATTCGTTTTGGGATTGAGTTATTTATTTATTTGGTGTAGTTGTGCACGCGGAGGATTGAGCAACGTTGCTTGATTAAGGCTTATGGTTGTGCGAGAAGTGTCCAAGATTCCGCTTGTGAGTTTTTCTTTGTTTTTCTACTTGTGGTTTTCGATAGTAATCGATTCTTATGGTTGAGTTTGTCGGTCTGGCTTTTTTGGTTATGAATTCATGATTGAGAAATATGGAGATTAGTACTAATGGTCATTGCTAGCTGCATTTTGAACTAACTCTAGATTAGAGTAGAGGTAATATGAATCTATCATTTTGGATGTGTGTTGATGGTTTGAATAAATGAATATTGTACTTTTGTTTTTAAGTACGTTGTGAAATGCTTGTCAAATATTGGTGTTAAAATGAGAGTTGGCATATATTGTAAGATGTCTTGATGTTTATCATATTTGTAGTTACCCATGTTCCTAAAGATTTAAACATTGTATGTCTAATGTCAAACAACAAAAAAACAGGGCAAAAAATAATATATGGCCATTATCATGAGAGGTAACTTTCTTAATTGAAAGTAATAATTAGAATTTGATTTTGTAATAAACTTCTAATTATATATAATCAAAACTCATTGAATGTTTGTAGTTCAACGTCTCGAAGCTAATTCTGCATATTGGTTTGATCCTTTGGGGTCGACTACATTAATGACATCTATAAATAAACTTGTTTCACTATAAGTTCGTTTTAATCATCGTATTTGTAATTCGTGTATGTTTATTAGTATTATCGATTTCATATTGAATAACTTGTGTTACTCGGGACTATGAAGGTTTACAAAATGTTGAGTGGAATAAGGACTACAATAAATATGGGCTTAACCTGACATGCAATGTGAGTAAGTTTCTCCATTTTTTTGTTAATTTTTTTAAGCACTTGAACGTATATTTACCGAATTTATATCTTTGTAGTACTGCAAGGCGACTGGAAATACTGAATGTGGGTACTACGTTATGAGATACAAGTAGGAAATTGTCGAGATTGCACCTGAAACGTAGAGCTATTCGAGGTAATAAAGATCATTTTCAGTGGTATAATTATAGTTTCATTATTTACATATTTATATTGTGTAATTGTATTTGCATAGGTCTTCTAAAAGACTAGTGATCCATATATTCGCAACGTGAGCTCGATGTTACCCGCAAGCAATGGGCTCATTACTTTATTAGCAATATGTTATTGAACTAGAATGTCATGATTGTAATTTTATTGAACCACATTCTTTGTAATATTTTTTTCTTGAATTAACATTATTTGACTACAATTTTTATTTTAATACGATCAAATTTTTTGTGAATGATTGTGTTTATGAATTTATGAATATATGGCTAAATGAAATTAGTTAAATTTGTGTATGGTTGTGCAGGATTAATGAAATTTGATTATGCGTATTTTATCATTTATTTTTTTAATTTGGGAAGTGTACTATAGACGTCGATTATTAGGTTAACCCAACGTCTATACCCCAGCATAGACGTCGACGATCAGCACGACCGATGACAAGTCTTTTTTGAAGGGGAATAGATGTCGGTTGTAAGTATAACCAACTCATATTCCCTTCGATTGAACGCTGGCTATTTGGATAACCGACGTGTATTTCCTTAGAGTATACATCGGTTGTAAGTATAACCGACGTGTATTCCCTTAGATTAGTGACCGACGTCTAGGTATAAACGACCCATAGATAGACGTCGGGTTATGGAACGCCAATAACCGATGTATAGAAGTTGTATATCCGACGTATATTCTCTATTATGCACTAGTACGAGTAGCAAAAATATGGAGTAGAATAAAGAATATATAACATGAATTCACTGTATGATATGCTACTAATCACATATCTGACACAAAATAAGTGCATATCCTTTAATGGGTCATCCAAGTCTTTAACTAAAAATTTCGTCTCGATCTTTATTTCAAAATTAAGAGAAAGATGGTTCCACTTTAAAAAAAATACATCTACTAAAGCTAAGAATGAATTCATTTAAGGTACAGAAATATTAAGAAAAATAACAAACTTTTTATAAGAAAAATGATGGTTCCTTGAATTTTCAAAATTAAGAAAGATGAGGACTGATGATATTTTGTTATACAATTTTGAAAATATTGTACACTACCACATTAAATATTTCCAAAGTTTTAGGATGGCGACCACGTACTACGTATTTTGTTATACTATTTAGAAAATGTTGTATAGTACTCCTTTAAAAAAAATTGTAATTCTAGGGTGACGACCCCGTTTCCACCCATGCTTGTTATATTCTTTAACTCGAGTTAAGTTAACCCGTCTCTACAACGAAATTATATTTTTAACCTATCCCTATTATTGTTATCTAGGGGTACTATTGGAAATATGATATCAACATCCCTAATGATCAAAATATTTGATTATCTTCTCCAATTACGACCACGTGCTCTTCACACACCCCTTCCTGACAAATCCCTTTTCTCGACAATGATGGCGAGTGGTGCATCAACAATGATCGAGAGAGGCATATTGACGACTATGCGTATGTTTACGGTGAGAGACACTTTGTCAACTGCGACGACAAGAGCTTCATCGATTCACTCATAATTCTTTGGATAGCTTTCTACTGTGCTATTTCATCATACAGTTACATGTCAAAAACTTTGTAGATGTCACTTCATTTACTATAAAGCTTGATAAACGTAGGAATGTAGAAAATAAATTAGTTTTTGGTTTTGTGTTATTGCGGTAGAATTGACATGATTTGGTCGTTCACTTTTAGTTTTACTTAAGAGATAACATGCTTTACTTACTTTTCCACGTTGGCAAGTGCTATTAAGATCTTCCAAGGCTAGCCAACGCTTATGCTTGGAGGTGTTGAACGTTTACAATAAGAACACCATTAATCTTAATCTTATTTTTTCTTCCAACTCAATTTCTTTTTCCGTCATATCAGCAAAAATACTACGCAATCCACCATGCAAAAATACTACGCAATCCACCATCCAACCTAACCAATTTTTCACTTCTTAACTTCAACCCCACTTTCAACACTCTCTCTCATCCACATAATTTTTTTACCTCATTTTCTATTTCATCACAAAAATACATAAACTACTAAATAAATTATTTCTACAACAACTTAATCTAATTAAATTATGCTAATTGCCAAAAAATTCAAAAAAGTAGATTTAATAATGGTCACTCCAACGGGTCGGTCAGTCGGGTTGGTTTGAGATTTATCGGTAATTCTCTACCGATTTTTGGGTTACTAATTGGTTTTTAGGTGAACCTGGGTAAATTCATGTGTTCTATTTTGCTATGTAATTTTCTTTAATTACGTACATTTATTTTTACTAATTTTAATCAATTATTTTACTAATTTTCATTAATTATTTTTGTTTATTTTAATTTTCAGAAATTAATTCTAATTATATAAAAACATATACATATCAATTAAATATTATTTAACAAATAAAAAAACTAATTTTTAATCTTTATTTTAAAAAAATTAAAAAAATTGGACCAACCCGGGTCGGAACCCAGGTCGGATCCGCGACCCAACCTGCCCCCCCCCCCCCCCCCCCCCCTGAAGGGGCCTGAGGTCGGGTCGAGACCCGACCCAAAAGTCCATCCGTTAAGGATGACCTAAGAAATTGATGGATATGGTCTTATGAGATTGTACATCAAAAATTAATATTACTTTTTTTAATGAAATCTATTTCTTTTGTTGAATCTAATCAGAACCAATTGATTTTCGAGGTTTGAGTTGTTCTTTATCAACTCACGTCGGAAAATAAATTATTTTGCTAAAGGAGAGTTTTCACTTACTCTCTTTTTTAAATAAAGTTAAACCACACTTTAATCATAGTTAACTAAGGGTATTAGTGGGGCAACTTCGAAATTTGAGGAGTATCATGATAAAAGTCTTAAATTGAGGGTACTGATGAAAGTGGTCTTGATTTGAAGGATATTTGTGAAATTCAGCCTAAATAATACCAAGTATGTCAGAGTGTGGATATATATACCTTTGTGTAGATACTATATATACGACCTCTAGACGGGGCAAAGAAATAACACTCTCTAGAAATCCAAGAGATCACATTAAATAGTTGCTTTCTACGTATCTCTAGTTCTTCAAATGGATTCCTTCTTCCCTCAATCTTTCATTGACCACCAATCTTCTTCCTCCTCTTATTTCTTCTCCGAAGTTAACCAGTTCCAGGAAGGCCCAGTCTCCGAACCGGAGAAGGAGAAGAGCTACCGAGGGGTACGCCGGAGACCATGGGGGAAGTTTGCAGCGGAGATAAGAGACTCCACGCGTAACGGCCAACGAGTTTGGCTTGGAACCTTCAAATCCGCCGAGGAGGCGGCGTTGACGTACGACCAATCAGCATTCATGGCACGTGGGCCGAGGGCAGTGCTCAACTTCCCCGTGGAACGTGTGGTGGAGTCGCTACGGAGCCAGAAGAAGCCCAACGAGGGGAGTTCTCCAGTTCTGGCCATCAAGATGAAGAACTGCCTACGGAGGAGGAGGAAACTCTCTCAAACCAAAGGAGCGAAGCCGGCGGAGATGTCGATCGAGGAGAAGATGGTGTTGGAGTTGGAAGACTTGGGTGCGAACTACTTGGATGAGCTGCTTGCCCAATACGATCAGATGGGCAGTCACAGCAGCAGTGGTGGTGGCCCTTTGATTGGATTTAGCCCCTGATGCTCAATTACGCGAGTGGCCTTCATTACTTTTTGGTGTCAAACAATTCTTGTATTGTATTTGTTTTCGTGTTTATTGATTTTGCCTACTATTTTTTAGCATTCCCTCTTGTGTTTATTTTTCTTCTTAACTCTTCCGACATATTTCTAGTTCTAATATCTACGAAACAAACCAAAACAAATATGATTTGGCAGCATGTAGGCTAACTAACAATGATTTGCTTGTAAGAAGCACTACCGAAGGGTTTTCTCACACATCGACTTTTCATTTCAAGATTTGACGACTCAAATGGTCAAACATACATAGTTTTTTTCGTGTGCGTGTTTGCTCTTTTGATTTTATCAAATATACTTTCTAACCACTACTACTTCTCGGTGATCATATTCAACTGAAGCTGTAGGAAATGCTCTTGACAACTTTCTTAATTTGTGATCTTCTTTGATCTCACTACCGCAATGTCAATGTAATCAGATGCAGATAACTTGGCATCACGGCTGGAGACCAATGGCTCCGCACGACATCTGAGGTAAGCATGGAATCATCTTTGGGGTTATGACTGTGTGGGTTTTTTTCATAATTAATCACGTTGCAGTAAACAGTCAACAAGAGCTCGCCAAATTTTTAACAAGACGTGAATGGATAAAGGAATTTATATAAGCAAAAATAGTCGCTTTCGTGCTTGAAATGGTTTTTATATATATAAATTGCTTGAAATAGTCAAAAGAATTAACACTAATAGGAAGGGCCTCACTAATTAATTGTGCAAGAACTAACTTTTTGTCCTGAGCTTTAGCTTTTCACTGTTGCTTGTGGTTAACTTCTTGACCTCAACTTCCCCAATTCCTAGATTTCTTTTGAGAACACTTTTTTTGGGCAAACCAGCTAAGCTTTTTGGATGGATGTACACCATCTACCGGCCTCTTTTATTGTCAAACAAATATCAGCATGGGTACCTAAATACCTGTAAGTCATCTCCACAATAATTTTCTAATTTCTTACAAGATCATTCTCTCATGTGATGTACACACGGATTTGAAGGTCACTGGAACCAGCAATTTACGAGCATAATATTCTAAGTTACAGCTACCTTATGTACCCCCTTGGGTATTTGTTGGTAGTTTTAATTGAAAATAGGAAAGGTGAGATGCAAGTCAAGATGGAAAAGATAGAAGTGGTCACTTACTGTTTACAGAGATGGAAGCAAAAATTTAATAAAAAGTGACAAAAGTTAAGTTGGACTGAGTTTGTACTTTAATTGGTTATTGTGGAGGAATTAGATAATTATATAATATGTAACCCTACAACCTAATATATCGACCCCTATACCAATCGAACATTTTATGTATGCTTGCTTGCGTATGTAACACCTAGAACGCAAACCCGCCACAAAAGCAATACATTTGGAACAATAAAAAGCACAATGTCAAACAAATCCGACTTAGAAACTTTGTAAAGAAGTTAATTACCTCATTTAAGAACACAATAGGTTAACATTTACGTTGTGTGAGTTGCTAACACCTCGCAAGAGGTATTTTATAAATAATTTTAGGTCTTCCGACACAGTTTTACAAGTAATCATCTTCGACTTCTTTAATTTGGTCTGAATAGATTCGGCCAGTAGAACGTGAGTACATATTTTGATTATATGGATGATCTTCTACATGTCTTACTCATATTCTGGTTAGCAAGAAGAAAAGACATGATGTTTTAGATAACTCCGTTGAAAATTGGTTTATATTTGTTAATGCAGAAACATGATAAAACGGTCAACCGGTGGAGGAGTTCGGTCAACCAATTTTATCAAGAGCTCTCAGGATTGAAGAACGTATTGAGAATTGAACTTAATCGTAGGTGGCGACTTAACCCTACGTGGCGTCCTAGTCACCCGCCACATCATCATTGCTTGATGACTCATCAAGGGGGTGAAGAGTCAACACATGAGAAGACAAAATGTTGAGGGAGTGGAAGAGACAAGAGTTTTTTCATTTTTTGTGTAATTTTCGTCCTAATTATGTATGCAATTTAAGTAGAGGGTGTAATGATCTTGAATGATCATGTTTATGTAGTCTTTATATTTGGAAGTTGTAGAGTCATGTAAGTGCCTATATAAAGCACTCGAATTCACCATTTCAAATGAGAACAACAATATATATCAAGCATTAGAAGCTGAGCCACGAAATTGTGTGAGAAAAAAGTGAGTATGTGAGTAGAAAAAAGAAGAAGAGTGTGCATTGCAAAATCGTTTTTTTTACTTTGTGAGTGTCAAGGAGAGAGCCACCTTCTTTCCTTCGTGCCCCCAGTAGAATAGACCAAGAATGGATCTAGTGGTGTCAAAAGAAGGCAAAAGGAATGGTGATCAGGGCGGTCTAAGGCAGCGCACGAGGTGCGCCTTGTAGACCACCCATCGGACGAGGTGCACCTTTTAGACCGCCCAGGAGACAGGGATTCTCCTGTGGTGGGTTGATCAGTAGCTCCCCGTCCTCCAACATCTGGTATCAGAGCCTCGTCCGATGGGAAGCTCGGGAATGACCTTGTTTGGTCATGCGTCGTTGCCTCGATTGTCGAAAGGCAACTACGACAATTGGAGTATCCAAATGCGTGTGCTGCTGGGTGCGCATGATGTTTGGGATCTTGTGGAGAGCGGCTTCGAGGAGGAGGCCGAGACGGGAGAAGAAACCGTCGCACAAATCAAAGCACAAAAGGAGAGAAGAGCCAAAGATAAAGAGTGCTCTTTTCCTTCTTTTCCAAGCGGTGGATGAGAGTGGCTTTGAAAAGATCGCTGAAGCGAAGACGTCGAAGGAGGCGTGGGACACCCTTGAGAGGAGCTACAAGGGTGCTGATCGAGTGAGGCAAGTGCACCTCCAAATGCTTCGAGGCGAGTTCGAGGCATTAAAGATGAAGGAATCGGAAGGTGTTGCCGATTTCGTGACGAGAGTTCGCATGGTGGCGAACAAGTTAAAAAGAAATGGGGAGGCGCTGACCGAAGGAAGAGTGGTGGAGAAGGTGTTGCGTTCTCTCACCGAGGACTTCGAGAATGTGGTGTGCAAAATCGAGGAATCAAAGGACCTCGAGAAGATGACTATTGATGATCTAGCTAGCCGTTGGAGGCACACGAGCAAAGAAAGAAGAAGAAAAGACAAGATGTCTTAGAGGAGGCGTTGCAAGCGAAGATGTCGCTTAAAGAGGAGAAATCTCGCAACGTAGATCGTGGAAGCGGTCGTGATTATGGAGGCCATCCAAAAAAGGAGGTCGAATGCTTCAAGTGTGGGAAGCGTGGTCATTTTGCGAAAGAATGTTGGTCGCAAAAGAAGGTGGAGGAGAGCTCCAGCCGTGTCCGTGGTGATCGCGGATCGAAGAAGGTGATTGAGTGCTTCAATTGTGGGAAGCATGGACACTACGCAAGCGAGTGTTGGTCGAAGAAAATGGTGGAAGAAAACTCCAACCTTGTTGCCGTAGAGGAGAATGCTTGCGAAGGAGGAATGACCTTGTTCGTGAATAACGAGGGAATCACAAATCATGTCATGCATGCTCTAGTCGAACATGATGATGGGAGGTGTGAAGGAAGAGAAGAAGAAAGAGAAGAAGTGGCGACTTCTAACCACGAGGAGGTGACAAATCATGCTCAAGTTGATGATGAGCATGAGGAGGAATACGAAGAAAACAATGAGAATGAGGAGCAAGAGGTGGAGGTGGTAGATTCCACCAAGCATGAAGTTGTATTATCCAATGATGAAGAGACGAGACCGATGAAGAAAAGGAGTCTTGATGATCTATATGAGGAAACAAGTGAGCTAGACTTGGTTTGCCTCTTGGATCAAGGTGAGAGCATTCCGTTCGAAGAAACGGTGGTGGAAAAGGAAAGAAGACAAGTCACGATGGATGAGGAGATGGAGTCGACAGAAAAGAATGAGTCTTGGGAGCTAACTTTGCTTCCAATACATCACAAAATGACTAGTTTCGGAAGGGTGTATAAGAAGAAGACAACACCCCAAGGAGTGGGCGAGCGATGCAAGGCACGCTTGGTAGCAAAAGACTACAAGCAAAGGACCGACATAGATTATGAAGAAGTTGTCGCGTCAGAGGCATGCATGGAGAAAATCCCTTTTTGTGTGCCGTATGAACATGTGAGGTTCATATGGTGTGTTTTTTAGCTTATGCAGAAGCATTGCCAATAGGTTGCATGAGAGGATGCGCAACCTACTTGGGATGGAGGATGAAAGAGGATTAAGTTCAAGGAGGAGTATTGAGAATTGAACTTAATCCTAGGTGGCGACTTAACCCTATGTGACGTCCTAGTCACCCGCCACATCATCATTGCTTGATGACTCATCAAGGGGGTGAAGAGTCAACACATGAGAAGACAAAATGTTGACGGAGTGGAAGAAACAAGAGTCTTTTCATTTTTTGTGTAATTTTCGTCCTAATTATGTATGCAATTTAAGTAGAGGGTGTAATGATCTTGAATGATCATGTTTATGTAGTCTTTATATTTGGAAGTTGTAGGGTCATGTAAGTGCCTATATAAAGCACTAGAATTCACCATTTCAAATGAGAACAACAATATATATCAAGCATTAGAAGTTGAGCCATGAAATTGTGTGAGAAAAGAGTGAGTATGTGAGTAGAAAAAAAAAAGTGTGCATTGCAAAATCATTTTTTTGCTTTGTGAGTGTCAAGGAGAGAGCCACCTTATTTCCTTCGTGCCCCCAGTAGAATAGACCAAGAATAGATCTAGTGGTGTCAAAAGAAGGCAAAAGGAATGGTGATCAGGGCTGTCTAAGGCAGCGCACGAGGTGCGCCTTTTAGACCGCCAATCGGCGGTTGGGGGACCGCTGATTGAAAAAAATCCCTGTAGCCCAGGAGACGGGCATTCTCCTGTGGTGGGTTGATCAGTAGCTCCCCGTCCTCCTCCCGTCCTCCAACAAAACGGACGACCGGTGTTGGACACCGTTTGGCCAAATTTTTCAGGGACTTTTTGAAGGTCAGGAACAGTCGACCGATGGTGATTATGGTCAACTGAATAGTTGTTACAAGCTGAAGATAACCGTGAAACGGTCGACCGGTATTGGACACTAGTCGACCGAAATTAACAGGAATCGTTCATGTTAACTGTTCCAGTCGACCGATGGGGATTTCCGGTCGACTGTTGTCCACGTTTTCTGTACGGTTTTATGAGTCTATTTAAGGACTTGTTGGCCATTGTTTGCAAGTAATGCAACACAAACGTATTATTATTATTTCACTGGGAGAGATTAGGGCTACAGAAATATCTAGGAAGAATGCTACAGATGACATATTGTCTCCATCAACTTGTAATCTCGGTTGTTTCTCTTGTTGGAGAAGCGGAAGAAGGAAAGGAAATCGGTGGATGATTCCCCAATGATGTAGGCACGTTGTCGAACCTTGTAAAACACATGTGTTGTGGATTGTTTTAGGTGTGTGTTCGTTTATTGCTTGTTTCTTTTGTCTTGTGTGTGTTTCTTGTTGCTAATAAGTTCGGGAGAAAACCAAAAGTTATTTTTCCGCATTCAATATTTGTTTTGTGAACCGCTGGTGCGTTTTAACCCGACATCTTGCAGTAAGTTTTCCCAAAAAACTCTAATTAATTTCATCACTTAGGTGAGTGTGAAAGTTGGCTAGTTTCTTTTGTTAATATTAGGTAAATTTTATACGCTCTACTGACATTAGACTATATCTTAGAAGAAGGAGAACACAAGACACTAGAAGTGATTATTACATTTAAAAAATATGAAAAGAGTACTTATGTGAAGTTCCGTAACTCTAATATATCTCAACATCTCCTTCATAATGATTTATATTATAAATGAAATGTTTGCTTTTTCTTAATACTTTATTCTCTTGTTTTGCAACTCTGAAAAAGCAACTTCACATCTTCTTGCCGATCGTTAATCTATTTCTCTTACACTAATGATGTGTGAGGTGGTTGTGAGTGTTTACCATTAATAATCGTGGTGGTAGTGAAACGTACAAGTTGAAGTTGTGCTAGTGATCACACTTGTTTAGATGATGTTGTTGTTGACGTCACAAAAATAGAAACAGAGGTGTTTGATATTGAAGTTTGGTTGGATGCAAATTAAGTTGAGGATGTTTCTTAAAGCAATTTTGTAACACACCGAGTCCGAACAGATGCTTATCCGTCTGAACCTGGTGTGTTAAGATACAATCCACGACCATGACCGCTGCGTACTCTGATATTTAATCCATCTGATAGGTCCATAACTAATCTGAAAAATATAATTAATAATTTGTAAACTCGACAACCCGCAAGTTCCAACCGTCAATCAATCATAATCATAATCATAATCATGTGGAAAATAATACAGAATATGACATTCAGTCAATAAGCACAATCAAGAAGCATGCATAACAATTTGGAGCCCTCATTCGGATTCGACCACATCCTGTGCTTCTGAATCTATCAGTCAGTCAGACGCACACCTGGTAGCTCCACACAAACGATAGACAACCATTTTCTCTCTCGGGTGGCTCCACGCTGCCCGCTAGGTAGCTCTTTCTTAACTGGCTCAGCCAGAAACATACATACAGTCACATGACATGTCGACCGAAACACCACCACGAAATCATATGCATATCAATAAAATCAATATCGATACTCAGTATACATGCAACTAAGAATATCAAGAGAGACAAACATGATATGAAATTGAAAAATAGCGAATCAGTACTTACCTCAAAATCTCCATCTTTTTTCTTCTATATTTTCTTCTCAAAATTTTATCTTCTCTCAACTCACTTCTTTCTTTTCCTCACGTTTCCTTCTCTGATTTCTCCTCTTCACGTGATTCTGATTTCCACCAATGGAACTCATGGCCCGAGAGTGCCCCAAGAGGGAGAGGTTGAGGGCTCTAGTTGCCGAGGAAGGCGAAGGATCTGGAGAAGAGGCGTGCACGGGCTCTCTCAGACTCCTGAACGCCATCCGATCTAAGAAAGGTTCGGGGAACTTCTCTATGTGGAGGTTGTGATCAATGGGCGTAAGCTACGCGCCATGGTGGATTCCAGGGCCACACACAACTTCATAGCTGAAGCAGAGGCCAAAGCTATTGTATTGGAGCTGACCAAGGATGGGTCTAAGATTAAGGCCGTCAACTCAGCGGCTCGTAGCGTGGCAGGAGTTGCACGCACACGAGTAGATGTGGGAGATTGGAGTGGCACAAGCACGTTTATGGTGGTGCCTCTCGACGATTTCAAGGTAATCCTAGGTATGGATTTCCTCGTTCAAGCCAAGGTATCGATAGCAGCTCATCTAAGTAGGATTTTTATCGCCGAAGGTCCAATACCATGCTTTGTGAAGTGCACGGGAGATGAGGCTGTACCACAAGAGGCGCAAGTCTGCCACCTTGCAGCCTTAAGCCAGGAGACGCGGGGATCCTAGGGATGGAGCTAGGCCACGAGGAGGCGGGGCCCCTCGAGCTCAACAAAGATATTAGGGAACCCGTAGGTTTGTGGAGCCTGGAGGAACTTGAGGAAGAAGAGGGCGTGTGGAGCCCTATTGTGTTCAGGGAGGTGGACACAGAGATAGTCGGGGATCTCTTGGGACATCCAGCTAGCGGATGGGGAGATATGCTACCAGACCACGAGGAGGACGAAGGGGTTGTCCACGAGGCAACGAAATTGTTGCGACCCGAAGGTTCCGAGGAGGAGAACCTGGGCAGCGCGGGGTTAAGGAGGAACCCAGTGAGGCAGGCGCGCCCTCAGCACTCGTTCAAGGGAACATGCGCCAAGGTGCTGAATCGGAGGAAGAGGCGTATAAGGGTAAGGTGCAACCTGGAAACAGTAGCCGAGGTGTGTATCCCCACAAGGCATCGAAGACACCAAGGGGCAAAAAAGGAGGACATCATCCAAATCAGGAAGGAATTCTTGGAGGAGTTCAAGAAGGGAGGTCCTCAAGCCCTACATAGTTGCGGGGAGACGCAACAAGACCTTTGTAGGATAAGGTCTGTCGCCAATCGATTCGAGAGGTTAATCTCCACAATCTATTCTTCGTCGAGGACGACGAATGGGTTGGGTGGGGGAGATTTGTCACCACCTTGAGATCGAGGATGCCCGAGGGTGCGCCATACCGGGCTGGGTTCGTGAACTTGGAGCATCACAAGGAACTACGAAGCACACAAGGCAAACCAAACGCGAGGCGTGAGGTGAGCAACAGGGGTAGCCCAAGTACCCCCCCTGGGTTTTGCAAGGCAAGCGCCAAGGAGGTTCGAGACGCGCGGGCATGCGCACACGCAAGGCGAAGCGTGAAGGAGGAATCAAGTGGCAGGCAGCGGCAAAGCGCGTGCAAGAAGGCAAGTAGTCGAGGCTACAAACATGGAGCGAAAAGCCTAGTCTGAGGACGTGCGCGTAGCACGGGCGCGAGGAGGCTATGCTGAGGCAACATGCACACGCACGGGGCGCGAGCATGAGCAAGCGAGGCAAAGGCGCAGATGTTCTAAAGCCTATAGCACGATTGGTAGCTTGGAGCGCGAGGCGCGTGGAAAAGCACCAAGGCTTGGAGTCCGGGGACACCCAAGCAAGGGTCAGAAGGCATCAGCAAGTGAGGCGCATGCATAGCACTTGGGAAGTGCGAGAGCATGCCCGGGCAGCACTTAGGCGCGCCATGGAGGCGGGCATGAGCGGGCATTGCTTAGAAAGGAGGCGCAGGAGCTTGGGAGGCTAAAGACCATGAGTCAACACCAAGTCAGCACAAGGAGACCAAGTGAGGATCGTAGTCAACACGAGTCATCACCGGTCAACTGGTGGAGGATGGTGCGGGCCGACGAGGACTACCCATGGGCGAAGCAAGGACCGAGATTGGTGACCAGGCAAGGCGTGGGCAGCCCAACAAAGGCGTGGAGACCAAGTCAAAGGAGGAGGCTACATTCGTGGAGACGGTTATGGACTTGGTCCACCAACCGAAGGAAGAGGGAAGCGTGGGCTGAATGGGTCAGCCCCAATACGCACATGTCTTCCTTACATGTAGGTATTCGGTTTGGAATGAGTAAAAGTCGTGGTGCATGCATTCCTTGAAAATAGGAACCGAATATGCACTTCCTTAAAAGTAGGATTCGGTTAAGGAACGGGTCCATAACCGAACGGGAGGAGTGCGAAGGATTTGAATGGGTCAAACCCACTTGCGCAACTTCCTATTTTGAGGGACGGTTTTGAAGACATATATTCCAGCAAATACAACATGTCTCCCACGTTTCTAGCCAGCCTAAACCGAAGGGTTCGGTTATGACAAAGTGGCGCCTACTTGTGGGAATTAATCCGTGATAGAGGAAGAGTTGGGAACGATTCCTAAGGACTAATTCAGCCACAACTATTATGCGGGAGAATAGAGAGCTATTCTCTTGCAACCGAAGGAAGGTGGGTTGGGTGGCATCCAACCGTGCTACAAAGTAGGACTTTGAAGCATTATAAAAAGGGGACGCCTCCCATAAGTGCAAATCCATCGAATCAGCATCGAATCTGAATTGAATCAAGGATCATCATCCAAGATCAGATAGGATTCCCTCTATAGTTTGAGTTTAGATTTGGGCGTGAGAGAGTTTCTGTGAGAGAGACTTGTGAGCGAGAAATCTATTGTAATCCCTTTGGGACGTTTCTTCTATATCTAATAAAAGAGATTGTTCCGCCATCATCTTTCAGTGTTCTTGCGTGGGGAATTTGGGATGTTTGGGGGCTTGGCAATTGTGAGGGTTGTGCAACCTTAGTTTCCGCGTGTGCTTGTTTTGGGGGCTATTCCGCTAGTTCCCTACTCTGAGGGTAACCGAAGAGTTGTGCGGTTGTGTTGGTGTTTTCGGTTATTCCTTGCGAGGATAGAGCGTTTGGCTGGGCCAAAGCTCGAAAAAGTTGAAATTTGAGAGTCTCTAAAGGACTCCTAACACGACCGGTGACACCTACCATATAGATATAAACAAATAACAAATAAATAAATGAGATTTTAAATTGAGATGTTGGTTACTCCCCAGGGGAAAGCACCTTGACTGCACGCATCATCTCCAAGTTGTGTGTACGTGTGTGTTTTCTTTTCTGATGGTATCCAATTTGTGTTATTGAAATTGTTGTTTTAATCCAAAGCAGTTCTATTACGAGTTCTTAGTACGACCCTTTTCTTGGTTCTACAGTTATAGTTTATGTAATATTGTAAAACATTGTGGACCTCCGCCCGTCATGGTTTTGTCGGTTTGCAGTCACTATCTTATATAAAGTGATATCAATAATCAAGATCAAGAACGGTCAGGCAGATGCCCCAGTGGCCAAGTGGGACTTTCCACAGTATCTTAATATATAAATCAAATTATTGTTTTTTTTTTGAAAGTTGATATTGCAAATCAAATTATTGTTAATGGTTGATAGTTGATACTTTGTCCCCCTTTTGTGTGGATCACCTATTCTCTCACTGCTGGCTAATCAAGTCGGACTAGCATTGGGCTGAGATGAGTAGCAGAGTTATACTAATAAAGCTAATATTAGATTTTAATTGAATAATTCACTTTTATAATGCACGGAGATATATAAAAAATATACAATCATGTTAGTTGGTGATACCTTTGTGTACGTATATGATACGACTCTATTCGAGAGGAGTCTACTCTCCAGGCAGGGGTGGAAGAAGAAGTTTAGGGAAATCTTTTTGCTGCCTTTTCTTTCATCATAAGGTCCTCTTAAATAAGAGAATTATAATCATACTTCCCAAAATTGTGGGTTACCAAACATGTAAATAGGAAATAACCAAAAGGGAAATTGCAAATAGGAAATAACTTAATAAGGGAATGTTCCTGTAATAGCAGTCAATCTGATGTAGTCATTATAATTAAAGATTTAGTTTATTGGGAGCCTTGATAATCCTCTTCTCCTTGTTGACTGCAATACTTGATTGTGCCATTATGTTGGTGGTTGCATCAGTATACAACCGGTACTACAACATAGGCAGTGCACTCTCAACAAACATAAGAATCTCTCCTTCCGCGGATAACATTGCTAGCTAGTTTTATATTTCCGTAGCTAATTCGGAAGAGATGGATAGGAGCCTATGGCTTGAAATGGATTTTTCCCCACTGATAAAGCTTAAAAAAAGAAATTTTGAATGCTTGCACGACTTTGGTAATAAAAAAGCTCCAAGTGGTTTTGCACATGACACAAGATGATAACTTTACTTACTCCTAGATCTGCAGGTGTTATATATTACCATTTGAGGTATAAATTATTATACATATTAATTAAAACCTTCTCCAACACGCTGAAATCACCTTATTGTATTCGAATTTTAAAAACAATTATGACTTAAATTATCTTACAGTTTGACCTTCAGTTTGGAGGGCATAATCATGTTAAAATAAATGAGCAAACAATAACATACCAAAGAAAACTATGGGTCCATGGTGGTGCAAGACGGAAGGCAGTAGCAGTGATGGTTTTTCTGAAATATAGCCCTCAATGCCAACAATGCCCAAGAAGTGGTGGTGGAGATGTTGGTGCGGTGACTTTTTCAAGCCAAACCATCGTCCACATTAGTGTAACATCTCGAAACAGCGGAAATTTAAATAATCAAGACATCACTCAGATCAAATCATCAACGAGAATGTTACTCGAATAAATCAACAGTCGGTGCACCAATAATACAACAGAGTTTGTCAAAAGACGTGATTACAACGATACAAAGAAAGACAGATAAAGTAATCACGACGACCTCGAAGAGTCCAATGAGGATCCTGGCCCCAAAATGTGTGCGCCCGCTGTCACCACCCGGCAGAACCTACTGCGGTCCTGAAACATGAATCAAACAACGATGCCTGAGTTTCCCATTAGGAAACCCCGTATGTCAAGCACTCCTAAATGCATGCAATAGTACGGTAAAAGAACCTATCATACTAATAGCATGTCATGTCACATCTGCAATGCATCAAATCCCTCAACATGGTAAACGGGACCTCGGTCCAACAACAACGACCCTCAACAGGGTGCACAAGGACATCAGTCCAGCAACAACAACAACGGGTCTCCCTCGGAAACCTACCGTAGGCACATACGGTCTTACGGACAGTACGCGACGCGTCCCCCCACACGCGACTACTCAAGCCTAAGGGATCGGTGAGGAGCGTCTGCACTTCCGTGCAAGGAACCACGTGGTCAACACCACCTTCGACGAAGTCGTAGCCCGGTCGGTCAACATCCCAGGATAGGTGCCCAATCGGGGATCCTCGCTGGCACAACCTCAGCGGCATCGTCGGCACAACATCGGCGGTACAACATACGTACGGCACAACATCGGACGGCACAACCACAGCCGGAACATCGTCGGCACCATCATCGCCGGCAAAAACCTCGGCGGCATCGCCAGCACATCCTCGGCGGTACAGCATACGTCCGGCACAACATCGGACGGGTCCAGACCGTAGTCTGCAGGGTCATCATGCTCCACGAGCCATGCGTCACACGCATTGGGATCCGCGATCCCTCAGGTCTGCTACTCATCAGAGAGTAAGGCAACAACTCGTCACACCACGTCCAATCCGGAGGTGGGGCGACCCAAGTGTCCACACTCTTCCACACGGCGGTCCCTGGGCGGTACGAGCACGTACCCGCCATCACCTCCCGGCTCACGCTCTAAGCAAGGACACGGGTTTCCGTGGACAGAGTTGACGATCACAAGACCAGGAATCCAGTTTTGCACACAACCGGTTGACCGAAAAAGTCTAACCGATCGACCGTCCCCAATAGGTTCGGTCGACCGAAAGTCTACAACGGTCGAACTATTCTGCGCATCACTTAAGTCCAAACGGTCGAACAGAAGTCTAAAACCGGTCGACCGAATACGAGGTCAAAATCCGGAGTTGGTCAAAATCACCAAAGACTAATCGGTCGACCGAAAACTACCAGGGTCATCCTAATAGTCTACGTCATATAACGGTCGAACAATAAACACGAACGGTCGAACGATATGCATAAAATAACAGGTACACTTAAGTTCCGGTCGAACGACCACAAGGAACGGTCGACCAAAAACAGACAGGCAATCCGATCCACCAGCAAAATGCACGACCGGTCGACCGCCCCAAGGCATCGTTCGACCGGTGATGGTTAAAATCGGAAAATACACTAGATCCGGTCGACCGCCCATAGGTACCCGGTCGACCGTTGGTCGACTTCAACCTCGCGCCAGCCGAGGATTTACGCAAATCTCGTCGCCGGGGAGATCTCCGACCTCCCCCGACCGACCAACAACAACCCACCAACGTGGGGAAGCAACACAAACAAGCTAGAAGCCGGCATACCTCAAGAGAAGGACGAACTACGCTGGAGCACCGTTCGCGCCTCCGTCACCTCCTCGACAGCAACCACCTTCGCACGCCTCACCTCCTCGCCTCCGCGACTCCGAGCTCGGCACCGCACGCCGGAGCAGTCGCAACGTCCTCTGGTCGAATGAAGAGAAGAGAGAAGAAAGTGAGAGAGATGGGTGTATGAAAATGGAAGAAGAAGAAGGAAAGAGGGACGGATTTTGGTTATAAAACCCAAAACCAAACCCCCAACAGCAACCTCCTCCCTCAACACCACCCTACAGCCCCCAACCCATCACCTTACTTTCCCTTCCCCGTGCAACCCACTGTTCATCACCCATTCCCCATGCAAATCACCCCTTAAACATCAATAGCACCTTAATCCCTAGGTTAGGGATATAACAATTAGAGTCGGGCATTAGGAGAAATTACAAGTACCTCCCACCGTAGCGTTGAGGTCCATTAGAGTGTATCATTCCACCTTCGTATTGTTCTCAACATATAATTGTATGATTTTGTGCTTTCTCCGATCTACAATATTAATATGGTTCGCACTAATTTTTTGTTCTTCAAATCAATCTCAACTGTTCGTTGATTGATTTTTTGGGCTCTTTAAATCGATCTTGGTCATCTATTAAAATCTCACTAATTTTTTGTACTTCAAAATGATCTTAGTTGTCTATTAATACCTTCCTAATTTGTTATTCTTCAAATTGATCTTAGTCGTTCATTGATCAAAAATGATATTTAGTTTTTTAATAATTAACCCATAAATCCATGATTAGTCCATGAACCCCACGATTTCACATTGTCAGATAAGAAAATCACAATTCATACAAAAATAAAGAAAAAACAAGTTAATATTTTAATATTGATTAATATAATTCTCTCTATTAGTTTTTGCTCCCTCAAATTGACCTTAGTCGCTCGTTGATTTTTTTTAGTCCTTCAAATCGATTTTGGTCGTATATTAAAATCCTACTAATTTTTTATCACTCAAATTAATATTTATGGTCTACTAAGACCTCTCTATTTTTGTACCACAAATCAATCTGAGTCGTTCATTGAGTAAAAATGATTTTTAGTTTTAATAATTAACCCGTAAACCAATTATCAATACATGAACCTCATGATTTCACATTGACCATATAAGAAAATCACATTCCATTCAAAAAAACTTGTTAAAAGATTATGGGGAAGGACCAGATCAGTGAATATGAAATTTTACACAATGAAGAGAAACCCATATTCAATGGTGTGTTTAATGCATCAGGCGAGACGTTTGATTGCTATCCATTGCGTAGTGGTTAGGGTGTGCATAAACTGACAAAAGTGTCCGGTACTGTGATATTTAAATATTGAAGAGAACCACAAACACTAAGGTATAGATGTGGGTCGGAAAGAGGATATCCAAGCTGAGCCAAAATTGGTGTAGGGAGTGGTGTCGACACGGGTTTGGTGTCACTAAGCTTTAGGTGCCACAATAAGTCCACCACATTGTAGGATTCCGTGTCCATATGTATGTGTATATTTTTAAAAAATTATACATGCATACAAGATCAATTTCCGTATTTTCAACAATCTCATGTACATTATTTTATATTTATTCTAATATCATATAATCTACATATATAAAAAATATAAGAGAATCATACCCAAAAGTTCTCTAAAATATTTATGAAGATCCGGAGTCACGCCAAATCGTCGGTTGATTCGACTCCAAGTATTCATCAAACTCTAAACAAGATTAGAAAGAAATAAACTAGTCAATCAATCTCTAATTAAGCTTAGAATCTAGCTAATAACTCCTTTAAAGCTCTCTGAGATTTAATCTTCAAAAGCTTGAAATAATTAAGAGAAATTCGGATGAATTGGTGGGGAGGTTAGGGAGAGAATTTTGCATTAACATTAAATAAGTAGGGAGATGATACTTATTTATAGGCTCTCCCAACACCCACATCATGGGTTACCCATTAACCCATGATCTCTTGCTTTTCTCTCTCTTAAACCAATCACAAATTGACACATAATCATCGTTAAAAATGTGTGACCATAATTGGAATAAATCCAACCCATGATCAACAATAATCTCTTAAAAATTCTAGCAAAATCGTGTTCACTGATCGACCAAAACTTGCCTACCAGTCGACCGGTAGGCAGTTAATTGCGGTTTTGATTGGACCACGAAACCCGGCGGTCGACCCATCACGGACTCCTAAAGCTACTGTGATATTTCGGTCGAACAAAACACACAAACAGTCGACCGATTCTATATGAGAAACGGTTACTGGAAGTTTTCTGTTGGACTGAGTCATAAGTCGGTTGACCAATTACCACCAAGAAAATTCATGGAAGATTCTGTAAGTTTTCGGTCGAACCACGACTTCTACCGGTCGATCGATTAATCCCAGAAAAAATATCCGGAATATTTCGGTCGACCAACACATCAATCCGGTCGTCCGCTCACATACGCAATGGCTACTGTGAATTTTCAGTCGACCGGTCTCTGAAAACGTTCATATATCATGTAACAAAAATTTTGGATTTATCAAATTTTGGATTTAAATTCAACAAAACTTAATCTTTAGGATTTTTAGCAAATTCATATATCATGTAACATATTATCTTATGCAATGTCAAACTATTACACCCCATAATACATACATCTCATATGAATTTATTCATGATTCTAATTATGTCCATTTTCATGACATATTGATTTAATCGATTCACCACGTGTATCTCATTTCACATGAAACCTGATACACCATATGAATACAAAATCAAGATTCTTGTTTTCCTATTTTGTGGTGTGACCTAGAGGATGATCTAAGCTATATTGGCAGTGATATTAAATACTTAATATCACAAACTATAAGTGTTATCTAGCTACACATTATAATTACCCAATTAGCATAGATGTATTGTTCACTCGAACTTAACACGATCCATTTAGTTATGTGGAAACATCACTTGTGTTTATCCCTTGCCACATGACATTAAGAATATATATGCAAAGTAGAAATGTGTCACATTTGTATTATATATTCATTTCTTGATCTCTTAAGCTAATTATTAATATGTAACTTAACTCAAGTCACATTGTGCACATTATAATTTTGCTTTATCAATGAGCCCATTAATATCATCACTCAAATTAAGAGGGGCAATGATAATCTTTTGACTAGCTATCTTTTCCTGCACAAGTCAAGTTCAACCAATTATTGTCTTTATCACTATTCTCATTGATAGCTTTTGACAATAATCAAATTGAACATTTTTTATGTGAGAAGACATAAGTCTCATACCTTAGGATTCAAGACACAGTAAAATCATTAATGACACATAACACAATTATAATGTTTCACTTGTTAGGTCTATTCAATATATAAAAGTAATCATTTTCCTCTTTTATATACTTGTGTCGTCAAATATTTGTAGAGCTACAATAATCGATGACCAACACGACAATCTTATCTCGATAATAAATGTTCCATATCAATTATCATGATTGTGAATAACTTTTGATTTATGTAAACCATTATCTTTTAGAGCTCTACAATTAAGGACCAAGAGCCTCATCCTTTACACATCTAAAAGACGAATACAATGATTAATGAACAAAATGTTTGCACATCCATTTCATAATAATTGACATATAAAAATAAAACTTTTAGCACACATTCATTTCACACGTAACGTTGTTGTGAGAGACAAAGTCTAGACGACCAGTTGGCGACCTTAATACCAAGAAAAAAAATTAATTTTCAAAGGTCTTTGATAGCAAACTGTTGGAGGACGGGAGGAGGACGGGGAGCTACTGATCAACCCACCACAGGAGAATGCCCGTCTCCTGGGCTACAGGGACCGCTGATTGGCGGTCCCCAACCGCCAATTGGCGGTCTAAAAGGCGCGCCTCGTGCGCTGCCTTAGACCACCCTGATCACCATTCATTTTGCCTTCTTTTGACTCCACTAGATCCATTCTTGATCTATGTTACTGGGGGGCACGAAGGAAAGAAGGTGGCTCTCTACTCACAAAGCAAAAAAACCGATTTTGCAATGCACACTCTTCTTCTTCTTTCTACTCACATACTCACTCTTTTCTCACACAATTTCGTGGCTCAACTTCTAATGCTTGATATATGTTGTTGTTGTGTTACAAATGGTGAATTCTAGTGCCTTATATAGGCACTTACATGACCCTACAACTTCCAAACATAAAGACTACATAAACATGATCATTGAAGATCATTACACCCTCTACTTAAATTGCATACATAATTAGGACGACAATTACTCAAAAAAATGAAAAGACTTTTGTCTCTTCCACTCCCTCAACCTTTTGTCTTCTCATGTGTTGACTCATCTCCTCCTTGATGTGTCATCAAGCACTGATGATGTGGCGGGTGACTAGGACGCCACATAGGATTAAGTTCAATTCTCAATAAAACTTGCGACTCAACGAAAACCAACTTAATGTGAGATTGGGATGTCCCAGTAACAATAATGCCGTCGACATAAAAAAGAATATAGGATTTGAAGATGAATAAGGAAGAATCTATTTTAGAACCAACAAATCCCAATGTTTGAAGATGGGCTTGGAGACAATGAAACCAAAGCTCACGCAGCTTGCTTGAGGCCATATCATGACTTGTGGAGCTTGCACACATAAGAAGGTTTCGATGGGTCGACAAAATATGGAGGTTGGGCCATGTAGACATCTTCATTTAGAGTGTCGTGCAAGAAGGCATTTTGGGCATCAAGTTGGTGGATAGGCTATTTGTGTATGACGGTAAGAGAGAGCAAAAGACGAATAGGGGATGGTTTGATCACCGGGCTAAATGTGTATCCGTAATCACGTCTCGGTTGTTGATGGAAGCCTTTTGCGACCAACAGAGCTTTGTGGCGAAGAACACTTCCATCGGCATGGCGTTTGAGACAGAAACCCCATTTATATCCGATCATATTTGCGTCGGACAGTGGTGGAATTAAAGACCAAGTGTTGTTGTGGAGGAGGGATTATATTCTTCAACCATCGCTTGTCATCATTCAATCACTTTGATAGCTTCACTGTAACAAGTGGGTTCAATGATGGATGAATCAGTGATGCCTAGAAGAGCATATTTTGAATTGGGTCGTCTTATGCCAACCATCGATCAAAGTTGCATGGGATGTAGGCTAATGAGGGTAAACAATGGCCCAAAGAGTGGAAGACAATGTTGAAGGAGGTGCAGCGGGAGTTTCACGGAATGGAATGATACCTTCATCAAATTTGACATGAGAACAAATATATTCACGACCTGTTGATAGATCCAAGCATTGATAACCATGATAATTTTTTCGATATCCAAGAAAGACACATTTGGCTGATCAAAATTTGGGATCGTGCTAATTATAAGGTCACAATAGCTGATAACATAAGCAACCAATAATCTAGAGGAAGCGATAGTCCAGTGAAGCATGGAATAGGCGTGTTTGTGGAACTTGGAAATTAAGAGCAGAAAAGGATAGCTAATTTATTAAAAAGGTTGTCAAATCAAAAATGGAATGGAATAGACGCATATGCCATAATAGAAAACCCAAGTTCGACGATGTCGGCGTTCAATAGCACCACCTTGTTCATGTGTGTGTGGACAAGATATACAATGACCAATGTCATGTGTATGTAAAAGGGCTTAAGAGCCAAGAATTCACCAGCACCATGGGTTTGCAACGACTTAATTTTATAGCCAACATGAAGTTCCACAAAAGTTTTGAAAGCAAAAAATAAATTATACACCTCAATCTTGTGTTGTAAAGGAAATATTCATATAAACTTGGGGAAATCATACATAAAAGATACATAAATTACAATGTCCACTACTTGATATAATATATGAGGGTCCCCTAACATCCACATGAACAAGTTCAAAAGGCATGGTAGAAAGAGAATCAGTGATTTAACAAAGAAAGACACTTTGCTTTCCCAAATTTTGTAGCCATGACACAATGAAGGGAAGGCGGTGTTGGAGTTAGGAAGGCCAAAGCAACGTATACCAGAAGAAGAGAGGTCGTATGATGGATGTCCCAACCGGCATTGCCATTGGGCAATTGTTGGTGAAGACACAATCGAAACATTGAGACTGGGAGCGGTGGACGAAGGCAAGGATGGTGGGTGGTGCAAATTGTAAAGGTCCGGATTAAGCTTGTCGGCAAGGATTGGCGTCCTCGTGTGTGGATCTTTCACATAAAAATTATTAGAGACAAATTCCACGGAGAGAGGATTGTCCCTCATTAGCTTTTTGACTAATAATAATCGGTATTGGAGATATGGTACATGTATAACATTATTAAGGTGAAGTGGATTGGAAGTCGCAGGAAGAAGAGAATAACCAGTAACATGAATCGGGAAAGTAGTGCATGTTAAGATCAACGACCCTCTAATCACTAAACTAATTGTGGAATTAAAACACTAATTGAAGGATTAAAGGAGAAGACAATTGCAAACCACAAAATCGACGATACCGAAGTTTAGAGAGGTTTGACACTGCACTCTGGTCTCAGTCCTCCTTGCAAGCCTCGCTCGATCCCCCGAGCCTCGCTTAAGGTTACACTAACCAACTTCCGTTTCGGGCCGAGATCAACGTCGTTTACAACACAGAGTCTCGCGAACAACCTCGCCTCAATCGTGTCTCCTCTCACAACCCGAGAGGAAGCTTCCTCAAAGCTTTACAACACTTGAGTGATTCTTGAATATGGAAATTGAATCAACATCTAACTAACACTCTATACTTGAGCACACTTGGATATTGATATGGAATTGATATGCAATTAGTGAAGTTTTGGCTTAAGAGTAGAAGGATGGGAGCTTGAAGATGTAGAGGATTTGGCACAAGAGTATGGATTGATAGGAAGCGTTCAAGTCTTGTAAAACCAACAAATGATATCTTATTTATAAGTCTTCAAGCTCTACTAACCATTTCGGGGTTGGTGAAAAATAGACCAATGAGAAGCAAGGATTTGCTTAAAGCTCGGGCAGATTTCTATGTCGGTTCGGTCGACTGTTTGTAGAACGGTATATGAAGAACTGTCCGAAATATGAAGGTTGGATTGGTCTGAACTAAGCATACGGTTGACCGAATAGGGTTCGGATGACCGTTCACCAACCTCCAGTAACTATTTTCAATTTAGCCATATTTAATTTCGGTTAACCAAATTCCATTTGGTTCACCGTTCCAAGGTGGACAATAAGATTGGTTGGGTTCTGATTACTCAAGTTTAGTTTACCATGTATACTTCGGTAGACCGAAATTAGCACGGGTTTTGCGCTGACAGCTAAAACTCAAATAGTTGTTGGGTACGATGGTCAAGTGTCATGTGTAAATAGTCGGTGGGCACCTAAACCCAAGAAGAACTCGGTTGACTGACATGCATTCGGTCATCCGAAATAGGTCAAGTCAATTGGGCTCTAATTCTTGATTCGAATGCGACCGTTGGAGCAAAGTCCAAAAGAGGTCCAAGGCTATTCGGTCGACCGAAGGTGTTTTGGTCGTCCATTAAGCAATTCCAGAGAGCATCCTATCATCTACTGATCGGTATAATTCGGTTGTCCGATAGGTGTTCGGCGGACCAAACTGGAAAGTTTCAGTTGACCGTGAAGGGAACGGTCGATCGAATCTTGACGGGACAGAATCCTAGTGCGGCAAGTTTACATTAAACATTATGGACTAAATAAATGAAAAATTACATGTCTTGGTCCAAAGCTTTGATTACAAGTCTTGAGTCTTGAGTCTTTGTCTTAATGCTTCTTTCATTGATTATCTTGATCAACCTAAAAGATGATTGCAAGTATACAAGTATGTATGCAATGCATGTAATCGTGTTTGCTCACTTTGATTGATTAGGTTGATTGAAGATTAGTTTGATTAATCATTAAAATTAATATAGATTAAGGCCAAATAGCCAACAAACTTTCCATTTTTTATGATGGCACGCATATATCTTAATACTTGAGATTCAATTTAAGTTCATCCATTTTCTATATGATTGCTCCCCCTTCATATATGTAAATTATGCATGTATAAGATACTCCCCCTAACAATATGCATAGTATGATTCTCCCCCTTTTGACATCAATCAAATGCAAACAATAAAAGCATATGATGCAAATGTTAGGATTACATAATTATCCCCTTTAATTAGATGATATAACATTATATGATCCCCCTATGACTAAGGCCTAAAAGCAATGATGTGTGTTATCATTTAAGCATGAAATTTTCCTAAATTAGAACCAATTGTTAACATTAATAGGATTGAAAATGTTACCCAACTTTTGATCCTCGATTTCACATTGGTTCCAATCTCCTTTCGATAGCAACGTCGGCTTTATGAATTCGATCCAAATGTATTCTTTCAAGCTTGGAATCGATCTTTTCATTCTCAAGCTGATCGCTACCGATCTTCCTTATTCTAAATACCTACAAGTGAAGATTTTGGTAACCAAACAACATTGAGTCATTTGACATTAATTTTTGATACCCAAACCATTTTGGTCTTAGGTACCCAAACACTTGAGATTTTTTGTTCACAAAGAAATGTCTTCCATTCATGGCATTATAAATGACATGGTTTTTGTAGTTGTTAACATAATACCTTAAACCATATTTATCTAAAGATTGGTTTTGACTACCTATGAGCATATCAAGCATTTTCTTTCCATTTGTGAATATTTCAAGATCTTTTGTAATTGAACATTCTTAGTTATTAGATCTTGAGTATCATCACTACACGATGGTTTTGCTTTTGAAGTTGCAATTTCATCAATCACACGAGAGTTCTGTAATGCAGTTTTATCATGACCAGCAAGCAAATCATTTTTCTCATTCATGATAGATTCAATTTGAGATTGTAGCTCATTAATTTTCTTCATAGCTAGTTTGTTCCTTTGACAAACTTTCTCGAAATTCTCAAGCAATTCTTTGAATTCAATTTGAAGTTTTTTATATGAATTTGATGATTTGAATCAATTGAATCGCAACTAGAGCAAGAAGATACATCACTATCTTCATTTTCTATTGTCATGAAGTACATCAAGGCAAATTCGCATTCAATTGATGAAGATGATGAATCGTCCCAAGTAGCTTTGAGAGGTTTCTTCTTCTTCTCATTTCTCTTGCTGGGAAGAAAAGTTGCTTTGATAATGTTATTATTGGAATTGGCTTATACGTCTTATGCCCACCCTGACAGGTTGGTCGAGGGTCTCGTTCCCCAGTGAGTGAGCGGCGTTCCACCTAATTATCAAAATCTAACGTTATCAAAATATAATAAATCATAACCCTAATTATTATCAAAATATCAATTATACTTAAATTCTAACTATTTATCAAAATATAAACCCCTAATTATTTAAACAAATAAAAAACAAAACCAAAACAAACAAAAAAATACTCGGTCGTCCGACGACCGGATCGTCCGCGGTCGTGGGGGGTTACCCACCGCCCATTAAGGATGCCCTAAAAAATTGGCTTTGAATGTTTTTTTCTTAAACCCAATTTTATTTCTCAGTTTCTTGTCAGTAGATCAATTGACCAAACCAATTATAAGATACTTCAATAACATTTATTAAGAAAAATATTACCACCCCGAACGGATAGAACCTCCAACCTTTAACACAAGTGCCGGAGGAGGATCTACAGTTTCCGGTAACACTGCTCCGTCGTAGCCACACAAATGATTAAAATCTCTATTATTGTTGACAGATAAGTTTTTCCAAGAACCCAAACTTCTGTCGGGATCCTTTGCACGAACACTTCTTCCTTCTTAATTTTTTGACATAAATTAATGTTAGAGTGGCTGAGATCCATATTCTTCCATTGGATTGAAGCGGGCACAAAGAATGCATTTTAACCGAGCAATCTTCTCACTGCTACAAAATGGATCTTTTACCCAATTTCGTTGGAAATACTCATTGCCGACGGAAATTCCGTCGGCAAAAGTCTATCGGCACCTTGAACATCGCCAATAATATTGTCGATAGAATATCCGTCGGCACCTTGTGTAGGAACGTGTGGGTTTATGGGTCCACAATTAATGCTAATCACCTAATTACCTACTTGTATAAGCAATCAAAGAAATGCAGCAGAATTTAAACTAAAACAAGCAAGTGTAGGAATATGCAAACCACGAATCGACTCGGCGTTTTTATAGAGGTTCGGCACCCCACCCGGGTCCTAGTCCTCTCTTGCAAGCTCCGCTCGGATCACCGAGCTCCGCTCACGACTTCACTAACCACTCCCCGTTCCGGGCCGGGAGATAACGCCTTTACAAGTCTTCAATCTCGCGAACAACCCTCGCCGAGCTTGGCTCCTCCTCTCACAATCCGAGAGGATCACTTCGGGCTCTCACCGAAGTCTATACTCGTGTCTTGGGCTTTCACCAAGACCCTTGCTTCTTTCATAATGGTTGAGTGGAACAACACTCTCTAAACTTGAGCACACTTGAGTAGAATATGGAATTGATCACTAAGTGTGGAAGGTTTGAGCTTTTGAGTGTGTTTAGCTTTCTCTCTAATGTTGGGGACAAATAGGTGTTGGAGAGATATGTTAAAATGTGTTTTACATCTCTATTTATAAGCTCCAAAAGAGTTATAGCCGTTGGGATTGATTGGGTAAGAGTTGGTGTAGGATACACAAAACAGAAACCTGCAGAACCCAATTCTGCTTAAAAACGGTCGACCGAATTTGGTATTCCGTTCGACCGTTTGGTCAAAATCCAGCTTTGACTTAAGTTCACTTAAGTTAACGGTCGAACGGGCTCAGGGGATCGGTCGACCGAATTAGTCCAGGCACTTCTGGGAGACCAAATTGTGTTGGTTCGGTCGACCGTTAGGAAAGTTTCGGTCGACCGGATGTTTGGTAATTTTGGGGTATTTGGGAATAATACAAATACGACCGTTGGGAATAATACGACAAAACAAATGGCCTGAAAAAATGTGTAAACGGTCGAACGGAAAGGTTAAAACGGTCGACCGGTTTGGACAGTTTTGTTTAGGTGTTTTCCGGTTCTAGTTTGGATGGTCTATTGAAGTCCAAATTACGTGAAATTTTGTGTGTGACTTCTATAGGGAACCTAGTGTGTGGTTGGGTAGTTTTTAGCTCATGTATGCTCAATTACACAAGGTTCCTAAAGACTCAAAGAAATACAAAATACATATCTTCAAATGAGCTTGATTACATGTCTTGACTTGATTTCCTTTCTTCCTTGAGTGTTGATCACCTGTAGAGGTTAGCACAAGGCAATATATATGCAATGCAACATTTGTGCTACTCTACATGACCATAATTAAGATTAGGTTGATTAAATCATCAAAACATAGATTAAGGCCAAAAAACCAACACCTTGAACGTCGCCAATAATATTGTCGATAGAATATCCGTCGGCAATGATATTTTTTGATGTTACTTTTTTTTGCACTTTTTTGGCACCAAAAAAATCCCCACTATTGCCTTCCGCAATAGTAATTTTTTTAAAAAAAATCTAAATTTTTTTCTCCACCTAAAAGTAAAGAATTTTGCAATTAAAATACATCCAACACTAGAAATATCATTCAATATCCAACTTAACATGAAATACAACAATAATGTAGATTAATCTACATCCACATGTAAATAATAGTCACTCATCTAACATACTCATAAATATTATAATCATAAAAAATTAACATGAATATTCCTGAAATATAGATAAGAATAGGATTGATGGGAATAAAAACTTTGAAACCATAAACTTCAAATATTTAGTTTCAGATGCAAATAGCTTATTGCCAATATGAATTAAATGTGTGAATAGAAGTATCCTAATCAAATGATGCTTGGAATTTTAATGATGAATGGCCACTTGCAAACCAACAATTTACAACTACAACAAAGACAAATACCACAATAAAAATCGGATCATTAATGGATTTTAACTCTTACCCTCCAGCATCATGGCCGAATATGCAAAGAAAAACAGGAGTTTGACCCTAAAACAATAAAGGGAACCAACAATAAAATGAGGTTAGAGTTGATCATCAAAATTGCAACAAGTTATGAATTTATTTGGCACGAATGAATAGAACAACCCTTTGCTGTGTGTGCGTGCGTGTGTGTGTGTGTGTGTGTGGGGGGGGGGGGGGGGGGGAGGGGGGGTAAGAGATGTGAGGCCTCTCTTGTTCTGGGTTTCGCATACTGGATTACAAAACAATTCAAACAATTCTGACTAAATTCGGACCTCTAATTCAGAATTCAGCACAAGTTCCACTCAAATTCAGACTTCGATTCAATTCAGTCCAAATACAGAAATTCCAGTCTTAAATTAGACCTTAATTCAGTCCTTATTTCAGCACAGATACCTCACAAATTCAGACCTTCTAATTCCATGCTCAAGGTTCAGTAAAATTCATCAATGCAGTATTCAGTATCAATTTAACTCAATTAGCTCGAAAATATATACATCACAGTTTCAGATGGATTCAATCAAAATTTCAGCACAAACTCAGCACAGTTTTCAGTTCAAAATTCCAGGACAAATTCAGTTATAATTCAGCACCAAATTAACTCAATTTCAGCCCAATGAAGCACCATTCAGCATTCAACTTAATAATAAGTCAAACAAAAATCAGCACAATGTAATTCAGATTTTTCCAGATTAATTCAAGTAAAATTCAGCACAATTAAATTCAGCAGATTTGTTTCTTGTGCCTTCAATTTTGTCATTCATGTTGATTTATTTGATGAGAATGGAAGGTTGGAGATTACACCTCAGCAAATCTACGAGATAGTGAGGCTTTCAGCCCTTCTTTTCTTACTGGCTCAGATTTATCGGCTAGAACCAACCGAGGATTGAAAATTAACCCCAAGTATAGAACCAAATCAAAATTGTTTCCAAAATTCGAATCTGTACATAGTCATGTATATTATTCGCAAATTAAACCATTTGGACGTAACTAGCTAGAAATATGATGGATGGGTAAAAATTGTTGAGAAAGGTACAAATACATTATCTAATTTCAAACTAAAATCTTCATAATGGACAGATGAACAAGATGCAGTTCCCTTCCAACAAATATACGTCGATACCTGAATATGAAGATAATAAAACCAAAGCTTTTACAAATCCTTGAGCACCAAGCAAATGAATCGTTACGATTCAGACCTTTCAAATGAGAATTTTGTCTACATGTATGTTCAAGAAAAAGAAGGAAAGGTAAGTAAGAAAAATAGATAAATACAATGCAACTATAAGATGAGCATAAAGCTCTTTTTCTAGTAGTATCTGAGCCCGATGACCTTTCAGTCGGCAATTGTCCAAATGGAAATTTGGTTGCAGGCAGATTTTGAGTAGGCCCGGCGACCTTTTCAGTACTATCTGGTTATATATTTGTGGATAAATGCACGAACATGTTGTGGATGAATAATAAAAATTATTGTTTTTTTATCAAGGAGATTGGAGTCCGGAAAGAACCAATTGACTTTCACCTTATTCTGGACAGAACTTACACCGACGGTACTTATCCGTCGATGAAGGTTACTCATAGAATTCGCCGACAACACGTATTCATCGGTATAAGTCATCATCCGTCGGTGGTAATGGGAAAGAAGTATTAGTCGGTGTATCCTACTGACGGATAATTCCGTTAATGAGAATCACCGACGAAGATCCATTGGTGATTCTCCGTCGTCGTTCTTCGTTCCAATGAAACCATGTGAAAAATTTCACGCTAAAATTAACATCGACGGTAGGTATCCGTCAGTGGAACTAAACACTGATGCAGGCAATACCGACGGTTGGTATATCCATCAGTGTTTACCTACACCGACGGATGAGTGCCTTCACCAACGGATATGTTCCATCCGTGAAGATTTGTTCTGCTGTAGTGTAACTAGTAGTTTGGCTTCAAGATTTTAGAATTCCTTTTTTCTTATATCAATGAGTTACTTTAGTTGCTTATCTTGAACACAACCCCCACCACTAGCAGCTAAGTTTGAATCGGACCTTGAAGTCGTACGTAGTATGGAATTTGAATCAAATTACGGTCATATAAGAGGGATACGTTAACGCACGTTTATATTGATGTTGCTTGCTTGCTTTCTCTCCCACTGCTTCTAGATGTACTTCCTTAGATTATCTATCCAAAGATAAGAATTGATTCCTTCGGGTTTTATTAGTGGAATTGATTCCTTAGATTATCTATTAGTGCTTTAGTTTTAGAACACAAGTTTGGACTTTGCACGTACTTGCAAATATATGATTGCAGCATTTAATTAGTATTTCCTTTTCTTCAAATGCCCAAGCGAATGTTTTCGAATTGGAAAAGGTTTGCATGGAACATGCGTCCGGAGTTTGAAATGCAACCAGTAAGTCGATAAGATGGGGCTAAGGGAAATTTTATACACGTTATGTGTCAATATATACGAATATTGCAAGCAATTCTACATGTAACATAAAAACATGGCTTCGCCTTGTAAATAGGGAATTAATTAGAAAATCCAATGTAAATCTTTACGGACTTTTTAGAAGGTGAAGCTAGGTAATAGGTACCCTATTTAGCATCAAACTTGATTAATATGTACAAATATTAATCAAGTTTCTTGTAATTTCGAATTTTGTTTTGTTAAAAAATTAAGATGGGGAGTGTGTGTGGAAAATAAGCTAGAAAAATCGAGAATTAACAATGAATAAATTGAAAAGCAGCAAATTATCAATAAAGATGTGAATAGAGTGTTACGAAAACGAAACCTCATTGGGTGTAACTATGACGTTTCAAATCTTAAAGGGTGAAATTGTTATTAGGACATAATTGGAGGGATACGACTACCTGTACGTAATTTATCCTTTTGTGTAATGCATGTAACAAATATTCTCCTAAATGAAAGAATTGTTCAATCGTTACCAGTTTCTTAAACTAATTAAATTGACCTAAAGGCGTATCCAAGATTGTCGAAGTTGGCTTTACAAACTTAAACTCGAGTAAATGATCACTAGAGGAATGTATATTTTGATTGTAACCCATCTTGGGTATGTTTTTGCCGGACGAAAACAAAATTTAAAGGGATAAAGAGGGTTTTTAATCCCGTGAAGGAAGAAGGATATTGCTTTTGAGGAATTTAAAGGTATTGTTGAGATCATAATTCTTTTTCCTTTATAATTAATCTTTTGCGTTCGTTCCATAAAAAGCAATATCATTGTGCTAATATACCAATCGCTTCTGAAGATTTGGTATGACACAACTATATAATAATACAACGCTTAATTTAGCTCTATGCACCTCTGTTAGCGCGGATTCCACTTGCATTAGATTTACTACACGGCGATAGGGAGTCAACTGAATGATATGCGTAAAATTAAATTAGGCACGGAACAAATATACGAAGCTAATTTTCAGAAATAAATAAACAAAACTCCAAAGTGTTATGAAAATTATATATAGTGGATGGTTACATTCTCAGATGGTTCATCTTCCAACTAATCCATTGTAACTCCTCTATTAAAATGTGCATTGTATTTACATCCTTATTTAGTGTAGGTTATTTAACTTTCACACATCTATTTGTATATAAACTATGGATGTCAAGAGCATAAGCAATGGACTAAAAATTGTGCAAATAAGAAGTATGAAATAAAGATGATTTCAACGAGACGAAACATGCCCAAAAGTGCCTAAATAAAATTATCTCTTATATTAATTATGGATGTCATCATTGATATTGTTTTGTGAATCTTCAGATAACTTTGTTGAATTCTATCAGACGAACAAAAATGAGGTCAAGTTTGTCGACCGATTTGTACAATAAATGAGAGTCTCTCTCTTGCTAGAGTATCTCTCAAATATAGATCACTTTGGGATATCAAAATGGTAAAATTATTGAACACTTCTTATTACTCATATTTATGTATGATATAATTTAGACACGGTTTATCAACATGCATATCAGCTTTTTTTATACCAATATCATATTATAAATACTCACTTACTTTACTTGTACAATAATGAATAGATTGTGTTTCCCTCCTGCAATTTAAAGCTCCTGAATGGTTAAGTTTTTATTATCAAATCCAATAATATTATATATATAAGTAATGTACATTTTCTGGCATTAGGGGGAGAAGGTAGAAGTTTAAAGAATACCAAGAAAATATACTACATTGAACCTGAAGTTCATGAAATAACAATAAACATACAAGTATGATTGAACCTAAAGTTCATAAAAGAATACATGTAAAAATATGATTGAACCTGATGTTCATAAAATAATTAACTTGCAATATCGAGCAAGTAATTGTCATACGTATTTATTGATCAGAACTAAGTAACTAAGTCTTGTATCTCCACAATGTAAGATATATATTTGAGCTCAACCAACGCCAGAAGCGTCGATCGAAAATATATCATTCGTGGAAATAAAAATAAAAGTGTGTCACTCATTATACCTTAAGAAAAAGTTATTTCTGAAGAATACAAACCCGGTAAAATAAATACAACTGCTAAACAAAAGAAATTCTGGGGATGCAGAACGGTTAAATCCTAAAGTTTTGGGAAACGACGATGATTTGATTGTTATTGACGTAAAACTTGCAAATAATTATATATGTTGGTATGAAAGATATTAAATAATTATTAAAATTATTATCGACAATTCATTCGCCTTCTTAATAGCATGTTATGTAAAAAGAAAAACTGGATCCAAAACCTATGATATTATAAGAATGTCAAAAGCATTCGTAGTTGATATATATAAAAGAAGACGAACAATATAGAATAAACTTGCTGAATAAATATATTATTTGTACCTGTAGTCCTAATTTCTGAAACTATATCCCTGAAGGATACAAATAGAAATCACAATAACAATGTGATACATTATAAATCGAAAAGTAATATAAGTGTATTCGCAGGACCAAACATCCATCGTGATGTTACTCATTCTCTCGTAATACCGATAATACGTTTTGTTACATGATCAATATGAAATGTATATAAGGTATGTTGTGACTTTAAAGTTTTATAAGTCAATTAATGTTGGTACTTATATGAGAGTCGTTGGAGGACTAAGATGACAAAGTATATTAAATAATGACAAGAATCAAAAGATGTATTATACAAATTTTGAAAAGATCACTAACAAGTAAGAGTATGCATATAACATCTTCAATCAAAGTCATCCCGAAGAATGATACGAAGTTGCTCCTATTCGTCCATATGTTTTACCCAATAACAAAAAATATTATTCTTTATTATATTTATTTCATGGTTATGACTTGATGTCATAGGACCTCCAACAAAGTTTTTGAAAACCTGTGAAATATTTTAAAAAAAAAGAATTTTTGAAATAAACAATTTGAGAAAAAAACAATTGCTTTTTATGTGAAGTTTGAACATTCTCTAGAAGAGAATTAATACAATGATTCAATTTTAGAAAGAGAATACAACAACAACAAAGCCTTTTATCCCAAACTAGTTGGGGTAGGCTAGAAATGAAACTCTAAGGAGTCACAGTTCAGGCACGTCAATCGCCTTCTTCCACGCGTTTCTATCCAATGCAAATTCTCGAGGAACATTTCAGTCTTTTAAATCTCATTTGACCGCTTCCTCCCAAGTCAATCGTGGTTTGCATCTTCCTCTTTTTATGTCTTCGATCTGATTCAATACCCATCTTCTTATAGGTGCCTCCATAGGTCTTCTTTGTACATGTCCATACCATCTCAGTCTGTGTTGGATAACTTTCTCTTCCATTAGAGCAACTCCAAATCTCTCACGAATGTCTTTATTTCTAAACTGATTCATTCGCGTATGGTCAGACATCCACATCAACATCCTCATTTCATATACACTCATATTTTGTATATGTTGTCTTTTAGTGGCCCAACATTCCGCACCATAAAGCATTGCAGGTCTTATTGCAGTTCTATAAAACTTCCCTTTTAACTTAAGTGGAATTTTCTTGTCACATAAGACACCTGAGGCTTGTCGTCATTTCATCCATCCTGCTCTAATCATATGGTTAACATCTTCATCGATCTCTCCATCCTTTTGAAGTATTGATCCAAGATATCTAAAAATATCTTTTCTGCGCACCACTTGCCCATCTAATATAATCTTCTCTTCCTCGGTATTAACGGTACTGAAACAACATTTCATATATTCAGTTTTAGATCTACTTAGTTTAAAACATTTTGTTTCTAGAGTATTTCTCCACAACTCTAGTTTTCTCTCCACACCTACCCTACTCTCGTCAATTAATACTACATCATCCGCAAAAAACATGCACCATGGAACCTCACATTGTAAGTCTTTTGTCACCTTGTCCATTACTAAAGCAAATAGATGTGGACTTAAAGTTGAACCCTGATGAAGTCCAATCTTAATCGGAAAACCTTTAGTCACCCCATCACAAATTCGAATGCTAGTTTCAACTCCTTCATACATATCTTTAATTAAATTCACATATTTTGTTGATATTTTCTTTCTCAAGGGCCCACCACATAACATTTCTTGGAACTCTATCATATGCCTTTTCTAAATCAATAAAAACCATATGTAGATCTTTCTTTTGTTCTCTATACCTCTTCATAAGTTGTTTAATAAGAAGTATGTCATCTATCGTTGACCTTCCAGGCATGAAACCAAATTGATTATCTCTAACACATGTTTCTTTCCTTAGACGGTGCTCAATTACTCTTTCCCACAATTTCATAGTATGACACATGAGTTTGATACCTCTATGGTTAGTGCAACTTTGAATATCCCCTTTATACTTATAAATTGGCATTAAAATACTTCTTCTCCATTCATTTGGTATTTTATTTTTCTCAAAGATACTACTAAACAATTTAGTTAACCACGTTACTGCTTTATCCCCAGACATTTCCACACCTCAATCGGGATCTCGTGTGGTCCTAAAGCCTTACCAACTTTCATCCTTTTTAAGGCTTCCTTAACCTCAACTTCTCTTATCCTTCGTACAAATCGTCTATTAGATTCCTCAATTGTATCATCCACTTCAAAAATGTCGCTATCCTTTTCTCCATTAAACAACTTATCAAAATATTCTCTCCACCTTTCCTTGATATCCTCCGCATTAACTAAGAGGTTATTATTATCATCTTTAATGCATTTAACTTGATTAAGATCTCTAGTTTTCTTCTCTCTTATTTTAGCCAACTTATATATTCCAACCTCTCCCTCCTTTGATCCCAACTTTTGGTACAAATTCTCATAAACAACCTCTCTAGCCTCTCTTATTGCTTTCTTAGCTTTTTTATTTGCCAACTTATTTCTAAGTTAGTTTCATTTTTATCTTTAAACCACATCTTACAACATTCTTTCTTAGTTTTAATTGCTTGTTGTACATCATCATTCCACCACCACGTGTCTTTCGAAACTAGTCTACCTCCTTTACTCTCCCCCACAAACTTATTTAGCCACTCGACGAATGTAAGATGACATACTCTCCCACATACTATTAGTGTCTCCTACAACATCCCAAGGTCCCTCTGCCATAAGTCTATCCTTAAATCTCATACATTTTTCTCCTTTAAGATTCCACCACTTAATCTTCACATCTTTATTACACTTATTCCGTACTACACCAATAGAAAGCGAAAGTTCGCTACTACCAACTTATGTTGAGTCACCACACACTCTCCAGGTATTACCTTACAATTTATACAAGATCATCGATCACCTTTTCGAGTAAGCAGAAAATCAATTTGACTTCGATGTTGACCACTACAAAATGTGACTAAATGAGATTCTCTTTTCTTAAAGAAAGTATTTGCTACCATAAGGTCATATGCTATAGCGAAATTCAGAAAATATTCTCCTTCTTTATTCCTAACACCAAACCCAAACCCTCCATGGATACATTCAAACCCTTCGCTATCTTTACCAACATGACCGTTAAAATCTCCTCCAATACAAAGTTTCTCACTACTAGGAATCTCTCTCACCATGATGTCGAGGTCCTCCCAAAATTGTTTCTTCACTGTTTCGCTCAAACCTACTTGTGGGGCATAGGCGCTAATGACATTCAAAATTATTCGATCACCTTGTCTTTTAACCTCTACCACCTCATCTCTTAGGCTCTTATCTACTAAGATTCCTACTCCATTTTTATTTCTATCTTTTCCACTATACCATAACTTAAACCCTGTATTTTCAACTTCTTTAGTTTTTTCACCTACTCATTTGGTTTCCTGAACACAAAGAATATTGACTTTTCTCTTGTTGATCACATCCACTGACTCTCTCAACTTCCCTGTTAAAAATCCAACATTCCAACTGCCTATGCGTATCCTACTATCCTCAACTAGCTTCCTTACCCCTCTCACCCGTTGAGTAAAGTACGAGGACCCTAACTTCTTGTGCACTACATCCGGGCGTTGATGCAGTGTGCCACTAAGGTGGTGGCATCCCTCGACTAGCTTCCTTATCGCTCGCAACCGTCGAGAATGATGCGTAGACCCTTTCTCACTTTGAATCACTACATCCGGGGCCCGATGTAGCGCGTCGCTAAGAGGGTGACGCCCCAAACACGATTCTCTTTTAAGTTTCATTTCCATTGGAGTAGCTAGGGTTTTACGTTGGCTCGCAACACCTATCGCAACCCTCCTCCTTTATCCTGGCTTGGGACAGGCTATGTACACGTACATAGGCGGAGTTAATTTTAGAAAGAGAATATTGAAGAAAAATATTCTACTAAAATGCTTACCTTGAAAGCACACTACTAATAGGGTGTATCGACAAAGATCTAATTATAATAGGACCTGAAGTTTCTTATCAGAACGTCATGAAACTTTTCTTATAACTTGAAACCTAATAAGGTTCATAGTGAATGTTTTATCTAAGCATAATGTTCCTCTGAAAATATTTAGATGACGTTCGAGGATCTACCAATTTCTAGTCATGCGATAAAGATTTGCATTAGTAATCTTTCCTACATGTCTGATCCTCATCAATTATTATCACAAACTATTTGGTGTCATTACGTGGAGTCATTGCAATTTTATGCAAGTTGGTGAATCAGTTATTGATTCTTACATTCTCATATCGCTATGACATTAATATAAATATGAGACATCTTTAAATTGTCCACAAGTAATATCTTTTGAGGTAACATATTCATATTTTGCAAAAGTTATCACAGTTTGTGTTACTCCCAGTATATCATTTGAGAAAACATACGCAAACATATTTCACGATCCATCAATTCTGTTTAACTATGATGTATTTGTTTATTGAATCCTCATGCACCCTTGTGTTTAAGAACTTTGTAAAATATATTCGTAAGTTTGTAAACTACGAATCAGGGGGGCGGATTTGTATTTTTCACCCCTGAAGGATAAAGTCTGGAAGGCTTGTAGTTGCACTCTTTTTTCCTTTTTTCATTTTTTGTCCCAAAAGGTTTTATTGGTTAAAGGTTTTTAATGAGGCAACTTGTGCAATTTTGTTAGTGTATGTTATGCACTCTTTTTTTCTTTGCTATTTTTTCCACAGGGTTTTGTAGCAGAGTTTTTAATGAGACATGAACATAATGCATATTGTCTTAGAAAGTATTATAAACGTATGTTGAATTGTATGGGAGAATTATTCGCTCTGCACTTTTTTCCTTCACCAAGTTTTTGTCCCACGAGGTTTTTTATTGGTAAAGTTTTAACAAGGCAGACGAAAAGACGTATAACACTAGGTGATCATCCAAGAGGAAGTGTTATGAAATTGTATATAGTGGATGGTTCACCTTCTCAGATGGTTCCTCTTCCAACCAATCCATTGAAACTTCTCTATTAAATTGTGTTGTAATGTGCATTGTATTGACATCCTTATTTAGTGTAGGCTATGTAACTTCCACACCTCTATGTATATATATGCGGTTGTGCTATGTATTGAGATCACACAATGTAGAGGTATTCATCTTCCTCCCATCCACATTTTCTCTTGTCTTGTTGTTCATGTGTTTCCAAGGTGACATATTTACAACACACACAAAAACTATTTTTAGTGGATTCACACAATCAAAACACTTTTTTTCTTTACTGCACCAAATTATGGGGGTGGGAGCCAGAGACCCACGTGTCCCCGCGTCATTGGTTCTAATTTATTTTATTATTTGATTTTCCTTTTTTCGTTCATTATTTATTTTTATTTTTATTTTAAATTAGGCTTTCTAATATGTTTTAATAAATATATAGTAAATGATATAGAAATTAAAAATACATTTATTTACTAGAAATTGCAGTACAACATCGATACAGTACGACATACAAACTGACTGAAATTATAAAACACATAATATAGAAAATACGACCTACTTCAACAATGATATAAACTAGCCTACATTAACTCATTACTTTCCGCCCAATTTATCATCTTTTCGACCATTCGATCTTCAAGCTCAGTTCGATTTGGTTTCTTTAGCAAAACATATATCGTATCCAAATTACGATTTTTCTTGCTTCATTTTCAACTTCCACACCTCGAACTTCATGTCTTCTTCTCTAACTTTTGAACAATATTCAATTTTAGCACATAATTCAGAAATTTGATCATCTCCTTGAGTTTGTGATTGACATCATTTCATGCTTATATTTGTATCTTATATCCATTATCTTTCACCTAAACAATGCTATGTCACGAGTTTTATGTTTAGTTTTCAGGAATAAATAGGTTTGAAGAGATGTAGCATAAAAGGACCCAAAAGCTGGGAAAAGGGACTGAATTGTGAGATCTGGGGACCAAGATGCAAGGAAGAAGGACCTGATTGCAAGACAGAAGGACCTAAGAGCAAAACAGAATACTTCACACCATCATGGGGAGTATTTTGCCAATTCGATTCGGGTCGGAGCTCCAACAAACCAACCAGATGCATCCAAGACCAAGACACACTTCAAGGAAAGCCCACCAGAAGACCCAGACGGATCTGGGCTTTATAGGCCGCCAATTGGCGGTCTGGAACCGCCAATTGGCGGTCTGGATCATGCCAAATCCGCCCCAACTTCTCCTGGACTTGTATTAATGTTCATTTAGGCTATTTTTGGTATTGGTTTAGTCCCACATCGGGGGATTGTCCCGGATTAGCTTTTTACATGCTTATAAATAGAACTCTTCACCTCCCATTGTATCCATCTCTCTCTTTGGTGGCCACCTTCCCTACTAAGAGTGAAGCCTTGAAGCAAAACTCTGGTGGAGGAAGAGCTACTTGTAATTGAGTGAGTTAATAATAGAAGTTTTCCTTTAATTGTGTGGTTTTTCTCTTAGTTTAATTTCCTTCCATATGCATGTTTGCTTGTTTGTTTTGTTTTATGCTTCTTTAATATTTCTTGCTTGATTAGTATAACTTTCATTTCAGTATTATGCTTTCTTTTGCTAATATAGTTAGTGTAATGAGTAGTGAGTAGTTCCATCCCCATTTGGGGGGTGGAGAAATATGTGATATAATCATGTAGTGTATTAAGTGTGTGTTATTTTTATCCCTTGAGCTTTAAATGATTTCCATAACCATCTAATGGGTCTCCACTCTTATCTTTGATATGCTAATGCTCTTGAATGAAGCTTAGCTTATGCTTTGATTAGTGGATCTATTTTATGGGGAATGATAAGGTTAGGATATGGATAGGAATTAATATTGGAAACACAAGTTGTAGTGTGTGAACTCTTGTTGCCTTTACCTTAGCTAATGTCTTGTATGTTTTAATGATGTTGTCTTATCTTAATTCATGTGGAGGCATAGTAGGGTCTAGTCTTTATACTTGAGTTCATTTAGCTTCATTCCAATCATTGTCTTGTATGTTTTAATGATGTAGTAAAATCTTAATTCATGTAGAGTCAAAGTTGGATGTAGTTTTATGATTTCATGCACTACATGTTGTGAGGAGCTTAATTACACATACACATCACACACACATCTTTATGTTCACATCATCTCTCTACCCCCTTTGGGGCTTAGTTTATTGCTTATCTCCATTTCCATTTGCATCTTAGTGTAGTTTAGTGTAACCAACATTTCTTCCCTTTCTTTACCTCTCGCCTTCGCACAAACCAAGTGTCGACACACCTCCCAGTGGACGACCCGTATTTGCCACCGCTTCAACGCGGCCGTGCACTTGCGGTTAAATATAAAACGATCAATCAAGTTTTTGGCGCCGTTGCCGGGGAGGTGCTCTGTCCAGACATTGGTTTGGACGATTCGAGGGGTTTTTAATTTTGTGTTTTCAGTTTTTCTTAGTTTCAGGGAACCACAAGATCACGGGGAGACTACTGGAAAAGTTGGAGGAAGAGAAACCCTAAGCAGACCGCCAATCAGCGGTTGAAGACCGCCAATTGGCGGCCTGGTGAGAGTTGCTTGCCTTGTAATTTTTTCTGGTAGTTAGTGTTCAAATTTGTGTTATCTGGGAGCCCAATTTTGCATGCTATGACTTCTGGTTTGCTCCCAGATCATTAATCACTCCCCCTTTAATCAACTTGGACCATAAAACTCAAAGCAAAAGATTAGACTTCTTGCCATCTAGGTCATGCACCATTGGTAGACCTTGCATGCATTTGTCTTTTCTTTGCTTTACATTTTGTCGTTGATTGCTGGCGTGAGGTACGTGCACCCACATCCCTCATTCATGCATGTTTATTTCATGCATTAGTTAGTAAGGTGCATCGGGACAAGAGTGAGAGAGCGTTTGATTGGAGCGATTGATTGCTAGATCTAGGATCAAATCGCTACTAAGGAGGGGATGTCCCATAAAAGATAAGGTGGGGATTTCATCACCCTTTCCTTGGCCCCAAAAACCACTCTTAATAAAGCCTTAACTAAAAGCAAGTAGACATTGGCCCTAAGGAATTCGGACGCACTAGGAGAGTAATCTAGTCGAGACCGTCATGACCTGATCGGCGTTGCCTACCTTGTCGATAGTAGGAGGTACTGGATCTCCGGATCTGGTATCACTTGCTGGGCATTGTGGTCCTCGTTGTAGGGAGGTGAGGCGTGTCGAGGCTAGTGACCTCGAAGTTAGGCGTCGTCTAGCTTAAGGACCCATTGCCTTACATTGTTTGAGCCGTGCTTGCTAGTTAGGCTTCTTCCTGATCCCACTACCCACGCTAGCTCTAGGGATTCTTCCCTCCTCACCTGAGTCATCTCCTCATCTATTCTTTACGTTTAGTCTCCTCCTCTAGTACACCTTCTGTTGTGTGTTTGTTAGAGTCGAGTCGAGCATTTTTATGCGAGGTTGGGCTCGTTCTGGTGAGAGCGCTCGACTCGAGAGAGTGCTTATTTCTGAGATGGAAGATCTTGGTGATCGACCATCTCCGCCTCGTGCTCCTTTGGAGCAAGAGGGCGAGTCGTCTCGTGGTGGCGAGGGAGACCGGGTTCCATACATGGACTACCTCGGTCCATTCCCACCACCACGTAGACCTCCTTCTCCTCCTCCTCTGACTCGAGAGGAAAGGAGATTCGGTTAGGATCGAGTTCTAGGTGCACCACCACCTTTAGCTCGACAGGATAGGCCGATGACGTTGTGGGAGCGGACACATCCTGTTCGGGCCGCGCAACCTTCTTGCATAGTTGTTCCCCCTGCTCGCGGGAACAACTATGAGCTGAAACCTCAGTATGTGAGCATGCTTCCAACCTTTACTGCCAATAAGGAGGATCCGTATATTTTTATACGCGAATTCGAGGAAGTATGCTCCATGTTCAAGCTTCAACAGCTTGACGAGGATTCTGTCCGGTTGAGGATGATTTCGTTCGCATTGAATGATAATGCGAAGAAATGAATGTATAGCCTCCCGGCGAGCTCGATTCGGTCTTGGGATGACTTTGTGACCGTCTTTCTGAAGAGATTTTTCCCTCAAAGGAAAACTCAACAGATACGGCACCAGATACATCAAATGTATCAGACCGAGACCGAATCTTTTCATGGTTTCTTTGAGAGGTTCAAGGACCTTCTCCAGCAATGCCCTCATCATGGACTTGAGCTATGGCAGTTGTGCCAGATTGTTTATGAGGGCATCAACTACAACACTCGCACATTGTTGGAGTCGATGTGTCAGGGTGACTTCCAAATGAAACCCATCGAGGAGGCATGGGACACTTTTGAGTCCATGGCTCAGCGCACCTTCGAGTGGGACACCATGAGAGAGCCACCAGCCGCCATGTCTTCTGGTCGAGCTGGATCATATCATGTTGAGTCGACTATCGCGTCTGAGGCGAAAATGGCTGCTCTCATGCGTAGGATAGAGAGTTTGGAGATGGACCGAGCTCCTGTAGCTCAGGTCGCTACTCCCGGGTGTACTAGGTGTGGACTGTCGGGACATGATGACTTGGAGTGTGCTTACGCTCCAAGGGATACTGAGCATGCAAATGCGATGTATCAACAAAGGCCCCGAAACGACCCGTACAGTCATTCCTACAACCCGGGATGGCGTAACCATCCTAACTTCTCTTGGGGGTCTAGTGGAGGACACGGTCAGAGCTCGCACGCTCAACCTCAATGTTGAAGATTTAAATTTATACCGCAAGTGCACGGCGTCTATGAAGACGTGGCAAGTACGGGTCGAACACAAGGAGGGAGAGATCTTGTTATTTTTGTGATTTCGATTGGGGGAAAGAAGGAGAGAAGAATTAAGTTTGGTTTTGAGATTTTTGGGTTTTAGTTATTTAAAGCAAGAACAAGAACAAATAAACTAAAACAAGAACAAAGAGAGAAATCCGTGGGATGGAGGTTTAGATTTAGGTTTAGATCAGAGAATTACTGAAACTTATTGTAAATCATGTTAGTTATGAAGCATTACAAGATAAATGACTTAACATAAACTCAAGTAATCAAAATATACTAATCATGAACTTAAAATAATAACATGCAATTCATCTTCTCTAACCCTAATTCCATCACCTCCACCCTTTGGAAAGAGTTAGAAACTCATGGAGGGAGGAAGAAGAAGGGATCCTAGAGACATTAAAAGAAAAGAGCAACAAAACAAAATAAAACAGTAAATTCATTACTAATGATCCAAGACCAAAGGTTCAAAGATGTGTTACATTCGTCCTACAGGGCTATTTATAGCCGATACAGGGGATACCAATACATAAAAGGATAGTACACGCGTCGACCCGACACTGGACGAAAATTGGGCACACAGATCACCTCTGGTGCGGCGAAATCGCCGCCCAATGCATGGGAGGTGCGGCTAATTCGCCGCCCAGGTTGATGGGATCGGGTCCGGATTTCTGCGGTGCGTTTATGGCATGATTTGATCTTTATTTGCGCATCTGGATGATTTGTTTCCATTCTTTTGAGCTCCGGATTAATTCCTTCCATTGTTGGAGATTTATATTTGATTTTTCTTTTGACTTTCTCCACACAATAACTTGGTCCTTTTATTTTGCAATTAGGTCCTTGGCATTTTGCAATTAAGTCCTTGACCTTTTTGTAATTAGCTCCTTGAATGCTTTTATGCTTGGATGCATTTCTATTTGAAACCCGATAAACTTGAACTCGGTCTTTATGATAGAAATGAATCTTTTGCACGCGTTTATGCTCGGAATGTGGGTAATTTGCATCCAGGTCCCTGTATTCTGTAAATACGACTAAACACATACCTTAGTAGCATTTATTGATATAAAAGTAATCTAAATGAAAGACATATGATGCAATGTATGCAATGCATCAAATACCCCCACACCTAGATTTTGCTAGTCCCTAGCAAAGCAAAATATAAGAAAATGAAAACAGGGAAATCCTAACTCACTTTCGTAGGAATCACGGTTGCACTTAGCATGTGCAACAAGCCTTTAAACCTCTTTGTTTCCAAGGAGGAGGAGTGTTGTCTCCTGAGGATTTTCAGCGGATATACCCACAAAATCCTTAATCAACATTTCATTAATAGTTCTCAATGTCCCTACCTCAACCATATACATCTCACTGAGAATTCTTGCATGCGCATTATATAGATCTAACTCATTAAAATATGACTTGGTCTTTTTTCCTCCAACATTCACACCACTAACCCTTCTACACATGTTTATCACTTGAATTATTTTGCACGCCTCCTCTGGTGGTGAAGTATCATTCGGATCAACCATGGCATGGATCATTCTTTTAGCTTTGGGTCTTGAGTATTATATTTATTTATTTATTTTTTCTTTTCTTCCGTGATTCAACACATTTGCTTTTTGACACTTTTACCCTTTTGCATTCGTGTAGCGAGTTTGGTCGATAATCCCGAGCTGGTAGACTCAAGTTACCGGGTTTCAAGATACCCCTACGGACCAGTGACTCAAAGGCTTGGGCTTTTGTAATCATTTTGCAGAATGTGTTTTCCTCACTTTATTCCTTTATTTTTATTTTTATTTCCTCAAGGCTTAATTGCTATTAGAAGTCCACACTTCCCGGTATATTTTCCTCAACCTCTGCTTTTTATCAACCACTTCAAAGATTTGATTCATCCAATTTAAGTGCATACATGTCTTAAAGGGTAATGGGTTATCTCTTTGGAACTTAGATTTATGTCATAGTTTCTACAAGCAGAACTATATAATAAGGAACAAAAACTCAATGCAATTTGTACACAGATTTTGGTAATTCAATCTTAAACTATGTCATGAAATATTGATTTTTTTTTATTTTTTTTTTAAACAGAAATATATATAGATAGATAGATACATAAACACCCCCCCCCACACCTAAATCATGCATTGTCCTCAATGTATGCGAGCAAGGATAGTACATGGATTTATGCATGAAAAAGGAAAGATCTCACCAACGTGAAGTACAAAGGAAAGTTCATGGCTCTGTTGATGGACAAAAACCCGCATTCCCTCAAAAACCTGTGAGATGCTAAAGAAGGGATAAATACAACAGATTTTATTTTATTTTTTTGGTTTTTTTTTTATACTTATTGTTATACATATATAACTATGTACAAACATAAGTTCCCATCTTCATTTGTCAAGAGACATCAAATGGAAACCTCAAGAGTGGGTCAGTGCACCTGAAAAGGGAACATGACACCACGCGGGGTCAGAATATTCATGCGTGGGCCCCCTTCACAAAGAGCACAAGAAGAAATGAGAGGTTCATGAATTGGACGCAAAAGCGTCTCACACAAAGGATCAAACTGAAAGAACTTGAACCTCTTGAGAGTTTGGGAAATAGGGAGCAACGGAAGAAGAGTTTCTTCCGTTGCGGTACTGAAGTTATGATCGTCAATCCAAACTCTCCAACCAACTGGCTGGTGCGTCGGAGCGAGGTCAGGAGCCTCGTTAGGCAAGTCCGACTCACCGGGTAAACATAAAATGGGTCTCATACCCAAGGTATCCTCCAAGGAACTCCTAATACCCTCATGAGCACTGTAGTCGTTTGATGTTCCATCATTTCCAAGATGATCAGGAACGATAGTGAGAGGCAAACTCTCATCAGGTTGTTTGAAATTGAGGGTGCTAGGGAGCTCTTGCTCCACCGGAAGTGAGTCCTTAAGAGGCACAACATGAAGATCATGTGGCTCAAGGGCCACGGGGCACGAAGATAAGGCACAATCCTGGGCCGACTCATGATGAAATTGGTCAATGTGTATCGAATCCTCCACTAAGTGATCATGAATTGAAACCCCAAGTCCTTCAGACTGACTAGGAGTTTGGCTTTGACAGATTGTGCTTTGAATTTGTGGATGTGGTGGTGGTTCGATATCAAAAGGTGGATCCTCATGTTGACACGAAAAGTTACTCTCCTTACGTTCACCTAATTGTTGTATCATTTGACTCAAATGCGATGTTATATTTTGTACGGATTGTTGAGTGGATTCCATGTACGTAAGGAAAGTTTGTTCCAAGGAATTAGGTACGTGGTCAGCTATGAGGTCCAAGTTTGAGCTTGTGAAATTATGGGATTGGGTGTTGATGGGCTGAGAATAATGATTTGACGTGGGGAGTTGGTAGAATTCTAGGTATTCGGGAGGAGGATACTGAGGTGAAAATGAAGTATAAGAATTTGGATAGGAATTGTTTCTCCACGAATCCATCACTCTCGGGTTGTACGCGGATGCGTAATAGTCATTTTGAGCGTTTTGGGAAAAAGTATGCTCATACTCAGGCTCTGGGGGAACATAAGGGCATTCCCCGATAACATGACCACTCAACCCACAACAGTCGCATGGTACGGCTACTGGAGCCACCGGTGCACTCATGTTGTCTGTCCTACTCATGAAAGAGGCAAAAGCTTGTTGTAAATTCTCAGTTTGTTGACCAGCATATGATCCGACATAACTAGATTGTGGTCTAGTAGTCGGTTCCTCTCTCATGTTACCCCAATATGAAGATTGTTCAGTCATACAATTAGGATTGTCCCACCCATATGGGGTGTTGGTCTGAGCCACCCCATGTTGCATGGTTTTAGAATACCAGGAAGCATTGTCCTGGTCCCAACAATGATATGAATGGTTGCTCATGTAACCATCCATCACAACACTCTTGAGTCAAGTACTCTTACCCTTATGAGGCTAAGCAAGCACAAGTTCTCGACTCGACCCTAAAATGCTAATAGAGAATGTAAAGGGGAGGAGACTAGAACGTATAAGTAGGTGAGAAGAAGATGACTCAGAAGAAAAGGGAAACTTAACTCTAAAGATAGAAAAGAGGGTCGGTCAGAGGTTTCCTAAGAAAGCACGGTTCAAACAATCCTAGACCTAGTGTCGCTTAGATCTAGACGACTCCTAACTGGTTGAGTCGAATTGATTTGCTTGATTCACCTCCCTCACCAATCAAACCAAGTTGGCCAGTTAGTGTATAGCTAGTGGGGGCGCTTCCGACAGAGTCGGTGCCAATTAGACAACCACGTCGCTTGGAAGACTTTCGTCAACACAAAAACACTTTCTAGACACCAATTGAATTCAATTAGCTTCAGGTCATAGCAAGTCAAATCACTCTCCTCCTTAATTGAGTCCGAGTCCTTAGGGGCCAATGTCTAATTGATTTTAAATTTAGGCTTAGGTGACACTTAGGATTGTGGTTTGTGGGCCACGGAAAGGTGATGAAATCCCCACCGTATCTTTTCCTACGGAGTTGCCCTTAAAGTAGTTTAACTTAGATCTAGCAAAGATAGTCAAACAATGGTCTTTTTAATGGGGGCAATTGCAAGGTTGTATGCAACTAAATTATATGCTTAATGCAATCGATAAAAACTGTGATACGTACCTTGCCTCCAGCACTCTTCAACAAAAATAATTTGCAATAATTTAGCAAGAGTAATGCAAACAAAACATTATATGATGCATGCACTAAGGTCTTTCTAATCTTGCCAATCTTAGGTCAGAGTTGAATTATTGCCAATTATGGAATTTAAACCCTAACACGTGCAATTCTACGAAAGGAAACTTTTCAACAATTCGGATTTTACAAGAAAGGCAAGAAAAGTTACCTCCGCAATGCTCAGTCGGGTTCGCCGCCCGCTCTTGGAGATTCCAGTAGCTCAATGCGACCACCCAGAAATGTAGACGACCCCAGAGAAAAATGAAGACCAGAGCCCTAGCTTGTGCGGCGATTCCGCCGCAAGTCCTCTTGAAGATGCGGCGATTCCGCCTCCCAAGTGCCTCAGAACGCTCCCGAATTTCGCCGCGCGCTCTGTTGTCTCCTGCTACACAAATTCAAATACTTAGATCGCGCACAAGGTAGACAGGAAAAATCGAAAAGACAAAAACTAACAAAATCTTCGTCGCCTCCCCGGCAACGGCGCCAAAAACTTGTTGAAGATTTAAATTTATACCGCAAGTGCACGGCGTCTATGAAGACGTGGCAAGTACGGGTCGAACACAAGGAGGGAGAGATCTTGTTATTTTTGTGATTTCGATTGGGGGAAAGAAGGAGAGAAGAATTAAGTTTGGTTTTGAGATTTTTGGGTTTTAGTTATTTAAAGCAAGAACAAGAACAAATAAACTAAAACAAGAACAAAGAGAGAAATCCGTGGGATGGAGGTTTAGATTTAGGTTTAGATCAGAGAATTACTGAAACTTATTGTAAATCATGTTAGTTATGAAGCATTACAAGATAAATGACTTAACATAAACTCAAGTAATCAAAATATACTAATCATGAACTTAAAATAATAACATGCAATTCATCTTCTCTAACCCTAATTCCATCACCTCCACCCTTTGGAAAGAGTTAGAAACTCATGGAGGGAGGAAGAAGAAGGGATCTTAGAGACATTAAAAGAAAAGAGCAACAAAACAAAATAAAACAGTAAATTCATTACTAATGATCCAAGACCAAAGGTTCAAAGATGTGTTACATTCGTCCTACAGGACTATTTATAGCCGATATACAGGGGATACCAATACATAAAAGGATAGTACACGCGTCGACCCGACACTGGACGAAAATTGGGCACACAGATCACCTCTGGTGCGGCGAAATCGCCGCCCAATGCATGGGAGGTGCGGCTAATTCGCCGCCCAGGTTGATGGGATCGGGTCCGGATTTCTGCGGTGCGTTTATGGCATGATTTGATCTTTATTTGCGCGTCTGGATGATTTGTTTCCATTCTTTTGAGCTCCGGATTAATTCCTTCCATTGTTGGAGATTTATATTTGATTTTTCTTTTGACTTTCTCCACACAATAACTTGGTCCTTTTATTTTGCAATTAGGTCCTTGGCATTTTGCAATTAAGTCCTTGACCTTTTTGTAATTAGCTCCTTGAATGCTTTTATGCTTGGATGCATTTCTATTTGAAACCCGATAAACTTGAACTCGGTCTTTATGATAGAAATGAATCTTTTGCACGCGTTTATGCTCGGAATGTGGGTAATTTGCATCCAGGTCCCTGTATTCTGTAAATACGACTAAACATATACCTTAGTAGCATTTATTGATATAAAAGTAATCTAAATGAAAGACATATGATGCAATGTATGCAATGCATCACTCAACCTCCACCTTATCAACCTCCACGCCCATCGGCGACCTACCAACCCCCACATCAAAGGTCTCAGCACCAAAATTACCAACCTGGTCAGGCCTCTTCGTCGGGTTATTCTAACCAGACTCCACCACCCCAGCGGGTTGACCCTAAGGACTCTACCATTGAACAAACCCTTCAAGCATTCATGCAGAGCACTCAATCCATGCTTGCGGCCAACAATAATACGGTCAAAGCATTGGAAATGCAAGTAAGCCAGTTGGCTCATCAGCTCCATGAACGCGAGAAGGGTCAATTCCCGAGTCAACCTGTGGTAAATCCCAGGGGTCAGCCTGCTAATACCAGGCAGAATGTACACAATGTTGAAAGTGACCCTTCCCAACATGCTAATGTTATTCATACCTTGAGATCGGGAAGGGTCGTTGACAACAATGTGAAAATGCCGGAAGCCAACCCTGTTGGCGAGACTTCCGAGGAGAGTCTTGAGCCTGTCAAGGAACCTAATTCTGAGACTCCTCCTCGTGATTCTTATGTCCCCAAGGCACCATTCCCTCATCGGTTGACTAAAAAACGTGATGAGCATTGGGATAAGATCATTGAGGTACTTAGGCAAATAAAGGTGAACATCCCGTTGTTGGACGTTGTTCAACAAATGCCACCGTATGCCAAGTTCCTCAAGGACCTTTGCACCACCAAGAGAAAAACAAATGTGCCCAAAAAGGCCTTCTTGGCCGCCAATGTGAGCTCCATATTGACACAACCCATGAATGTCAAGTACAAGGACCCTGGTTGTCCAACTGTCTCTTGCATGATTGGGAATGTGACCATCTCTCAAGCTCTATTGGATTTGGGGGCATCTGTGAATCTCCTGCCTTACTCAGTCTATGTCAACCTTGGGATAGGCGATCTTAAACCAACGAGGACAACCCTCCAGTTGGCTGATAGATCCGTCAAAATCCCACGAGAGAGTGTGGAGGATGTCCTTATCAAAGTGGGTGAGTTCGTATTTCCAGTTGATTTCATCATCTTGGATACCGAACCCGTGTCCAACCCACAAGGACAGATTCCTGTGATCCTTGGGAGGCCATTTCTTGCGACATCTAATGCTTTGATCAATTGTCGCAATGGCTTGATGAGGTTGTCTTTTGGAAACCTCACGACGGATTTCAACATCTTCACTCTTGGTAAGCAACCTGGGCTCTTCGACGACACTGTCGGAGCCAATTTCATCCAGGACACGGATGAGCCTGACTCATTAGGCATGTTCGACTCACATCGACATATTATTGAGGTGCCTAATGATCAGGTTGCGAGTGAAGAGGATCTTGAGGAATCCGCCAGCATATCTCTGGACGAGGAGGCACATCTGGGTGCTTGCTCCTCTTACCCTGTGGCCCTTGAGCCACTTGAAAGTAACTCTGAATCCGACAAGGACCCACCTCTGGTCGAGCTTAAACCGCTCCCCGATAACCTAAAGTACATCTTTTTAGGGGATAATGAGACCTTGTCACTCATTATTGCTTCTGATCTTGAAAAAGATCAAGAGGTTGCCCTCAAAAGAGTACTCTTTGAAAACAAAGAGGCAATCGGGTGGTCCTTGAAGGATATCAAAGGAATTAGCCCTGGTATTGTTCAGCATCGGATCCACATGGAAGAGGATTCTCGGCCCCGCAGGGACCCACAACGGAGATTGAATCCTGTACTGAAGGAAGCCGTCCGAAATGAGGTTCTTAAGTGCTTGGATCATGGCATAATCTATCCTATCTCTGATAGTTCGTGGGTGAGTCCTGTCCATGTGGTTCCCAAGAAGTCAGGCGTGACGGTTGTGGAGAATGAGCATAATGAGCTTATCCCGACACGCCTGCAAACTGGTTGGCGAGTTTGCGTTGATTATCGCAAGCTCAATGCGGCAACGCGGAAATATCATTTCCCGTTGTCGTTCATTGATCAGATGTTGGAAAGGTTGGCCGGACATGAGTACTATTGTTTTCTTGATGGATACTCCGGTTACAACCAAATTCCCATCGCCCCCGAGGACCAAGAGAAAACCACATTCACTTGTCCCTTTGGCACGTTTGCCTACCGTCGCATGCCCTTTGGGTTATGCAATGCGCTGGCAACGTTTCAGAGGTGTATGATCAGCATCTTCTCCGATATGGTTGAGCGTTTCCTTGAGATCTTCATGGACGACTTTTCCATATTTGGCGCTTCCTTTGATGAGTGCCTTCATCACTTGAGCCTTGTCCTCAAGTGATGCCGTGAGAAGAACCTCGCTCTCAATTGGGAGAAATGTCACTTCATGGTGAAGTGAGGGATTGTACTTGGACATGTGGTCTCAAGTAGGGGAATTGAGGTCGATCCCGCCAAAGTGGGTATCATTGCTAATCTCCCACCGCCACGTACTGTGAAGGATATCCGCGCCTTTTTGGGGCATGCTGGATTCTATCGGCGGTTCATTCGGGATTTTAGCAAAATCGCTCGACCTCTCACTGCGTTGTTGGCTAAGGATGCCATTTTTGAGTTCACACCGGATTGCCACCATGCCTTTTTGACCTTGAAGAAATAGTTGACTTCAGCTCCCATTATTAAGGCACCGGTGTGGACTGAACCCTTTGAGTTAATGTGTGATGCATCTGACTTCGCTGTGGGAGCAGTGCTTGGGCAACGATTGGACAAATTGCCTCATGTGATCTACTATGCCAGTAGAACACTCAATGATGCCCAATTGAACTACTGTGACCGAGAAGGAATTCTTAGCAATCATATTTGCTTTGGAGAAATTCCGGTCGTACTTGATTGGCTCCCACGTGATTATCTATTCTGATCACACAGCCATCAAGCACCTCATGGCGAAGAAAGATGCAAAATCCCGACTCTTGAGATGGATCTTGTTGTTACAAGAATTCGATCTCGAGATTCGGGACAAAAAAGGGTGTGAAAACGTTGTAGCTGACCACTTGTCTCGTCTAAAGACGACCAACCCACAGGACCAAATCATTAACGATAAATTTTCTGACGAGCAGTTGTTCACGATCGATGATAACCCTTGGTTTGCCGACATCGTGAACTACCTCGTGACCGAGCAATTTCCTGTGGGTTGGTCAAAATCTGACCAATCCAAATTTAGATCGTATGTCAGATTCTTTCACTGGGACGACCCCTACCTATTCAAATAATGCTCTGACCAAATTTTCAGGCGGTGCGTCCCAGATTCCGAGTTCCAAAGTGTACTCCACTTCTGCCATTCTAAGGCATGTGGAGGACACTTTCGAGCAAAGAAAACTGCTGCCAAGGTGCTCCAATCTGGATTCTACTGGCCCACTCTTTTCAAGGATTCTTACAACTTTTGTAAGCAATGTGATAGGTGCCAGCGCCTTGGCAGGATTGGTCGACGTGACATGATGCCTTTGCAAAATGTCCTTGTTGTCGACATCTTCGATGTGTGGGGCATCGATTTCATGGGTCCCTTCCCGAACTCGTTCGGGAATGTTTACATTCTGGTGGCCGTTGACTATGTGTCTAAGTGGGTTGAGGCTATACCCACAAAGACCAATGACAACAAGGTGGTCACAAAATTCTTGAGGGACATTTTTGCGCGATTTGGTACTCCTCGTACCATAATCAGCGATAGGGGTACCCACTTCTGTAATCGCTCCTTTGAAGCGCTTATGAGGAAATATTCGATCACCCACAAGCTTGCGACCCCATACCATCCGCAAACTAGTGGGCAGGTCGAAATCTCTAACCGTCAATTAAAGCAAATTCTTGAGAAGACGGTTAGTTCCTCGAGGAAGGATTGGTCTACCAAGTTGAATGACGCGTTGTGGGCTTTCCGCACCACGTACAAGACCAATTTGGGTATGTCCCCATATCGGGTAGTGTACGACAAGGCTTGCCACCTACCCGTCGAGCTTGAGCATCGTGCTTTCTGGGCGATCAAGAACCTGAATATGGATCTTGATCAAGCAGGAGTACAACGTAAGCTCGACATTGTGGAATTAGAAGAGCTACGCAATGATGCGTACGAGAATACCAAAATTCATAAGTCCCGAGCCAAGATGTTTCACGATCGCATGATTATGCGAAAGGTGTTTACTGCCGGGCAGAAGGTGTTACTCTACAATTCCCGGCCTCATCTGTTTGCGGGTAAGCTCCGCAGTCGCTGGTCTGGCCCGTTTATTGTCCAAACTGTTTATCCTCATGGAGCGGTTGAGATCTTGAACCCAGGGAATGGGGACGTGTTCAAAGTTAATGGACAACGCTTCAAACCCTACTTGGAGGGGGCACCAGCCGAAGTCGAGGAGGTCATGTTCCTTCATGAACCTCCCTCGCACTCAACCATTCATGCTCCTACATGAGTGGTTGAGCTTTCATGTGTATATATGTTAAAAAAACAAAAAGAAAAAAAAAGACTCCTTTAGTGAGCATCGATTGTTGTGGGCCCCAACCCTTGAGTATTTGGGCCCCATTTCTTTCACGTATTTGTATCCCTTCTTTAGCATCTCACAGGTTTTGAGGGAAGTTGGGTTGTGTCCATCAACATAGCCATGAACTTCCTTGTGTACTTCACGTTGGTGAGATCTCTTCTGTTTCATGCATACATCCATATAGTATTTTGCTCACATTCATTGAGGACAATGCATGAAGTAGGTGTGGGGGGGGTGTTTTACGTGTGTACATAGTCGAGTTTTTTCTTTCGATTTTATTTTCTTTTGTTTGCATTTAGGGTCATGTTAGTGTGCTGCATTTAATATCGATATATTTGCTTGCCATGATCCTTGAGTGACTTGTCTTCTTTTGCTTGCCTAGTGCTTTAAAATTTCCACATTTCTTTCAAAATCTTCATGTGTTTTCGAAAGAAAATGTTTTGTGGGCTTTGCGTGTGTTTAGCATGTGCAAAACCGTTGAGAGGCAAAGTGAAAAGATAGCTCCCAAAATTGTCTTGAACTTGATGCATTAGGATATCTAGTACGTGGCTTTAGGATTTATCGAGTCGTTAGGATGCACCCCGGTTTTCCCTCGGGGGCGTGTAATCCTAGGGTTTCAGTACTCAAACATTTAAAGAAGTCCACCCTGAACCTAGTGAGTCAAATAATTCGTGTCTGTTAGTATAAGGAAGTTTGTCGTAGTCAAGGGCCCTTAATCTCTTTTTGTGAAACTTTAGTGTAGGGATTTTGGTTCCCATGTAGATAAATAAATAAGTGGTGTTCTCTCTTCTCGCACGGCTCCTATCACTCGGGAAAGTAGGTCTGAGGGGACTTTGTGCCTGGTGCTTTCGAGTCATCTGACTTGGGATGCACCGACCGAACTCCCGTTACACGGGTGGTAGGGATCGCCCTATGTGGAGATTTGGGGGAAGGTGTACGTGATAGTGTAAGTCCTCATAGGCAATGATGCACGAAACCTGACCCTGGGAGAATCAAACACCAACCAATAAATGCTCCAAAGAAAAAGAAAAAAAAAGAAGAAAAAAAAGAAAAAAGAAAAGAAAAGAAGAGTCAAATAAGAACCAAAATGGACTTTACACGTTGTATAACATTCAGAAGTTAAGGTTGCCCATGTCTTTCACTTAATTCCTTAGTTAACTCTCACGAATAACTCATTAGGCTAGGTGTGTGGACTGATTACATATATAGAGTCGACCCGTAGTATTACCGCATTCCATGATCGACAAAATAAGTCCAACGAGTCGTGTAGCTAGATTGATTAATGCATCTTGTTCGGATTTTGTGGGTATATCCGCTGAAAACCCTCAGGGGACAACACTCCTCCTCCTTGGCAACAAGGAGGTTTAACGGCTTGTTGCACGTGCTAAGTGCAACCGTGATTCCTACGAAAGTGAGTTAGGATTTCTTGTTTTTTCATATGCTTTTCTCTTTCTTTGTTTTGCTCGGGACTAGCAAAAGTTAGGTGATTGACATCATTTCATGCTCATATTTGTATCTTATATCCATTATCTTACACCTAAGCAATGCTACGTGACGAGTTTTATGTTTAGTTTTCAGGAATAAAGAGGTTTGAAGAGAAGAGCCACGAAAGGATCCAAAAGCAGGAAAAATGACTTAATTGTGAGACCTGGGGACTAAGATGCAAGGGAGAAGGACCTGATCGTAAGACCGAAGGACCTAAGAGCAAAACAGAATACTCCACACCATCATGGGGAGTATTTTACCAATTCGAGTCGGGTTGGAGCTCCAACAAGTCAAGTAACCGCATCAAAGACCAACAATACCAGAAAGAAAAGCCCACAACAAATTCCAACACGATCCGAAGATTTTGGACCGCCAATTGGCGGTCTTGGACCGCTAATTGGCGGTCCATATTGCTCAGGATCCGTCGAAATTTCTTCTGGACTTGTATTAATGTTCGTTTAGGCTATTTTTGGTATTGGTTTAGTCCCACATCGGGGGATTGTCCCCGATTAGCTTTTTCCATGCTTATAAATAGAACTCTTCACCTTCCATTGTAATTACCCATTGCTTGGTGGTATTCTCTCTACTAAGGAGTGAGCCTTGAAGCAAAAACTCAAGGTGGAGATGAATGCTACCTTCAATGTGAGTCATTTGTTAATAAAATAATTCTTCTAGTTTCTTTAAATCTTGTCTTTTAATTTGTGCATGTTTGTTTAGTCTTTCCTTTCCTTTTATGTTTCTTTAATGCTTCTTGCCTTCTTAGTTAACTTTCATTTCAGTATTATGCTTTCTTTTGCTAATATAGTTAGTGTAATGAGTAGTGAGTAGTTCCATCCCCATTTGGGGGGTGGAGAAATATGTGATATAATCATGTAGTGTATTAAGTGTGTGTTATCTTTATCCCTTGAGCTTTATATGATTTCCATAACCATCTAATGGGTTTTCACTCTTATCTTTGATATGCTAATGCTCTTGAATGAAGCTTAGCTTATGCTTTGATTAGTGGACCTATTTTATGGGGAATGATAAGGTTAGGATATGGATGAAGTTAATATTGGAAACACAAGTTGTAGTGTATGTGCTCTTGTTGCCTTTACCTTAGCTAATGTCTTGTATGTTTTAATGATGTAGTGAAATCTTAATTCATGTGGAGGCATAGTAGGGTATAGTCTTTATACTTGAGTTCATGTAGCTTCATTCCAATTATTGTCTTGTATGTTTTAATGATGTAGTCTTATCTTAATTCATGTGGAGGAAAAGTTGGATGTAGTTTTATGATTTCATACACTACATGTTGTGAGGAGCTTAATGAACACACACACACTTCTTTATGTTCACATTATTTCTCTACCCCCTTTGGGGTTTAGTTTTCTTGCTTTTCTTCCATTTCCATTTGCACCTTAGTGTAGTTTAGTGTAACCAACCTTTCTTCCCTTTCTTTACCTCTCGCCTTCGCACAAACCAAGTGTCGACACACCTCCCAGTGGACGACCCGTATTTGCCACCGCTTCAACGCGGCCGTGCACTTGCGGTTAAATATAAAACGATCAATCATTAGGTGTGGGGGTATTTGATTGACATCATTTCATGCTTATATTTGTATCTTATATCCATTATCTTTCACCTAAACAATGCTATGTCACGAGTTTTATGTTTAGTTTTCAGGAATAAATAGGTTTGAAGAGATGTAGCATAAAAGGACCCAAAAGCTGGGAAAATGGACTGAATTGTGAGATCTGGGGACCAAGATGCAAGGAAGAAGGACCTGATTGCAAGACAGAAGGACCTAAGAGCAAAACAGAATACTCCACACCATCATGGGGAGTATTTTGCCAATTCGATTCGGGTCGGAGCTCCAACAAACCAACCAGATGCATCCAAGACCAAGACACACTTCAAGGAAAGCCCACCAGAAGACCCAGACGGATCTGGGCTTTATAGGCCGCCAATTGGCGGTCTGGATCATGCCAAATCCGCCCCAACTTCTCCTGGACTTGTATTAATGTTCGTTTAGGCTATTTTTGGTATTGGTTTAGTCCCACATCGGGGGATTGTCCCGGATTAGCTTTTTCCATGCTTATAAATAGAACTCTTCACCTCCCATTGTATCCATCTCTCTCTTTGGTGGCCACCTTCCCTACTAAGAGTGAAGCCTTGAAGCAAAACTCTGGTGGAGGAAGAGCTACTTGTAATTGAGTGAGTTAATAATAGAAGTTTTCCTTTAATTGTGTGGTTTTTCTCTTAGTTTAATTTCCTTCCATATGCATGTTTGCTTGTTTGTTTTGTTTTATGCTTCTTTAATATTTCTTGCTTGATTAGTATAACTTTCATTTCAGTATTATGCTTTCTTTTGCTAATATAGTTAGTGTAATGAGTAGTGAGTAGTTCCATCCCCATTTGGGGGGTGGAGAAATATGTGATATAATCATGTAGTGTATTAAGTGTGTGTTATTTTTATCCCTTGAGCTTTAAATGATTTCCATAACCATCTAATGGGTCTCCACTCTTATCTTTGATATGCTAATGCTCTTGAATGAAGCTTAGCTTATGCTTTGATTAGTGGATCTATTTTATGGGGAATGATAAGGTTAGGATATGGATAGGAATTAATATTGGAAACACAAGTTGTAGTGTGTGAACTCTTGTTGCCTTTACCTTAGCTAATGTCTTGTATGTTTTAATGATGTAGTCTTATCTTAATTCATGTGGAGGCATAGTAGGGTCTAGTCTTTATACTTGAGTTCATTTAGCTTCATTCCAATTATTGTCTTGTATGTTTTAATGATGTAGTAAAATCTTAATTCATGTAGAGTCAAAGTTGGATGTAGTTTTATGATTTCATGCACTACATGTTGTGAGGATCTTAATTACACACACACATCACACACACATCTTTATGTTCACATCATCTCTCTACCCCCTTTGGGGCTTAGTTTATTGCTTATCTCCATTTCCATTTGCATCTTAGTGTAGTTTAGTGTAACCAACCTTTCTTCCCTTTCTTTACCTCTCGCCTTCGCACAAACCAAGTGTCGACACACCTCCCAGTGGACGACCCGTATTTGCCACCGCTTCAACGCGGCCGTGCACTTGCGGTTAAATATAAAACGATCAATCAGTTTGCATCGGAGCTTTTCCCTATTTCTTGGATTTTTTGACACCTTTATGTTGAACAAAGGGTTGTGATGACCCTTCGTTTGTTGGTGTTGAATGACCAGTAGAATAATCCGTGTTTTTCTCTTAGTGAAACTTCCGGTTTGTGGATTGGTATCCACTCACTCCCGTTGACGTGTCGGTGGGCGTCCACGTGGTACAATATCATGTTGAATGATTGATTCCCACTTTGGGAACATGCATAACAATACCCAAGCATGAAGGAATACAAACTTGGATCCAACGGTGCTCTCGTAGATATTCTGAGTTTTCCCATATGACATCTTCTTCATTGTATCTGCTTCTTTTCCGTTGAAGAGCTTCATCATAACTAGCAGTCAACTTCATAATTGATGGTGTGATTCTTTGCCAACGACCTTTCAAGGAGTCATCGACTCGCATAGTCATGTCTGTGTTGGTTTGGCATGAGTCGTCTGACACTTGTTTGATCATGCTTCATAACGTCCTAGCTCTTTGGTTGGTGAAATAATTGAATTGGTACTTTCTTCTATATACGTCAATATTAGTGCTTCATCCTCCAATACGGACCACGACTTTGGCTTGATGGATTGTTGGCATCCTTTCAGTGGTCGTGATGACGTATTTTGCGAGAGATGAGCGGGGAAACAGTCAACATCGTTTTGGTCTTCATCATCAACCTTATTACCATCTACATTTTCACTTGTCTCCCCACTGAGCATTTGGATATACATTCCATATTGGTTTGGTGGATTTTGTGGGTGTGTCGGGAAGCTGTTAAGGTCGTAATTAGGAGATGAATTTTGTGGGTACGTTGGGAAACGGTTAGGATATTATGGGTACGCTGGGAATTGTGGGTGGTCATAAGATTGATATGGATTTTGGTACGGGTATTGTGGATATCTGATGCGAAATATTGGATGGGGGTTGGTTGGTTGGCAACGTGATTCATGGTTGTGATCAAGAGAAGACATTTTGGTGTAAGAGTTGAAGTGTTTGTGAGATTGGAAGTAGGAGATGATAGTTTGTGAGGATTGAAATAGGGGATGATAGTAAGCTTTAATAAGTGTTGATTTTGATGAATAGTTTAGATTGTCTGACAAAGCGTGATTCGTGGGGTTTCTATAGCAATACGGGTTATGCTGCAAGATCACGGGTATTTTGTAGCAACACAGAATTTTTCACAAAAAGGTAAATGGACATTATAAGTTTTCGTTCCTCATGCCACGTACACCACATTATCAACTTCTTACAGACTTACACCAGTAAACTTTGTCTTTCCTTATGGATTCTTTTGGCGAAGGGAATTATTACATTTCTCCTCGTCCCAGTTCATCATCTTTGTCATCTGACGATAACATAAATGACTCATCAGTTAATTCCTCAGCTCACTGCAAATAACACGAGAATGAAGAGGAGAACTCGTAACTCAGACAGAGATTGTATGGTCGGTTGTAACCATCTAATTTCATATAATTTTACTGATAACCCTGGGTATTCGGATCATATTTTTAGAAGAAGGTTTCGAATGTGGAAGAATGTCTTCCTTCAAATTTCCTCCATCGTTGAGGCATCTCATGTCTTCTTCCAACAAAAATCAGACATCGTGGGTAGACTTGGCATGTCAGGCTTACAAAAATATATTGCAGCACTATTAATGCTATCATATGGCATAATGGCCAATGCGGTTGTTGAGTACTTACGACTTATCGAAACAACAACAAGAATGACCCTCCAAAAATTCTGTGAATGTGTCATTAGCAACTTCGGCGTTGAATACCTACAAAGACCTACTCCGACGGACTTAGCAAAACTACTCCATGTTGGGGAGTATCGATTATATGCATTGGGAATGGAAAAAATGCCGAGCAGCTTGGAATTGACAATATCAAGGACAAAATGGTAAGCCAACACTTGTTCTTGAAGTTGTCGCATCTTATGACCTACGAATTTAACATTCATTATTCAGTATTCGAGGTTCATGTAATGATCTGAATGTCCTTCAACGATCTCCGGTTTTCAATGATATTCTGGAAGGTCGAGTGTCATATATAACTTATTAGGTAAATGGTTCTCGGTATAATATGAGATATTATCTTACATAAGGTATTTATCCGAAAAGAGTTGCATTTATCCAACCAATCATTCTTCCTCAAACCACGAAAGATAGATTATTCGCTCAAGTATAGGAAGCAGCACGAAAGGATGTGAAATGCATGTTCGATGTGCTTCAAGCTAGATTCGAGATCGTGAAAATGCTATCTCTTGCATGGAATCCTCAAATCCTTAATAAAATAATGACGGCATGCATCATCATGCACAATATGATCCAGGATGCGCGACTCTTACAATCATTTGGCTGATATAAATGAATTTATCTAGGACTGGCCTAGAAATATTATCAGATGTTCAAATGAGGAACATTTTTAATATTCCACCGATCGGATCGTAGATACTAACATATATCTGGATAATACAAACTGAGTTCATGATAGACAGAAACATTTGACTTTGAGATTCGATTTAATTGAGAATATATGGCAACACTACGGAGGGAATGCAAATTAACTATGTATTTTAATATGTATTTTTTGTAATATGTATTTTAATATTTTAAGCTTTAATTATTGAAATACGTAGATGTCAATTATTAATTATCAATATTTTTTTCGTTATTTTAATCGTAATACTTTTTTTCAATTGGATTAAGTAATTACAAAATAATTTATTATGTAATAGGTGGATTATTGTGAAAGAATAAAAAATAGGTAAAAAGAAATTATGTTGTGGAAAGATATTGTTGAAAAATGAGAGGGGATAGTGAAGGATTTTTTGTGTTGGGTTTATAAAATAGTAGATTAATAAGCACAAAGTGTATTTTTGTGTTAGGTGGATAAAATAGTGAATTAGAGGGAAATATGGTGATTATTTTGGAGAAATGAGAGAGGGTAGTAGGTGACCTTAGCGAGTCTAGATCTTATACCTTTCCAGAAAGAAAGAAAAAAATCAAAATATTCACGATTTTTTTTTTGAAGAATGTGCACCTCAGAAGCTTATTTGACAAAATATGCACATTAAAAACGACACCTAAAATGTTGTTTTCAATAACTAAAAATGACACTGACAATGTCATTTTAAGCCCAGGAAAAATGGCATCTGAGATGCCATTTTTATCTAGGGTTAAAAACGGCACCAACCTCCCCTTGTTTCCCATAACCGTCCACTCACTCTCCTCCCTCTCTCAGGCAAGTTTCGAGCCTCCGGTGCTAGTTTCACGTTTTGCATTGTTTCTAAGGTATATTTAACTAATTTTTTGTTAATGTTTTACTTCACTAGTTTATATTTGTGAGGATTGGATTTGTGTGGATTGGTTTGATTTGGATTGAGAATGTATTGAACTCTAAATAATTATATAATGTATGGAATTGGTTTGATTTGGAATAATGTCATTTATGTTTAGATTTGACTTGGTTTGAAATTGAGTGTATTGGTAATAATGTATTGAAATGTAAATGTAAATATTTTTATAATGTTTGAAATTTAGTTGATTGAGAAAAATGCATCGAACTGTAAATAATTATATAGTGTTATGATTTGTTTATATATTTTATTTACAGACATGTAGTTTGGATTGTTTATTTACACAGAAAACTATCTTTTGTTTTTTTATTTTGTTTCAATAGTTTCCAAAATGTCAAATTCGCACGATTCTCATGGTTCTGTCGATCCTTCAGTCTCAATACTACAAAAGGATCATAGATCATCTTCGATTCTCGAAAATGTAAGGGTTTGGGTTTTCAATTTAAAAATTTTGTGTATTGGTTTATATCATACCTTATTAATTAATTATGTTTTTCAGGAGCAATTGACGGATATTAAGTGTGTCGAGCACGTCATTCAGTTCAATGTTTGGAATGTGGAAGATGAAAGAGTGTGGGATTTGTTAGAGATTGATGGATTTGGTGTCGTGTCTCGCTTGCAACGTCTACAGATGGATTAGAATCTGATATGTGCAGTTGTGGAGAGGTGGAGGCCTAAGACACACACATTCCATTTTAGACACAGGGAGATGACCATCACGCTACAAGACGTAGCTCTGCTTAGTGCTCTTCGTGTTGACGGTTTGGCAGTGTGTACAACCTTAGATCATGATTGGCATGAGGTTTGCATGAATTTGTCGGGTGTTGAAGAAGAAGAAGCGACAACTGTAGTGAAATGTGGATATGTGTCATTACAGTGGTTGCAGCAAAATTATCAAGTTGTAGTGCTAGATGCAACATATGAGGAGGTTATGCAACACACGAGAGCGTACATTTTGTTTCAGTTAGGATCCGGGATAGTAGGTGATAAGAGTGGAAATAAAGTCACCTTAGATATTTACTGTTGTTGGAAAATCTATTTGAATGTGGAAACTATAGTTGGGGAGCTACATCATTGGGTTTTTTGTACAATTATATGGATCAGACATGTCTAAAGAAGGGGAAACAAGTAGCTGGTTTTCTGACATTGTTACAGATTTGGTGTTGGGAACATCTTCATGTTGGACGGTCATCTAGAATTCTCGGTGTGCAACTTCCATTGTGTCATTTAGGTTCACGTTGGCGGACTCCTAGGTCGTGGGTGAACAATGTCAAGACGGCTCAGAATGAATTTTACAGGAATGAGTTGGACGTTCAAGAAGAAAACCAAGTGTCTTGGACCCTATTCGAAGAAGTAGATTTGATGACGTTACCTGTTGATTGCAGGCAAGGACATGAAGTTTGGATGAGTAGAACATGGATAGTTTGTTTCGGAATTGCCGTTATGCACATGCCAGATAGGGTGATGCGTCAGTTTGGAATGAGACAACATATTCCAAAATTAATGGAGATTTGCAAGATGAAGAAGGCTCAGGGGAAGCCTAGGGTAAACTTGTTGCAGGAGCAGCAGTTATACATTCAAGCATGGTCACGTCGCCGAGAGTTTGTGCAGATCGAGACACCTTCACTGCCAGAAGATCTAGCTACTTGTAGACGTATTTACATTGAGTGGTATTGGCAGATTACGGTTTGATGGTTGACAAGAAGAGTTGAAGATGCAGTATTACCGAATTATAGACCTTCAGCTGCTAGGGATCGTTATTTGGTAAGATATTGATTTTTTTTGTTTTTACTTAATATTTTCATTTCTTATATTCTAATCATAATTGTCCTATTTTTTCAGCTTCACAGATTGCATCAGGATATTGATCCACTTGAAGGGATGCAATCTGCAAGCAACCCCACGTGGTCAATAACAACAAAATTGAAGAAAAAAATCAAAGAAATGATGTCGTGTTTCGGGAGTGTAGGTTCGTCCTTGAACCTGTCAGAAGGTATACAGTCTGAACCAGCTCGTCAAACTTCTAAGGAAAATCTACCAGAAATAGCAGTGCCACTTGATGAAGATGATAATTTCATTTTCACGGGGGTGTCTGCTTCCGATGGAGGAATTCTGACTCAAGAATCGCGCAGCACCACATTCTTTCACGGTGAAGGTTCATCATTTCATGTCGGTGAAGGTTCAGGATTTCAGGCTCCTGAAGTAGAAAGAGGTGATGGCGGTGGAGTTGCTGAAGATGATGCTGGCTTGAAAACTCAGGTTTACACTCGTCGTGCTTCGAAGGTCCCACGACGTGGTGCGCGCACCAAAATTCCTACGAAAGTACTCTCTCCACCTTAGTTGTAATTACATTGTAGTTTAGTGACGACTGTTGGATGCTTTATGTTTGTTATTGGATGCATTACATTATATGTTTATTATTGTATGAGATTCGAATCATGTTTAATTACATTTTATGCTTCTTAATGTATGAGATTGGAATCGTGTTTACTTACAGTGTATGCTTATTATTGTATAAGATTGGAATTGGGCTTTATTCCCACAGGTGTACAAGACTTGATATTAAAATCCAAGAGAAAGAATGCAAAAATAGAATCCCTGGAATTCTGTCCTTTGGTACAACGGCACTAGTGTTGCCATTTTCATTTAACAAAAAAAACAACACCAGTGCCATTTTACCAGAGGACAGAATTCCAGGAATTCTGTCTTGCTTTTTTTTGTTATCTAATTGAAGACAATTACAATTTCCTATTTTTTCTGAAGTAGACCAACTTATAAAATAAAAATTCTTCTACTAACCATGCTTACCACATAACATTGTCTCCCCAACATGGGGTTAGAAGGGAAATTTGGCAAAAGTAAACAAGACGAAATGAACATACTAAATAGTCTCTTTACATGTCTTCCTGTTGTGACCTAATTTACGACATCGTCCACATCGTATTACTCGACCACTTTCTTCGTCCATGTTGTTTCTAATTCTTTTGGTTTTCGGTCGTCCACTTCGTCGCACGACCGAAGGCGTTATTAATGCTAAAGGTCCTTCCACTGGCCAAAACCTCTCGTCTAGTATTGGAAAAAAATCAGTGTATAAGCTCTCCTATAAGCTTAAGTGGTTAGGTATTCCGAGACGATTCATGAAGTGTGAATATTCGCATGACGGTTGCTGCATACGGCCAATACATGTGATCATGGAATGTGATGTGCATCTGTGAACCCGCAGGAGCATGTCGGGCCTCTCTCCGTCAAAATAACCTGATAACTACGAGATTGGTTGCTTTCGGCATTGAAGATGTTATGACTATGCTTAGTCACACAAAGTTGTGTAGTCAACTGTCGTTTGTTTGTGATTTCATCGTTAATCTTGTTAGGATAGGCCAGTATCATAGTCTCTCATTCATCTCTTCTACTGACAAAATATTTATTCAGTTGCAGATAAGTCATCATGATGAGAGGACAAAGTGGTAGGCCACGTACACGCTTTAGCACATTGTTAAAGCTTTCTGACAAGTTTGTGGTCATTATACCAAACTGACGCCCGTAATCATGACTTAGTGCCCAATACAAAACGTCCTCTTGTTCTTTAATCCATTTGAACTCATTAGGGTGATTAACTTCAATATCCTTCATATGCTCTTCAAATGTTTTTTTATCAGGGGTGACACCGGCATGCCAAAATATATGCTACAAATCCACATCCCTGCACCAAGAATTTCTTGTCATATTTGCACTCATGTGTCTCAGACAAAATCTGTGAACGTGACCTCGCTCTGGGGGAAAAATGTCTTCACAATATTTGTAAGACCTGGAAATCGATCACTAATAATACACAATTCATCTCGTCTACATACTCTACTTGACAAAATACTTAAGAACTACTGTCATGAACCTCCACATTCTTTTTCAACAACAACAAATCAAAAGAGTACCCTCAAACTTACCAAACAAATGAGTATTATCAATGCTCAACATAGGTCTCTATAGTCCTGGAAACCTTCAATAGATGCAGAAAATGACTAGAAAATTCTTTGAAACTGCTCAATGCTTTGATTTATCCTCTTCGTCTGAATCTTAGACATAAAGTGTCTTAAATTACGATAAGATGCATTATCAACTCCGTATACTTTTTCCAGTGCCTTTTTCCGGGCGTACCAAGCTTTATCATACTTGATGTCTATGAAATAATGAGTCTTCAATAAGGCTTGAATTTCTGCATGAGTGATAGTTATGTTTGTTCGAATGGTGGCAAGATTCATGTTAGAAATTAAATCGGCATCACATTGCACGTGATCATACAAAAGGCCCTCGTTACTACAGGTGTGTTCAGACTTGTACTTCTCACTTGAAAATATTGTTTTCTCTGACTGTAAGACGCATGTATCCTCCATTCACATTCTTTCTTCAAACAACCAGCTGTAAATGTTTTTGGCCCAGACGTTAACACTTTCAATTGGATACTTTTTCACAAATGGCATTCATTCAACTCATGCAACAAATCTTTTTTGGTGGAAAAAGTTTCATTCAACCAATAACTTCGTCCATCTTCTAAGTTATCGCTTACATTATATGCAACAATACAACCATCGACATTTTTAATGACTGAATCTTCAATCTAGTTCTTGTCAGGCTCTACGTCTGGTAAGTGCCTCAAATCTGGTAGTACTGGTAATGGCGGCAATTCATTACTAATGATGGTTTCGTGTACGTTGTTAGCAGGTTCTCGATTCACTGCGTCTGCAATATGATGAAACATGTTCTGTAGCTCCGGAAGTGGGGTTGAATCTACATTAACAATGTTTATCTCCTCACCATCCATCTGACCATCTACCTCATCAACATCTATCTCATCACTCTCAACATCTTTAACTCGTATTCCTTGAGAATGTAACTGAACTACATCTGCTTCATAATTACTAACATTCATTGGTGTGTGCTCATATAGTTGAAAATAGGACCGAGGAACTGTCGACGATGGACTTACTTCATATTGGCTATATGTTTGTGTCATTGGTTGATAATCCTCAGTCAACAGACTTTGGTGTACGGTAGTATAGTGCTTGGGTTGTTTCTAAACAAACAATACAACCGTATTCACGAAGTTAAATAAAGATATCATCATAGTCGTGCTCTGATCATCAAAAACTTCAGCATATGTATACTTTTCATACGGTGGTCATTTGCAGGTTAACTTCAAATCAAACTTCCCTTCTCGGAAACCACAAACTCGACAAATTGTTTCACAAAGATCATCATATTGCATTCCAGTATTAACATTAAGCATCCGTCTATAACCAACTTCATATTCTGGTACCACATCTACAAATGTGACAATTCCATTGAAAAAACTCATAATCAATCCGGTACCAGAACTCATCCGTTCGAGTATACAAAATCTACATTTCATACATGAAAATAACAACAATACATTAATTATACATGCATTATATTTCATATCGAAATCAAAAAACTATATGGAAAGCCAACCTGAGCAGTTCTTTTCACCGGAGAGAGGGAGTGGGGAATATTTTGGGTGTGGGAGAAGATGAGAGTTGGTCAGCCTCATTTTAGCCCTAGACAAAAAAGGTATCTCGGATGTCATTAATGCTAAAAATGGCTTTCAAATGGTCGTTTTTAATTACTAACTCTGTAATGTCGTTTTTAGTTAATAAAAACGACATTTGAAGTATCGTGTTTAATGTGCATATTTTACCAAATATGTTTACGTGGTGCATATTCTAAAAAAATAAATATTTTGAAAAATTTGGCTTCTAGAAAATGTATCGTTAAAAGCACACGTACGGGTGCTAAAAGATATCTCTGACTTTGACGAAGACTTCCATAACTTGACCAAACCGCTTTCGTTAGTGCCAACGAACTCGTCGGGTCCACAGCCCACGTCATGCTTGCCAATGACTTGAACATCTTGCGCCATTCGTGGGACCCAATTCCTGGTGGATCTCCATAAGCCACCTTCATGACCTTGACCATTGACTGTTGACCATCACGTATGCTATATCTCTATGTATCTATATAATATATGTTATAACTTGCTTTGATTTGTTTTGGTTGTTGACACACAAAATAATAGTCCGTGTCTTGGACAATACTTGTGGTCAAAAGCGTTCTCCTTTTTAGCATGTGCTCAGAATAAAGGGGACAGTGTTAAAGTAATGGTCCAATATTTAAACTTAATTGAAGCAACTTAGGCATTAACCTCGGCTCACTTGAAGAAGCCAAGTGTCTTAAGTTCGTTTTGCATATGACTATTTAATCCATCACCTGGCGACGACTGTTGACTGGAACTCAATTTTATAATTGGCATATACTTCCGCTCTAAATAGAAAATCTTAAGACCAGACGCACACGCCGTCCGTCGGTGTGGTATTTTGTTTCTCGTGTATCTATTTTTTTGAGGATTTATCTTACATTGCATTTGACAAAGAATTAGTTTAAAAAGAACTTTAAATTTTGATTGCAAATTTTGATTGCATTTGACAAAGACTGTTACAAATTTTGTGATACAAAGACAAGTTCTCAACTTGCAAATGGACTTTTCTATCCTATGAAACTACCATCTCCTTCCTCCTGCGTTTCGAGCGATATTTGTTGCCGGTATTCCACCAGATGTCGTGCTTTGTCATCACCAAAGTGTGCCAACATTGGATGTTACGACCATTCTATCTTACAAAAAATTGTCTGCACCCAACGCATGTGAGGTGATAATTTCGCTAAGATAAGTCTAATAAATGACAACTCAGTCGAGTTATTTTCTATTCATAACTTACATCTGCTTTCGTTGATTTGTCATCATCGATTACGTTTACCACACTGTTATGCATGTTATTTATATTAACAACAAAGCTATCAAATGTATGTAGTGCATAATCTCTCAGGTGGAGTACAACTACGTACTCCAATATAAAAATTATCAACAACGACATAAGTTATCCTGTGAAAGTTGACCATAGTCATATGGTCCATGTTTTTTCTTCAGATCATGTAATCTAAAGTGAGCAAGAGAAGATCTTTTTTTATTCTTCATTTAACTCAATAAGAAGTATATGATATAAAAATGAGAAAATATTTAGTATGGCAAAATCAAAATCAAATTTTTTGACAATAAATTATGAAAAAAGCCAGAGAACATTCAAATTTGCATGTGTTGGGTTTCTCAGATTCTAAGGTGCATGATATCGATCAAAGCATGTCTTTTACAAGGTGTAGGGTAAGAAATATTAACCTACAAGGAGATGTAGAAAAATAATATATCCTTATAATTCAATATTTGAAGAAGAAACTAATGAAAAACGAAAATGTTCGACCGCTTTGGGGACGATCAACTGAGCGGGAAGAGACCAGAAGGTTGCAGTTGTTGACCGCCAAATTGAGTTGTTAATGCTACATGAGTTGTAAAATGGATCCCTCAGCCGCATTGGATATATTAATAACAATTAATCATTTTCTATGAATGTTTAGCCTTGTTATTGTTAAGTTTATTCTGATACCATGTCTGTTGCATGTTTCTTGCAATTGTGATAAGCCTCACGTCCGACGTGCACTGGAACAAAGTTCTCAGACATGAAGTCAATGTACGCTAATAATTTACAAAACCATCTGATAAGTAGATCCAATTGGTCTCCTGGTTCAAAACTGGCGTACAAACAATCTACTTATTTACGCACGTGATTTTTATATGAAACTTATAATATATCTGTGTTACTTCTTAGCAGCCACGCCACCTTTTTAGAAGATTCCAATTCAAACTTGAAGAAAATAAAACAAAATCCAATAGTAACGAAGCCTTAATAAAAATAAATTAAAAAAGCCTTAATAAACACATTAGCTATTCCCAACTACGACCCTAAGGAGACCAAGTTGAAGTAGTAGTAGTGGTTACAATTCTCGTTGATCATTTTCAACAAGGGTCAATTTTTAAATATATATATGTCACCACTAGCTTCCTAATATGGGTGGTCGATAAGGGTATAAATCGGCTAAATTGCAGTTTCACTATCATCTGTTCTGCAAGTATGTGTAACGAACACGTTAGTGAAAAAAAAGTATATGTAGGAACTGAAAGTCTGAAATATACTAGATTGCAAATATTTGGATCTTACATATTTTTTGCAACATGTAAGTATTAATTTACTATTTTCCCAACTTTTGTGCAGGACCCGACATTATTAGGTGTTACCTTGACGTTTTAAAGTATATGGACATGTTCAGTTTAATTGTTTAGAAGTTAAGATAATGTTGTGTTCTTAGTTAGGATAAGTTTTTGAACTAAGTTATCCTGTAAAAACACTATCAACAACGACCTAAGTTATCCTGTGAAAGTTGATCATAGTCATATAGTCCATGTTTTGTTCTTCGGATCATGTAATCTAGAGTGAGCAAGAGAAGAGTCTCTTTTTATTGTTCATTTAACTCATTAAGAAGTATATGATATAAAAAATCAGAAAATATTTAGTATGGGCAAAGTTCATGTAATTAATCTTGACTGCACCATATAATAATGGGCTGAAGGGTCCCTCTCTTTCAGGCAAACTTTTGTGAAAGGAAAGTGAGAGCTTTCGTACATTCAAAAGTAAGAGATTCTAATGGGCATCTCTTGACCCAAACCACCACTATATATACCTCAACTCACCCAGTAGAGAAGCCATAAGCTACCAAAGAGTTGAACCAATCACATCATCCACCGCTCCCCATCCAAAGAATTCTTCTGATTCTCAACTTTTTCCTCCAACAAGTTTAATCCGGAGAGCAGAGAATTCTCAAGTTCTTCAACACCAACCCCAGTCCTTGGCATATTTAAGCTCCCAACAATTTGTGGGAACAACTCTGTGCACACAATGGAGGAAGATATGGGTGAGCCAACCAAGTACCGCGGTGTCCGTAAGCGGAAGTGGGGGAAATTCGCGGCCGAGATACGCGACTCGACCCGTCAGGGCTCTCGGATTTGGCTCGGCACCTTCGACACTGCCATTGATGCCGCAAGAGCCTATGACCGTGCCGCGTACAACATGAGAGGGTCCCTGGCGGTCCTCAATTTTCCTGACGAGTACCGCTCACGGCCGGGTTTCGCTTCTTCCTCATCCCGCCGACAAGGGAGGGACGTCATCGAGTTGGAGTGCTTGGATAACAAGGTCCTTGACGATCTTCTATCTGAGGAGGATGCAGGGAGGGGACGTATTAACTAGTTATGTGTTTGTTTGAGGAAAACATGCATGTGGTCTTCTATTATAGGGTAAATAAAATGGCCACTATATAGTCAACAATAATAACCCATGCATGCAGCTGGGTTTCAGATCGATCTGTTCAAAACTTATGCACTAGCTGCGTTTTGTAACACGAAATCAAACCATGACGTACTGTTGATTCATATTTGTGAAGTATTATGATATCATATCATATATACTTGAGCTTGTTCTTATAATTTTTCCCTCGCTTCTTTTAGCTAATTATCTCTGTGGATTGGATTCGGTTTTTTGCCATCATTGCGCGGCGTAAATCTTGCGTTATGTCACTCTCTGACTTGCGACGTGTTCTTTTTTATCTTGTTTTGTTTAGGTGTTTGGTTGCTTTCCATTTTGCAACCATCTGCCATGCAGGATCTAAGATATGGCTACGTTATTGTGCATGTGGAATGGATTGCTGTATATATGTTTAGAATATCTTTCTGGTTGGATTGTTGGCTTTGCATTTATATTTGTAGGGTTTGGATCATTGGATGCCGCAATGTTTGTTTGAGAAAAGAGCATGACTGAGCAAGTGGTGCATCATCATCCCACAGATTCGATCGAGATGTGGACTATGTTTTGGTATATGATTTTAATCGTCCTCAAATCACTCTTGGCCGTTCAACTTCATATGCACTGAAGAGGTACGTGGTGTTGTGTTGATGTTGTTAAAACAATGGATATATACTTTTGTCATATGCCCAATACAAGCATGTTAGTAATTCATCCCTATTAGAGTGTTTATATTCATATTCATTTCATCGTAATTTAGATGATATATATTTGCAAGTCATATTGACGGGTGAAGGGGGGTGTTGAACATTATTTTACAAAAAAATTGCTTTAGAATTTAGAAATGAGAACAACTAATTAAAATAATCGGAAGAATCTACTTGAAGACACAAAAAGATGAGGGCAATCTCACCTGAACGAAAACAAAAATATGCATTAGATTTTACAAGGTTCAAAGAAAATCACTTATCAAAAAAAACATTTTTCGACATTTAACCAACTAAACTTTCAGAATTATTTTTTAAAAATATCTATAAATGGACTACAATAATAATTTCAATGTGTTTGTTTCAATAAAAAACACATTGACGATTGAAGTTGTTCTCATCTAAAAATTCACCTTGCTTAATATGTTTTTTGAGTTTTTGGTTTTTGTTATGCTAATTAATAAAATATTTTAATCTTAGGCATATTTTTTTAATAGTATATGCATGATGAAAATATCTCCAACAAGTTGTAATATTTCAAATATACCCAATTGATGTCTTCTAATTTGAAGGGTGTTTTCAATGATATCCTCTTCTTGGATAACACTAGCTAATTTAGACTTTAACCTTCTTCTCTGGTCCACTTTATGTTGTGGCGATGAGTTCACAGTTCTTAAGTTGATTCCACTTGAAGTAGATTTTTACTTGAGCTCGGGGTTGAAGTTAAAATGAGCGAAAAAACGATAGAACTGAACATTTTAGTCACATTGGAAGCTATCCTATGATATGATGATACATTAGAAAATATTAATGGCCTTGTTAAATTATTTGGAGAGGATACAGGAAATCGTCCCTAATTACTTATATGTTTGTTTTGTATTTACGACTCTATATTGATTTCCTACTATATGCCAGGAAGAACCGAAGAAGCTATGTATGAAATTAGGGAATATTATAAAAATAGTTATGACGTCTTGAATCATTTTATTTTGTAAGTATGACTTGGTATGGACGTCCTCATATATTCCGTGCCGGGCCGGGTAAAAAAGGATTAGAACGTTCTATGAAAAGTGGAAGTCGCTAGTGACACCTTTATAGTTGAGATTCTTTCACTTATCCTAGTTTATGAAACGATATATAAATAAAAAATTGTGGTATTTTATTGGTCAAAACCAACCGTGCGAAACTTTTTCGAGTCTAACCACGGTTCTACTACCTCTACCTTTCAAGATATCTTTTAGCATTGTTTGTTCCCTAAAATTTAGTGATATTTATGTTTGTAACTACTTTCCAGACTGAACAATTATCACAAATTCCAGCTTTTCTATATGATATATCAATATGCCTCTGGACTTCCATCATTTTCTTCTGCGTGCTGCATATCTTTTGGAAGTTGTTTCTGTAAAGGTAAACGTGAGAGGTAGAAATGAGAAAGTCCAATTCCAATGGAGTCATGGGCTTTGGTCATGTTTGATCCTAACCACATTTGAAATCTGAACTGCCATTCCAATGTTTTTGTAGTAACATCTAATTTTGGAAATTGCATTTATGAAATCATAGTTACTATAAGATGATGTACCAAGGAAAGGAAATAGCTCTTAACAATTTATTGTGCATGTTTAAGCCTTATCACTTCGACAGGGAATAGCCACTCTCAAAATTAATTTAATCATTTGTTTTCAGAAATTTAGTGTTTCAGCCCGGTCAGCCCACGAAGCTCACCGACTCCAGGCCATGTTCAGCCCTTTCAGATGAGTCATGTAGTCCATTCAAAGTTAACCCCGCTAGATTTTCGGATTTTTTGGCATATATATAATCTAAAATCATGTTTAACCGATTCGATCTTTTGGTGTTATATATACGAGTGACTTGTAATAAGTCATGTCATTTAATGACTTCGCCAGATTTACCTCCAAATAAGTTACTCATCTAGTTGCAATGTGGTGTCTAAAACTTGTAGTGTAGATCAACACAGTTACGAAGTTATCAAACCATGGACATAGACCTGGGAGTCAGGCCGGGCCAGCCTAACGTGTCTTGACGGCCCAACACCCAGGTCTACATGGACATGGACGGAGATCATGGATAGTCATTCCACTAAAAAATGGGTTATTTCTTGGGTGCACTTGCAAAATGGTGATATTAGATCATTGCATTTGAGTTTTCGGATTATACTTGAGTGCACTTGCATAAAAATCATATTGGTTTTGTGCACTCCAAATTAACGGTGTTCTATTCCGTCACGTTATTGTTCCTAACCACATCCTCCCACCGAAAATCCTTCATGTATTCCAACTTTCCTTGATCACAACCCCCTCCCCTACTCCTCCAACTCGCCCTACGCCATTTTCTGTCCGTCAGTTGGTCGTCACCATCGGCAAATCTCCTTCGTCTTTGAGGTCTTCACCGAGATGGTCATCTATGTGGTGATATGTTGCCAGAAAGAGACCAGGGCTCTTGGCCCCGACTGCGTTACCCACTACCACCTCTTCCTCGGCCTCGTCATCGAAGATGAGCATCCATCTAGTGGAAGAGCAAGGACAGCCTTGGACTCGATTCCAATTAGTTGTAATTTTGTGTTATTTTGGAATTTGTGGGTGTGATATGAAAGTGTTCGACGAATTGACAACCATGTATGCATGTGTGTGAGATTTTGTTTTGTGAGAGGATGTGTTGTGTGAATGTGGATGATTTGTATGCGGATGTCTGGTGTGGTTTTGTGTGGTGGAAGGTTTGATTTTATGATAGATTGAAATTGTTTTAAATGTTTGAGGTGAGATATATATGGTATGTGTTGTTTGATGACTTGATTCCATTCTGAAAAATATATATGGTCTATGATGTTTCCATTAGATAGTATGACTTGAAACTTGTAACACACTACTTTGAACAAATAAGCACTTCATTACAAGACAAGAATGAGTTCTGACATAACCATAATATCCACACATACAACACTTCATTACAATTTATATTTCTGAACATCCACAAAAAAGTAGTTTCATACCAAAGTCACTAAACATTGCCAAAGTCACATACAACCAAAATATCATGTCCCAACACAACCACAACGTAACTAAAGTTACTGCTAATATCACAAACGACCCTCAGAAACTTCTTGAGTGAAGGTCAAACCCCCTTTGCTGGCAGCACTTGAGACATATCCAAGCAGCTGCATCATTGCCTCATTGGGCCAGGAGTTCATTGTGAATTTTTTTTTCCACTTCTTGCTTCTAAAGGTTGCCCAGGAGTTGGTTGTGTCCCTTGTGGATCACCTGGTTGTGTTCCTTGTGCTGCTTGTGAAGCTGAAGTTGATGGTGTTCTCTTTCTCCTAGCACTACTTTTCTGCCTTCTTTGAGTTTTGTGGTCTGCATTACAAGTTGATATTCAAATTATCGACAACCACTGGTTGGGCATCCTCCTGAAAACCACTTGGTATTCTTCTATCCTTTTTATTAATCATTTTCAACATTGAATTTTAAAAATAAACAATAACATATATTTCAGGACAACTTTAATTAGACAAATGTAAACAAAATAATGCAAAATTTTACGAAAACATCATAAACTAAACAAGGAAACGTAATTAAACAAATAACAGCAAAAAAAATCCAAATAACAGTAGCAATCGAAAAACCCCAAATCGGGGGAGGAAGTCCAAAGGAAAGGAGATAAAACCACATACCACCGCCGAATGCTGACAATTTCACTTCGAGTGTGCATCGTACAACAACGAAAAGGGATTGTCGAAGAAATTTGGCCGGAGCAGCGTCGAACAACGGGAAATGCCTAGGGATTTCGTTAGGTTTTCAAAAAAGAGTAACGGTAAAGTAAAAATGTAAAAAATGATAGTTAAAGATGGCTGATTAATGTTAACGTCGGGCAACTAACTAACAAAACTCAACGGAAAAGTAGAACATCATCAATTTGGAGTACACAAAACTAATATGATTTTTATGCAAGTGTATCCAAGTAAAATCCGAAAACTCAAGTGCATTCAAACAAATAACCCTAAAAACGACACTTTGTGTCGTAGGACATGATCCTCTCATTTAATTTTAATTTTGTCTTTGTTATCATAGTTTCGTAAATTACATGGTAGAAGCATTGCTGAAGGAGATTACAAAGTTACAATGCCAAATTAATATGAAAATCTCCTATTACTTTCTTGAACATAAACTATGAGTACAAGAGTCTATCTTCTGTTAGACTGCTTTGGTCATTGAAGGCGCGGTTCAACCGGTTAAGTAAGTGGTTTTGTAGGCTTGCCGGTTCGAATTCTACAAGGTGAAAATATTCGATCACCTCGGTTGAAAACTACAATCTACTTTTGCGGAATTATATGTTAGTGAGATCATGTCATGTCACACATGATCATTCAGAAAGTACCATGTACTTTAATGGACTTGCAGCTCCTGACCTCCTACGATCCTTCCTATGAACGTACATTTCAAATTCATTGCTTCCATGGGGTGACTCTTGTGATTGTGACTTCGCAGGTGATGGGCAATATAGAATCCTAAATCCTAATCCTATCCTGCTATTTTATCCATTCCCGAGACAATGTACGAGGGGATCATGCACTTGGGCGTTCTTTGCGATTAGCAGGTCGGGTACAGGTAAAAAAAGGAAAACGATTAGTGGACGCTAGCGTTCGGGACGCGCGCTTATGTGGTCAGCCCAGTCAGCAGACGTGTTTGAGTTGGCAGTCTCCACAGAAAAAGTTTATTTTTTATTTTATTCCTCGTTTCGTACAAATGTCTACATCCCTCCATCCCTCATTAATGCGTCTCAAATCACTCATTTTCCATGAACATTTTGGCTCTCCTACACAGCACAGGAGACTTGTTATAAATCTCAACATGCGTCTTCCTTTTTCTTCATTTCTCTTCTGTGGTCCTACCTCTATGCTTTGATGGAAATCGTTCATGTGTCTTTCCAAGTGGAGCAGCCGACAAACGTTCCTAAGGAGGGGATGTTTTTCCCCTCTTTCGAAGAAGCCCAAACATTTTACGTTGCTTATGCCGATTCTTGTGGTTTTTGTGTTAAGAAAAGGCATCACACCCGTTTGTTTGCTACCTCTGGGTCAAGTGTTAATGTGCTGGAACGAGATGCAATGGTGTCAAAGCTTCCGAGGATTTTGGCGTGATGTTCTACTGTTAAAAGTTCAATCAGAAAGTTCTATGCTTTTGCGTATAATTCCACATATACAACAAACAAGACCAAAGTCATCCTTAAGAATGTAGGAATGATCACATTCTTCTTCATTTTCTTCATGTACAGCAGTTGTATGTCTGTTCGGAATAAGAAGTCAGTCTGTTCGGAATATGTTGTGTGTCTGTTCGGAATAAGAAGTATGTCTGTTCGGATTAAGTGGTGTGTATGTTCGGAATACTTTCTGTTCCATTTCTGCACAAATTTTCAACATAATCTGGACAAACATTTTACATAAACTGGACAAACTTTTTACATAAACAAGACAAGTTTTCTACATAAATAAGACAATTTTTCTACATAAATAATACAAACTTTCTGTTCCGTTTCTAGACACACTTTCTATGCTTTTGCGTGTAATTCCACATATACAACAAACAAGACCAAAGTCATCCTTACAAATGTAGGAATGATCACATTCTTCTTCATTTTCTTCATGTATAACAGTTGTATGTCAGTTTGGAATAAGAAGTCTATCTGTTCGGAATATGTTGTGTGTCTGTTCGGATTAAGTTGTGCGTCTGTTCGGAATAAGAAGTCTGTCTGTTCGGAATATGTTGTGTGTCTGTTCGGAATAAGAAGTCTGTCTGTTCGGAATAAGAAGTCTTTCTGTTCAGAATAAGAAGTATGTCTGTTTGGATTAAGTTGTGCGTCTGTTCGGAATAAGAAGTCTGTCTGTTCGGAATATGTTGTGTGTCTGTTCGGATTAAGTTGTGCGTCTGTTCGGAATAAGAAGTCTGACTGTTCGGAATATGTTGTTTGTCTGTTCGGAATATGTTGTGTGTCTGTTCGGAATAAGAAGTCTGTCTGTTCGGAATAAGAAGTCTTTCTGTTCGGAATAAGAAGTATGTCTGTTCGGAATAAGTAGTCTGTCTGTTCGGAATATGTTGTGTGTCTGTTCGGATTAAGTTATGTGTCTGTTCGAATTAAGTTGTGTGTCTGTTCGGATTAAGTTGTGTGTCTGTTCGGAATATGTTGTGTGTCTGTTTGGAATATGTTGTGTGTCTGTTCGGATTAAGTTGTGTGTCTGTTCGGAATAAGAAGTCTGTCTGTTCGGATTAAGTTGTGCGTCTGTTCGGAATAAGAAGACTGTCTGTTCGGAATATGTTGTGTGTCTGTTTGGATTAAGTTGATCCAACCTAAAAGTTAAAAACAATATTTTATTATGATAAGTCTGGACTCTGCACGAATAAAGGGTCTGCACGCTGTCCTAGGGTCTGCACGCTGTCCTAGGGTCTGTACTATCTGTGTATTGGGAAAAGAATCGTTCAACCTAAAGAACCGGCGTTTTTAAGAAGACCAAAGCACGTGAAGAGAAATTTTGCTGACTGGACGCTGACTCAACACGTCCACGTAAGGCGCGTCCGTGACGCCCGCGTCCGTGTATAAGGACTCTAAAAAAATGTATACCCGTTTAAAAAAATGTACACCCGTTTAAAAAAAATTACTCATTTATCATGTCAATAAACATGTCGGATATACATATTATCTATACCCGTATATTTGTTAATATATATATATATATATATATATGTATATATATAATATTTATATTAAACAACTAATAAACAAAAATACAAAAACCAAAACACTTGTCTCGCCTAACCATATTCTCTTGTCGTCGACCCAAACTCTTAAGTTTAGAGAAAACAAAAATTTAACCCTAACCCTATTCTCCTCCTACTGTCGCCTCTTCCGTACACCGCTAACCTCGCCTCCTCGCACCTCCCCTCCGGCCTCCTGTCCTTAGATTGTTGTGTTCTCATGTGAACTCTTCTAATGTGATCTCAGTTTTCGGAATATGTCCTTGAACATTGCTAGATATTATTGTGTGGACGTTGTCAAGCTTGATGTGCTCTAGATATATGTTTGCTGTTAACATTCAGTTGGTTTTTTCAGAAATATGTTAATGTGTTTGCTTTATTTGATTTTTAAAGTTTGATCACTAAGGTGGAATTTTGAGTTTCTGTTGGTAAACATGGACAACAAATTGACAGGATTCCATTTAAAATTATTCTTGTTGGGTTTGAGTTTCAGATTAATTAACCAAGGATATATATTTTTAGCTAATTAATCAAAGATTCTACTGTCCACTGTTTAATGTTTGCCAAATTGGATTTCATACAAAGTAAGCGTGAGCTCAACTTGTTCGCTAGTATTTTCTTTCTTGGATAGTTTTTGGCATTAATTTTTTTGTTTACTTATGACTTATATAAATGGCTAATCAAAGAAACCAAAAGCATTTCAAAATTGAAATTACAGAAAACAATAACAAACCAAACTTAGGTTTGAGCAATCAATAGCTTTCAACAGATAACAGACTCGTGCAGATTTTGTTGGATAGGCAGAATAATTGAAGGAGGAGAGAAGATGTAAGATAGAATGGACCAAAGTTGAGATCTCATTTTTTTGATAACTGGTAGAGTTTTTTTGTGTTTATGTGATTTTTAATTTTTACAATTTTTTCTGGAAATTTTTAATAGGTTATACCCATTTACCCGCCCCGTACCAGCTAACCAAGGTATATATACCAGTACACGTTAATTTAGGCAGGTATGAGCATGGGTAAGGGCATATCTGCCTCGTACCCAACCCGTTTACATGACTATTTGGAACGGGGCAGACCTACAATGGGCAGACCTACAATGGGGTGACCCACGTTGTTTAAAAAAATATTTTGTGTTTTTTTTAATGTGTTTGTTAAATACTTGTTATTCCTTATTAAGATTAATTTATTTTGATAATCTAATTGTTTTTGTTTATTGAAAATAATTTAATACGTTTAGAAATTCTAAGTTAATTCAACTAATTTTTTCTGAAACTAAAATATGAGATCATTTTGGACAAAATGATGGATGAGAATGTAATTTATTTAATCATGTTTTAATTATTTGTAGCTTAAAGTATTGTAACACATTGTTAGTATTTAATAATATTTGTTTTGAATTTTCTGAATTATTAATTAATTAAGTTATTATTAATTTTCGTAATTATTAATTAAGTACATTAAGTGATGTAAATGAATTAAGTTATATATTGATTGTTGAGGGAAAACATAAAAGGATAATGGAGAAGAAAGTGAAGTAGAAAGAAGAAGAAAAATAGTGGGATATGATTATCATTAGGAGTGAATAGTGTAAAGATTGTGGAAGTAAGAGTGAATAATGTAAAGATTGTGATCTTAAAAACAGAATCACTGATAATGATGACCTAAACCCATTGTTGCTTGCTACACAAGCCAAGTCCCATCACAAACCAACACACATCCATCTTCCATTGGTAACGATATAAATTAGTTTTAATCTTTTTTATTTTTATTTTTGAAAATACGTTTTCTAATTTTTTTTGGTTTTGTAGAATTTTTTCAAAAAAAATTAGATTTTTTTTCCAAAATCGATCATGAAATGATGTGGAGGAGAGAGATTGATTGTTGTTAATTGGTGAATAGTGTAGGAAAGAGAAAAAAAATGAGTTGGAGAGAGAGAAAATTGATGTGGAAGAGAAAGAAAACTGATTTGGAAGATGAAGAAAAAAGAGAAAACTCGTGATCATATCGTCTGGGTTATGGTTACAGACGATATAAGACATTGTTGAAAACTATTTAACGGTGTAATTATTTGTGTTATTGACTATAGCACGTGTGGCTCTCACATGTCTAAGCTCTCAACCTATATCTGTTATTTGGAAAATAATGGTATTGTTATTTTTTTCATATGAAATGTTGGTTCATTCACGTAGGAGGATTAGAATCGTATTGGGAATGCGGTTGGATTTCGTAGGATATTCTGTGGACTGACCAATATCTAACGATACAGTGTTTCCAAAGATACAATATCTGGTCGAGTTGTCATATTTACTCGTATGAATATGTAGCTTTTAGATTATGCGCTTCACATGCATCGCACCATTGTTGGGAGTCAACGACAAGGTGGGAGAAGTGTGTGCACATTCATGCTCTTCTCTTGTGATTCAGTTTACGAAATCAATTCACCCCGTCCACATGCATATATGCTCTCAATTCATGATGTATGTCTTCGTCGTGAGATTTCTTGGAAACGTTCTCTTATTTTGTGATTGGAACTTTCCTTGCGTCATCAACTACTCATCATGGTTTTGAAACAATATATAAATAGCGGAAGAGTGGAGGTAGAACATACCTACATGTGATCTCTTTTCAGTATGCAACGAAAAAGAGTCAAATTGGAACCTTCTCACCGGCAGAGTTTCAACTGACGCGCTGCGTTCAACAAACATTTCCTCTCTTGAAAATGAAACAGAGATTCATGTCCTGAAAGTCTTGTTGGTTCGATCGAATGAGGGAGGCAAGGAGAGTGGATTTTTTGGTGTTTGTCACGACGGGAAATAATGATATCAATCCATGAATCAACCGTAATTCTGATTTATACATTACAAGGTTTCTAACTGCCTTGTACCAATGATTTATACTATGACAGTGTGACCAACCAAAGAATGTCAAGTGTCACCCATATTCAAATGCCCACTTAGACGTATTATATACTAATAAAAAGTCTCAAGTGAACTATTGAATTCAAAACCATGGACAACCCGACAATCTAAGAATTGAACTTTTGTATGGAAGAAAACGTGAAATTAAGAGTGGTAAGTGTGGGGATCTGGTTTTATTATAGGGTATTGTACTTTTGTGTTTATCAATGTAGGATTATTTTCTCAATACTCTTACACATGTAATCAGACATATTTTTTCGTATCTAAATATAGATAATATGAGTTGAATTGAGTTCCCTTGTGTCAATATTCTAAATAAAGACTAAATCTTTAGGTACAAATTGATAGAATCAACTTTATAATAGAGTATTGCACATTATTTGTGTTTGACTATTTGCTCAACTATTATTTGTGATTGTGTTTGTGTTTGAGTATATAAGTACACAATAAATATTATACCATCCAACCAGTGCCTCACTGAGCAAATTAGGCTTTATTCTTATATATTTTGGTTGTGTACTAACTTGAGAGTTGAGACGTGCAGATTACATTGTTTTCCACGAAATAACATTGCTTCATATAAATGAACAGTGCCCTCACAATGCATATGTCCACTCATGACAGTGTGAGGTTAAAAAATGATAAGCAACCGTCCGCAGTAGCTGTGGTTACAGAACAGTGAAACCAGAGGCACAGCCTAGGAACAGTGACGCAATCAAAATTCATAATCTGCGTTCACGGGCACAACTGTGGAACTATATATTACCATCTCGGCAACCAAACATCTCATTAATCTCTCTCCAAACTAAACTTGTCAAATTTATGGTCCATGTGGTCCCATATCCATGCTCAGCTGCTCCCTGGAAAATCCCACGGTTCAATATATTGTAAAGGGAACCAAGAGTTGATATGATTGCAATGGTAATCACACAAGTAAGTGTAATCAAATACACATATTGAAGATAATAAGTAGAATGAACAAGGGCTAACGACTCCTAAGCGACCATAAGGGCTCAAGGATGAAGCAACTTCTTTTAAGTAGCCTTGGTTGACCTCTACTCCAAGAGCACCGTGTTGAATATTGGCTTATATTTTGTTAAGGAACCAAATCCAGGAAGAGTCGGTCGACCGGATTGGATTCGGTCTACCGACGCCAACCCAGGAAATTTCGACAAAGACGGGTCGGCCTACCTAATTGGATTCGGTCCACCGAACCGGATTCGGTCCACCAAACCGAGGATTCCTGGTACTCCGTGTGCAGCTGGGATCGGACGACCGAATTGGATTCGGTCTACCGTCAGAGAGCAAGTGATACTTCGGAACAACGGGTTCGGTAAACCGTTGAGGAGATTTTTTTATGTTCCGAGAATCTAAAAGTGTCTGGACAATTTGGCACGGTCCACCGAGGGGTTCTTGGTCGACCGAATGGTTGTTGGAGAATTTGTTAGTTCGTGGAAGAATCGTTCTCGCGGTCTACCGAGCCGCATGAGAAGCGTTCCCTCGGTCAACCGGGAAGGATTCGGTTAACCGAATCGGAACAGGAATCGCTCCTGTTGAAGCACGCACGGTTAACCGAACGAGCATCGGTTAACCGTGTCCCCATGAATAGTTCTGTTTAGTTATGCTTAATTGTAGCTCGGTTTTGAGTCTATAAAAGGACTTGTTTGCTCTTAGTCTTATATCACATTGCATACAACATAGTTTCCTTCATTGTGAGTTGAAAGATTAAGGCTAGAGATAAATCTAGAGTGATTTGGAGGACCTATTGCCTCCATATACTTGTAATCTCGGTTGCTTCTCTTGTTGGAGAAGCGGAAGAAGGAAAGGAAACCCGCAGGAGACCCTCCAAGGACGTAGACACGTTGCTGAATCTTGTAAATCGCGTGTGTCGTGGTTGTTTCAGGTGTGCATTTGTGTTTGCTTGTTTATTTTCATCTTATTAGTGTTCTTGTTGCAATTGAGTTTGGGATAGGGTTCGAATTAATTCCGCAATCAATATTTGGTATACGTGGTGCGTTTAATCCGTGTTTCGTATAAGTGCATTGTTAGATCCCCCTCCCAACAACTGGTATCAAAGCTTTGGCTGCACTTTCGATGGCGGAGGAAGCGCAGAACTTTCGGGTGGAGAAATTCACCGGGAAGGGGAACTTTTCAACATGGCAACGGAGGGTTCGTACGTTGATGTCGCAGACGGACGGGTTATTGCTGACGTTATATGGAGTTGAAAAGAAATCGTCGAAGATGACCGACGAGTGGGAGAGTCTGAATCTCTGGACTATTGGGATCATCGAGTTGTGCCACTCGGATGATTTGCTTTTCATGAAGAAGAACCTTAGCAACAAGTTGAATCTGAAGCGTCAACTGTACATGCTTCAAATGAAGGAGAACACGCCGTTCATTGAGCATCTCTCGGTGTTCAATAAGTTGATAGTTGATTTAACTCAGCTAGATGACAAGATGGAGGATGTGGACAAAGCAATGTTATTATTGACGTCGCTGCCGAACTCGTATGAGAACTTGGTGAACACGATCATATATGGCAAGGATTTGTTGGTGTTGGAGGAGGTCAATGGCACGCTGATCTCTTACGATGCAAGGAAGAATTCGAGTAGTAGCTCTTTCGAGAAGGGTGAAGGATTGATCACAGCACCGGAAATGGGCAGGACGGGTAACAAAGGAAGAAACAACGGAAAATGGCGGTCCAAATCAAAGGGGAGATCCTTTGAATGTTTTTTTGCAAGAAGGTTGTTCATATGAAGCGTGATTGTAGAGCCTTCAAGGAGTCGTTGCAGAAAGGGAAATACGGGTACAACTCTGCTAGTGTGGTGGAGGAGAAGAACGAAGCCGACGTTCTAACAGTTTGCGCTGCAGGTATCGACAAATCATCATCTGGATGGATTTTAGATACAGGAGCATCTTTTCACATGTGCCCGGTAAAGGAGTGGTTCACATCCTATGAGCCACTGAAAGGAGGGATCGCTGTTATGGGCAACGATGCACCGTGCACTACCGTCGGTATTGGTTCCGTACAGTTCAAGATGTTCAATGGGTGCATTCGAACGCTGACGGGTGTGCGTCATGTACCGGAGTTGAAGAAGAAACTGATTTCTCTATGAGAGCTTGATACTCTCGGGTGGAGATGGTCCGGCGGGGACGGAAATATCAAGGTCACTCATGAGGCGATGACAGTGATAAAAGGAACCAAGGTGGGCAACTTGTATTGGATGCTAGGGAATGTAGTAGCAGGAAAAGGTGCAGCAAATGTTGCACGCGACAAAGACAGCACCGCACTTTGGCATATGAGGCTTGGTCATATGTCGGCAAAGGGTTTGTGTGAGCTACACAAACATGGACAGTTGAAGGGTGTTAAGAGCTGCAAATTGGAGTTTTACAAGTATTGTGTCTTCGGTAAACAGCACAGGATTCGATTCAAGACGGCTATCCACAAGACGAAAGAAATTCTGGAGTATGTGCACTCAGACGTCTGGGGATCAGCTCAGGTTCGGTCAAAAGGTGGAGCCGAATATTTTGTCACATTCATAGACGACTTCTGATTGACATCATTTCATGCTTATATTTGTATCTTATATCCATTATCTTACACCTAAGCAATGCTACGTGACGAGTTTTATGTTTAGTTTTCAGAAATAAAGAAGTTTGAAGAGAAGAGTCATGAAAGGACCCAAAAGCACGAAAAATGACTTAATTGTGAGACCTGGGGACCAAGATGCAAGACAGAATGACCTGATCGTAAGACAGAAGGACCTAAGAGCAAACCAGGAAACTCCACATCATCATGGGGAGTATTTTGGCAATTCGAGTCGGGTCGGATCTTCAACAAGTCAAGTAACCGCATCAAAGACCAACAATACCAGAAAGAAAAGCCCACAACAAATTCCAACACGATCCGAAGATTTTGGACCGCCAATTGGCGGTCTTGGACCGCTAATTGGCGGTCCATATTGCTCAGGATTGTGCCTTACCTTTTTGTCCCGTGGCCCTTGAGCCACATGATCTTATTGTTGTACCTCCTAAGGACTCACCTTTGGTGGAGCAAGAGCTCCCTAGTACCCTTAATCTCATACGACCTGATGAGAGTTTGCCTCTCACTATTGTTCCTGATCATCTTGGAAATGATGGAACATCAAACAACTACATTGCTCATGAGGGTATTAGGAGTTCCCTGGAGGATACTTTGGGTATGAGACCCACTTCCTGTTCTCCTGGTGAGTTGGACATGCATAACGAGGTGATTGACCTCGTTCCGACCCACCAGCTTGTTGGTTGGAGAGTTTGGATTGACGATCATAACTTCAACAGCGCAACGGGAGAAACTCTTCTTCCGTTGCCCCTCATTTCCCAAACTCTTGAGAGGTTCAAGCTCTTTCAGTTTGATCCTTTGAATGAGACGCCTTTGCGTCCAATTCACGAACCTCTCATTTCTTCTGGTGCTCTTTGTGAAGGGGGCCCACACATGAGTATTCTGGCCCCGCGTGGTGTCATGTTCCCTTTCCAAGTGCATTGACCCACTCTTGAGGTTCCCATTTGATGTCTTTTGACAAATGAAGATGGGAACTTATATTTGTACATAGTTATATATATATATAAAAAGTTCAATAAAAGACTCCTTCAGTGAGCATCGATTGTTGTGAGCCCCAACCCTTGTGTATTTGGGCTCCATTTCTTTCACGTATTTGTACCCTTTCTTTAGCATCTCACAGGTTTTGAGGGAATTTGGGTTGTGTCCATCAACATAGCCATACACTTCCCTTTGTACTTCACGTTGGTGAGATCTCTCTTTTTTCATGCATAAATCCATGTAGTATCTTGCTTTCATTCATTGAGGACAATGCATGAAGTAGGTGTGGGGGGTGTTTTACGTGTGTACATAGTTGAGCCTTTTTCCTTTGATTTTGTTTTCTTTTGTTTGCATTGTTAGGGTCATGAGAGTGTGCTGCATTTAATATCGATATATCTGCTTGCCATGATCCTTGGATGACTTGTCTTCTTTTGCTTGCCTAGTGCTTCAAAATTTTCACATTTCTTTCAAAATCTTCATGTGTTTACGAAAGAAAATGTTTTGTGGGTTTTGCGTGTGTTTAGCATGTGCAAAACCGTTGAGAGGCAAAGTAAAAAGAAAGCTCCCAAAATTGTCTTGAACTTGATGCATTAGGATATCTAGTACGCGACTTTAGGATTTATCGAGTCAGTAGGATGCACCCCAGTTTTCCTTTGGGGGTGAGTAATCATAGGGTTTCAGTGCTCCAACATTCAAAGAAGTCCACCCTGAACCTAGTGAGTCAATAATTCGTGTTTGTTAATTTAGGAAGTTTGTTGTAGTCAAGGACCCTCTTAATCTTGTTGTGAGACATTAGTGTAGGGGTTTTGGTTCATGTGTAGATAAGAAATAAGTGAGTAGATGTTCTCTCTTCTCGCACGGCTCCTATCACTCGGGAAAGTAGGTCTGAGGGGACTTTGTGCCTGGTGCTTTCGAGTCATCTGACTTGGGATGCGCCGACCGAACTCCCGTTACACGGGTGGTAAGGATTGCCCTATGTGGAGATTTGGGGAAAGGTGTACGTGATAGTGTAAGTCCTCATGGGCAATGATGCACGAAACCTGACCCTGAGAGAATGAAGCTCCAACTAATAAAAAGAAAGAAAAAAATTGTGTGAATAGAAACAAAAAGAAAAAAAATGGTAATGCAAATAAGAACCTTAATGGACCTTACACTTTGTATCACTTGAGGATCTTGAGGTCGTCCATGTCTTTTACTTAATTCCTTATTTAACTTGCACAAATGGTTTATTAGGCTAGGTGTGGACTGATTACCTATATAGAGTCGGCCCGTAGGATTACCGCGTTCATTGATCGACAAAATATTTCCAACGAGTCGAGGTCTAGATTGAATAATGCATCTTGTTCGGATTTTGTGGGTATATCCGCTGAAAACCCTCAGGAGACAACACTCCTCCTTGGCAACAAAGAGGTTTAACGGTTTGTTGCACGTGCTAAGTGCAACCGTGATTCCTACGAAAGTGAGTTAGGATTTCTTGTTTCTCGTTTGCTTTTCTCTTTCTTTGTTTTGCTCGGGAGTAACAAAAACTTAGGTGTGGGGGTATTTGATTGACATCATTTCATGCTTATATTTGTATCTTATATCCATTATCTTACACCTAAGCAATGCTACGTGATGAGTTTTATGTTTAGTTTTCAGAAATAAAGAGGTTTGAAGAGAAGAGCCATGAAAGGACCCAAAAGCAGGAAAAAGGACTTAATTGTGAGACCTGGGGACCAAGATGCAAGACAGAAGGACCTGATCGTAAGACAGAAGGACCTAAGAGCAAACCAGGAAACTCCACATCATCATGGGGAGTATTTTGGCAATTCGAGTCGGGTCGGAGCTCCAACAAGTCAAGTAACCGCATCAAAGACCAATAATACCAGAAAGAAAAACCCACAACAAATTCCAACACGATCCGGAGATTTTGGACCGCCAATTGGCGGTCTTGGACCGCTAATTGGCGGTCCATATTGCTCAGGATCCGTCGAAATTTCTCCTGGACTTGTATTAATGTTCGTTTAGGCTATTTTTGGTATTGGTTTAGTCCCACATCGGGGGATTGTCCCCGATTAGCTTTTTCTATGCTTATAAATAGAACTCTTCACCTTCCATTGTAATTACCCATTGCTTGGTGGTATTCTCTCTACTAAGGAGTGAGCCTTGAAGCAAAAACTCAATGTGGAGATGAATGTTACCTTCAATGTGAGTCATTTGTTAATAAAATAATTCTTCTAGTTTCTTTCAATCTTGTCTTTTAATTTGTGCATGTTTGTTTAGTCTTTCTTTTCCTTTTATGTTTTTTTAATGCTTCTTGCCTTCTTAGTTAACTTTCATTTCAGTATTATGCTTTCTTTTGCTAATATAGTTAGTGTAATGAGTAGTGAGTAGTTACATCCCCATTTGGGGGGTGGAGAAATATGTGATATAATCATGTAGTGTATTAAGTGTGTGTTATCTTTATCCCTTAAGCTTTATATGATTTCCATAACCATCTAATGAGTTTTCACTCTTATCTTTGATATGCTAATGCTCGTGAATGAAGTTTAGCTTATGCTTTGATTAGTGGACCTATTTTATGGGGAATGATAAGGTTAGGATATGGATGAAGTTAATATTGGAAACACAATTTGTAGTGTATGAGCTCTTGTTGCGTTTACCTTAGCTAATGTCTTGTATGTTTTAATGATGTAGTGAAATCTTAATTCATGTGGAGGCATAGTAGGGTATAGTCTTTATACTTGAGTTCATGTAGCTTCATTCCAATTATTGTCTTGTATGTTTTAATGATGTAGTCTTATCTTAATTCATGTAGAGCCAAAGTTGGATATAGTTTTATGATTTCATGCACTACATGTTGTGAGGAGCTTAATTACACACACACCACACACACATCTTTATGTTCACATTATTTCTCTACCCCCTTTGGGGTTTAGTTTTCTTGCTTTTCTTTCATTTCCATTTGCACCTTAGTGTAGTTTAGTGTAACCAACATTTCTCTCCTTCTTTTACCTCTCGCCTTCGAACAAACCAAGTGTCGACACACCTCCCAGTGGACGACCCGTACTTGCCACCGCTTCAACGCGGTCGTGCACTTGCGGTAAATATAAAACGAGATCAATCAACTTCTCAAGGAAGGTATGAGTTTATTTTCTGAAAAATAAATTTGATGTCTTTGATAAGTTTAAAGCATGGAAGGCCCAAGTAGAGAAAAGTACAGGAAAATACTTACGGACAGATAACGGAGGTGAGTACACCTCAAAGGAGTTTGCAAGTTTCTGTGAGAAAGAAGGCGTCACGAGGCATTTCACTACACCGCGGAGTCCGGAACAAAACGGCGTAGCTGAAAGGATGAACATGACACTATGTGAACGGGCAAGGAGCATGAGGCTTCATGCGAAACTGTCAAAGGATTTCTGGGCGGAAGCAGTAGATCTTGCATGCTACTTGGTAAATATCTCACCGTCATCGACACTTGAATTAAAGACACCTCAGGAAGTGTGGACGGGTGAGCTATTTGATTACTCGAGGCTTAGGATATTTGGATGCAAAGCCTATGTGTTGGTCGATGAGACACAACGGTCGAAGCTAGATTCAAAATCAAAGGAATGTATATTCCTTGGTTACGATAGGACGGTGAAAGGATATAAGCTTTGGGATCCGGTGATCAAGAAGGTACTCCTACGGAGTAATGTGGTCTTTGATGAGGCGAGTTTGCTCAAGGGCCTTGAGGAGAAAGAGCAGCAAGGGAATACGAAATTGAAGTTGAGGTCACGACTTCAAGAGGAGAATCGAATCAAGAAGTTCAGCAGGAAACAATTATAGGATTTCATGTTTAATTATACATATATATATTTCGAATTTTCATGTATAATAAGGATCTATTACAATTTTCTTCGATTTATTTTATGCATGCATCGGTTTGTTTTAACAACTAGTTTCAAAAAACTTATTAAAACAAACACAAAGGGACTCCGAAATTCATACCTAGAAGTTCTCAAAAACTTCTTGACGTTTCAGAGACGTTGAGGAAGTCAATCGTCGCTTCTCGTTGCGCCGGATGCCTCCGAGTGTTCACCGAAACCCTAAACAATGTTGGAGAGAAAGGAGCTAGTCAATCAATCTCCAAACAAGCTTAGAATCTAGCTACAAACCCCTTCCTTAGCCTCTGAGATTTCTCCTTCAAAGACTTAGAAAACTAAGAGAATTTTCGTGGATTTTCGTGGTGAATTAGGAGAGAAAATATTTAGCAAAACTTCTAACATAATTAAGGAGAATAAGGGCCTATTTATAGGCTCCAATCTTACTCTCAATCATGGCTATTCTTAAGCCACGAATTCTTGACATTTTCTCTCACAAACTAATTCCATAATGCATTATATGCACCCACAAAACGTTTGACCAAGTTTGGAGCTAATCCAACCATTGATCAAATTAATCTCTTAATTATCAAAGACAGAAAATCGATCGTGCTTCGGTTTACCGAGTCCCACTCGGTTAACCGAATATGTCACGATTGTTTAACCGAGTACGCGACGGATGACCGAATCTTAAGGAGAAAAATTCTCCTTAACCGATCAGACTAATTCTCGTCCAAGACCGAGTGCTATTCGGTTAACCGAAAATATCGGAACTTGACATTGTTCGGTCGACCGTTTCTGGTTCGGTACATCGTACCAAAGATCCAAGCACTTTGGTCAAGTTCGGTCAATCAGCTACGACTATCCGTTCCACGTTCTGTTGACCGATCCATAGATCCTTTGGTCCGGTCCATAGAACCATGTCCCCGTGAATAGTTCTATTCGGTTATGCTTAATTGTAGCTCGGTTTTGAGTCTATAAAAGGGTTTGTTTGCTCTTAGTCTTATATCACATTGCATACAACATAGTTTCCTTCATTGTGAGTTGAGAGATTAAGGCTAGAGATAGATCTAGAGTGATTTGGAGGACATATTGCCTCCATATACTTGTAATCTCGGTTGCCTCTCTTGTTGGAGAAGCGGAAGAAGGAAAGGAAACCCGCAGGAGACCCTCTAAGGACGTAGGCACGTTGCCGAATCTTGTAAATCGCGTGTGTCGTGGTTGTTTCTGGTGTGCATTTGTGTTTGCTTGTTTATTTTCATCTTATTAGTGTTCTTGTTGCAATTGAGTTTGGGAGAATGTTCGAAGTTAATTCCGCAATCAATATTTGGTATACGTGGTGCGTTTAATCCGTGCTTCGTATAAGTGCATTGTTAGATCCCCCTCCCAACACACTGGTGGAGTTATTTTCCTATATAGGACTTTTTGTAACTTGTTGTCAGATATAAATCACTTACTTAGTTAGTTAGTTAATTACTTTACTTGAAAGTAAATTTTACATTTATCCGGCCCAAATTCGAAATATGATATTTTTCGTAGCATATTGCCTTATTGTTGCTTTTTTTGGTAAGCAGTAGGATTGATTTCAATTATTAACTGAACTGTTATTCGTCGTCGTAAAACTACTTAAATCACCCGTACAGATTATCATTTTGCCCTTCTACCCTTTCTACTTATATAACTCTTCATTTCACTCTTCTAACTAGGGGTGAGCAAAATTCGGTTCGGTCTGGGTTTTCGGTCCGGTCTTCGGTCCGGGAGACCACGGCATTTCGGACTTCGGTCTGGTTCGGTCCGGTCAAAGACCGAAATTTTAAGGGTTAAATTCGGGCTTTGGACCGAACCAAACCGAATTTATTCGGTCCGGTCTTCGGTCCGGGCTTCAAAAAAAATCGGTCTTCGGTCCGGTCTGGTTTGGTCTGGTCCCTGACTGAAGCTCACCCCTACTTCTAACACCACTTTCTCTTCATATTACTCTTCTATTCACCAGATACAATGTCTCGGAGGCCTGGAAAAGAACCAGCGGACGTCCCGGATTACTCAAATCTGGTAATTTACCTTGTTTATTTTAATTAATTTAAAAAAAAAATTGGGTGGTGCGTCCGCGGGAGACGCCCGACCAAACGAGAGGGTGGCCACTAGGGGTGGAAACGGGTCGGTTCCGGTTTGGGTACTAAGAGAACCAGAACTGGATCCATTTTATTTTTTGGGACCCAGAACCGAACCGGATCCGGGTCGGTTCTCAACTTGGGTACCCAGAACCGGATCAGGTGGAACCGGATCCGGTACAAAACCTGGTTTTTTTAATTTACCTAAATTTACATGTACAAGTATTTTTTTTCATTTCCACGTCAAGTAACCACTCCATTCATCTAATTTTAAAATGTAACATGTTTCTAAACAATAAACTTAAGCCTACTTCATACATCTTCAATTTATACAACCAAATACATGTTGAAAGAAAGCCAGCTTCATACAAGTCAATTGTGGTTGTTGTGATCTAAAAAGAGTTCTAATCCATAATTAAAAGAAAAAACATAAGTTCCAACAACTGAACTTCAGCAACAAGCCAGCCAATTGCCATGCATGGATGTTCTCCTGGATTTCAAGCCTGTAAAAATATAAATAAGGTTTCATGAGGAATCAGAACATCCTTTCCAAAGTTTCTATCACAATCTTAGAAATAAGAGGAACCAAAACTAATACAAGATCAAAGCCAAAGCACTACCATCCCAACCTAATCTAAAGTACAAAAAAAACACAAAGCCCGGCTGAAAACTGAAATTCAGACCAATTTTTTTTAGCATAAACTTAGAAATGAAAAAAAATCTTACAAAACTACAACCAAACACACTACCTTTCCAATAGTTCCTAATCCAAAGTAGGAAAAAACACAAAACCCAACCGAAACCCAAAATTCAGACATAATAATTTTGGCAAAATCTCAGAAATCAGAGGGGGGTAAACCTAATATAGTACCGAATCCAAACTATAAACATCCCAACATCACCAAAGAAGGAAAAAACAAAAAAATGATCGAAACAACTGCGTCGAAAACCCTAAAAATCACACCTTTCTCCAAACAACATGTAGAGAAGACCAACAAGGTAGCGTGGAGAAGACTAGGGAAGACCGGAGAGGTTGTGTGGAGAAGATCGGAGAGGCCGCGTGGAGAATACTTGGGAGTGGGAGTGAGGAGGCGGCTGCATTGGATAAGATTAGGGTTATTGGTTGGTTTGGGGGAAGGACTGGAGGAGGGATGGGCAATTGGTCACATAACGTGCTTGGTCTCTATCACGTGCAGGAGTTATTGTTTTTTTAAATAATAAACTGGATCCGGTTCCGGATCTAATTCTAGTGGTGAGAACCGGATCCAAACTGTATCCGGGTCGGTTCTGAAATTTAATATCCAGATCCGACCCATATCCGTTTTATCCCGGTTCGGTTCTGGTTCGGTTTCACCGGTTCCGGATACCCGTTACCACCCGTTGCGGCCACGGGAACCGCCTCCCCTTTGGGGGAGGTCGTTCCCGCGGTCGCCCGACCGTTGGGTCAGGCGTCTCCCGAGGACGCCTGAACATAGGACAAGGCGTCTGCGGTAAGGGAGGCGGCTCCGGCAGACGCCTCCCCAGCGTTGGGGCGTCTCCCGCAAACGCCCCAATTTTTTCTAAATTTATTTTAATTGACTATAAATTGTGATAAATTTAAAATAAATTGAATATTATGTTAATAATGAATTCAGATGAGTTGAGGAGTCACGACGATAGTGACGATGGGGGCTGGTATAGCTTGGGGCCACAGGAGGAGGCGATACGTCAGTACGGTCAATAATTCAGATTGTAGTCCTTCGGTTGAGTGAGTCATTAGGAAGGGTCGAGGTGGCCGGTTTGTGACCGGTGATTCGAGTTCGTGCACTGCAGACGCCCGAGCTCAGAAGAAGAAGAAGAGGGGTGAGGACGAGTCTTGGATCGTCACGGATATGATGTCCGGTAGTCCTCTAGATGGCAGCGTCATTCCCAGTTTTGGAGGTCACATCGTCAGACGCATCTGGGATGGCGAGGATCGGAAGGTTTTGAAGTGCCATAATCGGCACAGAGCTTGTACGACATTGTAGGTTTGGCGTTCAGTGATGATTGATGATATGACGGCGACCGTCAGTGGGTCACTTGCCGTACAACATGTTTTCCTGCATTGACATGTCGTTGATTTCGGCTTTTGTGGAGCGGTGGAAGCCTGACACCAACACTTTCCACTTTTCGTTCGGAGAGATGACGATCATGTTGCATGACGTCTTTCAGATTATGCACATTCCTGTTGAGGGTCCTATGGTCAGTGCGCAGGCGCCGACATCTGAGCTGAAGTTATTTGTATTTGAGTTGCTGGGTGTCCGCATGGAGGGTCTTGGGTGGGATAGCTTATTTTGGAGTGGCGGTGGTGTTAGTATCGATGTTGTGGACGAGTGTTGCAGACGGGGGCGACCACCACGGACTGAGGAACGCAGATAACTACTTACCTCTTCTTACATACAGTGGATGAGTAGGGTGATACGGTGTACGTAGCCGTTCTTGCGACAGAGAGACAGGATGTCGACTGAGGATACGAGACTAGCATGTGCAGACTGGGATCGCCTCATCGAGGATTGGAACAGACTGTTAGGCATTTCAGACCATGATTCGGATGCTGAGTTGTAGTTCACTTGGTCTTACTATCGTTTTATTATATGTTACATTATTAGTACATTTGTTGGTATTTGGTTATGCTTATCTGTGTACTCTTATTATGTATTTCTTATGAACATATCTTCTACTTATTTCTTTAACTATCGTATTTTTAATATTTATTTCTCACGAACATATTTTCTACTTATTTCTTTAGATATCAAATAATACTTAAATTTAAAATCTGGTAAAAAAACAACACGATATAAGTACAAATAGACGATATATTATACATTACAAATGCATTACAAATTACAATCAAAATGTACTATGTAACTGGTTCCAATACGTCATCCTACTTTCGTACTGATCGTCCCATCCAACAACATTCTCATCTCGCATTTGATACCACAAGGTCGCTATAGGAGGTACTGGGAAATCATCAACTAATTCCAACGAAATCTTGCAACGGAACTTGAAAAAAAATTAATTTAACAGAAAATTAAAAAAAAAACAAAAACTAATCGGGCGTCTGCCCAAAACGCCTCCACGTTAGTGGAGACGCCTCGATAAGACGCCTCCACATTGGTGGGGGCGTCTGGTTAAGACGCCCCCACCTTGGTCGAGGCGTCGTATCCAGACGCCTCCACCTAGGTGGAGGCGTCTTAGCCAGACGCCCGAGGGGGGAAAATCCGCCCTCATTACCTCGCCGGATCTAGGTGCTTCGTCAGACATTTTCGTGGTGTTGGTACTAGGAATGTGAGTAAAACTGAGTCAAACACCTTGTTTAAAGACACGGGACGAAATTGGTATTAATTGATTTGTTAAGGGCAAAAAGATAATTTTTAGGATGATTTAAGTAATTTTCCGACGATAAATAGTAACCCCAGGTAACTTGTGCAACCGTTTTCTACCAATTATGGATCATTACAGGACTAGAGCTCGGACCTATATCCCACTCCCACCCAACTAGTGTTTAACCGATTCGAATACATATTGATTTATATATGTCATCACTACTAAATTTTGTCGTTTTTTAGTTACTGTAATTGTAACATTGAATATCTACCAATTAACTGCATTTGGTTGACGACTCACTGTACCCAATTCCTTCAAATGGGTTTACGATGAAAAGTAATATTGTCTGTAGAACTGACATGGGCTATACGGAATATGGATAGTGGTGTGTGAATGGTGCAAATAGAGACCATGACCGTCAATATAAAATTCGTTGACCTAAATAAAGGCCCCATCACCAGACCACTTCGGCACCAAAATAGGAAAGGATGAGAGAGTTTTTCTTTTGATTTGAAAGCATGCAAATTTTATTTATTAAAAGGCTCATGTCATGAGCCGGAGTTACAGACTTGATTACCACATTTTATGTCAAGAAAAACTTATGGTAAATGGGGAATAGACAATTGTAAGGAGAAAATTATGACAATCTAGAATATTCTAAAAGAGCTCCTAATCTTGGTCAAGATATCCTCAAAAGCAGTGTTGGCTGGTCGGTCGATTTGGAACGCAAAGGTCCAAAGAGCCATATTGAGAATGAAGTTACGCAACAAGGGGAGGATGTTCTGAAAACACAATCGGTCATCGTTCTCAAGACAATCCAAAAGTATGAGAAGAGAAGGATCCGCCAAGTTTGTTGTCCCAATCTTCGACGAACTAGTCCGTGCGTATATAGGAGGTGGTAGGGTTAAAAGAATGTTGAGATAACATTGGTCGAACCAAGGATTTTGTGTATCATGGGTGAGATAACAACACGCTCTAAGAAGATATATATGTTTGACAAACTCGATTTCGACATTACATAGGGGGCAACGGTTTGGGTTTCGGACTTGTCTTTTTATTATGTTGTCGAAACTCGAGATTTTATTGTTAACGACAAGCCAAACGAAAAGTACGAGAGTTGTGTACTCACTTCTCAGCAATTGTGTTGGTCATTAGTTTCTCCCACTAACTCTTGTTATAAATAATAATAATAACAACAAGGAACTCTTGTTATGGTTTCAAACGCTAGTTTTAAGTTTTAACCAACAAAACACGTTTTCGGACCATTACTGATGTCGGTGCTGTGTCGGTGTTTTTCAGGAATCTATCTGACCGAGCTTAAGAGTTTAATTTTTTTTTCAGGGGTTGAAGTGGTATTAGTGGTTTGAGGACTATATCATGTGTCATGTAAATGCACTGTTGCTAATAAATGTGTGCCCAAGTGATACCAAGATGACTTGTTTAGTTATTATATTTTTCTCAGTTTATTATTAGAAAACTCACGTTACTAAACCTTAAAAGTACGTAGCGCTCTATCATAGAGTGGATTTATACTACCATTCATACTTGAGTTTTGTCGAGTCAACGGATAACCAAAATTCTTAGTTATTACATGATTGAACAAAACGGAGGAAAAAAGGTTTTGCTTAAGAAAACGCGAGGAGAAAAAGGTTGAGAGAAAGAGAATTCAGGAATTTGCAGATGAGAAAAAGAAGAGGCGTTAGGTTCGATTTTTGGTTGTCCTTGAGGTATGCAAGAGCAAACCCTAGTTAAAACGTTAATCCACATTATTTTTGTGTTAGAACTTCACTGATTTGGTCAAGAACACCATAGATAATGATTTAGATGATAATCTCTATATTTGATTAGTTTTTTTTCTAGTGCAAGAGATATAAACGAAAATATGGAGATTGGATGTGATTTGTGGAATTAAGGTCGTGATTGCGAGACATGCAAGTACTGATTCGTTATTCTTCAGTTTCATGTCATGTATGTCTCTCTTGATATTCGTAGTTGCATGCATGCTGAGTATCAATATTGAATTTATTGATATACATATGATTGCATTGTGGTGTTTCGACCGACATGTCTTATGGCTATGTGTATATTTCTGACTGAGTCACTTAGGAAAAAGTTACCTAATGGGCAGCGTGGAGCCACCCGAGAGAGGAAATGACTATATGTCGTTAGTGTGGAGCTACCATGTGTGCGTCTCACTGATTGATAGATTCAAAAGCACAAGATGTGGTCGAATCCGAATGGAGGTTCCAGATTGTTATGCATGCATATTATTTGTGATATATATATCTCATGGTTGACAAGGTCGGGGAGCCTATGCTCAGCTATGACGATTTCACCGCCAGTCTCCCTGCAGATGAGTGTCGTTATGCCATCTATGACTTTGATTTTGTTACTGCAGAGAACTGCCAGAAGAGCAAGATATTCTTCATTGCATGGTCACCTGATACTTCAAGAATTAGAAGCAAGATGCTTTATGCAAGTTCGAAGGAGACTTTCAAGAGAGCACTTGATGGCATTCAGGTGGAACTGCAAGCAACGGACCCAACTGAGATGGATATCGATGTCATCAGGGGCAGAGCTAATTAACCTTCTGCTTGAAGTCGAAGCGTGATTTTAGAAGAAATGTCTATAGTTCTATGGAATTATGTCTGGTTGGCTGTTGTAATCGGCTCTTGTTTGGGTTGTTGCAATACATGTTCTCTCCCTCTTAAGACATGATGATTTCTGTATCTCATAAGATCTTCCACCTTCTGGAGCATGCGTCAAGACTGGCTTTGTAGCTTGATGCCTAGAATGGAATACTCTGTTACAATTAATGGGTTGGCCAGCTTAGGCTAACATTATAGCCTGTTATGACTTTGAAATTGCTGTTTTGAGTTTGGTAAAAAAAAAAAAAAAAAAAAAAAAAAAAAAAAAAAAACCTATATTGTTCACGCGTAGACACGGAGAAAATTATCCCGATCACGCGTGCGGGGGAGTGTTGAGAAAATAGTCCCACATTGTTAAACACAAAAAGTGTACAACACTATATAATAAAGTTGGATTCACTACCCTTCACCTAAGTGCTTAGGTTTTGTTGATGTGGTGGACCAACCAAATTTAACATGGTATCAGAGCGGGTCGATTGACCTGTGGGGGCTCACTCCAACCTATATTGTTCACGCGTAGACACGGAGAAAATTATCCCGATCACGCGTGCGGGGGAGTGTTGAGAAAATAGTCCCACATTGTTAAACACAAAAAGTGTACAACACTATATAATAAAGTTGGATTCACTACCCTTCACCTAAGTGCTTAGGTTTTGTTGATGTGGTGGACCAACCAAATTTAACAATAATTAACTGAATGTCGTATTCTGTAATTTCCACATGCTAAGCACTTGTCCGAATTCCAGGTGTTACAAGTCTCATATAGGTTAATTCGGAAATATTCTTTTTAGTGAATTCTCTCGTATAGGATATACATTTTTAGGTGACGATTCTCAGCATGGTATCAGAGCCGACGATTCGATCGTGACATGCTATAATCCAATCCATTGAGACGTGGAAACCAAATAGGTTTGGTTGCACGTACGGAACGTTTACGTAATCCTTCGTTTATTAATTTAGGAATGTGCATTGATTTTATAGTCATGTTGGGTTATCTTAACTATTACAAGTTAGCTTGGATAATGATTCTCACATGTCTCCTTTTTTAACGAGTACATGATACAAAATTCCAAACACTTCAAGTGTACACATGATCACACATATGACTTGGTTAGCGTTCAATTGAAATTGAACCTCAAAAGATGTTGACACGTTAGCATAAACTTTAAGTAGTGCATGATATATCATGTCTATTTCGTGTACTCATGTCCGGGCCTGTACACCTAAATTTAAGAAATATACAGTGCATGATATATAACGTCTATTTCGTGTATTCGTGTCTATTTTGGGTAATCCCGCGCAACTTGTCTAATTACAATGTGGAGTAAAAGACTGAGCGTAAATGGGTTGAGTCGAGCTAAAATTTCGATTATTAATTTATATTATTATCAAATACAAAAATTAAATATAAATCAAGCAATAAAATGTTCTAGTCGAACCCTCGATTTTTTCAAGGGAAGATGATTTGTTTACCAAATCAAGTTAGAATAGTTTTTTTTAATTTTTAACAAGATTTTTCGTTTTCAAAGTAAACTAAATTTGATTTTTTTTTCCGAATCAAGTTCAAGTTGAATTTCAAACTCAAGTCAAAGTGTCAAAGTAGACCCCTCACAACTTTAATACGAATCGAAGTCACTAATGCTTCCGTAGGTTTAAGTATGCCAACATTTGGTCATTCTTCGAGCCGATATCAATTATGAAGTGAAAAAAATTGTCTTGTATCCTATGACTTAAACTTATAGTACCCGTCTTCAACTCCATTATCCATTCATACCACTTTGTAGGATAATTTTTCTCCCACCGAGAGCTTCTGAGGTCTCAAGATAAAACACTTAGAACAGCCAACAGCCCAAGAAAGTACTAAAAAAACTCGGTGGATTTCATCATCGGCCTTCTCTTCTGGGGAAAAACATCATAATTGAAGAGATAAAAATAATTAGATTCAGTATAATTTCAACGTGACACCTTTTTTGTTGTTGCATGAGTCAAGAATATGAGTGACCTACATATATAGGTGGTCAAATCAGACTAAAGCCTATTTTTCTAAACCTAATGTCTTGCTACGAGTTTGGTAGTTTAGCCCTCTGCAGATGGTATAGATTTGTCTGGAATACACTATTAATAAAGTTGACATCGCTCGCTGCTTCATTGTGTTTTTGTTTGGGGATTTTGATGCAAATAGGTTACGAGCCAAGGACAAAAAAGATTTCACCGTGATGGTCGAATATGAGTTTACACGTCTATAGATTTGGATTTGAATCTTAAACCTCGTTTGGATGTGTGGGATCCGGCTTCTCGTGTGTTGGGGGGGGGGGGGGGGGGGGACGCCTCACCGATGGGGTGTCTGGTTAAAATTATACGGTGTGTTATCTCAAATTATTTGAGGTTCTGTTGTAAGATTTTCGGTGGTAACATGTCGGATTACAATGAGTTTTTTTGCAAGTCATTAAGATTCAAAAAAATTCAGATCTAATTTTTCCGGTGGTAAAACTTCCCGACTTACAAATACCACCTCGACATGCCCCCTTCATGGAGGCGGCGTCTAGGTAAAATGTCCCCCATGAGAGATGTGTTAGCTAGGCGTCTGTTAATTTTTTTTATTAAAAAGAAGTTAGACATTTTACCAGATTTGAGTACACCGTGACGTCCGTTAACTCATTTACTGACCTCCGAAACATTATTTTTTTATGATTATGAGAGGAAGATGAAGAGAGGTTGATAATAGGAGTGGTGAAATGTCGTAATATATGAGTAGAAATGAGAGAATGTCAAAATGATAATTTATTAGGATGATTTAAGTAGTTTTCCGACAACAAAAGAAAAATCACACTACTACAAACATCAGGATTCAGAATGTCTACTACAAACATGAGATGCATGAGCGGATGAGCATTGAGGAGTACTTTTATTTTCTCTCTTTAGATCCTCTGCAATGCCAATGAGAATCCAAATTATCCAATTAGTCAGATGGCTAAGTTGTTTTTTTTGGCTCATACTGCAGTTCTAATTTACTATTTTCTTATTTCGATCTGGATTCCACCAAACCCACGTGCTTATTTCCCCAGTCCCACACCGATCATGCAGTACCTGTTAACTTAAGGCAAATATTAAAAATCTATATAATATTTAAAACTTGTTTGATTTTTATTCATGTCTGCTTCTGCAAGAAATTATTTCAATTTTATGCATGTCTACATTTATATATTATATTAGTAAAATATTGCTTTGCTTGAAGAAGTAGACGTGACGTGCATAAAACACGAAACAGTTTAGGGTGTGATTAGTTGGTCAAGCTCAACAGATTGGGACGATAAGCGTGCATAATGAATTAATTTGCTGGAAAAACTTAAAAAGTCGTAAAATTGGAGCGTCATCTCCTAAATAAATCGTATTTGAAATAAGAAATTCCATGTACAGTCTGAAATCAAATAAAAGCAAGGTTTACAACGAAAATCCGGAGTTTCTACACCACTTCAATGTTAAAACATATCTACAACTAACACCTGAACTGAATTTTGATCCTAACAATCGTTTTTTGTTTGTTTTAATCTACTTTATCACACCTTCATCTTGATTCTTAAAAACCAAACCATATAATGAGATTGCTGAGATTCGATAATTGGTTTAAACTATTTTGAAAACAAAAGATGTCTTCACTAAGCTAACCCAATCAGTGATCTGGAAAATCTTAACTGTGGGAGATAAAATTCGCCCTTGGCACCCTCTATAGTAGGGGTGCACATGGGTCGGGTTGAACCTGAAAACCGACCCGAACCCGACTGGTCGGGTCGGGTTGGGTCGGGTTGGAAAGAGATTCGGGTTGGGCTGGGTTGGAAAAATCTGAAAACCGAATTTTCGGGTCAGATTCGGGTTGAGGGGTCGGGTTGGGTCAACCCGACCCGAACCCGAAGATTTTTTATTATATTTTCCCCCAATAAATCTTGACCGTCCATCTAAGAATATCTACACCTAACCCTAACAAAAAAAAAAACACATTTCCACCTCTCCTCTCCTCTCCCTCACGCGGCACCTCCTCCCCCTCAGCCTCTCCTCGCCCTCCTCCCCCTCACTCAATGATCCCCTCTCCTCATGCTCAAACCCCTTCTCCATTCCTCCACGAGATACCGTTCCAAACCCTAAACCCCATCCACGCCATCTCCCGAGATTCCCCTAATCGACTCCCTCCCCCAGCACCGCTCACGGCGACCGAAAAAGGAACCTCCAACCCGACCCCGTGCGTTGGGTACCTCCTCTAGGGTTTCGTCGGTAAATTCAAGTTTTCCCTCTTCGATTTTGGTTTTCAAACTCAAGATTCGAGTTTTGGTGTGGTCGAATGGGGATGGATTAGGATTAGTCAGGTCAAAATGTGTATTTTGATCTACATTTCGTATCATGTGGTTTGTTCTTTTGTTCTGCACTTACGTGTTTTTTGTCTTCTTAGGTTCGTGTTCTCGAGGGGGAGGTCAGGTCAAAGCTAAGTGAATTTTTTGTGGAGCTCTTTGCTGAGGTTTTCTGCTGTCTACCGTTGGCTCATGTCATCAATGAAAAGATTTTCGTAGTTCATGGTGGTCTTTTTAGCGTTGATGGCGTTAAGCTATATTAGGGCAATTGATCGGTTTTGTGAGCCTCCTGAAGACGTTTTGTAGTATTAGAGATTCAGGAATATTGTGCAGTTGAGTGGGGAAATCCCAGTCGGCATACCTAGATAGTTAAGTTCTTGTTCTTTAGGTTTTGAAAAACTGATTGGGAAACTGGAGTTATGATTTGAATATGATTTCAGGGAGAGGATGTAGGCCCCGAGCAATTGTTTATTTCCCCCAATGTGGACACACTGAAGTTTTACTGTCCTCTATGAAATTTGGGTAAAATGCAAATCAAAGTAGTTTTATATATTTGACATAAAATATAGGATTTTTACTGCCAAGGAATGTTAGTGATCTACCTGGATGGTTGGAATTGAACTGAGATGTCCCAGTTGGGTTTAATGGCAGGAAAGAAATGTACCCATGCAGTGTAAATATTTCATGCTAAAATTTCGGGTCCAACCCGACCCGAACCGATTCGGGTTGGGTATTTCCCTAACCCGAAAATTTCGGGTTGGGTCGGGTTTCAACCCCAACCCGACCCGTGTGCACCCCTACTCTATAGCACCCCAACCTAACGTTGACATTTTGTGGCACCCCTCAATGGGGGTCCACCGCATGGTCGTGTTCATTGGGTGGAGGTGGCCTCCACCTATTGGTCTAATTTTTTTGTTTTAAAATTAATTTAATTTGTAAAATAATTAGTGTTGTTAAATAAAATGATTTTGTTAATTAAATTTATTAACAGAGAAAAACACAATCACTTAAAACACATGAATTTTTTTGCAAAAAAGTCTAATATCGAGCACTTATCGAGCCTATCAAACATACTATGAAGTTCATACAGATAACTTATCGACCCATCGATAATGATTACATTAACAATTTGAGTCTATATGCTTATGTTATCAAACTCATCGAACAAATTAGTCACAATGATAGAGTTCTATCGAGCTTATCATTAAAAGTGTTAATTTGACAAGTTTGATATTTATTGGTGGGTTGTGGTTATAAAAAAATCTTTAAGAAAAAAAATCATTTATAAAGAAAGATAATATTGACGTGACAAGAATGATATTTATGAAAATGTTCGGTATAAAAATGACCTAATCCTATCGGCAACGTGACCTACTTCACGTGAGCATGAAATCCATAAAAGAACCAGCTTTGAGGAGTCCTTTTTGTCAAAAGCTGTTCCTCAGAATTTCTGCTTCTTTCAAGCTTAAATGACTCATCCCACCCACCATTACCAATCAAACGTAGAAAAATTATTAAATCTAAAAACGAGGAGAGAGAGAGAGAATCTGATAAAGGTAGACTATAAAACCCAAGGTTTTAAAAACCGGACCGGACCGGACGGTTCGACCCGGTCGAACCGGGAACCGATAGTTCAGCGGTCGGTTCAACTAAAAAACCGAGCATCTACTCGAACCGTTCTGAACCGGATTGAACCCGGTCCGACCGGGTTGTACCGTCTGGTTGGACCGGTTGGTCGGACCGGACATAAAAATATTTCAAATATTCCTAATTTTTAAAATCAGAAAATATGAGGATTTTTTTTTCTATTTTTACAAACAAAAATCCATCACCCACAATCCCTTCTCTCCCTTACCAAATCCATTCATAAGTATGATGTCGTGGATAATATTGAAGATTGATTTTGGTTTTAGATTTTTAATCCAAATAATACTTTCTCTAATTCTTATTCAAGCAAATTTGTTCCGTTAAGTAAAGATAACAAATTTACTGAGTTAAGCAAATTGTGTTTGATATCATGAATTATATTTAATGTTTGGTGTGTATATATTAAATAATTTTACAGAAATCGGTTCAAACCGGTCCGACCACCGGTCCGACCGTTAATATTTATTCGGTCTAGTCCAACTTCGGGTCTCAAAAATTCTGATGTCATGCTGACGTCATCAACGGTCCGACCGTGGTGGGACCGTGGTTCGACCACGTTGAACCAAAACCAAAGCTTTATCGGTTCGATGACCGGTTCAGTTCTGAAAACCTTGATAAAACCCCCTGTTAAGTATTGGATCCAGCATTCCCCCAACTACAGACCCTCCAATTAAAACTCTCAAATTCAGCAATTCCAAATGCCTTCACCACCACCACCAACACCACCCACATCTTCATACACCAACTTCCCAATCCTGGCCATCGCCATAGTCGGCATCCTCGCGACCGCGATCCTCCTCGTCGGTTACTACCTCATAGCAACTTCCCAATCCTGGCTCAACTTCCCTCTCCCCCGCCGGCGGAGCGAACCGACACCTTTCGCCATCTTCACCGCCAACCAACCCCGCGGGCTTCCGGAATCCATAATCCAATCCATTCCCATAACCAAATTCAAGAAGATCTCAACCCCCGACAAGTCTCTTTCCCACGAATGCGCCGTTTGCCTAATCGACTTCCACTTAGAGGAGAAGCTCCGAGTTCTTCCCTCCTGCTCTCATCTCTTCCACATCGACTGTGTCGACACTTGGCTTCAAACTAACTCCAACTGCCCCGTCTGCCGGTCGGAGATCGGCACCGACCCGTTTTACTGGGTCTTGGATGTCCCAAGAGTCACCCATCTTTCTGCTCAAATTCCACCAATCCAGAAGAAGGTTTGTAGCATGGGAGATGAGTGCATTGACGTGAGAGTGAAACACGAGGAGTTCTCCGGCGTTCAGACCATGAGAAGGTCCATTTCGATGGACTCTTCCACTGACAGGCAGTTTTACGTCGCCATCCAGGAGATTCTGAGGCGGCAGAGGAGTCCAGGATTTAAGGAGGAGGAAGGAAGAGTGTGGAGGGCTTTCTTCTCGTTTGGACATGGGATGACCTCCAGGACTACTTCTGTTCTTCCTGTTTGATTTTTTTTTTATTTATTTTGGAATTCTTTGGTTGGGTGGTATACGGAAATTGGAGTGTTTAGATGTAGATTAGTTGTGGGTGTGTGTTTTAGTTTTGGTATTGTTTTGAGGATTTTATTTTATTTTACTATTACTATGTTGTGTGAGTTTTATCACCATTTGAACTTTTGTGATGATTGGAAACTGTTTTTTTACTCGTTTATGTTGTGGAGTTCTTGTCCTTTTCTTTTCTCTTTTTGGGCTTGGAAATGTGAATAAGCTGCCAAAGTGTGCTTCGTTTATTGATGCCTTGATGGTGGTGGGTTGTCTTTTTTTTTGACTTATAGCTTGCTTAGGTGGAGATTAGAAAGTACATTACCTGCTCTTGACAATTGGTGCTTCTACATTGACCAAACTTTTTCTTTTCTGGCTAAATAAATGATCAGGAGTAAGAAATGAGTGAGTCACCGGGTAAGGTTGACTTATCAACAGGATGTATCTTCAGATTCGATTTTGAATTCGATGAATTCCTTAGAGTAAGGGTGTTAGATTTTGCCTTGAAATAGATTTCCTGGATTTGAAAACAAAGTATGTTGGTCAAGTTCGCTAAGCACATCCGTTAATCTTGTACCAGTGTAGAAACAATTATTTTGCAGGATGTGTGCAGCGAACAGTTTTTTCTTTGACCTTTCTACTGACTCCATGGACATGAATGCTAAAAATTCAGTGTCAACTTAAAGAAGCAGAGTAACTTTCAACCCACGAAAAAAAATTTACTAGCAAGGTTAAGATCCAAAAGCATGGTCATAGTGTATCCTAATTAATACTTGTACCAGTAAGGTGGGGTAATATCCAAACGCTACCGTTAACCAAGTAAGAGCATGTTTAACGGGCACCCAACGCCCCCGTCGTCCACCTGGGCGTCAATTCGTTTTAAATTGCTTTTTCAAAAAATATATCTGAAAATATATATTTTATTTGTTTTGATTTTGTAGAATTTTTTTTATATATTTTACTCAGGATTGATTTCCAAATGACGTAAAAGGAAAAGAATGTAGGGTGAATGTGGTTGTTCAAGCGTGATTAAAGTTTTTTTGGGGTGGATTGAGGGAAATGACGTGGTAGAAAGATGAAACAGGATGCCTGGAAGTAGCCCAGACACTTTTGATGTGTTGTAACATTTTGTGATCAGTAGAATGCAGGTCGATAACTATAAAAAAAACTTAAAAACAAAATATTATTTACAACAAAACGGAGAAAGAGACCCTGACATGGATAAAAGATAATATTCCTTGTTCAAATAATCAAACCACCCAAAAGGCAATGGTTAGAGAAGGTGAACAATCTTATGCTTAGATCATAAATAACAACGTCTAGGCTACTCTGGGCGTCATGCTCTCTCTTTCTGTCATGTTAGTTTTTTTCTCTATCACGTCATCTTTTCTCTTTGTTACGTCAGCTCACTCAGCCCGCCCAAAAAATACCCTTAACCACGTCCATGTTACCTCATCCACTCTATATACTCTCCATTCACGTAATTTGAAGAACAATCTTGGATAAAATATATAAAAAAATTACAAAAAAATCTACAAATAAAAAACATATTTTCAGACTTTTTTTGAAAAACAATTTAAAATGAATTTATAAATATTTTTAACCCTGAACAAAAATAAATAATATATAATATAACAGTCCGATGGGGGCACATACCCCCACCCAGGGCGACCCGGGCCCCCGCCCGACCCGCTAATGGGCACCCACTGGGCGCCGAGCATTGGGTGCCCGTTAACGATGGTGTTAAGTTCGAAGATGCATGGCATCTTTGTGAAGCTTAGTCGTAAGTAGGGGTGCAATTCAGATAATATGACTCGGATACCTACTGTATCCGAATTCGAATCCGAATACCATATTCCATTACCAAATTCGAATTCGAATCCGAATTCAGTAGAACTATCCGAATCCGAAACTTCAAAATTTTCGAATACTAATTGGTATTCGGATATTATCCGAAATTGAATATATATATATATATATATTGTAATTAATTTTCGAATTAAAATTTTCGAATACTAAATTTTCGTATTAAAATTTTGGAATACTAAATTTTGGAATACTAATTTGTGTATTTGACCATGTATTCGAATAATTCGGATAATTCGAATTTTAAATAGTTTGTATCCGAATTCGTATTCGAATTATAATTGATAAATTTTTTTAAACTAAATTCGTATTCGAAATTAAATTGGTAACATTGAACTTACCAAATTGGTAACCATTTGCACCCTATCGTAAGACTATAAGAAATTGTTTTGTGTTGCCAATGCGGTGTGATTATCCCGACCCTGTAATAATGACATGCAGAAGGTATTGTGGGGAAAATGTAGAGCAGAAAACTATAAATGAATTTTTAAGAATGGTGGCACTGCATTGGGAACAACAAGAACAGTGAGGCATGCAGAGGCAACTGTGGCCAAGTGAGCTGGAGAAGTTCGAGTATCAACTCCTCACCCACTCCCATGCATGTGTGTCGCAAATGACAAGACATCACAGAAGCTTACTTGATAGAACCTTCGTGGTCGATAATGCAATTTACAACCAAGTGTTTGGTTTGGATTTCTTTTGTCGACCAAAAAGTGTTAAACGGAAGTTATGAGAAAAATGAAGAAATCAAGAATGTGTTACGGAAACATTTGCAGTCGCGATCACAGGAAGGAGTGAAGGACCAACAGGTTCGTCATTATTATAGGCAAAAATCAGAACTGGACCACATTCTTGCGAAGAAGTATATAATTGATGCAAAAACAAGAAGAGATGGTCCTCATGGGCTCAATATATGAGCTTATAGAAGGTACTAGCATGTAAGCCCCTACGTTAGACAACTCGAAGATAAGCCTAAAATAAAATATTTATCTAGTCTAACGAAAATCCAGTCAATTGCATGTATCTATTGATTAGAAATAACAAGGAAATTACTATTCATCATTTGAAAAATAATTAAATCGTCTGTGTCAATTACCATTTTGCCACTTACATTCCATTTAATACTTATTTCGTCTCATCTATTAAAATAAGACTTCCGTCTCAGTTTTCTCACTATACCAATACCAACACCACTAAAATGTCTGACGAAGCGTCTGGATCCGGCTAGGTAAGTAAAACAATAACAATTCGGCCGGGACGTTTGCAAAAAATGTCATCCCCTTGGGGGGCTCCGTCGGACGCCCTATAATTTTATTTTTTATATATAAAAAGAAGTTGAATTTTTTACTGTATTCGAGTACACCGGGACGTCTGCTAGCTCTTTTCCTGACCTCCGAGACATTGTTTTTTATGATTAAGAGAAAGATGAAGAGAGAGTGGTGGTGGAAGAGTAAAATGAAGAGAAATATAAGTAGAAATGAGAGAAAGACAAAATAGTAATTGACACATGCAATTTAAGTAATTCATAAGCGACGTTTAGCAGTTCAGAATTCTCCAACTAATGCTACAAAGTTTTATATTTTCATTGTTTTTTCCTTTCAATTACAAAATATCGGAGTTTCTAATATTTCTAGCCTTCATGTAATCACAAATGTATAATTAATTTAAACTTCATAAATTTAGTATGATGTATCTTTTCTGATTTCCGAAGAAGAACATGTTTGAAACATTTGATGTAAATACTATCAAAGAATAAATTTTCACTTATTTTAAAGAGATCAAATCTTTTATTAATTCAATGTGAAATAAAGATCAAAAAACAAACCAGTTTCAAAGATAACATTTCATGGTGTGGCCCGTGTGGGCGAAGAAAACAAACTTCCTTGTAAAAATAAGAACAAATTAACATCATAAAAGACCAAACCATAAAATAAATAAGACAAAAAATATCAAAGACTTCTTAACACAGGCAACCTGAAGAAAAAGCAACCATTTGACAAAAAATACCAAAGACCCTAAACACATAAATACCACACACATAAAATTTGAAGAAAAATTCAACAATTTGTCAAGCACAACACAATCAAGAAAACATAACAACAAACCAGTGTTGAATTAAACAATATAGATACAAAGAAGCACCCTTCGACATTTAAATAAAACATTTTCTACGTATCTAAATCATTGTCAACCCTATTTTTAGCAATACAAAGTGAGTTTGGAGTTGGTATTCAACAATCATAACCGAGAGACATACTGTTTACCACTAATCTTCTTTCCAATAAAAATGCTCATTTTAAAGTCGGAAACCTTCAGATATTATTAACTATAAAGCCATGAAAAAACATACAAAAACGACTCAGAATAAATAGAAACCTACTACCACCGAGCCTTTTCAAAGTCTAACAAAATTAGAAAACATACGTAGAAGCACACGTAAGAGCAAAAATCGTCCCGCGTGCGACCCCGACGACCGGGTCGATCGTCAATCATTAGCACATTTTTAAAGCATTTTTTTGTTTTTTTATTAAAATTAGTTTGATTTTTTTTGAAAATACATTTTCTAATTGTTTTAATTTTTTATAATTTTTATAATTTTTTCCAAGATCGACCCCGAAATGATGTGGAAGAGAGAGATGAGTTGTAGTGGGTTGTGATTAAGAGATGAATAGCATAGGAAAGAAAAGAAAATAAGTTTGGAAGAGAGAAAGTTGATATGGATGAGAAAAAAAATGATGTGGAAGATAGAGAAGATAAAGAAAGCTGATGGTCATGTCGTGAAGGTTATGGTTACGGATGATTTAAAAATCAAATGCAAAAGAAACCATATTGTTTATATTTTAATGACTTGAAAATGTTCTTTTAACAAAATCACAATTTATTATTCCACTTCCAAGAATAGGATTACGTTATTTTTTTTTCGAAACATAACTTTATCGATGCCACTACTATTGGAAGGGTAAAGTTAAAATGAAATTAGAAGTGGGCATATAAAATATGAAGTGTATAGTTACACAGAGGAATACCGAGTGTTCAATAAAAAAAGTTCATACCTGTTATGGTTTGAAATTAATTATTTCGTCAGTGTTTTTATCAATAGGAAAAAGAAAAATGCTGTAGGCACTAACATCTACTAGATCAATGTCCCTACATGAAATATCTTTTTCAATCTGTTGAGCATCTTCCTGTTCAAAATTAGGTTTTGGAAATTTAGATAATATGCGCATCACACTAATGCAACTTATAACCCAACACCTCTCCTTAGAGTCTCAGACGACACAACTTGTTTAGAGTACCAATCATTTTTACTGTTCTCAACAAAAAAACTTCCAATTTTGATTTTAACACCACAATATTTCTGTTAAAGTATCTCAATTGGTTTTTAATTTAACCAACAAACAACGGTACCAAATCCAATCAAAATGTAAAATTTTGGAAGCAATTAAAACCAAAATAAATTTATTTTAACTAAATTCCAGTGTTTTACCGAAATTAATCTGCCCCGACCACAAAACCCTTTCCATCCATTCCCAAAAACCAACCTCCACCAGAAACGTTCCGCCCACCACGATGCCGCCATCGAAGGGGAAGAAACCCTCGAAGACCTCCCGAACCCCTCCTTCCCGATCGCCGTCCACTCCCGCCCTCCGCACCGGGGAGGAGGAGGAGCTCCGGCTCCGGTCCCTGCTTTCCACCGCCGCGTCCAAGTACCCCGCCTTCGTGTCCGTCTCCGCCCTCATCGGAAAAGTCTCCGACGTCGATTCGTCCTCGCCGCTCAGAGGCGGCGAGGCCCGAGTCTGGGTCTCCGAGGCCGCCATGGTGTCCTCCTCCCTCCGTCCCGGCGCTCTCGTTTCGGTAAAATGGGGTTTCGTAGTTTTTTTGGGGGTTAAAAGTAGAGGGTTTTGTGTTTGTTGCTCAAAGGTGCTTCCTTTTCGTGATGGCTAGCGTTAGTTATTATAACGACAAGTGGAGAAATGATTTGTAACCAGAGTTTTTCTAGTGTCAACATCGTTACCCACCGTTATACCTTTTCAACATCAACATTACCGCAATGCCTCAAAATTGGCTTCCACATGAGGGTGTTGGGGTCGAACGTCCGCAGTGATACCCATGGTAACCAGAGAGACTGTTCCCAATCGACCCATTGATTCGATGCACAGCCAATCACTTGCTGTTATAATTTTTCGCATGATAAATCTTTGTTAATACCTCTTTGGTAGTACGTAAGAGAAGCTCTTGTGCAATTGAATGTTGTTAGAGTTTAAGATTGGTTTATCCATGCAGTTAGACCGACTCTTGCTTGGCTAATGAATTCTGTTGACAGGTGTCGATTGCTGCTTCAGACGATAGTGATGTTGAAAATTCACCTCTGAGGTCATTCTCCGATGGACATCTTAGGCATTTTCGAACCAATCATGGCACTAACATGTCCAGTGGAATGGGGAGTTACTTTGCTTTTGCAACCGTTTTTCCTGCACAGAAGGTATGCTAACAAGCTCAAAGCATGTTATTCTATTGTAGTGGTTTATTGGCTTATTTATAAAATTGTGATAAACTGAAAATTTTGGCACAAACTCTTGTATTAGCTCTTACTAGGAGATGGATGACCCTGACTTGCACCAATATGCGTTTATTGGCTGTCTGCTTTCTTATGCTGCTTAGACCATAGTTTTATTATCCTATGCACCACCATTTCACAGGGTGACTAAAATGAATTTGTAGAAATCAATAATTTCCTTGACATGCTTGAGTGCTTTCGTAGGTCATGAAGAATAGCGTAAGATTATCATCGTGTCTCTCATACTCCATGGGGTTCCCTTCTGCAGGGACAGACATCTTTTTGTGCCCTGTACAGAGTCTACCTACGAATTCAGGTGAGATTGAGAAGTTAAAGAATCCAGTCAGCACAAACAATCATAAGGTTCTCCTGCAAGAATGCAAGGAACTATATCTAAAACTGGTGGCCTTAATTTGTTCTTTAGAAGATTGTCATGAGAAGCCATACTCTAGGAGTTCAGTAGAATTCAGTACTAGTTCTAGTTTAAATGGAGATATATCATCCCCAAAGACACCATTAAACCACCAATCAAGATTTTCTTCTTCCACTCCCAGCCCACTACTGCCAAGCAGATGCAATGAGTCACTAGCAAGTTTTGATGCAGTTGAGGATGTTTCTTCTGTGAAGTTGGCTTTGGAGGATGACAAAACTAGCGAGATGCTGAAGATTTTTGCTGCTCGTTGGCTATTTGGCCGTTATATACTAGATGGTAGCTTTGTGGCTCTTCCAATATGTGGGAAGGTCTGCATTTTTCTTGTGGAGGTTGCAAGTGAATTACCATTATGCAGTTTCAATCAGATTTTGACTCCTGAAGGTGATCCACTCCTTTTAAACCAGAAGGTTCACTTGTCTGATTCATTGGGAAATGATTATGTAGTGTTTGAGATACAGAACAAGACAAAGGTTTCTTTAGTTGATTCTGCAACCCCAACAAGCAGGAAATCTGAGGAGCAAAACTTGTTTCCAGATAAGTCTACCATTATAGACTTAAAGCAGAATAAGTCGAATTCTTCCCGAAAGCTAGGAGGCTTATCCAAAGAAATTGCCACATTAAAGGAAATCATCAACTTTTCTCTAAAGCCTATGGAATCCCTCCCAAGGTATGTCTTCCTAAAGTTTTTTTGGTGTAAAGATATTTTATTTTTAGATTTGTATTGTTGTGAATCTTATATACCAAGTTAGCCTTTTGCCTTTATTTTTTTAATTGATGTTCTAATTTTTTTTTTCCACGTGAAATCATTTTGTTTAAATTTTATGACCTCATTTCTTCTTTCGGTATGACCTTTTACATCATGTCTCTCGAGGCCGTCATAAAAAAATCATATTTGTAATTCTGTGTTTTATTTATATAAAGATATAGAGAGCACATGTTCCTTTGTGGTTAATTTGTATTCGGAACTTCATAATCGGGTGAACTCACTTTGCCACCCCTCCGCCCCAAAAAAAAAAAAAAAACGCCACACATCAGAAATGGAGGGATGTAACTCTGATGAATTTGGTCTAGACTAGTTGCATTTTATTTCTTATGGTTTAAATTTGTTTTGTTTATAGTAATATCTGTGATGGAGTGTGGGGTAGTCGCTAGTTAACCTTGGAATGCAATCTTGACCTCCGTTGCATGGTGCTTATCTGGAAAACTTCATAGATGCCATGGGAAGAAATTTGAGAATGTGTAAAAACAATCTTAATCCAATTACCAATAATGAAAAACTTAATGCAATTAGAAATTTTACCTATTTATTTATTTCATTTTCAACACAAATTATAACATTTAATATTATCTTATTGGAAGGAATGTTTTTTTTTGGTGTGGCATTTGTATGTTTGCTGTTTGCTACGGCATACTGTCATTAAGATATATAATCAATAATAATGCATTAAAAGAAAGAGTTAAATTTATTCTATGAATGCTGTACAGTATTTTACAACTAAACTCATCTTACGTTTTCATGTTCTTTAGTGGTTTTCGTATCCGAATATACATCCTGCCTATTGATTAAATGGATACTGTCATGTGCTGCTCCATATGTGATCAAATTGCTCAAGCATATAGACAAAGGATCTTACCTGATTTTTATAATTTCTTCTAATAATTTAAGGTATCATATTTTGCCTTCTTTCACCATTTACATAAAATCTAATAAACTTTCCCAGTGTATCAATTTACTGTTTAGGACAATCGTTAAATTCTCTGGATGTTTCATTTATAATGGTATCTGTGGTTTTTTCCTTTGTACCTTGTTTGTTGGTTTTTCAGATACAAAGGCGTATTACTTCATGGTCCTCCTGGCACAGGGAAAACATCACTGGCTTGTCATTGTGCTCATGAAGTTGGTGCTAACTTCTTTTCAGTTAATGGGCCTGAAATTGTAAGCCAATATTATGGAGAAAGCGAGAAGGCCCTTTGTGAAGTTTTCGAGTCTGCTAAACAAGCTGCTCCTGCTGTGGTTAGTTTTCTTGTCCTTGTTCTTCAACTTAAAGAACATTGTGTAGTAATTTGCTTTCCTTCTAGTGCATCTTCATATAAACTTCTAATTTAGAAAGACACCAAAACTAACAATTGTTGTAAGTTGTAGCATATAAAGCTATATATCAAAGGGTCATTCTTTATAAAGTTATCTTATTTTTAGTTTTTTGTAACTCCTTTCTGTAAGTAGGATCGATCACCAATCTAGAGGAGGGTAAATAAATTAATTAGCAATTTAACTAAATAATACTTAAAATTAAGAGTAATGAGGCAAAAAAGCCAACACTTTCTGTTTCCAAAGTAACGACTCAAGTTCATAGAATTCCCCTAAAGCACTTCATTAACCTGAGATTATGCATACTTTTTAAATTGTAACAATAGATAACAAATATGGAGATGATGAAGTTGATTAGGCCAAGAATATTTATAGTTCCTTACCAGAAATCTGGATTATTGAAAGATATTATATTAGTGATCGTCTAAAAAGTGTATATCTCAAGGACAAGATTGTTCTGCTGTTTTTGATGGATTACTAATGCTGTGCTACGGACAACTAGCTGGTGCAGAACATGTTCTAAATGAAATGAAACTTTGATTTGGTTCACTTTTTTTATAAAAACCGTTGTGAAGTAAAAAAGAAGAAGCTGAGAAGTCTGAGCGGTCTCCAAATTTTTAATGTACCCAAATTGCCCTGAGATACACCAATGGTGTATCCAATTCATGTCGAGGAGTGTCCAAACTTGTGAAGTGGCAAAGTGCCCGGACATGCCACATGGTGTGTCTAACATGTGTCCAAGTATTGTAACCGTGCATGTGTTCGACATGGATTCATGAGCCTGTTTGAAGTGGTTGTGCTTCTGATTTAATGTACTTTTGTGTTTGTTTGTTCTCTTGCCTTTCAAGGTTTTCATTGACGAGTTGGATGCTATTGCTCCAGCACGAAAAGATGGTGGTGAGTTTTTATCACTTAGAATGGTTGCCACACTCCTGAATTTAATGGACGGCGTCACTGAATCTGCGGGTGTGCTTCTTATTGCTGCTACCAATCGACCTGATAGTATTGATCCTGCCCTTAGAAGGCCTGGCAGACTACAACGGGAAATTGAAATAGGTGTGTAGGTGGATCTTCTTTCTAATATTTTTGCATGTTTTGTGTGAGGAAAGGTTGTATTAATTTTTTAGATAAAAATAACAAAGATAAAGATATGCAATAGATATTTTTTCAATTAAATTTTCAAAATGGTTTCCCTATTACTTGAACAGCTTGAAAAGGTCAAACCGAAGTTCATTTGTAGGTTATACTTTTTAAGTAATAAAATTAATATATGTGACCACACACACACACAGACACACACATACTGCTCCACTTATCTTTAGTCTTCAACTTGTTCTAGAAGTAATTAGACTTTCAAATTTCCATTGCAATGATCGAATTTAATCTTCTTATCTTGCTATTCTCCATGCCCTTAGGAAAATTAGATAACTATGCTCCTGATATGCAGTAGTTCCTTCAGGTTAAATATTATTCAAAGATTTTCTGCCAGTCGTGTACTTGTATCATTTAAATCTTGTGGTATGGCCTCTTGTGTTTGTCCTAGTCATTTTGCACAATGATTTCATTTAAAAGAAAATTTCACCTATGCATGTACATGAATATACAAATATTACACCGAGGTTGATTTAATTATATATACTAGTTTGTGTACATGAGATGACATTAATAATTGGGTCTGCTTTCAGGAGTACCCTCCCCAGGCCAGAGGTTGGAGATTCTCAATACCATTCTTGATCAAATGTGCCATTCTCTTGAAAACAATGAGGTTCAGGCCTTGGCTTTTTCTACACATGGTTTTGTTGGTGCTGATTTAGCTGCTCTGTGCAACGAAGCTGCAATGGTTGCCCTTCGGCGCCATATCAATTCTAAGAGGTTAGATGGGTTAGAAGCAGTGTTGAACTCTTGATAAGTTCCTCCCCATGCTAATGTGTTTTTAATTGTTTCAGGAATGTTGACATGTGCTCTCTGGAAGAAATCAATTCTGTTTCACATGCATTTTCTGAAATGTCTGTATCACAGAAGTCTAGGTCCACTGATCCTGTGGAGCATGATTCTGATAGTACTATGTGCATGCATTACCCTTCAAAGCACAACATTTCGGAGGATATGCTCAAAGTGACTTATGGGGATTTTGAAAAAGCTAAACTGAAAGTGAGGCCAAGCGCCATGCGAGAGGTATTGCAATATTTAGTTGTTTGATTTCTTTCTATTCAACTACTTTTCTTAAACAATATTATGTTCATAAAAAAACCATATTGTGCACTGGCTCAAGCACACATCTTTTCATATACCCGTGTTTACTGTATGAGAAATATTCTGGTTGTCCTGAACTTCAGCTCATTTATAAATTGAATTATCCCTCTATTTCCTTTAACCTGTAATACTTAATGGAAAACGTGGGTTATATTTTATATCCTATCAATTCTTTCTTAGAAAAATGTTGTGTACCAATTTAACGGTTATATAACTTGAAGAAATCAAATGATCAAAGTTCTGGTGCCCACATGCTGACCTTCAGACATCTTAGATGAAATACATTACAATTATCCAATCAGTTACATGGTGAAAATTAACACCAAGGGTGCATTTACTTTAACATTCCTCCAATTTTGATTTTACGAAAATCTTATTCATGCCTTGCAAACTATCACTTAAAGCTGACATTTTCAGTTTCCCTCGTACTGAAACACCTTGGTTGGTTACAAATTCTTCCCTTCTTACTCTCCATTGCTCTCTTCAACCTCAAACCTCGTAAGGTAATGGTAGTTTGGAAATTTGGCATTTCACCAATAAATACAAAAAAAAGTTAAGTCATTTCAAACTAAAATTGATTTCCTATGAATCTACTTGTGATTTGGTTCACCAAAGGTTTGATGAGTGTACCGATCAAAAAAAAGGTTAGAAGATTGTAGGGGAAAAGTGGACCTAAGTACCAACCTGCTGTTGAATGAATCCTGAATGTAATCTGGTTTGGTTAAACCTCTGGGAGAATGCGAGGTTTTAAAGAACTCCATCCACACTCTTAACATGATATAACAAACAAATGCACCCTAACTCCCTAAGGGAATCAGCTTAAATTTGGGACTTTCTAAAGAAATGGTAAAGTAATACATCTAAACTGACTAAATTCATCATCTAAAGTGAAAACATATATGAATCATGTTCTTTTTTACTATTAGGTAATGCTTGAACTCCCAACGGTGAACTGGGAAGATGTGGGTGGCCAGGCAGAAATCAAGAACCAACTATTTGAAGCTGTCCAATTGCCGTATATATGCCCAGATGCTTTCGAGCGCATTGGAATTCGCCCACCAAGGGGACTGTTGATGTTTGGACCTCCGGGATGTAGCAAGACATTAATGGCCCGTGCTGTTGCTTCCGAAGCAAAACTTAACTTCCTTGCTGTGAAGGGACCAGAGCTTTTCAGTAAATGGGTTGGGGAATCTGAGAAGGCTGTAAAATCCTTGTTCACCAAGGCTAGGGCCAATTCTCCTTCGATTATATTTTTTGATGAGATAGATGGTCTAGCAACCACTAGAGGCCAGGATGATGATGGGACTTCTGTTGCAGATAGGGTTCTGAGTCAGCTACTTGTTGAGTTAGATGGTGAGTCTTTTCTCTATCAAATATATTACGTGTACGGAACATAAATGCATCATACTGCCGAAATAAATGTATGTATTTGAAATATACACAAATATATTACGCAACATCGTCAAAGCTGCTGTAATTAGCTTGAAATGAAATGTGAGGCCGAAGCTAGGCTCATAACTGCTGACCTTTTGCGCGTTGCTATCAGCACTAAGTTTTGTTAATGCAATTGTGCACCTGTAGCTATATTCTCTTGATTCCTCAACTTGCATGAACATTTTTTTCAGGTCTGGACCAGAGATCAGGAGTTATTGTTATCGCTGCAACTAATCGCCCTGACAAGATTGATCCAGCTCTTCTTAGAACAGGTACCGTTCAAATCTATGCTATGATTAGTTAGGTTATCCATGGTCCTGCCCTATGAAAATTCTTCAAGGAGATATATTTATTTTAATTTGTTACTTTCTGTGTTGTTCATGCATGTATCGTCGATTCTCTTCTTGTTGTGTGGTTTTTTAATCCCCCTTGTGCAGGACGCTTTGACAGGCATTTAGATGTCAAACCACCTAACGCATCAGACAGAGAAGCTATATTTGGTATTTATATGCGAGGCATACCATATGGATGTGATGTTAATGTGAAACGCCTTACCCATTTGACCGAAGGATACACGGGTGCTGATATAAAGCTCGTCTGCAGGGAAGCAGCTATTTCTGCTTTAGAAGTATGTTCCTTTAAAACTCCTTTCTCTGTCAGTCCCTTAACATCATACGTTTGGAGTGGAAAACTGCACACATATTAGTTTCTTATTCTTTAGCCATCTTATAAGCCTCTGGGCTTTCAAACTAATTTGTTTTATTTGCTATGATACAAAAACGTTTACACGCGACATTGTTAAAATGCTCTTCCTCATTGGCTTACGTTTTGTGAAGGGTAACTTACTTGTCTTGAACATTATATTTCCAGGAGAGCTTTGAGACATCAGAAATATCCATGAAATGTTTTGAGGATGGGATCAGAAGAGTTCCACCAACTGATACTGAGTTCTATCAAAAACTTTCTGACAAGTTCAAGCGATACATAAACAGTGCAGAACCTAATCAATAATTTTGTTGAAGTTCCAGGGATTATGGGTAAAAGAAATTCTGTGAATACTGCATTGGGTATTGTTCAACTTCATGTTCCGCTCCCCAGTTCGATTTTTGATTGCACTACAGAGCTAGGAAAGTGAGCTATCCATGAGGTGGCAAAGAGCAGTTGCAGTTGGTTCCACTGTCTTGGCAAGTTACGATTGGATCTAGAGTTGGTTAGATTTCGTCGTCAAAAGTTTTGGGATTCCCTGTTGGATGTAATTGTATAACATTTTTTGGTTAGGTTCTTCGTATTAAAGGGGGTGTATTTGATATATATATATATATATATATATATATATATATATATATATTAAGACTCATATTATTTATTTAAGCCATCTACCATCACACAATTATATTTAATTACGGTTAATATTAACTGTTAGATCATTTTATTAGCATAATTGTCATATATTTAATCTACCTTACTATTGAGTTCCGAATGTCATATATGATACGTGCTTAAAATAGTTGTCATATATGATATGTGCTTACATAATTGTCATATATGATATGTGTTTAAAATAGTTAGATTAAGTTACGAATTTACTGGAGAATTATTATTATTATAGGGTCCAGTTCTAGTGAGCTCATGACTCGTCAAATTTAGTTTAAGCCCTCTACAATCTCACCATTGGATCTTATTTACAGTTAATTTTACTATTCATTAGCATAACCGTTTTTTCTTAATCTACATTACAATTTGAAATGAATGGTGGATATTGAGGGGATTTAATTTAGAAAAGTTGAGTCCTGCCGTCCTGGGTTCATTAAAAAATTCTTGTATTATTATATATATATATAATGAGGAGGGATTCTTCATTTTTAAATTCAAATAAAATCAAATTTAAATAAAATAATGAGGACACAAGTTTGCGTTTGATAATAAAATCAAATTCGAATTCTAAATTGAAATTTCAAGCCGATATTGATCTGCGACATATGTAGATTAAGGATATTGAAATTCATAATTTTTGAGATATGTTTTATGTAATATCTAAAGATGTAAAAATGAACGTACATTTGTTATGTTTTCTAGAAAATTATTAATTTTTAAACTCATATGAAACAATTATTAATTTTTATGATTTTCGATATTCTTGATCTACTTGTGTTGGTTTGGATTTTCAATTTAAAGTTCGAATTTAATTTTATTATCAAATGCAATCTTGTGTCAACGAAACTTAACGGTAGTGGATCTCATATGTATATATATATATATATATATATATATATATATATATATATATGGTCAAGCTCTAGTGAGTCCATGACTCATCAAATTTAGTTTAAGTTCCCTACAATCTCACCATTGGATCTTATTTACAGTTAATCTCACCATTCACTAGCATAACCGTTTTTTCTTAATCTACCTTACAATTTGAAATGAGTATATATATATGTATATATATATATATATGGTCAAGCTCTAGTGAGCCCATGACTCATCAAATTTAGTTTAAGCCCCCTACAATCTCACCGTTGGATCTTACTTACAGTTAATCTCACCATTCATTAGCATAACCGTTTTTTCTTAATCTACCTTACAATTTGAAATAAATGGTGGATATTGTGGGGGCTTAATTTAGAAAAGTTGAACCCTGGGCTCACTAGAGAATTCCTGTATATATATATATATATATATATATATATATATATATATATATATATATTCTCAAGTGAGTCCAGAACTTAATTTTTCTAAATTAAACCCCGACAATATCCACCGCTCATTTCAAAATGTAAGGTTGATTAAGAAAAAAACGGTTATGCATGAATGGTGAGATTAACTGTAAATAAGATCCAATGGTGAGATATTATGGGGCTTAAACTAAATTTGATGAGCTCTGTGCTCACTAGAGTTTGACCATATATATATATAATATTTTTGTACAATTAATGATAAGTTCTCGCAGCTGTTTATCATTGTGAATGTCGTGAGGTCACAACTGATTTGAAATTCTCACAATTTATCGTTTGATTAGAAAAATAGGATGACAAACGTTATTTACTTTCATTGAGTCAGTTTGATTATGGTGAACTCTTAATATTTTGGACTCGTGCAGGCCTGTTTAATATATTCTCAAAGCTTTTTTTGTAAAATTCTTAGGCACCGAGTACCAGACCCAGAAACTGATCGAGAACATTCGGTACTTCTAATGCCAATCGAATTTACCATAATGGGGAAGTAAAACATCCAGGGGGAAATCTAAATGCTAAAGCAACACCAACAAATGTTTTATTCCTTTTTTACAAAATGGCAAGTTAGAACTTCACCGATTGACTTGTAAGTAAATCACACAAAAACAGAAAAGTCTTCATATACTCCACAACATGATAAATCATAAAAACACAAAGCTTCCAAGTTGGATTCCGTCTTTTTATATCTTCCAAGCACAATTATGCATTTTTTAAAACAATGAATTGTCATTAACATACCGATAATAAATAAAATCAACAAATACGTCAAAACACATGGAAGTCTTAAAAGTAAGGGTGTAAACGAGCCAAGTCGAGCAAATTTTCAAGTCATAAGTATCATATTATGTTATTACCAAATACGAAAAAATAATTATAAATAAAGTAATAAAAAATTCGAGCAAACTATCGTCAATTTTTTCCGAGTTCGAGCAGTTTGTTTATTGAACCAAGTTTGAAGTTTTTTTATCAAAATCTTTCATTTTTCAAGTTAAACTAGAGTCGAACATTTTTCAAGTCAACTTCAAGTGAACCGTCGAACCTACTCAAAAGAGTCCTTATACACAGCAGCGCGCGTCCCGGACGCGGCTGACGTTGTCAGTTGAGTCAGCAATCCAGTCAGTAGAGAAATTCATTAAATAACATGTTGGTGTCACATGCAACCTTTAGTTTCCCAATGCAACATTATTTTCTCACTGCAACGTTTGGTTTCCTCATGCAACTTTTAATTTCTCACTGCAATGTTTGGTTTCCTCATGCAACTTTTATTTTTCCCAACGCAACTTTTGGTTTCCCAAACAACAACTTAAAAAGGCAAAACATGTTCCTTTTTTACATCTACGTCTATCATTTTTAAGTTTATGGTTCTCCTTTTTAACTGTGAGTTTTACATTTTTAAGTGATGTCAGTTCCTTTTTAAGAATTGTTTGTTCCTTTTTATGTTTGAGGTTCTCCTTTTTAACTATGAGTTGTACCTTTTTAAGTGTAGTCTATTCATTTTTAAGAATTGTTTGTTCATTTTTAAGTTTCAGGTTCTCATTTTTTAACTGTGAGTTGTACCTTTTTAAGTGTAGTGTGTTCCTTTTTAAATAAGTGTACCTTTTTAAGTATGAAGCTTTTCTTTTTAATTTTTGTTTCGTCATTTTTAAGATATATATTGTTATATTTTAGGTACTACTTCATCATTTTTAAGTTCCTGTTTTACCTTTTTAAGTATTGCTTTATCCTTTTTCATTTTCTATTGTTTCTTTTTAAGTTGATGTTTTTCCTTTTTAATTTTCTGTTTTTCCTTTTTAAGTCATGTTTGTTCATTTTTAAGTTGTTATTTTTCTTTTTTAATTTTTGTTTTTCCTTTTTAATTTTTGTTTCGTTCTTTTTAAGTTATGTTGTTGCTTTTTAGGTACTGCTTCATTCATTTTAAGTTTATGTTTTTCTTTTTTAAGTATTGCTTCATCTTTTTTAATTTTCTGTTGTTCTTTTTTAAGTTATGTTTGTTCATTTTTAAGTTATATTTGTTCATTTTTAATAAGTAAGTTGTTTTTTTCTTTTAATGTTCATGTTTTTTTCTTTTTAAGGTTTTTTTATGTTTGTCGTTTTTATTACATGCGTTTGTCTTTTTCAAGAACACGAAATCAAATCTAATACCGTGAAAATAAATCAGAAACTCCCAAAAATTAATATCAAAGACAAACCAACTTTAAACAATAACACCACAAAGAAGCAAACTTTTCAAAATAACATCAAAAAACCAAGATCGATCCATCACATAACAAAACCAAAAACTTTAAATCAACAACAAAGAAACAAACTTTTCCTTAAAAACTCAACACAAAAAACCCAAATCAGCTAGAAAGAACCACACTTCAAAAAAAAATCAAGACTAATCAATTATAGAACAAAACCAAAAACTTCAAATCAGTCACGAAAATCAAACTTTTTCCAAAAACCACAACACAAAAAACTCAAATCAGTTACAAAAAACCACATTCCTCCTCATCCGCAAAAACTCAACACAAAAAACTTAAATCAGCTACAAAAAACCACGTTTCAGAAAAACCCAAGACCAATCCATCACATAACAAAACCCTAAAACTTCAAATTAACCACGAAAACCAAACTTTCCCCCAAAAACATCATAAAAAAAACTTAAATCAGCTACAAAAAACCACATTCCTCATCCTCCTCGCCTCGAGAAAGACTCCAACACCGACCATTTCATCCTCTTCCTCGCCGACCAACTACATCGTGACGTCCTAACCAACGACGTCGGCGTCGCAACCTTCTTAAGACTCACTCCCGCGTCATCTCCTTGACATTCCTCTTACCGATCTCGTCTTTCATCGGGAGAAAATGATGGAGAATAAAATGTTTGGGGGATAATGGAAGGTTTTGATAATATATGTATGTTGGAAACCAAATGTCACATAGTTCTGCGTACGTGTGATGTAACACAAAATAAATAAATAATATGTAATTTCAGGAATTCTCTAGTGAGCCCAGGGCTCAACTTTTCTAAATTAAGCCCCCACGATATCCACCACTCATTTCAAATTGTAAGGTAGATTAAGAAAAAAACGGTTATGCTAATGAATGGTGAGATTAACGGTAAATAAGATCCAATGGTGAGATTGTAGGGAGATTAAACTAAATTTGATGAGCCCTGAGCTCACTAGAGCTTGACCCTATGTAATTTAATTGATTTTTTATTTTTACTGATTGAATTGTCCACGTCAGACGACGTCCCGAACGCACCACACGACCGCTAAACATTTTCCTAATCAAAAGCATCACAAAATTCCTCAACAAATTCACGATCCGTCGACACCAACAAAAAGAATCCGTCCGCAGTTGTCACCGTCAGACTTCTCCCCTTCCACGTTGCGAAGAAAAGAAACTCCACAGATCCAACGGTCAGGAGAAAAAGATCCAGTAAACATCACAGATCCCGAAGCCCTAACCCTCCACCGGATGGCGCGAAATCCCTCTATTTCCCGCGTCAACTCCCCTTCCCGCCATATCGGAACGTTACTAATCCCCCACTTCTTTATTTACCCCTTTCAGATCTCTCTCTCTCTCACATCCCCAAAATGGATTCGTCCTCCTCGACCTGGACTCCGATCAAGCCCACCCCTTCCCCGCCGTCCGATCAGATCTCGACCCCGGAGAAGCCGATCGACGGCCCTCGCTTCTCCCGCGGCCGAGGCGTCGCATACTCTCTCAAGCAAGTCAAGAATGCTGCCTTGGGCCTCCGGAGCCCCGCCAAAGCCCCCGATCGGAACGATTCCGGCCACGATTCCAGCGTTCCCTCGCCTTCCCGTCCCGATCCCAAACCCTCACGGTCCAAACCCCCTCCCGTCAAGCTCCCGGAGAAGTATGACCCTTTTTTGCGGAAAACCCCTTCGAGTTTTTTTCTTTTTCGGGTTTGGGTCTGATTTCGGTTTCGTGTTTTCAGGTTCGAGGTTTTGGGGCAGTTTTTTAAGTGTTTGGAGACGTCGATCCGGTTGCTGAAGTTGAAAGGCCAGAACTGTAGTTTCTCCAACGTTTGCCCCAAAATCGAGTACTTAACCGATAGGTGAGGATTGGGATGACTTTATTTTTTTAATTTTTTTTGTATTGGAGTTTTTGGTTGTTGATCTGTTCGGGTTTTGGTTTTGTAGGCGGTTCGAGTATGGGCATCTGGCGCAGATGAAACACATTTTGCCCGAGGCGATTTTGGTTAAGAAGATTCTGACATGTGATGAGAAGACGTGCTGCATGAAGCCCGATCTGCATATTAGTTTGGTTGTGGATGCGTTTGAGGAGAACGCGAAGTTGAGAAGCGGAAATGGGTATTCGCTTCTGGCTAAGGTTTTCCGGACACGGCTTGAGGAGTTTTGCGATGAGCATCCCGAGGTATAGGATCTAAGTCTTCGGTGAACGCCGTAAATTGTGGCGATCAAATTTTTAATAGTGCAAATACGAATTATGCTAGTTTTCTGTAATCCATTCTGATACCTATTGATTTAATTCTTTTGGTATAGCGACTATCACAAAAAAGTGAAGTTTAAGGTATAAAGTCAAGTACCATTCTTAACCTTTTCGTTAGGACTCCGTTTGATAAAATTGTTTAGATCATGCATGTTTTAAAATAATGATTGATTGTCTTGGCTTGTCATACACTATCGGCATATGATGAGTAAACAGACACAAACCACTTGACAATCTGGGTTACAACAATTATTGTTTTTTTTGTGCTGCTTCTATTGACCATTTGTTGGACTTGATCATCTGTTTTTGTCCTGAATATCTGAATTTGTTCTTTCGACAATCTTTAGGTTGATGACATACCAGGGGATCCCTTGCCCGAGCCATTCAATCGCACTAAAAGTAGCAAACCCATTACAAAGAACGAAGACACCCACGTGACCTCCACCTCTTCACTTCTTAATGAACCAACAAACGCTGTTTCAACAAATCAGTCTGTGGTGCCATCTCACTTATCTGGGTCATTCAAAAGGCGTTTCTCACAAAATTCTGTGCTCCCAAGCAGACACGGACTCACATATTTGAAGACGGAATCTCCTGACAAATGTGCCTCAAAACCATCGATGGGCTTATTAACGACCCTCTTGCCATCTGCAAATCAGATGGAGAAAGGAAAAGAGACCTTATCTGATGATTGTCCACCAAAACCAACCACAAGATCCCAAACATCCCCCTTGACATCTGCAATTCAATTGGAGAAAGGAAAAGAGACCACATCTGATGATTGTCCACCAAAACCAGGGACAGATCCTTTGAGTGGAACACCTCTTAGAGTTGCGTCCACTCCAGCACGACTAATGGCAGACACCCCAGACCTAAAAACACCAAAAAGATGTAGCACCAGTAATGAAGATCTAACCCCAGTTAAGAAACGTGTGAGACGGCCATTGTCACTGACTCCTGTAAAAAGTACTGAAGGGAAAGATGATGAAACGGAGACCGATGCTGATGGAGTTGATGAGCCTTCTCTCAAATTTCTACCGAAATCTTTGTTGCAATCGGTACTCCTCCGCACCATTTACTTTGCACTATTATTGGAATCTGCCATTCAGATATAAATTGTCCACTCAATATGCTTATGGACTAGGAAAAGATTAACACAATCTCGTAAAGTACATGCATGAGATGAAGGGCTTGACATGATAAAAGGAGGAAGCAGTAGTGATCGTTATCGATGGGAAACAAATGTTTTAGTTCGAGTAGCAAAACAAAATCAAAGTTTACGATCCAACTTCATCAAACCTATAATAGGTCTTGTGAAAAAAACGTTGTTCCTAACACTTTCATCGGCACACAGCTAGATTTACTTTTATGAGTTTGCAAATAGTTTGTAACATTGATTACTTGCAGGTAAGAGAAAGAGAGAGGAAGGCTTTGGAGGATAAAGAAGCAGGTCTTCCCCAAATGAAAAGGCGGCAACAAATGATTGCATTCTTGCCAAAACTTTTTGACATTATTATTCTCATATTCCAATCAGCTAAGAGATCGGTTCTCACAAAGCAGGAACTTGTTAATAAGATTATAGCAAGTCACTTCGATATAATCGACAAAAGTAAGTTTTTATTGTAAGACAGGACATAATTTGCATACAGAAGATGAGACATTGAAAGGCTAAATTAATCCATATTGGTTCTGCAGGTGAAGTTGAAGAGCAACTTTGCTTATTGCAGGAGCTTCTGCCTGAGTGGATATCTGGAAAGACAATTTTAAGTGGGGACTTTGTTTTACGGTGAGTATTCTTAATTCTGTCCGCTGCACGCGTTTCGTAGGTGTCTTCAACATGGAAATGACTCTCAGTACATTGCTTCAATATAAAACAAAAGCTGGATAATATGTAAATTGTATGAGTAGGTTCTGTTACTGTTCTCCATTTTCGTATTATGGTCATATTTCAACAAAATCTGTCACATATGATGATACATTAAACATTTTTATTGCCCACCAACTTAATCACAAATAAGTTAAATATTATGAGATCAGCTAAATGGAGAACATTCATGATCCGGTGCTACCCTGTGATTTCTCTTGGTTGTGCAGACAGACAATTAGGAAATTAGGTTTCTTTATTTTGAAAATGTAGTCCTTTCTCCAGTTGCAGCCCTTGTTTCTTAAGTTCTCTTTTACTAATCATACCCAACTTGACCCATTTTTCATTCTCTTTAGGAGGGGAATAGATGGTTTTTGCAATTTTTTTGTCGTGAGACTTAAGTAGATCTCTTGACTCTGCGAATAGAAGCTTTTACACTTCATGACTCGCAAATACTTCCCTCTTCAGAACTTAAGTGAATCTTTTTTTTACTATTCTGAGATGGGCTTGTGTAGAGGTTTCGTTATGATCATTTTCTAAATTATGAATTCATTGGTTAGCTGAACTCCATATTCATATGCAGTGTTGATAGAAGAGCAAGTCCTGAGCTGATGCGCCAAAGACTTGCAGAAGCAGAGTGATGATCATGACCCTTCTAGTGATGTTTTTTCCGGATCTTGTGGAGCCTTTGAAGGTGATCATCAGCTCCAATTGGTAAACATCGGGACAAAGATCCCAAGCTTCCAGCACTGCAAGAGTTTTTTGTTTATAGGTGCAGTAGTAGTCTTTTGCGGTTTTGCCCTTGAGAGGGCATATTCTTATTTGCTAATCATATTAATTAGGTGTATGTATCATTGCCTTCTGTTAGTTCTATGGCCATTAACATATCCAGGAAACAACATGACCGAGATCTCAAGATCAAAATTTTGAAAGCAAAGTTTATTTGATTCTTTGGCATTTTGATTATTGCTTTTCTTGATTTGAATTAATGTTGTACGGGTTGTTTCGCGCCTGTGTTTTATACATGACAGGCCAAACGTCCCACACCAAAAACTGAAACCATTTCTGTAAGCTCGGCACGAAGCATTGTATTGATACTTTGAAAGCATCCAAAACTACAAAACCGATGGAAAAGAACTTCGGCAAGGAGTAAAGACGCAAAAGGTTTACCATAATAACGTGGAAAAATATTCAAACTATTGTTTATAAAAGTGAACACATTTCCTTCAAATCCCCAACTAGTTTGGGTTGTATATTTCCTGCAAATATGAATGTAAAACCTCTCTTCACTGTCAATATAAATCCGGCACTGTACAAATGCATTGCAACGATATTCAAGTCAGAAGCGCCGAAGGTCAGTGTCCACCTCTTTGTATCAATAGCTAGAAATGAAAAGAAAAATCAATCCTACAAAACCTCGAAGAAGTGTAAGTTTTCCCACGGGAATAATAATACGGATAAAATAACTTCAATATATATGCACCAGCACCACCAGACACTAGTCAGTAGTCACTAAGGAGTCCAAAGTTTGTCTCACCAAGCAATTTCGGGTCATTAAAAAAAAACAATGTTTATTATCGTAACACAACGACACGTATAAATAAAGCAAGCAAAGTAATTCATGTGGCTCGCAAGAGAGAAGTTCCTCCACGCCACGCCTCGCCTCTCAAGATGAAGATAATGGTGGCAGTGAAGCGCGTCGTCGACTACGCCGTGAAGATCCGCGTGAAACCGGACAATACCGGAGTCGAAACCACCAACGTCAAGATGTCCATCAACCCCTTCTGCGAGATCGCCCTCGAGGAGGCCCTCCGCCTCAAGTCCTCCCTCTCTGCCCCTTCCGACGTTCTCGCCGTCTCCATCGGCCCTCCCCACGTCTCCGATGCCCTCCGCACCGCGCTCGCCATGGGCGCCGACCGCGCCGTACATGTTGCAACTGATCCCGCCGTCCATGTCCACCCCCTTGCCGTCGCCAAGGTGCTCAGAGCCCTCGTTGGCGTCGAGAAGCCGGAGCTCCTCATCTTGGGGAAGCAGGTCGGGATGGAAGTGGAAAGATTTGATTTTCGCTGGATTTTGTTTTGGGATGATTAATTATGAGTTTTTTTTTGGGAATTTTGCAGGCTATTGATGATGATTGTAATCAGACTGGGCAGATGGTTGCCGGGCTTCTGCGGTGGCCGCAGGGAACCTTTGCTTCAAAGGTGGCAGTTTTACTAGATTTTTTTTTACCGATTTTGTTTTTTTTTTCTTTTGCATGAGAATGTGTGTTATACGATGGATTGTTCGTGTTTTGTGAGAATCGACTTCTTAGTTTGAGTGCTTGAAAGTGTTGGTGTTGTACTTTTGGACAAGGTCAAGGGAAATAATGCAGGCCTTTTTCATTTTTTGAATGTGTTGGTTCTTGGTTTTGATTTTTTTTATGGCGTACTGATGATTCATGTGCTGGTTTTATGTTGTTAGTAGGTTGCATTGGACAAAGAGAAAAATGTAGTCACAGTGGAAAGGGAGGTTGATGGTGGGCTTGAGACCGTTTGTCTTGATCTTCCGGCGGTAATAACGTAAGTGATCAGCATTTGGTGTTTGTTTGTTAACTTTTGACGTCTTTCTACATGGTCATCTCAATATAAAGTGGCAGTTGTTGAATTGTTTGGACGATTGGTATGCTAATGTTATACCTTTTATAGATAGTGATTTTTCTCTTTCCCATTATATTTCAGTTTGGATGGTCAAATGTTTTGACAAGATTTTGTTGATCATGGAGGAGAATTTGCTTAAAAATAATATAAATTATTGGATTTGTTTTCAAAATAATCAAAAAAATAAAAAATTGAAAGAATATTCACACCAGAAACTTATTTGGCAAAATATGCACATTAAAATAATCTGAGATGCCGTTTTTACTTATGGTTTAAATGACCTGGTCAGCCACCATTTTCATTCTCTCACCCCCAAATTATTCCCCACTCCCCATTACTCATTCTCTCCGACGACCAACACTGTTGATGTTTGGTTTTATTTTGTTTTTGGTTTTTTTGATTTTGACATGAAATACAATGTATGTATAATTAATGTATTTGTTATTATGTTCATGTATTAAATGTAGATTTTCTACACTCGAATTAATGAATTCCGATACCAGATTGATTATGATTTTTTTCGATGGAATTTTTACATTCGTAGATGAGATACCAGAATATGAAGGTGGTTACAAACGAATGCTTAATGTTAATACACAAATGCGATATGATGATCTCTGTGAATGTCGAGTTTGTGGTTTACATGAATGAGAGTTTGATCTAAAATTAACCTGCAAATAGTCACCGTATGAAAAATATACATATGCTGAAGTTTTTGATGATCAGACTACGACTACATTGCTATCTTTATTTAACTTCATGAATACAGTTGTATTGTTTGTTCAGAAACAACCCAAACATTATACTACTGTCCACCACAGTCAGTTGAATGAGAATTATCAACAAATGACACAAATATATAACAAATATGAACAAAAGTCCGTCGTCGGCAGTTCCTCAGTCCTATCTTGAACGGTACGAGCACACACCAATGAATATTAGTAATTATGAAGCAGACGTAGTTTAATCACATTCTCAAGGAAGACAAGTTGAAGATGCAGATAGTGATGAGACAGATGATGATAAAACATATGGTCAGATGAATGATGATGAGATAGACATTGTTGACGTAGATTCAACCTCACTTCCGGAGCTGCAGAACATGTTTCATCATATGACAGACACAGTGAATCGAGAACCTGATAGTAACGTACATGAAGTCACCGTTAATAGTGAATTGCCACCATTACCAGTACTTCTAGATTTGAGGCATTTACTAGACATAGAGTCTGACGAGATTGGATTGAAAATTCAGTTATCGGAAATGTCGATAAGCGTATTACCAGCATTACCAATGTCATTTTTACTTAAAAGAAAACGACACTCTTTAGGCCGTTTTCATAAACTATAAACGACACTACTTTATTCAAGTAAAAACGACACTATAGTTTTTTGATTTTTTTTTTATTTCGACCGCACTCTCTCTCCGGTGAAAAGAATTGTTCAGGTTGGCTTTCCATATAGTTTTTTGATTTTTTTTTGATTTTGATATGAAATATAATGCATGTATAGTTAATGTATTGTTGTTATTTTCATGTATGAAATGTAGATTTTGTATACTCGAAGTGATGAGTTATCGTACCGGATTGATTATGGGTTTTTTCAATGGAATTGTCACATTTGTAGATGTGGTACTAGAATATGAAGTTGGTTACAGACGGATGCTTATTGTTATTACTGGAATGCGATATGATGATCTTTGTGAAACAATTTGTCGAGTTTGTGGTTTCCGAGAAGGGAAGTTTGATTTGAAGTTAACCTGCAAATGACCACCGTATGAAAAATATACATATGCTTAAGGTTTTGATGATCAGAGTACGACTATGATGATATCTTTATTTAACTTCGTGAATACGGTTGTATTGTTTGTTCAGAAACAACCCAAGCACTATACTACCTTACACCAAAGTCTGTTGACTGAGGATTATCAACCAATGACACAAACATATAACCAATATGAAGTAAGTCCATCGTCGGCAATTCCTCGGTCCTATTTTCAACTATATGAGCACACACCAATGAATGTTAGTAATTATGAAGCAGATGTAGTTCAGTTACATTCTCAAAGAATACGAGTTGAAGATGTTGAGAGTGATGAGATAGATGTTGATGAGACATATGATCAGATGGATGGTGATGAGATAAACATTGTTAATGTAGATTCAACCCCACTTCCGGAACTACAGATTCATCATATGGCAGACACAGTGAATTGAGAACCTGCTAACAACGTACACGAAACCATCATTAGTAATGAATTGCCGCCATTACCAGTACTTCCAGATTTGAGGCATTTACCAGACCTAGAGCCTGATGAGATTGGATTGAAGATTCAGTTATTGGAAATGTCGATGAGCGTATTACCAGTGTCGTTTTTACTTAAAAGAAAACAACACTATTTAGGTCGTTTTCATAAACTAAAAACGACACTACTTTATTTAAGTAAAATCGGCACTAGAGTGCCGATTTTACTTGAGACAGAAAACAGAAAAATCAGTTGTGTCAAACATTCTTCTTGTACACCTGAGGGGAAAAAATTTCATTTCGAATCTCGTCGTATAACAAACATACAAGAAATTTCAAACAATTAAACCGTCAAATAAAATTATTCTTAACACATGACATACTGTTTAACAAATGAAATTGTTCTTAACCAAAATGTAGTTTAACCAAAATGTAATGACAACTAAGGTGGAGAAAAAACTTTAGTAGGAATTTAATTTCGTCCACTTCGTCGAGGGGCCTTCGAAGGCCGACAACGGTAAATGGGTTATCACACCAGCTTCGCCTTCAACAACCCCACATCTTTCGACTTCAGCACATTGAAATCCTGAATCCCCGTCTACGTGAAATGAAGAACTCTCGCCTTAAAAGAACGTAGTACCGCGCGATTTTTGAGTCAGAATCCCTCAATCGTTGGCAGACACTTCGGTGAAAATGAAATTGTCCTCCTCGTCAAGTGACACTCCTATTTCTCGAAGATTTTCCTCAGAATCTGTACGATGTGGTTGAGAGCAAATATCTTCTGACAGTTTCAATAACGGATCTACACTCTTAAAGAACGTCATCATTTGCTTGATTTTTTTCTTTAATTTCATCGTTAATTACTGAGTGAGCCTGTGTGAAGAATGCATTATTTCAAGATAATGAATATCTTCATGTAAGCTGTGTAACCCATGATGCTGTCATAAAAACACATTTATGATTAGAAAATGCAAATTAAAAACTTAATCAAAATTATAATTTTCTGATCATTTCTTACCAAGTATTGATCTCTAGCAGTTGGAGACTTATAATTCGGTAATTCAGCATCGTCAACTCTTTTCGTCAATCATCGAATCGTAATCTGCCAATACCACTCCAAGTAAATACGTCTACAGACAGCAAAATCTTCTGACAGTGACGGTGTCTCGATCTGCACAAATTCTCGCCGACGTGACCATACTTGAATGTATAACTGTTGCTCTTGCAATCAGTTTACTCTGAGCTTCCCCTGCGCATTCTTCATCTTGCAAATCTACATTATTTCTGAAATATATTGTCGCAATCCAAACTGATGTATCACCTTGTCTGGAACATGCATGAAGGCAACTCCGAAACAAACAATCCATGTTCTGCTCATCGAAACCTCATGTCCTTGACGGCAATCAACAGGTAACGTCATCAGATATACTTCTTCGTATGTGTTCCAACAAACTTGACTTTTGTTTTGAACGTGCAACTCATTTCTATAAAATTCAATCTGAACCGTCTTCACATTGTTCGCCTACGACGTAGGAGTCCGCCAACGTGAACCTAAAGGAAACAATGAAAGTTATACATCAAGAATTCTAGATGGTCGTCCGACATGAAGATGTTCCCAACACAATATCTGTAATAATGTAAGGAAACCAGCTAATTGTTTTCTTTTTTCAGACATGTCTGATCCAAATATTGATACAAAACAGCTAACGATGCAGCTCCCGAACTGTAGTTTCACATTCAAATATGTTTTCCAACAACAATAAATATCTAAGGTAGACTTTGTTTCCACTCTTATAGCCTACTATCCCGGATTCTAACTTAAACAAAATGTACACTCTCGTGTGCTGCATAACCTGCTCATCTATTGCGTCTGGCTCGACAACCTGATAATTTTGCTGGAACCACTGTAATGACACATATCCACCTTTCACTGTAGTTGTCGCTTCTTATTCAGCACCCAACAGATTAATGCAAACTTGAGTCCATTCATGATCTAATGCTGCACACATTGCCAAACCGTCAACACGAAAACCACTAAGCATAATTACGTCTTGTAACGTGATGATCGTCTTTCCGTGTCTAAAATGGAAGGTGTCTCAGGCCTCCACCTCTCCACAACAGCACGGATCAGATTCCAATCCAGTTGCAGTCGTTGTAATCGAGACACAATGTCAAATCCCACAATCACTAACAAATCTCATATTCTTTCATCTTGCACATTCCACGTGTTGAACTGAATTGCGTGCTCGACATATTTGATATCCGTTAAAAGCTCCTGAAAAATAAAATTAATTATTTTACGTCAAATAAAAATCAATACCGATATACAAAAAATTGAAATTAAAAATCAACACTTATATTTTCAAGAATCGAAGATGATCTATGATCTTTCTGTAGTACTAACACTGAATGATCAACAAGACCGTGACAATCGTGTGAAGTCGACATTTTGGAAACTGTGAAACATAATTAACAAAAAATAATACATACTATTCGGTTTAAATAATACAATCCAAACAAATTTCATACATTATCCACAATCAACCTAATTTCAACAACTACAACATTGATCATTAAATTTAATTGGTTTAACACAAATCTACACAATATGAAACTCACCAAACAATGTAAACTTATTAAATTGGAACTTCAGAGATTAATTGATCCATTAATCAAATCATCAAATCCGCACAAGATTAATAATGATAACAATATAACATCATCCACACAAGATTAATTAGACAAAGTAAAGTAAACTCATCAACAAATATCAATCAATCGAATCTAATCCAAATCAAACAATCCACACAAATCCTAACCAAAACCAATCAAATGCACATAAATACAAACTAATAAAGCAAAATCTTAACAAAAATGTTCTAAAAATACCCAAAATCACCAAAGAGAGGGAGAGGAAAAATGAAAAAACGGATTGGGAAGATTGGAGAAAAGGAGACCTTGGTGCCGTTTTTAACCCTCATCTCGGATCCGTTTTTTTCTAGGGTGAAAACGACATCTCGGATGTCGTTTTTAACTTGGTTAAAAATGGCACCAGTGGTATCGTTTTCAATTGAGTTAAAAACGATACCTGAGGTGCCGTTTTCACTTAATAAAAACGGTACCAAATGTGTCGTTTTTTCAATGTGCATATTTTGGCAAATAAGTTTATGATATGCATATTTTCCCTTTTTTTTCAAAAAAATTCCTAAATTATTTACAGTGGGATTTACTTCCACTTTCTCCAATTTTTTATATCTAATTTGTGATGCTTCAGACTTAACAGAGTATTTTTTTCATTTGTCTAAAGAATGGTCATCGTTTTTCCCATGCAGCACGGATTTGAGATTGAATCAACCAAGATATGCGACACTACCAAACATCATGAAAGCGAAATCGAAGGTAATCAAGAAATATACGCCAGAAGAGCTTAATGTGGAACTCAGATCAGATCTAGAAATAGTTCAAGTAAGTGAACCTCCTAAAAGAAAAGCTGGTGTCATTGTTTCCTCAGTTGACGAGCTTATTGACAAACTAAAAAATGAGGCTTGTGTATTGTAAGTCGGTTTACTTGGCAAGGGTCAAACTTACTTCTGTTCTTGTTGCTTATCTTCTCATGCTGGATGTTTTGATCTCATCTTTCTATGATTGTATATGACAATGGTTGTAAGCCTTCCTTTTAGTGCCAAATAAAGAATCTTACATTTTCCTATCTTTTACTGAAATTATCGTCTCATTTGGTATATTTAACCAATGATGGATCACAGCATAAGGTTCATAATCTAACTGACATTTGGAATTAAGAATTGCAGATAGGCAACACATTTGGATGTGCTTATTTTAAAAAACTCAAGCTGAAAAGTCTCTCTTCTTATCCTCTCCAGTAGTGGCAACAACTTTAAACTTCAAAACCTCCTTTTATAGTTCCAATGTTGTCTTCATGTTCACACAATTTGTGATTTTCATTCAAGCAAGGATGGTCTTGAGACTTAATGTCCATTTCTTGATCCTTATCTTTACTCCATAGCAAAATGTAAAGGCCAATCTTCACAGCAAATCCTCCTATTACACCGTAGCAAATGTAAAAGAAAACTAATGAAATATGTCTAATACATTATGATGTCTGTGAGTGATTAGTATGCGGTAGTATTATTGTGCGCAAGTATATAAATTTAAAAACTCTTTGTAGATGAATATGATATCTTTGAGTGTTCTTAGTGGTCCAGGATATATGTAATGGTAGATTTCTTTTTCTATATATTTTGACTACTAACTAGAGAAGTGTTCACATCCAAATGACTACCCTTGCTTGTTGTTGACATGGTGGAAGGAATAGGTTTCATCTATTTGATATGTGTATAGAACTTTGGTACATGTGAATTGAAACTAAAGAAATAAAACGAGTTTAGAAAATTAGTTGCAAGCATTAGCGGAATGTGTGTGTCACTCTGGTTATTATGTTTTGAATGTTGATGTATTTACTTTGTTGAGCATGTAAACATAGCCTTGCTGTTACAGAACTCCATCTATTGTTTTTCTAGAAATATGATCTTAACTTCCTGTGTAGGGTTTTTCTCCCAAAACAAAGTTTTCTCGGAGTGCCACCGTAATTGTGGGGGAGAGGATCAATATAGTTACAAAAACTGGCCCTTTTTCTTCAGTACATCACAGCTGAATGTAGATGATCAAACCAGAGCACACACCGCCCTGAAAGAAAAAATGTACAATTCAGATATAGAATTCATTTCATGATTGGTTAGCCTTTTATCAATACACAATATGCTATACACTTAAGCCACTTGCAGCGTACATTACACTCCAAAAACCAACATCAAACCCTATCCTCTGGGCCTCTGGTTTACATTGTATAATTCCTGTGAAAACTGCAGATTATGCTTCCCCAAGCAAACCCATCCATGTAGTGGGAGAGCTGCGCTGGATACTTCTTTAATGTGTAGGTCAGTAGAACAAAATAATATAAACATACGAGTGTTGAAGTACTTGTGTATTTCGATTGAGTTCGTGATTAATTGAAACACTGGAAAGTCACCGAACTCCTTCCAGAATTATAATTGTTAGTTGTAATTTCTGACGTCTAGTGATGCTTATTAGTTTTTGTTCCTTTTTTCATATTTTACTTTATTAATCTATTGTTGCACTCAAGCTTGAATACTTCTGCAAACTATGCTTTGTCTGAATTTTGGTATAATAACTAAATTCTGAACATGTAAAAGTAATTTGATTAATTGAAATACACCAATAAACAAACTGTTATCTTTTTTCCTTCCACATATTTTGCTATTTGTAATCTTTCAAGATAACATAGTGGGAGCATGGGAGGTATATAACTTTGTAACTCATTTGAGTCAGTCTTCTTGGGGAGTTGGTACATGCATGATAGGATTGGTACCAAATAGACCATGTGATACAGCTTGTTACGGTCAGAATCGAGCCCTTTACCCAGTCTTCATGAGTAGGATTTGCTTCGATGCATGCATCCTTAGGAACATCACGATATGATTGTCAGGGTCGAGCCCTTCAACCCACTCCTCAAATAGAGTTTGTTACGGTCAGAATGGAGCCATTTCCACATTTAAAAATAATAAAATAGTTACACGAAGCTATAAGGAGTCATTTCCTTAACTTTTAGATTAGTTATAAGGAGCCATTTCCTTATACGAAGCTAGTTTGAACATTTTATTATTCTTGTGTAGTAAGGTGCTAAGATTAGTTAGATGTGGCTCTGGCTTTTGATAAAGCTATTGGGTTTTAGAGAGAGAATGTTGAACAAAAGGTAGTGCTAAATAAAGGCAGCGTTGAAGACTGAACATCAACTGTCACCCACATTTCTAATAATGATAATAATAAATACTTATTATTATTATTATAGCAGCATGGCAACATTAGCAACAAATTACCATTTAACTTTTGAGTTAGCAAAATCGGATTAACTTGATGAAAATTGCAATTATTTGTCATTTTGCCTTTTCTTCCTATTGTGTCATTGTACCTCAGCAACTTTCCCCTCAAAGTTTCTGAACATTTCAGCTGATGTCTTCTTTTCTAGAAACAGCAGAGTTATGGTTCGTCACTTTGTCTGCATATTTGCGTTAAAAAATGAAAGCTTGTTATCTCATGTCACCTACCTAACATTACAAGTATACAAAGCATGATGTTACCATACTGTTAGGTGCATTTCAGTTTAGTGCTGGCCTATGATATGAATGAAATTGCTGTAGTTCTCTTGAAAATTTGTATTACCAGGAGACAAGAATAGGGACAAAATCTAAAGCAATGAAAGCAACTTTTGCTGCTGCACCCGGGAATTAGTATGGACATCTTTCAGTGTTCCAAAATATAATTATATTCCAGAAGAATTAATGCTTCGTTTTCATCACGAAGCCTCTTGTGCTCACACTGCGTTCTTAAAGCACTTTTAACCAAGTATCTATATTCCATTTGTAGCATACAGGTTAATTCCCACCAGATCCTCTACTTGCATTCCAAGCACTGTGTTTTGAAGGGGACTTGCCTACCTAGCAATTACAGGTAAACAAAAGTTCTTATTTAAAATTAAGAGTAAATTACAGTTTGCTTCTTCACCTGTGGTCCTAACACTTAATTTAAAAGTTTTCTTTCGCTTTGTTAGTTCTACATGTAATTCATGATATTGAGATTCAATTCTTAGTCCTGGCTAATCTAAGACGAGAAACCTACAAGCTAAGCCAACCCCATTTAGTAGAAGGATGATTTGTTATAAACTATGAGAACTTCGAAATTTCTAAAATATGAATGTAAGTTATGAGATTCTTTTGATGTGGCCTGTGTCTTACCTGCCTTCCGCTATCCCACAACTTATAAATATCAACTTTAAAATGAAGCTCACGTATGAGCTTCTTGACATACTCAATTGAGGCGCGTGTACTGTAACTTAGTTTACTTGTCAAAGGCCAAACTTAGCTTCTGTTCTTATTACATATCTTCATATGCTTGCTGGCTTGGAGTCATCTTTCTTTGATTGTATATGGTAATGGTTGTAGACGTTTATTTTGATACCAAATAAAGTTTCTTACATTTTCCAATATTTGATTGAAAGCATCTGATGCCTCATTTGGAATATTTATGGAATGATGGGTCACAACATAAGTTTCACAGTCGACTTACATTTGAAATTAATAATTGCAGATCTACAACATAATAAACTTCCAGTCACAAGGGTTTTTGGATGTGTTAAATGAAAAACTCTAAGCTGAAGAAGTCTCACTCCAATCCTACTGTAGTGGAAACAACTTCTAGACTTTGAAACCTCCATTAATACTTTCATTGTTGTCTTCATGTTCACACAGTTTGTGATTTCCATTCAAGCAGGAATGGTCTTGAGACTTGATGTCCATCTCTTGATCCTTATCTTTACCCCAGAGCAAAAGGTAAAGACCGATAATCACAACAAATCCTCCTATTACACTGTGGCAAAAACAAGAACTAATGAACATATGTTTAATATATTATGATGTTCGTTAGATCAATATACGATGGTACCATTGTGTACAAGTATATACAATTTCAAATTTATTTGTAAATGAATATTATATTTTTGAACGTTCTTAGTGGTCACTGGATATATATGATTGTAGATTTATTTTCTAGATTTTTAACTACAACCCTTGCTTGCTGGCGACATGGTGAAAATGATATTAGCGTGAATTTGGAACACAAGGTGTTTCCCATCTAATAAACAATCAAATACGATTCATCTTCTTGAGATGTGAATTTGGAACAAAAGGTGCTTCCCATCTAAAAGCAATCATATATGATCCATCTTCTTAAGATGTGTATAGAAATTGACATCCAAATTCAATCATTTGGTACGTGGGGAGTGAAACTGAAGAAATATAATGAACTCAGCAAATTAGCTGCAAGCATTAGGCGGAATATGGGTGTCACCCTGGTTATTATGTTTGGATATGATGTATTTGCTTTTCTGAGCATGTAGATATAGCCTTGCTGGTACCAAAACTCTCTGGCTATTATATTTACAAAGATGAATTTACCTTCCCATGTAGAGTTTTTCTCCCATAACGAAGTATGCTAGAAGTGCCACCATGATCGTGGAGACAGGATTAAAAATAGTTACAAAAACTGGCCCTTTTTCTTCAGTACACCATAGCTGAATGTATACGATCAAACCGGAGCACACAACCCCCTATAAGGAAAAAGAAAACTTAGATTTAGAATTCATTTTTTGATTGATTAGCCGTTTATCAGCACACAATTTGCTAAGAACTTTAGCCACTTACACCGTATATTATATTCCAAAAATCAATATCAAACCCTATCCTCCAGGCCTCAGGTTTACGTTGTACAATTCCTGTGAAAACTGCTGATTGTGCTGCCCCAAGCAAACTCATCCAGGTAGTGAGAGAGAGTTGTGCTGGATATTTCTTTAATGTGTATGCCTGTTGAACAAAAGAACATAAACATATGGGCGTTGGAAGTACTAGTGTGTTTTGATTGAATCCATATTATGGGCGTTGGAAGTTCTATGATCACTTAATTAGATGATATATATGGTATTAGATTTTCCATTTCCTCACCCTAGCAAAGAAAGAACAAATATCTCCAGAAACAATGCCCATGTCAGCTTTGGCCTTGCTTTTCTGCAGCAACAAAGAGCAAGACATATATCATGTCTCAACAGGTCAGCATATGTGTGCCTAATTTAATAATTAATAACTTACTAGTTCAGCCAAACTATTTACATGCGAGCAAGTATTCTTTCATGGTAGTTTCTAAATTTATTCCTTCTGAAATCTGCTGACATGCACTGAAATTCACAAATGCAATTGCTATAATACCTTTCAAGAAAGTAGGCAAAAGGCCACACCACCACACCGCCTACGATATGCCGATAAGTAACGTAGACATGAGGATTCAACCCATGGTTGAAGGAGGCTTCTGTGATGAAGTAAAGGGAGGTGTAACCTATCTGAGTTGAGAACATGAGGACATGAGGCTTGAATTTCTTCAATGTTTTTGTGATCTTCCCAGCTTCCAGAATCATGGTTCTTAACAATGTTTTGTGAAGGACAGGTATGTTTTTCATAACATGGTCATATATAGATGTGGTATTCCTGTTTCAAAGTTTGGCACACCTCTAGCATGCTTTGGTACGATATGCATGTTTGAACTTTGTGAGGGAAAAATAATATTAAATGGGTCCATAAGACACTGAAACAGTTCAGCATAAACCTCAAGTGCTGTATAGTGGCTCTTTTATTCTTTCCTTTTGAAAGTTCTTTTATTGAATTATTTTGTTTTGTATGTTAGTGTTGCAACCACTTAATCTTTCTATTGTACCTTGCGGGTGCATTTTAGGTGTTATATTTGTTTGCATTGCCAGTTGACAAAGCACTATGGTGGGGTAGGGAGCTTGTTCTTATTCTTGTTCTCATGTCATCAACCTGCCTCATGGAACACAATCACATTCATATCCAAATTAGTAAGCTGATGGCTTGCATGGTTTCTAAGAATGCACTTTCAGTTCTGATAACCTCAGATAAATAAGGGTATATTAGCATGTTATAGGTAAGGCATCAACAGCTTTAACATTTGATATGGTCGTTTATTCTCATCACATATGTTGTTTTACTAAGTATTTTCTAATGCTTGTTAAATAATTTTTCCGACATGACACGTTAGAGGAGAGGGTTTTAGTATGAAATTTATACTGCGACTATATTTAGTTGCATTGCATATGGCTGTGATTTTTGATAAAGCTATTATTAGGTGTTAAAGAGGGATAGTGCTGAACAAAGGTAGTGCTGACTGCCGAATAAAGGCAGAAAACTGAACAACCACTTCCACCTCACATTTCCAATGGTGATAATAATGTGGCAACAAAGTAGCATTTACGTTTTGGGTTAATGCAACTTCGGATCATCTTGATGAAATTTGCAATTCCATGTCATTTGCCTTTTTTCCTGTTGTGTCATTGTCCGTCAGCAAGTTTTTCCACAAATTTTTGAACACATCAGGTGACGTCTCTTCTTTTATAAAAAAACAGCGAAGAGATGGGTTCGTCCGCATATTTGCGTTCACAATTAAAAGCTTCATTATTTCATGTCACCTACCTAACATTACAAGTATAGCATAATGTTATCAAACTAGGTGCATTTTATTTAAGCGCTGGTCAATGATTTCGATGAAATTGCTGCAGTTAGTTTCTCTTGAAAAACTTGTATTACAAGGAGAGAAGAATGAGAGCAGAATCTAAAGCAATGAAAGCAACTTTTGCTGCTACATCAGGGAATTAGTATGACATCTTTCAGTGTTTCAGAATATAATTCTATTCCTGGAGAACTAGTGCTTCGTTTTCATTACCACACTACTGTCGTAAAGCATTTCTGATCGATATCTGTATTCCATGTGTGCAGCGTACAGAGATACTGTGATATCCTAATCCTTGATTGGAGACTAATCTTGCTTTGGTGATTTTTTTTAGGTTGATGTGATGGGTAGGTGATGAGGTGTAGGGTGGAGAAGTAAAGGTTGAAGGTGGGGGGTTTATTTAAAGCTAAACCTTCTTTTCTTTTTCTTTCTTTTCACACACTCTCTCTCTAAGTCTGGCGAGTGAAGAAGGAAGGCGAGCAAGGAAAATCACAACGAGCGTGACCAGAGGTGTTGTGCTCGTGGCAGACATGGTGTTGGGTGTGAAGATAGCATCGTAGGTGCGAGAAAAGCAAGAAGGTGATCATCGTCGTCATTCGGAAGCTTCGACGTGTAAGAAAGGTATGCCAAGTTCCTTTTAATTGTACACACAAGGTGTGTGAGAGGTCGGGGTGTCGTCGGAGGTCGGAGACTTCGTCGACACCAAGGTGCAACAAATACACTACACTGGAACGGTCGACCGGTGTTGGCATTGGTCGACCGGTCATAGTGTAATTGTGAGTTTCTGTCTCGTACCGGTTGAACGATGCACTTGGGCGGTCGACCGATTGTGCATTTTGGCGAGAAGAAGACTGTTATTTTTGGTCGAACGAGACTCATTTGTCGTTCGACCGGTTGCACTATAACTAAGTCAGTTAAGGGCCTAGACCATCTAAACAATCGACCACCTTATGATCTGTTCGACCGATGATTTTAGTGAACTTAATTGTTGTGCGATCGATGTGTGCTGGTTCGACTGGAGGTTTGTGTGCGACTTTTGTTTGACCGATAGTTGAATTTGAGAATTGAGGACCATGTTATTTTGGTCGAACATGACCCTTATGTCATTCGACCGGTTGATAGTTAAGTTGGTTGAACCTGGACTTAGACCGTCCAAACGGTCGACCGTTGTGTTGTGTTTGGTCGACCATTGTTGCCCTGTTTTGTGCATTCATGGTTTTTGATTGGTGTGTGATCGGCTTGAGGGTAACGGGTCTAGCCTGCTTTGATAGGTGACAGACATGACATTGTCAGCTTGATAGCGATCGATGTACTTTTGCTTTTGTGGGTTGGGGCAGATGTCTTTGGCGCTCAGCTATAGAGTTGTGGTTGGGGCAGATGTTCTTGGTACCTAGTGTGCCTTGTGAGCACATGTGATGTGTGGGTTGGGGTAGATTTCCTTGGTGCCCGTTGTGGTTGGGGCAGATGTCCTTGATACCCAGCATGACGTTGAGATATGTTTATTCTTGTAGTTTTGTATACTATGTTGTACATGTATGTTTGTCGTTATTCATGCATGTTAGGAGTTTGGGCATACAAGGTTTTCTTATGGAAACTCAGGTATCATTTCATGTTTGCATTTTATGTGAGCGACGGTAGAGGGTGGGGACTGAGGATGAGTACACTAGGGGTCAAATCCTCTACTTTTCCTTTTGAGGTCGATATGATTATATGTATATGTTTATTTTATCTTTGATGTAATCCTATTTTTGAAAAACTCTGTGTTGTATGGTGCACAACTTGATGTATACATGGTTTGAAATATCTTTTAAAGTTTAAATTTTTTCTGCGGGAATGTTAGCCGATACAAGTTATTTTCCTCGTATCCATTCCAAGGCCTGCATTTTAAAAGGGACCTGTCTGACTAGCAATTGCAAGTAAACAAAAGTTCTAATTTTAAAGTAAATTACAGTTTGCTCTTTTACCTTTAATCAAAAGCTTTCTTCAGCTTGTTAGGTATACATTTAACTCATGATGTTTATATTCAACTTTTAATTCTGGATAATCCAAGTCTAAAGAGCCCTACTAATTGAACTAATCCCAATTAGTAGAATGGAATTTGTTACAAACTAATAGTTTAGATAAGAACTTCCTGGGCGATGAACATAAGAGCACCAAGGACGGCGGATTTTGTAGGATCGTGCCCATAAATGGTTCGAGGGTATGGAAGTAATAAAGTTTGAAATGAGGTGCACTCAAGTGAATAGTAAAAATGCGAAGTATTTCGATAATTGTGCACATTTTGAGATCTATCCAACCAAATCACCCAAATGCAAATGGTGGTGCAGCTTAGTTTATTATTATTTTTGGTTTTTAACAATGATGTGATCCACTCTTATATCCTAACGAATATATAATAAAAAGAGAGAATTGTATTGTTTTAATTGGAAATATCTTAGAAATGAAAATATAAAAAAATCATTAAATTCTACGGATAGAAATTGTAGGATTTCGTGTCCCTATGTATGTATATATTTAAAAAAAATTAATACAACATACAAGATCGATTTTCATATTTTCAACAATTTTTATGTACATAGTTTTGAGATTATTCTAATAACATGCAATACTACATTTATTAAAATAAATCACAAAGATAGAATCATACCTAAAGGTTCTCTAAAATCTTTTTGAAGATTCGGAGTCGCGTTGCCCGTTGAATCGTCAACGGATTTGCCTCCGAGTGTTTACCAAACTCTAAACAAGATTAGAGAGAAAGGAGCTAGTCAATCAATCTCTAACAAGGTTTAGAATATAGCTAATAACCCATCTTTTAGCTCCTGAGATTCTTATCTCTAAAACTTAAATTTACTAAGAGATTTGTTGGCTTTTTGGCCTTAATCTTATGTTTTGATGATTTAATCAACCGAATCTTAATTAGAGTAGCACACACTATGCATTGCATATATATTGTATTGTGCTAACCTCTACAGGTGATCAAGACTCAAGAAAGATGGAAATGAAGTCAAGACATGTAATTAAAGCTAAATCGAAGACATGTAATCTTAATTTCTTTTGAGTCTTAGGAACAAAGTGTAATTGAGCATACTTGAGCTAAAATTAACTTAATCACACACTAAGTTCCCTATAGAAGTCACACACGAAATTTCACATAATTTGGACTTCAATAGATCACCTAAACTTAGACCGGAAAACACCAAAACTTGAATTGCAAAAGTCTGTCCACATTCGGTCGACCGCAACATGCCGTTCGGTCGACCGGATGATCAATTAATCCTGTTTGTGTTTTCCTGTCTAGTTTCGGTCGACCGCACCATATCTTTCGGTCGACCGTCAGATCATATTTTCTCGACCGTTACTTTTGTCGTATATACCCAACGGTCGTATTCGTATTAATCAAAATATACCCCTTATACATTTTATGTATCGGTCGACCGAGGACCAAGATCGGTCGACCGAATGAGCGTGTCCAGACAATCCAGAATCTCCTGTCCAAAATCGGTCGACCGGAAGAACCTGTTTCGGTCGACCGTTCACATATTTGTTGTCAACCCCAAAGTGCCTGGACGAAATCGGTCGACCGAACCCTCTTAGTGTGTTCGACCGATGACTTAAGTTTTCTTAAGTCGTAGCGTTGGGCGGTCGACCGTTGCTTAACCGGTCGACCGAACTGAGTGTAAAACTGCTTAACGGTCGACCGATTCTCCTGATCCGGTCGACCGAATTCAGCCAGAATTGGGTTCTGAACTTTCTGTTTTGTGTAATCACACTTCAACTCATACCCAATCAATCCCAACGGCTCTATTCTCTCTAATGCCTATATAAGGAGTTGTAAAACACATTTTAACACAACTCTCCCACTACAAACTTGTCCCAAACATTAGAGAGAATCCCAAACACTCAAAGCTTCAAACCTTACACACTTAGTGATCAATTCCTTAATCCTACTCAAGTGTGCTCAAGATTTAGAGAGTGTTGCTCCACTCAAGTTCTCATTTGTTGTCAAAAGAGTAAAGGCTCCGGTGAAAGCCCGAAGCATCCTTCTCGGATTGTGAGAAGAGGATTCCAAGCTCGGCGAGGGTTGTTCGCGAGTTTGACGGTTGTAAAGGCGTTCTCTCCCGGCCCGGAACGGGGAGTGGTTAGTGAAGTCGTGAGCGGAGCTCGGTGATCCGAGCGGAGCTTGCAAGAGAGGATTAGGACCCGGGTGGGGTGTCGAACCTCTATAAAAATCCCCCGACTTCTTGTGGTTTGCATTTTCCTACTCTTGCTTGTTTTGTTTTTAATTTCCGCTGCGCATATCGATTGCTTAATCAAGTAGGTGATTAGATTGAAAAGTGATTAGTGAACCCATAACCCACACGATCCTACATTTGGTATCAGAGCCAGGTTAGCTAAATTCTATACTTAATCGTATTTTTAGCATGGCTAGCACATCTAATCATGTAGAGGGATTATGCACAACTAGATCTCCTTTGCTTAATGGGTCAAATTATGATTATTGGAAGAATAGGATGAAGATTTTCCTAATTTCTAATGACCTTAAGTATTGGATGTTTCTCCAAAATCCATACACACCACCAAATGAAGATGAATTAGATTCACTCACTAGGCCCAAAATGAAAGAAATTGAGATGAACTCAAAAATCATGAACATTCTATATTGTGGGCTAAATGAGGGTGAATATAATAGGATTAGAGGGTGTGTTAGTGCACATGAGATATGACATATACTTCAAATGTATCATGAGGGGGATAGTAAAACTAAGGAAACACGCATTAGTCTCCTCATGCATAAATATGAGATTTTTTCTATGCAAATCGGTGAGAACATAAGCGAAATGAACACTCGCTTCACCGATATCACTAACTCTCTTTTGGTTCTTGGAAGAAAAATCAATGAAGGAGAGATGACAAGGAAGTTCCTCCGGTCACTTAGCATCGATTGGGAAGATAAAGTCGTCGCAATTGAAGAGGCGCATGATCTCTCAAAATTAAAGATGGAGGAGCTCATTGGAAACTTGATGGCTTATGAACTTCAAATCAATCATCGGAAGGAGAAGGAAGCCACCAAGAAAACATCCACCTTGGCATTACATGCAAATTTAGATGAACCAAGGAGGAGTATAGAAGATGAGGACATAGAAGTCCTAGCCAAAGACTTCTTCAAATACCTCAAGAGGGATAAGGGAGAAAAGAATGAAAGAAGAGGTAGAAGAAGTGAGAAAAGAGAAAAAGAAAAAGAGAGGGAGGAGAGTGAAAATGAGAGAAGAGAAGGGGAGAAGAAAAAGGAGAGAAGGGAGAGGAGAAAAGAAAAGGAGAAGAGCAAGAGAAGAGAAAGGAAGGAGGAAGCACACAAGGCTACATGGGATGATTCTTCATCACCATCATCATCGTCTTCTTCCTTACAAAGTAGAAGAAAAGTGGCTCACTCATGCTTCATGGCTATTGAAGATCAAAGTGAGGTAGATTCTAACTCTTGTTCTAGTAATTCATGCTCAACTAAGTCTTATTATAGTGATAGCTCAAACTCTAGTGCAAATAATGAAAATTATACACATGATGAGCTTCAAAATGCATTCCATGACTTAGTTAAACAATATGAGATCATTTGTGATAAAAACAAGAATGCTAGAAAGTTAATCAAAGATCTCCAAAGCCAAATTGAAACATGCATGAATGAGAAGAATGAGGTGGTTGCTAAACTACAAAATTATGCATCAAATTTTGATAAATTAAAAGCAACACCTATAGATTGTGAACAATTAGATCTTCAAGCTTGCAATGTGCAATTAAGAAAAGATCTAGAAAAATTCACACATGGAACTAAGATGCTTAACATGCTATTAGGTAGTCAAAGACAATCTTTGCAAAAACATGGGTTAGGATACAATGCAAAATTGAAAAACCATGTATCTCACACTACTCTAAATGGAAAGCATTTAGTTGTAAACCATAGTTCCTCAAGTGTGTGGGCTCCCAAAACCAAAATGGTTTGGGTTCCCAAAGCTAACATTCAAGGACCCAAAGTTGTTTGGGTACCTAAATCTACTCTTGTAGGAGCTTGAGGAGGAGATTGGTGGTGACCGGGTGAGCTCAAGAGTCAAATTCAAATCCGGTTGCATCACCAAATGAGATTGGAGCTAAATTCGAATTCAACATTGGTATAAAATTTCTATCTATACAATTCATGTTAAATTAGCTCTAATCTAGCTTCATATGCTTAATTGACATATCATATAGTTCAATTCATTGAAAATCATTTACTTTAATTCATTGCAAATCTTTTATCACATCCATTGATTTTAAATGTCAAATTTTAAATGGATGTTAGAATAAGGCTTAAGTTGAAACTTAAATGAACTTAACTTGAATCATACTCATTGTTTCCATTTTAGCCTTATTGTTAGGGGGAGCTTAAATGAAATATCTTTTATTAGAGTAATGAAGTGCAAAATTTAGGAGGAGCAACTTCATTACAAGACATCCAAAATTCTATGCTTAAAGTCTTAATTAATTGTTGTTTTTGATGGATGTCAAAGGGGGAGAGATAATTAAGGGGGTTACTTGAAAAACTTGATAAAATTTGAACAAAAACTATGCACATCCATAGGGGGAGCATCTATATGCATAGTTTACATATACAATTTTCAAGTATTAAGATATCGGTTGCCATCATCAAAAAGGGGGAGATTGTTGGCTTTTTGGCCTTAATCTTATGTTTTGATGATTTAATCAACCGAATCTTAATTAGAGTAGCACACACTATGCATTGCATATATATTGTATTGTGCTAACCTCTACAGGTGATCAAGACTCAAGAAAGATGGAAATGAAGTCAAGACATGTAATTAAAGCTAAATCGAAGACATGTAATCTTAATTTCTTTTGAGTCTTAGGAACAAAGTGTAATTGAGCATACTTGAGCTAAAATCAACTTAATCACACACTAAGTTCCCTATAGAAGTCACACACGAAATTTCACATAATTTGGACTTCAATAGATCACCCAAACTTAGACCGGAAAACACCAAAACTTGAATTGCAAAAGTCTGTCCACATTCGGTCGACCGCAACATGCCGTTCGGTCGACCGGATGATCAATTAATCCTGTTTGTGTTTCCCTGTCTAGTTTCGGTCGACCGCACCATATCTTTCGGTCGACCGTCAGATCATATTTTCTCGACCGTTACTTTTGTCGTATATACCCAACGGTCGTATTCGTATTAATCAAAATATACCCCTTATACATTTTATGTATCGGTCGACCGAGGACCAAGATCGGTCGACCGAATGAGCGTGTCCAGACAATCCAGAATCTCCTGTCCAAAATCGGTCGACCGGAAGAACCTGTTTCGGTCGACCGTTCACATATTTGTTGTCAACCCCAAAGTGCCTGGACGAAATCGGTCGACCGAACCCTCTTAGTGTGTTCGACCGATGACTTAAGTTTTCTTAAGTCGTAGCGTTGGGCGGTCGACCGTTGCTTAACCGGTCGACCGAACTGAGTGTAAAACTGCTTAACGGTCGACCGATTCTCCTGATCCGGTCGACCGAATTCAGCCAGAATTGGGTTCTGAACTTTCTGTTTTGTGTAATCACACTTCAACTCATACCCAATCAATCCCAACGGCTCTATTCTCTCTAATGCCTATATAAGGAGTTGTAAAACACATTTTAACACAACTCTCCCACTACAAACTTGTCCCAAACATTAGAGAGAATCCCAAACACTCAAAGCTTCAAACCTTACACACTTAGTGATCAATTCCTTAATCCTACTCAAGTGTGCTCAAGATTTAGAGAGTGTTGCTCCACTCAAGTTCTCATTTGTTGTCAAAAGAGTAAAGGCTCCGGTGAAAGCCCGAAGCATCCTTCTCGGATTGTGAGAAAAGGATTCCAAGCTCGGCGAGGGTTGTTCGCGAGTTTGACGGTTGTAAAGGCGTTCTCTCCCGGCCCGGAACGTGGAGTGGTTAGTGAAGTCGTGAGCGGAGCTCGGTGATCCGAGCGGAGCTTGCAAGAGAGGATTAGGACCCGGGTGGGGTGCCGAACCTCTATAAAAATCCCCCGACTTCTTGTGGTTTGCATTTTCCTACTCTTGCTTGTTTTGTTTTTAATTTCCGCTGCGCATATCGATTGCTTAATCAAGTAGGTGATTAGATTGAAAAGTGATTAGTGAACCCATAACCCACACGATCCTACAAGATTTTCGTGGTGATTAGAGAGAGACTAATGAGAGAAAGATTTTTGCATTAGTTATTAAACAAGTAGGAGTATGGGTCCTTTTATAGTCTCCCAAAACATCCTTATCAAGAGCTATTCTTTAGCCATTATTCATTGTTTATTCTCTCCTAAATTAATCTCTAATTTCCACATAATCACCCACCAAAAACGTTTTAATTAAATCTGGAATTAATCCACTCATGATTTAATTAATATCTTAATAATTCAGGCAGAATCAATCTTGTTCGGTAGACCGAGTATTATTTGGTCAACCGAACAATTCGGTTATAACAAGTTGTAACGTCCCGAAACAGCGGAAGAATTTTTTTTCAAATTTAAAACATAAACATACGACCGTCAACGGTCAACAATGCACGTTACTGGACAAGTCAACTGAATATATATATATATATATATAATATCTCCACGTGGAAGTCATAATACAGAGTGTCAAAAGAGTGATTACATGTCTAATACATAACTACTGTAATCACTACCTCTACAAAAAGCTAAGAAGATAGGACCCGATCCCGGAGGTATTCCATTCGGTCACCACCAACCTACGTCTGCCTGCTCCCTGAAAATGAAACATGAAATTTGCCTGAGTTCCCGAAAGGAACCCCGTATGCCAACATCTCCTAACATATACAAAAATACAGACGAAAATGCCAAAGATGCTCATCCAATGCAAATCCGCCTCGGGCCCACTGACTGCCTCCGCTCTCCAACACAAGGAAAGTGCATCCCCTCCCTACACAAGGAAGAAGGCGTCTCTCGGCCGCACATGCACAAGTGACCTCGCTCTCCGACACACGAAAAGTGCAACCCCTCCCTACACAAGGAAGAAGGCATCGACCACCCACACTGGCATGGAAGGCATCCCTCTGCCGCACAGGCTCAAGGGGTCCAACTGAAATACGCTCTCGTCGTAGGGGAAATCCGTAGCTCCGAGGTCCGGTGATCGACCGTGGGCTCGGCATCCGGTAGTCGCCTATGCTCGACGTCTCGCGTGTGGATACATCCACTAAAGAATTACTTCGACCCACCAGTCGAACAAGGTCAAATCTAGCAGTCGACCGTTTGGAAGGTCTATGCTATACATTTTATATACATATATATATCCTGTCGGTCGAACCAGGGTCCGTTCAACCGATAAGGAAAACTGCATGAATCCTGCCCCCTGTATTCGGTCGACCGAAACTCTTTCGGTTGACCGGATCAGCAAACACTTCACTACAGGAAAACTGCACGCGGTCGGTCGACTGGATCCAGAGCGGTCGACCGTTTAGATGGTCAACGCTCTTGACCGACTTTGTGCAGTTCGGTCGACCGAGACACACTCGGTCGGCCGAAGGTCTGTCTAACCTATCTACTAGGATTCGGTCGACCGAAACAACACCGGTCGACCGGCTAATATAACTCTTAGATTCCCGCTAAAATTTGGCATAAACGGTCGACCGTCACACAGACGTCGTTCGACCGTTTTCGGGCAGTAAGTTATTATTATAAAATATTGGTCGACCGACCCAACTACCGGTCGACCGAACTAAACATTTTCCCTCTGGACATGCATCATCTAGACGCCTTTCGGTCGACCGAACTCTCAATCGGTCGACCGAACAGAGCGTCTTCAACCTCTGTCCAGTCGGGCTTTCACCGGAGAAACAACACCAACGCCGCCCCCTACACTCCCACACCTTTTGGGGAGTTACTATGAAGACTTGGCATACCTTTCACCGTGGAGAAGATGTGTGCGGCGAGCTCCTCCTCCGACGTCGCTTCTAGCTTCTTCTTCTCGAGCTCCCTCCTACGGCGCCTCTTCTTCGCGTCGCCGGTGCTCCAGCTCTCCTCCTGGTCCGCCGGAAGCAAGGGAAGGGTGAGGTTTGGGTGGAAATCACGAATGGGCAGCAAGCAAAACAAATGAGTGAGTTTTTGGTTTTAAAGCTAAACCTAAACGTTGCTACAGTACCCGTCCCCCACCTATCACCCTAAACCCATCATCTCTCCCCTCTTCCCCATGCAAAGCACACTCCAACCCATGCCTCCTCCCTAATTTCGTGGGTTTAATCCCTAATGAGGGATTAGGTCTTAACAACACGTGTTCGGTGCACTGTGAGCTAGAGGGTCGACCGAATCCGTATGAGAAAAATTCCCTGGAAGAATTCGAACGAACCTCGTCTTTTACTCGGCCTACCGTTGACCCACCAGAATCGCTCCTGGGACATAGTCATCGGATGACCGTGTCACCTTCGGTCTACCGAAATTACCTCTTCTCGGATGATCGTTTCCAATCGGTTAACCGAACCCGATTGTCCAGGCACTCTAGACAATCTCGATCAACCAATTGCGCTTACCCGTTCCCTATTCGGTTAACAGATCCGAAGATACCCCGGTCGACCGAACCATTAACGGTTCACCGTGTTTGACCCCGATTTTACCTTTGTCAAATTTTGGATTTATTTCCAACAAAATTTGATCTTTTGGGGTTTTTAGCAATTCACATCATATATATATCATCATATGTAATATTAAATTATTACACCCCATAATATATACCACGTATGAATTTATTATGATTCTAATTATGTCAATTCTCATGACATATTGATTTAATTAATTCACCACATGTGTCCTATTTTCACATGAAACCCGACACATCATATGAACTTAAAATCAACCTCTTGTTTCCCAGTTTTGTGGTGTGACCTATAGGAGGATCTAAGCCAAATTGGCAGTGATATTAAACACTTAATATCTCAAACTATAAGCGGTATCTAGCTACACATTATAGTTACCCAATTAGCATAGATGTCTTTGTTCCACCCGAACCAAAACATGATCCATTTAGTGATGTAAGTGCACCACTTTTGTCCGTCCCTTGCCTCATGATATTAAGAATATATACAAAGTAGAAATGTGTCATCTTTGTATTATATTCATTTCTTGATCTCTTTAAGCTAATTATAACTATGTGACTTAACTCAAGTCACATTGTGCACATTATAATTTTACTTTGTCAAGGGGCTCATTAATATCATCACTCAATTAAGAGGGGCAATGATAATCGTTTGACTAACTATCTTTTCCAGCACAAGTCATGTTCAACAAACTATTTCCGTTATCACTACACTCATTGGTAGCTTTTGACAATAATCAAATTAAACACTTCTTGAGTGAAAAGATATAAGTCTCATATCTTAGGATCCAAGACACAGTAAAAACATTAATGACACGAAACACAATTCCATAATGTTTTACTTGTTAGGTCTATTCAATATATAAAAGTAATCTTTTCCTCTTTTATATACTCGTGTCGTCAATTATTTGTAGAGCTACAACAATCGATGACCAACACGACAATCTTATCTCGGTAATTAATGTTCCATGTTAATTACCATGATTGTGAATAACTTTTGATTTATGTAAACCATTATCTTTTAGAGCTCTACGGTTAAGAACCAAACACATCTTTCTTAACACTTCCAAAAGACGAATATCATAATCAAGGAACAAAATGTTTGCACATCCAATTCATAATAATTGACATATAAAAGTAAAATTTTTAGAACACATTCCTTTCAAAATCACATTGTTATATAAATAATTATATTTTTGAATATTAAATTTTCAGTGGTTAACTCAACGATGATAATTACCAAAGTTGAAACAATTATATTCTTGTATTACACTTTTCTAACCCTTATATTTTCAATCCTCTTGACTTTCATTTTTTTAGGATTTTTATTCTTACAACTTTAACTTTTCAATTAATTATATTCTCAATTTTCCAATTAATAATTCATATACAAAAGAGATAGATGATGTTATATTTATTTATTTACTTGTAAAATGTAATAATGAGTTGAAAAGAAATTGATAATATTTTTATGGGATGTTATATTTGTTAGACGAAAAATAAAAATATTATGGATAAATACTGTAAAATGACGGTCGGAGAAAATTGAGATAATCATTATTCGAAGACCATGACTTTGAGTACTTTAATAAATGAAATTCTTTTGAAGTTCGCTTGTGTCCTACACTCCTACCTGCCTCCCACCATCCCACGACTTGTAATTAATCACTATAAAATCTTCACCTTAGTAAAAGGGTCATCAAATCTTTAGCACAACGAGGCCAATATGCTCACCGCACTGGAGACTGAAGTCTCTATGGCTTTCTGTTTTGTACTCTTATTAATTATTTCAACAGGATAGTTGCATTAATTTTGATTGATGATAAGGACACTCTCAACATTGGGTATCTCTTTACACGTCTTGCAAATATTGATATGTTTTTTTGAGGAGGCATCACCACTGCAATGACTGTTCTATTATATGGTACTTGATATTCATACAGTAATTGCAACTTCACATATGAAATAAACATATCAAAGCGATTTCAGAAGTGTTTTTTCGAAAGAATTTTAGAAGTGCTTAAACTTTTAAAACGAGGAAAATGGTACAATTACTAGTTCACTTTAAAAGACTAAAGCTGTCTGAGATATTATAAAACAATGCTTACTGCCTTACTGGTGATGTTTTGAATTATTTAAATGTTATTTTTGACAATGCTAATTTGCTGGTTATTTTTAGTGTCATTACGAATATAATCTTATGCTTGTCAAATAAATTTGAAACAATCAAATTTCACAAGCACAACTGTTGTTTGGGAGTTGAGACTTGGTATTAAGTCGAGCTCCGATAATCTGTCCAATTACAGTAGAGAAAGTTGGATGTGAAAACACGTTAGAACGGATAATATTTCCATGCATGCAATTATTGCAAACACACATTCAAACACTTGCGATAAAAACAAACACAACACCTAAGACAAGTAGACATCAACCTTAACAACGGTCTCGGCCCCATCGGTGGTCCCGTCCTCGGTCTTCCCCACTGTGCCGATCACTGCGAACCCGCCAGCCCCCTCGTACTTCCCCGTGCCCCCAACAACCGCCACGTGGGACTCTTCGGCCGCCGTCCGGTGCACCCCGAAGAAGCTAACACTGTCCTCCATCTCCTTCCCGACCGCGGCAGTGAACATCATGGTCCGGCTGGTCCCGTCTTGCGAGCTGGCCACGTACATTCCCTGTCCCCGTCCCACCACCGCTGCCCCCAGCTCAGACCCCTCCGTTAATTCATCGTCGATCACCGTTGTCGTCCCGAACAGCAGGTTGCGGAGTGTGGAGTCTCCAGGCAAGCTCCCGCTGTTCACGAATGGGAGTCCGGAGGCTTGGTTGGTTCCCAGGGTGCCAGAGTTGGTCTGAGGCAGGCCGGCGGTTGCGGTGGTGGTGCCGGGGTTGGCTAGACCAGTTAGGGAGGGGAGGTTGGCGGCTGTGAAGGTGGACGGAAGTGGGACGCCACCGTTAACCGGGAATACGTCTTTGTTCGGCTTCGAGAACGGGAATTGGCTGCCTATTCCTTTTGTGTTGTTACAACGAAAATACACCTACTTTTAGTATTCAAAATTGATATACTATTAAGTACGCTCTAAATAACTTAAGAGTACCAATCACATCTTTTTTGTAATTTCTTGAGTGCCTACTACAATCAATTTTATTCCCTTCGTCATACGTTTTTATATATGTTAATTTTGACTTAAAGTAGGTCCAAATTCTTGTGGACGTAGTAAGTATGAGATGAGTGTTTAAGGCTTTAAGCTTGAAAAATGGTTCAACTCAACTTGGGGTTCATATTATTGAATAATTAATGGTTTGTAACGCCCAAGACACAAAATAAGAGGAGCTAGAGTTAAATTTTAGAAATAGCCTGGTCGTAATATATCTACCTGAAGATGCTATAATTCCGGTTACAATACGAGCCGAAGCCTGCGTGCCACCGATCACATCATGCATGTAGAATGTCAAGGATGGAGCCCCCGGTGCACCCGTGGGCTCAGGGGTCGGAACAGTGTTCGTCGGTTGTGCTGCATCCGGTTGTGGTTTGACATCTGAGACTGTTGTTGCTTCCTCGAGGACACGACCACAGAAAGCAAGATTGGTAGCCAAAGCTAGGAATATCATGAGGATACTGATCTTTAGAGCGGTGGCCATTGTAACTTGTGGAGTTCACAATTAGTAGTTGAATGAATAGTGGTCTATATTGATCGATGTGGTGTTTAATTTGGTTGATTTTATAGGTATGGGGGTGGTGGAGTGGGTTTGGAGTTGGTTTTGGTGTTTCGGTTGGCTCTGGACTTAATCCATACATTTGGGAGTCTTTATGTGAAGTAGAGTTAATGGAAAAAAATGCAAGATCATTTATGCTCAACAACTCATGATGACGTGTTATCGACCAATGAGTTTATGACCACTTGCATCATTTAATCATTCAAGAGTTACATGTGATTATAATTTCTTGTTTACTCAACATATAGCTTGTAGGTCACAAGATTATTACACGCAACTTTATTAGGATTTAGAATTTTAAAAGAAAATTCAAGTGGCCCAACCTTCGAAAAATATCTTCTACTTTGACATTTTTTGAAAAATATGCTTATGTTTCTTGTTTTACCCAAAATACCACTGCCTAAACCATGAGACCATTCACTTTCTCTTTCTTTCTTTCTCTATTTCGACCTTAAAAAATCGTGAGGTTTACAATTCTCCACACCCAAACGATTCGAAATTTGTTTGTCATAAAACGTCCTAAAAAATCATGCAGTTAAAAATAGTGTTTTTTCCAAAAAATCTAAATTATCGAGGTCATATCGCGCATATATTGAAACGATTCGAATTTCGTTCGTCATAAAACGTCCTCAAAAATAGTGTGGTAAAAACATCGAGTTTCATCGAGCCTCTTGTTGAGCTCTATCAAACACATCAAAACAAACTCAACATTAAGTTAAAACAAACTCAACAAACTATTGTTGAGCACAAGAATCGTATTCCTATCAAACTTATATCAAGCCCATCGAGCTTCGTTGGAAACAAATATCGTCATTTTTTGTATCCAAACTGTTAAAATTTCTAATAAATCTCCAAGCCCAAAAATACATTGTGCTTGACAAATCCCCCTGGAATGCCTACCAAACTATTAGAATGCCTAATAAACCCCCGACCACCCGTCGGAGTGAGCATAAGGAGTATGAACCAATCCCAACACAAATCCCCACGAAAGCACTTTCCGAACATGTTCAACCAACCCCTCCCGAAATACATTTGGGTTCGACTACGATAGGGAAGGATTGCGTGAAAAGAAGAAAAAAAGATGCGTGTCAGATGAAGGTTTTTGGTTTTTTTTAAAGGTAGAAGTATTTTAAGTAGAACCGAAAACATAAACATATTTTTCAGAAATAATTAAAGTGGAGAATATTTTTCAGATGTTGGACCACTTGAAACATAGATAGTCAAAATTTTCTTTTAAATTCCTATATGCATTATGAAAACATATACAATAGTAAGTTGGGTCGTTACTGATTTGGAAAAAGTATATCGCTATTGTTGCAAGAAACACGTAATTTGCAACATACATATGAATTTGATGATATATGGATCATCGAAAATATATAAGATGTAGGTATTATCATTCTTGTACTAATTTGAAATAATAAAAATGAAATTACAAAATTCCATGGAAAATTTTAAAATCTCAATACTAACATCTAAATGAACTACTTTCAGGCTCAAGAATCACAAGCTTACAGCAAAACACATCCTTAAATACAAGTGAGTAACTTCTGCACTTTGTGGGGTCACCTTTTCTGTGGATGCAGAAGGTAGACGCCAATCTTAAGTTGAATTATTGTTCCTAAATAAGTTCTAGAATTTTTCTTAAAAAATTATTCTGTTTGTTAGCAGTATTACATGTGAAAAAAACTAGCAATAAGAGAAACGTGGAGTTTACTTCGGTCAAAAGTAAATCCAAATCCAGTCTGCAAGAGCGGTTGCCATATCCATGCAAGATAAGTAACAAATCACAGGAGGAGACAGAGAAGTTAAGATAATACAATCATGGCCTTAGGGAGTCAAAAAAGTGCAGAGATGAGGAGGAACAGTGCAAGAGAAGAAGCATACAAAATACAACTTTGTTTTAGCAAAATAAGACTAGTGAATCATATAGAACCAAGAAATCTGAACAAAGTTGGGCAGAGTGATCAATCATACAGAACCAACAAATCTGAACAAAGCTGTATCTTATGATAGTACACAACAGTATAACATCAACTTTCCAAAATACTATGTCTTCAAAACTTTTTCCTTTGCATTGATTTACGTACAGGATTCCTATTCTCACTTCAATGAAACATGAAAATGGATTCAATCATCCACTTCATCAACAACACGAACACAATGTCTGTTTCTTAAGCAAGGGTATCAACATCCTTCTCAATTTCTCTTTCATTTTGCTTATGGTTTCCTTCTCATGAAGGTTGGGGCATTAGACTATGATTCCGACAACGTAAGAACAGATACACAAGGGGGTTTCTAACCAGAAGCTAGAATCCAGAACATGGTGAGAGATGACATGGCAACCATTAGCCAACTCATGAACCCCAAAGCAATCGACATCTGGAAATATTTACAGATTACGGTACAGCAATCCAAGTCTCTATCAAATAAAACTGTAATCCCTGCGGCAGCACATACGCCAGATAGAGATAATGTGGCCGTGACCTGCCCGTAAGAATCACATGGTTTGTAACTTAGTATCAGGGCAACAAAGTCGGTAAGGAATGAAATAACCATGTTTAAAATACAGTACCCAATCTCCAGCGGTGAAGAGGCTGACCAAGATAGGACTGTAAAGATCAATCTTGTTCACCAAAGCATAGACGTCCAAGCAAGCAAGAAGAAAGCTCCACATGACTTGCAAGCCCATCGCGGCAATTAGATAACTGCACAAACAATGGCAAACAAAAGTAAATGAGAATGCTGATTCTTTCAAAGGAACTTCAGGTCTGTGCTATTAAGGCATTGACGATTAATGCATAATCTCATATCCAGGTTTTACACCTATAATTGTTTTAATTATGGGCTGCTAAAATCCTTCACCGTCGATGTGTAATCTGTTTTTTCCTGATCGATCTGTACATGTCAAATCTTATAGGGGCAACAATTTCACAAAGACAAATTATATGTCCATTTTTTTGGCCGACAATATGTGTGTGCTTAATTTTATGATGGATCAACTAAAGGCAGTGAAAGCCATTTAAAGAAGGGAAAGGTTCTCTAGTAATTGACACCATTTTAGTAAAGGGAACTTGATTATTTGAGAACATAAAAGTCCATATTCATCACCTATTTTAGGTGAGGGTTCTCATTGTTCTCTGCTAAGGAATGTATCAAGTTCATGTTCTGCTATTTATGGCTGGAGTAAAATATAAAGGAGGCATGGAAAAACAATTCTTATAGACAACTACAATGTATTGTACAAAAAACACAAACATGTCACTGATATAACTTACAATCCGTGCTAACTATCACAGCCAACAAAAAAATAACTTGCTTGTTAACTAGAGAAACACTCACAATCTCAAAGAGTTGGATCCTAAATATGGGTAGAAATACAAACCTGAACAAGAAAAGGTGAAGTTTGACAGTAGATCCCAGATTCATTTGGAAAAGTAAGTTCTAGTAGAATTCCCCACAGCCCAGTCACTAAAAGTTATGATAGCTTGAACTGTGATACAAGATTGATGCTTGTATAGTTGTAAATCTTCAAAATCATTTTTAGAGGCAAGGAACTTCCTTCCAAGAATTCAAAATTTCCACAAATCACACTGAACACACTGTTAACACTGGATATACCCAACCAAACCTCGCAGACCTCGACACACTACCGTTGCACATTGCGGCCACACTCGAAACAGCACAATCACCATCTTCATTTCGTGCTTTGGCAAATTAGACGACGCACATTAAATTGCATAATTGTAGTTCAACACTTTCTTTTCCATAAATTCATACTCTAAAACTACATCAATTTAATTTAATTGAATTTTGTTTCCCAGAAGCCTCAGAACTCCAATACAATTCACATAAGACTTTCAAAATTACCACCGACAAAAATCCAATTGTTTCAATTTGAAAAACAAAACATAAAACTCACATATCAGCACAAAAACACAAGACCCGAAACCAACAAAACCGGAAGAATCCATACCAGTAAGCGGTATAAGCCTCGAAGCCGGTCCCGCTGGCCATCGCTGCAATCGATCCGGCGGCGCACAAGCACTGGCAGATCCGGAGCACGAGGCCGGTGACGGTCCCCGGCGTCCCAGCCAAACCCTTCATCCCCAAAACCCCAATCACACCCCTCACAGCCTCGAACGCCTGAATAGAACACGACCCATTTCGCCGATCGCCGGAAAAACCCAAACCCAGTTGACGGAATCGCAGGAGAAGCCGCCGATCGACGAATTCGAAGAACAGAGATGGTCTCCGAAAAGAACGGGTTAATGGGTAATTATTGTTGTTAATTTTGGTGTTATTATTATAATATTGACGGCGTTTGCTTGCGTGTGTGTGGAATGGAAGGAGTAGGGAAGAGTTGAATTCTCCGGAGATTGGAGGAAAAGTACGGAAACGGGTGGGAATGTTTTGGGTTGACAAGTGAAATGAGGCACTCTTGAATGGGATATTTTTGCAGAAGAGGGATCTGATCTTATTCTTTTTCTGGCAACAACTATGGGATTTTGGATCGGTAGGTACGTACGATTTATCTGTTTTTTCCCCTTCTTTGTAAGATGTTTTTGACACGTTGGCATGATTTTTGGACACAATTTTTTTTTCTCTTTCAATTTAATGGTTTATCATGCTAACTTGTTTGTTTATCATGCTCAATTTCCACGTAGGATGGTTAACAAATAAATATCTTTATTTTTATCTGCTTCGCATGTTTAAAGATACTATATGAAAAAATTGGATCAATATAAAAAATTGTGACCCCGCTTACTTTGTGGAACACGAAGCTAAGACAAGTGAGGTAGTGATTAAGACTTTTAAGAGTGTATCAGGTCGGGTGCGTTCTGATTATTGGAACCTTGAAGAGTACTTCTTTTCTTTGTCATCTCATCACTTAGACTTGAGAGTGGTTTTGATCATTCCTTATTGATACGTGTATTTGTTTTCCGAACTTTACTCTTAAATCCCACCCACATATATTTTTTTTTTTTATACTTCCTCTTACCCATTGGTTTGCTTATGCAAACACACTCTCGTGTAATTCCTAGACAAACAATGAGATGGCAACGACTTTTAGTGTTTTATATTTTTTTTGTAAAATTCCAAGAAGATAGCGAACTTAATATGATTTATTTTGGCGTGCATGATTTCCCTACAATATGACCAAAATACGAGTCACGTCAAAGATTTTTGTAACAGTTCTGTAGAGGTTTATGAGAAAGAAATTGTAACCTTTTGTAATGATTTGATCGTTATGTAAATTCATTTGATTTGCTCGTATGCTTTTTAGTTTGTACCTGGGTAGTTTTACCTTGAAAATCGGTTTGCATCATCTTAGGTTTGGTTTTTTGCAAATTCTTATTAAAAAATAACCATAGTATATTATTATCAACGGATCGGATACGGACCGGATATAGGTATATCTATATTCGTATCTGCATGAAATTTACTGATTCGGATACGAATACGGATTGTTTGCGGATATGAAAAGTTTATATCCGTTCGGATATTTGACGGATTCGGAGCGAATACGGATAATATTCGCATCCGTAAACATAATTCCCAACCTTATAACCTTTTTTTATTTTCACTTAGACAATTCTTACACATAGTCACATTTATAATTTTATTTGGTTTCAAATATTAATTTACTTTACCTTAACTTCTAACTCCATATTCTGAAAATGAGAAATATTCAATGCTTGAATAAATTGTATCAGTAGATGTTTTGTTATTTGAATAAATAAATTTAAACTATATATTCAAAATATAATCACACAATGTTGAAATATAAATACTTCTAGGTATAATAATGTATTGCATAAGTATATGATACAAATATGGATACAGATGTTGAAATACAGATATGTAGTTCCGAAGTGGATATTAATCGGGTTAGTACTTTAGGGTCAGTAATTTAGAATAGTTTATATATTTAGGTAATTTATAGAAAAAATACCTAACTTATATATATCATTAATTTAAAGAATAACTATATATAATACAGATACAAATATAGATGTTGAACTACGGATATTCGATCACGGCTCAGATATTATACGAATCAGATGTACTAATAACCATATCCGCTCCACGACTTTACGGATCGGATACGAATACGGTCTTACGGATATTTTTTCTCGGATCGAACGTTCAAATTCGAATACGGATACGGACGGATGCTCGGATATTCGAATATACACTGACACCTCTAGATGGGAGTTACATGCAAGCAAAAGCAGAAGAGATAAATGATTGGGAAAAAGAGCCTATTTGTGTAGGTGATCTAACATGCAATGTCACTTTAAATACATCCGTTGGATATATGATTTGGAATACGGTGGGGTTGTTTTAAAAAAATTGATATAATGTATTGAAATTAAGCATATATCGGTGTCCCAGTCAATGACCTTAGAAGTATAAGACTACCGGTTAAGGCATGTAATTTGAGGGTGAGAAGATTAGTTAAAGTAGATCACCTGTGTAATTTTGAATAGGAACGATGTTGGCGATGGATCCGAGGTCGAGATTTGGAGTTGGTAATGGTATTACCGTAAGTAAGTAAGGGTATGTTTGGTTAACAACTTGAGGAGAGAATAGAAAGGAAAAGAAAAAAAAGTTGAGTTTTTCTCTCGCTTGGATAACGACTCAATGAGAGAAAAGAAAAGAAAATAATTTGAGAGAAATGTTATAATACAAAATTACAATTCAACTTTCTCTCCAATTTTGGAGAGAAATTGAGAGAAAGTGAAAAAATAATAATTTATTAACCAAAATATCATTACTAAAAAACCCTACACTCGTAAACCCTAATTTTCTACCTATAACTATTCATTCTTCGTTCCATCTTCCGTCACCCAATCGTTCTACCTTATTTTCTTCACCTCATAAACATTCCCTCGTACTCATCTTCTCAATTCTCACTCTCATTTGAAATAATCTACACCGATCGAGATGAGTTTTATTAACAGTATGATAGGATAATTATCGAAAAATTTCTATCATGTTAAAATCATTTGTAGTATTTTTTTATAATCTTTCAATTGAAAATTTTGAGTTGAAATAGAATTTGTTATTTTTAATTTGATTTTTTTAATTTATTACGAATTTTAGAATTAGAATTTGTTATATTACTACTTATGGGTTAAGATCTATATCCAAGTTAAAAATAAATATTATTTTAACTTTAATTTTTATGTCGTAATAGAGTTTGTTGTTCTTTCGAGTTTAATAATTTTTTATTTGATTACGGTTTTTAAAATTTTTAATCTACCGTGCTCTTATTTTTTGGTTAAGATATTTTATCCCAATAGATTTTTTTTACATTGATAATATGTAATTTTTTTCATGGAGAATATGTACTTTTGTGTTGAAATAGAATTTGTTATTTTGGGATTTGATTTTTTAAGCAAGGAAAAGGAAGAAAAATTCTGAGGTATTTGAAGCTGAAAATGAAGGTATAAAGAATGCAATCAATGAACTAACAACTGTTGTTCGAGAGGGAAACACCGTTTTTGAAAAAGGACGACCCCGTGTTTACACTGAGGAAGATGTTTTTGTTGAACTTGACAACATAATTGTTGAACGAGAAGTGTGTCTCATTGCTTATAACTTCCTTGTGAGAGATCCAACTAGGGTTTGTGTTTTTTTTTGTTGTCCCTGAGAAGATAGAAGAGATTATTTGGATATGATGATGCACGACTTTTAATTTATTTTAAATACTATTATGTTAGATCGGTGAGAGGATGTTGTCTTTCAAGTGTTTTTATAGAATTCCTAAATAATTTTTTTGTTACAACAAACGTCATTGTTTTGGAAGAACAAAAAACGTTCATTTGAAGTATTTCCGAATAATTTGTATCTTTACTTTTTTAATTTTACATGAGATTTTTTTTTAATATTTTGCAAACTACTTTTTTTTAACGTTACTAAATTTTTATAGCTTCAAATTTTCAGGTTTGATGATATATTTTATTTGTAATAATTTATAATTCTTAACAATATTAAAAAAATGTAGAACAATGTATGTTATTGTATAATACAAATAAAAGGATATTTTTGTATTTTAGAATGTATAATACAAATAAAAAGATATTTTTGTATTAAACAAACGAGAAAAACTTATTTGTCATAATAAATATCCAAATAAAAGTAAAGAAAAGAAAGACTTTCCTTTCTTTTTTGGGTCATTTGCTTGGGTAGACCTCAAAAGGTGCACAATTGGTTAAATACCCCTGAGTTTTTACTATTCACTTGGGTACACCTCGTTGCACTGCATATTGCTTGCATGCCCTCGGACCGTTTGTGGGGCCCATTCCGTTAAATTTTCTGTTGGTTTATTTACAAAACACACCCTCTAAATTTCAAATATACTTAATATTAAATATAAAAACACAAAACAAATATTTTTTTTACAAACACACCCCTTCTTCTTATTCTCTCTCTTTTATTCTCTCTCTACTCTCTCTCTCTCCACTCTCTCTTGTTTTCTCTCTCCTCCATCTCGCTACTCTCTCTTTTATTCTCTCTCTACTCTCTCTCCCCTCTCTTTCTCTCTCTACTCTCCAATCTCTCTCTTGTTTTCTCTTTTCTCTCTCTCGCTACTCTCTCTATTGTTCTCTCTCTCTCCTCTCTCTCTACTCTCTCTCCTCTCTCTACTCTCTCTCTCTCTCTTCGGTTCTCTCTTCTCATTCTCTCATTCTCTTCGGTTCTCTCTTCTCATTCTCTCATTCTCTCTCTCTCTCTCGCTACTCTCTCTATTGTTCTCTCTCTCTCTCTCTCTACTCTCTCCTCTCTCTACTCTCTACTCTCTCTCTCTCTCTCTTCGGTTCTCTCTTCTCATTCTCTCTCCTCTCTCTCTCTCTCTTCGGTTCTCTCTCCTCTCTCTCTCTCTCTACTCTCTCTCCTCTCTCTACTCTCTCTCTCTACTCTCTCTCCTGTCCTCTCTCTCTTCCAAACTTAGATGTAGCGTACCTGATGCCATGCCCAGGACCACATGTTATTTTGGTAATATTGATATTTGAAGATCCCCTTCCAACAGCAATGCAGTCATCTCCTGCACCAATTTAAAAAACAAATATTGGTTTAGTTTATATAAATTCATAAGTGACTATTTATATAACCATGGGTTTAATTATCACCTGATGCAATCGTGGAATTGGTAATGAAAACGTTCTGGCTCTCCTGGACGTGCATACCGTCTGTGTTGGGACTGTCTTCCGGAGAAGAGAGAACATGAGAGAGAGAGAGAGGAGAGAGAATAGGAGAGAGAGAGAATGAGAAGAGAGAACCGAAGAGAGAGAGAGAGGAGAGAGAGTAGAGAGAGGAGAGAGAACCGAAGAGAGAGAGAGAGAGTAGAGAGAGGAGAGAGAGTAGAGAGAGGAGAGAGAGTAGAGAGAGAGGAGAGAGAACCGAAGAGAGAGAGAGAGAGAGTAGAGAGAGGAGAGAGAACCGAAGAGAGAGAGAGAGAGTAGAGAGAGGAGAGATAACCGAAGAGAGAGAGAGAGAGAGAGTAGAGAGAGGAGAGAGAGAGAACAATAGAGAGAGTAGCGAGAGAGAGAGAATGAGAGAATGAGAAGAGAGGAGAGAGAAAACAAGAGAGAGTGGAGAGAGAGAGAGAATAAAAGAGAGAGAATAAGAAGAAGGGGTGTGTTTGTAAAGAAAATATTTGTTTTGTGTTTTTATATTTAATATTAAGGATATTTGAAATTTAGAGGGTGTGTTTTGTAAATAAACCAACAGAAAATTTAACGAAATGGGCCCCACAAACGGTCCGAGGGCATGCAAGCAATATGCAGTGCAACGAGGTGTACCCAAGTGAATAGTAAAAACTCAGGGGTATTTAACCAATTGTGCACATTTTGAGGTCTACCCAAGCAAATGACCCTTCTTTTTTCGACCTTTCTTTCCCAAGTTGAGCACAAAGGTGGGTTTGTCCGGACACTCCTGTGCTGTGTTGTGCTATGCTGTGTTGTGCTATGCTGTGCTGTGTTGTGCTTGTGCAGTGCAGTGCAGTGCAGTGCAGGCAGAGTCGAGTGACACCCCAATCCATTCTCTTCGAAATGGCGAAGCGCTTCTTCTTCCTCCAAATCGGTACGCATCCATCTCCTTCTTCTCCAATCACCAATTTTTCTTATCTATCGCCTCCTCTTCTCTTTTCTTTTCTAGTCTAGTCTAGGGTTTCCCAACATATCTCACGGTTTGGGTGTTGGAAACTTTTTTTTTTTTTTCTGAGGGGGAAGTTTGGGTTTTCGTCTTCTGGATTCCTACATTTGTACATATATTGGTTTGGATTTCACAACATAACAATTTTTCGTTACCGGTAGAAGCCAAATCCGTTCGAAACCACTCTGCGCTATGGATCGCCCATTTTTTTGAGAATGTATTTATATTTATCCTGGATAAGATGGAATAGACGATTCAATATTAATGGCTGGCTGGTTCTATGCACCATTTGCCGAGGCTTTCAAGCGAGTTAATCGAACACTAGTCGGTTTGGATCATAATTATTTGCTCTTCTTGCACTCTCTAGTGCTATTATTAGTATTACTGCTTTCTGAATGGTTGATCTTGGGTATATTTTCCTGTGTCTCAGATACCAGCGCACGCTTAATGATGAAGCCAAGTTCAAGCATGAAGTTTTTATCAAGCATTCTCAGCCGCTATCTCTCTCAAAACCCAGAAGTTGAAAATACAGAGTCCCAGAAGCATTCTACCAGGAAAAGGGACAATACACTTAACAACCCTAACCGAGTTAATAAGGATAGTTCTGATGATGACGAAGAAAATGTCTGGAAGTGGAAGTTGGAATCACCTTGGCTTTCTAAAGCTCTTGAACCAGCGCTGCAGTTGTTTAAGTGGGCATCCACAACAGGTATTCATCTCTTCTTTTTTTCTTCCTTCTTGAGCTTATTCACAACAACTTCCGGGTAAACAAGTATAAATGGTGTTACCTATCCGTTGGTGCCTAATCATTGTTAAAACCAAAAACAAAAATTATGAAAAGCTTTACCGGACCAAACCGTGATTGGAACTTCGAATTTGAAGTGGTCAATTGGGATAATCTCTATAATATCAAATTGTATTAGTAGTTTTCTAATTCGATCTATGATCGGAAATTTTAATTTGGTTTTACAAATAGAAATGTCAGGTTTCTATATAAAAATTATTTATCCTTTAACTCTTTAAGTGGTGGTATTTATTGCGTCCTGGGGATATTTTCTACTAATTACTTAAATGCCATTAAGTAGCCATTTCAAATATCCTACTACTCATGATCACAAATCTACTTTATTATCACAGGGACTGGAGATCCACACAAACCAACGAGTGGCCGATCTTTAGCCAAAATTTATGCGGATCTTCAGAGAAATAAGGATGGAATACGAGATTGGAGCCTCAGTGACCTCACAGTGGGTCTATACCTTGTTTATCTCCGCCAGGCTTCTGATAAAAAAGAAGATGTCAAGGGTGTTGAAGTTCGCTCGGATTCATTAGTAATCTTCTGAAGATTTCATCCTTTAGTCAGTTGCTAGTTCTACTCTCCAGATGTAATCAAGAACACATAAAAAACACACCTGTTAGGTTATAATGTCAAATTGATATTGTTGGACATAAGTCACTTCATTAGGCCAAAATAAGAATAGCTTCACCCACTTAGTTTAGCCTCTTTCATCAATGGTGCAGGCGTATTTGTTGCTCTTAATTAAAATGGCACAATGTGACAAGAGAACAACCTGCATTAAATTATCAGTTATAGTCATCCTTAACAATGAAACTGTTTTCTTCCAGAGCATCAATCAGTTGAAGCATATACAAAATTAAAATACCAAGAAGCACAAGTTGAAATTATTGCATCGAATACAGCAAACTATTACTGACCAAAAAAAAAATAACGGTAAACTATTGTTTGTAGATGAAAAATATAAACTTCATAATGGTGGTTTCTTGTGATACAAAAAACTTTACTTGGTGTTTCATTGGTAAGTAACCTAGTTCATGGTAGTGCATAGAAAACATTAAAAAGCACAATCATTTTGTATTTCGGGGGTGGAAGATGGTAAGAGATGCATTTTTGGGGAATAAAAGAAAATGGTATGCTTGACACTAGATTATTGTTATAACATGTAAAGTAAATTTGTAAATATTAAAAGAAGAACCAACTTCTCCCAAATATGAAATTGAACTATTTTGTTGAGATGTGTTGGAATCCTCCACTTATGTCTAGGATTTAACTTGAAAAATACATTCTTCAACATTAATGGAACCAGAGCTAAAAATGAATTGCTTACTGTGGTTTTTTGGTTATTTTCCAATTTAAAAATTTACAGAGTTTTCTGAATTACACAACTGGCAGAGTTTCAATTTTAGTCTTTCCGATCTAGATTTTACCTTACGTACTATTCTTCTGGCCTACTACTGAATTCTGTATCAAAGACTGATAGGAAGGAATAAGGTCCTTGCCGTTTTCACATTTTGCAGCAAGAAATGCCTGGATTTTTCCTGATTTATTTTAAGTTTCGTTGCTGTTTGCTGCAGGTTCGGGATCTTATATATCACATTGAATTGGCAATGGGGATTTATAAAGGCAATCCTGCTGGCCTGGCAAAGCATAGCATGCTTCAAGAAAAGAACATAGTAAAATTTGTCAAGGACTCGAGTGTCATGAGACCTGGATATTATATAGGGATTGATGTTCAACATAAATTAGTGATTTTTGGGATTCGTGGAACACATACTGTATATGATATAATTACTGATATAGTTTCATCAAGTGATAAAAAAGGCATCTTATTTGGAGGCTTCTCAAGCCATTTTGGAACAGCGGAAGCAGCTCGTTGGTTTCTCTTCCATGAATTGAGAAGCATAAGACATTGTATGGAGAAACACAAGGCGAGTGACTATCTTTTTTTCCAGAATATACATTTGTTTTTTTGTCGACTGCTCTCATTGTAATTGCATCCCTAACTTATATACAGGGATTTAGGTTGAGACTTGTTGGACACTCATTAGGTGGTGCAGCTGCTGCCTTGCTTGCAATTATGCTCCGGAAAAAATCGGCTGAAGAGCTTGGTTTTGATCCAGAGCTTGTTTCAGCAGTTGGGTTTGGGACTCTACCATGCCTGTCAAAAGAACTTGCTGAAAGCTGTTCTAGCTATGTATCCACTGTTGTCATGGAGGTTAGGTAACAACCCAGAAGATGTTTATTTTCTGCTTATCTTTCGTTCTTTCTGAGTACATGCTATTTCTCTTTGGCAGGATGATATCATTCCAAGGTTAAGTGTTGCTTCCCTCACTCGGCTGAGGAATGAAATAATACAAACTGACTGGTAACACACGTTTTAACCTCATGTAATGTCAGATGATAACAGCATCTACTTTGTTTTTAAGTTCTGAAATTTAATGAACTAGCAACTTCTATGTTAATATCTTAAACTTAGATTTCTCTTTTGTTATGTTTTCTATCTTTGTTTCCATGAATTTGGTGTCCATGCATGCCAAGAAAATCTACTCTGCTTTAATGTAATTATCAAATTGGCAATTGTTGTTATTATCAGATTCGATCATTCAACTCTATAATTTGCATTATTCAACTTCTCAGGACAAGTGTCCTAGAAAGAGAAGATTTTAAGAATGTTGTTGATTGGATATCAAATGCCAAACAAGCTGTCTCTTTGGCTCAAGATGTCGCTCAAAAGGTTTCAAACTATGCCCAGATCCGCAGCATATCAAATGTGTCAGGTATTTTCTTGAAGTGTTTTCAATATTTTTATCAGTGTCCTATCCTATTTCCCTCCTGACATTTGTACTTCCCAAATACACATTGTTCATGAATGTTCTTTCTGTCTGGTCTAATAATAATAGTGCTGCTAATAAATAATTAGTTTTCTTATATAGTATTGTGATCAGCAGCATTGTCCTACAAATGGGCTAGGCCACTCAGCCACCCCAATGTCAATGCTTCATTCCTTGTACGAAAATGATAGGCTTGAAAGATAGTGAAGTCTTGTGTACTCTGCTTTGTGCAGCCCAAGTTCCCAACCATTGCTTAATTTTGCTGAAGTTATAAAAAATACAGGTTCATAAAATGAAGGCACATTATATATTGAATGTTGATCCATCAGATATAAGTAGTATCTCTACAAGGGGACTAGGAAATGGCAAGCAGTGGTCATCAGATATTAAATTGTACTTGATTTGTCCGTTTCTGAAGAAAAATGGCATAGTTATAAGACTCGAGGCAACCATGTTCATTGTTCAGTGGATAGTATTTACTTCACCTCATCATAGAACACACTCTTTTTTCAGATGATTTATATATACCATAACTGCACCTGGGTCAACTTTTGATATGGTTATGTTGCTGCATATCATTCCTTCTGACTTCGTTTTTCTTTCTGTTGTCATCAATATTTTCAGTTTTTCCAACAGAAGAATCAGCCAGATCTACAGATTGTGTAACAACAACCAACGTTACAAAATCTGCTGTCAGCAAACGTATTGAGAACAGACCGGACGAGCTTTTCATTCCAGGGACGCTTTACTGCTTGAAGAAACAAAGCCAAAGCAGCAACGAACAGGACGCCCAAACTTACACGTTGTGGAAGATTGAGGCAGGTCAACATTTCCAAAGAATATTGCTTTCTGGCAGCTTAATATCTGATCACAAATGTGAGAGCCATTATTATGCTCTCAGAGAGGTTCTCAAAGGGCTGCCACTGTCTGACTGAAGTCCCCTTTAGTTGTCGATTCCCCTTCACGTAGAAGACTAGTTCGCTCCCAAGTTAAGTTTTTAGGCCACGTAGTTCTTTCATTAAATTCATAAGTTGTGGGTCGTTTTATTGAGCCCCATAAGTGTAAATTCTTACTGTAGTTCATGTAATCTACTGTGGAACTTAAGCACAATGATGACTCATATACGATGTTGCATGTACTTAATGAACTGTTAACCAAATAAGTTGATTTTTTTAATATGAAGAGGTTGGTTAGTTCCTTCTGATCAGTATAGGCCACACCATTAATTGAACACCGAGACTAACAAATTCAAAAGTTGTTTACGTTAATGGTGAGTGGCGACTGTTCCAATATTATGAGCAAAGACTCCATATATGGTGTCCCACTCGCTGCAATGTTCTTCGACATGAACCGAAATAATCGAAATAATTGTACCAGTCCATATAAGCTAAAGCATTACCACAGTTGCTCGAGAAAAGCAGAGCAATAGGGGTAGAATTTATAAGAAGCGACCATCCACAATAAGAATTGTAGTGAGCACACGTATTTATTAAACTTGGTTCATACAGATACAAGAAACGGATTCTAATGGCACAACTCCAACGACTGATTTACTGCTCAGTAATCTGACCACAGTCCTCAATCAGAACGGTGGAATAAGTCTTTCCACTGTCGGACCCAACCTTCTCCATCTCCTCCACAACTTTGTAGCCATCAACAACCTTCCCAAACACAACATGCATCTCATCCAACCAACTCGTCCTACCAGTGCATATAAAGAACTGAGACCCGTTGGAGTCGCAACCAGAGTTGGCCATCGAAAGCACACCCGGGCCAGTGTGCTTCTTCTCGAAGTTCTCGTCTTCAAATCGTGGACCATAGATGGACTCTCCGCCCGTGCCGTTGCCTCTGGTGAAATCCCCTCCTTGGCACATGAACCCCGGAATAATACAATGGAAGGCTGAAACCTTGTAGTGCAAGGGCTTCCCTAACTGCCCTAGCCCCTTCTAGCCCGTGCAGAGGCACCGGAAATTCTCGGCAGTTTTGGGGGTGACATCAGCGAACAATTCCATCACAACCCGGCCGGCTCTTGCCTTGCCAATCAGTACGTCAAAGAACACTTTCGGGTTTGTCATTCTTTATCCTTGTAGTGTTGTAGACTGAAACAATAATGTAAGTGTAAGTATTACTGGCACCCAAACAAGGGGTCTAACAACACAAGGTACCAACCTTCAAAATAACAACACAAGGTACCAACAACATATTGCTAACGTGGGAAATATATCAAATTAATATAAATTTGGTTTAGTATGTTTGTATAGAAACAATTACTAGACATGATTTTTTTCCTTCGTTAGGTTTGGAAATGGGATCCACGTTAACAACTATTTTGTTCAAATGTTAGAGCTGTTTTATTCAAGAAACTTTTCCATCAAATCATCACAACTAACAAGCCATCATTTTGGTCAGCCAAACACAATTTGCGGCATCTATAGGAAAAATATAAAACTGCTGAATTGCCAAATAACTAAGAAAATTTGCATTTTTCAGAAGGAAAAAAACTTGTTATGGTAAAAAAAAACCGTGATTGTTCATCTTCCATGTAAAGTCCTCTCCCACGTTTCGTCAAGAACGAAAGAAAGAGGACACGAGAAAAGGTAGACACGCTTGTTATGGCACAATTTTTGAGCTCGAAGGGCTAAAAAACAAACCCTCAAGCCTTCGATTTGTGCTTATAAACAGAAGATTGGGGGAAAATAAAAAATCGTCAAATAAGAGAGGGGTAGAGAAATGCAGCAAGGTGGGAAAGGTTTCCGCTGCTATCGTACCTCTGAGCTTGAGAGGGAAGAGGCGGCGAATTAGGGCTTTGATTGGGGGGTTTTTGTTAGGGTTTTTGGGAGAGGAAACTGGTGCTTTAAATAGCTTCTTTGTTGTTGGTGGTGGTTGAAGTATCTAAAGGACCTTGTGTTTGTTCTTTATTCTTCACTCCTTAAGATCTCGAAATTATATTTTATAGGAGTCTAATAGAATGATATTTCACACACTTACCAGCATGATTATGTGTAACACGCTGCAACAGGAAGTAGGGTTGAAAATAGTTTGGATATCATCTTTCTAATATTTATATCATATTTATATACCAAATAATTATACGAATATGATTATTTTTTGGTTTTTACGATACATAACCATATTCGATGTTAAACGGATACAGACAACAATCGGATATAACTGTCTATTGGATATTATGTTTTTAACTTATGAAATTGTGAAATTTTTTGAAATTATGAATTTAGATACGAATACGAACCAAATATTACCTTATACACTCTTATCTCTATCATTATCTTATTCGATAGTATGTTTAAATGGATTATATATTTTGTGATTATATCCCACACAAGGATTTAATATCTCGATCGGAGTGGATGTTACCGGGCCACCCTAAGAAGAAACACGTTTGGGTGGTTTTCCAGCAGATAAGGTAACCCTATGCTAACTTGATTTTGTTGAGTTTGGGAATATATGTATATGTTTCTCACAATCAACAATCAACTGCGGATCCAGAACAAAAAAGTTGGGTGGGCACGATTAAATTAGGGAACTACTATTCGTCGCCGGATTAAGTAGTTTTACGGCGACGAATAGCAGTTCAGTTAAATTAGTATCAATTTAAAATGAGATTTATATAAGAAAAAAAAATTCAACATCATCAACATCAACATAACCCCAATGCCTCAGAAGAGGCTCCCGTCTAAGCGAGGTAAGGGGGGGGTCGGATGTACGCAACCCTACCACTGTAAAACAGTGAGGTTGTTTCTAATTGACCCAAATAATGCAAATGCAACTGACCATCTGCGATTCCAAATTTGAATTTTTCAATCCTCACATTTTTTGTCTTGACTCTAGATTGCGTTTGATGAGTTTTCATTAGGGGTGTAAACGAGCCCAAATTTCGAGTCATAAGTATTATCTTATATTATTACGGAATACAAAAAATAATATAAATGAAGCACACAAAAATTCGAGCGAGCTATCGAACCAAGCATCAAAAAATTTGAGTTCGAGCGGTTCGTTTACCGAACCAAATTTGATTTTTTTATAATTTTCATCAAGATTTTTTATTTTAAAGTTAAACTAGGATCGAACGTTTTTCGAGTCGAGTTTGAGTAGAGTTATCAAGCCGAACCAAAGTTGACAATCCTAGTTTTCATGTCATTTTTTTAAAAGCAAAATTATGATAAACAAGTGTTATATATTAGTGAAGTGGTAAACTCACTACAATAAACCCTAGGACCCAAGTTCATTGTTGATTCTTTTTACAGATTTACTGTTGTCAAAAAAATAGAAAAAGAAATTAAAAAAAAGTTTGGAGAACCTACGCACCAATGTACACAACGTCTACGTTATCAAAAAAAAATGTACACAACGTCTAAACAACACACAAAACACCACTTCAACATGCACATCTAACTATTATTATAGTTTGCGTTGTTCTATTAGAAGTTCACATACATGGAGGTCATGAGTACGTGATGCGTTCTGTTACCATCTATGCTATAATTTGAATTTTTTATTTTATTATTTCAAAATATTATTTCCGATGCTGGACATGTTGTATTTTCAATACATGACAATCTATTATGCATTAGAAATAAACGGACGTCTAGATTGTCGCACCATCAATTTATGAGCAAATTAAATATTACTGAAAAATAGCTCCACGTTCGCAGCACCCTAAAGGAATTATGTCCCTCCACCTAAGGGACGTCCTAAATGACTTGTTAAAATGAGTTCATAAATTAATCATTTTCCTCCTGTAAATATGTTTGACATGACCAACCTAACGATTTAAGCAAAATCCACAACAACGGGTGGGCATGTGCCTACGCGTGTCCGCATGTAAATTCCCCATTGCTCACAGAATATGTTCAGTACTCGAGATTAGACCTGGGATTCAGGTTGTGTCAAGCCGGGCACGACCCGTTAAAGAATATGAACAAATAGGCCATGGTACCGTGCCGGGCCCAGGGGTTCGACTGTGGTGTCGTGCCCGACACTGCACAATAAGGCTGGCCTGACGAGCTCGTTCCGCGTCGTGTCAGTTTACTCGAGATAGCCCAACGAGTCCCAGGTTTACTCAAGATAGCCCAAATTCTCAATGGTTATTTGTAAACTTTTTGTATATCGACGTCAATGAAGTTGTATGACGGAATGAGTGCACAATTACATGATGTAAATTGTAATTTTCCACAAATCCCATTTTTACTAAATGACAAAACTTTGCTTCTTTTTTAAAATATCGAATAATCGAATGATATTTCTGTTGAAAATTTAGCATCTTCCTCTCTATTACGATAATTTCTCCTTCGAGCGGAGTAGCTCCAGAACGTGACAAGATGAAAAAGACGGAAACTAGACTTTGGGAAAGTTGGCTTTATTTTTTGCTTACCGAAATAAAAGTATCACGTCGTTTATATAAGAACATATTGACTCTAAGATAGAAATACTAAGAAAAAGAAATAACAAAAATAAGGAAACTATCTGATAAACATCTTTATATATTGATGCCAGCATATCAAATTTTTAAAAAGCAATTAGCAAATAAATCAACTATGATATTGTAGAGAATATTGTTTGGTTTGATTGAATATTGCATAGTCCATCAGCAGATTAGGAAATAATCGTATCATCACCCTGCCCTTCCAAATGAACCTTGTCCTCATGGTTCAATATAGTCATGACCAACGCTAGAAAATGCATGATAATCCGGTGACTCTTTATCTTCAGCTAAATCGACGAGGTTGTCCATAAAGAGTATATGAAAATTTAGTTGGCAGTTGTGGTGGCGAGAGAACTTTTCGTCACAATTGAAACAGAGTCCCTTCTCACGACATTCTTGCATTTCAAGAGGAGTGAGGTGACGTATAGAAAACCAAGGGGTGGACGTATTGTTGGTGACAGTGGCTGGAGTGGTTGTTGGTGGTGACGGGAGTAATGGCGGGTGGGTATTAGAGAAGGTTGAGCGATGTGGCCGTTGGAGATCGAGGAGTTTATCCTATTGGAGTTTGGCAAGACCCATGGCGAGAGAGAGAGAGAGAGAGAGAGAGAGAGGAAGGTTGAAGCGCTTGCACTTCTCGTCGGATGGGAGGTGTGAGACCTGAGACATAGCAACTTGTAGGATTTCGTGTCCCTATGTATGTATATATTTAAAAAAAATTAATACAAACATACAAGATCGATTTCATATTTTCATTGATTTTACGTACATGTATTTGTTTATTCTAATATCATGCGTTCTAATACATATTAAAATAAACAAAGAATAGAGGATCATACCCAAAGCTTCTCTAAAACCTTTCAGAAGATCCAGAGTTCCATTACTCGTCGAATCGCCCGCCGATTCGCCTCCAAGTGTTCACCAAACTCTAAACAAGATTATAGAGAAATGAGGTAGCCAATCAATCTCTAATTAGGCTTAGAATCTAGCTAATAACTCATCTTTAAGCTCCTGAGATTTTGATGAGAATTAAATTTATACCGCAAGTGCACGACGTCAATGAAGTCGTGGCAAGTACGGGTCGAACACAAGGAGGGAGAGATATTGCTATTTTTGTGATTTTCGATTTAGGAAAGAAAGAGAGAAAAATAAGTTTGGTTTGAGATTTTTGGTTTTTAATTATCTAAAGCAAGAACAACAAAAACTAAAAAGAAAATAAACCAAATATGGATGAGAGTCCAGCAGGTGGAGGTTTAGATGTCGGGTTTTGTTTAGAGAAATCTGAAACTTATAATAAATCACATTAGTTATAAAGCATTACATGATAAATGATTCAACATAAACTCAAGTAATCAAAATATACTAACACGAAATTAAAATAATAACATCATTCTTCTTCTCATCACCTTTAATCCATCACCCCCACCCTTTGGAGAGAGTTAGAAACTCATGGATGGAGGGAAGGAGAAGGGGTCCTAGAGAAACTACAAAATAAAACTACAAAACACAAAATAAAATAACAGAATTTTATTGCTAAAGAGAAGAACTAAAAAACAAAGACTCTTCACAACATCGTTTCGAGGCTATTTATAGCCGATACAAGGGACCCAAGTATAAAATAGGAAAGCACACGCGTCAATACACGACTGGACAAAATTCGGGGCCACGGGTCGCAAGGGGTGCGGTATTTCCGCCGCATTTTACATGTAAGGTGAAGTATAGAAAACCAAGGGGTGGACGTATTGTTGGTGACAGTGGCTGGAGTGGTTGTTGGTGGTGACGGGAGTAATGGCGGGTGGGTATTGGAGAAGGTTGAGCGGTGTGGCCGTTGGAGATCGAGGAGTTTATCCTATTGGAGTTTGGCAAGACCCATGGCGAGAGAGAGAGAGGAAGGTTGAAGCGCTTGCACTTCTCGTCGGATGGGAGGTGTGAGACCTGAGACATAGCAACTTGTAGGATTTCGTGTCCTTATGTATGTATATATTTTAAAAAAAATTAATACAAACATACAAGATCGATTTCATATTTTCATTGATTTTACGTACATGTATTTGTTTATTCTAATATCATGCATTCTAATACATATTAAAATAAACAAAGAATAGAGGATCATACCCAAAGCTTCTCTAAAACCTTTCAGAAGATCCGGAGTTCCATTACTCATCGAATCGCCCGCCGATTCACCTCCAAGTGTTCACCAAACTCTAAACAAGATTATAGAGAAATGAGGTAGCCAATCAATATCTAATTAGGCTTAGAATCTAGCTAATAACTCATCTTTAAGCTCCTGAGATTTCTATCTCAAAAATTTAAAACTATTAAGAGATTTTCGTGGTGATTAAGGGAGAGATTAACGAGAGAAAGAACTTTTGCATTGTGTTAAACAAGTAGGATGATGTGTCCTTTTATAGGCTCCCAAAACATCATCATCAAGAACTATTCTTTAGTCATGATCTCTTGCTTATTCTCTCCTAAAATTAATCCCAAATTGCCACATAAGCATCCTAAAAATTGTTTGATTAAATCTGGAATTAATTTAACTCATGATCTAATTATTCTCTTAATAATTCAGGCAAAAATCGTGTTGTTTGGTTCACCGACAATTCTTCTCGGTCAACCGAACCATTCGGTTTTAACACATGTTCGGTGAACCGTGAGCTAGACGGTCGACCAAATATGCATGAGAAAATTTCTCTGGGAAATTTCGGACGATCCGCGTCTTATTCCGCTCGACCGTTGACCCACCAAAATTTCTCCTGGCGAACATTCATCGGACGACTGTGTCACCTTCCGTCTACCAAAAATATCCTAAGATATTTTATCTCGGTTGACCGTTTACGCTCGGTTGACCGAACTCAATTGTCCAGGCACTCCAGACAATTTCGGTCGACCAATAGTGTTTACCCGTTCCCCGTTCGGTTGACTGTTCCGAAGACACCTTGGTCGACCGAACCCTAAACAGTTCACTGTGTTTTACCCCGATTTTGTCTTTGTCAAATTTTAGATTTATTTCGACCAAATTTGATCTTTTGGGTTTTTTAGCAAATTCAAATCTTATGTAATATATTATCCTATGTAATATTAAATTATTACACCACATAATAAACACACCTCATATGAATTTATTATGATTCTAATCATGTCAATTCTCATGACATATTGATTTTATTCGTTCATCACATGTGTCCCTTTTCACATGAAACCTGACACATCATATGAACTCAAAATCAAACTTCTTGTTTCTCAGTTTTTTGGTGTGACCTATAAGAGGATTTAAGTCAAATTGGCAACAATATCAAACACTTAATATCTCAAACTATAAGCGGTATCTAGCTACACATTATAGTTACCCAATTAGCATAGATATCTTTGTTCCACTCGAACTAAACACGATCCATTTAGTGATGTTAGTGCACCACTTGTGTCTGTCCCTTGCCTTATGATATTAAGAATATATACAAAGTAGATGTGTAACCTTTGTATCATATTCATTTCTTGATCTCTTTAAGCTAATTATAACTATGTAACTTAACTCAAGTTACATTGTGCACATTATAATTTTGCTTTATCTAGGGGCCTACTAATATCATCACTCAATTAAGAGGTCAACGATAATCGTTTGACTATCTATCTTTTCCAACACAAGTCATGTTCAACCAACTATTGCCTTTATCATTATACTCATTGATAGTTTTTTGACAATAATCAAATTAAGCACTTCTTGAGTGAAAATATATAAGTCTCATATCTTAGTATCTAATACACAGTAAAACATTAATGACACGAAACACAATTCCATAATGTTTTAGTTGTTAGATCTATTCAATATATAAAAGTAATCTTTTCCTCTTTTATATACTCGTGTCGTCAATTATTTGTAGAGCTACAACAATCGATGACCAACACGACAATCTTGTCTCGGTGATTAATGTTCCATGTTAATTACCATGATTGTGAATAACTTTTGATTTATGTAAACCATTATCTTTTAGAGCTCTACGGTTAAGGACCAAACACATCTTCCTTAACACTTCCAAAAGACGAATATCATAATTAAGGAACAAAATGTTTGCACATACAATTCATAATAATTGACATATAAAAGTAAAACTTTTAGAACACATTCCTTTCACAACTGAGCATGAATGACTCGTTGAGGTTAGTGGTACAATTGGCCAATGTTTCGAACTCTGTCGTATAAAAAAGAACTATAGTGGTCTGTGTAAGCTTGGATAATGCACCTTGATGATCCACGAATTGAGAGGGACCAAAGCGAGTTTCTAATGCGTGTAGAAAGGTTTCTCACGAGCTAAATTGCTTATTTTTGTGGTTCCATTGGAACCAAGCAAGGGTCGGACCATCCATGTGAAATGATGCAATGGTGAGACGTTGGTCAAGAGAGGTTAGGTGATAAGTGAAAAATTGATTGTCTTTAAACACCCAACCAAAGGAGTCAATGTCGTTAAAACGGGGGAAATTAAGTTTTGGGTGGTTGTGGGATGTGGTCGACGAAGGTGATTTGATTGGTGGTGGAACAATGTTGTTAGGATTGATGTTGTTGTTGTTGTGGTGTTGATGGGTAAGGAGACTTTCGAGTTTGGTGATTGTGGTGGCGAGGGATGTAACATTGTTGGTGAGAATGGCGAGTTTGTCGTCGTGGTCGTTGGATTTGTTGGTGAGGTGTTTGATGACATCTTTAAGAACGTAGAACCAAGTGTCTTCTGCCATTAAAAGGAGAAGACAATGAAAGCACTAATGTTAGGATAGTTTCTCATTCGAGCGGAGTAGCTTCAGAATGTGACAAGATGAGAAAGACAGAAACTAGACTTTGGGAAATTTGGTTTTATTTTTTGCTTATTGCAATAAAAATATCACATTGTTTATATAAGAACATATTGACCCTCAGATAGAAATAACTAAGAAAAGGAAATAACAAAAATAAGGAAATTGTCTAGACATCTTTATATATTGATGTCTGAAAGGAATGTGTTCTAAGAGTTTACTTTTATATGTAAATTGAATGTATAAACATTTTGTTTCTTGATTAAAGTATTCGTATTTTAGAAGTGTTAAGGAAGAGACTCTTGGTCTTTAACCGTAGAGCTCTAAAAGATAATGATTTACATAAATCAAAAAATAATTCACAATCATGGTGATTAACATGGGACATTAATGACCGACATAAGATTGTCGTGTTGGTTAAAGTATATTGTAGCTCTACAAATATTCTAACAACATGAGTATGAAATGGAAAAACGTTTCTTTCATATATTGAATTGACCTAACAAATGAAACATTATGTAATTGTGTTTGTGTCACTAATGTTTCATTGTATCTTTGAATCCTAAGATATGAGACTTAATATATTTTCACATGAGAAGTATATAGTTTGATTATTATTACAAGTTATCACTAAGTATAGTAATAAAGATAATAGTTGCTTATACATGACTTGTGCCAGAAATGATGATATGTCAAAAGATTATCATTATTCATCTTGACTTGAGTGATGATATTGCTGGGTCTATTGATAAAGCAAAATTATAATGTGCACAATGTAACTTATGTATAGTTGCATATTTATAATTTACTTAAGAGATCAAGAATTGAATATATAATACAAAGATGACACATTTCTACTTTGTATAATATTCTTAATATCATGAGGCAAGGGATAGACACAAGTGATATTACTTATATCACTAAGTGAATCGTTTTTAGTTCAGTGAGGAAAACATATTTGTTATTTGAGTAAATATAATGTATAGCTAGATATCGTTTATGATATTAAATGTTTAATATAATTGTCAATATAACTTAGATCCTCTTAAATGTCACACCACAAAACTAAAAAATAAGAGATGTAATTTTATATGATGTATTAAGTTTCATGTTTATGAAATAATATAATAAAAGAAAAACAAACTTAAGCTGACCCGTTTGTTGTTCACCAACTTTGCAAATTTCCCCACTAAAAGTCTTTCTAGGGACTTCCAGAGAGGATCCAAATTCTCAAGTCTCAACGTCGGTGGAGTTTTGAAAAATCGAAACACCTCACGGGTTTTGGAGACCCACATTCTACCGAATTGAACTTAGTGCTCACTGTTAGTCTTAAGACTCTTAACACATACTTGTTGAGTTACAAAATAATTTTTTGAGATTGACAAAGTTGAATTTGCTCAATTGGTCATCTTTGAGTAATATAGGTACGTCAAATGTTCAATCTTGTAACATCTTTGTAACACTAATCTTGTATCTAGAACCCCCCCCCCCCCCCCCCCCCCATTCCTCTTTTTTTCATCTTGAAGGTTTATGTTGTCAACTCAACTCGTTAATAAAATACTTCCACTTCAATAAGAAAAGTTTTTTTGTGTGGATATTTGTAGTGTTCTTCCCAATACAAACAAGAAAGGACATCTAAACCGATCAGTTCCTTCCAACATGTGATGCATTTTCATATTTCAGTCCAAAGCTTAAGTAGAATCGTATTACATTCTATGTTTGACCCAACAAGAACAAAAATAACAAGAAAAGTAAAGATGAATTCAAACGCAAATCAGTACACATCGTAATAATGTATGTTTTCGAAACAAAACACAACAGTTGAGAAATATTGGTGACAGATACAGACAAATCCCTGAACGTAACTCAAATATTACAACCAAACACAACAGATAAACACCAATTACCATGCACTAACCACGACAGAGAGAACCAAAGCCAAACTCAGCAAGAACATGTTGACAACAACACCATCCTTCCCACTGTCAAAGGGAGTGTTGTCCACCAGAGGCTGCCCATAAGCATTCCCAGCCTGCCCTTGCTGTTGCTGGTAATTACCAAGAGGTTGTTGTTGCTGCTGTCCCAATGACTGCTGTTGGCCCCCAAGTCCAGCATAGGGTGGTTGGGCAAATGGGGAGATGTCACTTGCAGCACCACCTTCCGGGATTGCAGAGCCAAATGGTGATTGGGCAAATGGGGAGATGTTGCTTCCACCAACACCACCACCTTGGATTGGATTGGACTGGATTGGTTGCCCGAATGGGTTGTTTGTGGTGCCTCCATTAAAGGGTGCAGCAAAGGGTGGGAGGCCAGAGGCTAGGCCAGGAGAACCGGGCAATCCGCATTTTTGGTTTACTCTTGGCTCATCACTGGCCTTCCATACCAACTCACCGTTTTGGTCCCTAAATTTGGAAAAACAAGTGTTTAGATTGTAAGTTGTATTGAAATAGTGACAGTGATTTGAGTGTTTCTTGTTTAATTAAATTTGATTCTATCAAGTGGTATAAGAGTCAATGTTAATTTTTCTGGCGGTATATATCATAGTATCATAGAACGTACATGCATGATTTGAAACTAAAGCTATATAGTTTTAAAATTTAATTGAAACAAGTTCATTGGGTTTGAGTTTAGAAGAACCTTTGTTGAATGTAATTGGTGAGATATAGATTAGTAGATGGTTTATAAATTAAATTATATCAAACAAGAGATGTATAGTGAGTGATAGGTATAATTAATATACCTCATCCTCATGTCTCCCTCGTCCACGAGCTCCAGAATCTGAACATGATCATCCGTGTCGAAATCAGTGTTCCACGCCGAGTTGCTGCCATCGTACACCTCCAGACCGTCGTCCGACAGCACGAGAGCGCAAGTGTTGATGTTGCTCACTGGGGCGCATTCCGTCTCCCACATGCTCTCACCGGTGGTAGTGTCCTCTACCTCCACATAGCAGAAGTCATTCCCGAATCCCCCGGCAACTGGACTAGTGGCACTCCGGCGGAAGATGGCCGTGTACTTTCCCGAAGAAGAGGTCAGTACTGGGATCGAGGCCTGCTCGGGGCTGGGTGGGATGCTTGCTATGATTTGCTGTTTGATTGTTCTATGGATTGTGCCGGTGGCGGTGGAGGCCAGTGACGGGATGAAGAGGACAGAGAGGAGGATGGTGGTGATGATGAGAGAGTTAATTGTGGTGGAGATCTCCATTTCAGGTTTTGTTGTTTACTGTAGGAATGTTTGGATGAGATGAGATATGATTTTGGGGTGGAGGGAAAGGTGTTATATAGAGGTGTTTGCATGCATGTATTCATGCATGCTTAATTGGGTGGGGATTCATTTGTGTTTGGTGCAACTTCTACCACTACATAGGGTGGTGTTGATTATTGAAGTTTGGTACGTGAAACAAATATTGATTATGAAGTGCACTGGTGGTTTGGGCTGTAACTGATTGGAAGGTTGAATTTTGTGGGGTATGTTGTGGAGATGTTGCAGCAGGTTGACAAATGCTCTACTTGGAGTTGAGACACCAAATCCAATATCCAATATGATAATATAATTCTTATATAAAAATGCGTGTAATAACTAGTGTTGGTTTTTTTTGGTTTTTTTCCGAAAGCAAGAAGAGTGTTGGGGCCTTGGGGGGTCGCGAGTAAAGCTAGAGAAAGCTAGTTGTGGACCAATTTCAGAGGAGAGGCTTGTTTGAGATGGCGATCACATTTTGAGATGGAAAGTCAAATCAAGATATTGTAGGAAGGAGTTGGTTTTGTTCAGTCTGAAATGCATGATTCGAGAAAAGTTGCTTCTCAGTTACAAGTCAATTTTTGACTTTGTAGATTGGCATATATATGCAGCAATATTCTAGGACGAAAATTTAATAAAACTTTGGATCCAATCAGTATTCCTTTATACCAAATCCATTTTGAATTTTGACGGATAAAAAGTCGATGACGCTTTGTCAAAGATCGCACGTCACACTCCATGCATCCATGGTCTCTCCAGAACAGTTTTTGACTTCATGTGAATTGTAGCATCGGAAAGTAATGTACACAAGTAATTTGTTGACAGATGGTAATATAAATGTAGATTATTCGAGTATCTATAACATGAATGTCACTGACATTACACAAATGTCATAAGAAATCAACAGAATCAGTAAAATAAAGAACTTCACAATCACAAACTATGCTTTTATATATATATATATATATATATATATATATATATATATATATATATATATATATATATATATATATATATATATATATATATATATATATATATATATATATATATATGGTGGTATTAGAATGAGACTATGTCTCAATTTAATATAATGAGACCCCAAACATACACCATCAAGATCTAATCTAACGGTGAAAATGAAAAAGGGTAGTTTTGTAATCACCACATCCTTCTTTTACCTCCCATCCTTCCCATACGCACCCAATGTTTTCTTTTTTCCTCTCTCTTTCGTTCCTTCCCAATCACACTCATCCCATCCTCCTTCCTCCCCTCCAGCAACCTTCCAAAAGACGATGGAAGATCGACCTCCACTCTCCTCCCCTTCTTCCCCATCTTACCAAACCATCGACAACCATGAGGGAGTTAATCGAGTTTGGATTTGGAGATTCGTATGAGATGTTGAGGGTGCTTAGATCTTGTGTCTGCTGGAAATGAGGTTAAATTGGAAAAAATTGCTGGATTTCGGTTTAGTGTTTCAAAACAATGTTTTTTCGAGTCATGTATTCGTTGTAAGTTTCGCGAGATTTCTCGAGGTTTTGGTTGCATTTTAAGGATTTGATTGAGTTTCTGTTTATTTTCTCTTTTGTCTGCTCAAAATGGGATTGGATTGAACTTGCATGATTCTGCAAAATATCATTTTTTCTACTACTTATTTCTGTTAGGTGTAATGTTCAGATCCAGTTATACGTTCCGGAGAACTTGTGTAATAAAATGATACCGTTGTGTATTGAAATGATATATTGGTGTATTAAACATATACTGTTGTGTATTGAACACATATAAATGTGTATTCACTAGAAATTTTATTTAAGAAAGTGATGCAGTTTTGTAGAGTGCTCCGTGTTATTTCTATCTCGAACATCTCTCTTTCATTTTTCTCTCTTTCCTATAGAAAAATATGTCATATTATAATAATTTAGTCTTATGTGAGCTCGTTAGCATCTATGGTAGACTTAAGTGGGAATGTCCACAAGTTTCCTAAGTTGACTTCAATTAATCATTTATATGTCTGATCACAAAAATATACAAAATCAAACATTTCCCCTCTCCCCATCACAAATCAATGTCTTAACTCTCATACCATATACAACAACATGGTATGGTGCTAATGGGAAAGGACTTGAGGTGCGAGTTTGAGTTTAAATGTACAATTTTTAGTTTTAGTTGAAGAAATGAGCATGTTGGATACTTTTGGTTGGATGTATTTTTAGTTTTAGTTGGGAGGAGATTGTAGTGCTCAAAGTCTTGTTTTTTAAATATTGACTCAATAACCAAATTTGTGATGCGATTATTAAGTTGGTAACATGTAGGATAATAAAATTACAAATTTTGATATGAGATGCATTGTAAGGCTTAGGGAATTGACTAGCAATGGGTATTTTGTGTGTGGTTGTGTTTGAAAGTTGAGTTTTGGAGGATCGACAATCCTATGTATTTTAGATTCTTATATGAATCTGATTTGTTGGATGACGATTTATGGAAGTCATTGTGTTGAAAGTGATTGTCATTCCTCATTCATGGGGTTTTTTTATTAATGAATGTGTAATATGATTTCATATGATATCTTCTTTACTTAGAAATTCCTTATATGTGTAGACTTGTATGGTTTGATAATGATAGATTGTTCGACAGATTTTTAAAAATGTTTTTGTTGCTTGACAGATCTTGTGAATTAGTTTTTGTGAAAAAGTTGTTGAACTTGTGTAATAACATGATACCATTGTGTATTGAAATGATATATTGGTGTATTAAACATATACTATTGTGTATTGAACGCATATAGATGTGTATTCACTATAAGTTTTATTTAAGAAAGTAATGTAGTTTTGTAGAGATTTAAGAAAGTGATGTAGTTTTGTAGAGTGTTCCATGTCATTTCTATCTCCAACATCTCTCTTTCCAATATAAAAATATATCATATTATAGTAATTTAGTCTTATGTGAGCCTGTTAGGATTTATGGTAGGCTTAAGTGGGGATGTCCACAAGCTTCTTAAATTGATTTCAATTAATCATCTATATGTTTGATCACAAAAATATACAAAATTGAACACCCTCTCCCAACAACAATAAATGTCTTAACTCCCATACCATGTACAACAACATGAACCCTCCATCTACTTCATTTCCTTCACAATGATCAACAATTCATGTTTATGTACATATCTCTTTTAGAATCATATGTTGCTCACTTCTTCCTCTCCGACGACAACCAACTGAATTATACATATACTGTTGTGTATCGAACGCATATAGATGTGTATTCACTGGAAGCTTTAATTACGAAAGTGATGCGGTTGTGTATTGTAATGATGTAATTGTATATTAAACTTTTAGAGTTGTGTATATTAAACTTATAATGCAATTGTGTATTTTAATAATATTTTTTCCAAAATATTCTATAACCAAAATATGCAATAGACAAACTAAACCATATTAAACAACATTATATTCAACTTATAATGCAATTGTGTATTTTATTGATGATTTATATAAATTAAAGAATTCTTGAACTTATGTAATAAAATGATACAATTATGTATTAAAATGATATAGTTATGTATTAAACTTATAATGTTGTGTATTGAACCTACACAATCTAATATAAATAAACAACCCAACATAATAACTAAGAAGTACCATAACATGGGAAGGAAAATTTATTTATATGATATGAATTCACTTCACATAATGCTATTCAACATATCTCTAAAACAAAAGACCACATTTTAAGAAGTATCATTCTCTACACATTTCTCTCACCTAGTCATCCCCTAATATAGTAATTTAGTCCTATGTGACAGATTGCTTGACAGATTTGTTGCGGATTATGGATTTTCTTTTGTTTTTTTTCTTGTGATTATAGGAGTTTGAGTTGAATTAAAATTGGCATATGTCACAAACTCGGAATAAACAATTTGGAGCAATAGGCAATATACACTAGTGTCTGAATATAGAAATGTGCCAGGAATACACACTAGGGTCTGAACTTGTGTAATAAAATGATATTGTTGTGTATTGAAATGATATATTTGTGTATTAACATATACTATTGTGTATTGAACGCATATAGATGTATATTCAATGGAAGTTTTATTTAAGAAAGTGATGCAGTTTTGTAGAGTGTTCCATGTCATTTCTATCTTCAACTTCTCTTTTTCCTCTCTCTCTCTTTCCTCATAGGGAATGACACCCAACGCAAACATCAAAATCACACGACTTCTCCATTTAAGCGAAACTAAAATGCATTAGGCAGGTCCACATAAATCTAAACAATTGTATCTAACCGATCTGACAGAATAACTGTAGGTGTAGAACATGTTAATAAAACAAGGATAATAGAAGAACATTTCAAATTTAGAGTAGAAACAATATGTTATACGGAATGCACAAGTTTTAGTAGGATCAAAGAATCTGATTTACACCTTATGAAGTCCGCGAGTGCCCAATAGTTCACTGAAAGCTTTATTTACGAAAGTGATGTAGTTGTGTATTTTAATGATGTAATTGTATATTAAACTTTTATAGTTATCTATATTAAACTTATAATGTAGTTGTGTATTTAATAATGATTTTTTCCAAAATATTCTCTAACCAAAATATCCAATAGACAAGTTAAATCATACTAAACAACATTATATTCAACTTATAATGCAATTATATATTTTAATTATGATTTTTATAAATTAAAGAGTTATTGAACTTGTGTAATAAAAGGATACAATTGTCTATTGAAATGATAAGTTATGTATTAAACTTATAATGTTGTGTATTGAATGCATATATATATATTATATGCTTCACTGGACGCATATGATATACTAAAAGAACTATGAACAAACCAAATATTTAGTCACATTTCCTGAAAATAAAAGTTACTAACAAAAACTTTGTCGACACGCCCCATCAAAACTTTAGAAAATAGGTGTCGTAACTTGTTGGATTATCATAGCAAATGTATTAAGTTTGTGACTCCTACTATATACAAAATGTAGTCACATTGTTTACAAGTTTATAACAACAAAAAAGATGATATCTACTACAATCCTACTTAACTCAGATATCATCACTACTTTGTGGTCACTACTTCCACAACTTCCACACATCGAGTCAAATTTCATCAATACTTCCACAACCACCATGACAATCTTAACAAGGAACTCCAGTAGATACCATGACTACTTCTACAGAAGACAAAACTCGTGACCACAAAGGCAGAAACTCCAGATGTCCAAAGAAGGTAGAAATTTCAGCAGTCCAAACAAATCAGAAACTCCAGAACATTGTCAAGAACAATCAACTTGTAATATGAGTCTCAGTTTAAACTCATGGGATGCATGAATCTCCTCGTCGACTTATGACTTGTAGACAACCACAAGGGATTGTTGAAAAATATAGAATTCAGAAGTTCAAAAATTGTAATGCAGATGTGCATATTTAATAAGTTGAGATGCAACATTCAAAAGCCCAGAAAACAGAAATACAGAATATTTAATGCAAATGTAGAAATCTTTGGGATTTACACTTCATGTTCGGAGGAATACATAACTATATAAGTTCAATACACAAAAATGATATAACAATACACAACTACATTACTACAATACATACATACACGAGTTCAATACTAACCATTAAGAGGCAGTGCATCCATTATTATATGTTGAGACTTTGCTCTTTAATCCTTTTCTCTTTTCTTTAATCTCTTCAGAATTTTTTTAAAAGGCAATAAACTCGATTTTCACTACAAAGAGGATAAGTTAAACTTATTATTTAAAAAACCTAGTTAGGATGAAAAGACATTGAAATCAAATAAGTGTGAGATATAATAATCCTCGGATAATAGTTGTGTTTTCATGGAAAATGATCACTCCAAGTAGGTTCATCCTGCATAACAGGGACTCGAAGCAAAAATCATATCTCAATATCTTGAATGTTATGAACTATCATTGGATTAATACATTCCAAACAAAATAAAACCAAATCATCAAAACAATTTTCCAAATATTACATCTCAAAGAAAACTATTTCATTAAATTAGTGGCTCAAACTTCAAACCAGCTTCTTCAATCAAGAATTATCTGAAGCAAAACTGGTATTTATACTTAGAAATTACTTATATATGTAGACCTGTATGATTTGATAATGCCATATTTTTAAAAATATATTTGTTGCTTGACTGATTTTGTGAATGAGGTTTTATGGAGTTGTTGAACTTCTGTAATAAAATGATACATTGTGTATTGAAATAATATATTGGTGTATTAAACATTAAATGTTGTGTACGCATATAAATATATATTCACTAGAGAACAAGAAGTCTTTAACACCATTAGTGGCTACTTTTTTGTAGAAAGCTCCTTTAAATGGCTGGTTGTCTTTCCTGTAACAATAAAGAAACATCGACTATTGCAGACTGAAATGGTTAAGAAATATTATTTCCAGCAGCATGTTTGCAACATCATGAGATAATTTCATGTTCAGATGATGAAGAATATGAATAATTATGAATGTTATATGAAGTCGGGAATGATGACAAACAGAAAGGGTTAAAATCATGGCACATATAAAATAGTTACGTGCCTATGCTTGGAATTTGAGTTGACCCTTGTGCTTGTTGTAGTTTTAACTTTTATAAACATGGTCATGAGACCTATTGTTGCTTAAGAACAAAGTTATACACCTTCACCATCTTCAAACGGACAGAAAACTCTGAATCACCAATGGTCTTCTAACCCTTTCTTGAAAGTAAGGCTGATCTACATATGCCAGCCGTTAGGTAGAAAAAAATAAAACAGTTTTCCCATCATAAGTGGTACTGTTGGAACTTTATTACTTGAGAATATGCAACAGAGCACAACAGTTATAACCAGAGGAACACCACTGATATGTCTTTGAAAGTGGATTTTATAAATGACGAAAAGAACAGATCTTATTGAGTTTGTTGGCCTCCTTCCCCTCCGTCTTGAAGTCGAAACCGCAACGATGGTGCTTGGGGTAGTGATGGGTCCCACAGAAGGTCTCCCCGCAACGGCAGCGGAAGGCAATGAGCCCCACCTTCTTCCGGCAGGTGGAGCAGCGGTTGGGCTGCTGCGGAGGCGGAATGGGATCAGCGGAGGATGAGGATAAGGAAGGTTGAGAAGAAGGGAGGCGATGTGTTGGTGGTGAGAGTAGGAATGGACAAGAGACGTTCTTGAAATGGAGATTACCGTATTACCCTTTGGTTCTATAAATTGAATGTTGGATAACCCAACCGTTAGATCTAGATCTAAGGGAGGAAAATATGGGGACTCATTTTTTTACAATGAGACCTGGTCTCATTGTAAAATTCATGTATATATATATATATATGGTAGTATTATAATGAGACCAGGTCTCAATTTAATATAATGAGACCACAAACATACACCATCAAGATCAAATCTAATGGTGAAAGATGAAAATGGTAATTTCATAATCTCCCCGTCTCCTACTTCCTCCCCTCCTTCGGTCATTCTTTCCTTCCCATCGCACCCATCACGTCCTTCTTCTTCCTCCCCTCATTTGGTCCTTTCCAATCACACCCAACCACGCGTGATGCCTCCAACAACCTTCCAAAAGACGTCGGAGTTGGCACGTCTCCTTTCGATCTCCGATCTCGTTGTCTTTTTTCCAAATCCAAATCCAATTTTCGTAATATTCCTTTTCCCACTTACAGATTATTACTCTTTCTCGCATTCCCTCCAATATGGACTCCAAATTCCATTTTTTCTCGGAAAACAAAAAACAGATTTGTTCTCTAATCGCACCTTAGCTCCGGATCTCACCTCCGTTTTTGTTCCTTTCAAATATTTTTTATTCCTAAAAACGAGAAAGGTAGTTATATCCAACTTGTTACGGACTATAGTTCGGAAAAACTATTTTTAGAGCTATAGATTTGTGAGATAATCGTTGTCACCTTCAAGTTTGTAGACTTGCACGATTCTACGAAAAATCATATTTTTCTAATACATATTTCTGTTATGTGTAGTGTTCAGATCCAGTTATACGTTCCAGAGAACTTGTGTAATAAAATGATACTGTTGTGTATTGAAATGAAATATTAATGTATTTAACATATACTGTTGTGTATTGAACGCATATAGATGTGTATCCACTGGAAGTTTTATTTAAGGAAGTGATGTAGTTTTGTAGAGTGCTTCATGTCATTTCTATCTCCAACATCTCTCTTTCTTATAGATAAATATGTCATACTATAGTAATTTAGTCTTATGTGAGCCCGTTAACATCTATGGTAGGCTTAAGTGGAGATGTCCACAAGCTCTTTAAGTTGAAAAAATATACAAAATCAAACATTTCCTCTCTCCCCGACACCAATCAATGCCTTAACTCTCATACCATGTACAACAACATGAACCCTTCATCAACTTCCTCAAGGACCAACAATTCATGTTTATGTACGTATCTCTTTTAGAATCATGTTGCTCACTTCTTCCTCTCTGGCGATAACCAACTGTATTTGTGTATTAAACGTATTCTGTTGTGTATTGAACACATATAAATGTATATTCACTGGAAGCTTTATTTACGAAAATGATGCGGTTGTGTATTTTAATGATGTAATTGTATTTAAACTTTTAGAGTTGTGTATATTAAACTTATAATGCAGTTGTGTATTTTAATAATGATTTTTCCAAAATGTTCTCTAACCAAAATATCTAATAGACAAGCTAAACCATACTAAACAATATTATATTCAACTTATAATGCAATTGTGTATTTTAATAATGATTTTTATGAATTAAAGAGTTCTTGAAATTGTGTAACAAGAGAATATAATTGTGTATTGAAATGATATAGTTATGTATTAAACTTATAATGTTGTGTATTGAACGCATATATATTATATGTTTCACTGGGAGTATATAATATACTAAAGGAATTACGAAACAAACCAAATATTTGATCTCATTTCCGGGGAAAAAGTTACTTACACAAACTTCGTCGACACTCCACATTAAAATTACCAAAAATAGGTGTCGTAACATGTTAGATTAGCATAGCAAATGTATTAAGTAAGTACATAGTTGTAACAAAGTGTAGTGAGACAACAAACAATTCAAAAGGTTAAACAACAAAGAGTCTAACTTGTAAAATTACGTCGTGTACTTCGGGTCCATTTTTATGTTGTCCTGCACAGAACAAACGACAAAGTGATCAAATATCATATAATAGCAATAACGAAATAACGAAGATTTTTAGATTGTTTCATCCAGTAATCACAAAGCCGGTAACATGATCACAAAGAACATATGCAGAACATTTTATACCAAACATTGCCAAAGGAAGAGCAAGTTTCATTCCATGATTGATGTTCACCCAAAAATGGACCTTGCTCTAGCCTTTCTATCTATCTAATACAATAAACAAACAAGTTAGATAGTAATACTCAACCATTGTCGCCACTATCTTTAAAAAAGTCTTAGGTTCAGACCAACACCAGCATCATTAGTTTCATTTCTTTTGAAATCATGACTTATAATCTGGAGGCAGGATATTTCAAGGATCACACCTCTAAAAAGCTCTCAAATTCTCAATGAATTGGAAAAACAATGAGATTCGTTTGAATTTGAGTCTGAGGTGTTGTGATGTAACATAAATACACTAGTTTAATATTACACAAACATTACAGTTTAATACACAAAAATGCAATAATAATATATAACAACACTATTACAATACATAACTACAATAGTTCAATAGACAATTGTCCTAGTACAATACATAACTACACTAGTTCAATACATGACTATTATTATTTCTATATGCTGAATTGAATTCAACGGTAAACCATATTGTTGTTCAACAAACATTTCATGTTACACCTATTCAAAGTATTCTTTTTGAAATGATTTATAATATAGTTTAGTTGTTTAATATAGCAATGTTGTGATTTTTATTCACTATATAGATGGAAACACATCAATGGAAAACCATTTGTTTGTTCAACCAACATCTCACACCTATTGTAAGTATTATTCTTGTTAAGATATATTAAAAGTAATATATACTGTCATAGTTGTTCAATAGTTTGGTTTAGTTCTTTAATTTACTAAAACTATTATTTTGTAAAATAAGTTAGTTGGGTAATAAAATGACAAACATTTGTGCTACACTAGAAAATTATTTGATAAACTATTGTTAATTAGTATACATTACTTTTACAAATTAACTATCTTGTCTACCCGAGGTAATCTCAATGATAGTTCCAATGAATTGATACATTAAGCTTCCAAATATGAAAAAGTTTATGCAGTTGTGGAAAAAACATTATCAGATGCTATGACAGAAGTACAAAAGATAAAACTATTTCAGCAAGTTAGAATGAAATTCCTAATCTAAGAAAGGATGAAACAGAAGTTCAAGTCCTCTAACCCGGAAAGTCTAAGACAAAAGGAAGTGGGCAAAGTGAAAGACCAAAGACGGGAACAACAAGACTTGTATGGTTTGATAGTGACAAATTGCTTGACATATTTATAGAAATGTTTTTGTTGCTTGACGGATTTTGTGAATGAGTTTTTATGAAAGAGTTGTTGAACTTGTGTAATAAAATGATATCAATGTATATTGAAATAATATATTAGTGTATTAAACATATACTGTTGTGTATTGAACACATATAAATGTGTATTCACTGGAAGTTTTATTTCTATCTCCGACATCTCTCTTTCCTCTATCTCTCCTATAGAAAAATATGTTATACTATAGTAATTTAGTCTTATGTGAGCCCGTTAGCATCTATGGTAGGCTTAAGTGGGGATATCCACAAGCTCCCTAAGTTGACTTCAATTAATCATTTATATGTCTGATCATAAAAATATACAAAATCAAACATTTCCCCTCTCCCCGGACCCCAATACCAATTAATGCCTTAACTCTCATACCATATACAACAACATGAACCTTCCATCTACTTCATTTCCTCCATAAGGATCAACAATTCATTTTATGTACGTATCTCTTTTAGAATCATATGTTGCCCAATTCTTCCTCTCCGGCGACAACCAACTGTATTTGTGTATTAAACGTGTTCTGTAGTTGTGAATTTCATTCTGACTTGCTGAAATAGAATTTATCTTTTGTACTTCTATCATAGCATCTGATAATGTTTTTTCCACAACTTTGTGATGTAGTGCTCAAAGTCTTGTTTTTTAAAGAAAATAGTTATTGTTATTTTTCAAATGTGATGTACAATTTTGTGATTGGGAGGAGATTGTAGTGCTCGAAGTCTTGTTATTTAAATATTGACTCAATAACCAAATTTGTGATGTGATCATTGACAGATTGCTTGATAGCTTTTTAAAAATGTTTTTGTTGCTTGACAGATCTTGTGAATGAGTTTTTGTGAAGGAGTTTTTTGAACTTGTGTAATAAAATGATACCGTTGTGTATTGAAATAATATATTGGTGTATTAAACATATACTATTGTGTATTGAACGCATATAGATGTGCATTCACTATAAGTTTTATTTAAGAAAGTGATGCAGTTTTGTAGAGTGCTTCATGCCGTTTCTATTCCTATAGAAAAATATGTCCTACTATAGTAATTTAGTCTTATGTGAGTCATTAGCATCTATGGTAGGCTTAAGTAGGGATGCCACAAGTTCTCTGATCGCGCTTTAGCTCCGAATCTCAACTCCATTTTCGTTCCTTTCAAAGATATTTTTATGCCTAAAAACAAGAAAGATAGTTAGATCCGACTTGTTACAGACTATAGCTCGGAAAACCCGATTTTAGATCTGTAAATTTGTGAGATAATCGCTGCCGCTTTCAAGTTTGTAGACTTGCAAGATTCTACGGAATATTTTTTTTTCTACTACTTATTTATGTCAGGTGTAGTGTTCAGATCTGGTTATACGTTCCGGAGAACTTGTGTAATAAAATTATATCATTGTGTATTAAACTGATATATTGGTGTATTAAACATCTACTATTATGTATTGAACGCATATAGATGTGTATTCACTGGAAGTTTTATTTAAGAAAGTGATGCAATTTTGTACAGTGCTTCATGTCATTTCTATCTCAAACATCTCTCTTTCCAATATAAAAATATATCATACTATAGTAATTTAGTCTTATGTGAGCCCGTTAGAATCTATGGTAGGCTTAAGTGGGTATGTCCACAAGCTCCCTAAATTGATTTCAATTAATCATCTATATGTCTGAACACAAAAATATACAAAATCAAACACCCTCTCCCCAACACCAATCAATGTCTTAACTCCCGTACCATGTACAACAACATGAACCCTCCATCTACTTCCTTTTCTTCACAATGATCAACAATTCATGTTTATGTACGTATCTCTTTTAGAATCATATGTTGCTCACTTCTTCCTCTCCGACGACAACCAATTGTATTATACATATACTATTGTGTATTGAACGCATATAAATGTGTATTCACTGGAAGCTTTATTTACCAAAAGTGATGTGGTTGTGTGTTGTAATGATGTAATTGTATATTACACTTTTAGAGTTGTGTATATTAAACTTATAATGCAGTTGTGTATTTTAATAATGATTTTTCCAAAATGTTCTCCAACCAAAATATGCAATAGACAAACTAAACCATATTAAATAATATTATATTCAACTTATAAAATTTTAATAATAATTTATATAAATTAAAGATTTCTTGAACTTGTGTAATAAATGATACAATTGTGTATTAAAATGATATAGTTATGTATTAAACTTATAATGTTGTGTATTGAACCTACACAGTCCAATATAAATAAACAACCCAACATAATAACTAAGAAGTACCATAAAATGGGAAGGGAAATTTATTTATATGATATGAATTCACTTCACATAATGCTATTCATCATCTCTCTAAAACAAAAGAACACATTTTAAGAAGTATCATTCTCTACACATTTCTCTCACGTAGTCATCTCCTAATATATTAATTTAGTCATACGTGACAGATTGCTTGACAAGTTTGTTGTGGATTATGGATTTTTTTTTGTTTTCTTTTCTTGTGATTATAGGAGTTTGAGTTGAATTAAAATTTACATATGTCACAAACTCGGAATAAACAATTTGGAGCAATAGGGAATATACACTAGTGTCTGAATATAGAAATGTGCCAGGAATACACACTAGGGTCTGAACTTGTGTAATAAAATGATATTGTTGTGTATTGAAATGATATATTTGTGTATTAAACATATATTGTTGTGTATTGAACGCATACAGATGTGTATTCAATGGAAGTTTTATTTAAGAAAGTGATGCAATTTTGTAGAGTTTCAAAAACATTCGAAGTGAATATCAGTCAAGAGAATAGCCAAAAGAGCCGAAGCCCAAATTTTGCTTTCTAGAGGCAGGATATCTTCTTTGCATTGCAACCATCGAAGAAGTAGAAGTTACACAAAATAGGCTATACCACTCTCAACATCGACAAGAGGTCGCTGGAGATAAGCACATTAGAATTGACACAAGGTCAAATTGGAAAAGGGGACTGAACCTGCTTTATGATTATAAATTTTGAAATATTACAGTTGTGTAAGGCAATATGGTCAAACTTCGATATTGCAGACAATAATTTAAAGAGGAACGATCGCTGAAAAGGAGTATCTTGTGTACTAGCATAGTTGAATTTCCTTTCTTACAACTATCTTCTGAAGCTGTAAATTAAGTAATAATAAAATCATTAACCAACTAAACAGAACGAGAAGCAAAAGACATCTCTCTCTAAATATTAAATGGCTCCATTCAAAATAAATAAAAACACATGAAAACTTGGACATAAAAGTTAAACAGACCCATCTAACTGCTTGGCTTTGTCATATGTTTAATATTTCTAAACAGAAATTGAGAGCTCCCAATTGGGCGACCAAAAGGTAAGATGAAGCAAGGGAAGATGCAGCTTTAAGTCTCCTTCCCCTCCATATTCCGATCAGATCTTATCAAGTTTGTTGGACTCCTTCCCCTCCATCTTGAAGTCGAAGCCGCAACGGTGGTGCTTGGGGTAGTAGTGGGTTCCGCAGAAGGTCTCCCGGCAACGGAAGCCGACGAGCCCCACCTTCTTCCGGCAGGTGGAGCAGCGCTTGGGCTGCTGCGGAGGCGGGATGGGATCAACGGAGGATAAGGAGGAGGAAGGTTGAGAAGGAGGAGATGTGTTGGTGGAGGGAGTAGGAATGGATCAGGTGAGGAGACGAGATGTGTTGGCATCTTGAGATGGAGATTACCATATTATCTTTTGATTGTATAAATTGTATGTTGGATAAACCAACCATTGGATCTAGATCTAAGGGAGGAAAATATAGGGTCTCATTTTTTTAGAATGAGACTTGGTCTCATTGTAATATTTCTGTATATATATAATAATAAGAATAATTTAATCCGAAAAAAGGAAAATAAAAATACGTAGACGAATATTCCGCTATCTTAATTCACACCTTAAGCCCACCCTTTTGCAACGGAAAAGTAATATAAACTTAGAGCATGCTTAACCACTAGGGTGAACCCCACCCCACCACACCCGCCACGCTGGATTCCCGCCCAATCCAACCTACCACCTCTGCGCCACGACACCCACCCTGGCGGGAAATCGTGCGCCACCTCACGATTTCACGCCAGGGTGGGAGGAGAAATTGGTTGGGTGGGGGCACATGTCCCCCATTCGTTTACTTTAATCATTATTTTGTTTTAAATGTTTATAAATTCATTTTAAATTGTTTTTTCAAAAAAACTGAAAATATGTTTTTTATTTGTTTTGATTTTGTAGATTTTTTTGTTTTTTTAAATATTTTACTCAAGATTGATATCCAAATGACGTGAATGAGAAAAAATATAAGGTGGATGGGATAGCCCGGGCGTGCTTTAAAAAAATTAGGTGGGTTGGGTGAGTTGACATGGCAGCGAGAGAGAGTCGGGTAAGAGTAGCTCAGGCATGATTATTTATGGTATTAGAAAGACACTAAATACTCCACAGGCATGCATACAGGACACGGTGAAGGAGCCTCTTAGATGGCTTTTGGCAACAAAAAAAATTAAAAGATACACATACATTTAGTACACCTTACATTCAGTTTTTTTTACTTGTATACACCTACAACGTCAACAGGACCCACGTCGTAACCCCTCCGTAACCCCCCGTAACCACTCAGTAACACCTCCGTCACAGTGTCACAATCCCCGAGTAAAACACAAAAAGCTCGATGACAGAAACCTTAAACACGTCAAATTCCTTTTCCTCAATCCTAAATCCCTAAATCCCCGAATATTGCCTCCAACATCCCAAAATCTCCATACCAAGCTCTAAATCCCAGCTTCTCCTACCTTCGTCCTCATAATCGGCTTTACGTTCTCTGGACCACTGATAGTTGTCTCAATCACCTTCGCACGAAGACTCTAGTTAGGAGCTCAGTCGCGTTGCATTCACCCGCAATGGTGCACACCAGAAGCGGATTGATTGGAAAACGGCGCTAGTAAGTTCCTTGTCTTCACTTTGTTTTCTAGGTAGGATTAGTTCGATTTGAACTCCTATTGCCCATATTCTTGTTTCTACTTACACTTTGTTTGTTTTTGGTTGTTGTAGCAAAAGTGATCTCAGTGGTAACCTTAAGTTGAATTTGCTCTGTGGGGGTAGTTGGCGTAATCAACCCCCTGCATTGAACCACAAAGCTGTTAATGTCGCCAACAAATGCGCGCATCTCCAACATTTCTCCGTTGATCTTGTCAACTTTGCTTTAAATTACCCTTAACCTTTCCATGATTGCCTCCTAGAGCTGTTGAGATGAGGGGTGTTCATCAGTTGGAGTCTCCTAAGAGTCCAACCATCGGAAGAGGGAGCACTTCCTCTTGTCTGCTCGCCAGTAGTTCGGACAACGAACAAATTGACGACCGTAAGACCTCTGCTGCCTTGAGGTGTAAACCTTGCATGTCAAGCCACACTCGCAAAGGGGAAGGGGCTCCACGATAGTAGTGTTGTTCGACGACTTTGGCATGTGGGACGTGTTCCAGGAACCCGAAGTAGGGACACCAGAAGGTAGTGACCAATCGGATGGGCTTAGGGTCGGGACAGGGCTCTGGTATGACTTAGGGTTTGAGCTCTCAAGTTTGATGGAGAAGTAGGATGAGGATGAGTGAGAAGCCATCAAGATGAGGACGGAGAGAGTATTGCGCTAACATTTAGGATTTTAGGGGTTCGTTTTATTCGATGGAAGCACTGTGACAGAGGTGTTACAGAGTGGTTAGGAGGGAGTTACAGAGGGGTTACAACGTGGGCCCCGTTGACGTTGTAGGTGTATACAAGTAAAAAACCAAATGTAAGGTGTACTGAAGTAAATATGGAAAATATGGGTGTAAATCAGTGATTGACATATTTTGTAGGCGTACCTAAGTAAAAACCCCATTTGTATATAGATGCATATACAACAAAAGAATAGAGATCGGGACTACGAGTTAAAAGGACATAACTTAAGAAAATAATGGAGCAACGGGATGAGGTCTATCCAGGCCATCAATTACATCCAAATGATTTCTTCTTTCAGATCGACGTTCCTTTGTTCTACTAGACTCCTTGGTGGGAGAACTGCTAGCGCTTCTGCTCAAACCCAATATTCTCCTGCTCTGTTTTTCTTTCGAGATAAGGTGGCCCTGGCTTTTACTTCTTGCTATGACTCGTTTCCTGCTACTCGCACGTTCCAACAATTGTTTATCCTCCTGAGAAAGGTGGAAAATAATGATTTCATCGCCATGAACTTTTCTCTTTGCTACTGTGGAAAATAACGCAGCTTTCCGAGGAGGGTCCTTCCCAATCTTGGAGGAGTTGACTCCAAATCCTTTGCTTTTCGCCTGTTCCACCAGATGATGTAGCCACACCACTAGCTGTAGTATGTACTCTTCGGTTTTATCCTTATCGGCGTGAAAAAGTGTCTGAATGCGGAACATGCTGTTCTGGGCACTCGAGTGCATGTTAAAATCATTGCTGTAGAAGAACGAAAAATATCACCTTCTGTATCAGATTCAATTGCAATTTCACCTTACAAGTATAAGCCATGATGGTTCAGCAAAGACAAGAACAAATAAATTTACTACTAACATCTAGCTGACAGTACAAAATCACTAGTTGTAGTTTGAAACCATAGTATACGCAATTCAGTACAAGATCAGCCATTTTGGGCATTATAATTTGCATGAATCTAAAGTATTGAGTAAATTGGTCCTCATAATTGGACCACTTGATATGGTTTGATAACTAAAGCTGCTCCAGGTAAGAAAAAACCTAATTATAGGCAAGAAAAAATGCTTACCTCGTATTAGCCCATTCTCCAACCCATCCAAATCCTTGATGTGCCCTAAGATTTTTAAAGAACAAATAAGCAATGTGGTACACCATAAGCAAAAGACTGCTGTGACCATATAGAAATACACAAAGAAGATATTGGAGTTACTTTATTGTGTTTTCAGCCATAGGACCAATCCATTGGAGAATCTTTTGCATTTCAGCTTTGATAATAGACACTGAGAGCTGCAAATTGGAAAACAAGCTGTCCAATTAGGCCCATGAAACAGAACTTCACAAGTTCAATAACAAAGAACCCAAGATCACCAGTTAATTGTATGATAGTTTCATTAGTAACAAAAGTTTAGGTGTTTAACACCTCGGTCTGTCCGGTTTCTTCAACTCATTCCAAGATTCACTACAACATTTTGTTTCACCAAGCCATTTTTTTGTTCGGATAAAGAGATGGAAAACATGCTTGCACGAGGTGCGGTAGCCATGATACAAATACAATTTATGTTATAGTGCTAAGACGTGAAAATGAAGTAATACTAGCTATTTTTCTAAGATTAGACCAATAAGTTTACGACTTCCTAAATGGAAAAGTTAGCGTGACTACATGAGAACAAATCATAAAGCACACAGTTCTTTAATTGCTTTTATAAAATCAACTATACCTCCGCTGGAACAGAAAATGACTGTAAACGGGAGCGCAGAGCTTTCTTCACACCCATTGGTATGCTTCGATAGAGTAAATCCCTTGTACTTGGAGGGAGAGGCACTGGACGGGACACCTAAATATAAACCACTATGAGTAATTCAATGATGTGAATCATGACCATGGGTAAACAAACAATTGACAAGTAAACGTAATAATAATAAATACTGAATTTCGTACTCACAATGTTGTAAACCTTGTTAATCACATTAGCATAGTGCAGTGCAAGGCCTGCAACCCCTAGCCTCGGTGGGCCATGAAGTGGTGTGGTGTTGTTGGTATGAGCACCTATATCATAAAATGGTGTAACTGATTATAGTTAAACATTATAAAACAAAAAAAACACTTCAGGATAGTAGTGAAGAATGAGAAATCAGTGGCATAATCCTTGGTTACTATATAGGAGACTCTTATTTCTATTATTCATCCATATTTAGTGTGCTCAGTGGTAGCTTCAATGTTTATTGTTGAAGGTGATCCCAAATATAATGGCTATATAATCATATATGCTGCAAAATTTCATTTTCCTTATTTTTTGTGTCAAATAATCACCTACAATATAGATGTAGATAGAGATTATGATATTGTTGTGAAAATTGAAATCTACAAATACTTTGGATTTGGACACGAAGTGGGGAAAATAATCTCGTAACCATAATCCATACATCAAGCAGCTCTTTGAGAACATACCAACAACGTAAAAAGCCTCGTTAATTTCTTTATGTAGAAAGACGACAACATCAACCAGCTTCTCCACAATCTGCATAAAACATGTAATAAAAAATGTCAAGGTTATGCTCCAACAATTTTGCAACTTTACAGCAAAATAAATTGCTTTAAATTGAAATGTGTGGAATGGGGTGATTCACGTGTCAGAATCATTATTTTTTATGAGTTCATTCCTAACCTATTACAACTAGTTTGGAATCAAAAGACCTGTGGTTGCTGTCGACAATTAGATAAGTTGCTTGAAAGATTAAAAAGGCAATCCCAATGCACAAGGCTCCCCATCTTGCAAAATTGGGGAAGGTGTGTATTTTGCTCACGGTCTTTCCCTTACTTTTTGTAAAGAGATTGTTTTTGTCATAATAAACTGGCAAGGAGGTTGTACACGATATTTTTTGTGAGAATGTCAAGTTGCAAATTCCACTTAAGTTGTTTTAAGTCCATATCTCTTTGTTTTAGTAATGGACGAGGTGACAAAAAACATACAATGTGAGGTTCCATGGTGTATGCTTTTTGCGGATGATGTAATATTAATTGACGAAAGTAGGGTAAGTGTGGAGAGAAAATTAGAATTATGGAAAAATACTTTAGAAACAAAATGTTTTAAACTAAGTAGATCGAAAACTGAATATATGAAGTGTTGTTTCAGTACTGTTAATACCGAGGAAGAGGATATTATATTAGGTGGGAAAGTGATGCGTAGAAAAGATATTTTTAGATATTTTGGATCAATACTTCAAAAAGATGGGGAGATCGATGAAGATGTTAACCATAGGATTAGAACAGGATAGATGAAGTGATGACAAACCTCATGTGTCTTATGTGACAAGAAAATTCCACTTAAGTTAAAAATAATAATTATAGAACCGCAATAAGACCTGCAATGTTATGGTACAGAATGTTGGGTCATTAAAAGATAACTTATACAAAAGATGAGTGTATCTGAAATAGGAATGTTGAGGTAGATGAGTGACCATATGCGAATGGAACGGATTAGAAATGAAGACATTCGTGAGAGAGTTGGAATTGCTCCAATGGAAGAAAAAGTTATACAACACAGACTGAGATGGTTTGAACATGTACAAAGAAGACATTTGGATGCACCTATAAGAAGATGAGTATTAAATCGGATCGAAGACACAAAAGGAGGAAGATGTAGACCACGATTCACTTGGAAATAAGCGGTCAAAAGAGATCTAAAAGATTAGAATGTGTCTTGGGAATTTGCATTGGATAGAAACGCGTGGAAAAATACAATTCACGTGCCTGAACTGTGACTCTTTAGAGTTTCATTTCCAGCATACCCCAACTAGTTTGGGATTAAAATCTTTGTTGTTGTTGTAAGGTCAAGTTGCAAATTATAGGAAAACAAAAACTAATTTTTTTTTGAACTTTCCATGAAAGATTAAGAGAGGTTTATGATTTAAGATCTTCATGAAAGATCCACTTGGAGAACCAAGAGAATTTTTTTCAGGAAAAGAAGGTTGATTTGCTCATTTAGGAAATCATTATCTGAACTTTTTCGGGCGTCCAAAAAACCTTAATAATATCACCAGCTTCTAATTATATTCTTCAGATATAAGTTAAAATGGGAGCACCTCATATCCACTACCTCTTCCAAATTTTTTGACCAAAGTGATTTCTTTCTCAGATTTGTGACAAGCTTCTTTTGATGTTTTACTTCACTGTGCAAAATTGTCAAACTCTCACCTGCAAATGATAAAACAAGAGAGTTAGCTAAATTGTCAAACTGTCAGAAATAAGGTGCTCAAAACTCACATTCCCAAGAAGTTATTTCACCACTGTCATTATATGAAAGCTATTAGTAATCCACGCATTTTGAAAGATAACAGTTGGAGGCCGACGTGATGGACATTTAAAAGTTGGCAACAATATCAGCGTTTGAAATTCATCATTCAAGTCTCACACAATTATGTTATGCATAATTATCTTCTTAAATTCATAACAGAAATCTAATTATTTAATTACTTGTCCATTCACTCAAAAAGTAGAGACAACACTTCATTTAGGTGTTACTGTCGAGATTTCCAGTCAAGGAGCAAGACATCATTCACAAATTTCTCTTTGGTGAAACACATGAATATCCACAGGTTCACACCCATATAGTCCTTAAGGTTTATAGATTTTAAACAACCGAGTTCAAAGTTTTGTTTTCTCAATGATTTGTTTTCTCAATGATTTAAGGCTACCGATTTGCTGAACCATAAAAGAGATAATGAAATGGTCTTTAGGGAATAACATGAGGCTCTGACATTGTTCAAGAAATCAACATAAATTGTTCTGGGAAAATTGTTTTGGGAAACTATTGAATACAAACCTTCACATACAATTTGCTAACCTTGAAGCAATATCAAGTTATCTACCAACAATAATTGGTACGTTTTGTTCCTCTATATGTGCTATAAAACATTTTTTGAATGACCCAAAACAATGCAAAAGGAAAATATTTTGGCCCTTGCAGATAAATACTGAACCTGGGTGTGTACCTATTGGTTTGCTTCTTAATTATCCTTTCATGACCTTCAACAATTTTTATACCAAAAATGAACGATTATAAACTCAGTATTTGAAGTTTCACACAACAATTGTACTCGTTAATACAACCTGTCCAAACTCTAACTATGGTAGTATAAATTACTAGGTAGTATATGCATTCATCCATGAAATATATTTGCTCCTACCTCTCCGGTCCACAGGAAGAGACTCTTCTTCCTTAACCCGTCGTTTATAATCCTGTTCAAATCTGTCTAGCGCGTGAGACTCATGGTACAGCTCCTACCATGAAAAATAATAAAATTGAAGCATATGCCATGTAGCAGAATTTCGATGTCCAAAAAAGATTGAATGTTAAGTTAAGTGAAATTTATTTTCATACTCACAGAAGTTTGTTGAGCCAAGCTTAACAACTGCAGCATGATTGTTTCTGCTTCTTCTCTGAGGTTTTCCTTGGGTGTAGGATCGAAATCTAATCTGATTTTTACCAGACAAAGAAATTAAACAAAGGTTGTAAGCAAATAGCGGATGAATTGCAAAGAAGAACTCAATAAGATCTACCTTACTTTTGAAAATAACGAGCCAAGTTGTGCCACTGGGGATCTTTACATCGGTCTCCAAATCTTGCTACTTCAACGGAGAAGACATGAAACTCTTCCCTATAAAGGAAAACATTCCTTCAGTCTTGGCCATTAGAATCATGTAAAGTCCGCAGAAAATGTACATATAAAGTTTTTTAGAAGATTTTTTTTTAAAAAACTACGCCCGATGAGACCTTTTATCTGCAGCAACAATGCTTAACAGTTCTTTGGAGTTCGTGGAGACTAGCTTTTGCACTCCTTCTGAAGTTAAAACCTCTTTCTTCAGAAACTCCATGTTCTGCTCTGAAAGTGACTGCATAAGAGCAGACCCCTTGGCGATGGTGTTAGCAACCTCATATGCTAGAACATATATTTTATTTCCTCCAGCAGGAACTCCAGAAAAAAATCCACTGTTAGGATTTAAATTCGACACGCTGCTTCCAAAAGTATCCAAAACTTCAACAGCTTTATCCAAACCATAATTCCCAGCTCTTCCGAAAAGAGAGCTCTTATCTTGAACCTGAAAATAATAGCTAAGTGCTTTCATTAAGGGATAGTGAAACACCATAAATTCAGAAAGATGAAAATTTAAAAAGGGCAAAATTAGTTCTGCATCTAGATTTTTCCTAGAAAATATGAAACAGCAAAAAATGGTCTGCTACTGCAGTAAGAGAATGGAAAAAGTGCATCACAGGCTCACGGCTATTCAGAAGAAGTCCCAATCAACAATATCCAGATGGACAATGTGAACTAAGTCCCAAATTATTACAGATTTGTTCGGTTAGACTTCATATTCTAAAGCCCCGTTGTGAATTCTGTACACATTAAGCATGCTAGTCCTTGGGGGAAATGCATATTATGCCAAAAGGTATGAGCTAAATATAAAAATTAAGTAGGGAGACCACTCTCTCCATGACAATGATTGTAATAAATTGATGCCTAGAGTTCAAGGAAGCGACTTTCTTGACTACAATAAGTAGTCGAATAATGAATATCAGGTTTCAAGGTCGCCAAAGGAACCAACACCGACTAAGCAAGTCACGTAAACAGACTATTTAGTGGCACGTCTTAGCCACTGGTTTGATGATAATTGTGGAATTTTCTGTGACCACACTAACAGCAGATGCCCACACATATCCAATACTGTCATCTGCAGTAAGATTTAATAACGGGACAGACGGATACTAGGAGGCATGTGGCCGATGAAGCATTCAAAGACATCACTAATACTGTGCACATCTTCAAATTTCTTAGGCAGAATTCAGTGCTGGTTCCACTGAAGGGAGCAAAAAACAATCAAAGGAAATGAGCATCTTCTAAAGTACTTTCCACTGCTGAAGACACCGCTTTCAGAGGTCAAGAAAAAGTCTCTTTTGTTGCCACACTAAAATTATCCATTCATCCATCCAATCATCCCCAAGATTAGAAAATCGAATATCGATGTAAATCATTGAGAATCAATCGAAAAGGAAGGGGGGAAAGTAAAAAGAAACCGTTTTGTGGTTGTCGACTAGTCTGATCTCGCCGGAATCGAAGGGCTTAGCGGGCTTCCGATCAAAAACACGGAATCCAACGGCGGCATCGGACGGCACGACGTAGTCGGCGAAGGAGAGGGTGTCGACCTCCTCGACCTTCCTTCTCTTGCAGATGATGCAACCCATCGAGATCGATCCGATCGCTCAAAGCAAACCCTAGAAACAGGAGGAATGGGTGGGATTAATAGAGAGTGGGGAGAAAAGGAGAGGGAAGGGCAAGTATTTTATTTGGGTGGTTTGGATTCGCCATTTCGGCGTTGCTGTTGACTTTTTTCCTCGTCTCATTAAAGATTTGAATAAACTAGTCTAGTGTGTGGACCTTTTTTATTTTTTTTTCCTAACGCGGCTTTTGGTGGCAGCGGGCCCACTACCTAATTTACCTTTCCGTCCATTCCACGTTATTAATTAATCAATATTATTACCATTCTGTTTTTCACAAAATAAGAATCAAATACAAGAGTTTAATACCCGGAACATGTGTTATGCTAAAAATATAAGGAAAATGATTTATGCACTTTTGTAAGGACGTTCGTAACATGGAAGGACATGATTCATTTAATGGTGTTGTCAACTTAGAGTTGTTTTGTGTTTTCAATGTCGAATAATTTGTATTTTCAATGCATGACATGTTGTGTTTTCAAATTCCAATAGAAGACAATTTGTATTTCCAATGCAAGACAATTTATTTTCAATGCATGACGAATGTGTGTCATACATTGAAAATACAATATGTTTTGCATTGGAAACACAATATGTCATGCATGAGAATCATTTTTCTTACATAATAAAATAAAAATGTAAATAATGACATAAATGATGACGAGGGGCAACACATGACATCCATGTATCAAGACTCAAAATAGAATACATGGTGGAAGATTTCTATTTGTTTTTCTACTACCTAAACAAAACTTTATCGTCGACTATCAACATTTGTATTTCTTTTTCAGCTAATCAAAATCCTAGAATCTAGACCGCAGAGGATTAAATGTTGTCTTCCAAATCCAACTTTTACTGCTTTCAGTGTATCATGCAAGCCTATACAAGATTTTCAAACTTATACAAGTTTTTCTTCACGCCTGATGTAGACTAGTGGCCCAGTGGAAATTACTGTAGATTGATCCCTAATTTGTTTTCACGTGCAGGTAAGAATGTAAGATAAGGGCTTGAGGTATGACATGGCTCTTCCTGAAGACGCGGGTCTTGATCGTTTCATTGCTAATTGTGTGTGGCGACTCTCCCATCCGACATCTGCTCATATGCACGAGCTTTGGCCAAGGATCAGTGGGAAACCTGAATGTTTTGTTATAAACAAGGAAAGGAACATCGAACAACCTTGTTCTAACCCTTCGCAAGTTATCTAATATTCCACTAGAGTCTTGATGTAAGAATTGATAATTCAGTTTAGCTATTACTTTTCTAGGTTCATAGGTATTGTTTTAAATAATTTTGGCTATTACTATTTTGTTGTATTTTTGTATAATAAATTCTCATTTTCAGGCATAAAACTGTGGTTGTTATAATCGTGCATATCCGACAAAAAAATTCTGAATCCTCCACTAATCCACTGCCCACAAATCGAACGTAAAATGACACATTCAAGTATCTACAAAAATATCTTCCATCCACTTCGTGGGAGGAAGTAGATTTCCCAGCTGCAATCTCATTTTAAATGGTTAACTATTACTAAGTAAGAATCTTGGAGATACGGATTTGTTGAGCAAACCAGTGGGCAATGTTCCTATATTTTAAAGTACAATCCGGGTCTATTACGACTTAGAAAAATGGTTAGATGACGGTTGAATGATGTAAAGATGCATGAGCAAATTAATTGGATTGGAAACGTAGGACACATTTGGAGGGACTATTTTGTATATAAAAAAAGATTAATAATCTCGACAACATCGGGGAGAAAACTCTCCTTGGTGGAAGTCGACTTCTGATCTCCGATCTCATTTTAATGGTTGGTTCTTTAGGAGTTTTCTTTCTTTCTTTAAATTCTACAATACAATAATCTTTTTGCTCCTCTCTTTTGAAAAAATTAGGAATCTTCCCAGCGAGCTATAGATCAGAAATTGGTAGATATATACAAGATTTAAAATGCTCGGTCTTAGCTTCGGTTTATTTAAAATACCACAAGGAAGTGGTTATATACTTAAATATGTGAAAATGATGCATATTGCATATAGATTCTATCTAAATAGAAGAGATGGAACATTACAGAAGTTAATGATGTGACTTGATAATACAAATATTGCGGGCTAATACAAGTAAATGGTCTTTCTTGTGAGGCTAGACGTCAAACCAAACATTATCAAACAGCGACTGTACATATAAATATAGTTTTCCCTCAAATAAATTTTTTTTATATAGTTACTCTATCATGTGAATGCAATTAATTTCCAGAAGATGCCATATTGTTTCAAATTCCGCAGGCTCTTATCTATCTATCTTGCAGAAGTGGTAATGATGCCATGCAAGTCTCCCACTCTTGAACAAAGTCAATGTCGACTTTTTGACCGGAACTACTCTTTCAAATCGGAACAAGGAAGATTCGTGCACAACTCTCCCGTACACAACTTCAAACTATGCTCTCATTCATTTGATTAAGATGGAGAAAAGGCATCGCTACAACAAAACAAAACAAAACAAAAAAGTTCTGGGATAGAATGTTCAGTGTATATTTGACAACTTGTGTTTCAAAATTAATGGTTCTACGCCAGACATCGCCCAGCTGGCTAGATGGTTTTGTGCCTGGTGGGTATTTGATGATGGTCTATTGTTTTGTTCAACTGGTCAACCTCGAAATATTACTTCAATTTGATGTGTTGGCTATATATACTTAAAAATGCCAGTTATAGTCGTTACGTGTGATAAGGTTGTGGACCTTGTGGTAGCTGTTGTATCATATATGTAAGGAATGACTTGTTATTAGATTATCGGGCCAGGTTGATGATCCAACTATCCGTTAGGGTTTAAGTATATAAAGTAGACTTTTGTTTTCTACTCTCTCATCTAAGTAATCGAGAGGGTTTTCCCTAATTCAATGCAACTTCATATTGATGGAGCTTCGTGTGTTCTTGATTGCTTAATGTGCATGGACTCAATCATGAATCTTAACAAGGAGGGCGAAATTTGTGCGGGAGTGGGTCGAGAAAGTTTATAGCATTGCCATTGTATCAGGTATATTAAAACTCAATTGTATCAAAATAATTTCACGTGATCCAACACGATCACTCATATTTGTACATGACAAGTGAGAGCTGGTACTTAGCTAAGGATGGAGCTACATAGAGACAAGGGGGTCATGGTCCCTCAAGAATTTTGAAAATCCTTTCGTAACTTAAATTCGACTAAAAGTCCAATTCCACAAACATACAGCTGTGTGGTTTTAAGTTCCCTACACTTCCTTAAAATAAAAACTTCTATTAAATCCGATACGAGAGTTGTAGAGGAAGAAGAAAAATATGTATTTGTTGATTGCTTTTTTTGTTGTTTTTACATACGTGAATACCAAAATATATATGTTTACATAGCCGTTAGCATGAAGATGTTGTATGTGATTTCATTCCCTTGAGGAGATGTTGTCATAGAGAAGATTGAGCGATGATGCTTCCCAACGGTCATGTCTGAATAAGGTAAGATTCTCAACACGCCCCCTCAAGTTGGGTCTGGAATAAGTTGATGGATCCCAACTTGTGAAAAATATTTGAAAATGTCTTGTGGTCGATGGCCTTTGTGAAGATATATGTGAGTTGATCTTTGTTGAAAACGTACGGAACTTATATTTGCTTTGACTGGATTTTTTCTCTGATGAAATGACAGTCAACTTCTATGTGTTTAGTCCTTTCATGAAAGATAGGATTTGAGGTGATATGTCGTGTTGCATTGTTATCACAAAACATATTCATTGGTTCCTGAGTGTTGATGTTCATATCTTTGAGTAACTGGTTGAGCCAGATTAATTCGCTAGTGGTGGAACCATAGCACGGTATTGCACCGGATTGGGCAACAATGTTTTGCTTTTTGCTCCTCTAAGTAACTAGGTTGCCTCCTACAAAGGTGCAAAAGCCAGTGGTGGATCTCCGATCATGGCTCTTTGCCCAATCTGCATCAGAGTAGCCAATTATTGAATTAGAGTTGTTGTTTTTCATCCAAAGTCCTTACCCCCGGAGTATTCTTAAGATAGTACAAGATCCTATTTATGATGTCTAAGTGGTGAGTGTGAGGAGAATGCCTGAATTGACTAACTATACATACAACATAAGTAATGTCAGGACGAGTGACAGTGAGATATATTAGTTTACCAATGAGTCTTTGAAATTGACCGACGTCATTAGGGGTGTACCGTCGATGGGTCCTATTTTTTTGTTGGTTTCAATCGGTGTGTTTACAGGTTTAGCACCTATTTTACCTGTTTATTTGAGAAGGTCTAGAATGTATTTCCTTTGAGAGAAAAATACCTTTTTTGAGTAGGCAATTTCAATTCCAAGGAAATATTTCATGTATCCTAAATCTTTTTTGTCAAATTTGGATTTCAAATAACTTTTTATTTTATTTATTTCTTGATCGCTATCTCCAGTTATTATAATGTCATCTACATATATAAGTATTATGGTTGTGATATTATGACTATGTTTAGTGAACATTGATGCATCAGCAGAGCTTTTCAAAAAACGTACAGAATGAGAGAGTGACTAAGTTTGGCATATCATGCTCATGGTGATTGCTTTAGTCCATATATGGACTTATGAAGCTTGCATACCTGGTGGGGAGTTGTGGTGTAACCTGGAAGAGGAGTCATGTAGACGTCTTCTTCAAGATTTCCCTGCAGAAATGCATTTTTTACATCCATTTGGAAGATATTCCACCCTTTATTTATAGTTATGGATAGAAGAACACGAACAATGTTCATTTTGGCTACGAGTGCAAAGGTTTCTATGTAGTCAAATCCGTAGGTTTATGTGTACCCTTTCGCTACGAGGCAAGCTTTATATCTCTTAATTTTTCCATTACTATGATATTTGATTTTATAGACCCATTGACATCCAACGGGTTTTATACCTGCTTGTAATGGGACTAGGGACCAGGTTTTGTTGGCTTCTAAGGCTCCTAGTACTTCTTTCATGGCTTTAACACAATTTAGATTTCCTAATGCTTCATGATATGATGTGGGTTCCTTATTATTGTCTATTTGGGTTAGGAAAGTTTGAAAGTCATGAGATAGATGGTTGTAGGACAAGTAGTCCTGAATGGGGTAGGTAACATGTGACACGATATAATCATTAAGTCTGGTAGGAGTGCGAGATGGACGTGTGGATCTCCTTGGTGGAGGTTCATCTTCATTTCCCCCTTCGTTTCCAACAGGTGGATATTGTGGAATATCTTCGACTTGTGGTGTGAGAGTAGGATCTTGCATGCCATCTTCTTCTTGCGGAGTGCATGGAGAATTCAGAGGTATGTTGAACAAGTCCATGGTGGGAAGTGGAATGGCAGCGGAAGGATCGTAGTCTTTGTCGGGAGCGAAGAATGGCTCATTCTCAAAAAAGGTTACATCTCTAGAAACATACATTTTACAATTTTTGGGGTTCCAACACTTGTACCTTTTTTTCTAAAGGAATATCCCAAAAAATACATTTGACAGAATTGTAATCTAGTTTATCCTCCCGTTTCCTGTGAACAAAATAAATACATTCAAAAAATTTAAGATGTATCAATCTTTATTTTTTTATTGTGCAAGATTTCCAATGGTTGTTTATTATTAATTGTAGGACTAGGGAGACAATTTATATATACGTTGCAGTGAGAATAACATCAGACCAAAAGCGTATGGGAACATTATTTTGAAAAAGTAGGGAACAAGTAACATTTAAAAGATGTCGATTTTTTCGTTCAAAAAACTCATTTTGTTGAGGTGTATTAATGCATGTGGTTTGATGAAAAATTCATTTTTGTTTTAACAGGTTTTGAAACACATTACTCATATATTCAGAGACATTGTTAGATATAAAAAAATGAATTTTGGCATTATACATGTACTCAACAAATGCAACAAATTCACTAAAAACTGTGTAAGCATCTGATTTTGTTTTTATTAAATAAATCCACGTAGTTTGAGAGAAATCATCTATAAAGCTGATGAAATACCGAAAACCATTATGATAGTCTACAGGAGCAAGTCCCCAAATATCAGAATGAACTAATTCAAAGGGAATTCGAGTTTGAGTAGTAGAATTAGAAAAAGGTAAACGAATTTGTTTTGATAAGTGACAAATATCGCATAAAAGTTTGGATTTAAGCAAAGGAAATGAACATTTTAATACTTTAGAGGATGGGTGACTCATCCTTTTGTGCCAAAGTTCATGATTATTGGAGGACCCAACATGCAAGACTTTATTAAACGATTCAAGAACATACAACCCATTTGAGAGAGTGCCTCTACCAATCATCCTCCTTGTGGTACGATCCTGAAAAATGACGTCATGAGGGGTAAATATAATATTACAATTAAGTATTCTAGTGATCCTGACAACTGATAGTAAGTTTGTGCCAAAATTAGGAACATACAAGATTTTACCTTAAATTTTGTTAATTAACTCTGCATCTCATGTGTCTTTAATCTCTACTTAATTACAATTTACAATTTGCTACAGTAACAAATTTATTTAGTAATATTATATTATTTTTTATATTTTTTAACATAGTAGGATCTCCAGTCATATGATCAGTAGCCCCAGAATCGATAATCCAGTGTTTCATATTAGCTTTAACTCCTGAAAGGGCATGAAAGAGAGTCAAGTTTTTGTTCCATACCTAATAGATTACCTGTTCTGGGGTAGTCCTTTGCAAATACTCATTGAGGTGGCCCACCAAGGCACTTATCTGGTTCAGATCTGGAGCTCCACCACCTGATCTCATCAACCCGTTTAGCAGGCTTCGTCCATTTAAGCCCAGTCTGTGTCCATGCGAGATCGGTTCGGAAGAGAACCTGACTTGACGATCCAGAGTATAAAGTCCTTTGTTGTTTCCAAATCCGTCATTCGTGTTAGGGTTAGGGTTCTGGACGTCTGAGTGGCCACCGTCGTCTCTGGGTTGGCTGGTGTTGCCATCGGCGATCCCTTCCACCATATTAGCTATGGCGTTTCTTTCTTCGTTCTTGGGTGGCCTAAGATGAGGAAAAAGAAACCAACAAGAATTTTATTATGTCTTGGTTTCTTACAGTTCTCGCAATGCTCGTTTGTTTTGTTGCCGAATCGCCTTTTCGTGTTGTTATTGCTCTGAGCCTGGTTACGACCAACGATGAAGGTCTGATTTTCGGAGTTTGTGTAGGATTTCGTGTCCCTATGTATGTATATATTTAAAAAAAAATTAATATAACATACAAGATCGATTTCATACTTTCAACAATTTTATATACATTACTTTGTGTTTATTCTAATATCATGCAATCCTACATATATTAAAATAAATCACAAAGAGAGAATCATACCCAAAGGTTCTCTAAACCCTTTCGAAGATCCGAAGTCGCGTTGCCCATTGAATCGCCCGCCGATTCGCCTCCAAGTGTTCACCAAACTCTAAACAAGTTTATAGAGAAATGAGCTAGGCAATCAATCTCTAATTAGGCTTAGAATCTAGCTAATAACCCCTCTTTAAGCTCCTGAGATTTTCTATCTCCAAAACTTAAATTTACTAAGAGATTTTCGTGGTGATTAAGGGAAAGATTAATGAGAGAAATAAATTTTGCATTCACATAAACAAGTAGGATGGGGAGTCCTTTTATAGTCTCCCAAAACATCATTATCAAGAACTACACTTTAGTCATGATCTTTTGTTTATTCTCTCCTAAAATTAATCTCTAATTGCCACATAAGCACCCTAAAAAACATTTTATTAAATCTGGAATTAATCCAACCCATGATCTAATTAATCTCTTAATAATTCAGGCAGAAATCGCACTGTTCGGTCGACCGAGAAATTTGCTCGGTTCACTGAACTATTCGGTTGTAACACATGTTCGGTGCACCGTGAGATAAACGGTCGACCGAATCCACATGAGAAAAATTCTCTGGAAAAATTCGGACGAACCACGTCTTCTCTTCGGTCTACGGTTGACTCACCAAAATTTCTCCTGCAACATAGTCATCGGATGACCGTGTCACCTTCGGTCTACCGAAAATACTCTTTCTCGGTTGACCGTTCACACTCGGTTAACCGAACTCGATTGTCCAGGCTATGGGAGAGCAAAACCCAGACCAAACTGGGTTTTTGGACTGGACCGGACCGGTAGGTCCGGGTTCGGTCCGGGAAGTTTTGGTTTCGCTCGGTCTGGTCCGGGTTTCAGTCTGGTCCATTTTAAAATTTCGGGTTTGGTTCGGTCCGATCTTTTTTTTGTTTTTTATTTTAAAAAAATGGTTTTTGACCGGACCAGACCGATTCGGTCCGGTCCGGTCTTCGGTCCATAGGAATTCGGTCTGGTCCGGTCTTCGGTCCGGACCCTGGACAAAAATTCGGTCTCGTCCAGTCCGGACCAAATGCTCACCCCTAGTCCAAGCACTCTAGACAATTTCGGTCAACCAATTGTGCTTACTCGTTCCCCATTCGGTTAACCGACCCGAAGATTCCCCGGTCGACCGAAACCTGAACGGTTCACTGTGTTTGACCCCGATTTTGCCTTTGTCAAATTTTGGATTTATTTTCAACAAAATTTGGTCTTTTGGGGTTTTAGCAAATTCATATCTTATGTAATATATCATCGTATGTAATATTAAATTAGTACACCCCATAATATACACACATCATATGAATTTATTATGATTCCAATTATGTCAATTCTCATGACATATTGATTTTATTCGTTCACCACATGTGTCTCTTTTTCACATGAAACCCGACACATCATATGAACTCAAAATAAAGCTTCTTGTTTCCCAGTTTTGTGGTGTGACCTATAGGAGGATGTAAGCTAAATCGACAGCGATATAAAACAATTAATATCTCAAACTATAAGCGGTATCTAGCTACACATTATAGTTACCCAATTAGTATAGATGTCTTTGTTCCACTCGAACTAAAACACGATTCATTTAGTGATGTAAGTACACCACTTGTGTCTGTCCCTTGTCTCATGATATTAAGAATATATACAAAGTAGAAATGTGTCACCTTTGTATTATATTCATTTCTTGATCTCTTTAAGCTAATTATAACTATGTAACTTAACTCAAGTTACATTGTGCACATTATAATTTTACTTTATCAAGGGGCCCACTAATATCATCACTCAATTAAGAAGGGCAACGATAATCGTTTGACTAGCTATCTTTTCCAGCACAAGTCATGTTCAACCAACTATTGTCTTTATCACTATACTCATTGATAGTTTTTGACAATAATCAAATTAAACACTTCTTGAGTGAAAAAATATAAGTCAAATTAAGGACTTCTTGAGTACCAAGATACTCAATGATGGAAGTTGAGTTTTGGCGTGTTTGGGAGATCTCTTGTTCGATTTTGAAGACATGAGCGCAAAAATTTTCGTCTTCCCATAGTGGTCTTGAACGAAGTCCCACAATTCTTTTGCGTTTTCTTTGTATAGGAAGATTTCGGCGATGTTGGGTTGCATGGACGCAAGGAGTCAGGACATGACATGGTGGTCCATCGTTTGCCATTCTTCTTGCTGTGTTTCCGTCCCTGCTCCTTCAGGATTTGCGGTCTTCCCCATGATGTGGCCAACCCTCCCTCGGCCACTTAGGGAAATGGTCACTCCCTTTGCCCAGGAGAGGTAATTGGCCCCATTCAGAAGAGTCGAAACAAGGCACTGGGATGTGGTTGTCTCTGAGTGGCTAATTCCAGTGTCGTCCGACATGATTTTGGTTTTTTTGTTTGGGTGTGGATGTTGGTTGTAGTCAGCCTTCAACCCCCTTTTATGAGGTGACGCCGATGATGACCTCCGGGAGGTTCTGAGGTTGAGAGTTTGTGGATCAACACTCTGATATCATATTAAATTTGATACGAGAGTTGTAGAGGAAGAAGAAAAATATGTATTTGTTCATTACTTTTTTTGTTGTTTTTACGTACGTGAATATCAGAATATATATGTGTTTACATAGCCGTTAGCATGAAGATGTTGTATGTGATTTCTTTCCTTTGAGTAGATGTTGTCATAGAGAAGATTGAGCAAGGATGCTTCCCAACGGTCGTGGCTGAATAACGTAAGATTCTCGACAACTTCAAATACCTTACACAGATACTGTGTTTCCACAACAAGTGTTGTCATCTGTTAAGACTTAAGTTACTTGTGTTACGCAAGTTTTATTATTTTCTTTCTTCATTATCATATCAAGAGCATTGTTAACTAAAGAGAGACATTTCATTCATCGTTAAATAAAAGTCAAGCAATTTTTTATATGTTATGGTTGGGCGAATTTAACGTTGATTTACACAAGTCTAAGTAAAAAATGGGCCAAATTTCAGAGTTAAAACTGAAAGACATACTATTTGGTCTACTAATTGATCCAGTTTTTGTCGACTCTTCTTAGTTATACTGCTACAGTTGACCTTGCATTTTTAGCTATGAAAATTATTAAAAATAGACTTAATAATGTAATTGAGGATGAAGTTATCGATGGTGAATTTGGAAATCTATGTCTTTCTATGTAACTAAGGAAATTGCAGAAAATTTGAATTATGTTCAATTACAATAAAAATTGTAACCACAAAGTAACGTCGAGCACAATTTTATATCGAAATTTTAACCTACACGTATTGGAGCATATATCATATCAGACATTTTATATGAATTGTCACCCCAGTACTCAAATCCTGGCTCCATCAGTGCCTAAAGTTAAGAATTCAAGTCGTAAATATTTTGCTTTCGCTTTCTGAGTCAAGTTCAAAAAATGGGATCTTAGTGTTTTCTGTTTCAATTACAAACTCAATAATAAGTTTAGGGCATACCTATCTTATTTTTGGATTTCCATTTGTTTATTAACATTGAACTGTGATAGATCTCAATATCCATCTAAACATTCATTACCCGGAGTTCAAGAATTGAATGTGGACGATTGAGAATTTCTCTAGCTTTGGCGCTCTGTTTTGAGTTTCATTTCATCAAAGAATAAGTATAGGCCTATAGTTCGACTTTACAATGCTATAGTGTGTATTGGATATATAAAATAGAAATGGAGATAAAATAAGAAAAATGGAGAGAAATTAAGATTTCTCCACTTTCCATGTAGAAATTTTAGAATGTGTATTCCGGGCTCAGTTTAAACTTCCATTTTCCAAGATTGAGTTTTAATATATTTCAATCGTAAATTAGACTCTCCGAGATGAGCTAAGAAGTTAACTCAGCTGTTCTACAGGCGTTTCATTACGCTTAAAAACTGTTTCCCCATCCAAACATCAAATTAAAACTCTAAGCATGAGACTCAAGATACTAATAGTGATTTCGTTCTCTCTCCCCTTATTGTACCGTCTACAAAAATTCTCAGTGAACTCTACTTTTCGTAAATAACACCACAAACCATCAAAATATATATCAAACCAGGCAAAGATATATATCTCTTTGACACTCTTTTAATATATAGCAATCGAGCTTCTTCTTCTTCTTAGTTAATTACCACACGGGGTGAAGTTGCAAATTGCATTGCCATAACGAGCTTCGCCATAATTAGCTCTTCGAAAACGCAGAGCAATGTCTAAAGCTTGTCTAGGGGACCCAAGCAAGGCCCTGTTCATGTTGAGTATGACAGTGAGTGTAGGGTAGAAGAAGTGAATGCTGTGGTGGGAGTTGAGGAGTGCAGTGGTGCCTTCCCTTAGCAATGTCCTGTAGAGATCTCCTTTGCCTTGCAGGCCCTCCCACAATGTCATGTCGAATCCGTAACGTTTCCCAGCAATAACGCCAAAAACTAGAGCTACCTTCGTGTTGGGAGAGACGAACTTCCAGTAACATCTGTGCTCTGGCGCTGTCCATGACCTAGCAGGTACAAGAAGTAGATATTGATATTAATATTATGTTCTTGTAGTATATTGACCTCTATTTTTACGTGCTTTCAAATCATGATTTAGGGAACTTCATCTTCAATACAAGCTCGCTGTCTCTTTTTTTGTTCATGTACATTGTAGTCATTACTTGCTGCTAATGAGTCAATGGGGTTTCTAAAGGTCGTGTTATATGTACTAACAAGATAGGTATGTTGGTACATATATTAAGAACTAACAAGATAGGTAATTTAAAGAGAACTTACATGTATGGACAAGCAGAAGCCCGAAGAGACGGAACCGGTGGGAGGTGCCAATCACCGGTCGGTGGTGGAGATAAAACCGGAGGAGGCAATCTCGGAGCTGAACCGGACGGTTGGCAAAAACCCCTGGGCCGGTCTGGTTGGGCCAGGAGCGGGTTGACACTGTAGAGCGAAGTCCCGAAAAAACTAAACAGCAACGAGAGACCCTGAACCAACCCGGTTCCCGATCCGCACCCGTCCGGTCCACTCACCACCTTAGCCCCGCACCGGCTCAGATCCGGGTCTCCGTTCAACCGGATCCCGTACGTGCCGAGCGGGTTCGTGGTCTGCTCCGCGTACGCCACCGTTTGCCCGTCGTAGCCCGCGCATGTCAACTCCACCTTTGCCCCTACGTTGTAAAAACATTGCAAGAAACGTTACAAAATACAAATGTAGCTTACGTAAGTTTTTTATCGCAAAATCTAAGAGGTTTTGGTAAATATACCATCCGAATTAAAGTATTAACACGACTACATAATCATTATTATTATTATTACATCTAAGAGGCTTTTCGTGGAATGATTAGATGTAAAATGACCATAACTCATGAGTTGGTAATTGTATAGTGTATGAAGTCATTATCAATGAGAACATAGGTTATGTATAAAAATATATGTATTTAAAAAAAACTGACAAAATGTAAAATTCTAACCGAAGAGTGGGTAATCGAACAAGCTCAGCTTTCCATCCCGGCATTGGTCGCAGAAGACAGTGCCAGTGACCATGACGTAAGCATCTGCCCAGTTGACGCGCAAGCACACCAGAAGCAGAACCTTGAGCAGAGGTGATGCTTGCAAGAAGAAATCCAGACAGCTCCATCGACCCATCAGGTAGAGGTACGTCCAATGTATTGAGAAGAGTTTCAATGTAATGCTGGAGGAGTGGGGATGTGAAGGCTTACAGCTTACTTATGTGTATGTAAATATGTAATGTAAAGGCGTAAAGCAATGCAACACCAGAGTTGAAAGTGTAGGTGGGAATGGTTAATGGGCTTGGTTTGCTCTCCATCTGCACCATTTATTATGGCATCAGAACATGTAGGCTTTCTATTGACTCCTATTCCAATTTTGTCACTAGATTTACTGGAGAACATGTCCTGTCTTATGGTTAGTTGGACAGTAGAATTATGCCATATGCATACTGTTGGTTGTCCTGCACCAGCATAGGGTGATGAGACGTGTAAAATTGTCAAGAGAAGTCCGAGCTAACATGTGGAATTTACTCAGGGATATATCATAACCATGAAGAGAGGAATATAGGAGAGTAGGAGTTTGCAGGTGGAAGGATAATAGTTACCATTAAAAACTTTGGCATTAAATGATCAAATCAATAGGATTTTGACGGTGGGAGGTTGGAGACATTGGTTGGTTGATGTCTCTCTTTTTAATAATGATAGTGAAACCACCAGCACCATGGATGAAGCAACAAGTTCGAGTAACAAACCAAATAGCAAAAAAACCACAATAAGAGGCCTACTACAATAAAGCCCGTGAACACCCAACGTAAGTCCAACAGACTTCTCTGATATGTTGTTCTTTCTGTGGTTACGCAATAGAAAATCTGTAAACAAGTATTCTATGTTTCTGGGCTTATAAAGCTTTATCTTTAGCCGAAAGAAAAACAAAGAGATAGTGATAGGGGTGAGCAAAATTCGGTCCGGTCCGGGTTCCCAGACCGAACCGAATTTTTCGGTCCGGTCTTCGGTCCTTAAAATTTTGAAAATTCGGGTTCGGTCCGGTCTGGTCCAAAACCCGAAAAACCCGAACCCGGACCGAAACCCGAATTTAATTGGTAACCAACTCGCCAGACCCGACTAACCCGACTAACCCAACCCGAATACCCTATTACCCTACCTACCCGAATACCCAACCCAAACCCTCACCTCACCCAAATCCCTAACCCTCACGCCTCACCCTTCTCCCCACATCGTCTCCCTCCTCACTCCTTACGCCGCCCTTCTCCTCACGTCGTCACCTCCTCAGGCAGCCCTTCTCCTCACGAGAAAGGGACGAACGACGACGACGGCGGTGAGGAAAAGAGAACGCCGGCGAAGAACGAACTCAAGATCTAGGGTTTCAGATCCCAATCCAAGGTTGTCTCTCCCCGATCTTCCCCTTCGTGTTCGGTTTCTTGCTGATGGCTTGCATGTTTTTTTTTTTGTCATTGTTTTTTTTTTTGTAAATCTTTATGCTTTTCCTTCTTTGTTCGAAATCTGCTTTGAAGCATGGTGATCCTGAGATTTTATGTTGTGTCAAACAAAATCGGTATGTGATCTTAAGGGAGAAAACAGTCAAAACATCCCATGATTAGTCAATTATGTTAGGAATTTTTAGAGTTCAATTTCAATCGTGAGGTATCACACTTTGAGATACATGTAAATTCATCTGCTATCCGGTTGAGATCTGATAAACTTAGCTATTATCTGTTTTGCAAACTTTGCAGTCAGCAACAATATCTTTTGAAGGGCTGCGAAAATTCTAGTCAAACATAGACTTTGAAAATATTGTTCTGTTTCTCACACATAAGCAGTATGTGGGATGGTCTTCGTGAACATGGTCAATGATTTGGTTTAAATTATTGTTGTGATTCAATATTGTATTAAAAACATCATATACATTGTTGTGATTCAATATTGTATTAAAAACATCATATACATTGTCCTCAAATCAGCGACTACTTCAAGCTTCATCAAATATTCTCAGTCCTTTTTTTCCAATTTCAAAGAACCATTTGTTTACTTAAATCTTAAGTAGCACAGTTTCTTTATATACAGCAGATTTCTAGATGAGTTCTTTACTTCTCCTCGTATCGTTCTTTTGATTTTTCACAAATCCTTGAATTCTAGTGTCCCGAGCGCTCCATGATCTTCATTCTACTCCATTTGCTCATAGAAGTGCTTTTCATGTCTTGTGACTACTTGCTTTTGGATCTTATGACCACAGTCTGTGTAACTTGTGTAACTTGTGTTTTATTCCTCAAGAAGATGCAACTTGGGTTCTGGCTGAAACTATTTTTTTATTACACTATTTTCTTTTGTGTTGCTTTTCTAGTAGACTAGTACTATTTGTTACTGGCTAGAGATACCTGTGAGCTTTTTCTATCTTTTCTAACATGTTTTGTAGATAGAATTTAATTGGATTTACACATATGCAGATGAGCTCCCAACACTCAACAGAAACAAATGCTGATCGCAGTCAAAATTCTACAACTACTCCCGCATTGCTTCCGGTGAGAAAAAGGAAAGATGATCGGAATTATTGTACAAAGTCGGACGATGATCGAACCAAGAGAAGAGCAATATATTTCCATTATGATCAGAGTGTTATTCCTATTATGCTTGGAGTAATCTTTGTTGATTTTGATAGATTTCTGTCATAATGAAGTGATATTTTGATGTAAAATTGGATAATCTTGTGTTCATTTAGTATTGGCTAATGCTAAAAATGTTGATCCAATTAAGTTACTTTTACTCGGGTCCTCAGCTATCTTTGCATCAAAGGAGGAAGAATTTTACAACATAAGCAAAAGAAAGAAAAATAACATTTGGAAAATTAAACAGTTTGCCATTTTGTTTCCACTTCGTGATTTTTGTTAGCTTTGATTTTTGCTGCAGAACTTGGATACTATGCACTTTGATTTTGTCAATGTATATGCTAGAACTTCAACATCAAGTCACTGTAATTCATGACATGTGCTTCGGACTGTGATTCACGTTATTTGCTTCCTGGTTTTGCATTTCATGTTTCTAGATATTAAAACTACATAAGTTGCTACTGGTTTCAATATGTCTTTCTTGACTTACAACTTTAATTTATGCAATTTTCATTTTAAATACTTCACAACTTGATATGCACTTCAGATATTCTCCTCTGTAATCTCAACACAATCCTGTTAATATTGTAGTATTAAATGAATATGACACTTTTTGGTTTCTAATTTGTGTAATTTTTACTGTTATTTGTGGTCTGATTTTTACTGTTAATTGTGTTCTGAATTGGTCTGCTTTTACTGTTAATTTTACTGTTGTATAAAAATCAGGTTAAATCAAGCCCAAAAAACATGTCAAAATAGATTCGGTCCAAACAGGTTCGGTCCGGTTCGAACTGGTTCGGTCCGGGTCGGACCGGACCGAATTCGGTCCGGTCTTCGGTCCGAGAATTTTGGGAGTTCGGGTTTCGGTCCGGTCCGGTTCGGTCCTGGACCGAAGCTCACCCTTAGATAGTGATATGAATTTAAAGCAACAATTCTTCCGAGATCAAATAATTTAAGTACGACCCGAAGATGACAGTCCTACCATACCGGCTTCGTTTGGATGTGTGTTCAACGACGTTTTCTTGGAAATCACGTGAAACCAAAACATGCACTGCAGTGTAATTTTTTTAGTGTGTTTTGTGTAGAGAATCAATGGGTTGTTTGGTGTAAAGGTTTCTTAAGAAACCAAACACATTGCTAAGGATTTAGGATAGCTACAGCTGGAAACCATGGAGAAGCAGTTTGGGGGTGTTTTTGTTTTCTCTGGGTAAAACGAAAAAATAGGTAGAAACCATGGTAAACAATTTTTCTTAATCCGGATCACGTTTGGACGTTGGTTTCTGTTCTACGGTATAGTTTCCCAATAAGCCACCATGTAATTTTTCCCAAAATTGTTTTCGTAGTAAAGTGTGCATTACTAATCATGTGGTAATAATTAAATTAAAAGGCAGAATATCAAACACGTTCCTGTCAGCACCGTCTAAAAGTACTCGTGTTTCCTTCCCCTATCCAAATTTCGTGGTTCAGCCCACAAAACCCCTCCTCGTTCTTATCCAAATTGTCGGTTCTACGTGCACTCTCATTTATCAAAAATACTAATTCTTATCGTTCATAAACTGAACTACTAAACGTCGTCCCAAAATTACTTAAATCGACCGTGCGAATTACCATTTCACATTTCTTTCATTCTACTTATATATCTTTTCATTTCACTCTCCTATCACCACTTTCTCTTCATCTTCCTCTCCAATGAAGCATGAGAGAGTGAAGCATGTCGAGTTTAGTTTTTTTTACGCGTCTTTGAAAATTTCGCTCCGCTAATTCCTCATGCTTGAAAAACCATATTTTCTCACTTGGACGTTGTATGCAATTTGTTGTACAAGTTCCCTAACATCGGTGTTGCATTCGGGGCTTAATGAACTTTTACCTTTGTTTTTTGTCTTCTTGACACCTGGTGGGCGTGCAGACGATCCTGACGTCATTTCTTCTGCCTCCGATGATGATTGTGTCGTAGAGTCATCAATGATTTTCCTTTTCCCAATGCTTCCTGAATGGGTATAATCACGCGGGTACTGCGCATTCACACGTACACTGTACATGCACGCGTACAATGTGCATTCACTCATGTATTGTGCATTTCTAATTTTAATTAATAATTTTTTTCGTGGTTTAATATTAATTATTAATGTTAATTACTAATATTAATTATTTTGTCAATTTGAATTATAACGTAATTAGAATTAGAATTATATAAAATGTAATTTGTTAAATGTTGTGTAAGAATTAAAATTATTTAATTAAGAAAAGATGTGGAGGAAAGAGAGTGTAGGGTGGGTGAGGGTAGCCTAAGCGTGGTTAAGAGATTTTTTGGATAAGTGTGGTGAGCTGACGTAACAGAGAAAGAAATTAACGTGACAGATAAAATGAGCAGAACTGGAACCGGAACCGAACCGAACCGGAGCTGGAGCTGGAACTTGATTGCGTCTTTCGGCAGGTAAGGGAAATGTTTTATGAACGCAGCGCGTCACGGACGCGCTCTACGTGGACATCCATGTCAGCCCTTACGTGACCAAAGCATGAATGTTTTTTTGTTTTTTCTTCCTGATGTCCACTCAAATCACATTAAATGCGTTTCAACTCAGCACGTTCTCTCTCTCCACCCAAATACAAATATGATGACACTCTTTCTTTCTTCTTCATTCTTTCTCTCCAGAATAAATCACCATTTCGAGCAAAATATTAGGTCGAAGAAGCGTCTGATGCCGACTCCCAGGATTCTTCACAACGTAAGCAGCGTGAATGGGACGGTGCGAAGACTTCCCGATGTTCTACATAAACAGGAAATCTGAGATGCTATTTTTTTCCTAAACGTAATTCTTGTGGGGTAAAATATACAGTGGGAGGTTTGTTGAGTTTGTGCGGGGGTGGCAGGGGGCGGCAGCCCCTGCGGGGGACTTTTTTTGTTTCGACGTCATATTATTGCATTCCATATATTGATTCGTTTATTCCGACAATAATGAAGCCATATATTATTCCGGACTGCAGATACACTTATTCCGGACTGCAAATACACTTATTCCGATTCCGGACAACAAATACACTTATTCCGGACAACAAATCCACTTATTCCGGACACTTTTTATGTTCCGTTTCTGGACACACTTTATTCTTAAACCGGACAACAAATACACTTATTCCGGACAACAAATACACTTATTCCGGACAGCAAATACACTTATTCCGGACAAACTTTCTGTTCCGTTTCTGGACACACTTTCTTCTTATTCTGGACAACTACACTTATTCCGGACTGCAAATACACTTATTCCGGACAGCAAATACACTTATTCTGGACAACAAATCAACTTATTCCGGACAAACTTTATGTTCCGTTTCTGGACAGACTTTATTCTTAAACCGGACAACAAATACACTTATTCCGGACAGCAAATACACTTATTCCGTACAACAATATACACTTATTCCGGACATACACATAACGTAAACATGACAAACACATAATGTAAACTGCACACACACATAAAGTAAGCTAGACAAATTAAGTTGATCCAACGTAAAACATAAAAACAAATATTTTATTATGATAAGTGTGGGCTCTGCACGAATAATGAGACTGCAAGATGTCCTAGGGTCTGCACACTGTCTTATCTGTGTATTGGGAAATGAATCGTTCAACTTAAAGAACCGGCGTTTTTTAAAAAGACCAAAACGCGCGAAGAGAAATTTCGCTGACTGGACGCTGACTCAAAGAAAAATATCTGAGCTGTACAGATCCACGTAAGGCGCGTCCGTGACGCGCGCGTCCGTCTATCACGGCTCTTTCGGTAATTGCCAGTTTGCCACGGTAGATCCGTTTGGGCCGTCGGCCTTGGGCCGGGTTTATGTCAGTGGGAAATGCCATGCTTGTCAAAATTTGTGAGATTATTTAGTGATTTTAGAAATATCACGTGAAATCAAAATTGCATGACGTGTTCGTATGTGATTTTGAATTTACTTTGCTTTCGAGTTTAAAAGAAAGAATTGTTCACTTTTATGTTGAATGTGTTTTGATGCAATCACACCAAACGAGTAAACGACGACACTAATATGACAACAAGATTGTTCCTACCAAACCCAACAACCAAGATTGTTCTCTGTTTCTACACTTCACCTTCTTCGACATGATTCATGTGCTTGTGAGCCTCCACAGTTACTTCCAAGCCGAGGTCAACTTCATGTAGTTTATCAACCGGACCAAATCCATCTTCCAGTACTCCGGTTGAGCCAACTATGTTAACCCGAACCAAGCCAACTTGAGTCTATGCGATAAACTAAATCAGTAAATCCATCTTAGTATCTAACCTTCGTCAAAGCTCGTATGAGTTCAATTGGCTATTCCTAGTTGACACATGACTCATGTGACATAAGTGGGACGCCATTGAGTAGAATCCACCTAACTCAACCTAGTGGACCCAAGTAGCACAATATCACCCCCCTAAACCCAATCCTATTACCCCAAATCCAATGAGAAAATCAAACCTAAGCGTATTAAGCCTAATACTTATTAATCATTATGGATAAAACAAGACAAGTGGATCGTGTGCCCTGCAACTTGGTATGTTGTCAACTTGTCTATACTTTCATTTTCTCTGGTAACTAAGATTTAGGATAATCCTCCCAACGCAAGTCAAAATCCTCAAGGAGATACAAAGTCCATTTATGCTCTTATTGTCTTTGAACCAAGCCCCAACCATAATCCAAATTGAAGGACATAAATCACCTACACCCAAATTCACTTGTAAAAGCCACCCTTTTCTCAAATGGGAGACGTGTTGCAATACCAATACATTTATATTTGCTTTTCTATCAAGTAAAAAAGAAGACTAAACTCCACACTCTTTGCTCTGCAATTTCTACTAACTTCCATCACGTAGCTCCTCCGTGTTTGACAGTTTGTTATTTCACTCTTCATGTTTTACTTCAGCGGTTGCGATAAACAATGGTGTGTGTGTCATGTGTGTGTTGAAGATAGAAATGTACTTTGTTCAATGTCAAATTTCCACAACGATCTACATTAGAGTTATCTCATGCCAGATACCTTCACTGAAATACTTGGATTTCCAAGCAAGAAGTTAAAAATTTGTGTCGAAAATAATTGTCAACACAGAGCATTTTTGTCAGGAAACATATATTAAACCTCTATAAGCTCCACCCAACTTATTCTTTAGTTTTTGAATTACCCTAATTACTAAAAGTGGAGCGATATATTAAGTTTTAGTTACATGATTCATCAGATGTTGTAGTTATTAGATTCATTTCATGTATAGCTAGATAAGTTCAGATTTATTTCATGTATAGCTAGATAAGTTCAGATTTATTTCATGTATAGTAAATGGATCAGGCTGTAGTTAATTTCTGTGTAACTATTGTTAGAAGGGGTCGAGCCTTTTGATGTTATTTGAGTCATTTAATAAGACATACTCTTAACAATTTATGTTTGAATCGCTGGACAAATGTATCTGTTGGGAGGGGATCTAACAATGCACTAACACGATACGGATTAAACGCACCACGTAATACCGAATATTGACTTGCGGAAATAACTTCGGACTTTCTCCCAAACTTAATGCAACAAGAACACAAATAAGATGGAAATAAATAAACAAACACAAACGCACAACTGAAAGTCTGAAACAACCACGACACACGCGATTTAAAAGGTTCGGCAACGTGCCTACGTCCTTGCGGGTGTCCTGCGGGTTTCCTTTCCTTCTTCCACTTCTCCAACAAGAGAAGCAACCGAGATTATAAGTATATGGATGCAATATGTCATTCAAATCACTCTAGATCTTTCTCTAGCCTAATCTCTCAACTCACAATGAAGAAAATATTACACTTGTACATTATATGTGTTGCATTAAAACCAAGAGCAAACGAGCCTTTTTAGAGACTCAAAAACTGAGCTACAATTAAGCAAAATCGAGCTGAAAATTTGTGGGCAACGGTCGACCGATGCTCCTTCGGTCGACCGTCCTTGACTAAACAGGATCACTTCCTGTTGCAATTCGGTTAACTGAATCCTTCCCGGTTGACCGCGGGAATGCTTCTTCGTGTGGCTCGGTATACCGTGATAACGTTTTTCCCACGAACTAACTAATTTTCCAACAACCCCACGGTAAACCTGAAAGGAATGTGTTCTAAAATTTTTACTTTTATATGTCAATTATTATGAATTGAATGTGCAAACATTTTGTTCCTTAATTATGATATTCGTCTTTTGGAAGTGTTAAGGAAGAGGCGTTTGGTCCTTAACCGTAGAGCTCTAAAAGATAATGGTTTACATAAATCAAAAGTTATTCACAATCATGGTAATTAACATGGAACATTAATTACCGAGATAAGATTGTCGTGTTGGTCATCGATTGTTGTAGCTCTACAAATAATTGACGACACGAGTATATAAAAGAGGAAAATATTACTTTTATAAATTGAATAGACCTAACAAGTAAACATTATGGAATTGTGTTTCGTGTTATTAATGTTTTTACTGTGTCTCGGATCCTAAGATATGAGACTTATATCTTTTCACTCAAGAAGTGCTTAATTTGATTATTGTCAAAAGCTATCAATGAGTATAGTGATAAAGGCAATAGTTGGTTGAGCATGACTTGTGCTGGAAAAGATAGCTAGTCAAACGATTATCATTGCCCCTCTTAATTGAGTGATGATATTAGTGGGCCCCTTGATAAAGCAAAATTATAATGTGCAGAATGTAACTTGAGTTAAGTTACATAGTTATAATTAGCTTACAGAGATCAAGAAATGAATATAATACAAAGATGACACATTTCTACTTTGTATATATTCTCAATATCATGAGGCAAGGGACGGATACAAGTGATGCACTTACATCACTAAAGGGATCATGTTTTCGTTCGGGTTGAACAAATACATCTATGCTAATTGGGTGAATATAATGTGTAGCAAGATACCGCTTATAGTCTGAGATATTAAGTGTTTAATATCGCTGCCAATTTGGCTTAGATCCTCCTTTAGGTCACACTACAAAACTGGGAAACAATAGGTTGATTTTAAGTTCATATGATGTGTCGGGTTTCATGTGAAAATATGACACATGTGGTGAATTAATTAAAATCAATATGTCATGAGAATTGACATAATTAGAATCATAATAAATTCATATGAGGTATATATTATGAGATGTAATAATTTAATATTACATATGATGATATATATATGATGTAAATTGCTAAAAAACCCAAAATATCAAATTTTGTTGGAAATAAATCCAAAATTTGACAAAGGTAAAATCGGGGTCAAACACGGTGAACCGTTCATGGTTCGGTCGACCGGGGTATCTTCAGATTGGTTAACCGAGTAGGGAGCGGGTAAGCGCAATTGGTTGACCGAAATTGTCTGGAGTGCCTGGACAATCGGGTTCGGTTAACCGAGTGTGCACGGTCAACCGAGAAGTAGTATTTTCGGTATACTGAATGTGGCCCGGTCATCCGATGACTATGTCTCAGGAGCGATTTTGGTGGGTCAACGGTAGACCGAGTAAAAGACGTGGTTCGTCCTAATTCTTCCAGAGAATGTTTCTCATACGGATTCGGTCGACCGTCTAGCTCACGGTGCACCGAACACGTGTTATAACTGAATGGTTCAGTTGACCGAATAATACTCGGTCTACCGAACAAGAACGATTCTGCCTGAATTATTAAGAGATTAATTAAATCATGGGTGGATTAATTTCATATTTAATTAAAATGTTTTTTGTGGGTGATTATGTGGAAATTAGAGATTAATTTTAGGAGAGAATAAGCAAGAGATCGTGGCTAAATAATAACTCTTGATAAGGATGTTTTGGGAGACTATAAAAGGACCCCTACTCCTACTTGTTTAACAACTAATGCAAAAATAATTCTCTCATTAATCTCTCCCTAATCACCACGAAAATCTCTTAGTAAATTTAAGTTTTAGAGATAAGAATTTCAGGAGCTTAAAGAGGGGTCATTAGCTAGATTCTAAACCTTGTTAGAGATTGATTGACTAGCTCCTTTCTCTCTAATCTTGTTTAGAGTTTGGTGAACACTCGGAGGCAAATCCGGGTGACGATTCAACGGGCAACGCGACTCCGAATCTTCAAAAAAGTTTTAGAGAACCGTTAGGTATGATTTTATCTTTGTAATTTATTTTAATAAATGTAGGATTGCATGTTATTAGAATAATCACAAAACTATGTACATAAAAATTGTTGAAAATATGAAAATCGATCTTGTATGTTGTATTAAAAATTTAAAATATATACATACATAGGGACACGAAATCCTACACGACCGAGCACCCCTCGGTGGACCGTTCCAATTTTAACAAACACTTTTAGATTCTCGGAACACCAAAAATCTCTCCAACGGTTTACCGAACCCGTTGTTCCGAAGTGTCTGTTGTCCTCTGACGGTAGACTGAATCTCATTCGATCGTCCGATCTCAGCTGCACCCGAAGTGCCTGGAATCATTGGTTCGGTGGACCGAATCCAATTCGGTAGTCCGAACCCTACATCGCCAAAAGTCCTGAAATTTTGGATCGGTAGACCGGATCCTATCCGGTCGACCGATTCTTCTTGGATTTGCTTCCTTAACAAATATAGACCAATATTCAACAGTATCGACCTAGTTGGGGTGGAGAATGTTATGCAAGTCCTTACCGACAAATCGTCAGTGAACATTGCAACTTCATTTCTGCTAAAGGAGTCAAGGCCTCAAAAAAATTGGACTCCATGCGCTGCACGTAGTTTATTACTGAAGCAAAATCTCTGCTGAAGTTACAAGAGAATGCTGAATATAGTGAGGTATTTCGTAAAGAAAGAGATTTGGTAAGGAATGACATAACATCTTCTGTTGCATCATTCTGGAATTTACAAATCCTTTTAAAGAGAAAGGCGATCCTGGAGGCTATGTTCACTTCATGTTGAATTGCATGTTGTCGATGTATAGTGAAGGTAGTAAGGCTTCATTTACTGTCCTAAAACCTAGTTTTGGAGGAATTTGGTTTTGCTTTCAAAGTATATCAACCACTTGTTGAGGTTCTTTGACTTGTGGAAAGATCGAATAAATTAGAATGGATAATGAATTTCTCATGAATTCTAGGTTGTCTAATTTTTTAACGAAGACGGTAAAAAAATTGAATTACATTCAATTATAAATGACTTTGTAATATGAGGCAATGTTGGTCTCAATTTTAATTTTGACGCACTTTATTTCGTTTTTTTTTTCTTTTGACTTGTTTATATATATATATACATACATATATAAATATACAAGAATTCTCAAGTGAGTCCAGAGCTTAATCAAACTAAATTAAGCCCCCACAATATCTATCACTCATTTCAAAATGTAAGGTAGATTAAGAAAAAAACGGTTACGATAATGAATGATGAGATTAACTGTAAATAAGATCCAATAGTGAGATTGTAGAGGGTTTAAATTAAATTTGATGAGACCTGGCCTCACTAGAGTTTGACCTTATATATATATATATATTTTTGTTACTTATTCACATGAAATATTTATATAAATTCGATGCATGAAATGAATATAATAACCGCATCGGATAAATCGTGAACTTCCTCCAAACCAGTAAGATGTGCCCTTGTACTTGCACATTAAGGACCGGTGGACCACATATAGGAGCACGTTTGGGCTCAATATCCCCTAGGGATGCATCTGTAAGAAAAAGTAACATCTGTGATAAGTAATAAACTTTGGAATACCACTTTTTTCCTTCAGATTTAATTATTATCTTCTCAAATTTTATGAATGGATAACGAATAAAAATAGAAGGAAGGAGTATAGTCAATATGAAATAATTACTCTAGAAATATGACATTCAATATCAGAACACGTGTCAAATGAATTGTTGAAAAACCTCACCAATGAAGGCATTGAGGTTTCAGGGGTAAGAAATCATTAAGTGAATATAATTTTTTCTTAAACTCCAAGAGCTATATTTATTTCTGTAGCTTGGACTGGTTCATAAAATATTAAATACGAGAGAGTTTATTGAAGATAATTAAGGAAGATTTATACAATAAAATAGCGTTAGGATGTGGATCTAATCCTAATCTTTCACAATCGGGAAGCTCTTTATCCAACATAGCTTTTAATTACAATGTCCTACATAATATCTTCAATCCTCTGATGACATATAAAGATCCTAAAATGTTCACAATATAAAGTAGTATAGTTTGGTTTCCCACAAGATCAAAGGAAGAAAAAAATATCTCAATATGAGAAGTTCTTTTGTATACAAAGAAGGTACGTGTGCATCTATTTATAAACACTACCTAACATTGTCACAAACACTTTGAAAATCTATAATAAAAGATCTTCTGATTCCCCCGCAATGTTGTTATGATGTGCCACGTGTTTGGACTTAAGACATACCTAAACTACTGATATTGCTGGAAAATAGTTTCTTGACATTACTATGCTGATATTACTACTTCAGTTGGTAAACTTCTAAATATGCGAATAACCTTGATATGTAATGAGATCTTGCCTACAATATAATTCAAATTTCAACCAACGTAGTTCGAATTCTACTTCTCTTCAAAAGATTGTCTCCTAATTATATAATATAAAAAAACACCGCTAACATTATTCTTCCGTTAACAAGACGTTAAGCTTTTGGACGTTTCTTTAAACCAACAAAAGTCCCCAAACCCTAATTTCAAAGCCCAAAAACCCAAGGTGAAAAGAAAAGATTAAAAACACACACACAAGAGACACAGAGTAATCGGGATTTGCTGGAAAAAACCAATAAATTAATTAATCAAACCTAAACAAATCCCCAACTGAAGCTACGAACCCTAACAAAACCAAACGAAGGAATCCCATCCACTTCCCTGTGTGCCACGTGGCATCTTCAGGGAAGTGCTATAAAACCCCTCTCCCTCCCCCTTTCCTTTCCTCATTTGTTTCTATCTCTTCTATATTTTCCTTCGAATTCTCTTTTTTCTTCTCTTTTTCCTTCGCTTCGAAACCATGACGGAGGAGGAGTTGATGGTGGTGGAGATCCTCGGGAACCTCCCATCCATCATCCTCGAGCGCGAGCGCCTCCGCTTCCTCTGGGGCGGCGCCACCCGGAAGAGGGCCCTCCGCCGCCGCAAAAGCCCCTCCTCCGAGCCCCCCTCGCCCAAGAAACAGCGCCAGGAGAGAAAAGTTAGCCCCGATACGCCTCTGCAATGCCGCAGCTCCGACGAAGAAAGCGGCCAAGAACCCGACAACGTCGTGCCTACTCCTCCTCTTCCTAAGCCCTCCAAGAAACCCAAGCTCGGCACCAAAGAGGTTGGTGGCTGGTTTTGGTTCTTTTAACCTTCTTTTTTTTGGGGTTTTGGGTTTGATGATTTGGTGTTTGTTTTGGAGCAGTGGTTTGGGATTCACAACACGCTGGTTTCGGGTCTCCAGGAAAGCAACTGGAATCTCCAACAGGTTTGGTTTCTCGCTTATTTTAAATTTAAAAAAATGGTTTGCGAAAGTTGGAATTTTGATTGGGGTTTGGATTGAAACAGGAAACAACGAAGATCCAGAAGCAATACGAGACATTATTGTTGGAGAACGCACGGATGAAGGAAGCCAAATCTAAGGTTACAGATCCTTCCAATTTCCGATTTTTCCTTTTGGGTTTTTGCTCCTTTTTAGTGTTTCTTTTTTATCCCAAACAAAACGATTATTTTATTTTTAGTTTTGCCTTTTTTTGGGTTTCGGTCACAAAACAGCGTGAGAAGAAGACGGCGGGGGAGGAGAAGGAGTGGGGACACGCCGAGGGCCCCACCAGCACACATCTCGAGGAACTCAAATCGACGGCTGTGATCGAGCGTGGGGGTTGCAGGGGAGTTGGGGTCGGACCCGAACTCGGACTCGCGCCGGCCCGAGGTGGCAAAGCCGGGGCTCCGACGACTAGGGATTTCGATCTGAATGTTGCGCTCAACGAAAACGGTTGCGGCATCGAGGATCCGGAACCGGACCCGGTTTCGATTCAGCCGCCGGGGAAACCGATCGTGGAGGCGAGGATTGAATCGTGGCCGTTGGAGGAGAGGAGAGAATCGTTGCCGTTGGATATGAAGAAGATCGTGGCAATGGAGGCCCGGAGAAGGAGAATGGAAACGTTAAACAAGAGAGAGAGAAAACGGGGTCGTTGCTGACGTGGCGTTGAAGAAGACGTTGACCGGTTCTTAAAAAAAGTGCGAAATTTGTTTTTTTGTAGGGTTTTTGGGGGGTTTGGTGGTGTGTGTTAGTTATTATATCGAGGAAAAGAACGTTGTTTTGGGTCACGAATTGGTTTGTTTAGGAGAAGTTTTTGTTAGGTATATTTGTTCGTTTTTGTGATTTTTTGTTATATCACATAGTTGATTGATGTTCTTAAGAATGATGTTCAATGGAATGAAACTGTTTTCGTGTGTTGAAATTGAAATGCATGGATGAGTTCTGAATTCTGATTGTGTGAGTGTGTTTTTTATTTCTCTTTTGGTTTGATAAAAAAATTGATAAAAAATGATAATGACAGCTCGATGCGACTTTATATTAGACTTTGAGCACAAGAAACGGCAGAAAATTTCAGATGAATTAGCAATAGTTGCATGAAAATTGGATTGAAAAGGCGAATGGTGTAATTTCATTACACGTGGAATTAGTAATAAAAAATGAATTTATACTACAGTGCCAGTGTGGTAATGTTGAATGTTCAATACGAGGGGTGGTATTGTGAAATGCCATACAAAAGTGGAAAGTTTGTGTTTCCGTGGTAGGATTTCGTATCTTTGAAGTACTCCGACAGATGCGATTGCAGTAATCAGGATCATGTTGGAACCAAAAGCATGTCAATCTATTAGATAATGTCGGATACACTCAATAATAAAATCTGCCAAACCGGATTTTAACGGAAACGTTAATGATAGCCCTCCACGATTTACACTATCACTCCCACCACTATTACCCCTAATTACCAAATCCAACGGACTACAGCTGTACAAGTCATGTACCAACAAGTAAAAGGGTAAGATATTTTTTTCCCCGGTGAGTTTTTTGTCCGGACCATGCGAATCGGATCGATTATATAACAAAGAAATAAGGGATGGAAAGTAGTGAAACCAGACTAGAAATTGCGCACTCGGTCATCAGTATCACTTATCACTGCTTGCAGCAATAAATAAATTATTATAAATAATTTGCGTTAGTGAGAGAGAGAGAGAGTAGCGAACGTGTGGGCAAAGCCATGAAAGTCGTCACGGTTTGGTTTGGTCGGATTTAAGTTACACCCGAAGGCCGAAGTAGTAACGTTTAATTTTTGGAAGAAAAAAAGAACACCTGGAATTAGGGGTGCACATGGGTCGGGTTTGGGCCTCAACCCGACCCAACCCGAAATTTTCGGGTTGGGAAATGATTGACATCATTTCATGCTCATATTTGTATCTTATATCCATTATCTTTCACCTAAATAATGCTATGTTACGAGTTTTATGTTTAGTTTTCAGGAATAAATAGGTTTGAAGAGATGAAGCATAAAAGGACCCAAAAGCTGGGAAAAAGGACTGAATTGTGAGATCTATGGACCGAGATGCAAGGAAGAAGGACCTGAATGCAAGACCGAAGGACCTAAGAGCAAAACAGAATACTCCTCACCATCATGGGGAGTATTTTGGCAATTCTATTCGGGTCGGAGCTCCAACATGCAAAATAGATGCATCAAATACCAACAAAGCCTTCCAGAAAAGCCCACAAGAAATTCCAGAGTGATCCGGACACTGTAGACCGCTAATTAGCGGTCCAAGACCGCTAATTGGCGGTCACTTTTGGCCCAAATGCGCTCAAATTTCTCCTGGACTTGTATTAATGTTCGTTTAGGCTATTTTAGGTGTTTGTTTAGTCCCACATCGGGGGATTGTCCCGGTTTGCCTTTTTCATGGCTATAAATAGAACTCTTCACCTTCCATTGTAATCACTCCATATTTTAAGTGGCTATTCTTCCTACTAGAAGTGAGGCCTTGAAGCACACACTAAAGTAGGAGGATACTACTTTTAATGTGAGTCATTTTATCAATAAAGTTTTATGTTTCTTTCATTGTTTGTTTTATGCTTCTTTTATTGTTGTGCATGTTTTAGTTTAATCGTCTTTTAATTATAGCTTAGTTTTAATATGCTTTCTTTCCATAGTTTAATAATTAGTGTAATATTTAGTGAGTAGTTCCATCCCCTTTGGGGGGTGGAGTAGATGTACATACATGCATTAGAGAATGGGATGAATGCTTTAATTTCAATGTGTTGATTAAACATGAATGTATGCTTGCTTGTTTAGGATAGAATTTACAACTTGATGAGTTTTGCCAAAATGATTAGACACCTCTCATGCTTGTTTAGGTTCTGAAATAAACACCTTGCATATGTAAATGTTAATCAACTAAGTTGGTGAATAGATTGATAGGTTTTGCCATAACATTTAGACACTTCCTATGCTTGATAAACACCACCTTCATGTGCTTAAAGAATGTATTCTACACCCACCTCTTTGCTTGTGTGCACTCACTCCACCCCTTAGGGGTTTTCCATTCCTGAAATTCCAGCATTCTTGTTTTGTTCTTAGCTTAGTTCTTATTTCATCGTTTGTTTGCTTCTTTCACATTTCATACTTCTTAGAGTAGTTTAGTGTAGAGTAGCGTAAACAACTTTCTTCCCCCTATTTTTGCCACTTGATTTCGTGCAAACAAGAGGCTGCTCACCTCCCTGAGGACGACCCGTACTTGCCACCGCTTCATCGCGGCCGTGCACTTGCGGTTTAAAATAAAACGTTCAACAAGTTTTTGGCGCCGTTGCCGGGGAGGTGTCAGTCCAGACTCTTGTTTGGACGATTCGAGTGGATTTAATTTGTGTGTTGTAGTTTTTCTTTGTTTCAGGAGACTGGGAATAGCAAGTGGAGGCTACTGGAGAAATTTCCAGACGACCTGAGCACTTCAGACCGCCAATCAACGGTCTAAGACCGCTAATATGCGGTCTGGTGAGCTCTGTTCATCTTTTAATTTCTTGCTGTTGTTGCTCTAAATGATCTAGTTATCTGGGACTCAATTTGGCATGTTTTGACTTATAGTTCGTTCCCAGATCAATAATCAAACCTCCTTTAAGCAACTTGGACCCTAAAACTCAAAGCAAAAGATTAGGCATTCATTCTTGTTTAGGTCATGCATCATGTATGTGACTTAGGCATTTAGATTGTCTTTTATCTTAGCTTTATTTTCTGTTGCTGAGAGCTGGCGTGAGGTACGCACCTTCTACTCTCATTCATGCATTTCGTATGAACATGCATTAGTTAGTAGGAAGTGCATTGCAACAAGTGTGAGTTGAGCGTTGTTTGGAGAGTTGATTGCTAGATTTAGGACTCCAAAACGCTACTAAGGAGGGGCTGTCCCGTAAAAGATAAGGTGGGGGATTTCATCACCCTTTCCTTCGCCCCAAAAACCACACTAATCAAGAGCCTAATTTTAAAATCAAGTAGACATTGGCCCTAAGGATCTTGGACGCATTAGGAGAGTGATCCGGTCCCGACCGTCATGACCTGATCGGCGTTGCCCACTTTGTCGATAGTAGGAGAGACGAGATCCCCGGATCTTGGCTCACTTGCTGGGCTTTGTGGTCCTCGTTGTAGGGAGGTGAGGCGTGTTGAGGCCGTGTGACCTCGCAGTTAGGCGTCGTCTAGCTGTAAGGACCTATAGCGACCTTAGGATTGTTTGAGCCTTGTTTGCTTGTGTGCTTCTACCTGTACCCATCCGCCGTAGCTTAAGGACTTCTTCCCTTCTTGCATAGCTTGTGTGCTTCTTGCCATTTTCGTCTTTGTCCAATTTTACGCTTGTACTCATAGGTGTCTTTTGAGGTTTGCTAGTTTCAAGCTCAAAGCGTTTGAGAAGTTCCTTTGTGTACTTTGCTTGATGTATGAAATTCCCCTCTTGAGTTTGCTTTATTTGGAGTCCGAGAAAGAAATTTAGCTCACCAATAAGGCTCATCTCGAACTCTCCCTGCATAGACTTAGAAAATTCTTCGCATAGACGCGGGTTACTTGCACCAAAGATAATGTCATCAACATATATTTGTACCACTAATAAATCATGATTCAGAGTTTTAACAAATAAAGTGGTATCTACTTTACCCATTTTGAATCCTTTATTAATCAAGAAATTCTTCAACCTCTCATACCAAGCTCTAGGAGCTTGTTTGAGACCATAAAGAGCCTTCTTGAGTTTAAATACATGGTTCGGATAAGATTCATTAATAAAACCGGGGGGTTGAGCAACATAAACTTCTTCAGAAATAATTCCATTTAGGAAAGCACTTTTAACATCCATTTGAAAAAGTTTAATGTCCATAAAAGAGGCATAAGCTAAAAGCATACGAATAGCTTCCATACGAGCCACGGGAGCATAAGTTTCATCAAAGTCTATTCCCTCCTCTTGGCGGTAGCCTTGAGCAACGAGTCTAGCTTTGTTTCTAACTACATTCCCATCCTCATCAAGTTTATTTCGGAAGATCCATTTAGTTCCAATAACGGTTTGATTAATGGGTTTTTCAACAAGTTCCCAAACGTCATTTCGAACGAATTGGTTTAACTCTTCATGCATAGCCATTAACCAAAATTCATCATTACAAGCTTCGTCTACTTTCTTAGGTTCTAACTTAGATATGAAAGCATAAGAATCACAAACTACATGAGCCTTTGATCGTGTTGTCACCCCTTGAGAAACATCTCCAATCACAAGGTCCTTTGGATGTTCCTTTCTATAGGTCCAATCCTTGGGAAGTTCCTCTTTGTTTTCTTGTGGAAAACTTGGAGGATCTTGATGTGGCTCATGGGAGACATCTTGAGATGAGACATGTCTAATTATATCCATATAGTCATCATCAAGAGATGAATTATCTACACAAGCCAACTCATCAAAGTTAACGTGTAGAGACTCCTCGACACAAAAGGTTCGTTTGTTATAGACTCTATAGGCTTTGCTCCTATCGGAATATCCTAAAAAGATGGCCTCATCGGATTTTGCATCAAATTTTTCCAAGTTATCTTTAGTGTTGAGGACAAAACATTTTGACCCAAAAGCTTTAAAGTAAGAGATTTTTGGAATACGTTTGTGCCATAATTCAAAAGGTGTTTTCTTCAAAATAGGTCTTATAAGAACACGGTTTAACACATAACAAGAAGTATTTACGGCTTCACACCAAAAATATTTTGGAAGCCCTTTTTCCATAAGCATGGTTCTTGCCATCTCTTGAAGAGTTCTATTTTTCCTTTCAACTACCCCATTTTGTTGGGGAGTGCGAGGAAAAGAAAAATTATGTTTAATCCCTTGTTTTTCACAAAACTTTTGAAATAGCTCATTTTCAAATTCTCCTCCATGATCGCTACGGATAGTAATGATATGTAAATCTTTTTCTCTTTGAACACGTTTGCAAAAGCTTTTAAATCTTTCAAATGCATCATATTTATTAGCCAAAAACAAAACCCATGTAAATCGTGAAAAATCATCGACAATCACAAAAGCATATCTTTTACCACCTAAACTAACGGTTCTTGAAGGACCAAAAAGATCTAGATGTAAAAGCTCAAGAGGTTTTGAAGTTGACACAACATTTAAAGATTTGAAAGACGATTTAAATTGTTTTCCAAATTGACATGCATCACAAAGTTTATCCTTTTTGAAATCAATTTTAGGAAGTCCTCTAACTAATTCAAGTTTGGACAATTTGTGTAATTGTGACATACTAATATGTCCCAATCGGTTATGCCATAACCAAGCTTCGTCATTTGAGGCAACTAAACAAGTCTCTAAGGCTAGATTGCTAATGACATCAACAAACACAATGTAAATATTATGAGATCTACAACCTTTAAATATAATTTTCATGTTATGTTTTGAGACAATATAGCAATTTGAATTGTCAAAGATAACCATATAATTTTTATCCGCTAGTTGACTAACACTTAGCAAATTGTGTTTTAGCCCTTCTACTAACAAAACATTTTCAATATGAGGAGTAGAGGAATTGCCAACATTACCAATGCCGACAATTTGACCTTTAGCGTTGTCTCCAAATGTGACGGTTCCTCCCTTCTTAGGCTTTAGATTTGATAGAACTTGAGAGTCTCCCGTCATGTGCCTTGAGCACCCACTATCGAGTATCCACTTGCCCTTTCTCCTTGCTTTGATCTATATGCAAAGAGACAAGTGAAGACTTTGGTACCCAAATTTGTTTGGGTCCTTGAGGGTTAGCTTTTGGTACCCAAACTTGAGAGGTCTTAGGTACCCATACATTTGACAAACTTACTTTCTTAACATATGAATTGTTATGTTTAACAAAATAAGATGTAGCTTTCTTTTGTTTTCCACCCATGTACCCCAAACCATGCTTAGTCAAAGATTGAGTTTGGGTTCCTAGAAGCATGTCTAGCATTTTTCTACCCAACGTGAATTTCTCTAGATCTTTTGTAAGTTGTTCATTCTTGCCAATAAGATCTTTGTTGTTGTTACAGTTACTAGTAGATTTCAGCATGTTTATCTCATTAGCAAGCAATTCATTCACTTTAAGTAAGTTTTCATGTTTAGTAGATAAATCTAGATGCACTTTTCTTCCTAATTTGTTTTTATGACAAATCATCTCATATCTTTCAGCAAGTTCATGAAAAGCATCTAATAACTCATCATAGGAAGGGGTTTCTTGAATTGATACCTCATCGTCATCAATTTCCACCACTTGGGGTTGATTGCTTCTCCTTGGGGATGTAGCGGTGCTTGAATCCGAATCCTCATTGTGTGCCATAAAGCACATGTGTGCTTCTTCCTCTTGAGAGTATTCGGTGTCGGAGGATGTAGATGAGCTTGAATCATCCCAAGTGGCTTTAAAAGCCTTCTTTCCGTCTTTGTCATGGTGATCCCTTCTTTTGTGATCATCACGTTCTCGTCTTCTAGGTCTCTCTTCTTTATCTCTTCTAGGAGGCCTATCTTCCCTAATTCTCCTCGGTCTCTCATCTCTTTCTCTTCTAGGAGGGAATCTTCTTGGTTCTCGTTGGTCACGATCTCTTGACTTAAGGAGTGGACAATCCTTCTTCATGTGCCCCGTCTTGTTGCATTCGTAGCACGTGAAAGTCCGGGATGATTCTCCTTTCCCTCTAGTGAACCTTCCTTTGGCGAGAAACTTCTTGAAGTTGCGGGTTAGAAATGCAACATCATCATCGGTGTCATCGTCTTCGATACTTTCCAAATCCGACGTTGCTTTGAGAGCAATTGTTTTCTCCTTTCTCCTTAACCCCTCTCGCTCCTTCTCCTTCTCTCTTCTTTCCTCCATTTGAATCTCATAAGCCATGAGGCTTCCTATGAGATCCTCCATCTTTAGCTTTGAGAGATCTTTAGCCTCCTCGATTGCCGTTGTCTTCTTCTCCCACTCCAATGTCAACGATCTAAGAAACTTCCGTACCCTGTCACTTTCAATCAAGACCTTACCAAGGTTTTTCAAGGAGTTAGTGATATGAGTAAAGCGAGTATGCATCTCGCTAATGGATTCGTTGGGTTTCATGGCAAACAATTCATATTTTTGCATATATGAATCTATCCTAGTTTCTTTCACGGATGATCGTCCTTCAAAATGACTTTCTAACATATGCCATGCCTCAAATGCAGAATCACAAGCATTAATTCTACCATATTCCTCTTCGGTTAATCCACACATGAGAATGTTCATTAATTTTGCATTCATTTGAACCATTGCTAGTTCATCATCACTCATGAGTTCAAACTCTTTGTTTTGAGTATATGGAATTTGAAAGAAAACCCATAGCTTAACATCATATGATTGAATGAAGATTATCATGCGTTTCTTCCAATAGGCATAATTGGTTCCATTAAAAAGTGGAGGTCTACCGGTGTGGAATCCCTCACGTTGTTGGGCCATTGCTACAAATGTTAATTTGTTTATATGCAATTAACAAGGCTCTGATACCAAATGTAGGATCTAATTGCCCTAAATATTAGTCTTAAGGGGGGGTTTATAGACTAATTACTCACTACTAACTATTTATGCAATAACAAGATAACCAATGAAAATAGTGAGATAGAAAGGCAAACCAAACACCGGATGTATAGAGGTTTGGATCCAACACCGGATCCTAGTCCTCTCTTACGAATTGCTCTTCCTTGAGCAACTTCGCGATCTTCACTAATTTGATCTTCTTTCCGGGCAAAGATCGAGCCTTTACAATTCAAGCTTGCGAACACCCTCGCCAAGCTTGGACCTCCTTCTCACAACCCGAGAAGAGCTTCACTCCGGAAGCTTGTACAACTCCTTTGTAGTAGACTTTGTGTAACCTACTCTTGAGCACTTGAAATTGATGATGAATGCAATTGAATGATTGATCAAGAGAGTGGTTGAGAGCAATAAGTAGAGTAAGAGCACTTGGAAGTTTTTAGCACAAAGGGAGCTTAGAGAATGGATTGGTCACCATGTAAAGATGATCTAAGCTCCATATATAAGCCTCTTAAGTTTTCTAGCCGTTTGAGAAAGATTTGATTGGGTTTTGTGCAAGATACACAGACCAGAGATTCAGGAAGCAATTCTGTCAAAGTTCGGTCGACCGGTAAGAATGAAACGGTCGACCGGTTACGTGAATAGTAGTCAAACGGTCAGACAAACGAGGAACGGTCGAACTAACTGGGAGGGAACTTAAGTGTACCGGTCGGACGAAACAAGGAAACGGTCGACCGATGTGAAGGTTCGGTAGAGACAAAGAGTGACCGGTCGAACCAAGGTGGTATCGACCGATAGCAGGAAGAATGCTACGAACGATCAATGGTCAAACGGTCGACCGGTTAATAAGATTTGTTCGACCGGTTAAGCTATGTATTTCGGGGTATGGTGAAAGTATGTGTATACGACCGTTGTATAATACGACAAGTATAACGGTCACAAAAGAAGACAAAAATAGAAATCAATCGGTCGAACAGAAATGGACATTCGGTCGACCGGTTGCACTAAGGCACGTGTCTTCCAGCACGCATGAACAGTTGATCGGTCGACCAAAAAACCTTAAGTTTCTCTAATGAACCGGTCGAACCAGAACAATGTTCAGTCGACCGAAAAGGTTCAGAAAATAGTTTTTGGGTAGATCGGTCGAACCAAATGGTCGACCGGTCGACCGGTTGAGTGCAGAAATCCTGGATAAGGTTTGATTGATTTCTAAAGAAGTTTTGTATAGAATTTGAAGGTTTAGATCTACTTCTATGGAATCCTAAAGAGTCAAGATATGTAATGCATCAAGATTTAAGTGCTCAAGTTACATTTAAATCCTAATGACAATAATGTAAACCTATCTACTCTTCAACTTCATTTCTTGTTTAACTTGACACCTGAAATGTTAGTATAAAGCGATATATGTGTAATGTGCAAGAGTGATATGAACGAATTACATGTGTTTAAGTTAAATGTTGATTAATCATCAAAACGGATAAGCAATCATTAGCCAAAAGCCAACACATGCATCGTATTGCCAGAGGCTAATGGGAACCATTTTGAGGTTAAGCCTCAGTTTATCTCCATGCTCCCTCATTTCACTGGGAAAGGTGACCCCTATATCTTTCTCAGAGAATTTGAGGAGGTCTGTGCTATGTTCAAGCTGCAACAACTTAGCACAGACTCCATCCATCTTAGGCTCGTTCCTTTTGCACTAAAGGATGACGCCAAGAAGTGGTTGTACAGCAACCAGGCGAATTCGTTTAGGACTTGGGATGAGTTTCAATCTGCATTCCTCAAGAAGTACTTTCCTAATCATCGGACTCAAAAATTGAGGAACGAAATCAATTCGTTCTATCAACATGAGACCGAACCATTTCATGCATATCTTGAGAGGTTCAAAGAGCTACTATCCTCGTGTCCTCACCATGGCATTGAGTTGTGGCGTCTTTGTCAGATTGTGTATGAGGGTCTTCACATCCCGTCCAGAACGCTCCTTGAGTCCATGTGTCAAGGAGAGTTCTTGGGAAAGGATGAAAGGGAGGCATGGGCCTTCCTAGAAGACCTCGCTGAGAAAACCATGCAGTGGGAGAGTGTGAGGGAACCACCTGCATCATCTAGTATAGGAGCGAGGATCGCGAATGCAAACTCGACTAGATCGGGTACCGCATTTGCTATCGATACCACTACGGCCACCGAGGCACGCATGGCGGCCTTAATGCGCCGTATGGACTCGATTGAGCTCCAAAACCAACAAAGTGCACCTCACATGTCTACATCTGGTCCAGTTCCCTGTCATTCATGTGGTAGGATAGGTCATGTAGAAAGCGAGTGTGAGTCCATTCCTCCTGAGATGGAGCGTGTCAACGCCGTCTATGATAGAGCCAGGAATGACCCATACTCATCATCTTATAATCCTGGATGGAGGAACCACCCCAATTTTTCATGGAACCAAACTAATGCCCCGGGTGGTCCTCCAAACTCCTCGAGACCACCTTACCAATCACACCAACCTCCCATGCAGGCGCATTCCTATCAGCCACCCCAAGCACAAACGATCAATCAATCGGGTTTCCCAAATTCCAATAATATGGAAACCCGATTCAATTCGCTTGAGACCTTGACTCGTGGACTTGAAAACTCAATGAAAAATTTTATGTCTACCACAAGTCAAGTTCTCACTTCAAATCAGCAGACCATGAAATCTCTAGAGCTTCAGATGGGCCAATTGGCTCAGTCTGTACATGAAAGAGAGAGAGGGTCTTTTCCTAGCCAGCCTGAGGCTAACCCCCGTGTGTACCAGCAACAACACATGCAAAATGAGAATGTGGTCCCTCGGGGGAGGCAAGTGAACCATGTGGAGGAACCTGTTCACCATGTCAATTCCATTGTGACCTTAAGGAATGGAAAACAGGTTGACAATCACATTTCCTTGCCACACCCACCACCATCTATGCAGCCCCTCAGTGGGAATGGTGGTGAAGAAGAAGCTGAGGGTGAGGGTAATACACCAAAGCTTTCTTCTCAGGCACAGCAGAAAACCTACCTGCCAAAAGCTCCTTATCCAAGTAGGTTAAACAAAAAGCAGAGTGACAACATGGACAAGATATTAGAGGTATTTAAGCAAGTGAAGGTTAACATCCCCTTGTTGGATGTCATCCAACAAATACCTCAATATGCCAAAGTGTTGAGGGATCTCTGCACAACCAAGAGGAAGACCAATGTTCCTAAGAAAGCATTCTTGGCTGCAAATATCAGCTCACTTTTGTCCAATCCTACCTACACAAAATACAAGGACCCGGGGTGTCCTACTATTCAGTGTACGATAGGGGATACTAGATTGAGCAATGTTTTGCTTGATTTAGGATCAGCGGTCAACCTCCTCCCATTCTCTGTTTATCAACAGTTGAACTTGGGAGAATTGAAACCAACTAAGATCACCCTCCAACTGGCGGATAGATCCATTCGTATTCCCATGGGGATTATCGAGGACGTGCTTATCAAAGTTGGAGATTTTATATTTCCAGTCGATTTTGTTGTCCTCGATACCAATCCTGTTGCGAACACCCACTCTCAAATACCTTTGATTTTGGGTAGACCATTTCTGGCAACCTCCAATGCCTTGATTAATTGTAGAAATGGTCTCATGAAGCTCTCATTCGGTAACATGAGTGCCGAGTTTCATGTGTTCAACTCTGGTAGGCAACAGGAACCCATGGATGAACCTTTAAATCTCAATTTCATCCGCCAATTGGAGAAAGCACCACAAAATCAACGAACACCTCTAACACCAATGCAACCCGTTGAGAATGTTTGTAGGCTCAGCGAAGACTCATTGCCTGTCTTTGCAATGCAACAGAGTGAGCTGGCCTCAAACATGAATGTCCAAAGGGAGTGTTCATTGCATGATTCAGTTGAGAGTACTAGTGAGAGTGAGACACCTCACCATATGCCTATACCAGAAGGTGTCTCTACCTCATGTCCCATGGCCATTGAGCCATTGGAGCTTCATATTGACTCCAACAAGGACCCACCTATGACCGAGCTTATGCTTGATGATCTAAATGATGGTGGGAGGTCCTTGTTGGATGACTTGGGGAGAAGCCCCATTCTTAGTGATGCAAGTCTGTTGCATCCATCGAATGAGCCTGAGGAACTCATTCCGATGCACCCGCCTATTGGTTGGAGGGTTTTCTTCGATGAGCAATTAAACCCTAGTGAGGCAACACAACTTCATTCTTTGTTGCCCACACCCAACCAATATCATGAGGGGTTCGAGCCTTTCAGCTTTGACCTTTCACCCCTCATGACACCTCAGAGTACCAGTGGAGTTTGCCCATCTCGGCAAGTCTCTGGTCCTCCTGACTTGATGTTCTCATTTGATGTTCCTTGACCAAATGATTATGAGAATATCTTGGTTGATGTATATATCTTTAAAAAAAAGAAAAAAAACAACAAAAAAAACAACAAAAAAAACAAAAAAAAAAGAAGTGTGTAATAAAAGACTCCTTCAGTGAGCATCGATTGTTGTGGGCCCCAACCCTTGTGTACTTGGGCCCAATCTCTTCACGTATTTATCTCCCTTCTTCAGCTTCTCACAGGTTTTGAGGGAATTTGGGTTTGTGTCCATCAACATGACCCTGAACGTCCCTTTGTACTTCATGTTGGTGAGATCTTTCCTTTTTCATGCATGTATCCATGTAGTATCTTGTTCACATTCATTGAGGACAATGCATGAAGTAGGTGTGGGGGGGTATTTTACGTGTGTACATAGTCGAGTCTTTTTCCTTTGGTTTTATTTTCGTTTGTTTGTACTGCTAGGGTCATGTTAGTGTGCCGCATTTAACATTGATATATCTGCTTGCCATGATCCTTGGGTGACTTGTCTCCTTTTGCTTGCCGAGTGCTTTAAAATTTTCACATTTCTTTCAAAATCTTCATGTGTTTGCGAAAGAAAATGTTTTTGTGGGTTTTGCGTGTGTTTAGCATGTGCAAAACCGTTGAGAGGCAAAGTAAAAAGAAAGCTCCCAAAATTGTCTTGAACTTGATGCATTAGGATTTCTAGTTTACTGGCTTTAGGTCTTATCGAGTCGTTAGGGTGCACCCCGGTTTTCCCTCGGGGGGCGTGTAATCATAGGGTTTCAGTACTCAAACATTTAAAGAAGTCCACCCTGAACCTAGTGAGTCAAATAATTCGTGTCTGTTAGTATAAGGAAGTTTGTCGTAGGCAAGGGCCCTTAATCTTTTTTTGTGAAACTTAAGTGTAGGGGTTTTGGTTCCCATATAGATAAATAAGTGGTGTTCTCTCTTCTCGCACGGCTCCTATCACTCGGGAAAGTAGGTCTGAGGGGACTTTGTGCCTGGTGCTTTCGAGTCATCTGACTTGGGATGCGCCGACCGAACTCCCGTTACACGGGTGGTAGGGATCGCCCTAAGTGGAGATTTGGGGGAAGGTGTACGTGATAGTGTAAGTCCTCATAGGCAATGATGCACGAAACCTGACCCTGGGGAGAATCAAACACCAACCAATAAAATGCTCCAAAGAAAAAGAAAAAAAAAGAAAAAAAAAGAAAAAAAAGAAAAAAAAAGAGTCAAATAAGAACCAAAATGGACTTTACACATTGTATCACATTCAGAAGTTAAGGTTGCCCATGTCTTTCACTTAAGTCCTTGAATAACTCTCACGAATAACTCATTAGGCTAGGTGTGTGGACCGATTACATATATAGAGTCGACCCATAGTATTACCGCGTCCCATGATCGACAAAATAAGTCCAACGAGTCGTGTAGCTAGATTGATTAATGCATCTTGTTCGGATTTTGTGGGTATATCCGCTGAAAACCCTCAGGAGACAACACTCATCCTCCTTGGCGACAAGGAGGTTTAACGGCTTGTTGCACGTGCTAAGTGCAACCGTGATTCCTACGAAAGTGAGTTAAGATTTCTTGTTTTTTTTTCGCATGCTTTTCTCTTTCTTTGTTTTGCTCGGGACTAGCAAAAGTTAGGTGTGGGGGTATTTGATTGACATCATTTCATGCTCATATTTGTATCTTATATCCATTATCTTTCACCTAAATAATGCTATGTTACGAGTTTTATGTTTAGTTTTCAGGAATAAATAGGTTTGAAGAGATGAAGCATAAAAGGACCCAAAAGCTGGGAAAAAGGACTGAATTGTGAGATCTGTGGACCAAGATGCAAGGAAGAAGGACCTGAATGCAAGACCGAAGGACCTAAGAGCAAAACAGAATACTCCTCACCATCATGGGGAGTATTTTGGCAATTCTATTCGGGTCGGAGCTCCAACATGCAAAATAGATGCATCAAATACCAACAAAGCCTTCCAGAAAAGCCCACAAGAAATTCCAGAGCGATCCGGACACTGTAGACCGCTAATTAGCGGTCCAAGACCGCTAATTGGCGGTCACTTTTGGCCCAAATGCGCTCAAATTTCTCCTGGACTTGTATTAATGTTCGTTTAGGCTATTTTAGGTGTTTGTTTAGTCCCACATCGGGGGATTGTCCCGGTTTGCCTTTTTCCATGGCTATAAATAGAACTCTTCACCTTCCATTGTAATCACTCCATATTTTAAGTGGCTATTCTTCCTACTAGAAGTGAGGCCTTGAAGCACACACTAAAGTAGGAGGATACTACTTTTAATGTGAGTCATTTTATCAATAAAGTTTTATGTTTCTTTCATTGTTTGTTTTATGCTTCTTTTATTGTTGTGCATGTTTTAGTTTAATCGTCTTTTAATTATAGCTTAGTTTTAATATGCTTTCTTTCCATAGTTTAATAATTAGTGTAATATTTAGTGAGTAGTTCCATCCCCTTTGGGGGGTGGAGTAGATGTACATACATGCATTAGAGAATGGGATGAATGCTTTAATTTCAATGTGTTGATTAAACATGAATGTATGCTTGCTTGTTTAGGATAGAATTTACAACTTGATGAGTTTTGCCAAAATGATTAGACACCTCTCATGCTTGTTTAGGTTCTGAAATAAACACCTTGCATATGTAAATGTTAATCAACTAAGTTGGTGAATAGATTGATAGGTTTTGCCATAACATTTAGACACTTCCTATGCTTGATAAACACCACCTTCATGTGCTTAAAGAATGTATTCTACACCCACCTCTTTGCTTGTGTGCACTCACTCCACCCCTTAGGGGTTTTCCATTCCTGAAATTCCAGCATTCTTGTTTTGTTCTTAGCTTAGTTCTTATTTCATCGTTTGTTTGCTTCTTTCACATTTCATACTTCTTAGAGTAGTTTAGTGTAGAGTAGCGTAAACAACTTTCTTCCCCCTATTTTTGCCACTTGATTTCGTGCAAACAAGAGGCTGCTCACCTCCCTGAGGACGACCCGTACTTGCCACCGCTTCATCGCGGCCGTGCACTTGCGGTTTAAAATAAAACGTTCAACAAGTTTTTGGCGCCGTTGCCGGGGAGGTGTCAGTCCAGACTCTTGTTTGGACGATTCGAGTGGATTTAATTTGTGTGTTGTAGTTTTTCTTTGTTTCAGGAGACTGGGAATAGCAAGTGGAGGCTACTGGAGAAATTTCCAGACGACCTGAGCACTTCAGACCGCCAATCAACGGTCTAAGACCGCTAATATGCGGTCTGGTGAGCTCTGTTCATCTTTTAATTTCTTGCTGTTGTTGCTCTAAATGATCTAGTTATCTGGGACTCAATTTGGCATGTTTTGACTTATAGTTCGTTCCCAGATCAATAATCAAACCTCCTTTAAGCAACTTGGACCCTAAAACTCAAAGCAAAAGATTAGGCATTCATTCTTGTTTAGGTCATGCATCATGTATGTGACTTAGGCATTTAGATTGTCTTTTATCTTAGCTTTATTTTCTGTTGCTGAGAGCTGGCGTGAGGTACGCACCTTCTACTCTCATTCATGCATTTCGTATGAACATGCATTAGTTAGTAGGAAGTGCATTGCAACAAGTGTGAGTTGAGCGTTGTTTGGAGAGTTGATTGCTAGATTTAGGACTCCAAAACGCTACTAAGGAGGGGCTGTCCCGTAAAAGATAAGGTGGGGGATTTCATCACCCTTTCCTTCGCCCCAAAAACCACACTAATCAAGAGCCTAATTTTAAAATCAAGTAGACATTGGCCCTAAGGATCTTGGACGCATTAGGAGAGTGATCCGGTCCCGACCGTCATGACCTGATCGGCGTTGCCCACTTTGTCGATAGTAGGAGAGACGAGATCCCCGGATCTTGGCTCACTTGCTGGGCTTTGTGGTCCTCGTTGTAGGGAGGTGAGGCGTGTTGAGGCCGTGTGACCTCGCAGTTAGGCGTCGTCTAGCTGTAAGGACCTATAGCGACCTTAGGATTGTTTGAGCCTTGTTTGCTTGTGTGCTTCTACCTGTACCCATCCGCCGTAGCTTAAGGACTTCTTCCCTTCTCTCCTGGAGAGATATCTTGAGGTTTGAGCATTGGCAAACATTTGGGGCATAAAGGGAAGTATATTGAGCCTTATTTTCCATTACTAAGCTTACAACACGTGGGAGTCATCGGTGACATTTCCTCCAACAAAGAAATTATAAAAGTGTTGTAATAAAGAAAAAAATGCATGAAACATTCTGGAACAACGGAAAAAATTGAAATTTAAACAATAAAAGCTCACATGAAGTCGATCATCAAGGTGGGAATGTTACTCAAATACATGATCAGTCGGTACACCAAAATACAACAGAGTTTGCCAAAATACATGATTACATCAATACAACGAAAGATAAATGTGGTAATCATGACGACCTCAAATAGTCTACACCAAAAATATTCTATTAAACGAAGGTATTCGTGCTTGGACGGCGGCTCAAGATCAACCTCATGAAAACCTTATATTCCATGAGGAGGTTCTATCGTTTTCTAACACAAATCTTAGTAATAAAAAATCCAATCTTTATTCTGATATGTCTTCCTTATCCTAAGCATATGTATTTTACAAAATATCACAAATTCATGGTTCCAAAATGTGTGCCCGCTGTCACCAACCAACAGAAACTACTGTGGTCCTGAAAGATGAATGCAACAACAATGCATGAGTTTCCATAAGAAAATCATGTATGTCAAGCTCACCTATATGAATGTAATCATACAATAAAATGAATCTATCATACTAGCGGTATGTCATGTCATCAACAATAGGGAAAATAGTTCTCATCCAAGGGTAAAATCTGGACGTTAGTCCAATAATCAATATCGGGTCTCCCTCGGAGACCCACTGTAGGCACATACGGTCTTACGGACCATACACAACGCACCCCACACGTGGTTATACTAAACATGAGGTTCAGTGAGGTACGTTCACATGTACGAGTCAGTAGAATCATATCTGAAACATCGTTGTCAACACCACACCAACAGAGCCGTCGCTCAGGTCAGTCCAATCAATCGCTCAATAGGTGCCCAATTGAGGTAACATGCCGGAACAACATCGGCAACAAAAATAGTCAGAACAATATCGACAACATCATCGCCAGAACAACATCAGCGGCACAACAATACGTTTGGTACAACATTGGACGGTACAACATACGTCTGACACAACATCGAACGATTCCGAACTGAAGTCCGCCAGGTCATCATGCTCTAATGAGCCATGCAACATCGTGCAATGAGATTTGCGATCCCTCGGGTCTACTACTCTAATAATGAGTCAAGTAAAGCATCAACGACCCCACAGTCCATAAATCAGATGTGGTACGTCCTGAGTATCCACGCTCTTCCATACGACGATACCTAAGCAAACACGTACAACACATCCACCGTCACCTATGGCTCATGCGGTAGGCAAGGAAACAGGTTTCCGTGGACAGAGTTGACACTCCGCTAGGACAAAGGATTCAGTTTTGGCCCCAAACGGTCGACCGAAAAAGGTATACCTGTCGACTGCTCCTAACGGAATCGGTCGAACATACGCCTGCATTCAGTCGAAGTCCACGCTCATAGCTTAGCCCTAACGGTCGAACAAAAGGTGAAAATCGGTCGACCACTACATGGTCAAAATCCAGACTAAGTCAAAATCACACCAGGCAAACGATCGACCTACTCAAGGGTCCCAGTCGACTTAAAACTACCACGGGCAACCTAGAAGTTCAAGTCATCAATTGGTCGAACTAATACTCAATCGGTCAAACTAATACTCAATCAATCGAATAGTTATTAAGTGACTTAAGGTACCGGTCGGACAAAGTCAAGAACAGTCGACTGTTTAGATGGTCCACACTCTGTCCAGAAAGAAACGGTCGACTGACTAAGGGGTCCTGATCGACCGAAGAACAACAGACATTCCCGACTCACCTGCACAAACACAACTGGTCGACCGCCATAAGACATCGTTCGACCGGTGTAGGTTAAAGTCGAGCATTTACTTTACATCCGGTCGACCGCCTGAAGGAATCGGTCGACCGTTGACCGACAACTACCTAGCCGAGCTAGGTTTAACTTGTTACCCAAACCTCGCCGACGAGCCAACACATCACACCAACATGTGCAAACAAAACATCTATCTATTGAACATGCATACCTTCCTTGCGATACAGAGCATGCCGGAGATTCGCTCGACGTTCTCCAACCGTAACCCCACGCACAACATCTCCTAGTGTCGTCGCCTCTCGCCCCCAGCTGGAGCTCCAACCGCCTTGTCGTCGACCCAACCAACTGATAGAGCGAGAGTAGAGTGTTGAGGAGCAAAAGACGTGAGAGAGAAGATAAGGGTTTTGCTTTCACATAACCAAACCATCCAACTCATCCCTCACCCATCACTTCACCATGCCCTGCACCCTCCAGCCCATGCCTTCAACACGTCCTCCTATTCCCCATGCAAACACCAACCACTAAACTTCATTAGAACCCTAAGATGGGTTAGGACTTTACATTGCATACAAGAAGATCAAATTGTTAGACGATATGATTAAGTAATAAATTTATATATAATAATGCCTTGTATGTGGCATAAGATTACTACGTAATCACATGCTAGAGAGACCAAAAGCATGCGTGACAACTTCCAAATAAAACACAAAGCTTCAGTAACTGCTAACTTGAAAGAACAGTGCAACAAGCCGACAAAAGGATTAGCTATCTGAAAAATCACAAGGCAAGTGCCTCTTTTAGATTATTGGACCCGCACGTCCGTGGACGTGCAGCCACGTTAGCACCATTACTAAGGGGTTAGAGATTTCCTAATAAAGGATGATAATTTTATTTGTTTTCAAATAAATTGTAATTTCTAAAATTTTGTTATTTTCCTTCCAAATAAGGACATGATTGTTCACATTCTAACGTGACCGCTGACCTGGCTGCACGTCCGCGACGCGTGTATCAGGACCCATATTCTATGTGTATATAACATATTCTACCTCAAATTTTGTCTCCTTTCATAAGTGTTCATTGTCCAATGACTTTTTCTAATGAATGAAAATAGTTAATGGGTGCATTGAGATGTCAAGAAACGCCCACAGATTTTGAAAAAAACAAAACTGTTCATGACACGATTGTTGATGGAGTTTTTGACGATTTGCATTCCGACCGTTTGGGTGTTAAAACTGAGTTTTAGTTTTCGATGTCAAATCGGGATGAAAAGACACATTAGCCATTCCCTTCATGTTAAAAATTTTGGTTACAAATTTTGATCTTCAATTGAGAAGAATGGACTAATAATGGCTTTAATCACACATTTATTTGGAGGAAATGGTGGAATTTGGGTTGGTCTCAAGGGAATGTTTAATTTTTGGATGGTAAATTAGTTTCTAATAAGGGTATTCAATGAAATAATCTAATAAAGTCAGCGTATAACAGTAAAAAACTAGTAGTAAAATATGTAATTGTACATAAAATGATGTCCCATCAACAAACATTTTGGGTGGGCCCCACCTAAAAACCGAAAAAACACACCTTCTACGTTTTTGAAATGCAGCGTAAATGGTGAAAAATTGGACACGGTTTTTCACACGGCTGGGGTCTGACAAAAAGTATTTGGATGCCCAAAAATTGGAAAACCCAATTTTCTAAAAACCACAGCCAATTTTTAAGGCATCCAAACACGTCCATTATATTGGCAATGCTGCACTAATTCAAGACAAGGTTGTGTACAATTTAGTTTAACATAAATGCGCTCACATTTAATAATACCTTCTAAAATATTACACTAAATGGGTGTACAATTTGGTTTAACATTTAATGTCGACACATTAATATGAGCCAGATGTTCCCAGAGTAGATAAAGCAAGGGTGGATTTGCAAGAAGCGTGTATGTGTTTATTTATTGATAAAATGTCACCAAATGGTAACAGAATGTGTACCAAAACACGCAAGATCTGAAAATAGGTGTTTACTTTCGTCCGTAAGAATGAACTAGTAAAATCAAGTAAGGAAAGACCACGTCAAGCGGCTAGTAAAACCTACCGTATCTTGTATATACCTGTTTTTTATATGGTTTATGTAACTTTGAGCATTATTTTAAAAAATACAAGATAAAGCACCAAGCTACCAACTGATGGACCACGAAAACAAAACAATAACACGGACACATGGTGCAAGGCTTGTTAGGGTATCCGTAATCATGACCAGAGTTAACCCGGTCATGGGTTTTTTTTTTCCATCCATATCAATTTCTCTCTCTTCCCAACTCAATTTTTAATCTTTCCAACATTATTCATTCCACAACTACAACCCAATTATATACAAAAAATTAAAAATAATAAAACAAAAAAGGACCGTAACGTAGTCGTGGGCCCCCAGCCCGGTCGTGGAATGACCCAAACATTTACCGAAGATAAGCAACAGGAAGTATAACAGAACGAGACATAAATGGAATTCACAAAATGCAAGGTTAGGAAGAACATAATCACGACTTAGGGCCAAGAAACTGGGTGTTTTGAATTAGTAGCAATAATCTCAATGGTAGATCTCACTATGAGGTCCTATGATCGTCCGTTCATTTCATTTGCATATGACTCTTTGTTCCAAGTACACCAACTTCCTTTGCCTCCATCTGTAACAATCCAAAATCAATTTACCTCATTTGAAGTATAATCATGGAAGTGGGTTACAAGCAATTAACTTATAAAAGTACTAATTCTAAACTAGGAACACACAACCTCACCAAAAATCTAACAATCACAAACAAATGTCTTATCAAACACTAATAAATGTTTAGCAAACATAAACAAGTTTTGTAGAAGTTTGAATTCTTCTATTACAAGTTTACAAATAGTGGACTATCTTCGACTCAACCTCCTCAATATCATCATCATTAATTGAAATTGAATCTACTTCAAGTTCTCCATCATCCGTGTCATTAACTGTGCTCAAAGTTGCTTTACCAAGTGTTTTATCTACAAAATATGGAAAAGAGAAGTTAATAAAAATAAAATGACATGTCACCTAAATAAATACACATGTAAGCTAAAAAGAATTTACCATTAAAAGTCTTCCTTATCCGATCTTGGGAGCATATAAGAGCTTCAACGGTATTTGCATGCATAGAACTTCTTGATGGATCAATCACTCTATCGCTAGTGCTAAAAGCAAACTCTAATGCAACTGTTGATACTGGAATAGCCAAAAAATCACGTGTCATGCGACTAACTAAAGGGTACTTGGGAGAATTCATCTTCCACCATTCAAGAATGTCAAATCTATCAACAATAGGATGCACTCCTTCATCCAAGTACATGTCCAAGCCACATTTGAACGGTTGGTTTGCCGATTTATTAGCAAGAAACTCCTTCAACCCACTTAGTTCACTGGCTAGTTCAAAAGTTTCTTTGCCAAACCTTGTACCTCCACTCAAAGAAGTTCCACTACTACTTCCACTGCATAAACTGCCTACTCCAGTTACACAACTGTAGACACTTACATCCATTCCTCCAAACATGAGACGATACTCATTGTAAATCTCTTGCAAATTACTTCTGATATCGTCTACCTTCTCATTTCCAATTTTTTCACCATAAATTTTGTTCATGTAAAACCAGACTGTTTCAACTTTGTATTGAGGATCTAAGATCGAGGCAACACACAAAAACAATTTAAAATTGTCCCAATACTTGTCAAAATTTTCCATCATTCTTCCCCCATTTGACACACAAAAGCAACATAACTACTGCACAAATTCATCAATTTAATCTTCATTGCACATACATGAGGTAAAAAAAAATTTGCTGATAGATACAATGTGGTAGAAAAAGCATTAGTAACTTCATGAAAAAGTTGTAGGCAGTCACACGCAACATTTGCATTTTCCCACTATTGTTCAGAAGGTTCATGAGCGTAAGAACTATCGATATAGGTCATACGACTGAAAGTATTTTTAAACTGCAAAGTTGTTTGAAGCATATGGAAAGTAGAGTTCCACCTGGTTGGCACATCTAACACTAGTGACCTATTTTGAGCTTTTACTTGATTTGCCACTTCTAAAAAAGTTTCACTTCTAAGTGTAGATGACTTCACATATTTGACACTATCACAGACCTTAGCTATTACTCCGGCAATGATTTCAATCTCATCTTTGACAACCAGGTTAAGAATATGGGTTGAACATCTGACATGAAACAACAACCCATTTTGTAGAAGATCACCTGAATCAAACTTTGGAACCAGATCTCTTACCATGGCATCATTTGTTGCACAATTATCTACGCCAAGACACATTACTTTCTTGTTGATGTTGCACTTGTATAACTTCTCTAAAATACACTTAGAAAGAGCAACCGATGTATGTTTGTCTTTAACTACCGCAAAATTCAGTATTCTCTTTTGTAAAGTCCAATCATCAACAACAAAATGGCATGTAATACAGATATACCCCTTGTTTTGGTTTGAGGTCCAATATCACTTATCAAACTAATACGACATTGAAGTTCATCTAAATGCTTGTACAACTTATCATTTTCTTTCATGAAAATTTCCACACAATCTTTCTTTATTGTTGTACGAGAAACCATTCTGAATTCAGGTCGAAGACGACTAACAAACTTTCGAAAGCCTACACGCTCAATAAATGAGAACGGTTACTCATGCAACACAATCATTAGGACAAGATCCTTTCTACTAGTCATCTGATCAAACTTGTGATTCTTAACATCTACAGTTCCAGTTAAGCTCTTTTCTCCCACATTCAATACCAGTTGTCCACTTCCAATACGACTCTTAACCTTGGTAGGGTGTTGTTTTCTTAAATGTGTCCACAATGTGTTGTTCCATCACTATTTTTGGCAGTCAAGGTTTTAGAACAATGATTACACTTGACTCTTTTATTCCTATTTTCATCATTATAACTACTACAATCTTTCCAAATTTCAGAATTCGAACGCCTATTTCTTTTTTCTGAATTTGTAGTTATTGGTGTTCCATTTTCATCCATTCCTACAATTTCAGATATTACCTACTACAAGATAAAATTGCATGTATTAACTAAGGTAAAAAAATACATATCTTTTTGCATAAAAACCTGGCAATAAACAAACAAAGAACCGAAAACAACTCCCAACATTCACAAACCATTAAACAAAAGCATCAACTTTCCCAAAATCATCAACTTTCCGAAAATCCAAATAAAAAAAAAGAAAGTCTCAGTCAGACAACCACACACATTCACACTCCAGAACGCAACGATAAAAAAATTCTTTCAGCATTGGATTGAAAGTCGAAACCCATCAAAACCCACAAAGAACAGATCAAGATAGCAAGAAAGATAAAAGTCTAGATTTCGGAATCCAAACAAACAAATCTAGGTTTCCAATCCAAACAAACAAATATAGGTTTTGGAAAATGGAAAAAAGAAGTAGATCGCACATACTTGATACTTTGCACGAGATTTCTCGTTTCCGTACAGCCGAAAGCGATCGGGAAAACCTGAGAGGCTGAGAAGGACAAACATATCAAGAAATAAGAAAGGGTGTGAGAAAAGTTTTTAGCCATAGAGTTGTTGATATTATTCTCTCGTACCCCCATTGCCATTTTTGGCCATTGAGATTTTTTTGTAGCTTTAAAAAGATTAAGGTATGTACCATGCAGACAGATTTGAATGGAAGAGCGGACCAGGGAGGAAGGACGATGTCCCTGGCAGAAGATGTGACGGTGACGAGGTGAGGTCGGCGGCGGAGGCAATGTTGGTGGAAGAGGCAGGGAGAGATTTGGGTTTGGGAGGCAACAAGAGATTTGAGTTAGGGTTACCTTTTGCCCTTTTTTGCATTTTTTATCGGGCTTTTTGGACCAAACTCTGGATGGGAACTGGCGTAACTGGACCTGATGCTGGACGAGACTTGCTGGACTCTGGACTGGAACAAAGGGAACAGTTAGTCTGGACTCTGGATTGACACTTTCTGGACTCTCGACATGAGAATCTCTGACCCGAGCATTTCTGGACTGGACACGAGGATTCTGGACCCGATTTCCTGAAATCTGGATGGGCTCGTTCGTCCAGCTGGACGAAACTTACTGGACGAAGTTTTATTTCTATTTTGTGTTTTTTACAATTTTGTTTATTAAGTATATAATATATATAAAATATTGAAAACGGGTATACGGGTACAGGTATTGCACATACCCGTACCCGACCCGTTTATCCAGCGAGTAAGCGGGTACAGGTTAACGGGTATGAATTCTAAAACGGGTATAAAAATGTGTACCCGTATGGGTCGGGTATACGGGTATTACCCGACCCGTTCACAGCCCTACACACATGGATATATAGATGAGGTGAGATCCACTACTCTTAAATTTTGTTAACACACGGTTACGCTTGAGAATAAAATTAAATTTATACTCCAAATTGAAAATTTAAACCATAGATATTGATCTTTAACATATGTAAATTAAAAATATCGAAAATCATAAAATTTAGAATATATTTTACACAATATCCAGAGATATAAAAATTAGCGCACTACGTTCTCAAAAAAAATTGATTTCTAGATATCATACGTAATGATTATCAAATTTATAATTTTTGATATCATTAATCTGTACCGTACACATTCGCTGCACTCAGGGGAGACAAATAAAACTCCCAATTCATGATTCAAACACATTAACCTTGCAACAATCAACATAGATAGACCGGTCAAATCCTCTTTCAATTTGTACAGTAGCTTATTCATCATCGACGTCATTTCGCCATTCCGCATAGCAGCCGTGATACTTCTCCTCCTGGCCTCCAAATTCTTGTGTAAGTCAACATACCATTTCTGTTGTGTTACTCAACATACGATGTAAGAAAATGAAACTACAAAAGCTATATTACATGCCACTGATTAACGAATCATATACATTATCCATTAATTACATTTTTTCAATTAAATATACATCGAATACTATAACATTTAATTTTTTTGAAGTAAAATAACCGAAATAATTTAAAACTCACAACTCAAAACACATGTGATTAATTCTCTGCAACAAAAAATTGCTCCCGTCGTGGTGCAACATTTGATACATATTTGTGTTAAAAAAAGATTAGGCGGTTAATAAATGTTGTTAATAGGATTATGGTGGCGTCATATTTTTGAAAATGTTATTATTATTTTTAATTAGATTCGAATGCAGGTAATGATATTTTTTCCGAATATTATTGACGATGTTTTTTTATTAAGTGTGGGTTGGAGTTAAAGCACGTGTTTGATTTACTTAAAAATAAATAAGTTAGAGTTTTTTTTTTATAATTGGTGATTTATATATTAATAATAAAATGTTTGTTGTGTGGTAGACATACTAAAACTAATTTCGTTTATAACCAAGTGCAACAACGCTAATCACGTATCTAAAAACCAAACAACAACCTTAACTTAATTCTAAATTTGTTTTTTGCAATGCTATATTATTCAGATAATCTCTAATTTCTATTTTTATCAAATTTAAACAAATATATTTTTAAGTTCACAAAATAATATGCGTTGGAAGAGAACGCAAACTAAAAAAAACGTAGATTTTGTTGTTTGGGTTCATGCGTTAGCGTTAAGGCTGGTGTTTGCAAACATTACACACGCCCAACGCCTCTAACGCCCAACGCATGGGGTACCCAAACGTACCCGTAAACCGCTTCTCGCTAATGTCATGGCATGTGGTCAAGATGGTCAACTGAGTACGTGTGGTTAAGCAAGTGTATTGGTAGATAAATGGGCAAATGACTTTTTAAAGATTTAAATTTTAGTAGTTTTTTTTTGTAACGTTGACTCAATTGGAACTCATTGTTGATCGAAAAGTTACAGGATTTTTATTATGTGTGATGGTAATGTGGTCTTACATATGTAACATTACTTCTATATAATGTTGTTGTTTACCTTGAATAAGTGTTTAAAGTATACGTGCAGAAAAACAGACAATCGGTCGACCGGATGGAGTGATTCGGTCGACCGGATGTGTGTTAATTTACCCAGCAAAAGTGTCTGTCGTTTTTCGGTCGACCGGAATCTAGGATTCGGTCGACCGGGCACACGTTTTGGAGCTGGGCAAAAGTTACTGTCGATTTTCGGTCGACTGGAACCTTGGATTCGGTCGACCGGAAACGTTCGAGGAGCTGGGAGAAAAGTGCCTGTTGAAATTCGGTCGACCGGAACTTAAGTGTACGGTCGACCGATTATGCACTCGCGCAAGCCAGAAAAGTTACTGTCGATTTTTGGTCGAACGAGACTTCAATTTCGGTCGACCGTTGGAATACAGTTATTGGATCGGTCGACCGATGCACCCGATCGGTCGACCGTTTGGACCCAGTTCTGCCCACGTTTTGCACATTACTCCACCCGATTTTGGTGCAACTTATATTTGTTTTGGCCTCATATATAAAGGCAATTTCGTCCCCTTTGTATCAATCAATTATTTCTATTATCCACTTTTATGTTCTTGAGAGAAAAGAGAGAGAGAGCATCCTTGTGATTTGGTAGGAGAGATTTGAGTCGGGTTCTTCGTCGGTTCGTTCGCGTCTCCTGTAAGCATCTCTTGTAATACGTTTCTCTATAGTGGATTTGAGTTGTGTCGTCCGTGGTTTTTCCCGCATTGGGTTTCCACGTTAATCTTGCGTGTGTTGTGTGATTTGGATTGTGGATTTGCATTGTATTCTCAAGTTTAACCGTTTGAATTCGCGTTTTTGGTTCCGCTGCGTATTTGGGATTGGTTTTAATTCCTAACAACTGGTATCAGAGTTTTTGGGTCCAAATTTGGGGATTATCTCTTCAACTTTTGTCAAATACTAATGACGAATAATTGGAAAATTGAGAAGTTGAGCCGAGATGTTAATTTCGGCTTGTGGCAAGTCAAGATGCACACAATTCTGGTGCAGCAAGAGGTGGAGGACGTTCTTGAGGGCATGGACAAGTTGCCAAAAGAAATGTCCGATCAAGATAGGCAGATGCTTGATCGAAAGGCGATGTCAACCATCAAGTTGTCGTTGTCCGACGAAGTTCTGAGAGAAGTGTTGAAGGAGAAGACGACTGCAAGTATGTGGAAGAAATTAGAGGAAGTCTACATGAAGAAGTCACTTGCTAGCCGGATTATCTTGAAGAAGAAGTTGTTCCTATTCAAGATGAAGTCGGGTATCTCCCTTCAGCAACACTTGGATGATTTCAATGCAATCATCATGGACTTGGAGAAGGTTGAAGCAAGGTTTTCTGATGAGGATCAGGCGATCCTTTTACTTTGCTCGTTGAGTTCTTCATATGATCACTTCGTGGAGACGATGATGTACAGCAGGACAGACATCTCTGTTGCGGATGTCAAAAACGCACTCTCCTCCAAATCTGATATGGAGAAGAGGTCTGATGGTTCTGATTCGAGCAAAAGTAAGGCACTTGTTGCTCGTGGTAAGGGGAAAGAGAGGAGTTTCTCAAAGAACACCTCCAAGACCAAGTCGAAGGACAAAGATATTATTTGTCATTACTGCAAGAAGAAGGGTCACAAGATATCAGAATGTTTTAAGCTACAGAACAGAGAGAAGCAAAAGGATTCTAGTAGTGGTGATCAATCAGGTTCGAATGTTGCGGAGTCCGATTCTGATTTTGTGTTGGCAGCTACAGGTTCTTCTGAAGCTTCCGACGGTTGGGTGATTGACACGGGCAGTACATTCCACTTAACTCCGAATAAACACTGGTTTTCATCTTATGAAACAATGTCAGGTGGAATGGTTGTGATGGGCAATGGTGACATGTGCGAGGTTGCAGGAATTGGTTCTGTCAGATTGAGGACCCGTGATGGCCTAGTCAAGATTCTATCGGATGTGCGACATGTTCCGGAGGCGAGCAAGAATCTGATTTCAGTAGGTAGCCTGACTGCAAAGGGCTACAATGTCAGGTGGAATGGTTGTGATGGGCAATGATTTCAGTAGGTAGCCTGACTGCATATCCATCACCAAAGGATCACTTATTCTGATGAAAGGGAAGAAGCTTGGGCCCGGTAAGCTTTATATGCTTAAAGGAGAAACTGTTGTGGGTGACGCAGATGTAGCGTCATCGTTGTCTGGTGAGGAGAATGCCCAACTTTGGCATATGTGGTTGGGGCACATGAGCGAGAAAGGCATGACGGTGTTAAACAAACGTGGTTTGTTTGGAAGTCAGAAAATCGGCAGTCTGGACTTCTATGAATTTTGTGTTTTTGGGAAGCAGAAGAGGGTTAGCTTCTCAGCAGCTAAGCACACCACCAAGGCTACTTTAGAATATGTCCACTCTGATTTATGGGGACCTTCTCAGGTTCCATCAAAAGGTGGAGCTCGCTACATGCTCACATTTATTGATGATTTCTCCAGGAAGACTTGGGTTTATATTCTGAAACAGAAGAGCGATGTGTTTCAGAATTTTCAGCACTGAAAGGTTATGATTGAAAATCAAACAGGAAAGAAAATTAAGGTTCTAAGGACGGATAATGGTTTGGAGTTTTGTTCCTCAGAGTTTAACGATTTCTGCAAGGATGAAGGAATCGTGAGACACCGAACCGTACGTCACACACCACAACAGAACGGAGTAGCGGAACGTCTGAATCGAACTCTCTTGGAGAGAGCTCGATGTATGCTTCTGAATGCGGACATGACTAAGGATTTTTGGGCAGAAGCAGTGTGTACCACTTGTTATTTAGTGAACCGTTCGCCTCACACCGTTTTGGATATGAGAACACCGGAAGAAGTTTGGACAGGTGGAGCTTCAGATTTGTCCAAGTTGAGAGTCTTCGGTTGTCCAGCGTACGCACATGTAGATCAAGGAAAGTTGAATGCTCGGTCGTTGAAGTGTATATTCCTTGGCTACGATTTGGGTGTGAAGGGTTATCGTCTGTGGTGCAAGGAATCTCAGAAGCTCATGGTTGAAAGAAATGTTGTCTTTAATGAGCTTGTTATGTTACCTTCCAGGAAAGACACTGTTATTTCTACTCCCGTGTCAAGTGGAACTCCAGTTCAGGTGGAGCCACCGGTAGTGACTGCTGATGAGGATACCGGTGTGACACAAGGAGAGAGTTCGAAATCTGAGGAAGATGAAGAGTATTTGTTGGCAAGGGACAGAGAGAGGCGGCTGACCAAGAAACCCCGTAGATATGCCGAATTAGTCCTTGCATATGCTCTTAGTGCAGCTGAAGATATTGGAGCCTCTGGTGAGCCGAGCAAGTATTCAGAGGCAATTTCGGCACCCGATTCAGCTGCTTGGGTGGGTGCAATGAATGAAGAGATGGAGTCTCTTCATAAGAACCAAACTTGGAAGTTGGTAGAACTTCCAAAAGGAAAAAGGGTCGTTACCTGCAAATGGGTCTTCAAGAAGAAAATCGAGGGTATTTCAGATGTGAGGTACAAAGATTGATTGACTGCTCGTGGTTTTAGTCAGGTGGAGGGTGTGGATTATAGCGATATTTTCTCACCCGTTGTGAAGCATACTTCTATTCGTGTTTTGTTGAGTTTCGTTGCAATACATGATTTAGAGTTAGAACAACTAGATGTGAAGACCGCTTTCTTACATGGAGAATTAGAGGAGCAAATTTACATGTCCCAGCCGGAAGGTTTTGTGGTCGAGGGTAAGGAGAATCAGTTCTGTTTGCTGAAGAAGTCGTTTTATGGGTTAAAGCAGTCGCCTCGACAATGGTATAAAAGATTTAATTCTTTTATGGTTGGACATGGGTACAGCAGATCCCAGTATGACTGCTGCGTTTACCGAAAGGTATTTTCAGATGGCTCTCTCATTTTGTTATTACTCTATGTAGATGATATGTTGATAGCAGCTAAGGACAAGTCTAAAATTTCTGAGCTTAAGGAGTTGTTGAAGGCTGAGTTTGAGATGAAAGATCTTGGATCAGCAAAGAGGATTCTAGGTATGGAGATACGTCGCAATCGTACATGCAAGAGTTTGTTTCTCTCCCAGCAGTAATATATTGAGAAAGTCTTGCATCGTTTTGGCATGGAGAATGCCAAGTCTGAAAGAATTCCTCTCGCAGCGCATTTTAAGCTCTCGGTAGACTTGTGTCCCAATGAGGAGGAGGACAAGGCATACATGTCACGTGTGCCTTATACTAGTGCAGTTGGCAGTTTGATGTATGCTATGATATGCACTCGTCGAGATATAGCTCAGGCGGTCAGTGTGGTGAGCCGCTATATGTCGAATCCAGGAAAGGAGCATTGGTCAGCTGTGAAGTGGATTCTCCGGTATCTAAAAGGTACAACTAAGCTATCTCTGAAATTCGGTCGATCTTCGTATTCATTAATGGGGTTTGTTGATGCCGACTACGCGGGAGACCGTGATAGACGAAGATCTATGACTGGTTATGTGTTTACTGTTGGGAGCACCGCTATTAGCTGGAAAGCGACGTTGCAACACACTGTTGTTTTGTTTACAACGGAGGCAGAGTATATGGCAGCGACCGAGGGTATCAAGGAAGCTCTTTGGCTGAAAGGTTTATTTGGAGAGCTTATTCCAGGTCAGAATACAGTGGTTGTTTATTGTGATAGTCAGAGTGTCATTCATCTGACGAAGGATCAGATGTACCACGAAAGGACGAAGCATATCGACGTCCGTTATCACTTCATTCGGGAAGTTGTTGCTGAAGGAGGTGTGGTGGTGAAGAAGGTGGGCACTGAAGATAATCCGGCTGATATGTTGACGAAGCCAGTTATTTTGACTAAGTTCATGTTATGCGTGAACTTGGTTGGTTTGAGTTCCGAGTAGGTGGAGCTAAGACGACGACACAATGAGGAAGGAAGTGTTTCCTTCAAAGAGTTACAGGGGTTATTCAAGGTAAAGGTGGAGATTGTTGTTGTTTACCTTGAATAAGTGTTTAAAGTATACGTGCATTAAAACAGACAATCGGTCGACCGGATGGAGTGATTCGGTCGACCGGATGTGTGTTAATTTACCCAGCAAAAGTGCATGTCGTTTTTCGGTCGACCGGAATCTAGGATTCGGTCGACCGGGCACACGTTTTGGAGCTGGGCAAAAGTTACTGTCGATTTTCGGTCGACCGGAACCTTGGATTCGGTCGACCGGAAACGTTCGAGGAGCTAGGAGAAAAGTGCATGTTGAAATTCGGTCGACCGGAACTTAAATGTACGGTCGACCGATTATGCACTCGCGGAAGCCCGAAAAGTTACTGTCGATTTTTGGTCGAACGAGACTTCAATTTCGGTCGACCATTGGAATGCAGTTATTGAATCGGTCGACCGATGCACCCGATCGGTCGACCGTTTGGACCTAGTTCTGCCCACGTTTTGCACATTACTCCACCCGATTTTGGTGCAACTTATACTTGTTTTGGCCTCATATATAAAGGCAATTTCCTCCCCTTTGTATCAATCAATTATTTCTATTATCCACTTTTATGTTCTTGAGAGAAAAGAGAGAGAGAGCATCCTTGTGATTTGGTAGGAGAGATTTGAGTCGGGTTCTTCGTCGGTTCGTTCGCGTCTCCTGTAAGCATCTCTTGTAATACGTTTCTCTATAGTGGATTTGAGTTGTGTCGTCCGTGGTTTTTCCCGCATTGGGTTTCCACGTTAATCTTGCGTGTGTTGTGTGATTTGGATTGTGGATTTGCATTGTATTCTCAAGTTTAACCGTTTGAATTCGCGTTTTTGGTTCCGCTGCGTATTTGGGATTGGTTTTAATTCCTAACATATACAATTTAGATTGGCATAATGTAATTCTTGCTTCACTGTGGCTCAATTTAACTCCAATTCGACTTGGATTTAAATTTCTATTCAAAAGATTGAACAAAAACAAACAAAAAACTACGAAAAGGAAGCATGGCCAAGAATGTGTGTAGTATTGAAATGTAGTTCTAAAAGCAATACTAATTCGAAGCATTTACAGGAGGAAGCATTTGTGCTTACCAAGAATGAACAATAACCCGTCTACTTAGAGTTGGACTTTTAATTCGGCCCCACGTCTGTTGAAAAGAATATACGGTGTTCAATCTCAACATAAGAATCTTGTAAAAACAAAATCTCAAACCCAGTCATTCAAAGAATTAGTTCCTGGGGTGTAATCACAAGGGCATTACAGATTGAGCAGACCGCAAGCAAACCTGCAAAGTAGACTCACAATTATTAAGATTAATAAAGAGTGCAACAATAGTATTAGCTATTTGAAAAATCATAAGAAGTGTGCCTCTTTTAGATATTCTATTTTGCACATATTCCATCTCAAATTCTTTCTCATTTCATAAGTGCCCATTGTCCAATGACATTTTTTTAATGGTTGAAAACAGTTCGCATATTGTAAAACGAATGTGAAATGGGCAATGCAGCACTAACATACTAACATGGTATAAAATATTATTATGCATATTCATTATATTAATAATAGTTCATGTATATATATACACTTTTTTCTGGAAAATGACAGAGCTTAATGTTTGGAAATGGTAATGAAATTAGTAGGATACGAGATTGTCCAACAGAAGTGGGTCCACTTAACCAAATTATACACAGGTATGTCTTTTTTTTTCAAGATGTACCGGTCAATTTGAAGATTTTATATACCCATAGATATGAATGTAAATATCTAATTCTGTTACGCGTGTATGTAAAACTACGTATACATCCAATCATCCACATTTGATCTCTGAAATAAAATTTGTGGACTTAATTTGCAACTGTGTTGCAGATGTTGCACAAGTGGACTTAAGAACAACAAGTGTTGCAAACCTCAAGCAATCTGAATTGGGCTTGATCTGGTCTAGTCCATTCAAGTCAAAGCCCATTTTATGTCGTGTTGGATTTTTTTTCTTCAACCAACATATTATTTGCAAGTCTTAGTGTGTGATTAGGAATCAGCTCAGTTCCACTTGAACTTTGAGGTTGATCTCTCGCAATCCTATCCTCGATTATGTAACGAATGTGAGTTTGCACCTACTTGTGTAATCGCTTGACTCGATCTAATGACTAAATTCAAAAGCCAAGATAGGATTCTGAGAAGATTTGTTGAATTTAAACACATTTATGGAGAAATTTAGGTTTAGTGTCGGATAACAACCAAAACCTTACACAGATCACCAATATACGCAGCCTGGATATATTTAACTATTAATGATAGAGTAGTAGTTATCGGCTAAAAAAATTGTAAAAATACAATCACTTATCATAATTTTTTCTTGGCTACGTGTAAGTTGTTAAAGCCGGGGTAGGTGACGTGTGGGCCCAGCAGCAGCACAAGTAGGGGACCTGTGCACGAATACGGTGGGACCACCAACCAAATTTGACCCACCAAAACTTGGCCCACCGCCGAGGCAGACAACTGGGTCTCACCTGTCGTCACGGAGCCACGTCTCTGGTATTGCCTCTGTGGCCCGGCAGGTCGAAACGTGGTCGTGGCCAACGAGGGCCCACATGAGAAGTGGTTCTCCACGTGTTTAGTTTAGACCACCAAACACTGGCTTCTGTTTGGTGTTAATCTCGTTTGGTCGAAACGTTTTGCGCGAGCACTTGCTGTTTGGAGGCATCTAGATGGAGATTTGTGGAGTTCGAGTCAACCTCAACCGTGTGTTCGAGATCCGATGGTTGCCGTTGCGTGTGAGGGGGTGAATGTATTGTGCATCCGAGGTCGAAGGTGATGTGCCTTGAAATAATTGGAATGTTAAACGTCGTCCATAAATTACTTAAATTATCCGAACCAATTATCGTTTCGTCATTCTCTCCTTTCTACTTAGATATATCTCTTCGTTTCACTCTCTCTTCATATTCCTCATAATCATCAAAAACAATATCTCGGATGCCCAGAAATGAGTCAGCGAACGCCCCGGTGCACTGGAATATTGTAAAATTTTCAATTTATTTTAAGTTAAAAATAATAATTTAAGGGGACTTCTGCGGGAGCCGCTGCCCCCAATGGGGAAGGCGTCCTGGCCAGACGCTCGGGGTAATTATTTTGTGTGGGCTTACTTTATCGGATCCAGATGCTTCGCCAGATTTTCGGGGTCTTGATAAAGTGAGAAATACTGAGACAGAAACCTTAGTTTAAGAGACGAGACAAAATGAGTATTAAATGGATTGTAAATGTCAAAAGGGTAATTGAGACGAGCGATTTAGTAAAAACGGGAAACAAATAACAACTCCCTAAAAATTGGTTAGATGGTATGAAATCAGAAAGAATTTTTACACTAGTGCACCTCGAAAACATCAAAATTACGGAAATACACCCCAAAAGTTTGAATTTACAGTGGTGCATTAAAAAACTTATCAAATTGCAATGGTGCACCCATAACTGACGTCGTTAGCCTCCATACAATTTAAGTTTGACGGATGTTTGATTACACTCTTTAATTACATTTTAATTAAAGGAATATTTGCAGTGGTGCACTTGCAAAACTTATGAAATTACAATGGTGCACTCGTAACTAATGTCGCTAGACTCCGTCCAATCTAAAATCAACGGACGTTTGATTGCACCCTTTGATTAACTCAAACCCTTTAGTTACCCCAAATCTCAATTCCATCCACATCTCACTTACATCGCTCCAAGCCCCGACCTCCCACTTCCATCGCTCTTGAATCCCCTCATTCACCTCTCACTCGAAAATTGGATGTGTACCTATTGAAAATTGAGTCAAATTGCAGCCAAAAATGAGCTGTAAAAATTAAGAAAATTCAGATAATGTAGGTCAAAGTGAAGCCAAGATTGAGCCTTAAAATGCATCCAAGATTGAGTCAATTTGCAGTCAATCTTCAACAAGAAATAACTTAAGAATTTATCCCAAATTATAGCCAATAATGAGTAGTAAAATTCAAGAACAATTCAGTGATAATGTTGCACAGAGTGAGTAATAAAATTCTAGAAAAATTCAGAGATAATGCACGTCAAAGTGCAACCAAGAATGAGCTCTAAACTGCATCCAATAATGAACCAAATTGCGTTCAAACTTTAACCAAAAATAACTTAAGAATTTAGCTCAAATTACAGCCAAGTAATGCACATCGAACTTAAATTGGACAAAGTTTAGCAGCATCAGTTACGGGTGCATTATTGTAATTTCATAAGTTTTGCGAGTACACAACTATAAATTCAAACTTTTAGGTTGTATTTCCGTAATTTCGATATTTTTCGAGTGCACCATTGTGAATATCTATTAATTAAAGTGTGTAATCAAACGTTCGTCAAACTTAAATCAGACGGAGACTAACATCGTCAGTTACGGATGCATCATTTAATTTTAAGTTTTTCGAGTGAATCATTGTAAATTCAAACTTTTGAAGTGTATTTTCGTAATTTTTTGATATTTTCGAGGTGCTTTAGTAAAAATCCCAATTAGAAAAGCTACTTAAGAATCTACCGTCGCGCCCTTCAGTAATTCCACGGAGTTGTAGACTGAACAGTGAACTCCATCCGCCAGGTTCGGATGGAAAGTTTTTTTTATTTTATTTATTTGAAAGTTGCTTTGAATGGAAAGTTGGGGAGTTATAACGTGGATTGGATTTTATTGGTTGGGGGAAAACGCCATAAATACATCTGCTAGTTCCAGTGGGGTGGTGGCCAGGTGGTCCGTTTGGTATCCACTAATTTGTTACTGTGAGGATAAGGTTGTCGTTTTGGTCCGGAGCCCACCATGTTGTCCACCCGGAGAGCGGACCTTCCTCTTCCTTGCAACACCAATGGAAAACCGACCCTTGCCCATGTATTGTTATTATTCTTACGGTCATCACTAACAAAATAACTTTATTTACATTTGATAAATGAATGTTTCAATCTTCTTCTGTTATGAACATGTTCACGTAATGGAAGTGCTGATGAGTTTTTACAAACTTGTATAAAACGGGCTTGTGCCGAAAATTTTATCTCTCCCCACTGTAGTCACGACTCGCCACTCAATCCTAACAACCACCAATGCTGAATTCATGGGAAGTAATTTGGAGGAGTTCTCCCAACATTAAGAGGTGCGTCTGGCTGAAGAGGTAGGAGCAGCAGTGGATCGAGACAGGGATAGGGTGGAGACGAGTCCTTGGCCCGGCGACAACAACCCGCACAATACCTCGGATACCTAAGGAGACTATTCCTGGTTATGCTGATTTTTGTTGTTGTAATTTTAACCAACCATACGAGTGTCAAATTTTATCCTATTTTCCATACGACTTAGTCCCAAACCCTATTTTCCATAATCTTTCTATCTAATGCAATTAAACATCATAAAAAAACTATTTTTTCTTCCTCATGTTACTTTGAGACTTTGAGTCCCGGGTTTATCTACGGTCGTCACAAACAAATTAACTTTTTTTCTCTTGAAACTTAACGATTTGTTTTTTTTAAAACTTAGTCGATTGGGTTTGTTGTGAGCATAATTTATGTCCGAACCAACCAGGGGTAGTCGGTAGAGTACTAAAATAAATTGGGTGTGATCAGTGAAATGAATGTATTCTAAAAGTTTTACTATTATATGTCAATTATTATAAATTGAATGTGCAAACATTTTGTTCCTTGATTATGGTATTCGTCTTTTCGAAGAGTTAAGGAGAGACGTTTGCTCCTTAACTGTAGAGCTCTAAAAGATAACGATTTACATAAATCAAAAGTTATTCACAATCATGGTAATTAACATGGAACATTAATCACGGAGATAAGATTGTCGTGTTGGTCATCGATTGTTGTAGCTGTACAATTAATTGACGACACGTGTATATAAAAGAGGAAAAATTACTTTTATATATTGAATAGACTTGACAACTAAAACATTATGGAATTGTGTTTCGTGTCACTAATGTTTTACAGTGACTTGGATCTTGAGATATGAGACATATCTTTTCACTCAAGAAGTGCTTAATTTGATTATTGTCAAAAACTATCAATGAGTATAGTAATAAAGGCAATAGTTGGTTGAACATGACTTGTGGTGGAAAATATAGCTAGTCAAGCGATTATGGTTTCTCCTCTTAATTGAGTGATGATATTAGTGGCCCCCTTGATAAAGCAAAATTATAATGTGCACAATGTAACTTGAGTTAAGTTACATAGTTATAATTAACTTAAAGAGATCAAGAAATGAATATGATACAAATGTGACACGTCTACTTTGTATATATTCTTAATATCATGAGGCAAGAGACAAACACAAGTGGTGCACTAACATCACTAAATGGATCATGTTTAGTTCGAGTTGAACAAAGATATCTATGCTAATTGGGTAACTATAATGTGTAGCTAGATACCGCTTATAGTTTGAGATATTAAGTGTTTGAAATCGTTGCCAATTTGACTTAGATCCTCATATATGTCACACCACAAATCTGGGAAACAAGAAGCTTGATTTTGAGTTCATATGATGTGTCGGGTTTCATGTGAAAAAGGGACACATGTGGTGAACGAATAAAATCAATATGTCATGATATTTGACATAATTAGACTCATAATAAATTCATATGAGGTGTATATATTATGGGGTGTAATAATTTAATATTACATATGATAATATATTACATAAGATGTGAATTTGCTAAAAACATCAAAAGATCAAATTTTGTTGGAAATAAATCAAAAATTTGACAATGGCAAAATCGGGGTCAAACACGGCAAACCGTTTACGGTTCGGTCGATGTCTTCGGAACGGTCAACCAAACGGTGAACGGGTAAACACAATTGGTTGACCGAAATTGTCTGGAGTGCGTTGACAATTGGGTTCGGTCAACTGAGCGTGAACGGTCAACCGATAGAAAATATCTTGGGATATTTTCAGTAGACCGATTGTGACACGGTCGTCCGATAAATGCTCACCAGGAGAATTTTTGGTGGGTCAACGGTCGACCGAGCGAAATGCGGATTGTTCGAATTTTTCCAGAGAATTTTTCTCCTGCATATTCGGTCGACCGTCTAGCTCACGGTCCACCGAACATGTGTTATAACTGAATGGTTCGGTTAACCGAGAAAAATTCTCGGTCAACCGAACATTGCGATTTTTGCCTGAATTATTAAGAGAATAATAAGATTATGGGTTGGATTATTCCAGATTTAATCAAACGTTTTTATGGGTGCTTATGTGGCAATTTGAGATTAATTTTAGGAGAGAATAAGCAAGAGATCACGACTAAAGAATAGTTCTTGATGAGGATGATTTGGGAGCCTATAAAAGGACACATCATCCTACTTGTTTATGTTAATGCAAAAATTCTTTATCTAATCTCTCCCTTAATCACTGCGAAAATCTCTTAATAGTTTTAAGTTTTGGAGATAGAAATCTCAGGAGCTTAAAAAGAGGTTATTAGCTAGATTCTAAGCCTAATTAAATATTGATTGGCTAGTTCTTTTCTCTCTAATGTTGTTTAGAGTTTGGTGAACACTTGGAGGCGAATCGGCGGACGATTCAACGGGAAACGTGACTCCGGATCTTCGAAAGATTTTAGAGAACCTTTGGGTATGATTCTCTCTTTGTTATTTATTTTAATATATGTAGGATTGCATTATATTAGAATAAACACAAAGTAATGTACATAAAATTGTTGAAAGTATGAAATCGATCTTGTATGTTGTATTAATTTTTTTAAAATATATATACATATACGGAGACACAAAATCATACAATCAAATCATCAGACACTAATCACCAAGTTCATAAAAACATATTTTTCCAGAAATTATTTAACTGCATTCCCAAGGTTTCGAAACAATGATACTGTATTTTGAAATATCACCATTCCTCACAACTTTCTGAGTTTCAATTTAGAGGGTAAATCCGAAGGACTTGTTGATATTTTTTCCAGTGAGGATTTGTTAAAGTAATCTTATGGATGAGTGATGCATTGCATACATTGCATCATATGTCTTTCATTTAGATTACTTTTATATCAATAAATGCTACTAAGGTATGTGTTTAGTCGTATTTACAGAATACAGGGACCTGGATGCAAATTACCCACATTCCGAGCATAAACGCGTGCAAAAGATTCATTTCTATCATAAAGACCGAGTTCAAGTTTATCGGGTTTCAAATAGAAATGCATCCAAGCATAAAAGCATTCAAGGAGCTAATTGCAAAAAGGTCAAGGACTTAATTGCAAAATGCCAAGGACCTAATTGCAAAATAAAAGGACCAAGTTATTGTGTGGAGAAAGTCAAAAGAAAAATCAAATATAAATCTCCAACAATGGAAGGAATTAATCCGGAGCTCAAAAGAATGGAAACAAATCATCCAGACGCGCAAATAAAGATCAAATCATACCATAAACACACAGGAAAAATCCGGGTCGATTCTGAGCCAAAAAGGTGGCGATTCCGCCGCACCTCAAGAGCAAATTGCGGCGAATCCGCCGCACCAAAATAGATTCATGCTCTAAAAATTTTACCGGTTGCGTGTTGACGCGTGTACTTTCTTATTTCATGCTTAGGTCCCTTGTATCGGCTATAAATAGCCCCGAGAACGATGTTGTGAGGAGTTCTTCCTTTTGTTCCATAATTTAGCAATAAAATTCTGTTTCTTTTATTTTATGTTTTTAATTTTCTTTTCTTAGTTTCTCTAGGACCCCTTCTTCCTCCCTCCATGAGTTTCTAACTCTTTCCAAAGGGTGGAGGTGATGGAATGAGGGTTAGAGAAGATGAATTGCATGTTATTATTTTAAGTTCATGATTAGTTTATTTTGATTACTTGAGTTTATGTTAAGTCATTTATCTTGTAATGCTTCATAACTAACATGATTTACAATAAGTTTCAGTAATTCTCTGATCTAAACCTAAATCTAAACCTCCACCCAACGGATTTCTCTTCTTATTTCTTGTTTTAGTTCTAATTGCTTTTGTTTCGTACTTTAGATAACTAAATCAAAAATACTAAAAAAACCCAACTTATTTCTTCTCCCTTCTTCCCCTAAATCGAAATCACACTAACAACGAAATCTCTCCCTCCTTGTGTTCGACCCGTACTTGCCACGTCTTCATAGACGTCGTGCACTTGCGGTATAAATAAAATTCTCATCAAGTTTTTGGCGCCGTTGCCGGGGAGGCGACGAAGATTTCGTTTGTTTTTGTATTTTCGATTTTTTTCTGTTTATCGTGTGCACGATCTAACTATTTGGATTTGCGTTTCAGGAGACGACAGAGCTTGCGGTGAAATCTCACCGCATTCTGACCCAAGTGGGAGGCGGAATCGCCGCACCAACAAGGTAAAGTGCGGCGGAAACGCCGCACAGGGTTGGAATCTGGTCTTCAATTTTCTGGGGCATCGTCGACATCTCTGGGTGGTCGCATTGAGCTACTGGAATCTCCGAGAGCGGGCGGCGAACCCGACTGAGCATTGCGGAGGTAACTTTTCTTGCCTTTCTCGTAAAATCTGAATAGTTGAAAAGTTTCCTTTCGTAGAATTGCACGTGTTAGGGTTAAATTCCATAATTGGCAATAATTCAACTCTGACCTAAAATTGGCAAAATTAGAAAGACCTTAGTGCATGCATCATATAATGTTTTGCTTGCATTATTCTTGCTAAATTCTTGCAAATTAATACTTGTTGAAGATTGCTGGAGGCAAGGTACGTATCGAGGTTTTTATTGATTGCATTAGAGCATATAATTTAGTTGCATACAACCTTGCAATTGCCCCATTAAAAGGACCATTGTTTGACTATCTTTGCTAGATTTAAGTTAAACTATCTTAAGGGCAACTCCGTAGGAAAAGATACGGTGGGGATTTCATCACCCTCCCGTAGCCCACAAACCACAATCCTGAAGTGTCGCCTAAGCCTAAAATTTAAAATCAATTAGACATTGGCCCCTAAGGACTCGGACTCAATTAAGGAGGAGATTGGTTTGACTTGCTATGACCTGAAGCTAATTGAATTCAATTTGGTGTCTAGAAAGTGTTTTTGTGTCGACGAAAGTCTTCCAAGCGACGTGGTTGTCTAATTGGCACCGACTCTGTCGGAAGCGCCCCCACTAGCTATACACTAACTGGCCAACTTGGTTTGATTGGTGAGGGAGGTGAATCAAGCAAATCAATTCGACTCAACCAGTTAGGAGTCGTCTAGATCTAAGTGACACTAGGTCTAGGATTGTTTTGACCGTGCTTGTTCAGGAAATTTCTGACCAACCCTCTTTTCTATCTTTAGAGTTAAGTTTCCTTTCTCATATGAGTCTTCTTTCTCTTCTCACCTAAATTCTCTAGATTAGGATTCCTTTCTCATCTTGCCCCATTCTATTGTTTGTTTCCCTTTTGAAAAAAAAAACATAAAAAAAACGAAAATTAAAAAAAAAAATTGTAATTAATTCTTGAAATTAAATTTGGAATTTAAATTTGGAATTTGAATTCAAAAATTGATTCAACCCGGTGCACTCAGATTTGGATTCGGGACTTGAGTAATCGACTCTCACGAGTTCATCTAGATTCCAGTCTGGAACTTAACCCCAATCCACCTGTTGCACCACCTCACCCGGATCTAATGGGTGAGAACGTAGTGGACCCGCCTGTTGCGCAACCTATAACTCTGAGGGATCGGTGCTACCCAACGATGGCTGCTCAGCCATCGTGCATCGTCATGCCCACCATACCGGGTCGCGACTTCGAACTTAAGGCACAATACATGAGTATGCTGCCTAAGTTCACCTCTAAGGAAGACCCATATCTCTTCCTTAGAGAATTTGAGGAAATCTGCTCTCTTATGCAATACCAGCATATCCCTGAGGAGGCAGTGCGTCTGAAATTCGTGCCTCTAGCACTGAAGGACGACGCTAAGAAATGGCTATATAGTCTAGCCGAAAGATCTATTAGAAGTTGGGCCGAATTTGTTCAAGTTTTCCTAAAAAAATATTTCCCCAACCATAAGACTATGAAGATTAGGAATGAAATTGTTGCATTCGTTCAGTCTGAGAGAGAGCCGTTCTATTCCTATCTTGAGAGATTTAAGAGTGTCTTGACCCAATGCCCTCATCACGGAATTCCGAAGTGGCAATTATGCCAAATTATTTATGAGGGATTGACACCCACATCTAGGGTTATGCTAGAATCTGTGAGCCAAGGGAACTTTATGTCAAAAAATGAAAATGATGCCTGGACTTTTCTTGAGGATTTAGCTGAAAATAGTATGCAATGGGATAATGCTAGAACACCCATCAACCCGAGTATTGGATCTAGAATAGCGAGTCAACCCCGACCAGGTGTCTTAGCTATAGATGCCAACATAGCGGCTGAGGCAAAACTAGCCACCCTTATGCGCAGAATGGAAAGTTTAGAGCTGCAAAATCAATCCCGAATGAATCAACCCTTGTCTATCCCCTGCTCTAGATGTGGTCAGACTGGTCATTTAATGGAGGACTGTGTGGACCTGGAACATGTTAATGCCACATTTAACAATTCTAGAAATGATCCTTACGCATCAACCTATAACCCAGGTTGGCGTAATCATCCCAATTTTTCGTGGACCCAACAAGGACAACCTCCTAGACAACAACCAACCCCATATAACCAAAATAATACATCATCTGGGGGTAATAACAATGGAAATCATGAGGTTAGGTTGACAAAATTAGAAAATTTAATGACAACTTTTATACAAACAACCAACCAATCATTCCAAAGGCTAGAGACACAGGTCAGCCAATTAGCACAGATAATAGGTGAAAGAGAAAAGGGCCAATTTCCAAGTCAACCTGAGGTGAACCCAAGAACTAATAATCAATATCAATCTTATCAACCACCTTCAGGAAATAACAACCCTAGACCGGTTCAAATGGTTAATGAGGAAGGACCGTTCCAACAAATCAATGCTGTAGTATCATTACGGTCCGGAAGACAAATTGACAATAATGTGGTAAACCCTAGAATGACTAATCAATCTAGCCATCAAGCACCCACATATGACTTGACCATTGAACCCGACGTCCAAATTGAAAAGCCCAATCCACCTACCCAACCTGAACCTGTAGCTCAACCTGAACCTGAGCGAGTCTATGTGCCTAAAGCCCCATTTCCCAATAGACTCAAAAAGAACTCTAGTGCACAAATAGAGAAAATCTTGGAAGTATTTAAGCAAGTTAAGGTAAACATTCCACTCTTAGACATGATTCAACAAATACCTGCTTATGCTAAATTCATAAAAGATTTGTGCACTAAGAAGAGAAAAACGAATGTACCAAAGAAGGCATTTTTAACTGCAAACATATGCTCAATTCTTTCCAACACATCTCCTATAAAATATAAGGACCCGGGGTGTCCCACAATTTCATGTTCAATAGGAGATACGTTTATCAATAAAGCCCTTCTAGACCTTGGTGCAAGCGTTAACTTGCTCCCATTTTCTGTCTACGAGCAACTCAACCTTGGTCCACTGAAACCCTCTAGGACAACCCTCCAATTCGCTGATTGTTCTGTTAAGAAACCGAGAGGTATAGTAGAGGACGTTTTGATTAAGGTTGGTGACTTCATTTATCCAGTGGATTTTGTCGTACTTGATACTGAACCTGTTGTAAATCCTAATCGACAAATCCCTGTAATTTTAGGTAGACCCTTTTTAGCCACTTCGGAAGCATTAATAAACTGTCGAAATGGGCTCATGCAATTATCTTTCGGGAACTTAAAAGCAGAATTTAATATCTTCCACATTGATAATGAGCCAGAAATAATATGCAACCCAAGTGATGTTGTGATGAGAGCACGTATTTATCAGAATTCTGAATCAAATAAATCATCACATAAGCAAAAAGGAAGTAAGAAAAAAGGGAGTGATTCATTTACTCAACCACCATCACTCGAGCAAATAAGCGAGCCAATTCAAGTGAGAAGAGTGGAATCTTTTCCTCAAGTCAACATGGGGAACAATTCAACTGGATACATGCACCAACATGGTGTCATTCAATCCAGTTCTGATTATGGTTGACTTTGAGCAAACTCAACCCCTCTACCGCAAGCCGACGCAGGTAATAAGTGCATTTATTGTATCTGTGCATACATTGAGGACAATGCATGATTTAGGTGTGGGGGGGTGTTTATATATGTACATATTTATCTATTTGATTTTCTGTTCTGCGTTATTTTTTTTAAAAAAAAAATCAATATTCTATGACATAGCTTAAGATTGAACTGCCAAAACCCGTGTACAAATTGCATTAAGTTTTTGTTCCTTATTATATAGTTCTGCTTGTAGAAATTATGACATAAATCTAAGTTCCAAAGAAATAACCCATGACCCTTGTAAGACATGTATGCACTTAAATTGGATGAATCAAATCTTTGAAGTGGTTGATAAAAAGCAGAGGTTGAGGAAAATATACCGGGAAGTGTGGACTTCTAATAGCAATTAAGCCTTGAGGAAAATAAAAATAAAAATAAAGGAATAAAGTGAGGAAAGCATATTCTGCAAAATGATTACAAAAGCCCAAGCCTTTGAGTCACTGGTCCGTAGGGGTATCTTGAAACCCGGTAACTTGAGTCTTCCAGCTCGGGATTATCGACCAAACTCGCTACACGAATGCAAAAAGGGTATAAGTGTCAAAGCAAATGTGTTGAATCACGGAAAAAGAAAAAAAAATACTTTAAGATACTCAAGGCCCAAAGCTAAAAGAATGATCCATGCCATGGTTGATCCAAATGATACTTCACCACCAGAGGAGGCGTGCAAAATAATTCAAGTGATAAACATGTGTAGAAGGGTTAGTGGTGTGAATGTTGGAGGAATAAAGACCAAGTCAAACTTTTTATAAGTTAGAATTGTATAATGAGCATGCAAGAATTCTAAGTGAGATGTATAAGGTTGAGGTAGAAATATTAAGAGCTATTAATGGAATGTTGAATTAAGACTTTGTGGGTGTGTCAACTGAAAACCCTCACGAGACAAAACTCGTCCTCTAAGGCAACTTGGAGGTTTAAAGGCTTGTTGCACATGCTAAGTGCAACCGTGATTCCTACGAAAGTGAGTTAGGATTTCCCTGTTTTCATTTTCTTATATTTTGCTTTGCTAGGGACTAGCAAAATCTAGGTGTGGGGGTATTTGATGCATTGCATACATTGCATCATATGTCTTTCATTTAGATTACTTTTATATCAATAAATGCTACTAAGGTATGTGTTTAGTCGTATTTACAGAATACAGGGACCTGGATGCAAATTACCCACATTCCGAGCATAAACGCGTGCAAAAGATTCATTTCTATCATAAAGACCGAGTTCAAGTTTATCGGGTTTCAAATAGAAATGCATCCAAGCATAAAAGCATTCAAGGAGCTAATTGCAAAAAGGTCAAGGACTTAATTGCAAAATGCCAAGGACCTAATTGCAAAATAAAAGGACCAAGTTATTGTGTGGAGAAAGTCAAAAGAAAAATCAAATATAAATCTCCAACAATGGAAGGAATTAATCCGGAGCTCAAAAGAATGGAAACAAATCATCCAGACGCGCAAATAAAGATCAAATCATACCATAAACACACAGGAAAAATCCGGGTCGATTCTGAGCCAAAAAGGTGGCGATTCCGCCGCACCTCAAGAGCAAATTGCGGCGAATCCGCCGCACCAAAATAGATTCATGCTCTAAAAATTTTACCGGTTGCGTGTTGACGCGTGTACTTTCTTATTTCATGCTTAGGTCCCTTGTATCGGCTATAAATAGCCCCGAGAACGATGTTGTGAGGAGTTCTTCCTTTTGTTCCATAATTTAGCAATAAAATTCTGTTTCTTTTATTTTATGTTTTTAATTTTCTTTTCTTAGTTTCTCTAGGACCCCTTCTTCCTCCCTCCATGAGTTTCTAACTCTTTCCAAAGGGTGGAGGTGATGGAATAAGGGTTAGAGAAGATGAATTGCATGTTATTATTTTAAGTTCATGATTAGTTTATTTTGATTACTTGAGTTTATGTTAAGTCATTTATCTTGTAATGCTTCATAACTAACATGATTTACAATAAGTTTCAGTAATTCTCTGATCTAAACCTAAATCTAAACCTCCACCCAACGGATTTCTCTTCTTATTTCTTGTTTTAGTTCTAATTGCTTTTGTTTCGTACTTTAGATAACTAAATCAAAAATACTAAAAAAACCCAACTTATTTCTTCTCCCTTCTTCCCCTAAATCGAAATCACACTAACAACGAAATCTCTCCCTCCTTGTGTTCGACCCGTACTTGCCACGTCTTCATAGACGCCGTGCACTTGCGGTATAAATAAAATTCTCATCAATGAGTATTCATTTATTTGAAGTTTTCGACCACTTCAATATTTTTATAACAGTTAGCAAAAAAAGGGTTCTTTTATAACCTTCGCAGAGTGATTTTTTTTCCTATAAAAATGTTTCTTACGGGGAGTAAGTATTTGAAGAATCATAAAGCTAAATTATTATTTGGAACAACAAGTCACAAATTTAAGTTTATTAAACAAAAGCAAACCTCAAAAAAAAATTGAACCAACCTACTTAGGCCCCGTTTCGGAATCATGTAGAAGCTAATTGGTCCCCTAAACAAGATCCTTGTCTTCTGAGTTTGGGTTTAGGTTTTCGGCTATGATCAAAATTTTGTACCTGTTGTTGGAATAAACCTGTCAATCGTGTCGTATTCGTGTACTATTATGTCAGACATTTCTGAAGTCATGTTAGAATTTCGTGTTATTCTGTTTAACACAATTTGAAAAATATTCATTAAATTTAGATTGAAAATAGTTAGTTGACATGTCATAGTGATGTTTTCTTTCTAAATAACATATTAATTAACAATCATGAAGTAAAAAAAAATTGATTACCTAATAAAAGATGTTAGTCATGTTCGTGTTAAATAATAAACTAATTATTTTAGGTTGTATCTTCACACATCATCACAATAAATCATTTCAACCACACATTTTTTTCATATCGTGTCAACAAAACCATGTCGTGTTTGTGTCAAGGTCAGAAATTGACATACCTATGTTGGAACAAACGAGAAGTTTGGTGTGGGGAGTGGCAGGGTGTGTGGGTGTTTTATGTTGCCATATGAGTTGGCATTGTAGATGCCAAAGGTTGGACGCTTTAGGTGCCAATTGGTCATCTGGATGTTTAACAAGAACCTAAACCACTTAAAAGACAATACCCATTAAATGCTCTCTACATTTAGGTAGGAAATGGATGTTTCAAATAATGTTCACACTTCAAAGAAAAGTTCAAGAACGTGGGACTTAAATTGGATGTTTCAACGCATCGTATTTTACTACATGCCGGATGCGGATGGGAATATAAGAAATATATGTATTAATTATAAAATTCCTATACATATGCATAAAATTTAGTTAAAAATTTAAATCGTTTCTAACATAAAAATATTAACACAAAGGGAACGTACTAAAACAAGTATACAAGTAGTAATATATTAATATACTTGAGCTTGGGCGACCAATTAATTGACGAATTGCATAGAAAAATAGTTGACAGTCCATCTAACCTTCTAAACCTCTCAAAATGATGCAGAATTGTAAAAATAACTTTATAATAAAAATTTGGACATATTTTATTTACTGAACTGCTATTCGTCGCCGTAAAACTACTTAAATCGCCCGTAAGATTACCATTTTACCCCTCTACACTTTCTACTAATATAACTCTTCATTTCACTCTTTTAACACAACTTTCTCTTCATATCACACTTTTATTCACCAAATAGGATGTCTCGGAGGCCAGGGAAAGAGCCAGCGGACACCCTGGACTACTCACATCTGGTAAATCACCTTGTTTATTTCAATTAATTTAAAAAAAAAAAAATTGAGTCGGGCGACCGCGGGAGCCGCCCGACCCAACGATCGGGCGGATCCCGCGGGAACCGCCTCCCCCCTGGCACAGACGTCTGCGGGAGACGTCTCCCACGTAGGGCAGGCGTCTCCGGCAGACGCCTACCACGTAGGGTAGGCGTCTCCCGCAGACACCTGGATTTTTTTTAATTTGTTTTTAAATTGATTATAAATTGTGATAAAATTTAAATAAATTGAATATTATGTTAATAATGAGTTAAATTAGTTTAGATAATCGTTTATTAATTATAAAATGTGTTAATTAATAAATAAATTGATTATTATGTTAGTAATTAGTTGTGTACGATTTTAGTAACGGATTATTGATTAATTGTGATAATTGCTAAATAAATCGATTATTAAGTTGATAATTAGTTTAATTATTTTAGTAAAATCATTAATAAATTTGTATTTTTAAATTGAATTAATAGTCATCGGGTTACCGTGGAGGAAAAGAGAAATCAATTCCCTTACGCCCGGTACGTAGTATAGCAGACGAGTCAGGTCCTCGTCATCCACGTACACGTGGTATTTCTGCTTCAGTTAGGAGAGAGAGATCTGTTACGTACACGAGGATGATTCAGATGAGGCGAGGAGTCACGACGACAGTGACGATGGGGGCCGATACGACTTGGGGCCATAGGAGGACGCGGTACATCAGTCCGGTCGAGGACGGGGGCGACACGGTGGTCCTTCAGCTGAGTGGGTCATTAGGAAGGATCGAGGTGGCCGGTTTGTGACCGGTGATTCGAGTTCGTGCACTGCAGACGCCCGAGCTCAGAAGAAGAAGAGGGGTGATGACGAGTCTTGGATCGTCACGGATATTATTCCCGGTGGTCCTGTAGATGGCAGCGTCATTCCGAGTTTCGGAGGCCACGTCGCCAGACGCATCTGGGATGGCGAGGAGCGGAAGGTTTTGAAGTGCCATAATCGGCACAGAGCTTGTACGACATTGCAGGCATGGCGCTCAGTGATGACTGAGGATATGACGGCGACCGTGGTCGACAGTGGATTGGGTCACTTGCCGTACAGCATGTTTTCCTGCATCGACATGTCGTTGATTTCGGCATTCGTGGAGCGGTGGCAGCCTGACACCAACACTTTCCACTTGCCGTTCGGAGAGATGACGATCATGTTGCATGACGTCTTTCAGATTCTTCACATTCCTGTTGAGGGTCCCATGGTCAGTGCGCAGGCGCCGACATCTGAGCTGAAGTTATATGTATCTGAGTTGCTGGGTGTCAGCCTGGAGGGTCTTGGGCGGGATAGCTCATTCTGGAGTGGCGGTGGTGTTAGTATCGACGCTGTGGACGAGTGTTGCAGACGGGGGCGACCACCACGGACTGAGGATACGCAGATGACTGCTTATTTCTTCTTACTGCTAGGCTGCGTATTGTTTCTCGACAATAGCGGTTCCAGACTGAGACCACGCGACTTATTGGAGGCGAGGGACCCAGATACCATTGCTGATTACTCATGGGGGTCGGCGACGTTGGCATATCTGTATCGCCAGCTGGGCATATCCAGTCGCGCTGATTGTGGTCAGATTACGGGTTGTCTTACACTGCTGCAGGCTTGGATATATGAGTATTTTCCTGCTTTCCGCCCCCATCGTGAGCGGAAGATTGTTGAGCGTGGCCATCCTCGTTCGCGTATGTGGGCTGTCCGGGCGGAGGATAAGAGCGAGAGTCGACTTCTTTCTATTCGTAGACGGCTAGATCAGATGACTGCATCGCAGGTATATGATGTATATATCATTCACGTTTATTTAAATTTAATTTTATTATTATTAACGTATAAACGTTTAGGTGGAGTGGTTACCGTACGGTCCCGATCCTGCTGTAGTTGTGCCGAGGACTACATTTGCCGGCATTATTCGTTATAGGGATATCACAGAGCCTTATATACCTGATCGCGTGTTACGTCAGTTAGGCTACGATGTACGACGTCAGGCACAACGTTTCGTCTGCGGAATCGGTTTGAAAGACATTTCCGAGACTAGGACGACTACACCTGGCCGATCTGAGTCGTAGCCGCGACCCCTCCACTTGTGCTCCAGATTATTTGCAGTGGTTCGGTAGGTGCTCACATCCGCTACTCGTACGCGGTATCATTCCGAGACCGGAGAGAGCACTGGATAGGACATGTGCCGATGCGGTAAGTTTATCTAATTTTATATTTAATTGTAAAGTATATTTTGTTATTGTACGCTAATTTTTATTTTACATACAGTGGATGAGTAGGGCGATACGGTGTACGCAGCCGTTCTTGCGAGAGAGAGACGTCATGCCGAGTGAGGCGACGAGACTTGCATGTTCAGATTGGGATCGCCTGATCGAGGATTGGAACAGCCAGTTGGGCATTGCAGACCATGATTCAGATGCTGAGCTGTAGTTGTCTTGCTTTTACTTTCGTTTTGTTGCACTGTTAGTACATTTGTTGGTATATGCTTATGTTTATTTGTGTACTCTTATTATTTATTTCTGACGAACATATCTTCTACATATTTCTTTGACTATTGTATTTTTTAATATTTATTTTTCACGAAAAGATTTTCAACTTATTTCTTTAGATATGAAATAATATTTAAATTTAAAATACGGTAAAAAAACAACACGATATAAGTAGAAATACACGATATATTATACATTACAAAACATTACAAATTACAATCAACGTAACCGGTTCCAATACTCCATCCTACTTTGGTACTGATCCTCCCATCCAACAACACTCTCATCTCGCATTTGATACCATAAGGTCGCTATAGGAGGTACTGGGAAATCATCAAGTAATTCCAAACGAATAAAATGAGCGTAACTCCCTAAATGAGCAATGACCAACTCTCTGACAGGCCTCGTCATGGTAGAGGGACACTCTCAGGTTAGAACAGTAAGACACGGGAACAACGAACCATCCGTTCCCACTGCGAAATACATGACCGCACACTTGTAAAAATTCGCAATAGGAAACAAGTCGGACCAAACCTCCATATAATGATCCTCGCCACAACCTCCCCCGCCCCAATCAATTCGTTGACGAGCCTCTCTCACATGACCGAAATAGACTGTCTCATAAATAGGATGTGCACCTATCTCATTAGAAATCACACGACGGGCGTACGACCAGTTCTCCTGACCACCATGAAAGACATCGGCAACACATCGAAATCCACAGTTGCCATCAGCACGTACGTCATTCCACCTATGCAGAAATGGCAAAATGATTCCTGGCAGTCTATCATTATATGGGAAGTTGTCCACGTCAACCCGTCCGGACACTGTAAGATAGGTAAATAACAATTCATTAAAACAACAAAATTAGGAGATAATATATTCAACCCCATTTAGATTACTAATATATATTAAATAACACGAAGCGGACCCTTGCTCCCACTACTGCCAGACCGACCACGACCTCGCTCAGCATACTCGAAGGCACTCGGGTCCCGACGTGTCGACTTTCCCCTAGGTCGACCTCGTAACTTAGTATTTTCTTCGGGTTCTCCATAGTTCGACTGATCGGGGTGTAACTGTTCGTATAAAATACGAGAGGCACTACGAATTACTGCAGGATCGCTCTGCGAGATCTCATCCACTAGCTTCCGAAAATGCTCGGTGTCTTGTGCTGACTGATCAACAAACTCTGACATCTGGACTCCTTCTCCGATAACAAGTGTTTTCCAGAATGGATGAATCTGCTCTAAATAAATTCCATCACCTGACGCGAAACACTCGTACATGGTACAGGCACAAGGAATCCCATGTGTTGTCAGGAAAGCACACCCACAACGATATTCAATTTCATCACTTAAGTCCTGCATTCTCTTCAACTCCTGAGTCATTAACGACAAGCAGTGATGCGAAACTCGGTCATTTATATGCTGAAACAGAGGACCTATGTACTGTGCCAAATTTCGACGTCTCGAATCTTCAAGAAAGTTCCGAATATTCGTCAGCTGCATTTCAATAGACGAGTTCACGCGGTCGAAAAGAGTGTCGAGAGCGGCAGTCGATGTAGTGATCCACTCTTTCAGAGCCGAATGTGCACTTTCCACCCTGCAGTTCGTAGTGTTGCCGAAATGAAGAACTTGATTCGTCCAATTCAACACGAATTTTTCATTATGCACCAACCACGTGTCTTCCACATACTTTGTCAGCACTGGCCAGAAACTGTAAGAATCCTTCAGATTACGGACTGCTCTATCATAATCCGTCTGTGAATCAGAAAGCATGACTCTCCTCCATCTTCCACGTCTAAAACTCTCTGCAAGCTGCTTCTCCTTGCCGAATATGTGGTATGCGTAGTTGTACACGTCTTTGTTGATATGCCAGGTGCATAGTAAATGAGCTGACTCAGGAAAAACCTCTGTCACTGGTCGCATCAGACCGATCTCCCGGTCCGTAATTATTGCTGTCGGACTAACAATATCCAATAACAGATCTTGCAACCTCTCCAACACCCACCGGTAACTAGACTCGGTCTCATCCTGCAAAATCGCATATCCGACGAGGAAATTCATATTTGTTGGAGTAACCCCAACCATCTCAAACAAAGGCATCTTGTACTTGTTCGTCTTATACGTCGAATCCATACAGATCACGAATGGGTATGTACGCAACAACTGAACTGAAGTCGGATGTGCCAAAAATGCGTGAGTCAAGACATTAGTTTCTTCATCTGCCACAATCCAATGCAAATACTTATGCTGCACTGCCTCTCTGAGAAACTGCTGCGCGGGATTCCTGTCTTCAGATTTCGTCCTCCTCATGTACTCTCTGAAGTTGTAAATGTGCCTTTGATTAGGATTATCGTCCGGAAATTTCTTCTTTACCGCCAACAAAATGTTACGGGGCCTTGCTTGTGCCTCTGTCATATCCCGAACAATTTGCTTTGCCCCAGCACTAAGTCCGCTGACCTGTCGGTGACCCTCTGAATAAACTGCCAATGGGTGGTTGTGCTGCCCAAACATGCTACTAGAAACAATAACTCATCCATCACGATCTCGTCGCTCCACCACTTTTACCAAAAACCGACAACCGCAACCTTTTCTTTTCGTATTCTTTCGCAGTGCAATACTCGTATCACGAGAACTCATCTCACGTCTGCGATCGCATCTGAGGTAACAATCCATCCAGTTATCTGCTTTTGGTTTGTACGATGATATAACCAAAAAAAATCTGGCTCCTATCGCAATTTGTTTCGCCCATTTACAACCTTCCTCGATTGTTGTAAATATTTCTTTACTGTCAAAAAACTCACTGTAATCTACTCCATCACCACCGAAATCTTGCAACGGAACCTGAAAATTTTGAATTTAACAAAAAATTAAAAAAAAAACGGGCGGCTGGTTAGGCCGCCTCCACCATGGTGGAGGCGTGCATCTAAGTCGCCTCCAGCTAGGTGGAGGCGGCCTAGCCAGACGCCCGAGTCGGAAAAAAAATTCCGCCCCCGTTACCTCGCCGGATTCTGGTGCTTCGCCGGACATTTTCGTGGTGTTTGTACTGGGAATGTGAGTAAAACTGAGTCAAACACCTTGTTTAAAGACACGGGACGAAATCGGTATTAATTGATTTGTTAGGGGCAAAAAGATCATTTTTGGGGCGATTTAAGTAATTTTCCGGCGACGAATAGTAGTTCCCTTTATTTACTCCACTGGACCTTTTGCTCTCAACAATACTACTTCAAGATCAAGTAATCCATTGATCAACACAGTACAGATTGAATCATTATTTATTTGTGCTTTGGATCAAAGTCAACAACTAATCGAATCAAAATCGTGAGAGAGATTTGAATCACAATAAAATCAAAATCAACCCTTTCGACTGAAATTTGAGAGAATAAATGAAAAAAATAAAATCAAGCTTTGAAAATAAAAATTGGTTCTTCCGAATGCGAATATGCGATGGGAAGTAGTTGAATGAGTGGAGACTTGGAGTAATAAAATATTGGAATTATCTATTTTAAAAAAGAGAGGAATTAACAATCGTTAAGTGGAGATGCAACTTTGGGGTCCGTGTGGTCCACATCGCCCACTTACATAGGCCTCTCGGTGGTCCCATCAGTCCAGAACTTCCGGCGGGCCCACGTGCACCCGCAGCCGTCGGATCTAAAAGTCTCATACCCCAACCCCGACACCCGAACCACTTTTGTTTTTAAGTGGCAACGACTGCACCGTTGGACCCACAACAACGTTACACCGTATTTATTCCTCACTTGTGCTTAAATAAACACCAGTATAGTCGTTATGATTATTAATAATATTTCGGAATACGAGCAGACGACTGGATACTCTTATACAAGCTGACTTTAATTGCACCAAGAAAAAAAGTAGTCGAACCAACCAGGACGTGCATTTAAACGATCTCATGGAGAAGGAATACATGGCATAGGAGTGTCTTGGTTAAGCAACACATGTTGATTGTTTGTTGGTTGTTCTACAATAACATTAGGGATTATTGGTTATCATTGTACTCTAATTGTACTTAGGTTTGAAATATCAATCCAACAAAAATCATTCTATTTTACAAGAGCGACGTGCTTCCAAGTTCCAAGCTCCAGATTATTATTGTATGTGAAAAAGAAGCAGGACTGAAAAGCAAGAGAAAAACATTTAGGAGGGGGTAGTGGCAAAAAGAGCGAATGTTTTTTTAAGGTGGGAGGGAAAGACGAAAGGGGTTGTTGTTGTTTTTATTGTTGGTGGCTCGCAGATGGACGCACGTCTTTCCTTCAACTTTCAAACCCAAACCCTCTCCTCTCCAACCACACACCACTAGTCCACAAACACCCTCTTCCTTCCTCTCCTTCTAACCATGGACGACGATTCCACCACCCAGAAGCAAGAGCAAGAGCAAGGGAACAAAGAGGACGCATCCCTCAACGTCACCACAGCCATCATCCCCAAACTCGAGCCAGAGGAGAGACCCCAACCGGTAGTGGCCAGGAGAGCAGTGGGGAGGACAAAAGACCGTCACACCAAAGTCGAGGGTCGTGGCCGTAGGATCCGGATGCCTGCCACGTGTGCGGCGAGAATCTTCCAACTTACTCGTGAGCTCGGCCACAAGTCCGACGGCGAGACCATTCGTTGGCTTCTTGAGCACGCCGAACCGGCCATAATCGCCGCCACCGGCACGGGAACCATCCCGGCCATCGCCATGTCCGTCGGTGGGACCCTTAGGGTCCCCACCCAGTCCCCCTCCTCCACCATGTGCCCCCTCGAGGGGGAGGAGGATAGGGAGAAGGATCCTTCCAAAAGAAGAAAGAAGCTCCAACCCGTTCCCAACTACCAGACTCTAGGGTTAGCGTCGACGGCGGCGGGGTTGGCTCCGATGGCCGTGCCGATGTGGACGGGGAGGCTGTGGATGATGCCGCCGGGAGCGCCAGGGCCGAGCCAGCCGCCGCAGCAGATTTGGACGGCGTTCCAACCGGGAACGCAGCTCGTAAATATCACCCCGGCGACGATGTTCTCCGCCCTGCCGGTCAACATCACCTCCACTCCCGTCGGAGGTTTCACCGCCGAAGTCGTCGCCGCCGCCTCTGCCGGAATCCACGCCGGAGAAGATTCTTCCTTGCCGGAGAGAGGAAAACAGGAGTTGCAGTTCATGAGTAGTTCGACCAACACCACTACTACTTCCAACCAAGAACAAGAACAGAAGCAACAGGAATCAGTTGAAGAGGTGCAACAGAAATCTTCAGGGTAGAGATTTAGGTTTTGTTCCTCTAATTTTCGTTTTTTTCTTTCTTCCGGTTTTGGTTGGAGATTTTGGATGGGTGGGAGGGAGCTTCGTGGTCCGTGCAGGGTGGGAGTTGGGTGGTGGTGGTGGGTCCGGCACGTGATGGAGGCCCACGGCCCAAGAGGAAACGAAAAAGAGTCCACGTGGGGACCACTAACTATGTTGGGACGTGACTGTGAAGTGGGGGACCGCACCGACCCTCCTGGCTTGCCACGTGGATCCCTTTTGTTTAACTGGAGCATTTGTTTGGTTGGATTTGGATTTGGATGGGGGTGGAGTGGAAGAGAGATTAGAGGGATATTTTAATTAAATGACTGATGTAGTTAGTTAGTGATGATAGGGTTTAGGGTTGTATTTCCGGTTTGCTAATTTAAGAATTTGACTGAGACTTTTTGTCTGTTCTGCTTATCTGTTGGGTGTTTGGTTTCATAATTCATGTCACTTTCCTTTTCTACCGTGGATGATGTGCAAATGTATCTATCGCTTTTGACAGATAAAGGAGTAGTCAGTAGTGTGTGATTCGGTGAATCGATGGGGGAAGAATTATGGTAATCACTTTTGCTGATTTGCATGTTAAGAGGGACGTGCTAACAATTTAAGACGGGACACAAATATATAATGATTTAAAATAACAACTTTTTTTTTGATGGAAGGAACAAGTTGCCGTGTGTGGTTTTTATTAGTGGTGCAGTTTCTTTTTCTGGATGGGACCGATCGTTGTGTGTGTAAAGGTGAAGTTACTTCTATGGTTGGGTTAAGTTACATGTGGAACTTCGAACTTATGCGTGCAGTGTATTTGGATTGAAATACTCTTAGTTTGGTTGCAATGAAAGTGATGCAACGAGATAGAGTTCCATCTGTGTTTGTTCTATAAGTGAAATAGTTAATGAGATGTTAGCTCTAAACCTACATGATGGTGATAGTTCATCACTCATTCCAAAAAAAAAAATCATTTAAAAATATCATCCGTAGTGTTTGGCAATGACGCAATGTTTTACAGAATATGATTATATGAATGTGAATTTGTTTCTAGGTGTGTTTTTTTATATTTGTAATTTCTAATGAACGAAAATCAAAGGTTCATATTACATTTTCATACGTTTATTTAGTTATTAAATATGATTGCATATGAAATCTAACGTTGGCATTTTGTTTATCCGTTTCAAATGATAAAAATCAAATTAAGTTGTGCTATTTCGTACTCCTACAAACCTCACATATTGTGGACAAAAATGATAGAAACAAGATATTTATAAATGGCACACTTTCAAATCTTAAACAAGTTAAACGAGGATTTGCACTTCCAAGTCAAAACACACGCATAGGTCGTATCAACAGTAATTATTCAAAAGATTTATTTCGAATTATAAACTAACATCCCAACGTCGCATCGTAAGTGCCAAAACAAAAATGTTGGGAGGAAAGTATGTCAAAAAGAGTCGTTTTGTTATGGGTTATTCACTTGTAAAATGATGTTATTGGATTTGTGCACTTGAATTTTTAGATTCTACTTGACTACATTTGCATAAGAACTATATTGGTTTTGTGCATTCCAAATTGTCGGTACCAAAAACCTTGACATCCTTCTGGAAACATATTACCACACCAATGACTCTCTCGACGAAGACCTCGAAGACGGAAGAGATTTGGCGGAAGTGACGACAAACTGACAGATGGAAGAGAGCATAGAGCGAGTTAAAGGAGTCGGGAAGGAAATTGTAATTAAGGAAAATTTGAGTCCATGAGGGTTTTTTAGGTGGTGGTGGTGATTATGAACAATAACGTGATAGAAGGATAACAATATCTAAGAACAGTAAAGTAAAGGGACGGATTAGAACATCGTCAATTTAAAGTGTACAAAACTAATATGATTTTTATGCAATTGCATTCAAATAAAATCTAAAAACTCAAGTACATAAATCTAATAGCACTACTTTACGATTACACGCTCAATCAAATAACACTTGCGCAACGCACACCAACGGCTTATCTAACGATGCGCCAGCCCGTTATAACGGCCCATGGGCCCGATAAGCGAAGATCCAACTAAAAAGCGAGGGAAAGATTCTCCCGTTTCTAGGGTTTCTCGTCCGAATCCGTTCTCCTCTTCTATTACCGTTTTGAGGATGCGTCTGACTGTGGAGTTCGGGTAAACCCTTTCTATCCTCCTACATCTATTTATTTCCGTAGATATTGCTGTGCTCACTTCACTTCAGTTTTTTCACCAAGTGGATTCAGATTTTAGGATTTGTTAGTTATTTCTTGTTGTTGGGACTTGAATTTGTTCTGCTCTTATGATGCTTGAATCTGTTACTTCTTCCTTTTCAAAAGTGTGGCTGTATTTCTCAATTCTAAGCTCTTTTAATGGTCGTGACATCGTGAACATGACGATTAAAATGCATTGTCTCACACCTTAAATGTGATTATTGATTCATTCCCATATAGCGCATGAATTGCAATAATTGACTAAAGGAAATAACTCAACAATCAGATACAACTGAGCTTTGTGTGTATCATCTGCTCATAATTTTTTCCTCGTGACTCTCTGATAATTAAACCAAAGTCGAACATTGATAAACTTTAATCCTTTTTTCCCTTAATTCAATCCACCGTTTTTAGTTCACCACATACAAACGCTGACATCTTGTCCGAACAATATAAATCACCCCTTTCGTTGCATCTTATTAATCACCCAAAACTTCATGCACTCACCCGTCCTCTTATAAAATATTATCAGTACGTTGATTCCTTCTTGTTTTTTAGGATAAGTTCTTCATCGTCAGTAACATGACATGGCTGAGATTATCAATTAGCATTTCAATAGTACAATTCTGATCCAAAAGATCAAAAGATTTGGGAAGTGCATTAACAGTTTACACTTTACAGTGATCCACATCTTCCATAGGAACTCATGGTGTTTGTGAGATTTGCCTTGGATCATTATTTTCCATTACCATGTCTTAAAGAACATCCCATGCATTTTATTTCAAAAACAGGGTTAGACCATGGGATCATTTTTACTTATTGTACCATATCTTATGTTTTGAAGTTTTAGTAATGACAAACTGCTACAAGTAGAATGTATAGCATGTGGTCTCTTTCTTTGAAATGCAAAATGCAAATAGTACATATTTTATGACTATTTTTTCTTACTATTAGATGCTTCTTAAGTGACTCTAATAACGTGAGCTTCCAGATGTGTTTAATTTTTTCTGTCCAAGTGATGCCTTCACTGACTTGATGTATGATGCAGGGGTGGCCTTGACCTTCTATGTGAGTCCGTGAAGGTTCATGATATAGATGTTGTACCTGAAACAGGAAATGATAAGGTTTGCCATCTACAAAGACAAATTACTTCTGTTTTTGGCATTTGTCAAATTAACCGATACCATTTTCTTGCATTGGCAGCTCACAATGAGAGAGCTCCTATTATGGGTAAAGAGTAACCTGATAAAAGAGAGGCCTGAGATGTTTATGAAAGAAGACAATGTGTAAGTTTCTGGCTATTTATATTCAACAACCAAAATTACACTTGTACTTCACGTTCAGTTAATGTATATGCTTCTGCTTTCCTATTTCAGGAGACCTGGGGTATTAGTCCTAATCAACGACTGTGACTGGGAACTTTGTGGAACACTTGATTCTGTTCTGGAAGAAAAGTATTCAATTGCTTTCATATCTACCCTCCATGGTGGATAAATTTGAGTTGTGAGATCTACAATAGTATCAAAAACTCCTACACTGAGCTGAGCCTAAAAACGTAGGCTTGCCGTCAAATCATTTACTTGTGACTCAATTTTGGAGGTTGGGTGGACTGGATTGTTATATATACGAATTCTGATTAGTTATTGATATTTTGGAAGTTTGCCTATTCCAAGGGGTTTGGTGTCGGCATGTGAGTCTTTCTTTCACATACCCGCTATTCTGATATTTCTGAAATTGTCTTTTTTTCTCCTGCATTTTCTTGCATTACCTTCCATATGAAGATGAAAACACATGTTAGACTTGTGTTGTTTCTGGTTCTCTCTCTCTGGTCAGGTGAGGATGAAGATGATGCCTGTGGTGCTTTGATGTCTTCGGAATTAAAAAGGATAATAACACTGGTTCTATTCTCTACTTGTTTGTGTGCTTATTGCTCGGAATCGTTAGATATTGTTATCTGGAATTGCTAGTGAAAAAACACCATTAATCTCATCACTTAATTAATTTCAACGATTACTTATCATTTCAAGCGAGTAAATAGACTGGTTAATCTTACGATTCATTTTAGATCAAGGAAGAAATAAACAGTTCGAAAAAATTCACTTCAAACAGAAGAATTCAAACACCATCGGTTAACTTAAGATTGATTTTAGATCGAACTACTAAAAGCTTTCTTTGAGCTCTATGCTTGTTTTATTCATTTTTTGCTTTGACTATTCCTGTGTTGATCCTAACGCTGCTTAGACCAAACAACCATCCATGGTCCAGGACGAAAGAGAGGTGAATTTGGGGGGGGGGGGGGGGGGGGGGGGGGGGGGGAATAGCAACAAACAAGCTTAAAACCAGCAAGCAAGAGATACTCGGAAAAATTGACTCCCAACAAGGAAAAAACTTTAATTTACAGAGATACAGTTCAGGAAGCCTCTTAGAAGCTCCTTTAAAAGCTGAGGTCGCCTATTTACAAAACAATCTCATCATGAACTAGACTACGTTATTGATTCATGACTTTACTCTCTTTGATTCTTATGTTCCGCCACTTATCTTTGAGGTCTGCTGGTTGCCGTGTCTTATGGAATACATCTCTGCCATATTCTAGAATTTCTGTCCAAGGAAGATTTCCTTTAGTTCTCTCAGAAAAACTTTGCACCGCATCCTGCACAAACATGCTCAAATTTGACGGTTGCGAAAACCAAACAAAAAATTAAATTACAAGCAAATACTATTTTGAATGTCTATTACATAAAACAGAAGAATTTGATTGAAACCATGCCTTTAAGATTAGTTCTTCTTCACCTGTCCACGGGAGTCTATTCCGTCTTGAAAATGGGATTACTGGATTAACACTGAAACAGAAACAAAATCATTTGAATAAAAGAGCAATCCATCTCTCTTTTTGTTTGTTTTTTATCAGTATTCTACCACCTGGATCATCAAGAGCAGATTCCCCCTCTTAGCTAGACGGTATGGCATTACAGTTAGGCACTAATAGTCAGATAACAAAGGGAGTATCCGAGTATGGGCAGTAACAAATCCTTGAGTATGTAACTTACTAACGCTTACAACGCTTGGTAGTCTTTCTGTCCTTGGAGGATGCATGAAGCTCTCGATCAGGTAGCTTGATAACTTTGGCACGTCCATCAGGTGATGCAGTGCCTACTTCTTTGGAAGATAAACTACAATTAGCTCTTGTAGAACACACTTTAGCTGGTTGAACATGATCATTTACATCTTTCTCATGATGAAAGTTGGATCCATCACCACCATCCTGTTTACCAGATACATCATCTTCATGATGATCATCCTCCACGCCAGATTTGCTTCCTTTACTGTTAATGATGGCATGCTTTTTACTTGGAAATGTATCTTCCTGCATGTCGACTGTTTGGTTATTTATGTCTTCAGAGGAATTATTGTCCCTATTAGAAACAATTGTATCCTTGTTTAACCTAAGTACACCATCACAACCATTACCCACATCTTTTGCTCGTCTCTTCTTTTCATTTTCCTGAAGAACATGTTCTTTTCTTTTCCCATTACCTTCATGTCCTTCCTGAACACACTTCTGGGTTCTTGACCCTTTCAGAGCCTCTGGCTGTGCAGCATTATTTTTATTAGTTGCATCTGAACCCATGAAAGAAGAAAGAGCCTTCCTACAACTAAACACTTTCTTCCGTGCATCATGGTATGATTTAGCTGCTTGAAGGTACGAACAGAAAGGGCATTTAAAGTCTCCGCCTTCTTCAAATATAGCAGCTGCACCCAAGCAGTGTTCATGAACCGCAATTGGACAATCATTAGCACTACACAATAACAGCGACCCACTTTCATCGCACTTAACGCACAACTGGCACTGCGTTCCAGTTTTATTCAGCGAATCACCATTAAAAGGAACTTGTGAGCTTATTAATTTGTCCTTTTCTGCAGCTAGGATCTCATGGTATGAATCATAAACACAGTCTTCATCATGAGAGCCATCTTCATTTATTGAATCTCCACCACCTTTATGATCAGAACTGGAACACTGCTGTGAAACAGGAAGCAAGTTCTTGCTTCCACTAGAAGTTGCACCGTGAATCTGATTGTCTTTGGAGTCGGATGAAATCAATACATCGCTGCTCACCTTTTCTGGTTGAGCATGTTCACCACCAACAGTATTGGCCATACCCTCCTTGTAAACAAATGAAGTGTCCAATCCATTAACACAAGGTAAACCTTCATAAGAACCATTTGGCGAAGGCACCCTGCCGTTGCTCAACACATGAGTTCCTAACTTGAGCATTTCTGCACCATTGTACCCATTATCACTTTCATTATGCAAGGAATCCACATCAGCTGGAATTTCTTTGCTTAGGAGGTCATTCTGGGTCAAGGATGGATTGCTCTCGTGGCATGGCTTTTGAATGTAATCTAAGAGCTAACATTATAAGAATGATCAAGGATATTACAATCCATAACAACAAACTACAATGCGGTGAGTTTAGTTACCAGGCTAAGAGGAGACTTCGGTAGAGTTTCCCTTTTCTGGGCTATAAACCGATGGATTTCATCCTTGTATGCTGCATTTTCTGTACTTCCAATTTTAGTCAATTCTTTTACCTAGATATTAATATACAAGTTAAAACAAGAAAACCTAAACTAAATAAATAACCAAAAATTTATTCGTAAAAAAGATAAACTCAAAAGTTCCTTCCCATAAAAGAACAGTTCTTTAAAAAATAGCACAGAAGGAACCACTTAGTACCTAGCAACACAATTTAAGGGTCCATTTGGAAGTCACTTTGTAAATCTGATGTTTGGCACCAGTATTTCTCAAAATAAAGAAATCATTTCTGCTTTTGAAACTCTACTGTCAGTTAAATTTCAAGTGCATTTCCGAGATACCGTTAAGTTTAAAAAGAGCATTTCAAACTTGGATCTGCATTTTAATGATAATAAATTCCAAACATACTTCTAAATTGTCAAAGAGGCCACCCTTCGAATGAAACTCAAAAAACAACAAATAATTACACAATTTGTCCCACTTGAAACTTAAAATCAGATCAATAGAACATCTGAACTGCACTTTTTTGAAAGAGGATACACCAAACCAGACGACTTTCTCAAAATGTTCAAACCCAAAGTAAAAATGGAACATGTATTGCATGTCACAAAAAAGACAGATCAAGCACAAAAAGATCACCTTTTTCACATAGGTGCAAAGAGAATTAGCACTTCGTAAACTGATGGATGGCATCCTTGTAAGCTGCATTTTCATCACATCCATCTTTAGTCGATTCTTTTAGTTAGAAGTTAATATACAAGTTAAAATAGAAATATCTAAATCACCAGAAAACCCAGAAACTTATTCAATAGATCTTTCAAAGAAAGGCAGGTCTTTTTTGAGAAGTAGCACAATGAAAGAACCAAATTAGTTCATAACTATCTAATCTCAAGGTGTCTGGAAGTAAATTTGTGAATCAAAAGTTTGGCCCAAGCATTCTCCCCCGAAATAAGAAGGAAACACCTCTGCCTTTTCAAGTCTACCGTCTTTCATATTTCAAGTTCATATGTGAGAAATCATTAAGTTAAGAAAGAGCATATAAAAGTCGAAACTGCAATAAATCAATCACAATCCCGAACATACATCTAAATTGTCAAATAGGTCATGTTGGACTCAAACTCAAAAAAGAATATAAAACCACACAATTCGTCCGAGTTGAAACTTAAAATCAAAATCAACTTAAAACGGTATAGAACATCCGAGCTCCACTTTTTTTATGTTTCAAAAGAGAATTCTCAGAACCAAATAATACCGCAAATCACATTGAAAGAGAAATCCAAGCAGAAAAAAGAACAACCTTTTTAAGGTAAGTGCAGAGAACATCCTCACTCCGCATACCGACATCAAGATCCCACCTTTCCACTGCCGGAGCATCCACACCTCTCTCCGGCGACGTCGCCCCACTTCCACTTCCATAATCCACCAACTCCTCCAGATACCTCAGCGAGATCCTCTCAATCAACCTCTCGGACGCCGAATCCTTCAGCAAAGCGGAGTTTATCGACACAATCTCTGTTTCAAGTCCAAAACCCGAGTTTTTTCCGTAACCGAACCCTAACGAGCGAAGCCGAAGCGTAAGGTGGGGAAGGAAAAGGAGGAGACCTGTGAGAGAGGAGGTCTCGAGCTCCTTGGTGTCCGCTAGGGTTTCCACGACCCACCGCCACGCCATCGCCGTCGCCTCCGGCGAACCCATCGGAGATGAGAGGGAAAGTAAAGGCGCACTCGTTACTTGACGGTGGGCTTTGATTTGGTTGGTTATTTGACGGTGGAGATGTGATTTTTGTTTTGTTTCGACGTCACTGACGGTTGGGATTAAAAATGATGGTTTGGTTTCAAACTGGTTGTTGGATTCCATTCCGTGGGCCTTGGGCCGTCGCGTGTGGAGATTTATACATGATGTTCTTTGGGCCGAAGACCTGAAATTTCAATATATGGTAATTTGTGGGAAATTTGGATACGAGTGTTATATGATACTCATGACGTATAATATAAAGGTTGTTATATACGATTTTTATTTGACGACGATTTGATAAAAAAAATAAACAAATATTTTATATATTTATTAGCACATTATTATATTATATATATAGGGTCAAGCTCTAGTGAGCTCAAGACTCATCAAATTTAGTTTAAACCCCCTACAATCTCACCATCGGATTTTATTTACAGTTAATCTCACCATTCATTAGCATAACCGTTTTTATCATAATCTACCTTACAATTTAAAATGAGTGGTGGATATTGTGAGGACTTAATTTTCTAACTTAAAGAGACTATTGGTAAAATCATACCATACCATAACATACCGTCCTTTTTTAGCAGCATGCAAGCAAGTCGGGGTGAGACCTGAGAGAGAGAACTAATTTTTACGAGCACGTTTTTTAACTGATACCATATCCAAACAGCCAATAGACAATAGGTAGATAAGGTTATACATTCCTCGTTTACTCTCATAAGCAATATGCACATTGCTTGAATAGTGTTCCAAGCCTATAGAATCGAAAGTTTTTCTTCTTCTCTGGAGAAGTAATAATATTGCCTATTTACCTAATAGGTTTTGTTTTTTTTTTAAATCCAAGCTGCTGAGAACTACCTATTTTATCCTTGTGGCAATGTGGCATCATGTATTACATATTTATTGTCATGCCACTACAAACCCTCGTATTTATGTTTATGACATGATATTTATGGAACCACCTTTTCAATCTTACGAATAGGGGTGCAAATGGTTACTAACTATTCCAGTATTCGATTCGAAAATTTCTATTTAGTTAGTATTTGGTTAGATCCATGTTATCAATTTATTTTTACGGATTTGGTTTTAAAAAAATTACCAATTAGAAATCGGATACGAATTCGGATACAAGGTATTTCAAATTCGAATTATCCGAATTATTCGGATACATAGCCAAATACACATTAGTATTCGAAAATTAGTATTCGAAAATTTTGTATTCGAAAATTTTGATTCGAAAATTTAGTATTCGAAAATTTTGATTCGAAAATTTAGTATTAAAAAATTTTGATTCGAAAATTAATTAAAACATAAATATCTTTTTTTTCGGATAATATCCGAATATCAATTAGTATTCGAAAATTTTGAGGATTCGGATTTGAATTCGGATAATTCTACTGATTTTGATTTCGAATTTGGTAATAGATTATGGAATTTGGATTCGAATTCGGATATACTAGGTATCTGAGTCAAATTATTCGAGTTGCACCCCTACATACGAATGATGAAAAAATGCCACAATCAGAGAATTCTTTTCTTCCCACAACTAGGGTTGTGTGTGGGGGCAGTTCTACTTGTGAACCCTTCCTGCCCCGCTCGGGGCGGATAACGATCAAATTTTTTCCACCCGCCCACCCACCCCTATCTAAATGGGGCGGGTAGCAGTAGCGTCCCAACCCGCCCTGCCAATCCACCTACCTGCGAAAGTTTTTAAATAATATTAATTTATCATAAAATATATAGTCCAATCTCAAATTCTTCATTCTGGACCCTAAACAAAAAATCCCTCATTCTATCTCCAGTCCCCGCAGCCCCCGCCAACCATTTTACGCATATTGCCGCCCTTGCAACTCACCTTCCCGTCGGAACCTGATCCCCTCCTCTTGTTCCCACCTCTACCAGGTAACTGAAACTCTTCAAAACCTAGCGTTTTAGAAAGATTCTGATGTTTTTAAGTGTAAATTTTAGGATTCATGTTGGTGGTTTGAGTTAAAGATTGTACTGATTTTCTCCGAAAATTTGAGTTTTGAATTTGTTCTATGGTTTGCCTCCATGATAATGTGTTTGTGTGATTAGTTTTTGGTTGTTGATTTTAATGAAAATATGTTTTCTGCTTAAAGTTTTTTTTCTGAACCAAAAGATGTTTTGGTTTAAAGTACAATATATGTCAATATAGTGAGCGAACTTAATTTTTTTCCCTAATTCTGCTAATAAGTTAATTTTAAACTTCATCATTTTTCTTAGTTGAATATGAATTCTAGCAAAATTTGTTTTTTGAAAATTAATAAATTCAACTTGTCTTACCCACCTCGTACCAGCTCTTAAGTGGGCGAGTAGCAGTAAAAAAACCTACCCCGCCCCACGTACCTGCCAATGTTTAGTGGAGCAGAAAGCCACATTGCCCTCCCCATTTACAGCCCTATTCACAAATCCACAAGAACTATTTCTTTAATTTGCAATTTAGTCACCACCATTAAATATAAAATTAAAATCACCTTAATCACAACTATTCTTTCTATTAAGAACAAAATATATATAGAATAACTAACTCATAATAAAAATGTTTTTCGTATCATAAATTAATAGAAAACTGAAGATACTACCCATTTAAATTAAAACTAACAAGAACAAATTTCTCATAAGTGGCACAATCCAATATCGAATCGCCACATCATTCATGATAACTGCCCAAACTAACAGAATGACACAGGCATAAATATATGATTTTTGTATTGGCATGTGAATAAAAATGGAAGTTTTGTAGTGGCATGATAATAATAGGAAAATAAACACTGACATAAGGATAAACCAAATGTCTATCGATGGGTGATAGGAGATAGCCATGAAATCACAACCCTCAAACATTAATCTACAAAAAGTTTTGTTAAATAGCGGTCACACATTGATCAAGATTGCCTATATCATAATTTATACTATGACAAATGCGACTAGACCTTTCTACTGTTAGATTATCCTCTGGAGATATACGCTGTTATACTGTGAGATTATCCTCCAGATATATTATTATTCAGTTATATATACAAGATAATGCCAGGGTTCCTCCTTTCTCTACTCTACCTATGGTGTTTATACAAGGAAACAAACACATATATGTATAATAATATAGGTCCATAGCCCTAGCTATGAAAATGAAACTCAATATACTATAACATAAGGCATTAAATTGTATAATTAAAGCATTAAAATTGTATCACTGCCTTAAAAAAGAAGAAATTGTATCACTGCCTTAAAAAAGAAGAAATTGTATCACTTCCATGTGATCTCAAAAATTGTCTATGCATGTTGGAAATAGTTTTCTTTCTTCCACTTTTAAACCAAAGGCAATCAACAGAATTACAGCTCTAAAATTCTTTATCATAATGCAAACCCGGTGCACCCTTAACTTAACACAGGTGTGCTTTATACTAGCTAGTTGCCGCAGAAAATGCAAGGGAAGTAACATTAAATAAAGAAAAAATAGCCGATAAAACTTCAGTACCCCATGCACATAACCTAACTAGTGTACCTTCTGCGATATTTATTCTACATATCTACACTGAAGCATGTTAACATCTTTGAAATGATTAAACTAACATAATTTTACCTTTATCATCTTCTTATAATTAATATGCATCCGATTGAACATACATGCATATTGCCGGGAGAAACCAATTTGGGAGAGCTGAGCAGAAACCAGTCACAGGGCAACTCTCCTTTGGCAGGACATAAGAGATCCATGCAAAATACCATGCACGTAGAACTCCAATTCTTATCCATCTCATATGCTTTCCTGCCAAAGAAGAGAGCACCCTGAGACTGGTATGCTCAAATCAACATTCTTACAATGTCGTCTGGTCGATCATGATTACCAAGTTGGGGGTATTGAGGGTTTCTTATAGTCCTTGGAATAAGTTGGACCTTCCACCAAGGATAATACTAGAAGGAATTTGTTGGTAAAATACCCCTCAAATCATTCAAAAATATCCATAACATCCCTTACTATTTATTTTATGATTGATATTTTTCAATTGGACAAGAATTTCCGATTGTACCATTTTGGTAGTCAATAATTCTAGATCCTACGTACATTTGCTGTCATATATAGGGTGAGGGTATGTTTGGAATCAAAATTTTCAAATATAACCAGATATTATAATTAGTCTTCATGCATATCCTAGTTGTAGTATGAAAACTCCATGTTTTATAAGTCAATTATAAATCACATTTGATTCTGGATATTTGAGAATCAAAATTTGATTATCAAAATGTGATTCTTACCCTAAGTTTTATAACATGTTTGCTTTGTAAGCTTCAGGTCACCGTTTTGACATCACAGTGAGTACTAGGAGGCCGTCAAGCATCGACTCGGTTGTCCAAGAGAAGGTTATAATGAAAGTTCTTAGTTAAATTGAAAGGCGTCTAAGATATTATGTGATGTTGGAAGATAATGATAGCAATTTTGGAGCTATTTGGAGGGTATATATGAAAATGCCACAAGAAAATGGATGGTAGATGCTGCAGGAAGAGAGAAGGGTTATACCATGGCATATCCATCTTTTTTCAGTGTAGAGTCCTTTTCAGTTTTGGCCATGTCTGTAAAAGTTCAATGCTTTGGTCAATGTATGCCATATTCCCCATATCATGCACCTTTGATACATATCCCACTTCATTTACTCGAGGATTCCTTGTTAGAGGAGTGATGACTACGTATATTATGCTTTTGATCGTTTTGTCAAAGAAAGAAGTCAGTTTTGGCGAGGGTATTTAGATTAGAGGTATATCCTTTCATAATATTCCTAATTATATGTGTCTTTTACAAATTAATCTAACTTACTGGCATGACGCAACTCGATTTGTCGGAACACAATCTCTTATTTTAGTTATTCTACGATCTACATGGAGCTATCTAGCCTTTTCTGTAAGACTGAAATACTCGCTTTTAGGTCTTACCGCAAACAATTTTTATGTGCAATTAAGTATGATCGTCGTATTAAATTGCGGATAGGATACGTGGATTTACACATGGGTCGAATTAAGTTCAAGCTTGCCCTGTGTGTCAACCATTTCAAAAATGTTTAGTCATGATGCTGAGATTGGATTGGCGGCCAGGTAATTCAAGACTAAGAATTACATTTGGAAAGATTAGAGAACGTACACATCATTAATTTCTTCAAATATTCAACTTAAATATCATATTATATATATTCACGTCATTCTTCTTCCAACCGACTGTAAAGACGTGTGAGAGAGAGAGAGTGAGGGTGAGGGAGAGGGAGGTATGGGGTGGAGTGATGTGTGTATGGAGGGAGGTATGGTGAGGGTATGGGTTAGGTGTTAGGTTTTGTTTTAAAAACCAAAAATCTCACCCTTTTTTTCTTTTGTTTGCCATTTCGTTTTCCACCCCAAACTCACTCAATCTTCTTGCATTCCGGCGACCAGAGGACGAGGGAGGACGCCGGCGACGTGGTGAAGTCGACGCATGCGAAGAAGGAGCGCCGGGAACGGAGGAAAGAAGGAGAAGGAGCTAGAAGCGACGCCGGAGGAGGAGGAGCTCACCGCACACGTCTTCTTCACGGTGAAAGGTATGCCAAGTCTTCATAGTAACTCCCCAAGAGGTGTGGGAGTGTAGGGGGCGGCGTTGGTGCCGTTTCCCCGGCGAAACCCGACTGGACAGAGGTTGAAGACGCTCTGTTCGGTCGACCGATTGAGTGTTCGGTCGACCGAACAACGTCTAGATGATGCCTGTCCAGAGGGGAAAATGTGTGGTTCGGTCGACCGGTAGTTGGGTCGGTCGACCGATATTTTATAAAAATAACTTGCTGCCCGAAAACGGTCGAACGACGTCTGTGTGACGGTCGACCGTTTATGCCAAATTTTAGCGGGAATATTTTATAAGGGTTATATTAGTCCGGTCGACCGGTGGTTGTTCGGTCGACCGATCCCAGTAGATAGGGTAGACAGACCTTCGGCCGACCGAGTGTGTCTCGGTCGACCGAACTGCGCAAAGTCGGTCAAGAGCGTTGACCATCCAAACGGTCGACCGCTCTGGATCCGGTCGACCGACCGCGTGCAGTTTTCCTGTAGTGAAGTGCCTGTTGATCCGGTTGACCGAAAGAGTTTCGGTCGACCGAATGCAGTGGGCAGGATTCATGCAGTTTTCCTTATCGGTTGAACGGACCCTGGTTCAACCGACAGGATATATATGTATATAAAATGTATAGCGTAGACCTTCCAAACGGTCGACCGCTAGATTTGACCTTGTTCGACTGGTGGGTCGAATTATCTTTCCTTGGTGGATTTATCCACATGCGTGACGTCGAGCAGAGGCGACTACCGGCTACCGAGCCCACGGTCGATCACCGGACCTCGGAGCTACGGATTTCACCTACGACGAGAGCGCATTTCTGTTGGACCCCTCGTGGATGCCTGTGCGGCAGAGAGGGATGCCTTCCATGCCTGTGTGGGTGGTAGATGCCTCCTTCCCTGGTGGGGGAAGGGGTTGCACTTTCCGTGTGTCGGAGAGCGAGGTCACTTGTGCCTGTGCGGCCGAGAGACGCCTTCTTCCCTGGTGGGGGAAGGGGATGCACTTTCCCTGTGGAGGAGAGCGGCGACCCCCTCGTGTGGGCCTGTGTGGCAGGGGGGATGCCTTCCATGCCTGTGTGCGGCTGGGAGATGGACCGTGGTGACGGTTGGGCATTCATTGGGCCCGAGGCAGATTGCATTGCATGAGCATTCTTGGCATTTTCATCTGTATTTCTGTATATGTTAGGAGATGTTGGCATACGGGGTTCCTTTCGGGAACTCAGGCAGATTTTATGTTTCATTTTCAGGGAGCAGGCAGTCTTAGGTTGGTGGTGACCGAGGGGAGTGCCTCCGGGATCGGGTCCTGTCTCTTTATCTTTTTGTAGAGGTAGTGATTACTGTAGTTATGTATTAGACTAGTAATCGCTCTTTTGACACTCTGTATTATGACTTCCACGTTGAGATATTTTATATATATATTCTGTTGACTTTTCCGGTAGCGTGCCCTTGTTGACCGTTGACGGTCGTATGTTTATGTTTTAAATTTGAAAAAATATCTTCCGCTGTTTCGGGACGTTACAACTTGGTATCAGAGCCTTGATCTCGGCGTATTTTCCAAAGAAACCACCATCGAGTTAAGATTAGAGTCTAAAGGTCCATTGCATGCATTCATGATCATTCTGATGTGAGTCTTTTTGTTCTGTAGAGTGATGCCTCCGAGACGGGTTGTGCCTGCGGTTGAGACTCGCAGTTCGAGCGAGACTGAGAGAGAGGAGGCCCGGGAGGCAGAGCGCAGAGTCCTGTTCGACACTGTGGAGCGGTTGAGCGGGATGTTGGAGCGCCAGGCAGCGCAGAGTGCGCAGGCGGGGGCCGGTGCGATGGACGACCGGTTCATGAGGCAGCACCCTCCGACTTTTGCTGGGCAGATGGATGCAGAGGCAGCTGAGGAGTGGATCCTCACTATGCAGACGATCTTCAGGGCTATCGATTGTACTCCGGAGAAGAAGGTGGACCTGGCCACCTATGTGCTGAGAGGAGCTGCAGCGAACTGGTGGAGGTCGACTTCAGCAGTTGTGTTCACCGGTCGAGAGGATGTGTCATGGGAGGAGTTCGTTGAGGAGTTCAACGAGCAGTACTTTCCGGAGCATGTGCGAGACGGGAAGTGATGAAATTTTTTATTTATACCGCAAGTGCACGACGTCTATGAAGACGTGGCAAGTACGGGTCGAACACAAGGAGGGAGAGATTTCGTAGTTGATGTTATTTTCGATTAAGAGGAAGAGAGAGAGAAGAAATAAATGGGTTTTGAGATTTTTGGGTTTTAGTTATTTAGAGCAAGAAACAAGAACAATTAAAACTAAAAACAAGAATAAAGATGGAGAATTCCGTCGGGTGGAGGTCTAGACTTAGGTGTAGATTGGAGAATGGAGAAACTTGAAATAAATCATGTTAGTTATGAAGCATTACAAGATAAATGATTTAACATAAACTCAAGTAATCAAAATATACTAATCACAAACTTAAAACAATAACATGCATTCATCTTCTCTAACCCTAATTCCATCACCTCCACCCTTTGGAAAGAGTTAGAAACTCATGGAGGGAGGAAGAAGAATGGATCCTAGAGACATTAAAATAAAATAAAAACAAGAATTAAAAGAACAGAATTTTATTACTAATGATCCAAGACCAAAGGTTCAAAGATGTGTTACATTCGTCCTACAGGGCTATTTATAGCCGATACAGGGGATACCAATACATAAAAGGATAGTACACGCGTCGACCCGACACTGGACAAAAATCGGGCACACAGATCAATGACTGGGCGGCGGAAACGCCGCCTATTGAAGGTGTTGTGCGGCGAAAACGCCGCACAATCAGGTCTGCTCGGGTCCGGATTTTGGTCATGTGTTTATGGTATGATTTGATCTTTATTTACGCGTCTGGATGATTCTTTCCATTGTCTTGAACTCCGGATTATTCCTTCCATTGTTGGGGATTTATTTTTGACTTTTCTTTTGACTTTTCCAACAAAATAACTTGATCCTTTTCTTTTGCAATCAGGTCCTTGGCATTTTGCAATTAAGCCCTTAACCTTTTTGTGATTAGCTCCTTGAATGCTTTTATGCTTGGATTCATTTCCATTCGGAACCCGATAAACTTGAACTCGGTCTTTATGATAGAAATGAATCTTTTGCACGCGTTTATGCTCGGAGTGTGGGTAATTTGCATTCAGGTCCCTGTATTCTGTAAATAAGACTAAACACATACCTTAGTAGCATTTATTGATATAAAAGTAATCTAAATGAAAGACATATGATGCAATGTATGCAATGCATCAAATACCCCCACACCTAGATTTTGCTAGTCCCTAGCAAAACAGAATATAAGAAAAATAAAAACAGGGAAATCCTAACTCACTTTCGTAGGAATCACGGTTGCACTTAGCATGTGCAACAAGCCTTTAAACCTCTTTGTTGCCAAGGAGGAGGAGTGTTGTCTCCTGAGGGTTTTCAGCGGATATACCCACAAAATCCTGAATCAACATTTCATTAATAGCTCTCAATATCCCTACCTCAACTTTATACATCTCACTAAGAATTTTTGCATGCTCATTATATAAATCTAACTCATTAAAAATATGACTTGGTCTTTGTTCCTCCAACATTCACACCACTAACCCTTCTACACATGTTTATCACTTGAATTATTTTGCACGCCTCCTCTGGTGGTGAAGTATCATTTGGATCAACCATGGCATGGATCATTCCTTTAGCTTTGGGCCTTGAGTATTTTAAAGTATTTATTTATTTCCGTGATTCAACACATTTGCTTTTCTTTTTGACACTTATACCCTTTTTGCATTCGTGTAGCGAGTTTGGTCGATAATCCCGAGCTGGCAGACTCAAGTTACCGGGTTTCAAGATACCCCTACGGACCAGTGACTCGAAGGCTTGGGCTTTTGTAATCATTTTGCAAAATGTGTTTTCCTCACTTTATTTTTATTTTACTTTTATTTTCCTCAAGGCTTAATTGCTATTAGAAGTCCACACTTCCCGGTATATTTTCCTCAACCTCTGCTTTTTATCAACCACTTCAAAGATTTGATTCATCCAATTTAAGTGCATACATGTCTTACAAGGGTCATGGGTTATTTCTTTGGAACTTAGATTTATGTCATAATTTCTAAAAGCAGAACTATATAATAAGGAACAAAAACTTAATGCAATTTGTACACGGGTTTTGGCAGTTTAATATTAAGCTATGTCATAGAATATTGATTTTTTTTTTAAAATAAAGCAGAACAGAAAGTCAAATAGATAGATATGTACATATATAAACACCCCCCCACACCTAAATCATGCATTGTCCTCAATGTATGCACAGATACAATAAATGCACTTATTACCTGCGTCAGTTTGCGGTAGAGGGGTTGAGTTTGCTCAAAGTCAACCATAATCAGAACTGGATTGAATGACACCATATTGGTGCATGTATCCAGTTGAATTGTTCCCCATGTTGACTTGAGGAAAAGATTCCACTCTTCTCACTTGAATTGGTTCGCTTGTTTGCTCGAGTGATGGTGGTTGGGTAAATGAATCACTCCCTTTTTTCTTACTTCTTTTTTGCTTATGTGATGATTTATTTGATTCAGAATTCTGATAAATACGTGCTCTCATCACAACATCACTTGGGTTGCATATTAGTTCTGGCTCATTATCAATATGGAAGATATTAAATTCTGCTTTTAAGTTCCCGAAAGATAATTGCATGAGCCCATTTCGACAGTTTATTAATGCTTCCGAAGTGGCTAAAAAGGGTCTACCTAGAATTACAGGGATTTATCGATTACGATTTACAACAGGTTCAGTATCAAGTACGACAAAATCCACTGGATAAATGAAGTCACCAACCTTAATCAAAACGTCCTCTACTATACCTCTCGGTTTCTTAACAGAACAATCAGCGAATTGGAGGGTTGTCCTAGAGGGTTTCAGTGGACCAAGGTTGAGTTGCTCGTAGACAGAAAATGGGAGCAAGTTAACGCTTGCACCAAGGTCTAGAAGGGCTTTATTGATAAACGTATCTCCTATTGAACATGAAATTGTGGGACACCCCGGGTCCTTATATTTTATAGGAGATGTGTTGGAAAGAATTGAGCATATGTTTGCAGTTAAGAATGCCTTCTTTGGTACATTCGTTTTTCTCTTCTTAGTGCACAAATCTTTTAAGAATTTAGCATAAGCAGGTATTTGTTGAATCATGTCTAAGAGTGGAATGTTTACCTTAACTTGCTTAAATACTTCCAAGATTTTCTCTATTTGTGCACTAGAGTTCTTTTTGAGTCTATTGGGAAATGGGGCTTTAGGCACATAGACTCGCTCAGGTTCAGGTTGAGCTACAGGTTCAGGTTGGGTAGGTGGATCGGGCTTTTCAATTTGGACGTCGGGTTCAATGGTCAAGTCATATGTGGGTGCTTGATGGCTAGATTGATTAGTCATTCTAGGGTTTACCACATTATTGTCAATTTGTCTTCCGGACCGTAATGATACTACAGCATTGATTTGTTGGAACGGTCCTTCCTCATTAACCATTTGAACCGGTCTAGGGTTGTTATTTCCTGAGGGTGGTTGATAAGTTTGATATTGGTTATTAGTTCTTGGGTTCACCTCAGGTTGACTTGGAAATTGGCCATTTTCTCTTTCACCTATTATCTGTGCTAATTGGCTGACCTGTGTCTCTAGCCTTTGGAATGATTGGTTGGTTGTTTGTATAAAAGTTGTCATTAAATTTTCTAATTTTGTCAACCTAACCTCATGATTTCCATTATTACCCCCAGATGATGTATTATTTTGGTTATATGGGGTTGGTTGTTGTCGAGGAGGTTGTCCTTGTTGGGTCCACGAAAAATTGGGATGATTACGCCAACCTGGGTTATAGGTTGATGCGTAAGGATCATTTCTAGAATTGTTAAATGTGGCATTAACATGTTCCAGGTTCACACAGTCCTCCATTAAATGACCAGTCTGACCACATCTAGAGCAAGGGGTAGGGGATGCTTGTCGGGTTTGGTTTTGCAGTTCTAGACTTTCCATTATACGCATTAGGGTAGCTAGTTTTGCCTCGGCCGCTATGTTGGAGTCTATAGCTAAGACACCTGGTCGGGGTTGACTCGCTATTCTAGATCCAATACTCGGGTTGATGGGTGTTCTAGCATTGTCCCATTGCATACTATTTTCAGCTAAATCCTCAAGAAAAGTCCAGGCATCATTTTCATTTTTGGACATAAAATTCCCTTGGCTCACAGATTCTAGCATAACCCTAGATGTGGGTGTCAATCCCTCATAGATAATTTGGCACAATTGCCACTTCGGAATTCCGTGATGAGGGCATTGGGTCAAGACACTCTTAAATCTCTCAAGATAGGAATAGAACGGCTCGCTCTCAGACTGAACGAATGCAACAATTTCATTCCTAATCTTCATAGTCTTGTGGTTGGGGAAATATTTTTTCAGGAAAACTTGAACAAATTCAGCCCAACTTCTAATAGATCTTTCGGCTAGACTATATAGCCATTTCTTAGCGTCGTCCTTAAGTGCTAGAGGCACGAATTTCAGACGCACTGCCTCTTCAGGGATATGCTGGTATTGCATAAGAGAGCAGATTTCTTCAAATTCTCTAAGGAAGAGATATGGGTCTTCCCTAGAGGTGAACTTAGGCAACATACTCATGTATTGTGCCTTAAGTTCGAAGTCGCGACCCGGTATGGTGGGCATGACGATGCACGATGGCTGAGCAGCCATCGTTGGGTAGCACCGATCCCTCAGAGTTATAGGTTGCGCAACAGGCGGGTCTACTACGTTCTCACCCATTAGATCCGGGTGAGGTGGTGTAACAGGTGGATTGGGGTTAAGTTCCAGACTGGAATCTAGATGAACTCGTGAGAGTCGATTACTCAAGTCCCGAATCCAAATCTGAGTGCACCGGGTTGAATAAATTTTTGAATTCAAATTCGAAATTTAAACTCCAAATTTAATTTCAAGAATTAATTACAATTTTTTTCGTTTTTTTTTTTTTTTTTGAATTTTAAATTTTTTAAAGGAAACAAACAATAGAAAGGTAAGGATGAGAAGGGAAAGAAGACTCAGACGAGAAGGGAAACTTAACTCTAAAGGGGTAAAAATTAGGGTTGGTCAGAAATTTCCTGAACAAGCACGGTCAAAACAATCCTAGACCTAGTGTCACTTAGATCTAGACGACTCCTAACAGGTTGAGTCGAATTAGTTTGCTTGATTCACCTCCCTCACCAATCAAACCAAGTTGGCCAGTTAATGTATAGCTAGTGGGGGCGCTTCCGACAGAGTCGGTGCCAATTAGACAACCACGTCGCTTGGAAGACTTTCGTCGACACAAAAACACTTTCTAGACACCAAATTGAATTCAATTAGCTTCAGGTCATAGCAAGTCAAACCAATCTCCTCCTTAATTGAGTCCGAGTCCTTAGGGGCCAATGTCTAATTGATTTTAAATTTTTGGCTTAGGCGACACTTCAGGATTGTGGTTTGTGGGCTACGGGAGGGTGATGAAATCTCCACCGTATCTTTTCCTACGGAGTTGCCCTTAAGATAGTTTAACTTAATTCTAGCAGAGATAGTCAAACAATGGTCCTTTTAATGGGGGCAATTGCAAGGTTGTATGCAGCTAAATTATATGCTCTAATGCACTCGATAAAAACCTCGATACGTACCTTGCCTCCAGCAATCTTCAACAAGTATTAATTTGCAAGAATTTAGCAAGAATAATGCAAGCAAAACATTATATGATGCATGCACTAAGGTCTTTATAATTTTGCCAATTTTAGGTCAGAGTTGAATTATTGCCAATTATGGAATTGTAACCCTAACACGTGCAATTCTACGAAAGGAACTTTTCAACTATTCAGATTTTACGAGAAATGCAAGAAAAGTTACCTCCGCAATGCTCAGTCGGGTTCGCCGCCCGCTCTCGGAGATTCCAGTAGCTCAATGCGACCACCCAGCGATGCCGACGACGCCCCAGAAATTTGAAGACCAGAACCCACACTGGTGCGGCGATTCCGCCGCACGTTACCTTGTAGATGCGACGATTCCGCCGCCCAAGTGTCTTAGAACGCTCCCGGATTTCGCCGCGCGCTCTGTTGTCTCCTGCTACACAGATTCAAATACTTAGATCGCGCACAAGGTAGACAGGATAAAATCGAAAACACAAAAACACAAAATCTGCGTCGCCTCCCCGGCAACTGCGCCAAAAACTTGATGAAATTTTTTATTTATACCGCAAGTGCACGGCGTCTATGAAGACGTGGCAAGTACGGGTCGAACACAAGGAGGGAGAGATTTCGTAGTTGATGTTATTTTCGATTAAGAGGAAGAGAGAGAGAAGAAATAAATGGGTTTTGAGATTTTTGGGTTTTAGTTATTTAGAGCAAGAAACAAGAACAATTAAAACTAAAAACAAGAATAAAGATGGAGAATTCCGTCGGGTGGAGGTCTAGACTTAGGTGTAGATTGGAGAATGGAGAAACTTGAAATAAATCATGTTAGTTATGAAGCATTACAAGATAAATGATTTAACATAAACTCAAGTAATCAAAATATACTAATCACAAACTTAAAACAATAACATGCATTCATCTTCTCTAACCCTAATTCCATCACCTCCACCCTTTGGAAAGAGTTAGAAACTCATGGAGGGAGGAAGAAGAATGGATCCTAGAGACATTAAAATAAAATAAAAACAAGAATTAAAAGAACAGAATTTTATTACTAATGATCCAAGACCAAAGGTTCAAAGATGTGTTACATTCGTCCTACAGGGCTATTTATAGCCGATACAGGGGATACCAATACATAAAAGGATAGTACACGCGTCGACCCGACACTGGACAAAAATCGGGCACACAGATCAATGACTGGGCGGCGGAAACGCCGCCTATTGAAGGTGTTGTGCGGCGAAAACGCCGCACAATCAGGTCTGCTCGGGTCCGGATTTTGGTCATGTGTTTATGGTATGATTTGATCTTTATTTACGCGTCTGGATGATTCTTTCCATTGTCTTGAACTCCGGATTATTCCTTCCATTGTTGGGGATTTATTTTTGACTTTTCTTTTGACTTTTCCAACAAAATAACTTGATCCTTTTCTTTTGCAATCAGGTCCTTGGCATTTTGCAATTAAGCCCTTAACCTTTTTGTGATTAGCTCCTTGAATGCTTTTATGCTTGGATTCATTTCCATTCGGAACCCGATAAACTTGAACTCGGTCTTTATGATAGAAATGAATCTTTTGCACGCGTTTATGCTCGGAGTGTGGGTAATTTGCATTCAGGTCCATGTATTCTGTAAATAAGACTAAACACATACCTTAGTAGCATTTATTGATATAAAAGTAATCTAAATGAAAGACATATGATGCAATGTATGCAATGCATCAGGAAGCGGGTGGAGTTCCTGGCCCTGGAGCAAGGGAGCATGACACTGGAGGAGTACATTGGGAAGTTTAACGCCCTTGAGTGTTACTGTCCGGAGATTTTCATCACTCAGGCGCAGAGGTCGATGAAGTTTGTCGGGGGACTCCGGAAGCAGCTGAGGACCCGAGTGCTGTCGAGCTTGTCGCGCACCTTGGCAGATGCAGTGAGGAGTGCCACTATTATGGAGAGAGACTACCGGGAGAATTATCAGGATGTTAGGAGGCCGGTAGGGAGATCTTCAGGGAGGCCAGGAGGGCAAAGTTCGGGGAATTCGGGCAAGAGGCCCCGGATCGAGGCAGCAGGGGCGCTGCAGCCAGAGGCGTGCAGGAGCTGTGGCAGGGTGCACACTGGGCGCTGCTTTGGGCCGGTTACTTGTCATGGTTGTGGTCAGCAGGGCCACTTCGTCAGGAACTGCCCTAGCAAGGGCGCTGGACCGAGCAGACCTCCGGGACTTCCGAGTGTCAGTGGCGGCGAAGCTAGGAGACCTGCAGCACCGCAGCAGGGTCAGCGCACTGGACGAGTCTTCACTATCCAGGCAGAGGAGGCGAGGGACGCCAGCACCGTCGTGGAAGGTACACTTCTTGTGGCAGGTTTAGAGGCTAGAGTGCTTTTTGATTGTGGCACGACACACTCGTTCATCTCGGAGCGATTTGCGGGAGTGTTGGGTTGTACCCCTGCGATGTTGACTGCCACTTTGGAAGTCAGCACACCCATGGGTCTGGTGGGCACTGTGGGGAGCTTCATCCCCGGCGCCACGGTTGTTTCGGGAGACCAGGATTTTCTGGCAGATCTGGTCTTGCTACCGATGGAGGACTTCGACGTTATTCTTGGGATGGACTGGCTGTCCCGGCATGACGTGCGTGTCCTTTGCCGTGAGAGGAAGGTTTTGATTCCGAGGATGGGGTTGCCTGATATCATGATTAGAGGAGTCAGGAACAGAGGAGGCCGCATTGTGGTGTCAGCTTTGAGGGCTCAGAAGTTGATGCAGCAGGGTTGCAGAGCGTTTCTGGCGACGCTGGTTGTTCCAGAGGCTGAGTCACTGAGGCTGGACGAGATAGATGTGGTACGGGAGTTTACAGAGGTGTTTCCAGATGATATTCCAGGATTGCCACCTCCGCGAGAGATGGAGTTTTGCATTGAGCTGGCAGCAGACACCTCACCACAGTCGAAAGCCCCGTACAGGATGGCGCCCGCAGAGTTGGCAGAGTTGAAGAAGCAGCTACAGGAGCTGATGGAGGCTGGTTTCATCAGACCGAGTGTCTCACCTTGGGGCGCGCCAGTTTTGTTTGTGAAGAAGAAGGACGGGTCCTTGCGGATGTGCATTGACTATAGGATGCTGAACAAGGTCACCATCAAGAATAGGTATCCCCTACCTAGGATTGAGGACCTGTTTGATCAGTTGCAGTCAGCGAAGGTCTTCTCTAAGATAGACCTACGTTCAGGATACCATCAGCTGAGGATCCGAGAGGAGGATGTTCAGAAGACTGCATTCAGGACCAGATATGGGCACTATGAGTTTTTGGTGATGCCTTTTGGGTTGACGAACGCTCCGGCAGCTTTCATGGATCTGATGAACCGGACGTTCAGGCAGTACTTGGATAGTTGTGTCGTTGTCTTTGTGGATGATATCCTGATTTACTCACCCGATGTGGAGCAACACAGAGAGCACCTGCGGATTGTAATTAGCATTTTGAGAGACCAGAGGTTGTATGCTAAGTTTTCGAAGTGCGAATTCTGGTTGGACAGAGTCGCATTTCTGGGTCACATTGTATCTGCAGAGGGTATTTCGGTGGATCCGGCGAAGGTAGAGGCAGTGACTGAGTGGAGAGCCCCTACGAGCGTGATGGAGATCAGGAGCTTTGTTGGATTGGCGGGTTACTACCGTCGCTTCATCAAAGACTTCTCGAGGTTAGCTGCACCATTGACTGCCCTGACGCAGAAGGGAGTCACTTTTGTTTGGTCCCTGAAGTGCGAGGACAGCTTTCAGGAGCTGAAGAGATGACTGACGACAGCTCCAGTTTTGACTCTGCCGAGCGGCACAGGAGGTTTTGTGGTCTACAGTGACGCGTCAGGCGTTGGGTTGGGTTGCGTGTTGATGCAGCACGGGAGAGTGATTGCATATGCTTCGAGGCAGCTGAAGACTCATGAGAGGAATTACCCGACGCATGACTTGGAGTTGGCAGCCGTTGTGCACGCACTGAAGACATGGAGACACTACCTGTATGGAGAGCAGTTCGAGGTATTCACCGACCACCAGAGTCTGAAGTACTTCTTCTCCCAGAAGGAGTTGAATATGAGACAGCGCTGTTGGTTGGAGTTTATTAAGGACTACGATTTCACCATCTCCTACCACCCGGGGAAGGCGAATTCAGTTGCAGACGCCTTGAGTAGGAGAGTGGAGGTATCAGTTGCAGGCTTGTGCCTTCAGGAGTGGAGACTGCTTGAGTCATTGGCAGAGTGGAGGCCGTTCACTGGGGACTTTGAGGGAGCAGTGTTAGCTGGGTTGCGGGTAGAGCCACAGACTGTTTCACAGGTAGTACAGGCGCAGCATGAGGATGATGAGTTGGCCAGTTTGCTGGAGTTGGCTGCCAGAGAGGGGTCAGATTTCAGTGTTGGGGTCGATGGAGGTCTGAGATTCAGAGGGCGGATCTGGGTGCCGAGGGTTGATGGGATGAGAGATGACATCATGGAGGAGGCACACAGGGCGAAGTACACCATCCATCCAGGGAGCACGAAGATGTATAAGGATCTGCAGCGGAACTTCTGGTGGAGAGGCATGAAGAAGGACATTGCAGAGTTCGTGAGTCGGTGCTTGGTCTGTCAGCAGGTGAAGATTGAGCACCAGAGGCCAGCTGGGCCTATGCAGAGTATCGAGCTTCCGGAGTGGAAGTGGGAGCACGTGACGATGGATTTTGTCACGGGGCTACCGAAGATGAGGCGGTTCCATGACGCGATTTGGGTGATAGTCGATAAACTGACCAAGTCGGCGCACTTTCTGGCCATTAGGACCACCTTGCCTTTGGAGAGTCTGGCGAAGCTGTATGTAGAGGAGATCGTCAGATTGCACGGAGTACCGGTGAGCATCATCTCTGACAGAGATCCGAGGTTCACATCCAGATTTTGGGGGAGTCTGCAGCAGGCACTGGGGACACGTCTGAGGTTCAGTACAGCTTTTCACCCGCAGACAAACGGTCAGTCAGAGAGGACTATCCAGACTTTGGAGGATATGCTGAGGGCTTGCACACTGGACTGGGCTGGACACTGGGATGAGCATTTACCTCTGATCGAGTTTGCCTACAACAACAGCTACCATGCTAGTATTGGGATGACACCGTATGAGGCATTGTACGGGAGGCCGTGCAGATCGCCGGTATGCTGGAGTGACGTAGGCGAGAGGCAGTTAGTGGGTCCAGAGCTTGTGCAGATGTACGCAGAGAAGGTTGACCTGATCAGGAGGAGGTTGGCTACAACACAGAGCAGACAGAAGAGTTATGCTGACCGACGCAGACGGACTTTGAGCTTCGAGGTTGGAGATCACGTCTTCCTGAAGATTTCACCAGCTCGGGGAGTGATGAGGTTCGGGAAGAAGGGGAAGCTCAGTCCGAGGTATGTCGGACCTTTTGAGATCTTGGACCGTGTCGGGGAGGTCGCCTACAGAGTTGCTTTGCCACCACAGTTCTCTGGCCTTCACAACGTCTTCCATGTTTCTATGTTGAGGAAGTACGTTGCAGACCCGACACATGTGATAGAGATTGCAGTGCCTGAGATCCGACAGGATATGTCACTTGAGGGGAGGCCAGTTGAGATCATCGATCGGATGGACCATCAGCTCAGGAGGAGGACCATCCCGATGGTTAAGGTTAGATGGCAGCATCACATTGAGCGCGAGGCCACCTGGGAGATCGAGGAGGAAGTTCGGAAGCAGTATCCGGAGCTTTTCGGTGAGTTACCTTTCAGATTTCGGGGCGAAATCCTTTTAAGGATGGTGGATTGTAAAGACGTGTGAGAGAGAGAGAGTGAGGGTGAGGGAGGTATGGGGTGGAGTGATGTGTGTATGGAGGGAGGTATGGTGAGGGTATGGGTTAGGTGTTAGGTTTTGTTTTAAAAACCAAAAATCTCACCCTTTTGCTCTTTTGTTTGCCATTTCGTTTTCCACCCCAAACTCACTCAATCTTCTTGCATTTCGGCGACCAGAGGACGAGGGAGGACGCCGGCGACGTGGTGAAGTCGACGCATGCGAAGAAGGAGCGCCGGGAACGGAGGAAAGAAGGAGAAGGAGCTAGAAGCGACGCCGGAGGAGGAGGAGCTCACCGCACACGTCTTCTTCACGGTGAAAGGTATGCCAAGTCTTCATAGTAACTCCCCAAGAGGTGTGGGAGTGTAGGGGGCGGCGTTGGTGCCGTTTCCCCGGCGAAACCCGACTGGACAGAGGTTGAAGACGCTCTGTTCGGTCGACCGATTGAGTGTTCGGTCGACCGAACAACGTCTAGATGATGCATGTCCAGAGGGGAAAATGTGTGGTTCGGTCGACCGGTAGTTGGGTCGGTCGACCGATATTTTATAAAAATAACTTGCTGCCCGAAAACGGTCGAACGACGTCTGTGTGACGGTCGACCGTTTATGCCAAATTTTAGCGGGAATATTTTATAAGGGTTATATTAGTCCGGTCGACCGGTGGTTGTTCGGTCGACCGATCCCAGTAGATAGGGTAGACAGACCTTCGGCCGACCGAGTGTGTGTCTCGGTCGACCGAACTACGCAAAGTCGGTCAAGAGCGTTGACCATCCAAACGGTCGACCGCTCTGGATCCGGTCGACCGACCGCGTGCAGTTTTCCGGTAGTGAAGTGCCTGTTGATCCGGTTGACCGAAAGAGTTTCGGTCGACCGAATGCAGTGGGCAGGATTCATGCAGTTTTCCTTATCGGTTGAACGGACCCTGGTTCAACCGACAGGATATATATGTATATAAAACGTATAGCGTAGACCTTCCAAACGGTCGACCGCTAGATTTGACCTTGTTCGACTGGTGGGTCGAATTATCTTTCCTTGGTGGATTTATCCACATGCGTGACGTCGAGCAGAGGCGACTACCGGCTGCCGAGCCCACGGTCGATCACCGGACCTCGGAGCTACGGATTTCACCTACGACGAGAGCGCATTTCTGTTGGACCCCTCGTGGATGCCTGTGCGGCAGAGAGGGATGCCTTCCATGCCTGTGTGGGTGGTAGATGCCTCCTTCCCTGGTGGGGGAAGGGGTTGCACTTTCCGTGTGTCGGAGAGCGATGTCACTTGTGCCTGTGCGGCCGAGAGACGCCTTCTTCCCTGGTGGGGGAAGGGGATGCACTTTCCCTGTGGAGGAGAGTGGCGACCCCCTCGTGTGGGCCTGTGTGGCAGGGGGGATGCCTTCCATGCCTGTGTGCGGCTGGGAGATGGACCGTGGTGACGGTTGGGCATTCATTGGGCCCGAGGCAGATTGCATTGCATGAGCATTCTTGGCATTTTCATCTGTATTTCTGTATATGTTAGGAGATGTTGGCATACGGGGTTCCTTTCGGGAACTCAGGCAGATTTTATGTTTCATTTTCAGGGAGCAGGCAGTCTTAGGTTGGTGGTGACCGAGGGGAGTGCCTCCGGGATCGGGTCCTGTCTCTTTATCTTTTTGTAGAGGTAGTGATTACTGTAGTTATGTATTAGACTAGTAATCGCTCTTTTGACACTTTGTATTATGACTTCCACGTGGAGATATTTTATACATATATTCTGTTGACTTTTCCGGTAGCGTGCCCTTGTTGACCGTTGACGGTCGTATGTTTATGTTTTAAATTTGAAAAATTTCTTCCGCTGTTTCGGGACGTTACACAGACTACATAAGAAACAACTTTCATGACAACAATAATTGTCTCACTCGTACATGTAAACAACTTTTGACGACTACCTTGACAACAACAACCATATTACGAATTAAGCTACAAATTAAACAACAAGAAAATGAACCAAATGCTCTACACCATTTGGAATCCTTCTTTTCCTCCATATTTACTAGCTAGTCATTCCAAACCTCTGCTCCTTTATTTTGACCCCCATGTACCTGATACAAAACACTCTAAATTAACCCAAAGAATTAGCTAAACTAACTTAAAGCAAGAAATCAATTAACATCATGAGAGGGGAATAAATGTATATACACACACACATAAGAGTCGATCAAATGTGACCTTCGTAAGAAATTTAAGTTATGAGTGCTGACCTTCCAAGCATCATGACGGTGGCTTGAGGGTTAGTCCCAGGCGAGGAGTGAAAGGTGGACCCGTCGATAACCCTTAGACCTTGGACGCCGATAACCCTGTACTTGTCATCAACAACCCTTCCCACCTGGCAACCGCCGTGGTAGTGCCAGATAGTCATGACGGTGTCCCGGCAGAACTGCTCGAGGGAGCTGGAGTCATTATCATGCCTTGCTCGGAGGTTCACCGGATAATTCGAAGTCATGTTCACCATGTCCCTGAGGGACAACGACGGGTACCGGAACGGCAAGAAAGACGGGGACTCAATGACCCTCTCGATCGTCTCAAGGCCGCCCACGCACATCCGGAGGTCCCTCCGGTCTCTGAAGTAGTTGAAGGTCACTGCCGGGTTGTCGTCCGGGTTGAGGGTGTCGAGGCTGAGGTTGCCAGTTGAGAGCGGGCCCACGATCTTCTCCAGGACGAAGCCGCCGTTGAAGGAGGACGCCGGGAGGCGGTTCATGGCTTCCACCGCACGGGCGATGGCTTCTGGGGTTCTCTGCTTCGGTGGGACTGTCGAGAGTTGTCCGGTCTACGTTCATGTCCACGCATCAAATTTGTTGTAATAATAATGCATGCTTGCGAATGAATTTTATTTGATATTAGAATATATTGATACCAATATTTACAAATAATTCAACATATCCCCAGTATCTTTCAATCACTCGTCATTATCTTGGATGTAAGTCAAATCGAGGTACATTTTCAACTCCATCACCAATAATCATGAACATTTCTTTTTGGTAAATATCATAATAATATATATTATTCAAAATTAAGTCATTTGCACTACTATATGACGGTGAAGTAGGAAAACTGCTTTTTAAGTAAATTTCTTAGAAGATTGAATCTACTTTAGGTTAGCACCAAGGTCGGTAAAATTTGAAAATTGGATGGTACTAGTGACACAATGAATTATTTTGAGGTGTTGATGGAATTATCAACATGCATATCATTTTCTATAAATAATTTTTTTTGTTAATGAGTAATATATATTACTTGAGGGGAGAACATGCCGAAGTCTCTCCTGTCCGGTCTACCGGCCAAGTTGGGACCACTGGCGCCTTCAATGAAACTACCGACATGAGTTATGCCCACCACTTCAATAAGGGACGTCTCCACCGGAGCAGGCGACGGCACGAAAATCGCGTTCATGGGGTTGTCCGACATGCCTTGCCCCACCATTGGCTGGTCCACCACTACCGTGATTCCCTTGGACCATAGTTCCTCGGCCGGTCCTACGCCGCTTAGCATTAGAATTTGTGGACTTCCGATTGCTCCGGCGGCGAGAATAATCTCGTTGTTGGCCCCCTTATTCAAGTAGGCTCTATGCTTTCTCCCTTGTGAATCTTGGAAAACCACACCACGTGCGATTGGTTTTGAATTTGCTACGTACACAATCGACAGTAGACATCATCGTCATATATATGCTCCTACCAAATTTATCGCACACACAAAATTGACTACGCAGTTAGAGAAGTGGTTGACTAATCAAATTTTTTCGTACCTTTGATACGGAATAATATGCGCTGCACGGTGGCCCGTAACATGACTTTGATGCCCTCCGGGCGGGCATACTCCAGCAAGTCGGCCGCCGTGTGACGCCTCCCCCTCCTATCAAAAATAGTCCCCCCAACCTTAGTCCCATACACATGCTCAAACGTGAATCCATTAAAAGGCGTCACTCCGGCCTCAATGAGTCCATCCCGGAACGCCGACTGCCACGCCAGCATCGGCGGCTCGTGCGCCACCACCCGCTCGACCCACCGGTACGCCTGGGAAACCAAGTCAGGGTCCCACCTGGACTTGTTGACGAAACCAGGGGAGGCGTGAGTATAGAACCCGGCGTTGAGGCAGGTGCCGCCGCCGAGGACGCGGGCGCGGGCGTTGATGACGCCGTCGGTGGAGACGAAGCGCTGGGAGGCGGAGGTGGGGGAGGTATCGGCCAAGGTGGCGTCGAAGGAGGCGAGGTTGGTGATGTTGGGGTTGCCGTAGGGGGACCCGCCGCGCTCGAGGACGAGCACCGAGGAGGTCTCGGAGAGAGTGGCGGCTAGTGGGCAGCCGGCCGTTCCGCCACCGATTATTATGTAGTCATAGAAGGAGATTGAGGGGGCTGTGGTGGCGTCGTGGAGGAAGCTGTAGTTGGGAGCTGTTGTGTATGCGTGGATGAATTATTATTATTATTTAGCCAACACTATAATTGTTATATAGCTGTAATTGTCATAAAATTCTCCTCAAAATAATGGTACCATTTTTTTGTTTTTTATGTTTGATTTCGTCTCCTTAGAGCATGATATAATGAGTTTTGGGTAGAAGTTCATAATTTGAGAAATATGGTTTCAAGCTTTCAAGTACGTAGTTTATTATGACTCACAACCAAATATATTTCAAAATTTTAAATCAAATCTACGCATGAATAGATTTCATGTTTGGAAGATACACATGAGCGCGTGAATAATTGATTCTTAGCTGAAAACCTTTTAAGTTACACTCATCGACAAATATGGGATGTTTTTTACCTTGTCAAAAGAAGAAGAAGAAGAAGAAGAAGAATAGATAGGATGCTTTTATTTCCAAATACCTGATACCATTTGGGAGACATGTAATTACTATATATTAAAGCAATTTTGACATGTTAGAGTATACCTAATTAATGCAATCTAATATATTCCTAATAAATAACATAGAATAACAATTGCTACTGAACACCACCTTTCTCTGAGTTGCTGCAACCAGACAAGCAAAGAATTCCAACTACCAAAGCCGCCATACCCAGCCTCCAATCCCCACTCATCTAGTCTTGTCAATAAGAGAATCACAGCAAACAAATTAAAGAGCACAATATTGAAAACTTTAATTAACCTACTATTCTATTTCTTCTTCGTGTACTCCAACACTTCAAAGACCAATTACTTGGCATGCTTTTTATAGCCTCGTTAGCTCTGACCTCTAGGTCCTCGTTGTGCAAGGCAAAATCTCATGAATGCACCAACATTGGGGGTGCAAAGAACTCCTACCGATATTACCAACCACATTTAAAGATTTCAGCTCCTAAACTCTCTCCAACACCAGACAAATGATCTCATACGTCTAGACTTCTCTACTATATTCGTTTCGGGTTTTGTTATGGAGACATAGGGATTGCATGCACCAAATTTAATTCAGCTGAGAATTAAGTGGGCCCACCCGAATGGGCACAACTTGATTTTATTTCTAAAATTTTATGAGTATTATAGCCTTGTGTCAGGCCCGACCCAATAGCAGGAGCAGGGTGAGCTCCTACTCTGGGCCTCATTCTGGGCTTCATTTTAAAGGAGCCTCAAAAAAAATTATGTACATAGGCTTATTGGGTTGCAAAGAAAATTAGTGTTAACACATAAATAGCACGTAAACATTGATAAATTTGTCTCAAATATTGCTAAGAGGACAAAAAAAGTTTCTATTAATATTACATTAAGTTAGTGAAATTTTTATTATTTAAACTAGGAGGACAATTTTTTTTCAAATTTAGGAGTCTTGTTATTCATTTTCGCACAGGGTCTCAAAATTTTCCGAGACGGCCCTGCCTTGTGTGTGCTTGTGTGTTGGTATGTTTCATTTTGATCATGTGAGGAGTCATTTAGAGTTCAAATAGAGTATGCTGAAATCATAAAAGAACGATGAATTAGACATGATGTCGATACAAAAATTGGTTCTATGGTATCTTCCTTGTGTACACTGGCGATTACCAACCTACATTTTTTTTGGGATTTTTTGATTGGGTGTACTTCCAAAAATCGTTAGGTTTTTACACTAATGTATTTTTGTATTGTTCCAGAACGTCCACAAATTCAACTAATTGTTTGGGTGCAAATTCCTTAAACGCCGTTAATAGATTCCGTGACACCGTTAGTTGTTTTCATTAAGTTCGAATATATTCACAAAACAGTGAAGGTGCATGCCAACTTACATGAATGATTTTTATACGTATAGGTTCGAAAGTCCGATTTCAGTCAACCGTTATGCGCCATTCAATATTTCTGATTCACCACGTAGATGTGTTGGGTTTGAGTTTCCATACTTCATCTAATCCGTTTGCTCTGATTTTTATAAGCATGCATGGAAAGTAGTCTTAAGTAATTACGTCTACTACATCCGCTGGATCGATTCAACTGATGAAGGTGCATGCCAACAGCTATATGCCAACAACTATGTATAAGACAAAACTAGGTTGAAGAGAAATTGGCTTCTTTGTAGCAATTTTGAAGGATCGACTTTTAGGTGTCGGCAAATATGGATTGAAGAATGGTCACTTTTGATAGTATGATATGATATTTTCTCTTCCACTTAGTTTTGAAAGGGGAAGAACCGTCGATCGAAATTTTACTTTTGGTCGACCGTTTTGTGAATAGATTTGAACTTAACGAGAGAAACTAACGATTTCACTGAATCTGTTAACGACGTTTGAGGGAGGTGTATCCAAGCAATTAGTTGGATTAGTGGACGTTCTGGAGCACTAAAAATACATGAGTGCAAAGACCTAATAAACGACTTTTGAAGTTACACCCGAACAAAATCCCTATTTTTTTATATAAAGCTATTAGTATCACATCAAAAAAATGTAACTGAACTGCATGTGCTTCATAATTACTAATATCCATTGTTGTATGCTCATATGGTTCAAAAAAGGAATGAGAAACTGTCGACGATGGACATGCTTCATATTGACTATATGTTTGTGTCATTGGTTGATAGTCATCGATCAACTGACTTCGGTGCAAAGTAGTATAGTGCTTGATTTGTTTCTGAACAAACAATACAACAATATTCACGATGTTAAATAAAGATAACATTGTAGTCGTGTTCTGATCATCAAAAACTGCAGCATATGTATATTTTTCATACGGTGACTATTTGCAGGTTAACTTCAAATCAAACTCCCATTCTCGGAAACCACAAACTTGACAAACTATTTCAGAAAGATCACCATATCGTATTTCAGTATTAACATTCAACCTCCGTATGTAACCACATTCATATTCTGGAATGTCATCTATGAATGTAACAATTTCATCGAAAAATCACGTAACCAATCCGCAACTGGAGCTCATTACTTCGAGTGTACAAAATCTACAATAATTTAGGTGTGGGGGAAGGAAGATGGTGGCTGACCAGCCCCATTTTAGTCCTAGATAAAAACATCATCTCGGATGTCGTTTTAACCTGGGTTGAAAACGAAATCACCAGTGTCGTTTTCAATTACAGTAAAAACGACAACTAATGTGTTGTTTTTTATGTGCATAGTTTGCTAATTAAGTGTCTGAAGTTCATATTCTTCAAAAAAAATGGTGAATATTTTTGAAAAAAAATCCTTAATTTATTTACAACTATATTATTTTATCCAATAAAGAGAAATGATTTTTTATTGAATAAAATAACCTAATTTTTCAACACGTTCTCTCCTCCACACCATTCTTTTTATACGCATAGTACGGACGTGATAGTTGAGTCTTGGCCCAACCATAGTAATATGGGCTCCATGTTTGACCAAAGGTTGGGCATTGGAATGGTGGCGACGCGAAGGAGTATTGCCTTATGATACATGTGGCTTATGACGGTCCATTTAGAGGCCCCAAAGGCTTGCTCGCATATCGGCTCCACGCCCATTGATAGGCCCTCGATGATGGAGTAGCCCGTTATGTTGGCGATCCCGATGGCTAGGAATCCGCCGACTAGTGCTGCTTCTCCAAGGTGGTCGAGGAAGAGCACCGAGATTATGGACTTTGAGAATAGCAACATGCTTGTTGCTATGATGGGTACGTATTGCGATATTTGCCAGAGATTTTAGCTCCTCTGATACCTGCAACATTTTTTGTACAACGATAAATATAGTAGAGGTAGTACTCAAAGAAGATGATGGTGAATATGGCTTATTAGGAGTGTTCATCGATCTTTAAGCAACATAAGATTATTTTCTTAATATGTCACACGCAAGATTGATCTTTTGGGTTATTTTATCCAATAAAAAAATCAATTCTTTTTATATGCATAAAATAATTTAGTTGTAAATAATTTATTATGTTGGATAAAGAGAAATGGTTTTTTATTGTATAAAATAACATAATTTTTCAACACGCTCTCTCATCCACATTATTTGGAGGTCAATCATGAAAAAAATTAAAAATAATTAGAAAATATTTTTTGAAAAAAAGAATTTAAAAGAATTTAAAAAAAATCAAAACAGAAACTAAAAAAAATGGTGGAGCTCACTGGTCAGACGTGGCAGGTTCGAGTCGTGTTTCCACTGGACTTGCCTGCTCAAAATCCTGATTCCTCGCCCCCTAAATATTTAACTTCATAATTTCTTTTTATTAGTTAAAAAAATCGGGCGGTAGGTAGGAGTAATCTTAGCTGTAGCACCCACCATACACAAGGAACATCCGAACATGTGGTAAATTTTTCCGATCAAATGGATCTCATAGAGTTAGATCAACGGTGAAATTATCTTAAATTGACCTAAATTTTTAACATATTATAGCTTAAGAGATTACACTACACGTGATTAAATTTGATCTAAAAAATCAATTTTAAAATATTTTACGACACAGCCAAGTTGACTATACGAACTCCAAAAACTCATTGGTTAGAAATGATTCCGAAGACACATCCAATATTAAGATTTATTTAAAAGAATAAGTTATTTCGGAATGGATTATTATTTAGATTAATACGTGGGAAGAACAAACCAACTATAATTAGATTCCAAAACTAGTGTGCAGTGTCATCCATCTTTCCCAATTCCCACCATCTCATTACCTCAAATGTTAGCATTCGTGGAGTAATATTCTGTTCGTTCACGTGAGAAGTGGCTGGTAAAATATTTTCTTTGCCTAATAGTTCTTATATTTTTAAGTTAACCAATTGTTTTATTTTTAGCAAAAGGCTACAACAGTTAGTGTTGAAATATAGAGTTTAATTAGAACAAACTTTGGTTGTCGTAAGAACCCTTCATTTATAATTGCAAACGAAACAGGGCTTTCTAAGTTTCAGACTTTTAGTACTTATCGGACCGCAAGGAACCTGGTATTAAGGAACGTAACCAATCAACCCAGATATAAAAGTTGTGATTAGTCATCATTAAGGCAATAAAACAAACACGTTCTCTGTTATGGAATGGAAGGAGGAATAGTGATGGGTGACGGGTGTAGGGGCTGGTTACTATTGGCTTGGGTTTAAGAGAAAACGTTTCTCTTCCTCCTCGTTTCGTTCTTCATTTTTCCTTCATCACCTCTCTCACATTTCTTCTTTTCCAGCAACCAGAGGGAGTGAACGTTGCGGCAACTCCGGCGTGTGGAGGCGAGCTTGGGGCAGCAGAGGCGCGGACGTAAGGTGCAGCTTCGAGGTTGCAGGCGACGTTGAGCGGATCTTCGGCGTGCTCCGTCTTGTTTTGAGGTATGCCGGTTATTAGTTTGATTTTGTTCCACACCCATGTCGTGGTGGTGTTGTGGTCGGTCGCGGGAGGTCGGAGACCTCGTCGGCGACGAGAAACGACGTAAAATCCTCGGTTGACGCAGGGTTGCTGTCGACCAACGGTCGACCGGTGCCTTCAGACGGTCGACCAGTTTAGTGTTTTTGCCCGACTTTAACCAACATCAGTCGAACGATGTCATGTGGCGGTCGACTAGTTGTGCGTGTGTTGGTGGGTCGAAGGATTTCCTGTTTGTTTCCGGTCGACCGTTCCTAGTTTTTTGTTCGACCGGAACTTAAGTGAACTTGTTTATATTGCATGATGTTCGACCGATTATATATTGTTCGACCATTATATGACTTAGACTATTAGGATGACCCTGGTAATTTTCGGTCGACTGGGAGCCCTGAGTCGGTCGACCGATTAGACTTGTATAATTTTGACCAAACTCTGGAGTTTGACCTTATATTCGGTCGACCGGTTTTAGATTGGTGTTCGACCGATTGGACTTAAGTGATGCGCAGAGAGGTCGACCGTTGCAGACTTTTGGTCGACCAGATTGCCTATTTTGGTTGACCATTTGTACGCAGAACTGAACTCCTGGTCTTGTGATGTGTGTCAACTCTGTCAACGAAAACTCATGTCCTCGCTTAGAGCGTGAGCCGGGAGGTGACAGCGGGTACGTTGCTAGTGCCTGCCCAGGGACCGCTGTGTGGAAGAGTGTGGCCACTTGAGTCGTGCCACCTCCGTTGATGGACAGTGGTGTGACGTGTTGTTGCTTGACCCTCTGTAGAGTAGCAGACCTGAGGGATCGCGGATCCTAATGCATGTTGATGCATGGCTCGTGGAGCATGATGACCCTGCAGACTACGGTCTGGACCCATCCGATGTTGTGCCGGACGTATGTTGTACCGCTGAGGTTGTGTCGGCGATGCCGCCGAGGTTTTTGCCGGTGATGATGTTCCAGCTTGTGGTTGTGCCATCCGATGTTGTGTCGGACGTATGTTGTATCGCCGATGTGCCTGCGATGCCACCGATGTTGTTCGGGCGATGATTCCTCGATTGGGCACCTATCGGGGGATGTTTTGATCGACCGGGCTACTCCGTTGGGGTGGTGTAGACCACGTGGTTCGCTTTGCACGGAAGTGCGGACGCTCCTCACCGATCCATTTGGCTTGAGTAGTCGCATGTGGGGGTGCGTCGCGTACTGTCCGCAAGACCATATGTGCTTACGGTAGGTTTCTGAGGGAGACTCATTATTGTTGCTGGACTGATGTCCTTGTTGACCCTTTGAGGGTATTTGTTGTTGTCGGGGGACTGATGTCCTGTTTTACCCTTGGAGGGGTTTGTGCATTGCAGATGGTAATATGACATGCTACTAGTATGCTAGGTTCATTTACCGTACTGTTGCACTCATATAGGCGAGCTTGGCATACGGAGTTTCCTAATGGGAAACTCAGACATTGTTGTTTGATTCATGTTTCAGGACCGCAATAGTTTTGTTGGGTGGTGACAGGGGACACACACATTTTGGGGTCAGAATCCTCTTCGGACTCTTCGAGATCGTCATGATTACTTGTATCTGTTTTTCGTTGTATTGTTGTAATCATGTATTTTGACAAAATTCTATTGTATTTTGGTGCACCCACTGGTTATATTGATATGAGTAACATTCCCGTTTGATGACGTGTCTTGAGATCTCTTGTTATTTAAATTTTAAAAATTTCTACTGTTTCGGGATGTTACATTCTCCCTCTCTCTTTCTTCGTTCCAACTCAGTATTTCTCATATATAGTTCAGATAAATTAAGTCCATTTGCATACCATTTTGCTTCACATTCTACTTATTTCAGTTATATTTTGGTGATCATTGCGCGGTAGAATGATATGAGTTCAGAAATTACCTTCTGAAATGACCTCTGATAAATTACTACACAATCCTCAGTCATTAAGCTTTGTGATGAGAATGCAATCAGATGCAACAAATGTTGGTGTGAAGGAGAGAATAAATTTGACATCAACAAGTAGACATATATTAATCTGTCTGATACAAAGTGGATACAAGGACAGGGTATGGCGCCTAATTGCATATACAACTCAGAGATGTAAGCTATTATTAGATGCTGGGTCGGAAGGCATTATGCTAATAAAGCGAGTTATAGGTGAAGACAGTTGCTGCAATAGATATCACGCATATTGAAAGTGATGGGATCAAGGTGATGTTCAAAAGCCTGTTTACACCTAGAAAACCGGTCAGCGTTATGGTAACGTCGGCCATCACTCGAGCAATAGTTCCAGCTTCTGTGGACAAGAGACCGCCATTGAAGGTCCCACGAGCAAGCCGAGATGACATAACTTGAGAGAGGAGTGACAGGTTTACACCTATCATATGCAAAGTATGTTAAGACTGACATGAATATATATATTACAGTTTTGATAAGGTCAGTTTCCAGTGAGAAACCGATAAACGATTGGGAGTCAACCATGTTATTTACAGTGGAAGGAAATGTATAATGCATAAGAAATGTAAAACAGACTCACCCTCAAGGACTTCAGCACCAACGAAAGTAATGAAGGCCGAGATGACATATTGTGCCATGGCATACGAACTAGTAACGTGAAAGCTTGTCATAATCCCTACCAGTAGCACAATCTCAGATGCTAGTAGGATTTGCCTGCGTGATGTAAACCACCAATTTAAGGTAAAAATTGCTAAAGATACCTTCAGTACAGAAAATTACATATTTTGATTCATACAAAATGACGAGAGAAGAAACAAAATGACTTTAATGGTCATGAATTTTAGAATCTGACATGGTTCCTTATTACATTTCTAGTGGGTATAAGAGCACTACTCGAAGAGTACTGTGGAAGAGAGAAACACGCCCCAACAGGTGCATTTCAGAAGGTCGTGTAATATAAGAAATAGAGCCCAGGAACTACATGCATAACAGGAAATCAAGAGAAATTTTATATAATGGCTGCTCTTAAATTTCTAGTAGACTTTCATGACAAACGGCATATAGGTATTGTTGGAGAATTGTAGGTGCAAAAATGTCCAGAAGAATATATGATCAGTTTAGTTTTTTTAATGGAGCGATTATAGGCTTAGGTTAGCTAATGTATGGGATGAACAAAACAGCGTTTGCAGTAATACCTCTCCTCAAACATGTTGCTAAGACAGCTTCCCACAATAACGTTTACCGGCAGAACTGTTAGTCCAAGCAATGCAAGAAATACAGCAACACTACTTGTAGACCAATTGAAGTAGAATGTAGTGATGACACTTGATTCTGACAGTAGTATCTCCATTGCAAACTTGAGCATGAAATATATCAATAGCTGAACCTGAAAATGGCAGAAAGGAATTTTGTGAAGAGTTTTGACCTATAAAATAATTACTGAATTACCTATCAAATGCCATTTTATCTGATTATCAGTAACTTAAAAATCTCAAATCTTGCAACATTATCTCCTCTAGTAACCTCTTTAGTTTAAAAAATGCATGAACTTTAAAGAGCTGCACAGCAAGTCAAGAGTCATCTAATGATATCCTTGCTGGTTGGTCTGGCCAAGTTTAAGACTAATATCATTGTTATGCACGGATGGATATCTTGTACCATAACTGAAACATTGTTGTGCATGCAGCATCAGAACTGATATGTATTTTGCAATCTCCAACTAGGACTAGATAAGAAAAACAAGTCCCAGAATCGATGGTTTAAAATACTTATACTTGGAAGGCCTAACATCCATTCTGTGCCAAGTTCTCTGTCAAATCCCGAGTTATTCATGGCCTTATGTCCGATTTGAAACTACTACGACAAACAAACAAATGAACGTGAAACATAGGTTTATGATAATTCTTGATCTATGAATCGCAAATGTCAAAGAACAGCAACAGACAGACGAATATGGAACTAATCTAGCTTGCAGTTGAGATCTAAAACCTTTTACCTTGACCGAAGGTGTCAACAACCTGTAAGCAGATGCGATTGAATTAGCAGGTTTGCGTGAATCTTCAGCAGATTCTTCACTTTCATCACAATCTTGGTCCTCATAATTGTCTTCTTGCTTGACATCAGTGTTCAGGAGAAGAGGCTGCGCAAGTCCATTTTCTATGGTGGCATTTTCCAAGTTATTGGTTTCTGCAAACGAAAATGGTTCGGTAGGAATCATAGGTCAAATTTCATATTCAGGCATTTTCGATTAAAAATTATGATTAGAAAAATCTAATATTCCGACATTGTCGATTAGAAATTATGATTAAAAATATAATCTAAAACATGGGAAAAAAAGAGTTGAAGCTGAATAAGATTTTTCAGTGACCAGTCTACGTTTCTTTTCTTGTTAAATCCATTGAGTCTTTTTAAACATTTTGATATTTTCTGTCCCTACATCATTGTTTTTGTCATTTCCTGAGATAGCAGCAGTACAAAAGAACCTCATTGTCAACTCTGTCGGTCGGTTTAGTATATTTTAAGTAGTGTAGTGTCTTAGAGTTACATATGTAACATAACCAATTTCCAAACTTGGAATCATAACACCTACTAGTCAATATGGTGAATAAATAGTTTTTCTTGAGCTAATATTTGATGTTATTTTGCAGTGGGAACACCAGAAATAAATTGGGCATTGTAAATTTTGGAAAAAACACTTCAGAAGTGATGATAACATCAAAGAATAAAATGGAAGGAAGTCAAACAAAGTAGATTTTCATAACACGGGCGATATTTTACACATACAATCTCATGTGTTACCCTTTTTCCAATTATAGCTCAGCGGTAAACTAACTATTTATATGCACGAAAAAAGAAGCATCTGATCGTACTAGAATAATTCTTGAACTCGTGGTACGTAAAATTCCACATAGACTAATGTCAAGAAGATATAAATTTACCAGTTTCTCCTTGGTGATGAGGGGCTGTATCGGTCTCCCGAGCTGGCTCTTTGAAGAAAACCGAGACAATGCATAAATAAACAAGCCATGCGAAAGCCATAACCCATCCAGGTAGTGTGCTTGCATTAACTGAGATTTTGTAAAGTTTGAAATTCGTCTGCAACAAACCAGCTAAGGCAGGACCACAGGCCATTCCAAGAGCACTTGCACTAACAAAACCTGCTGAAGCCTGCATCCGTTGTTTACGAGGTACACAGTCACTGATGTAACGTCGATTCACCGCTCTTGCAGAACCCAAGCTGTTCAATACCCAAAATCATGTTTCAAAATCTAAGAATTATGACGCAATTGGAATATCAGTTGATAATGGCATCTAGCAAAAATTAAGATACTTTAAAATAGAATGACCTTTTGATTAACAAAATCTGGATGTTTTAACTAACGCAGAAAATTGTGAATGCTTCTTCTATGTGGCTTTTATAACACCTGAGAAAACTCAGCAGTCAAATTATTTTCCATCAAGCCGTATTGAAAATGCAAAACTAATATATCCAACTAAGTTATGTTAATGATTAACCTTCAACCAGTATCAGAACTTTAAAATAATTATGCAGCAAAAGTTCGGCAAGAAAATCATAAAATTCACAGTGTTGACTCTAAAACCTGGCATATAGTTAAAAGTTGCTTAGGAAGTAACCATTAAGGAAAATACCCGCATAGAAGACGACCAATTAGGAGAATTATGATGGAATTGAAATCATATGCTAAAGCATAGAGGATGTTGCCCAAGAAAAGCATAATGCTGCTGAAAACAAGAGGCTGGAAGTATGATTTGTTAGACCATGCACTGAAGTGCACTGAGGAAATGACTTGAGCAACAGCCATTGACCCGATGATAATACCACAAACTGTTGCTGCTGCTCCTAGACTCAGAGCATAATCATCTGCTGTTGGAACGATAATGTATGTGTTCACCATGTATAGGAAAGTGTTTGCCAAATTCAAGAGAAGAGATACAAGATGGTATTTTTGGTCATCTATGATATCGTCCTCTGGAGTTATATCTTCTTGAACAATAAGAGCGTGTTGTCCTAAATATTGTATCAAGTTTGTAGTGTGGGTCACTTTGTCCATAGCTGCTTCTATTGACTCAATAATAGGATCCTGCATCATATGAGTGTGTAGCTTGATAAGCATGTAAAATTGTGAGTTTGGAAAAGCGCTATGAAGGAGTACAACAACCATTAACCGTTATTACCTTCAAAACGGCAGAGGGATGATCATAGATTGACAAATAGTCTCCTTGGCTGCTTTGAAGTTCTGCTAAATTGCGAGCTAAAGCTCCTACAACTGCACCTATACCCTGAAACATTCATTATATACTAAGTAATAGCATTGGTTACCCTGTGAGGACTTTTTAACTTAACAATAAAATTTAAAAGTAGAACATAAACAAACTAATATATAATATAAACGACACTAGTTTAGACATTGAAGAGATTACCACATGCTTAAAAACTTGCTGTAGCTGAGAATATGGATGATTTGCTCGAGTGGTTACATAGTGATCAGTCAATTTGTAACCAAAGCGTTTATCGAACTTCTTCAAAATTTTGCGAAGACCTGTTGCATTCATGTCCACAAATTTGAGAAGTTTCAGAAGATCTAATCCAACTTCTCTATATGAGTGTTGTAGTTGACCCAATTGTTGTACATCATATTGCTCCAGAAGAGCAGTACGCTGCTCGCCTAACTTTTCAATCCTGCTAGCAAAGTGGCCTTGTTGTTCTAATATAAAGAGCACAATCGTTTCAACCTGCAACAAAATAAATATAATGATCAGACAGTAGTGCATAACAAGAAAAATCAGAGACAAAATCTCAGGAGAAAAAAAATGAAGCATCAGGACATAACTGTCCACACTGGGAGAACGTTATCAGCTCCAGCATCATATAATACAATTTCATAGTTGTAAAACGAAATAAGCCTATTTAACAGTTAAGACAGTCCTCAACGCATAGTCTAGAATTATCCCAATGATAAATCTTGATATACAAACTTTAAGCTGATATACATTTATGACATAATATGTATGATTATGAAGATAACTGTGAATATTAGAAAGTAATATAAATCTCAAACATGGGTATGAATTCAAGTCAGATTTGCATACCTGGTCATCTAGCATTCTTGAGAACTCTGTAAGAACCTCGTGACGATCTTTCGCACCAACCTTGATTAGTTGTACATACTGCTTTACTTTCTTTTTCATTAACTTGTAGTTTAGGTAGTACCTGTAGGCACAAATTTATTGTTAGAATGTACATTAAATCTATATGGCCTATTCCTTCTAAATATCAACTTCATCAATTTGGTATGCCTTGAACGAATGGATTTTGACTATAACTCTAACAAAACCCCTGAATGTATCATTTACTGGATGGGAATGAAAAGAAGTTGAAATAATTGAAGTTGAATCCACTGATTTTTTTTATTTTGAATAATATGTTCTCCATTAGATATGCTTGCAAGGAATTGAACTTACCGACACCATTCTTCAACGTGATCGGCTTTCAACCTTTTCCCAAACCGCACCATCCTTTGCTTGCTGAAAAAAACTGCAGAATTGAGTTGAAAGCAAGAACATTTTATTAAGTTATCACTTATCAGAACTATTTCCTATAATCAAAATAATAGGTTCAACTAAATAATCATATCAATCATGTATAATCAGATATGAATTGTTAATAATGTAATGATGAACTTGGATATGAAAATTGAAATTCACGAATGATCTCTAAACATTGAACATCCTGGTCTTTCTTAATTAGAACATTACTGCAGTTCTGACATTCAATTGCTGTCAAACATAAAACATTCGTCCTGTATCAACAAAATCAAGTTGTGGTCGTAAGGTGGGAGAGAGAGAGAGAGAGAAAATGAAAGATCCATCGTCTGGCCCACTTTGTATGAAAGAATTGGGGTATATGCGTTAACAAATGAATGAAGGTTTTCATCTTAATTTTCCTTATAAATAGTACCACTAACACGAATATAATGCTAATGTGATTCTTACCAAATGACAGTATGAACCATTGAGGTTGAAATACGAAGAAAAAGACTTTAACACTATAACAGTAGGTGAGCCCACCGGTAGCTAAGTCCAGAGCTATATGTTTTTCTTCAGTCTTTAATTATAGTGACCACTCTCCGGTCAAATGGGCCCAAGACGTCCTTTCCATATCATCGCCAACTCAAATCACCCTTGGGCCATGAATAAAAACATATATTAAGTTGCTTGACAGGAGCTTCAACTTTTCCTCTGAATTTACTTGGCACGTATTAGACAGAAATATTTTAGAAAATTCAGGATCTTGTCCAAAAGTAGAAAGTAGCACAGGCTCTAACATTTTTTTGGATAATCAAATGTTCTAACATGTTGGAGGAAAAGTAGGATTTGATGCTTTCACACACTGTTCGAATGATAAATGATCACTGTGCCAAGATTACGCGACCAATTTATACAACCAATAGTAAACACGTTGCTCAATCCAACTGGTCCATCAGCTCACTAAACCTCAAGTACTCAGGTGGAGATAGAGTAGACAGAACTATGTCGTGAGCGTCCAATTTGTTCATATTTCAACTAACCACATATAACTACATTTTCAACACTTCTCAGCATGTGTTAGTGTTAATGGAATTTTTTGAAACCTCCACAGGTCAGTCCATTCGTTTAAATTAACATATTGAATTTAATTAATCCGCCGTCTCCTCAAAATTCAACTGCTCAGGTCAGTCAGGTGCGCTGAAGATGGTTGATATGATTCCATTGTAGAGTATTCTATAATTTCCCTTTAAAATAATGTGAGAATATACTCCCAGCACTCCGATTTGCACGTATGATTTCGTTTCTCCGAGGGCATGATTGTTTTGCACAAAGACATCAAGAAGTGGGGGAGTTGAACTTCAAAAAACAGTAGGCAGAAAAACCAAAATTGGACTTCAAAAACCGTACTAGAGATGAATTCTCTCACTTCCATGTATTTTACATTTAAAAAATTCCTTCAATTTATACTATATATAAAAAAACCAACAACTTTTCTTCGCTCCATCGTAAATACATACTTAGTTTTCTAAGTGTTCCTCAACTTCATGCCAACTAATTAATCTCACTCTTGAAAAGGAAATAATAAAAAAACAAAATTCAATCGATTCCAAATCAGAGAAAACAACACAGAATGAGATGAAAACTAAGTTTATCCAAGCCCGAAGAGAGCACGAATCCACGTCGGAGCAGCTCAGAAGACCCAACAGATCAGAAGCATTTCACGACCGAAAAAAAAAACCAAAAGTCGAAATCCGAAAGCGTTGAAATTAACATGTCCTCACTGGTTTCTATGATCGGAAGAAGTCCGCAATTCACACGAAGCGACGACAAGAGGAAGGTTGGTTGGAATCGCCGGAGAAGAAAAGGTTTGTTTAGGAGGCGATCGAGTTTTGTGTCCACTCCTCTCTTCTGTACGTGTTCCCCTGCGCCTCCACTCCTCCTCGCCTATTTATACTGCTACACCCGCACGTACGACACCGAATCGAACCAGACCCCGTTTTCTTTTCTCTTCTTATTTCCCTTTTGTTTTCAATTCAAAACCTACGGGACGGGATATTTCATCATACTGCCTGTATTATTCGAAATCATGCGTTACGTTGGGTTTGGCCTTTTTTTGTGGAATTACTATTTGTCGTCCGTAAATTACTTAAATCGTCAGCGGTAATTATCATTTTGTCATTCACATTCTATTTAAAACATATTTCGTCATGTATCTTAAAATAAGATTCATGTTTTAATTTTCCTCACTCTACCAGAACCAACACCAAGGAAATGTCTAACGAATCGTCTGAATCCGACGTGATAAGTTTACTCTCTTTTTTTCGACGAGGGTTCTGAAAAAAAACGTCTCCCCCGTGGGGGGCATCCAAAACAGACGCCCCAGGATTTTTTTTAAAAATAAAAGATGTAATTTTTTTACAGTATTCCAATATAATGGGGCGTCTGTTGACTCGTTTCTTAGCTTCCGAGACATTGTTTACGAGGATTGAGAGAAAAATGAAGAGAGAATTGTGGTAAGAGAGTGAAATGTTGAGAGATATAAGTAGAAATGAAAGATTGACAAAATGGTAATTGACACAAGCGATTTAAGTAATTCGCAGACAACGTTTAATAGTTCAGTTTTTTTATTATTACTTTTACTTTTGTCTTGAACGTTGGAATACACGCAATGGTTCCCGTAGTTACGGAAGGTAATTCGGTAATTCCTACTGTAGTTCTAAATTTTTTCAATATATATTTGCATTTACCTTTCCTCACTCCTCCGGTCCTCCCCCTCAATCGTCATTTTGCAATTTAATAATCTGGTTTTTAACTAAATGCATGTTACCAATATTTGATTGCCCATGTATATCTAATATAATATTTTGCAAAATTGCGCTCCACATTGATTGGTGTAAAATCCTTTTCGGCTTATTCGATGTAAATCATTGCACTACCTTTTCTTTCAAATATTTTCCCAATAAACCTTTCATTAATGTGAATTCTATACTGAAACTTCTTCAATAATAATAGTAACATTTCAGAAATCCCCCTACTACGCAAAAATTATGTGGTCCTATAATTTTAGTTTCATCAACTTTACGATTTCATTAACATAAACTTTGGTGGAAATATATTTACATAACACCAAATAATGTGATTGCACATTTTTTCGTAAATATTAATCATTTTGTAATTTCAATCCCTTCATATGTCAACATATGTCAGCATGTCAACATATGAATGTGCATCATATGTCAACATGAAATTAACCTAATAATTTGTTGACGCATGATTATTATTATTGACCAAGATATGGTGGACATACATGGGCACTCGGCACCCCCCCAACTGCGTAATAATTTCACAAAGAGCAACCATTTGTTGCTTATGTAACTGTTTTGCTAAATAGTTGGGATTCTCCTGTTCGGAAATCTTTCTGGATTTCCAAATTTGAATTTGATCTGCGTGAATAAAATAGGAAAGGCCGACATTGAAATTGCTTAATCATCTTTCCGATTAATTTTTCTTTGAAAGGAAATTTATCATGCTAAGTTTCATTGGATTTTTGCTCAGAGATCCTATCTACAATGAAACCCACAACTACAAATACTACTATAAAGTACCTTAATTATTGCACTTTGGAATGTAATTTTGTAAAGTATCTTGAGATGCCTTACCATTTATTCCGAGCTAGATTAAAATTGGCAAGTCACTTAAGGCAATCAATTTTGCTCTAATTTATCTTGACAACGTTTATATCATTATATGAGGAACTAAAGACCACATTTACATATGGATCTCATTTATATTCTAAATTGCATACTTTATATGTCGTTTTGGGACGTCATAATTGAGACGCACGTAACTCAATCAGAAAATATTAAAACGAGAGGAATCCCGATAGAAACACAAATCTTAGGTCCAAATTAACTAAGCATTTGGTGTTACAACTGGAATTTGATTTCGTGTGCAAAGATAAATTCCAAGTGTTAGGTCCTATTCCATTTCCATCAAATATGTTGCAACTAAATCATGACCTCGTTTCCTTAATGTTCTTCTCTCGCCCGTCATTATGTAACTTGCAGGTATAAATAATGAAGACATAGCTTTCTTAATCAGGCCAAATATAGATGAAAGGATTTGTAACGGGAAAACAACATTTCATAAACAAAGAACGATAAGTTGGATAGTGGAGTGCAGACGTTTAACTACGTACAAATAAGAATATGGAAAAAGTGAATTTTGCTACTAATTTAAAACTAAAATTGAAAATGACGAATCTTAAAATTATAAAACTGCATTGTTTGTTGGAATAAATACTCTAGGTAGACATGCTTTGGTTCCCAATGTCTCTTCCAACTGCAACCATGCGAATAATATTTTTACGTCAAGTTTATTTGGAATGGAAAAAAAATGCATATGACTTCGTTTTTATTTTTTTGGAAAAGTAATGACTTCTTATATTTTTGTTTTGTAGGTCCAACCTCTTAGATGACGAGCAGCCATGGCACAAAATATACAGTTTGGGCTTCAGAATAAGGCAGAAGCATAAAAATATGTGGAGTCTTTTTACAAAAGCATCAACTCTCATGAAGTGATTGATTAACATAGATGGCAAAAGTTGAGACAATAAAGAATCTTTGTCACGATTAGCCTAGATGGAATGCATAGACGACGATCGTATAATTTTAGTTTCAACATTGTCTCACAATTTATCATTCTTTCATTCCTCTTGTCAATTTTCTACAAAAATACCTTGATAGCTTTTCTTATTCTTAATAAAAACTAATTTATAGGTGTCGTACATTGTGTTAAATCAATTCAGGATTATAATGTAGGAAATAAATACAAATAACATATAAATTCCCAGTAATGCAATGATATTGCTTCATAATGGACCTAATGGTAAATCAATAAGAAATTGTAATATAATGGAAATACAGAACATAACTTATTTCACATATCATCTTTTTGTTGGTTGGCGCTGTAAAAATCCCATACATATTCCTTGTTCTACGATAATCATTTAAACACCGGTAGTGTTTTTATTATTTGTTTAATGAAAGCAACTGGTACAAACATTTAATTATTAAAAAAGACAGGTACAAACATTCTCCAACAAAATAAATAGCAGGAATTCCAGCGTTGGGTGGTCCCATTTTCCCTTCATCTATGCCAAGTTGCCAATAGATATGAGATATCTACGCAGATCTTACCAGGGTGCTGTCTTTCCCTGGCATTGCTTTAATCTAATCATAACAAACCTTTTTTTAACACAAAAAACAGACATTTATGTATATAATTAAAGAGTTTTTGCTTGAATGTCGTTACAAAACAATGTAATTCTTAATGACTATCACTTCACACATATTTGTCTATATACCACATGAAAATAGACATCGTATCCCTGATGTCATTACTTTTTTGCAATTGTCATTTCATTAGTTATCACCCCTAACGTTGGTACTTGTAGTTCAATTAAGTGTTAATGTAGGATTAAAACACCATTAATGAAGTTATTAAACACTCTCTCAAACACCCTATCTTTCCTACTCTCTCCCCAAACACCTCACATTTCCCACTCTCTCTTCCGGCCGCACCCCTCTCCTCCGAGTCTTCCCTCACCATCTCGTGGGCTTGACGATGAATTGAAAGGTGAGGACCTCCGGTGAGCGTGCATAGTGGATCGTCCGGGAATTTGAGCGTCTCTTTTTGCCAATTTTGGGAGTCTGGCGATTCCGATCCTCCCATACTCCAGCATCTCTAAGAACCTTTGTCATCTCTGGTCGTCCTCTCCTCCAACGTCTCTGGTCGCGGTTCAAATTTTGGTTGCATTTGTGGTTGTGCGTGTGCTACTTTTGGGTTGCTCTTTTGCTGAATTGAAGGGTTAGTTTTGTGCTGAGGTTGCTAGACTTAGGCGCGGCATGTTGGCTACTTTCATATCGATTTTTGATTGCATTGTGGTTGTTTGTGCTACTTCTACTCTCTCTTGTTGTGCAACCAAACTTCTGAATTATAAATTTCTGGAAATTGCGGGGTATTGTGTTGCACTTACTACATTTGGTTCTACGTTTTGGAGTTTGAATCTTGACTGAATTTTGCATTGTTCTTGGCTGCAATTTGGAGTTAAGTTTTGGCTTTAACTCGGTTGCATTCTTTGTGGCAATTTTGGGTCAAAATCTTGGCTGCAACTTGGTTCAATCTTGGATGAATTTTAGAATTGAATTGACTGCAATTTAGTGCTTAATCTTTGTCTGATATACCTCTGATCTTTGGGATTCATTTTGATCTACATATGATCTACAATTTTGCTGCACTTTGGCAGAATTTTGGCTGCAATTTGGGCTCTATCTTGGTTGCAATTTCGTGCTTTTTTTGCTGCAATTTGGTTTAATTTTTATGGAATGAGGATTTTCAGAGTCGGGAGGGGATTGATTTTGGGAATTAGGGTTTCACATCCGATTTGAGGTGATATGGGTTTAGGCGGATCGGGAAGAGGGATTAACTTAGGAGAAATTAGTGAGATTAAATGGGGGATTAACTTGGGAGAAGTTAGTGGGATTACAGAAAGTAATTTACTAATATCGTTCTGTAGGATTTCATGTTTAATTATACATATATATTTTTCGAATTTTCATGTATAATAAGGATCTATTACAATTTTCTTCGATTTATTTATGCATGCATCGGTTTGTTTTAACAAACTAGTTTCAAAAACTCTATTAAAACAAACATGAAAGAGCTCCGAAATTCTTACCTAGAAGTTCTCTAAAACTTCTTGAAGATTCGGAGACGGTTGGGATGCTCCTCGCTGCGCCGGATGCCTCCGAGTATTCACCAAACTCTAAACAAGATCGGAGAGAGGGAAGCTAGTCTCTCAATCTCCGATTGGGTTTAGAATCTAATTACCAACCCCTCTTTAGTTCCCTTTAGAAGATGACCTCTGAAGAACTAAAACTAAACTTAAGAATTAAGGAATTTTCGTGGAGAATTATGGAGAGAGATTTTGCATAAGAAAAATAATGAATTTATTAAGGAGGTAATGAGATAACCTTGTATTTATAGGTTCTCTCCAAATTACCTATTCATGTGCAACCTCTTGCCCATGATTCCATGCAAAATTCCATCTAACCATCCATTATTTATTAATAAATAATATTAGCCACGAATTAAATCAATTATGGACCAATTCCATGCATGATCTAATTAATTCTTAAATTAATTCTGCATAAAACCGTCTGACCGGTCGACCGTTACGAAGGTCCGGTCGACCGCTCGAACCCAATTTCGGTCGACCGTGCGAGATTCGGTCGACCGTTCTTAACGTAGAATATTTCATCGCAATGTTCGGTCGACCGACCAATAGATTCGGTCGACCGTTCTGAACAGACGAAAATTCCCTGTTATCGGTCGAGACACGTCCGGTCGACCGTGTACCTTCGGTCGACCGTTATCCATTAACCGGTCGACCGTTTGCACAATCTTGCAGACTTGTCAAATTTCGGTTTAACCCTTACAAAATTTGACATTTCGGGATTAGTAGTAAATTCACAACTTATGTAACATATTATCCTATGTAATGATCAATCATTACACCCCATAATATTTACATCACATATGAATTTAATTTAGATTCTAATTATGTTATAAATCACAACATAATTTTGATTTTGCTTGTTCACCCCATGTGTCATATTTTCTACATGAAACCCGACACATCCTATGAACTCAAAATCCCCATTTCTTGTTTCCCAGTTTTGTGGTGTGACCTATGGGAGGATCTAAACTAAGTTGGCAATGATATTAAGAGCTTAATATCACAAGCTATAAGCGGTATCTAGCTACACATTATAGCTCCCAATTAGTTAGATGTCTTAATTCCACTCGAACCAAAACCCGATCCACTTAGTGATGGAGTGCACCACTTGTGTCCGTCACTTGCCTCATGATATTAAGAATACACACAAAGTAGTATTGTGTCATCTTTGTATTAGTATTCATTTCTTGATCTCTTTAAGCTAGTTATAAATATGTGACTTAACTCAAATCACATTGTGCACATTATAACTTTGCTTTATCAAGGGGCCCACTAATATCATCACTCAATTAAGAGGGGCAATGATAGTCTTTTGACTAACTATCTTCTCCAACAAAAGTTGTACTTAACCAACCAATGCCTTTACACTACACTGATTGATAGTTCAAGACACTGATCTAATTAAGTATTCTTTAAGTGATTAGATATAAGTCTCATATCAAAGGACCAAAGACACAGTAAAATATTAATGACACAGAAACACATTTCTATAATATTTTACTTATTAGGTCTATTCAGTATACAAAAGTAATATTTTCCTCTTTTGCATACCCGTGTCGTCACTCACTTGTAGAGCTACAATGATCTATGACCAACACGACAATCTTAACTCGGTAATTAATGTCCCATGTTAATTACCATGATTGCGAATATCTTTTGTTTTATGCAAACCAATATCTTTCAGAGCTCTACGGTTAAGGACCAAGAGCCTCTTCCTTAACACTTCTAAAAGACGAATAACATAAACAAGGAACAAAATGATTTCTCATTCAATTCATAATAATTGACATTTAAAAGTAAAACTTTTAGAACACATTCCCTTCAATCTCCCACTTGTTATCAAAGTTTTCTTTCACATACATTCTCAATGCATAAAACATCAATAACTAGGGTAACCTTCCCAAATCACCTATCAAGCCAATCCACATGGACCCTCGGATCCATGGACTCGAAATATATTTCGTCTCTTAGCTTGGTATGAAGGTTTGTTGAATGGATCAGTTGTGCCACTGTTGTGTCCACCTATTTATTTATTTTGTCTTTCGTTGGTGGTTGAGTTAGCTGTAGTGATATTACTCCTAACTACACTAGCTCATACCTCCACCTTCGATAATGATGACGCATCATCACTCCAATCTCTTATTGTCTAGAATTCCTATAAGAATTGCATCAAAACAGCCCTCGGCTATTTTCTCCTTTGTCTTCCATAAACAAGAACCTTATCTTTAGTCCGGTTAAGGTACTTCAGAATATTCTTGACCGCAATCCTATGATTAGGACTTGCGTTGGATTGGTGACCTCTTGTCACGTTTAGAGCATACGAGATATTGAGTCTTGTGCAAGTCATTGTGTACATGGTCCTTCCTTTTGCCGAAGCATAAGGGATACCTTCATGTACTCCAAGTCTTTGTGTGATTGAGCACATTGAGACTTCTTGAGTTGCACACCTATACTCATACTTATTGGCATATTGTCCATATCGGAATTGTTCACCCTGAACATTTCCAAAGACCTTGTCAATGTATGCACGTTGACTGAAGCCAATGAGTCTACGGGATGTATCTCAATGTATCTTGATTCTCAAGATGTGTTGAGCCTCATCCTTTTCTTTTCATTGAATACACTGATTTCAACGAAATTTCTCGTTTGCTAATGCTAAGGTATATGATTGCTCACGAGCAATATGTCATCAACATATGAGATCAGAAGTACTACATGGCTCCCACTAATCTCCTTGTATCAACAAGGTTTTCCTTTACTTTGATTGAAGTGAATCTTCTTCATCTCTTCGTCAAAGCGTTTGTTCCAACTCCCCGATGCTTGCTTCAATCCATAAATGGATTCTCGAAACTTGCATTTCTTCTCGCTACTATTTGGATCATCAAAACCTTGAGGTTGTACCATGTACATATCCTCCTCCAAGTTCCTGTTTAAGGAACGCCATTTTGATATCCATTTTCCATATCCCACAATTGTGAAATGCGGTAATAGTGAGCATAATCCGAATAGATTTTAATATGACAACTTCTCAAAAATTTCATCAAAGTCAATTTCTTGAATTTGAGTATAACTTTTGCTACAAGCCTTGCTTTGTAGGTTGTCAAGTTACTATCCATGTCTATCTTCCTCCTAAAAGCTCATTTATACCAAATGATATTTTCTCTTGAGGAAGGCTAATCAAGTTTCATACTTGATTATCATACATGGATTCTACTTCGGATTCCATGGCTTTTAACCATAGTTTGGAGTCTTTTCTATTGCTTCTCGGAAGGTCGAGGGATCTTTGGTATCTAGTACCATGATCTCATGAAGTCCCACATACTTATTGGGTTTCTTCCTTTCCCTCATTGACCTTCTTAGTTCTTTTGGTTCTTCTTGTGTCTCTCGAACTTCTTCCACAATTTCTTGAGGAATAGGTTCATGTTCGACTCTCGAACGCACACTAGGTGAGGATGATTGAGATTCTCTCACAATTTCTTGTAAGGATCTCTCGCTCATGCTCCCACTAACCAAATGAATCTCGGTTGGGTCTTCATGATTTTGAATGCAACATTCACATCATGATCTTGTAGAGTATCTTGAGTTTCCTCAAGCTCAACTCTACTCCCACTACTTTTCTCTCTTTTCCAGAAATTCCAGAAACACCATATCCCTCTCTACAATCTTTCGATTGGAGGTGATATAAAAAGTAGTATCCTCTTGTCACACGAGGATAACCTATAAAGAAGCACTTAATCCATTTTTGGTTGAAGTTTGGTCGACATCAATTTCTCGACGTAGACCTCACAACCCCAAATCTTGAGAAAGTTGAGCTTAGGTGTCTTTCAACTCCATAGCTCATAAACCATTTTCTCCACGGATTTGGATGGAACATTATTTAGTGAGTTTGTCATTATTTGTAGTGCATAATTCCAAAAGTAAATCGGCAATTTAAATTGACTCATTATTGATCGAACCATGTCGAGCAATATCCTATTTCTACTTTAGGAATGAGTCAAATTAGGTATTCTAAGCACTCACCCCTACGAACCTTTCATAGAGACTCGATATTCTTGTTGAGTCGGTTCACTACTTCATCCTCGAATTCCTTGAACTTGTCAAAGAATTTACTTTTGCTTCCCATTAGACAAATATAGCCATAATGACTATAGTTGTCTGTGAACAAAATGAAGTACCTTAAACCGTCTCTTGCACTTGTACTTATCGGACCACATACATTAGAATGTATCATATCCAATTAGTTGTTCGTTTTTGTTCCTTTCTTCTTGAAAAGTCTCTTGGTCATTTATTTGACCAATCCTATAGTGCTACAAGATTGTATCATTCACGTGAGTTATCTTAGTTTCTCTTTTGTTACTGTTTGTTTGAGTTTGTTCATTATTTATTTCAAGCAAATAGAAATCATTCCATATGAATGTATTTGCATAGAAAATTCCATTCTTCGATATAGATAAGCAAGAATTAAAATATTTATTAAAATTTATCCATATCGAAAACTTGATACAGAATAGTTCTTGCTAATCGAAGGTACATAACAAACATTCTACAAAGCATAAATTTAAATCACTAGACTATTGAAGTTCCATAGAATCTTGTACAATCGCAGCGATGCTTGTACTATTTCCAATCTTCAATATCATCTCGTTCCCAACGAGTTCCTTCCTATCCTTCAATAGCTGCACATCAAAATTATGTGAGCACAAGATCCGGTAACCATTACCAAATCAAGGATAGAGGTGATTAAATTTATCTCAATAACAAACATACCTATGGCGTTTCTCGGGCGCCTACGTTCAATCATCCCATTTTCAAGGTCTTCCTTGTAATTGGGGCAATTAGGTCGGATGTGTCATTTTTCACCGCAGTGAAAGCACTCCGAGTTGGGAGTTGGAGACTTGTAAGTTTTCTCCCTTGAGACACTCCCATTAGCACCTCCTACTCCCTCGCTCTTGATTGACGTATCTTTGGTAAATTTGCCTTTACCTTTGTTGATCTTTTTGCTCTTCTTATGAATAGCAAGGACCTCATGGTCCCTACTCTTGCCCATATCAACTTCAGCCGTTTTGAGAGCGTTGTGAAGCTCCTCAAGACTCACCCCTTTTTCACGCACATGATAGTGCATCACAAAATCCTTAAAGGACGGGGATAGAGAGCCAAGAATTAGATCTTCGGCAATGTCCACTGGCATTGGAGAAGAGAGCTTCGACAACTTCTCAAGGTATCCTTGCATCGTGAGAAAATGCATGGATACCGATGTTCCCTCCGCCATATGGCACTTTGTGAGTGCGATGGTGGTCTTATAGCGCTCCTTTCGGGCACTATCCATGAACATCTTGGTTAGAGCCTCCATGGTCTTCTTGGGTTTTGAATCCAAGTATTTCGCTTGAAGCGAGTCACCCATGGATGCTAGTATAAGACCGTGAACTTGGTTCTCTTGGTCTTCCCACTTGGCTATCGCCTCTTTCTCTTTATCGGTTGCCTTCTCATTTAATTTTGGGATTTCACCATCCAAAATATGAGATAGTTTTTCAAACCTCAACACGATATTAAGATTGAGTTGCCATTTCATGAAGTTTGAGCCATCATTTTGCAAAGGGTTCTTTTCGATCATAGATCGCACAATTGGTTGGATATTTGACATTTCTACAAAATAAATTATATAGGTTTTAATGCCAATTTTATGTTTTAATACATACATACATATATATATCGAATATGATGTAAATACTGCAAATAAAATCTTGCCCGTAAATGCAGTAATCCAAGATCCCATCAATTGTAATATAGACTAGCTAAGGGCTATCGAATACATTACAACATCAAGGTAAGAAAACATTTTCTAATCACAACCTTTTTGAATTTTAGCAACATTTAGCATCTTCAAACTTTTGTGACTCTTGTCGTTTTAATTATGAGGGAATGCGACCTATCCTCGTAAGAAAAACTTTTTCCCAAAACCGAGCGAGGGCTCTAGGTAATGTTAAGAAAACTTATTTTCATTTTATACGAGATACGTTTATCTATTGTATTCACAACTAAACATACTTGGGGTTCACTAGGGTGAAACTCACCTCATATATTTAATTATGGCACAACAACAGACAACCTTTATATCTCCCACTATTCCCAAAGATAGAGGGAGCTATCTCCCGCTAAGGGCGAGCAGAGTATCCCTCGATCAATGGCTGCTAGTGGATGAAATAAGAAGGAAAAATTAATCTTAATTTTTGTTGGACAATTTCATTTATCAACATGTGATTTTGAATTTTAGTTTATCATGCATATTAAAATTTATACACATCCTAACATTCACCATTCATCACATGCATAGCAGAAATTATAAAAACAGAAATTAAACATTCACACAATCCATATCGCGTGAGTTTATATGTTCCCTTTGATCATTGATCTTCGATCCCTGATCCTCGATCCTCGATCAATGCTCTATTCGGCGACTTCCTCTTGCACCGGAGATGTAGATTTTACAGAAAAATAAACATGCTCCTCACATTCGATAAAAACAAACTAGTGCAAGTCCTATGTAAAAACCTCTCACATGCAAATGCAATTCTAAAGATAGAAAATAGAGAATATGACTTTTACATACATAAGCCCCTGTATAATAATAATAACATACATTCATAATCGCTGATTTGGAACATATAAACTCACAATTCCTGCAAAAACAACTCGAGCATCCATGCACGCAATATCGCTATAAACTATCCAACCTAGTTTATCAAGCATCTAGAATCTCAAACAATTCTTTGAAAAATATTTTGAAATCCATTAAAAACATTTTTCATGCATCCATAGTTCACAAATTAATTATGAACCGCTGTCCATCCAATTTCCAATGGAAAGATGAATCGTAGTTTTTCGGTTTTGTTGATTCTCTTACAAAATAATCGTTTATACTTAAAACGAAATTATTGCAAGTTAGACTTATGTCTAAATCATAATTCTAATAATTACATGTCATATTTTAAACATTCAAAATATTTAAAACGAATTATTATAAAGAATTATTTCAACAAACATTTAAAAACCGAAAAACCGGTAAAACGAATTGTTTAAATCCTAGATGGTAAACTAAATTTGTTTACAGCCATAAATCATGAGAAAATTGAACCCTAAGCTCTGATACCACTGTAGGATTTCATGTTTAATTATACATATATATTTTTCGAAATTTCATGTATAATAAGGATCTATTACAATTTTCTTCGATTTATTTATGCATGCATCGGTTTGTTTTAACAAACTAGTTTCAAAAACTCTATTAAAACAAACATGAAAGAGCTCCGAAATTCTTACCTAGAAGTTCTCTAAAACTTCTTGAAGATTCGGAGACGGTTGGGATGCTCCTCGCTGCGCCGGATGCCTCCGAGTATTCACCAAACTCTAAACAAGATCGGAGAGAGGGAAGCTAGTCTCTCAATCTCCGATTGGGTTTAGAATCTAATTACCAACCCCTCTTTAGTTCCCTTTAGAAGATGACCTCTGAAGAACTAAAACTAAACTTAAGAATTAAGGAATTTTCGTGGAGAATTATGGAGAGAGATTTTGCATAAGAAAAATAATGAATTTATTAAGGAGGTAATGAGATAACCTTGTATTTATAGGTTCTCTCCAAATTACCTATTCATGTGCAACCTCTTGCCCATGATTCCATGCAAAATTCCATCTAACCATCCATTATTTATTAATAAATAATATTAGCCACGAATTAAATCAATTATGGACCAATTCCATGCATGATCTAATTAATTCTTAAATTAATTCTGCATAAAACCGTCTGACCGGTCGACCGTTACGAAGGTCCGGTCGACCGCTCGAACCCAATTTCGGTCGACCGTGCGAGATTCGGTCGACCGTTCTTAACGTAGAATATTTCATCGCAATGTTCGGTCGATCGACCAATAGATTCGGTCGACCGTTCTGAACAGACGAAAATTCCCTGTTATCGGTCGAGACACGTCCGGTCGACCGTGTACCTTCGGTCGACCGTTATCCATTAACCGGTCGACCGTTTGCACAATCTTGCAGACTTGTCAAATTTCGGTTTAACCCTTACAAAATTTGACATTTCGGGATTAGTAGTAAATTCACAACTTATGTAACATATTATCCTATGTAATGATCAATCATTACACCCCATAATATTTACATCACATATGAATTTAATTTAGATTCTAATTATGTTATAAATCACAACATAATTTTGATTTTGCTTGTTCACCCCATGTGTCATATTTTCTACATGAAACCCGACACATCCTATGAACTCAAAATCCCCATTTCTTGTTTCCCAGTTTTGTGGTGTGACCTATGGGAGGATCTAAACTAAGTTGGCAATGATATTAAGAGCTTAATATCACAAGCTATAAGCGGTATCTAGCTACACATTATAGCTCCCAATTAGTTAGATGTCTTAATTCCACTCGAACCAAAACCCGATCCACTTAGTGATGGAGTGCACCACTTGTGTCCGTCCCTTGCCTCATGATATTAAGAATACACACAAAGTAGTGTTGTGTCATCTTTGTCTTAGCATTCATTTCTTGATCTCTTTAAGCTAGTTATAAATATGTGACTTAACTCAAATCACATTGTGCACATTATAACTTTGCTTTATCAAGGGGCCCACTAATATCATCACTCAATTAAGAGGGGCAATGATAATCTTTTGACTAACTATCTTCTCCAACGAAAGTTATACTTAACCAACCAATGTCTTTACACTACACTGATCGATAGTTCAAGACACTGATCTAATTAAGTATTCCTTAAGTGATTAGATATAAGTCTCATATCAAAGGACCAAAGACACAGTAAAATATTAATGACACAGAAACACATTTCTATAATATTTACTTATTAGGTCTATTCAGTATACAAAAGTAATATTTTCCTCTTTTGCATACCCGTGTCGTCACTCACTTGTAGAGCTACAATGATCTATGACCAACACGACAATCTTAACTCGGTAATTAATGTCCCATGTTAATTACCATGATTGCGAATATCTTTTGTTTTATGCAAACCAATATCTTTCAGAGCTCTACGGTTAAGGACCAAGAGCCTCTTCCTTAACACTTCTAAAAGACGAATAACATAAACAAGGAACAAAATGATTTCTCATTTAATTCATAATAATTGACATTTAAAAGTAAAACTTTTAGAACACATTCCCTTCACGTTCTACCCATGAGAGTACTACATGTGGCACGACCTAACGGAGTGACAATTTCGAAAAAGTAATGGCATTTCGGATACGAGGTTTGTTTTCGAGTGACATATGGATAAATATGTGTGGAGTGGTGGTCGTTGGGAATTACAGTGTTTTCTAATGACATGCAAGCAAAAATCTCATAATTAAATATAAAAAAGACATTTATGTATACTTGAAGACACCGGTTCCTGCTCCTCAACTACCACCATACTTTATGAGACTGTGCAGAGGTAATTGTTTCATCATTCTGAATAATACATTACGAAGTTACATTTTACACGTTGTGCTAGGGTGGAGTGCGATTTGGATTCCCACTTTTTTAATTATCTGTAATTGGTTGGGATGCAGATCGAAGTTCACGCTGATTCTTATACCCCAACTATACTCATAAAAATATAGAAGTCATATTTTGCATGTATTTTCCAATTTTGCTTAATACAACTGAAACTGTGTTCCATCTTATAACATCTGATTGAGCAATCAAGAGTATCTTATTGTTTAGAAAGCAGCCGAGATGATTATTAGACTATTAAATTTGGGTTTAGGCCTATGAAAGATTTAATTGAAAATCTAATGTTGAGATGTGAGTTATTGAGGCACGTGAACTTTTCATCTTCTTTTAGTCCCACATTAGGGAACATAGGAAGTTGGAAAATGTTCATAAACATTTACTTCTTGTAACTCTTTCATGGTAGAAAGAAATGACGAGAGAATACTCCACATGTACACGCGACGAGGGGGAGGGAAGTGAGATTTTGGGGAAATTAGAGGCATTTCCCTTCAATTAGGTTGTCACTGGGCTAATGTGCATGTATGTGCTGACAAGTTCGTGTTTGTATCTTACAAGCCCGGTGATGAAAACTTTGTGGCGATGACTAATGAGAATGTTGCAAAGGTGTTTGGTGTTGGACGTATCGACTCGAAGTTACATTCAGGACGAGTTCTTTTGCTACACAGGACGCATCATGTGCATGTTGTTCGTCGCAATATTATTAGTGGTCTGTGTCTGGTAGTTGAGAGTTATGAAGTGACTTTTAAATGTAACAAAATTGTGATTACTCTTTCTGTTACTTTTATTGGCAATGAGTACTTGTCTGGTGGTGTTTTTTTACTTCGTGTTGAACTTGCTTTTTATAATTGTAATGTTGTTTTTGTTAAAGATGTGTCTTCTCCTGTTGTTTATTCCATTGAATATGATGATGTTTGGCATAGATGTCTAGGACATGTAAATTATCAATGTTTGAAATGAATGATGAATTTGGATATGATTCCTAAGTATGCAATTGAAAATAAATAAAAATGTTAAGTGTGTACAGAATAAACAACCAAAAAGACATTTTTATTCTGTGAGTAGAGATACAAGTATTTTAGATCTGATATATACCGATACTTGCGAATTTAATGGCATGTTAACTAATGATCAGAAAATTATCACTTTCATTGATAATAGTTCAAAATATTGCTATGTTTACCTTTTGAAAAGTAAGGATGAAATGTTGTCTAAGTTCCTTATTTTTAAGAACGAAGCAGAGACTCAAACTGAAAAGAAACTTAAAAGGTTGAGATCTGATAGAAGGGGTGAATATACGTCTAACTTGTTCGAACAAGTTTGTCAGGATTCTGAAATAGTTAATGAGGTAACGACGTCATATTATCAACAATCTAATGGGATTGCTGAAGGAAAGAATAGAACATAATATGATATGATAAATGCATTGTTGGAGAGTTCAGGATTACCTAAATAATATAGGGGGAGATTTTAATATGGCTTCTCATATTCTGAATAAAGTTCCTCAAAAACATAGGGAGACTAATATGTTTGAACTCTGGTATGGTCGAAAACCAAGTCTCAAATATCTTAAAGTTTGCGATTGTCTTGCAAAAGTGTTAATTCCCGAACATAAGAGGAAAAAGTTTGGTCCGAAACCGTTAATGCAATATTTATCATATACGTGACTAACAACTATGCGTACAGATTCTTGGTAATCAAGTTTGAGATATCTGGCATGGATGTTAACACCATTGTTGAATTTCGTGATGCAACATTTTTTGATGATGTATTTGTAGGATTTCGTGTCTCGACCGATTAATCCCACAAAAGGTTCCTAGAATATTTCGGTCAACCAACACGTCCATCCGGTCGACCAATTACATACGCAATGGCTAGTGTGAGTTTTCGGTCGACCGGTCTCTAAAAACGTTCGACCGTTTTGTCCGATTTTGCCTTTTATCAAATTTTGGATTTATATCCAACAAAATTTGATCATTGTTTTTTTTAGCAAATTCATATATTTTGTGATATATTATCGTATGTAATGTCAAACTATTACACTCCATAAGACATACATCTCATATGAATCTATTCATGATTCTAAATATGTCATTCTCACGACACATTAATTTTATTGATTCACCACATGTATCAAATTTCACATGAAACCGATAATCATATGAACATAAAATCAAGCTTCTTGTTTCCCATTTTTGTGGTGTGACCTATATGAGGATCTAAGTTATATTGACAGTGATATTAAACACTTAATGTCACAAACTATAAACGGTAACTTGCTACGCATTATAGTTACTCAATTAGCGAAGATGTCTTGTTCACTAGAACTAAACACGATCCATTTAGTAAATTATGAATATTACTTGTGTTTATCAATTGCCTCATGATATTAAGAATATTATACAAAGTAGGAATGCGTCACCTTTGTATTATATATTCATTTCTTAATCTCTTAAGCTAATTATAAATATGTAACTTAACACAAGTCACATTGTGCACATTATAATTTCGCTTTATCAAGGAGTCCACTAATATCATTACTCAAGTAAAGAGGGACAATGAATTTTTTTTGACGAACTATCTTTTCCAGCACAAGTCGTGCTCAACCAACTATTGTATTTATCACTATGCTCATTGATAGTTTTTGACAATAATCAAATTAAACACTTCTCATGTGAAAAAACATAAGTCTCATATCTTAGGATTCAAGACACAGTGAAACATTAATGACACATAACATAATTTCATAATGTTTCACTTGCTAGATCTATTCAATATATAAAAGTAACATTTTTTTCTTTTTTATATACTAGTGTCGTTAAATATTTGTAGAGCTACAATACTATTTAACCAACACGACAATCTTATCTAGGTAATTAATGTTCCATGTCAATTACCATGATTGTGAATTATTTTTATTTATGTAAATCATTATCTTTTATAACTCTACAGTTAAGGACCAAGTGATTATTCTTTAACATTTCTAAAAGACGAATACATTAATCAAGGAACAAAATGTTTGTACAATCAATTCATAATAATTAACAAATAAAAGTAAACTTGTAGAACACATTCACTTCAGTCTGGTCCAGTTCGGTTCGAGGCGGGACGAGGCATGACGAGGCGAGACGGTGGGAGATTTGGAGAAAATTAGAGGCTCTAGCCTCTAGGTGATAAAAAAATTGTCCTCGATTTAAATGGATATTGCATTTAAGTCCCTGACGGTTACGAATTTGGATTTAAATCAAGTTCGGTTTCCTCTCATGTAATGACGGTTACGAAAATTGCTCCCTCCCTTGTGATTTTGTTCCCCATCTCCTGCGTTCTTTGATGATCAATCCAAGCGAAGTTTCACTCTGCTTTCATGGTTTGTCGGCTCTGGTGTGCATCTACCCTACGAAGAGACATTTCTATCTTGGGGAGAAAGCGTCAGACCAATCACACTGGTTACTGGGGGCGATACTCTAAGACAAGTCGGCTATCGACGACCGGGTTGAAATGCATTTTTGATATCTATCTATTTGTTGTTTGTTTCCTAAACATGGTATTATTTGTTGGCTTCGTCTGGATCTTACTATGTATTGTATTCGACATGTGTAACCCAATATTTTATATGATAATATTTGTTTGTTTAACAAGAATGATATCTTATTCGGACTCGGCATTTCTTCATGATAATTATAAGCAAGGAAAATGTTTGTTGAACGCTTCGCGTCACGGACGCTGCAAACCCAGTCAGCAGAATGGCTGATGTGGGCAACCCAGTCAGCAGACGCGGCTGAGTTCGCTCTCTCCCCAGAAACAATTTCTTTGTTTAGTTTATTCCTCGTTTCGTACAAATTTCGCCATCCCTCGCCATCCCTCATTAATGCGTCTCAAATCACTCCATTCTTTCATCATGTTGGCGCTCCTACACTCAACATTCGTCCTCCTATTTCTTCCCTTCTCTTTATTAAATTCATTTTTTTCCGGACACACACATCATTCATTTTCTTTAGTTTCTGGACAAGCACGTAACTTATTCCGGACACAGTTACTATTTATTCCGGACAGTTGGAATACTTATTCCGGACAGACGGAACACTTATTCCGGACAGACGAACTACTTACTCCTGATTTTTTGTTGCTGTTGTTTTATTTTCCCGATGCGTCCACCATCGCATTTAATGCTTTTCAAATCAGCACGTCCTCCGTCTTCTTTCTTATTGTTTGGCGCGTCACGGAGATACAAATATGAGTGTCTAGGTTATTCCGATCCTACGAACCATTCCTTCTTCTCTCCTTCCTCCATTTTTGTTGTACTGTAATGGCACTCGTAAATGTGTCCTCACAGCCGGCTCATGCCTCCAACGTCCCTCAAGTGATGATGAATTTTCCTTCCTTCGAAGAAGCCAAAGCATTTTACGTTTCATACGCCGATTCCTGTTGTTTTGGTGTGAAGATAAGGCAATCTCATTACGGTCATGGTGTTGTAATACGGGCCACTCTTACTTGCTCAAAGGAAGGTAATGCTCCCGGAAACCAAGGTGAAGGTAGACCGAAACATAGGTTATCCGGTAGGGTCGAATGCACTGCGCGGATTAGGGTCTCCGGTAATCCATCCAGAGGCTACGTAATTAACTACGTAGATCTCGAACATAATCACGTCATGCTGTCGGAAGACCAGATGCGCTTCCTCCGACAAAAACGATCCGTCCCGGAGTCCGCCAGAGCACGCATTTCGTGCAATGATGCTGCCGGTATATCTGCCGCCAAGACCATGCAATCTTTTGTGGTCGAAGCTGGAGGTCACGATAAATTGTCTTTCAACGAGCGGGACCTAAGGTTATTTATTCTCCACTTAACCTGGTTGAAGTTACGCATTTAGCTTTGTCATAAAAATTATGTTTCGCAGGAATGTTGTGAACGAGGTTAGAAACCTCAAAATGGGACCAGGAGATGCGCAAGCTATCCAAGATTATTTCATCAGGATGCAGAAGAATGATTCCCACTTCTTTTACGTAATGGATATGGACGACGAAGGCAGACTACGAAATGTGTTCTGGGCCGACAGTCGTTCTCGAGCTGCTTACTCTTACTTTGGAGATGCAATATGTTTCGACACAACATACATAACAAACAAGTATGACATGCCTTTTGCCCCATTTGTGGGGGTAAATCACCACTACCAGTCCGTCCTACTCGGTTGCGCACTCCTCTCTTCCGAGACGACACAAAATTACATTTGGTTGTTCCAAACATGGTTGACGTGCATGAACGGTACGTGTTTTATTTTGTCCGGCTTTGTCCATTTTACGTTGTGTGCCTGTCCGGTTACTCCCTTACGTCTGTCCGTTTTACGTCTTTTGCTCGTCCGGTTTATCCTTTACGTCTGTCCGGTTTACGTATTTTGCTCGTCCGGTTTATCCCTTACGTCTGTCCTGTTTACGTCTTTTGCTCGTCCTGTTTATCCCTTACGTCTGTCCGGTTTACGTCTTTTGCTCGTCCGTTTTATCCCTTACGTCTGTCCGGTTTACGTATTTTGCTCGTCCGGTTTATCCCTTACGTCTGTCCGGTTTACGTTTTTTGCGCGTCCGGTTTATCCCTTACGTCTGTCCGGTTTACCCTTGACGCCTGTCCGGTTTACGTCTTTTGCTCGTCCGGTTTATCCCTTACGTCTGTCCGGTTTACGTCTTTTGCTCGTCCGGTTTACCCTTGACGTCTGTCCGGTTTACGTTATTTCTGTCCGGATTAACATATGTTTTTATCTTGATCGCGTTGTGTGCAGATACAAGCCCCCCGGCGATCATAACAGACCAATGTGGCGCCATAGCTTCGGCTGTGAGGACTGTGTTCCCTGAAGCGCGGCACAGATTTTGTATATGGCACATAATGAATAAGGCCCCTGTGAAGCTGCCCAAGAAGTACCGGGAGCATACGTTGTTTGACCTCAACAACTGTGTATTCGATTCCAAGACTCCGGCAGAATTCGAGCGGAATTGGCAGGGATTTCTAGATGATTTCGAGTTGCACGACAATAATTGGCTCCGATCCATTTATGCAATTCGAGAGCACTGGGTACCTGCATTTTCGCGGGATTGTTTTTCCGCCGGAATGGCATCAACCCAGAGAAGTGAGGGTATGAACGCCTTCTTCGATATGTACCTCACATCAAGGACGACACTTAAGCAGTTCGTTCAACAATACGAACTCGCACTACGCCACAAGTATGAGAAAGAAGCTCAGTCTGATTTCGATTGTCATCATAAGGCTCCGCAATTGATTTCGAAATATCCATTCGAGAGGCAATTGAGCGAGTTGTATACGGTGGGTGTCTTCAAGAAGGTGCAGTTAGAAATTGGGAAGATGATGTACTGCGACATCAAGGATGAGTTCAACGAGGACGACACATTGCACTTCAACGTGACCGAACATGTATTGACACATATCCTCCCATTGTCGAAACGGTTCACAGTGCAAATTAGAGATGAGAAGTGGGTATGCGATTGCAGAATGTTTGATCACGTCGGTATCCTATGTTGTCACGTTTATGTTGTTATTGCCCGAATACGTCCAAACGCGTTGCTCCCCGAGTCTTACATCGTCCACCGATGGAGGAAGGATATCCGAAGGAGCTATGGAGTCAAGTTTCCTCTTCAAAGCGGCATAACGGGGAACGATGCGCTTCGTCGCCACGACGACATAATGGGTCGTGCGCTTTGGATCGCCGAGGCCGCTTTCGACTCAAACGACAGATATCTTCAGGCGGTAGAGGCACTTGAGTTGCTTAAGGAACGTATGCAACGACCTGATCCTGTGTTCGCTGGTACATCCGTTCTCAATCCGGATAAGACAATACGGAAAGGCAGACCGCCGAGCAAACGACGGATTTCTTTGTCTGAGAAAATAATTAAAAGTAACGTTAAGAAAATCAACAGGAAGAAGGCTCTACCCCCGTTACACCCTGCAGCACCCAAACCGGGGGATCACGATTTCGATGACTGGGACATGAATTTGCATTACGAGGGAGTTCCTCCTTGATTATTGTATTTGTCCTTGGTTGGAATTATTCCTATGTAATTTTGTTGAAAGTCATTGTAATTTTGTTGAAAGTCATTGTATGTAATTTTGTTGAAAGTCATTGTATGTAATTTTGTTGAAAGTCATTGTATTATTGCATAAGATTCAACCCTTTCTTTGCTTGATCGTTTGTGAATTAATTTCTCATGGCGACAAATATATTAAGTAATTTTGTACCGTTGTATGTCTGTCCGGATTAAGTTAACAGTATGTCCGGTTTATGTTTTATTTATGTCCGGATTAAGTGACCAGTATGTCCGGAAGACGTACTTAGGCTGTACGAATTACATTGTTTGTCTGTCCGGATTACGTTAATATCTGTCCGGAATAAGTTATATTTATGTCCGGATTAAGTTACCAGTATGTCCGGATTACGTTATATGTCCGTCCGGATTACGTAACATCAAAGTCCGGATTAAGTGACCAGTATGTCCGGAATACGTAATTAGGCAGTCCGGATTACATTGTTTGTCTGTCCGGATTACGTTAATTTCTGTCCGGAATAAGTTGTATTTATGTCCGGATTAAGTTACCAGTATGTCCGGATTACGTTACATCAATGTCCGGATTACGTTTTATTTATGTCCTGATTAAGTGACCAGTATGTCCGGAATACGTAATTAGGCAGTCCGGATTACATTGTTTGTTTATCCGGATTACGTTATATGTCCGTCCGGATTACGTTATATGTCCGTCCGGATTACGTATCATGTATGTCCGGTTTAAGAATAAAGTGTGTCCCGAAACGGAACAAAAAGTTTGTCCGGAATAAGTGTATTTGTTGTCCGGTTTAAGACTAAAGTGTGTCCCGAAACGGAACAAAAAGTTTGTCCGGAATAAGTGTATTTGTTGTCCGGAATAAGTGTATTTGTTGTCCGGAATAAGCGTATTTGTTGTCCGGAATAAATGTATTTGTTGTCCGGTTTAAGAATAAAGTGTGTCCGGAATAAGTGTATTTGCTGTCCGGAATAAGTGTACTTGCTGTCCGGAATAAGTGTATTTGCTGTCCGGAATAAGAATAAAGTGTGTCCCGAAACGGAACAAAAAGTTTGTCCGGAATAAGTGTATTTGCTGTCCCGAATAAGTGTATTTGTTGTCCGGAATAAGCGTATTTGTTGTCCGGAATAAATGTATTTGTTGTCCGGTTTAAGAATAAAGTGTGTCCGGAATAAGTGTATTTGCTGTCCGGAATAAGTGTACTTGCTGTCCGGAATAAGTGTATTTGCTGTCCGGAATAAGAATAAAGTGTGTCCCGAAACGGAACAAAAAGTTTGTCCGGAATAAGTGTATTTGCTGTCCAGAATAAGTGTATTTGTTGTCCGGAATAAGCGTATTTGTTGTCCGGAATAAATGTATTTGTTGTCCGGTTTAAGAATAAAGTGTGTCCGGAATAAGTGTATTTGCTGTCCGGAATAAGTGTACTTGCTGTCCGGAATAAGTGTATTTGCTGTCCGGAATAAGAATAAAGTGTGTCCCGAAACGGAACAAAAAGTTTGTCCGAAATAAGTGTATTTGCTGTCCAGAATAAGTGTATTTGTTGTCCGGAATAAGCGTATTTGTTGTCCGGAATAAATGTATTTGTTGTCCGGTTTAAGAATAAAGTGTGTCCGGAATAAGTGTATTTGCTGTCCGGAATAAGTGTACTTGCTGTCCGGAATACGTGTAATTGCTGTCCGGAATAAGAATAAAGTGTGTCCCGAAACGGAACAAAAAGTTTGTCCGGAATAAGTGTATTTGCTGTCCGGAATAAGTGTATTTGTTGTCCGGAATAAGTGTATTTGTTGTCCAGAATAAGTGTATTTGTTGTCCGGACTAAGTGTATTTGTTGTCCGGTTTAAGAATAAAGTGTGTCCCGAAACGGAACAAAAAGTTTGTCCGGAATAAGTGTATTTCCTGTCCGGAATAAGTGTATTTGTTGTCCGGAATAAGTGTATTTGCTGTCCGGAATATGTGTATTTGTTGTCCGGAATATGTGTATTTGTTGTTCGGAATAAGTGTATTTGCTGTCCGGAATAAGTGTATTTGTTGTTCGGAGTAAGTGTATTTGTTGTCCGGTTTAAGAATAAATTTTGTCCAGAAACGGAACATTAAGTTTTTCCAGAATAAGTGTATTTGCTGTCCGGAATAAGTGTATTTGTTGTCCGGAATTAGTGTATTTGCTGTCCGGAATAGGTGTATTTGTTGTCCGGTTTAAGAGTATTGATAATTTATACATGTCCTTGTATTGATAATTTAACCCAACACCAAATGTCATTGTATTGATAAATCATTCAAATAGTCTATGTAATTTTAATATGTATACATGTATAACTTTGTAAAAAAAATTAAAACATCCAGAGTCGTTTATTGTTGATCGCACATCCCAGAGTCTTCGAGTAAGAAATTGGCCAAATCGTCTCTAAAACGGTGAAGAACCTTGCTCTGCTTCGGCTGAGTCGGATCAGCATTCTCCATCAAACGCTTGATCCAGTACAAAACGTATGGCCCGCAGTCGTTACTCCCCGCTAGCTGTCGTTGGCTACCCTTCCTGTCAACTCTCAGTGGCCATTCGACCGCCAAAAACCCTCGCCAGAATCCCGCTATCTTAGACGCGGTGCATTCATGAGTTCCGACTAAAAGGTTAGGATTTTCACCTCTTTTAAGCGTGCGGGAGATGCTGTTGTACTGAATGAACTCTGATCGAGGTCCGTGGGCAACGAACAGAGTCCAGTGGCCGGACAAACAGCATGGCTGTGCGATGACGACTTCCTCCACATTAAGTCCTTCAATTTTTGGGAGTAAATAATCTTTCTTTATATCTTCTCCCTGTCCCTCCACAATCATTTCCGATTCGAAGGTTGATAAGCAGACCACCTTTTTTTGCCCTCCTCTTCTGACGAGTACCTCAATTAGGCCGTCAAGAGTTTCGTTGGTGATTTCTGTGCCTCGCGAAATTATTTCCTTGAGATCACCCCTGCTGATAATGCTGAGAACCCCCCTCCAGATAATATCTTTTGCTTCTCGCTCGGGAGCCGTTGCATTCAATAAACGATGTACCTCATCATTGGTCAGCGTTCTCAAGGCGGTCTCATCCACATCTGGCCTCGTGGACGAAACATGGGCGGCCAGTTCATCTTTCGCTGTTTCTTCACTGGCTTCTTCGGGCCCTTTTGTTTTTGTGGTGGCTTCTTCGGCCTCCTTTATTTCTTCTTGTTTTTCTGCGGCAATCTTCTGTGCCTCATCTTGGCCAGATTTGCTTTGCGCTTCGTCTATGTGTTCTGTGCGCAAGCGTGGTTTAATAGTCCGCGTTTTTTGAGGGTGCAAAAGCGGAAGCGCAACCCCAGCCTTCCTCTTTCTTTCCTCCTGTCTCCTCATAACTTCCTCCTTCCTTTCTTCCTCCTTCCTCTTCTCTCCCTCTTCCTCCCTCCGTTTTTTTCTCTCTTCCTCCGTCCTCTTCTCTCCCTCTTCCTCCTTCCTCTTCTTCCTGTCTTCCTCCTCCCTCTTCTTCCTCTCTTCCTCCCTCCGCCTTTTTCTCTCTTCCTCCTTCCTCGTCTTCCTCTCTTCCTCCTCCCTCTTATTCCTCTCATCCTCCTCCTCCCTCCTCTTTTTTCTCTCTTCCTCCTTCCTCTTCCTCCTCTCTTCCTCCTCCCTCTTATTCCTCTCATCCTCCTCCCTCCTCTTCTTCTCATCCTCCTCCTCCCTTCTCTTCCTCTCTTCCTCCTCCCTCCTCTTCCTCTCTTCCTCCTCCCTCTTATGCTTCTCATCCTCCTCCCTCTTCTTCTTCTCATCCTCCTCCCTCTTATTCCTCTCATTCTCCTCCCTCTTCTTCTTCTCTTCCTCCTCCCTCTTCTCCCTCTCTTCCTCGTTCCTCTTCTTCCTTTCTTCCTCCTCTCTCTTCTCCCTCTCTTCCCCCTCCCTCTCTTCCCTCTCCTCCGCCTCCCTCTTATTTCTCTCTTCCTCCTCCCTCTTTTCCCTCTCTTCCTCCTCCCCACGGACTCTCAGCTCACGACACTCTTCTTGAGAGATCCGGAGTTCTTCCTCCAGGTTGTTAATTTTAACGGTCGCCTCCCTAAGTGCTGCTTCGGCTCGCAGCCATTTCGTCTTCACCTCACTAAGTTCCAACTCTTATAGCAGTGGGTCACATGGAATGCTGCATTCACTGAGTTGTATCCTTGGTAGAGTGAATGTTGAAGGTGTTTCCTTCGAGGCGACCGTTGCTTCTGCAGGAGTTGAAGGTGTTTCCTTCGCTGCGGGAGTTGCTGCTGCAGGAGGAAATTGATCCTCTGACAACAGTGAATGCTCCCGTGCACTGAGTTTTGGGGTGTCCTTCAACTCAAATTGGCCCGAGTATATCCGGGACAAGTTGATGCCTCGATCTTCCCATTTTCTAAGGATTTGGCGTCTGCTAAACATTTCGGTCCAACACTTGAACCGTGGAAATGCTGACCGGGGATCCCCCAATTTGAACTTCTCGCAAAGCCACACCTGAAAACAGGAATGAGTTAAAAAACAGAAACATAACATCCCCAGGACAGTCTCACTACTCTAATCAGAAAGACCAAACACTAATTCCGGACAGACACAACTCTTATTCCGGACAGACACAACTCTTATTCCGGACAGACGCAGACGTATTCCGGACATACAAATTACTTATTCCGGACAGACACAAGACGTATTCCTGACAGACAAGACACTCATTCCGGACACATACAAGACTATTCCGGACTGGCAACACACTTATTCCGGACAGGCAACACACTTATTCCGGACAGATACAACACTCATTCCGGACAACCTCAAGACACTTATTCCGGACAGACGCAGACGTATTCCAGACATACAAATTACTTATTCCGGACAGACACAAGACGTATTCCGGACAGACAAGACACTCATTCCGGACACATACAGGACTATTCCGGACTGGCAACACACTTATTCCGGACAGGCAACACACTTATTCCGGACAGAGACAACACTCATTCCGGACAACCTCAAGACACTTATTCCGGACAGAGACAACACTATTGAGGACAGACACCAAACTTATCCCGGACAGACACAAGACTTATTCCGGACAGAGACAACACTATTCAGGACAGACACAAGACTTATCCCGGACAGACACAAGAAGTATTCCGGACAGACAAGACAATCATTCCGGACACATACAGGACTATTACGGACAGGAAACACACTTATTCCGGACATAAACCAACACTACTACGGACTGACACAACACTCATTCCGGACAACCACAAGACACTTATTCCGGACAACCTCAAGACACTTATTCCGGACAGAGACAACACTATTCAGGACAGACACAAGACGTATTCCGGACAAGCAAGACAGTCATTCCGGACACATACATGACTATTCCGGACAGGCAACACACTTATTCCGGACATAAACCGACACTACTCCGGACTGACACAACACTCATTCCGGACCAAGATGCTTACTTGTAATACGGCAACGCAACCAGACACGTAGCCCTGCTTCATAGAGAAGTTCGCTGACGATCTCCTCCTCGAGAGTTCCCGTTGGGCTTTCCTCCAGGCCTTCAACCAAGAAAGTGTGAACCGCATTTGCCCACGCATATCTCTTGAGGCGCTTGAGGTTCTTAAGGTGTTTCGTGTACCACGCTTTAGTTCGCAGTGATCTATCGAAGAACAAAAAATGATTGAAAATCATAGAAATAAGGAGTCGGACGTGCTCCTCCTCCTCGCCCATCTTGCTCGTGGCGGTAAGATGACCCAGTAGCTGGGTGTTGTCGAGGTTAACCCCGTCACGTTTCTCTACGTACATGGCATCCATATCCACTCTCTGCCCATGTACTCTTAGTCCAAGTAGAAGGGCGACGTCTTCTACCGTAAATGGGACCACCCCAGTGGCTATTCTCAGACCGACTTCATTGGCGTCGAAGTGTTCGACGAACCAACCCAGTATCTCGTTGTCAGTTGTGACGTGAGGAAAGCTGAGGAAGTGACTGAAAGGCGTCCGTTGGAAGACATTTTTCTCCTCCTCCTTCATCCGGTCGAACTGCTTGTGAAGGGCCGCGAAACCGCACTTGGTTTCGCGGAAGTAGTACATGCTTCCCTTAAACCACACAGTAAAATTGTTATAGGCCAATAATGAACCTTAAAATGAACCAGAAAGAACATGGTTGACAAAACACCTGCGCGGCTACAATTTCAGGAGCAATGGAGGTTTCAGGTAGAGAAGGATCCATTTTCGCCTTGTCTTGGTTTTCGTTACTGGAATGGAAAGGTTTTGGAGCAATGAAGGTTTTGGATGAGCGTATGGAAAGGAACTCCGGGTGAAATGGGGAAAGTTACTCGAATGTTGTACCGCCGCTACTGATGTACGTGAAGTCGAACCGTCTAATCGTGATTTAGGGAAATGAACCGTCGCACGGAAATGAACCGTCGCACCCAACAAATCGTGATTTAGGGAAATGAACCGTCGCACCCAACAATTCGTAATTTTCATTTCCCCGCGCAGAAGTTTTGGTTGACTGGACGCTGAACTGGCAGCTGACGTGTTATTTCACGTAGGACGCGTCACGGACGCTCGCGTCCGTATATAACTACTCTTATAGCAAAGCATGATAAACGTACACTTTGGAAAACAAAACTAATTGAATGGTGCATATATTTACTTTAAAGGGAAAAATGGAAAATAAATGAGGGGTCGAAAATAATTGTTTTAAAGCAATAAAAGGAATTAATTCACACATTTCGATCTCTATCAAATGCAGTGGCATTTATATTATTGCATCTATATCATTACAGTTTGGCTTAGTTGGTGGGAGTGAAGGGCAATATATTTTTGGGGTTGATGGTGCTATTTGACAAGAACATGACTATTCCTTTGTCTAAGTGGAAAGCATTTATTCCTTTAGTTCTAAAACCACAGAATTTGTTCTGAATTGCTAAACATCGCCCCAAAATTACTTAAATCGCCCCTTGAAATTACCATTTTGCCCTTCTCTCATTTCTACTGCTATAACGCGACATTTTACCCTCCTATCACACATCTCTCTTCATATTCCTCTTATAATCATAAAAAATAATGTTTTGGAGGTCAGTAATGAACTAACGGACGCCCCAGTGTACTCGAATCTGGTAAAACATCTAACATCTTTTTAATAAAAAAATAATAAAAAATAATAAAAAATTACGGGCGTCTGACGGAGCCGCCCCCACGTAGGAGGGGGCGTCTGGCTAAGAAGCCTTCCCCATGGGGGCGGCGTTTTACCCAGACGCCTTACCCATCGGGGAGGCGTTTTACCCAGACGCTCCGCCCATGGGACAGGCGTCTGTGTAAGACGCCTCCTCCATGGGGAAGGCGTCTTAGCCAGACGCCCCCTCCTACGTGGGGGCGGCTCCGTCAGACGCCCGTAATTTTTTATTATTTTTTATTATTTTTTTAAAAAGATAAATGATTATAAATTTAGATAATTGTTAAATTAATTAATAAGTTAATAATTACTATATTCGGATGACCGATACCTCTTCGGTACACCGAAAATTCAAAAATTTCCAGATCCAACAATTTCAAAATCCAAAAAATTTCCAGGGGGCGCTGCCCCCTTGCCACCCCCGCCACCTCACCGGCGAGGTGGAATGCCGCTCGCTCACCGGGGAGCGAGACCCCCGAACGACCTGTCGAGGTGGTATTTGTAAGTCATGATGTTTTACCACCGGGGGATTTGGAACTTAAAAAATGTTGGATCTGGAATTTTTTTGAATCTTTATCACTTGCAAAAAAACTCATTGTAATCCGACCGGTTACCACCGAAAACTTGCAAAGAAACGTCAAATAATTTGAGATAACACACCGTATAATTTTTATTTGAAAAAAAAAATTAAAAAAAATGGGACGTCTGGCTAAGACGCCTGTACCATCGTGGAGGCGTCTGGCTAAGACGCCTCCACCATGGTCGAGGCGTCTTAACCAGACGCCTAGACAATGGTATAGGCGTCTGGCTAAGACGCCTGCACCATCGTGGAGGCGTCTGGCTAAGACGCCTCAACGATGGTGGAGGCGTCTTAGCCAGACGCCTCCACGATGGTACAGGCGTCTTAGCCAGACGCTCGTGTCGGAAAAAAAAATCCGCCTCCGTTACTTCGCCTGGTCTAGGTGTTTCGCCAGACATTTTCGTGGTGTTGGTACTAGGAATGTTAGTAAAACTGAGTCAATAACCTTGTTTAAAGACACGGGACGATATGGGTATTAAATATATTGTTAAGGGCAATTTGGTAATTTCAAGGGGCGATTTAAGTAGTTTTGGGGCGACGTTTAGTAGTTCCCAATTTGTTTTCACTCTCAAATCTTTATCGTTAACTCCGCGTCACATAAGTGTTCATGACTTTCCTTTCAAAATCCTCTCTCTATATAATGTTGTCTTAGGCTGAAGTTGAAAATAACGTTCAGGAGGTGGCAAGAAACTGCACCTGAAGAATATCAAACTCAAAGTGCATCCTACAAAATGCAAAAGCACCACTACTTTAATAATAAAAAAGATAGACGACATGAAAATGACCCTACATGCTAGTCGTTTTCATCCTAGTGGACCAAGCACCAAAACTCCCTCAGTAACACTATAATTACTCAACTTCCCTGTGAGAGGCAAAAAACTTATTCTCCTAAGAGTCGGACGAGCGCGTCCGTGACGCTTCCTACGTGGACGGACCAGTCAGCTGTCAGTTCAGCGTCCAGTCAACCAAAACTTCTGCGCGGGGAAAAGTAAATTACGAATTTTTGGGTGCGACGGTTCATTTCCCGAAATCACGATTAGACGGTTAGACTTCACGTACATCAGTAGCGGCGGTACAGCATTCGAGTAACTTTCCACCCAAGTCTTCTCCTTTTCCATTCCCCATTTCACCCGGAGTTCCTTTCCATACGCTCATCCAAAACCTTCATTCATGTTTTAGTCGAACGAAAATTATAACCAAGCGAAAATGGATCCTTCTCTACCTGAAACCTCCATCGCTCCTGAAATTGTAGCCGCGCAGGTGTTGTGTCAACCATGTTCTTTCTGGTTCATTTTAAGGTTCATTATTGGCCTCTAACAATTTTTTTTGGTGGTTTAAGGGAAGCACGTACTACTTCCGCGAAACCAAGTGCGGTTTCACGGCCCTTCACAAGCAGTTCGACCGGATGAAGGAGGAGGAGAAAAATGTCTTCCAACGGACGCCTTTCGGTCACTTCCTCTCCTTTCCTCACGTCACAACTGACAACGAGATACTGGGTTGGTTCGTCGAACACTTCGACGTCAATGAAGTCGGTCTGAGAATAGCCACTGGGTGGTCCCATTTACGGTAGAAGACGTCGCCCTTCTACTTGGACTAAGAGCACATGGGCAGAGAGTGGATATGGAAGCCATGTACGTAGAGAAACGTGACGGGGTTAACCTCGACAACACCCATCTACTGGGTCATCTTACCTCCACGAGCAAGATGGGCGAGGAGGAGGAGGACGTCCGACTCCTTATTTTTATGATTTTCAATCATTTTTTGTTCTTCGATGGATCACTGCGAAGTAAAGCGTGGTACACGAAGCACCTTAAGAACCTCAAGCGCCTCAAGAGATATGCGTGGGCAAATGCGGTTCACACTTTCTTGGTTGAAGGCCTGGAGGTAGCCCAACGGGACCTCTCGAGGAGGAGATTGTCAGCGAACTTCTCTATGAAGCAGGGCTACGTGTATGGTTGCGTTGCCGTATTACAAGTAAGCATCTTGGTCCGGAATGAGTGTTGTGTCAGTCCAGAGTAGTGTTGGTTTATGTCCGGAATAAATGTTTTGTCTGTTCGGGATAAGTCTTGTGTCTGTCCGGAATAGTGTTGTCTCTGTCCGGAATAGTGTTTTGTCTGTCCGGAATAAGTGTGTTGCCTGTCCGGAATAGTCCTGTATATGTCCGGAATGATTGTCTTGTCTGTCCGGAATAAGAGTTCTGTCTGTCCGGAATAGTGTTGCGTCTGTCCGGAATAAGAGTTTTGTCTGTCCGGAATACGTATTGTGTCTGTCCGGAATAAGTATTTTGTCTGTCCGGAATAGTCCTGTATAAGTCCGGAATGATTGTCCTGTCTGTCCGGATACGTATTGTGTCTGTCCGGAATAAGTATTTTGTCTGTCCGGAATAGTGTTGCGTATGTTCGGAATAAGAGTTTTGTCTGTCCGGAATAGTGTTGCGTCTGTCCGGAATAAGAGTTGTGTCTGTCCTGGGGAAGTTATGTTTCTGGTTTTTAACTCATTCCTGTTTTCAGGTGTGGCTTTGCGAGAAGTTCAAATTGGGGGATCCCCGGTCAGAATTTCCACGGTTCAAGTGTTGGACGGAAATGTTTAGCAGACGCCAAATCCTTAGAAAATGGGAAGATCGAGGCATCAACTTGTCCCGGATTTACTCGGGCCAATTTGTGTTGAAGGGCACCCCAAAACTCAGTGAACGGGACCATTCACTGTTGTCAGAGGATCAATTTCCTCCTGCAGAAGCAACTCCCGCAACAAAGGTCGCCTCGAAGGAAACACCTTCAACATCCACTCTACCAAGGGTACAACTCAGTGAATGCAGCATTCCATGTGACCCACTGCTACAAGAGTTGGAACTTAGTGAGGTGAAGACGAATTGGCTGCGAGCCGAAGCAGCACTTAGGGAGGCGACCGTTAAAATTAACAACCTGGAGGAAGAACTCCGGATCTCTCAAGAAGAGTGTCGTAGGCTGAGAGTCCGTGGGGAGGAGGAAGAGAGGGAAAAGAGGGAGGAGGAAGAGAGAAATAAGAGGGAGGCTGATGCATTGCATACATTGCATCATATGTCTTTCATTTAGATTGATTTTATATCGATAAATGCTACTAAGGTATGTGTTTAGTCTTATTTACAGAATACAAGGACCTGAATGCAAATTACCCACATCCCGAGCATAAACGCGTGCAAAAGACTCATTTCTATCATAAAGACCAAGTTCAAGTTTATCAGGTTACAAATGGAAATGTATCCAAGCATAAAAGCATTCAAGATCTAATTCCAAAAAGTACAAGGACTTAAACACAAAAGTAGCCGGGGACTTAATTGCAAAAATCCAAGGACCTAATTGCAATTAAAGCACCAAAATATTATCTTGGAGAAAATCTAAAGAAAAATCAATGTGGATCTCCAAATATATAAAGAAATAAAGTCGGAGCTCAAAAGAAAGGAAAGAAATCATCCAGATATGCAAAGGACATTGAAATCATACCATAAACACACAGGAAAAATCCGGATCGAATCCGAGCCAAAAAGGTGGCGATTCCGCCGCACCTCATGTACAAATTGCGGCGATTTAGCCGCACAAAAGTCGATCCGTGTGTTCAAATTTTTACCAATGTTGTATTGACGCGTGTACGTTCCATTTATATATTGGGATCCCTTGTATCGGCTATAAATAGCCCCGAGAACGATGTTAGAAGGGTCTTTGGCCTTAGACCTAGTTTTTAGTTGTTGTTTTTATTTGTCTTTATTTTAGTAATAAAATTCTGTCTTTTATTTCTTGTTTTCACTTTTCTTTGTAATGCCTCTAGGATCCATTCTTCCTCCCTCCATGAGTTTCTAACTCTTTCCAAAGGGTGGGGGTGACGGATTTAGGGTGATGAGAAGAGAATAAAGTTATTATTTTAATTATTAGTATGTTTTGATTACTTGAGTTTATGTTAAATCATTTATCATGTAATGCTTTATAACTAATGTGATTTATTATAAGTTTCAGAATTCTCTAATCTAAATCCTAAATCTAAACCTCCACCCAACGGAATTCACATCTTTATTCTTGCTTTAGTTTTAATTGTCCTTGTTTCTTGCTTTAAATAATTAAAACCCAAAAATCTCAAAACCAAATTTATTCTTCTCCCTCTTCCTTTCCCTTAATCGAAATCACACAAATAACAAATCTCTCTCTCCTTGTGTTCGACCCGTACTTGCCACCGCTTCATCGCGGCCGTGCACTTGCGGTATAAATTTAATTCTCATCAAAGGCGGAGGAGAGGGAAAAGAGGGAGGAAGAGAGAAATAAGAGGGAGGCGGAGGAGAGGAAGAAGAGAGAGGAGGAAGAGAGGGAGAAGAGAGAGGAGGAAGAAAGGAAGAAGATGGAGGAGCAAGAGAAGAAGAAGAGGGAGGAGGATGAGAAGAAGAGGAGGGAGGAGGATGAGAGGAATAAGAGGGAGGAGGATGAGAAGAAGAGGATGGAGGAGGATGAGAGGAATAAGAGGGAGGAGGGAGGAGGATGAGAAGAAGAGGAGGGAGGAGGAAGAGAGAAAAAAGCGGAGGGAGGAAGAGAGGAAGAAGAGGGAGGAGGAAGAGAGGAAGAAAAGGGAGGAGGAAGAGAGGAAGAAGATGGAGGAGCAAGAGAAGAAGAAGAGGGAGGAGGATGAGAGGAATAAGAGGGAGGAGGAAGAGAAGAAGAGGAGGGAGGAGGATGAGAAGAAGAGGAGAGAGGAGGATGAGAGGAATAAGAGGGAGGAGGAAGAGAGGAAGAAGAGGGAGGAGGAAGAGAGGAAGATGAGGAAGGAGGAAGAGGGAGAGAAGAGGAAGGAGGATGAGAAGAAGAAGGAGGAAGATATGAGGAGACAGCAGGAAAGAAAGAGGAAGGCTGTGGTAGCGCTACCGCTTTTGCACCCTCAAAAAATGCGGAGCATTAAACCACGCTTGCGCACAGAACATATAGACGAAGCGCAAAGCAAATCTGGTCAAGATGAGGCACAGAATAATGCCGCAGAAAAACAAGAAGAAATAAAGGAGGCCGAAGAAGCCACCACAAAAACAAAAGGGGCCGAAGAAGCCAGTGAAGAAATATACGAGGCCGACGAAACAGCGAAAGATGAACTAGCCGCCCATGTTTCATCCACGAGGCCCGATGTGGATGCGACCGCCTTGAGAACGCTGACCAATGATGAGGTACGTCGTTTATTGAATGCAACGGCTCCCGAACGAGAAGCAAAAGATATCATCTGGAGGGGGGTTCTGAGCAATATCACCAGGGGTCATCATCGCACAACCATGCTGTTTGGCCGGCCACTGGACTCTGTTCGTTGCCCACGGACCTCGATCAGAGTTCATTCAGTACAACAGCCTCTCCCACACTCTTAAAAAAGGTGACAATCCTAACCGTTTTGTCGGAACTCATGAATGCACCGCGTCTAAGATAGCGGGATTCTGGCGAGGGTTGTTGAAGGTCGAGTGGCCGCTGAGAGTTGAGAGGAAGGGTAGCCAATGACAGCTACCGGGGAGTAACGACTGCGGGCCATACGTTTTGTACTGAATGAAGCGTTTGATGGAGAATGCTGATCCGACAAAGCCGAAGCAGAGCAAGGTTATTCACCGTTTTAGAGGCGATTTGGCCAATTTCTTACTCGAAGACTCTGGGATGTGCGATCAACAATAAACGCCCTGAAAATGTTTTAATTTACTTTGCACCATTGCGCACTCAACAATTTTTTTCCAAAGTTATACATGTATACATGTTAAAATTACATAGACTATTTGAATGATTTATCAATACAAGGACATTTGGTGTTGGGTTTTTATAAAATTATTTTCTTGTTTCCGGACATACATGATACGTAATCCGGACGGACATATAACGTAATCCGGACAGACCATTAGCGTAAATAAAACTTAATCCGGACATAATAAAACTTATTCCGGACAGAAATTAACGTAATCCGGACAGACAAACAATGTAATTCAGACAGCCTAAGTACGTCTTCCGGACATACTAGTCACTTAATCCGGACATAAATAAAACATAAACCGGACATTGATGAATCGTAATCCGGACGGACATATAACGTAATCCGGACATACTGGTAACTTAATCCGGACATAAATAAAACTTATTCCGGACAAAAATTAACGTAATCCGGACAGACAAAAAATGTAATTCGGACAACCTAAATACGTCTTCCGGACATACTGGTCACTTAATCCGGACATAAATAAAACGTAAACCGGACATACTGGTAACTTAATCCGGACATAAATAAAACTTATTCCGGACGAACATACAACGTAATCCGGACAGACAAACAATGTAATCATGACAGCCTAATTACGTATTCCGGACATACTGGTAACTTAATCCGGACATAAATAAAACGTAATCCGGACATTGATGAATCGTAATCCGGATGGACATATAACGTAATCCGGACATACTGGTAACTTAATCCGGACATAAATAAAACTTATTCCGGACGGACAAATAACGTAATCCGGACAGACAAACAATGTAATCCGGACGGCCTAATTACGTATTCCGGACATACTGGTCACTTAATCCGGACATAAATAAAACTTAATCCGGACATAAATAAAACTTATTCCGGACAGAAATTAACGTAATCCGGACAGACAAACAATGTAATTCGGACAGCCTAAGTACGTCTTCCGGACATACTGGTCACTTAATCCGGACATAAATAAAACATAAACCGGACATTGATGAATCGTAATCCGGACAGACATATAACGTAATCCGGACATACTGGTAACTTAATCCGGACATAAATAAAACTTATTCCGGACAGAAATTAACGTAATCCGGACAGACAAAAAATGTAATTCGGACAGACTAAATACGTCTTCCGGACATACTGGTCACTTAATCCGGACATAAATAAAACGTAAACCGGACATACTGGTAACTTAATCCGGACATAAATAAAACTTATTCCGGACGAACATACAACGTAATCCGGACAGACAAACAATGTAATCCGGACAGCCTAATTACGTATTCCGGACATACTGGTAACTTAATCCGGACATAAATAAAACGTAATCCGGACATTGATGAATCGTAATCCGGACGGACATATAACGTAATCCGGACATACTGGTAACTTAATCCGGACATAAATAAAACTTATTCCGGACGGACATATAACGTAATCCGGACAGACAAACAATGTAATCCGGACGACCTAATTACGTATTCCGGACATACTGGTCACTTAATCCGGACAAAAATAAAACTTAATCCGGGCATAAATAAAACTTATTCCGGACAGAAATTAACGTAATCCGGACAGACAAACAATGTAATTCGGACAGCCTAAGTACGTCTTCCGGACAGACTGGTCACTTAATCCGGACATAAATAAAACATAAACCAGACATTGATGAATTGTAATCCGGACAGACATATAACGTAATCAAGACAGACATACAACAAACCAAAATTACTTAAATATATTTGTCACCATCAGAAATTAATTCACAAACGAACAAGCAAAGAAAGGGTTGAATCTTATGCAATAATACGGACAGACATACAATGACTTTCAACAAAATTACATAGGAATAATTCCAACCAAGGACAAATACAATAATCAAGGAGGAACTCCCTCGTAATGCAAATTCATGTCCCAGTCATCGAAATCGTGATCCCCCGGTTTGGGTGTTGCATGGTGTAACGGGGGTAGAACCTTCTTCCTGATGATTTTCTTAACGTTACTTTTAATTATTTTCTCAGACAAAGAAATCCGTCGTTTGCTCGGCGGTCTGCCTTTCCGTCTTGTCTTATCCGGATTAAGAACATATGTACCATCGAACACAGGATCAGGTCGTTGCAAACGTTCCTTAAGCAACTCAAGTGCCTCTACCACCTCAAGATATCTGTCGTTTGAGTCGAAAGCGGCCTCGGCGATCCAAACCGCACGACCCATTATTTCGTCGTGGCGACGAAGCGCATTGTTCCCCGTTATGCCACTTTGATGGGGAAACTTGATTCCATAGCTCCTTCGGATCTCCTTCCTCCATCGGTGGACGATGTAAGACTCGGGGAGCAACGCGTTTGGACGTATTCGGGCAATAACAACATAAACGTGACAACATAGGATACCGACGTGATCAAACATTCTGTAATCGCATACCCACTTCTCATCTCTAATTTGCACTGTGAACCGTTTCGACAATGGGAGGATATGTGTCAATACATGTTCGGTCACGTTGAAGTGCAATGTGTCGTCCTCGTTGAACTCATCCATGATGTCGCAGTACATCATCTTCCCAATTTCTAACTGTACCTTCTTGAAGACACCCACCGTATACAACTCGCTCAATTGCCTCTCGAATGGATATTTCGAAATCAATTGCGGAGCCTTATGCTGACAATCGAAATCAGACTGAGCTTCCTTCTCATACTTGTGGCGTACTACGAGTTCGTATTGTTTCACGAACTGCTTAAGTGTCGTCCTTGATGTGAGGTACTTATCGAAGAAGGCGTTCATATCCTCACTTCTCTGGGTTGATGTCATTCCTGCGGAAAAACAATCCCGCCAAAATGCAGGTACCCAGTGCTCTCGAATTGCATAAATGGATCGGAGCCAATTATTGTCGTGGAACTCGAAATCATCTAGAAAACCCTGCCAATTCCGCTCGAATTCTGCCGGAGTCTTGGAATCGAATACACAGTTGTTGAGGTCAAACAACGTATGCTCCCGGTACTTCGTGGGCAGCTTCACAGGGGCCTTATTCATTATGTGCCATATACAAAATATGTGCCGCGCTTCAGGGAACACAGTCCTCACAGCCGCAGCTATGGCGCCACATTGGTCTGTTATGATCGCCGGGGGGCTTGTATCTGCACACAACGCGATCAAGATAAAAACATATGTTAATCCGGACAGAAATAACGTAAACCGGACAGACGTCAAAGGTAAACCGGACGAGCAAAAAACGTAAACCGGACAGACGTAAGGGATAAACCGGACGAGCAAAAGACGTAAACCGGACAGACGTAAAGGGCAACCGGACAGGCACATAACGTAAAACGGACAAAGCCGGACAAAATAAAACACGTACCGTTCATGCACGTCAACCATGTTTGGAACAACCAAATGTAATTTTGTGTCGTCTCGGAAGAGAGGAGTGCGCAACCGAGTAGGACGGACTGGTAGTGGTGATTTACCCCCACAAATGGGGCAAAAGGCATGTCATACTTGTTTGTTATGTATGTTGTGTCGAAACATATTGCATCTCCAAAGTAAGAGTAAGCAGCTCGAGAACGACTGTCGGCCAGAACACATTTCGTAGTCTGCCTTCGTCGTCCATATCCATTACGTAAAAGAAGCGGGAATCATTCTTCTGCATCCTGATGAAATGATCTTGGATAGCTTGCGCATCTCCTGGTCCCATTTTGAGGTTTCTAACCTCATTCACAACATTCCTGTGAAACATAATTTTTATGACAAAACTAAATGCGTAACTTCAACCAGGTTAAGTGGAGAATAAATTACCTTAGGTCCCGCTCGTTGAAAGACAATTTATCGTGACCTCCAGCTTCGACCACAAAAGATTGCATGGTCTTGGCGGCAGATATACCGGCAGCATCATTGCACGAAATGCGTGCTCTGGCGGACTCCGGGACGGATCGTTTTTGTCAGAGGAAGCGCATCTGGTCTTCCGACAGCATGGCGTGATTATGTTCGAGATCTACGTAGTTAATTACGTAGCCTCTGGATGGATTACCGGAGACCCTAATCCGAGCAGTGCATTCGACCCTACCGGATAACCTATGTTTCGGTCTACCTTCACCTTGGTTTCTGGGAGCATTACCCTCCTTTGAGCAAGTAAGAGTGGCCCGTATTACAACACCATGACCGTAATGAGATTGCCTTATCTTCACACCAAAACAACAGGAATCGGCGTATGAAACGTAAAATGCTTTGGCTTCTTCGAAGGAAGGAAAATTCATCATCACTTGAGGGACGTTGGAGGCATGAGCCGGCTGTGAAGACACATTTACGAGTGTCATTACAGTACAACAAAAATGGAGGAAGGAGAGAAGAAGGAATGGTTCGTAGGATCGGAATAACCTAGACACTCATATTTGTATCTCCGTGAAGCGCCAAAGAATAAGAAAGAAGACGGAGGACGTGCTGATTTGAAAAGCATTAAATGCGATGGTGGACGCATCGGGAAAATAAAACAACAGCAAAAAAATTCAGGAGTAAGTAGTACGTCTGTCCGGAATAAGTGTTCCAACTGTCCGGCATAAATAGTAACTGTGTCCGGAATAAGTTATGCGCTTGTCCAGAAACTAAAGAAAATGACTGATGTGTGTGTCCGGAAAAAAATGAATTTATTAATAAAGAGAATGGAAGAAATAGGAGGACGAATGTTGAGTAACTAGTCTTCAGTCTGTGTAGGAGCGCCAAAATGAAGTGAGTGATTTGAGACGCATTAATGAGGGATGGAGAAATTTGTACGAAACGAGGAATAAACTAAACAAAGAAATTGTTTCTGGGGAGAGTGCGCACTCAGCCGCGTCTGCTGACTGGGTTGCCCACATCAGCCAGTGTGCTGACTGGGTTAGCAGCGTCCACGCGAGCGTTCAACAAACATTTCCCTTCTCCTAAAGCAAAACACAAATTCTTGTTAATTTATGCAACTGTGACCGGAATGAAACATGTGTTTGTCCCCACAACTGCACCAGCAAGTAGCTACAAGACCTAGCGAGCTAGCGGTGATTCTTGACCGTTCCTGTCTAATGGGAAAATTGGTATCACACTAAGATCAATGATAACAGCAAAGTTAGTCGGTAACAGTCAGTTGCAATTGTTAATAATTAATTTTACAATATTACATCTTAAATTTACATATTATTTACGTTGTAAGACGCATTCACAACTACTTTTTTTACTATTATACTCTGTCTATGACAATACACACTCACTAGTTACACAACTACAAGATCTTCTCTTTGTAATAGTGAAGACTAACTCTTACTTGAGATGCACGAGATGGGAGATGCATGAGATGGTGATGAACAACCTATTTATAGTGTGAGATAGAAGTTTGTGGAGAAAGATGAAATTTCTAGAATTCTCCAAAGTAATAGAGAAAATAGAAATTTCTAAAGTATGATTAGGCTCATAATTAGTGAAGTAATTTATCTTGTTAAACTTGAATCTGAGTTGGTGTTGGATTATTAACGGGACATGATTTTCCGCCAACGTAAACGTTAATATTCAACATATCATCGAAATGATTCCATATGCAAATCCAATTGACTCCAATTTAAACTTTAGGTTCTTACCGAGCCTGATTAACCATCGTTAGTTAAAAAGACATGTGACCATAACAAACTTTAGTCCCAAGACATTATTTTACGTTTATATAAACTATAAACATCAGGAACTGAAGATGCAAATTAAAAAAAGAATTCAATAAATATTCTTTTACGTGCGTGGATACATAGTAATTCTCCGGTGAGCTCGGGTTCATTAGATCATTTTGTTAGCATAATCGTCATAGTCTTAATCTATCTTACAATTTAAGATGAATGATGGATATGGTATGTGCTTAAAATAGTTAGATTAAACCTCAGACTCACTGAAGAATTACTATGTGTGTGTGTATATATATACATATATCTATGTATGTGTATATATATAGAGAGAGAGGGGAAGGTTAGAATGTGCCATGGGCTCACTTTTGTTAAAATGAACCCCCAATGATCTAACCGATGATCTCAATCTGAAATGTTTGAGTCATTTACTTTAAGTAAGGGTATTCAAGTAATTTTACAAGTATCTCCAACTCATCTTCTTCTAAATTTTCTTCCACGAAACTCAATTTTCTATTTTTCTGCCCAAACTCAATATTTCATTCTTCTTCTTCCAAGAAAATCCGAATCTCCCACTTTCTCCCCCTCTACAATGGAACCCTTACCATCACCACCAACGAATGGCACACACTTTGGTGATCGTTACTTAACTTATTTGAGAGAAATTCAACTTTCCGATTGTGTGAACTTGTCATTTGATTCCTCAAACCAACTCTTTGTTGACGACATATCGAAGCTACAACCGTTGAAATCCGAACTCTGATGGAGAAAAATACGCTTATGAAACTACACATCATTTAGATTGTTTTGGTATACATATTTTAGGAAACTACTATCAATTTTTTTATAGAAGCGTACTTTGAATATGTGAGGATTTGTCTTATTTTTTTGACACATAAAATACACATGAGAATTTATCAATTTCTGATGTGATATTTTGAAGTTCTTTGTTGTTTTTTAATTTATAATAACATGTGGTATTAGTATCTGAAACTCTTTTCGAACCTATCCAAATAAAAATAAAAATATGTAAATTACATTAAAATATATCGATGTACGTAACAAAATTAATATTATGTTCATAACAGTAATATACTATTGTTACGTTCACAACTGTAACATAATATTGTTAGTCGTGATATAATGTAATTATTTGTTACAATATTCCTCAAATAATGGTGGATGACTACAACATGTGTAACATATATCGATGTTCGTAACAAAATTAGTATTGCGTTCACAATCGTAATATAATGTTGTTAGCCGTAATATGATGTTGTTAATCATAATATAACGTAATTATATTTTAACAATATTCCTCAAATAATGGTGGTTGACTGCAACATGTGTAACATGTATCGATGTCCGTAATAAAATTAATAATACGTTCATAATCGTAATGTAATGTAATTAGCAATAATATAACGTAATTATTACGATGAGAACAAAAAATTATGGATTTCATTGAATAAACACATCGTAAAAAAAGTAGATTTAAATTTGACAAACAAATACTTTGTCATTAACTTCACAAAAATCTGATACGGGGATTGTCAAGTAGAAACATACACACACACACATATATATACATACAACAAACTTTAATTATCTAATTTAGTGTACACCACAAATTTTAGAGATTAATTGCCAGACTCCCAAGTTGAGACGTTATTTTTTTCAAATAAAATTTGATTTAACACTTAGTAACGACGACAAGCTAATGTAATTAAGCTCGTCGATATCTAGGCACAATTATTATAAACCTTCATTATGGCTAATGGACCACGTAAATTGTAAATTAATCACACAATCACTCCATATTTGTAGTCGAATTCACTAATCTACATGTTGTTGCAACCATCTGGACTGTGAGAAAAATAGTATGAAGGCAGAGTTGCGGATGATGAGGTGGTCACACTACTAATGGATGATCATTCACTTGAAATCCATTGATCTCTTATGTCGCTGCCTCCTCCTCTACACCGCTAACACTGACGAGATCAGCCCAGTCGTATTTCTTCCTCAACGACATTGTCGATGCCATCGTGACCACCCCATCCCCCACCACTGTGATCCAATCATTGTCGTCTCCTTCCAACTTGACTTCTGTCACACCTAAACAACATAACAACACCACACTGCTCATGTTATTATTACATCAAACATGATTAATGGTTAAGTTGTACTAGTTGATCAATTCAAAGGTCGCGAACACTTGGACCAATATTTTTTTATTTTAACTAAGACCAATATCAATAGAAGTCGTGTTTTAAATACATGCAGAAAATTAAATAAGTTATCGTGCTTCGACTTTAACATAAACATAGGGAAGTAATTGAAATTGCATTTCTAAACTTCCTCTAGTTCCTACAAATCAATCATAAATTTAGTTTGCTTCCTTCGAAAGATAAATTGCTATAAAAATTTCATGGGGGCAATCGAAAGGCAATCTTTTGAGTACTATATTTGCTCGTAGTTGGCATAGGATTTGATATTTACCTATATTCCGACCATCCTCATTTGAGCCTTGCCCCCGACCAACCCAGCCACCACCAAGCCTTGCAGCCTCCGCCGACCCGATCCCTCCCCTCCTCCACCCATCCAGACCAGTCCTCCTCCGCCCTCCCAACACACTCTGTCTCCTCTCCAACCCCAAAAAACAACACATTCCCAATGTCGGAGCGGAGGGCAAGCAAGCGGATGTCGACGAGGTAGGGAATGTAGGTTTGGTTTGAGAGAAAATGTATAATGGGGTGAAGTGAGAGAGAATGTGAAACATGGGTTTGGTTTGAGAGAAAATGATTGATTTGATTTCCAATTTTATCATTTTGTGAGTAAAAATAAAAAAATCTCGTATCCACATTTGAATTTGATTTGGATGGTAGATGTTTAGGGGGCTTACTTAAGCTAAGTGAGTTCATGGCTCATTTTATATTTTTTGTATATATAATCATAAACATTAGTTATTGACTCTAGGTGTTATGAACAACTACTTCAAAATCTAAAAAAACTACACTATATGGTATCCTCTTGGGGTCTGTTTAGGTAAACCAAACTTGCGTCGTGACTCCCAGTCGCAGCTTCTTAGAGTCTGTTTGGCAATAATTTGTCTGATGGAGATTTTAGAGAGAAAAAAATGATTTTTCTTAAAATCTCCAAAAAGTAGATTTTTATGAAAATTGATTTTCATTTTTTTTGGTTATCTAGATTTCGTTTGTTTAAAGACTACTTAAACACCATTTTAACCTAAAATTGACCTTTTATCAAATATAACAACAATGATATAACAGTTTTTTGCGGTAATAAGGCTAAATATTTTTTTCCTTATATTTCTCTCATTATTTATTCTCGACACAAAAGATCAACAACTTTAGCACTTAATCATGACATCAACTTTAAAATCATGACATTAATATTTGAAATAATAGTTTTTTTATAAGAATGGTGAGGTCAAAAGAGTTAATTTAAGAGGTAACAATAAAAAGCCTCCATCTTTTTTTTGTTGGCAATTGTTTTTCAATTTTTCCATAGATTTCCAAAAATCAACTCAAAAAGTTATTACCAAATGGATCTTTATAGATTTTTTCCCCTCGTCCACATGCCATACGTCTGAGGTTGGCAAATAATTTGTCGAGACGTTAAAAAACATGCATATTAGGTTCTCCAACAACTCTTCTCGTCCAAATTTACCGCCTAGGAGGCCCCAACCCCAACCCCAACCCCAAAAAGCTATTTGAATATGCAATTTTGGGTCCGGGTCTTGATGTAATTTCTTCGTATTCTAGGGGGTGTTAGTGACGTGGAAAGCGACGGAAAGTGATTTTCGGAGTCAACCGGAAAGTAAAGGAAATCAGAATCCAGTGGAAAATAGTTTCCCTTTGACTGTTTTTTGTTGTTTGTGCATGCGTCGGGAAGTGATCTGGGGAAGGGAGATTTCTGTTGTTTGCTCATACTTATTATGTCCACTGCGACAGGTCGGTCGGGGGTCTCGCTCACCAGTGAGCGAGCGACGTTCCACCTCGCCTGTGAGGTGGCGGGGGTTGCAAGGGGGCAGCGCCCCCCTGAAAACCAAGCACAATGTAAAAAATTCAACAATTTGGATAAGGAAAACGGACGATCGAACAAGTTTCGGTCGACCGAAATGAGACTTCTCAGAGTGAACATAAACGGAAGACCAAACTACGTTTGATCACCCGAACAGATCATTCCGGTTACGAATTCGGTGGACCGAAATATGTTCGGTCGTCCGTTACAATCATTTTGGTGGACCGAATGTTTGACGGTCGACCGAAAAAATTCGATTTTCGTGACTCTCCGCGACGGAAAACTCAAAGAAATTCCCCCCCCCCCCCCCCCCCCCCCCCCCCCCCCCAATTCACGACATGCATGCAAACGAACCCTAGTTAAGTGGGGACCGGTGACTATTTTTATATTTCCTGGAGTCATACTTGATTAGTTGCGCATAAAACAAATAATCGAAGTAAAACAGACACGTTGTAGGCTTTAATAATTCATCTCTATCTATCTAGAAAAAGTATGCATGTGCACCAACAAACCGCACCAAGTACAGATATCTATATCTGGTAGACTGATAATGCTCCAAAATCCCAATGTGTAGATGGCACATGTTAATTTCCTTAATTTCCAAGCAACAGATCCTACCATATATAGGTCCACTACTGAACTTGATTGATAATCTACAGTAGGAGTTAAAAGAAAAATGATTACATAAGATTCTTGTGTCCCAGTTACCAACTTCTGGCAGTTTTTTAAAGACCATGAGAGTCACGTTTCAAAATCTGGGTGGTGAAGACATCAAGACAGACGTAGAAATTAGGGTCCTTATACACGGACGCGGGCGTCACGGACGCGCCTTACGTGGCTTCAAAAAGTGGATGAGTCAGCGTCTACTCGGATTGCCATGTCACGCTTTCCTTCCGAACGCGCCTCAAATTGTTTTAAATTTTTTTTGACGGTTTTCGAAGAAGGACGGTTCGTTTCCAGATTAGACAGCGGCAGACACCCTACGAACGACGGTTCGGATACCGAGGAAGATAACATATCCAGAACAAAAGGGAGACTCTCGCTTTCTTTCTTTCTTACCTGTGAACGTAGGAAGCGCACCTGTGAAGCATTCCCGACTTTCTTTCCCTGTGAAGCGCACCTTGTAAACGATAATGGAATCTTCAACTCCGGCCGTCGATATCGAACACGTCCCAGAACCGGTGGGTCTCTAATTTTTTCTTTCCGTGGGTCGTTATTTTTTTTGATGAACTTCCGTTTATTAAATTATTGGTTTTAGGGAACCACGTACTACTTCCGGGAATCACGATGCTCCTGGAAGGCCATCCGAAAGCAGTTTGACCGGATGAATAAGGTGGAGAAGGAGGCTTTCCGTAGCACCCCATTCGGTCACTTCCTAAACCTTCCTAACATTACGACGGACAACGAAATAGTCGGTTGGTTCGTCGAGCACTACGATACGGAGGAGGTGGGGCTGAGAATAGGATCAGGGGTAGTTCCCCTTACACCGGAAGACATCGCCCTAATTTTGGGGTTACGTACGCATGGGAAGGCCGTGGTGATGGAACCATTGCGCGTCCAGAAGCGAGACGGGGTGAACCTTGACAACACCCAACTTTTAGTTCATCTCATGGCAAACAGTACCATGGGCGAGACGGAGGAGTACGTTCGTCTCCTGATTTCTTTCATCTTCAACAATTTTTTGTTCTATGATGGAACGCTGCGACCGAAGGAATGGTTCATGCACCCTCTAAGGAACATCAAACGCCTAAGCAGCTACGCATGGGCAAGTGCAGTTCACAAAACCCTGGTTGGAGGCCTCGAGAAAGCAAGTTTAGAACTGCAGGAGAGGAAAAAGGCAGGGAATTTCATAATGCGGCAGGGGAACGTCGAAGGTTGTGTTGCCATACTACACGTAAGTTTTTGTTCCTGCTTCACACTTCCTCTCTTCCTCTTTTTTTGTTTTTGTTCTTTTCGGAAGACGATGTGTGTCTGTTCGGAATACGTTGTGAGTCTGTTCGGATTAAGTGGTGGGTCTGTTCGGATTAAGTGGTGGGTCCGTTCGGATTAAATGGTGGGTCTGTTCGGGTTAAGTGGTGGGTCTGTCGGGGTTAAGTGGTGGGTCTGTTCGGATTAAGTGGTGAGTCTGTTCGGAATAAGTGGTGCGTCTGTTCGGATTAAGTTGGGTGTCTGTTCGGATTAAGTGGTGCGTTTGTTCGGATTAAGTGGTGAGTCTGTTCGGATTAAGTGGTGCGTCTGTTCGGATTAAGTGGTGCGTCTGTTCGGATTAAGTGATGCGTCTGTTCGGATTAAGTGGTGCGTTTGTTCGGATTAAGTGGTGCGTTTGTTCGGGTGAGGTGGTGCGTCTGTTCGGATTAAGTGGTGGGTCTGTTCGGAATACGTTGTGAGTCTGTTCGGAATATGTTGTGAGTCTGTTCGGATTAAGTGGTGGGGCTGTTCGGAATATGTGGTGGGGTTGTTCGGATTAAGTGTTGGGTCTGTTCGGAATACATTGTGAGTCAGTTCGGAATACATTGTGAGTCTGTTCGAAATACATGGTGAGTCTGTTCGCATTAAGGGGTGGGTCTGTTCGGATTAAGTGGTGGGTCTGTTCGGAATAAGACGTGTGTCTGTTCGGAATAAGAAGTCCGTCTGTTCGGATTAAGTTGGGTGTCTGTTCGGTTTACGTTTAATGTATGTTCGGATTCAGTTGTCTTTCGAATATGAAGGTACGGTTGTATAGTAGTTCTCATTTTTTTTCCTTTCCATTTGAAGGTGTGGCTTTGTGAGAAATTTAAATTGGGGGAGCCCAGAACTGGAGTTTTCCCACGGATGAAAAGATGGACGGAGATGTTTGGGAAACGATTAACCCTGAGGAAATGGGAGGAACGTGGAATTACCTTACATCGAATTTACGACGGCACGTTCGACCTGATGGGGGCTCCATCAATGAGTGAAAGGGAGCTGCAACTTATTGGTCCTGTTCGAAAGAGCTCAACTTCAACCGTCAGTTTGCCAAGGCTCCAACTGGCAGACTGCAGCATTCCATGCGACCCGCTGCTCCAAGAATTGGAGCTGAGTGAGGTGAAGACAAAATGGCTGAGGGCCGAAGCTGCCCTTAAGAAGGCCACAGAACAGGTACACGGCCTCAGGGAAGAACTGAGGATTTCCCAGGAAGAGTGTGGGAGGCTCAGGAAAGATATTATATATCTTCGAGGGACAGGGACAACTGGAGTCCCTGGTGGGGAGAACGAGCGAGAGCAAGAGGAGGAGAATAGGAAGAAGAGGGAGGCGGAGGAAGAAGAGAATAGGAAGAGGAAGGAGGATGAAGAAGAAGAAGAAAAAAAGAGGAAGGAGGAGGAAGAAGAAAAGAGGAGGGAGGAGGAAGAAGAAAAGAGGAGGGAGGAGGAGGAAGAAGAAGAAAAGAGGAGGGAGGAGGAAGAAGAGGAGAAGAGGAGGGAGGAGGAGGAAGAAGAAAAGAGGAGGGACGAGGAAGAAGAAGAGAAGAAGAGGAAGGAGGAGGAGGAACGAGAAAAGAAGAAGAGGAAGGAGGAGGAGGAACGAGAAAAGAGGAAGAGGGAGGAGGAGGAATGTGAGAGAAAAAAGGAGGAGGAAAGGAAGAAGGAAGAAGAGGAGAAGAGGGAGGAGGAGAGGAAGATGGGAGAAAAGAGGAAAATGCTGGAGAAGGAGGAAGAGAAGAAGAAGAAGGAGAAGGAAGAAGAAAGAAAGGCCCAGATAGCAAACTGGGTCGCGAAAAGAAAACGCTCGACGGCCACCGTTGAGCAGCAGCTGAAGGAAGGCGAACATCTGGCCAAGAAGAATAAGAAGGAAGAAGAGCAAAAAAGAAAAGATAGAGCGGCTCAAAGGAGCCTGAAGAAAAAAAGGCCGGATGTTGACATGCCTGCATTGGGCACGTTGTCATTTGATGAGGTCAAAATGCTACTGAACCTGACCGAACCCAACAAGGACAATAGGGAGGTCATCTGGAGAGGCGATATGTGCAGTTTAAAACGCTCCGACCTGAAGGAGCTTATAACGCCTAGGATGGATATTAGCGATGAAACTATCGACGCTATGCTATCGGTGCTCGAAGAAAGACGCCACCCAGAAAAAGTTATATGCATATCCACATTCGAGTCTAGGCGAATTCTTGCAGGGCAAGGCAGAGAAGTTGATGATTTTATCCTCCCTAAAATCGTAGGTGCGTCTCCAACACAGACCGTGATCGCACAACCATGCTGGTCTTCAGGTCATTGGACACTGGTGGTTGTCTATGGCCCGTCCAAAGAGATTTTGGCATTCAACAGTCTCTCTAGGGAGCTAGGCGAAGGTGATGATCCGGAGCAGACTGTAGGCCAGCATGAATGTGCAGCAGCGGATGCGGCTGTATACTGGAGGGATCTACTCAAGGTCGACTGGCCCCTGAGAATCCTGAGGAAAGAGAGCCAACAACAACCACCGGGTAGCAACGATTGCGGCGCCTTCGTTTTATACTGGATAAGGTGCCTAATGTTGAATGTTGACCCTACGAAGGAGAAGGACCCCAATACCATCCACTCTATCAGGGGTGAATTGGCGGTCATGTTACTTAGGGATCGTCGGTCGTGTGTGCAGGTCTAAACAGACAAAAGATATTTTTAGTTTTGTTTATTTTTTGGTTTACATGTACAAAATGTTTACATATTCAGTTCACAAACTATTTACATGTAAAAATACAAACATTACCAATGTCATTCTTAAGCTAACTTTATTCCGAACAGACAGTCTTCTTATTCCAAACAGACCCAACACTTAATCCGAACAGACGCAACACTTAATCCGAACAGACGCAACACTTAATCCGAATAGACTCACAACTTATTCCGAACAAACGCAACATTTAATCCGAACAGGCTCACTACTTATTCCGAACACAGTCTTCTTATTCCGAACAGACCCAACACTTAATCCGAACAAACGCAACACTTAATCCGAACAGACGCAACACTTAATCCGAACAGACTCACTACTTATTCCGAACAAACGCAACATTTAATCCGAACAGGCTCACTACTTATTCCGAACACAGTCTTCTTATTCCGAACAGACCCAACACTTAATCCGAACAAACGCAACACTTAATCCGAACAGACGCAACACTTAATCCGAACAACCGCAACATTTAATCCGAACAGGCTCACAACTTATTCCGAACACAGTCTTCTTATTCCGAACAGACCCACCACTTATTCCGAACAGACCCAACACTTAATCCGAACAGACGCAACACTTAATCCGAACAGACGCAACACTTAATCCGAACAGACTCACAACTTATTCCGAACAAACGCAACATTTAATCCGAACAGGCTCACTACTTATTCCGAACACAGTCTTCTTATTCCGAACAGACCCAACACTTAATCCGAACAAACGCAACACTTAATCCGAACAGACGCAACACTTAATCCGAACAACCGCAACATTTAATCCGAACAGGCTCACAACTTATTCCGAACACAGTCTTCTTATTCCGAACAGACCCACCACTTATTCCGAACAGACCCAACACTTAATCCGAACAGACGCAACACTTAATCCGAACAGACTCACAACTTAATCCGAACAGGCTCACAACTTATTCCGAACAAACGCAACATTTAATCCGAACAGGCTCACTACTTATTCCGAACACAGTCTTCTTATTCCGAACAGACCCAACACTTAATCCGAACAAACGCAACACTTAATCCGAACAGACGCAACACTTAATCCGAACAACCGCAACATTTAATCCGAACAGGCTCACAACTTATTCCGAACACAGTCTTCTTATTCCGAACAGACCCACCACTTATTCCGAACAGACCCAACACTTAATCCGAACAGACGCAACACTTAATCCGAACAGACTCACAACTTAATCCGAACAGGCTCACAACTTATTCCGAACACAGTCTTCTTATTCCGAACAGACCCACCACTTATTCCGAACAGACGCAACACTTAATCCGAACAGACGCAACACTTAATCCGAACAGACTCACAACTTAATCCGAACAAACGCAACATTTAATCCGAACAGGCTCACTACTTATTCCGAACACAGTCTTCTTATTCCGAACAGACCCAACACTTAATCCGAACAGACTCACAACTTAATCCGAACAACAGCAACATTTAATCCGAACAGGCTCACAACTTATTCCGAACACAGTCTTCTATTTCCGAACAGACACAAGTAAATCTGAACTGAACTTGTATAACAACCATTTACAGATCACAACGTATCAACAATTACAAGTTTCTTGGTTTTACAAGAACGGGAAAAAACACAAAAATGTAAATTAAGGAGGAAATTCCTCGTAATACAAACTCATGTCCCAATCGGAGAAATCAGGATCCGCGGGTTTTGGTGCTACTTCGTGAAGCGGCGAAGTAACCTTCATCTTCCACTTTCCCTTCTCTTGTTGGGCGTGTTTTTTATGGCTCTTTTTAATTATCTTCTCAGCTAAAGACACTCGACGTCTAGTCGGCGGTCTTCCTATACGTCTGACCTTTTCCGGATTAAGGACCGATGTACCCGAAGACTCAGGTTCATCAGGTCGAACCAAGTTTGGTGTAGTGTGCATACGTGCCTTAAGCATTTCAATACAATGCACGGCCTCAATATACCTTTTGTGGGAGATGAAGGCTTCCTGTGCGATCCAAACGGCACGACCCATGATGTCGTCGTGACGACGTAGCGCATCCTTCGCCATTACACCATCGTCTGGGTACGTCTTATCTCGATAGCTCCTTCGAATATCCTTCCGCCATCGATTAAGGATGTAAGAGTGTGGAAGCAATGCATTAGGATTCAAGCGTGCAAGTACAACAAAAACGTGGCAGCATAGAAGCCCAACGTGCTGAAACATTCTGCAATCACATGTAAAATTCATGGATGTGTTTTGTACTAGGAAACGTTTCGACAGTAGCTGCTCACCAGCCAAAACACGTTCAGATACCTTGTACTGGAATGTTTCATTCGTATTGAACTCCTCCGTTATATCGCAGTATATCATCTTCCCAATTTGTAACTGCACTTTTTTGAAGACCCCTACGGTATACAACTCGCTCAACTGACTCTCGAAAGGATAAATTGAAACCAACTGGGGTTTTTTATGAAGACACTCAAATTCTGATTGAGCTTCCTTCTCGTACTTGTGGCGGAGCGCAAGTTCGTATTGTTGAACAAACTGCTTAAGGGTGGTCTTCGAAGTAAGATACTTGTCAAAGAAGGCGTTCATACTCTCGCTCCTCTGAGTAGATGCCATTCCCGCGAAAAAAAAATCACCAATAAATGCAGGGATCCACGACTCTCGGATTGCATAAATGGATTTGAGCCAGCTGTGGTTCTGCAGGTCAAAATCAAGAAGGAAACCCTGCCAATTACGATCAAATTCTGCTGGGGTTTTGGAATCATATACAATCAATTTCAGATCAAATAATATGTGATCCCGATACTGCGTCGGCAACTTCACGGGAGCTTTGTTCATTATGTGCCATATACAGAATCTGTGTCTTGAATCTGGGAAGACATTCCTTACAGCAGCAGTAATGGCACCACATTGATCTGTTATTATAGCTGGGGGGGTATATCTGCATAAGGGACCCAATTAGAAAGGAGTGAGACATTATTCCGAACAGACAGACTTCTTAATCCAAAACAGACAGTCTTCTTATTCTGAACAGACACAACACTTAATCCGAACAGTCAGGCCACTTATTCCGAACAGACACAACACTTAATCCGAACAGTCAGACTTCTTATTCCGAACAGACAGACTACTTATTCCGAACAGTCAGACTTCTTATTCCGAACAGACACAACAAGTTAATCCGAACAGTCAGACCACTTATTCCGAACAGACACAACACTTAATCCGAACAGTCAGACTTCTTATTCCGAACAGACACAACACTTATTCCGAGCAGACACAACACTTAATCCGAACAGACTCACAACTTATTCCGAACAGACACAACACTTAATCCGAACAGACACAACACTTAATCGGAACAGTCCGACCACTTATTCCGAACAGACACAACACTTAATCCGAACAGTCAAACTTCTTATTCCGAACAGACACAACACTTAATCCGAACAATCCGACTTCTTATTCCGAACAAACGCAACACTTAATCCGAACAGAGAGACTTCTTAATACGAACAGACAGACTTCTTATTCCGAACATACACTCTTCTTATTCCGAACAGACAGACTTTTTATTACGAATAGACAAACAAAAAAGAGGAAGATATGAAGAGGGAAGAAGGAAAAAAACTTACCGTTCATGCACGACAACCAGGTTTGGAACAACCATATGTAATTTTCAGTAGTCTCATAGGACAGCAAAGCGCAACCGAGCAAAACTGATTCGAAATAGTGATTGACTCCTACAAATGGGGCGAATGGCATGTCGTATTTGTTGGTAATGTAGGTTGTGTCGAAACATATTGCGTCTCCAAAGTATGAATATGCAGCTCTAGAACGACTGTCAGCCCAAAAAACGTTGCGTAGTCTTCCTTCGTCATCCATATCTATTACATAAAAAAACATGGAATCAATCTTCTGCATCCTAATGAAATAGTCCTGAAGAGCTTGTGCATCACCAGGTCCCATCTTCAAATTTCTGACTTGGTTTACAACATTCCTGCAAACAGGAACCAGTAAGACCAGGCGCAAAATGTTCAACTTCAATTATGTTAGACGGAAAGAACACAAACCTTAAATCCCTTTCGTTGAAAGTCAATTTGTCATAACCTCCAGCCTCGACCACAAGAGATTGCATGGTCTTAGCAGCCGATATCCCAGCTTCATCATTAACCGATATCCGTGCTACGACGGCCTCAGGGACGGTTCGTTTTTGCCTGAGAAATCGCATTTGCTCCGGGTCAAGCATGGGATGGTTATGGTTAAGATCCACAAAGTTAACGTTGTAACCCCTTGCTGTGTTTCCGGATACCCTTATCCGAGCAGTGCATTGTACTCTGCTGGATAACCTAAGCTTCAATTTTCCTTGCCCTTGGTCCGTTGGTGCGGTGCCCTCCTTGGAGCAAGTCAGCGTGGCCCGTATAACAACACCACGATCGTAATGAGATTGTCTTGTCTTAACGCCAAAACCACAATAATCGGCATAGGCCACGTAAAATGCTTTGGCTTCTTCGAAAGAGGGGAAAAACATCCCCTCATGGGGAACGTTTGATGGCTGCTCCACTAGGGAAGGCACGGGAACGATTTCCATTTGGGTACAGAGGAATGACCACAGAAGAGAAGGGAAGGAAAAGGAAGAGGCATCTTGAGATTGATAACAAGTCTTCTGTGCCGTGTAGGAGCGTCGAGCGCCAAAATGATGAAGGAAGAGAGTGATTTGAGTCGCATTAATGAGGGATGGAGGGAAGGATGGTGGAAATGATGACGGTACGAAAATAGAGGAATAAAAAAACAAAAAACTTTTCATATCCCATCGCGCCAACTAAGCAGCGTCTGCTAAGTGGACTGGCCACATCAGCGCGCGTCCCGGACGCGCGCGTCCACTAAACATTTTCCTAGAAATTAACTTCAATAGCATGACTATGTTTTTTCCTTTTTTGCGTGGGAGTGACAGCAGTATATATATGTGCAAAAGAACACAACGAATTAGGCTAATTGAGAAATAAGAGATATTTATTATAGATCATAAAACATGATCTCCGCGCATAACAGTAAAATACTCACATAACAGAAGCCGTAAAAGATGATCTCAATAAAACCTTCTCTTTCCTGCACCACGAGATTAACACCTCAAAATATACCTGGTTTATTATTTTAAAACTATCACACACAAAATTACTGTTTTAAAACTAGACTAGATTCTCCAATCCTGGAGAAAAAAAGATTCCTCACTTTTGTGAAAGGACATGATAACGTGGAATCTTCTTGTTGTAGCTGCGGCCATGCCCGATCCAAGACCTGTGTGGTTGCTAATTGCTAGAATGAAAGGCACGGTTTCTTGTCTATTGGCCGTCTTTTCTTTCTCTTTTTCATTTCCAGAAGAGGATAAAAAGTGTGTTGTCTATTATTGTCTTTTCTCGTGGCCACAATCAGTGCGGTTGTTCCATTATTATGGTGATTCTCCGTCTCTTTTCTAGACTCAGTATGGTCATCCATTTGAGAGGGTGGGTTGTTTCTGACTAAGGTGGTTCAAAAACTTCAAGCATCCAATTCATGGAACTTGATTTTCATGAATTGACTTTTCGAACTGATTTGAGTGATTGTTAGTATGAAAACTCTAATAATTATAGAATTCATCAAGTTCTATATTGACTTCTATTACTTTAAAAAATATAAGTATCCCGTGACTTCAAAAAATATACTTGTGATCGTCGAAAAACTTAGTCCGAGAAAACTCAAACTCATGTTTTCGAGAAAATGGAATCGCTATTAAAATATTATAGTAAAAAATCACGAAAAAACACCGGAAATAACGGTACAACCGAGAATGATCATTTTTTAAAAATATCTATGAACGGGGGTGAAAACGTCCAAAGATTCGAGTTCGAAGCTTTGATTATCATAGAAAGGTCACACCAGTTTCTCTCCTTGGGTTTTGGTTTTTCTCTCCTTGGGTTTTGGTTATCTTTTTAACGCGTTGTAAATCCAAGTTCTATAGTCTCGGTATAGTCTACAAAGCGAACATAAACAATGGTTAACTTTTTAAAAAAAAAAAAAGAGTCGAAGCAAAATAAGAAGAAAATATTGAAATAAATCTGAATGTGGACGCCAATTCGAAGGGGGGCCTCTTGCGCTCGTTGGCTTCACGTAGTAGTTGTGCGACCGGAGTGTGTGGGGTTGCTCGGAGTTGAGGGTTTTCGTCGATTGTGGAGGGTCAGAAGGCGTCGGACATCCAATGTCTGATCAGTCAATGCAGACAGTGAACGTTCGACGCTTCTGGCAGGCTTTTGGCGACCTTCTCGAAGGGTTTTTTTTGGGCTTATGGGATGCGTTGGAAAGAATTTTCAGTAGTGTAGAGTATGGTGGTGTTTATCGGGGCTTTGAGGGTCATTTAGGTGTTTCACTCTGGTTTAGTAAAGTTTGTTTTGCCAGGCCATAACTCTTGGAGGTTCGTGTGGATTTTGGTGGCATTTGGAAGTGGTTTGGTTGGGGTTTTGCTGGTCTGAAGTGGCTGTCCTCCTCATCGCGGGTGGAATCGGTTTTGGGATGTTTGAGGTGGTTAAAACTACTTTGATGAAAGTGGTCTTGGCATTAAGGAATTAAGGCAAAAAATTGTTTGATTGAGTTGATAAAATTCAAATCCAATCGGGTCAAAGTTTAAAACCCCTTCCTTACTTTCCAAAAAAGTTCTAAAGCCATTTTCAATAGAATTATTTCAAAAATTAACCTAATAGGCATGACCAATAAGAGCCCGGCTAATTGACGAAAAGACCTTGTTCTGATCCACCGGGAATCAATATCATAAAAGAACTTACAGTAAGCAAAATATCGGAGCATTAACTTTCAAAAAAGATGTAGGATCATCAATTTAAAACGTGCTCGACATGGATATTTAAAGGCTACGTGGTACGCGTAATGATGTGGAGATGTGTTGGAGGTTTTATCCATACTTGTCAGATACTACGATTCGATGTCTCCAAGAGTGATTATCTTGTAGGTCCCGAGCCACCTCATCATGATATTAATATTAGGAGAGATTTTTTTTTGTGAGTTGGTTTACTTTCCTCCTTCCAATCACATGAAAATGTTGCCAAATTTCAACACTAGCATGAACATTAGATTTTAAAAGGCATAGACACATCACACATGTTTAACGACAACAAGGTCGATCGACGATTTATTTAAAAAAACGACTAACAAACAAGCAACTTTCACAATTGTAGCATGATTGTCAAATGAAAAATGGATTCATATATATGGTATGTAGCAACTAGCAAGGCAACTATGTCTTCGATTGTGTGCTTGTTTGACATTTAATCAAGCTCCAAGGGATTGGGGCGCACACACGCACGGAGAAAAGAAAATATTTTTCCTTTAATCATATCATGTATAGAGAGAAAAAAACTTTTTCCTTTGATCATATCATTTTTCAAGTGTTTGTGTCATCTCAAAAAGGGAAGTATTTTTCTCTATTTTCTTTTGCAATCTTGAATGAGTATGAAATAATTTTCTCCTCTTTCTCATGTTACTCTTCAAATTTTATGAAAAATGAACAAAAATTAAGAATAATGAATAAACCTATCAAATATCTTAATAAATGAATATATTACATAAGACTTTTAAATAGAAAAGTTGAAAGTACCTTTGCGAAATAAAAACACAAATTTCATAATTACTATTAGATATTCATAATAATATATAACAAAATTATACAAAAAATAATTACCATCTTTTAATTACACTGCTCAACTTGACTAGCAAATATTTGTAATTCAGAAGATCGATCGTTATGTTAATTTGTCTTGCAATCGAACTCTGCAACTATATAGTATCACACAGTTCACAGTTGGGAAGAGCTGACTCATTCACTTATTTGGACCATCCATATATATGTGACTTGTTTTTACTTCAGTTCAATTTGATTATGATCGAACTTGAAAAATAACAAGGGGGATATTGGTTTACTTAAACTTTACCCTGCATGAGACGGATAGTACATATATTTTTTGTTTTTTGTTTTCCGGAAGGCTTTCTTTTTGCTTGGTTATAAATGCCGAAAGAAACAACACGGAAGGTGGAATCGCGGTTGGTGCTTTCTTACAGAGTTGATGTTTGAGCTACTTGATTTCGTCCGTATATCCAAACATGTTGGAAATGGACCTGCAGTTACCATCTCTTATCAATCAAATAGTGTGACATTTAACTTCCTCACGTCCGGTCTGTCGAGATTCGAGAATTATTGAGGCACACTAGTTCAACATACCGAACTTTGGCAATGAAAATGTTGTGTCTAAATTGTTATGTTAGATCTTGCAAGATATAAAATGAACTTGGCCCCACGTACAGTGCAGCTCGTTCATAGTGTGAAATCACAGCCTTATGTCTTGCAATCGAACTTCCAATGAGCATTAAAAAAAATCTCGAATATCTATTGTTAGGTCATTTCTAGTTTAAAATTGCATGTCACGGAGTAAGATGGATGCCAAAACTTCTGGGTCATAAAAAAACATAAACAATGAACTTTCTCGTCCACATCACGTCATATAACTAATTTTCGTACATTATTAATCCTTTTTATCAATAATGAGTCATGACCAACCTTCTTTGTTTTTTGATCTCCCAGCTACAAGTCTACGGTAAAAAGATCCAATAACAAAGGTATATGTATTGTTGGTCACTTGGGTGTATATAGTGTAAGTGACTTCATATGTATAACAAGCACTATCAAATCTTATTTATTTCATATTCGAGTCCTCTTAAGAGAGGTACAAGTGCGAAGTCGAAGAAGTAGCTCATCTGAAACAGGAAAACTAAATCTACTGCACAATTTGTATTAGTATTATATATTTTTTTCCCACGAATTACTTACCAGTACACTTGCGTGTTGGTACTTGGTAGTATTATTTTCTTGACAAGAAAATGTGTGTTGAGTTACGGTGCGGAACTCGTTAAGTAATATTAATCAGCAAGGCCGAATCCAGTTTTTCAGAAGTGGATCAATATGGGTTGACCCAGTCCGAGTCAAAGACCGAACCCAATTATATGGTGCCTGGTTTGAGCTTTAATTGGGTAAATGTGCTCAGCAGCCCATTCTTGTCGTTGACTCGAAAAGATAAATTGAAAACGCATATCAAGTTCAATCCATATATTGAAAAGATAGAGAAAACACCTTTTAGTTTTTTCTTTTCAAAAGATTACTCTATTTTTTGAAACTAGTGATATGCCACTAGGACCTGGATCCTCTCAAATTGAAGAAAATTTTGAGAGGTCAAATTCTACCTCAATTCTACTTCAATTGATCATGTCCATCCATTCCACCTCAATGGTGGATCTTTCATCTTTTCTTAGTGGAAAGATTGAATAGGTTTTGTTGAAAATTTTAGGGACTAAGAAGTAATTATCACCCACTAATCCGTGATTGCAACCTAACTAACACAAAAGGATGGAGAACTACGTAATTCCAAGTAGCAAAAAATGTACCAAATACCACGTATACGATAATTATAACTAAAGCATGATAATAGCACTCACTTAGCAAGACCCATTAGCTTGTCAAGCATATGCCTAGGCCTGCCAATTTGACACGGTACACGAAAACACGACACGAAAAATCTGTGTTTGGGTTTAAGGATTTCGTGTCGTGTTCGTGGTACATGAAAAACATTTCGCGTCGTTTTCGTGTCTTAATAGATACCACGATAATTACGTGTCTTAATAAATCTGTGTTTGGGTTTAAGGATTTCGCGTCGTGTACACGATAATTATATACGAAGCACCTTACCACCCAACAAATCCACGTTTGCTATAGATATGCCTTTTATATATTAATAGTTTCATTATGATCGGGAATCAAGTGTGGGACTTTTAGTCCCACATCGGCTGGACAAAAACTTTACCATCCATTCCAGCCTATATGAGCTAGCCATAGGCAGTAGTGGAGAAGCATTCTTGGGCATTAGTGCTTCTTAGTTTGAAGCTGGACCAAGTAGTAGTAATTAAGTGAATTTGTTTTAATACGAATTCAATACTTGATTATTATAATTAAATAAAAAATTTGTGTCCATTCGTGTCGTGTTGACACGAAATTGGATGGGTCGTGTTCGTGTATCAAGTATTGGTACACGAATTTATTTTGGGTCGTGTTCGTGTATGGTTATAGTGACTAGTACACACGAAAAAACACGACATGAAAGTATACGACACGACACGATTGCCAGGTCTACATATGCCCCAGTACAAATTTACTCTGGACTTCCAACTCATCCACTGTAATGTACAAAAATTGTGTAATGTACAATAACTGTGATGATGGTGCATGTCTTGACGACCGAACCACTCTTTTTTCTATTTTAGATTTACAAATTATTTTTGGGAATTACTATTCATCATCCGTAAATTATTTAAATCGTCTATGTTAATTACCATTTTTTCCTTCACATTTCATTTAATACACATTATGTCCAGTAAAAAATAATTAAAAAATCGGGGCATTTGCAAAAAAAACTCCCCGTTGGGGGGCCACCTGGGCCGGACGTCCTGGGGTTTTTTAATTTTTTTTGAATTTATATGGTGTGTTATTTCAAATTATTTAAGGTTTCGTTGCAAGATTTTCGTCGTGACGGGGCGGAAAAAACACAAATGTAAATAAACGGGTAAACAAATCAAGATCCGAAGTACAATAATAGAGTGTCGAAAAAAAAACGTCCGCAAAACGCGTTCCTTCTGCTAACTTGTGTCCCCTGCATGAGATGTTGTCTCCTGCCACCTCCACATTCCTACTCCGATTTTATTTTTCATGGTTATTTTTTATTGTAGTATGAAAAGAGGAAAGTCTATTGGGAGCAGAAAAAAATAAAAATGAGAGAATGACAAAATGGTAATTGGTGCGAACGATTTAAGTAATTTGTGAACGACGTTTAACGGTCCAGTTATCTTTTGGGAAGTTTTGCAGAGACAGTGGTTGCTTTGTGTTGTGTTTTAGATGTTGGAACAAGTGAGGTGAAGGGTTATTTTCTTTAGATGTTGAAAATACCCATGCATGATAAAAGTCATTGATATATTTTACATTTTTTGTGTTTTTAGTATAGAAGTTAATCATGTTAATCTTAACTATTTTTTATTTGTATTGGTTGTCATGATAAAAATAACGTCATCGTTATTGCATATTGCTTTTTATCCCTGAGGAACAAACCATTTTTTGTTTAAGTTCATATATGTGAGAACACAAACTATTTCTAATACTCAATTTATATTTTATATAGAACTCAAATCAATGTTTAAGTGTGAAATGAAATTTCAGAGAACCAACATTATGTAAGCTTAAAGGTCTTAGCTTTGTGTAAGTTAACAAGTCTCAAAGTGTAATTGAGATACCAAAGGATATTACAAATCGTTATTGGTGGAATTACATGTTTTTTTCTTTCTTTTGTGTTTAATTAGGTTGAAGGCTTGCAGCCGTGACTTAGTGAGTGTTAATTGCTTCGTACGCCTCACAATTTTCAATAAAACCTTTGCAATATTTCCATTAAGGATGTGCTTGTAACTAGACCGGGATGTGTTGGGCCGTGTCAGGCCGGAAATCCGGTCTGGCGTGCCGGCACGACATGACACGCCGGGTCAGTTCAGTCGATCTGGGTCGTGCCGAGTGACCCGACTCCCAAGTCTACTTGTAACGAGCATAAAATTAAAAGTAATAATTATGGAAGTGATCTTTCAGGGTAATAATTACTTTCTCCTAATTTTGGTATGTCAATGGATATTTTTCACATAGTAATAATCTTCAAAATTGACAAAACTTAACCCGACTTCATAAAATTAGTATAAATTGAATGAGATTTCATTTGTAGTCGTCCTACAATATATTTTCACCAAATATATGTATTACAAGTGAAAAAAGAAAAGAAAATTTTATAATCTTTTAGCTATTGCTAAAAATTCCCCTACTCTAATCTCCCTCTATTCCCAGCGCACCCCAAGTGAAGATGAAATACCAACCATTCAGTTGGATTTGATCGACAAGATTCGACAGTACACTACATATAGAAGTTCCATGTTTTTTTCCCGTTCACCGTTTCACATCACAACCTTGTTGATTTACTCTGCCCTAATGTCAAAGATTGAGTGAAACCTTAGAGGCTCTTAGCTATTAGACTGTGGTCCGTTTTCCCATCTCTTTTTTCTCTTTTGGCTATACAACATAACTATCATCTTTAAGTGTAAGTGATGACCTTACAAAGAGCAACGAAGTCATCTTGTGACAAATTTGCCTAAGGAAAACTAAACACTAAATAATGCTCACTTGCGCAAGTTATGGATAAGAGAATTTTAACCATAAGATCACAACCACGTGCATTTGTGGAAAGAACACTGCATTATAGATTTATTGTCATATTCATATAGGTTTGTAAATTATAGTCAAATCATTTTCGTCAAAAATAAATATAAAAATAATTTATAGTCAATCCTTCTTATAGAATTGTGTATAATTGTTTTGGCATAATTACTTTTCTCTCTCCAAAAGTGGCATGTTTTCGTCAATCATTTAATGGTCTCAGAGCTAAATACGTCTTCCTGAACCAACCACCAACTATTGCTGTGTAAAGGTCTCATACTCTAACTGCTTTGGGGCAATTGGTCTCTTGTTTGAACTTCAGTTTTAAGGCTCAATTTGAAATAGTATTGTCGTTCAACTACTACGGTTGACCTTAAATTAATTTTGAATTGAAATTAGACCATCCACCCAATTTTGTTTATAGTATTCAGGAACTGACAATATTTCCTTATACTTTCTTAATAAAATTACCAAGTTGGAAATTATTGCATAAAAAACCCTGCTTGAACTCCAGGCTCGAGTGAGTAATTTTATTTAGTAATATAATCAGATAAAATTATTATTCAAGTTCACGTAGTCCACTTGTATGTGTTACATTAACAACGTGATTTGTTCCGTTTTATTTTCTGTTCATATGCATAATGTGTATGTTACTCCATATTAATCCATTGTGCACGTTTTCTGCAAAGCACACAGAATGTGATCTCACACCAATCGATCGTCAATTCATAAGAGCATTCTTTCTTTTCCTTTTTTTGATAAGCTTCCATAAGGCATTTTTTATAAAGGAATTTATTGACTTTTGTTCCTTCGTTGGAACAATTTTCTACTTTTCTCTGTTAATCTGTTAGTGGCATAATTAGTGCTAATTCTACTAAAAGACCTATGGAAAGAAAATAAAAAAGGTAAGGTTTTATCCACAGGATGATCGGACAAAAACAGAAATAAACCAATATTTCTTCAGAAAGAATTTTTTATCCACTCATAATGAATTCTGCTTATTGTTGAGTCTCATCATTTGATCTTATACCAGTTTGGCTAGCCCTAGTTGGATCAGATAAAACAATAGTTACAACATACAGTTTGCAAAAAATTAAAAACCTACGAACTATATATATATATACACACACACCATTTGCAGTTAATTTGTTTTGGTTCACAACTATCAGTTAAACTTAGAATCTCTAACTCTCCCGAACATTAAAAGTGACTATCGAGATTCAATCTCTGGTCTTGACAATCTCAAGATAAGATATCTTAAGATAAGGAACTGAGCTAATATCATTCATTCATCCATTCATTTCCCCACACAACAATAAAATGAAGTTGAAACAAAAACGTTATAGATATTGATGAAATTAAGCTGAAGCTTGATTGATATACACAAATATACTTCTCTGTTTGTTTGTTTCATATATCTATCTATATAACACTATATATGTATTGTTTTTCCTCACCCAGCTGTGCTACAAACCAAAATTAAACTTATCTTTTGAAGGGGTTAGAAGGGGTAATCTTGATGACAAGCCCTGGGAAAACATCGTCGGGGTCGTGAATGTGAGGGTTACGCTCCACGATGAAAGGATCACCACACTTGTCGCTTATCGTGTGAAGCGTTTCTCCTTCCCCAACAACATAAATCTCGTCGCACGGTCGGGCCATCAGTTTGTCCCCACGCACGGTTTCCACCTCGAACGAGCCGTTCTCTTGGCTGAGGGAGCTCACAAATAAGATGACTAGAAGCAAGAGAGCGCAATACCACGAGGTTGTGTTGGCGACGGTGACGACGGTGTCGAGGAAAGGCCTGCTCTCTCCTACACTCCTTGCCATGGTTAATTTGATGCGGATGGTTGGTGTTTTGGGTGAGTACGTTAATTATATATTTGGAGGGTTTTATAGAGAGTTGGGGTGTTGGGGATGTGGTGGTGGTTGTGACGGTTTTGAATTTGGCACATGAAGTCATAGTACAGTGGTTTTGGCATATAAAATAGTTACATAGTATAGTGGTTTTGGCATGATGGAGAGGTTTCACATAATTGCTTGCCCAAATGAAACTCCTTTCATGTGTGTGGGGCTTCGGCGTGCTTAGCAATGGAGTCAATGGGAAGTTTTTCGGACCAATTCAATTAATAAACCTAATTAAACTGTGGATTTTCGCATAAACCCTTCATTTTTTGGGTATTATAGAGTGTTTCCTCATAAATAGATCCCTTAATCATTTGCCAAATACATTATACACAACTCCTATATATCTTTACACCCTCAAAAATGCATTTCTTCGGATATATATATATATATATATATATATATTGTTTTCTATAATCTTAAATATCTTCACACACATCATGGTAATTTATCAATATTTTTCGAGTCAGAATTCTCATGCAACTCGTTTCCTCTGGTAGTCTCATATATCCTGAGGGTAGATGTGTATGCATGGTATGTAAAAATATCTTGATGAAAGTGCTGAAATTAATAGATCAATTAGGAGGGTTTCGAGTGCAAAAGAGTACCCTATTGGGCTATTTTCCATCCATTGACGTGGACATGGGGATGGGCGTGATGGGTAGTTTGGGAAAGGAAGAAAATGAGGGGATTATTTTGGACCTGTTCCGTGTGGTAGTGATGGGGAATTCTCTAGGTTTGTTGTGCTTTCATCACCAACACCACCCAAACCACAAACTCTTTGCCGCCCTCTCCTCTTCTCTGTAACCATTGGTTTTATCAAGTGGAGTTTATGGGACGTGATTAGATCATAAAGTGATATATTTATGAGTTAAATAATGGCTGGGGGGGGGGGGGGGGGGGGGGGGGGTTAGATTGTTAACCTTTGGTATTCTGCCGTGTTGATACGGCCTATCAGACAATTTGTGACATTATTAGAGTAAACTGGGTCATGAACTTTCTGTATCTTTTCTTTTTTCCATTCCAGTTTTCTCTCTTTCCAATCTAATTTTTTTCTGGTTCCAACACTATTGACCTCTTACCCGTAACATATATCTTTCCTCCACAAAATCTTTTATTTCCACTAACTTTTATTTTATTCCAAAATCAATTATATTTACCCAAAACATTAATAATTCAAACAATATATATATATATTACCACATAATAATAATTATTATTATTAATAAAAGCAATACGAGGTTAATAATTTTTGTAGGGGTAAAACATGTAATGAGAGATTTGTTAAGTCTATGAGTTTGATTAGGAGTACGGGGCGGTGAGGGGCAGTCCCCCCCTTCACTATATAATAGTGGAGCTCTCTTTGCTCACTCGGTTTGTGGATGTTTTTTTTTGTTTTGACACTCTATTATTGTATTCTGGATATTGATCTGTTTACCCGTTCTTAGTGATTATTTTTAAGAAAAAAACATTACCTAAATTTCATTAAAATAAAAATATCAATTAAATACCCAATTATTTACAAAATAATACACCCAAATCATTTAACCTAATTATATACACAACCAAAAATATTACAACAAACAAATTTTTTTTTGAACCAACATGGACTCACCTGCACGACCCGGTCGTCCCGACGGTGAGGGACGACAACCCGGTTGTCTGGGGCCTCGTGGGTCATCCACGACCCGTTAACAATGCTCATGGTTTTTTTTTAAAGTGAAGTTGTGAAATTTTGGTGTGTGTAATTCTATTTTGGAAAATGTTATTTAATATATGATCGGGTCTTTTGGTATTGTAGATGGTGTTCGATTTGTGATCTAAATCATATCAAGGACTTCTTTGATTTGTGCTTCTGTATTTGACAATCTGCATCCTCTATACATAGATTGAAAAATAAAAGAGAGATCTAAAATACGTTTCAAAACAAAATTTATACGTCGGAAGTGCCCTTAGCAATGTCGTGAGTTCTCAACATTGAGTAACATAATGGTAGGTAGCTTCATTGTATTTGTACTAATCCATTTTTGGGCTGAACCATTATATTCTGATGCCGGCAACCTTGTGAATTAGAGTTGAAAGCCTCTCTCTTTATTTCCATTATATTTTTTGAACGGTCTTCAATTATTTGGTTCCATTATTATTCCAAATGTATGGCCAGCACAAAGCAAAAGCATCGGTAGTTATCCATGCAATTCTTCCCAGTCATACATCATATTATGTAACATCCCGAAACAACAGAAATTTAAAAATTATCATCAAGACAACATGGATCAATAATCAAAAGACATGATTGTTACTTCTCATAAAACTTACAAGCGGTGTACCAAATTACATCAGAGTTTGTCAAAAACTACATGATTACATCAGATAAAACAAATAAGATACAAGTAATCATGTCGACCTCAGTGGTCCGAACGAGATGATCTGATCCCAAAATGCGAGCACCCGCTGATCACCACCCAACTGGACCTACTGCGGTCCTGAAATAAAACATGCAACAACAATGCCTGAGTTTCCATAAGGAAATCCCGTATGTCAAGCTCACTTATATGCATGTAGTAGTACAAATGAACCTATCATACTAGTAGCATGTCATGTCATCAACAGTAACGAAAACAGTTCCCCCGAAAGGTAACACAGAACATCAGTCCGACAATCATCATCAGGTCTCCCAAGGAGACCTACCATATGCATATACGGTCTAGCGGAACAAGACGTGTCGCTCCCTACACGCGGCTATACTAATCATGGGGTTCGGCAATGAGCATCCACCAGGTCTGTGCCATAAGAAACAGATCTGTAACTTCGTGGTCGAAAACACACCAACGGAGTCGTTGCTCGGTCAGTCTATCAATCATCATCTCAGTAGGTGCCCAACTGAGGAAAACATAGCCGGAACTGTAGGATTTCATGTTTAATTATACATATATATTTTTCGAATTTTTATGTATAATAAGGATCAATTTTCAATTTTCTAGAATCTATTGCATGCATCGGTTTGTTTTAACAAACTAGTTTCAAAAACTCTATTAAAACAAACATGAAGGAGCTCCGAAATTCATACCTAGAAGTTCTCTAAAACTTCTCGAAGATTCGGAGACGGTTGGGATGCTCCTCGCTGCGCCGGATGCCTCCGAGTATTCACCAAACTCTAAACAAGATCGGAGAGAGGGAAGCTAGTCTCTCAATCTCCGATTGGGTTTAGAATCTAATTACTAACCCCTCTTTAGTTCCCTTTAGAAGATGGACTCTGAAGAACTAAAACTAAACTTAAGAATTAAGGAATTTTCGTGGAGAATTATGGAGAGAGATTTTGCATAAGAAAAATAATGAATTAATTAAGGAGGTAATGAGATAACCTTGTATTTATAGGTTATCTCCAAATTACCTATTCATGTGCAACCTCTTGCCCATGATCCCATGCAAAATTCCATCTAACCATCCATTATTTATTAATAAATAATATTAACCACGAATTAAATCAATTATGGACCAATTCCATGCATGATCTAATTAATTCTTAAATTAATTCTGCAGAAAACCGTCTGGACCGGTCGACCGGTACTGTTCATCGGTCGACCGGTACTGTTCATCATGGACCGGTTACTGTTCATCGGTCGACCGGTTACTGTTCATCGGTCGACCGGGTACTGTTCATCAGTTGACCAGTACTATTCATCGGTTGACTTTTGCACAGTACTGCAGACTGGTCAAATTTTGGTTTAACCCCTACAAAATTTGACATTTCGGGATTAGTAGTAAATTCACAACTTATGTAACATATTATCCTATGTAATGTCAACTCATTACACCCCATAATATTTACATCACATATGAATTTAATTTAGATTCTAATTATGTTATTAATCACAACATAATCTTGATTTTGCTTGTTCACCCCATGTGTCATATTTTCTACATGAAACCCGACACATCCTTATGAACTCAAAATCCCCATTTCTTGTTTCCCAGTTTTGTGGTGTGACCTATGGGAGGATATAGACTAAGTTGGCAGTGATATTAAGAGCTTAATATCACAAGCTATAAGCGGTATCTAGCTACACATTATAGCTCCTAATTAGTTAGATGTCTTAATTCCACTCGAACCAAAACACGATCCATTTAGTGATGGAGTGCACCACTTGTGTCCGTCCCTTGCCTCATGATATTAAGAATACACACAAAGTAGTATTGTGTCATCTTTGTATTAGTATTCATTTCTTGATCTCTTTAAGCTAGTTATAAATATGTGACTTAACTCAAATCACATTGTGCACATTATAACTTTGCTTTATCAAGGGGCCCACTAATATCATCACTCAATTAAGAGGGGCAATGATAATCTTTTGACTAACTATCTTCTCCAACGAAAGTTATACTTAACCAACCGATGCCTTTACACTACACTGATCGATAGTTCAAGACACTGATCTAATTAAGTATTCCTTAAGTGATCAGATATAAGTCTCATATCAAAGGACCAAAGACACAGTAAAATATTAATGACACAGAAACACATTTCTATAATATTTTACTTATTAGGTCTATTCAGTATACAAAAGTAATATTTTCCTCTTTTGCATACCCGTGTCGTCACTCACTTGTAGAGCTACAATGATCTATGACCAACACGACAATCTTAACTCGGTAATTAATGTTCCATGTTAATTACCATGATTGCGAATATCTTTTGTTTTATGCAAACCAATATCTTTTAGAGCTCTACGGTTAAGGACCAAGAGCCTCTTCCTTAACACTTCTAAAAGACGAATAACATAAACAAGGAACAAAATGATTTCTCATTCAATTCATAATAATTGGCATTTAAAAGTAAAACTTTTAGAACACATTCCCTTCAATCTCCCACTTGTTATTAAAGTTTTCTTTCTCATACATACTCAATGCATAAAACAATAATAACCAGGGTAACCTTCCCAAATCACCTATCAAGCCAATCCACATGGACCCTCGGATACATGGACTCGAAATATATTTCGTCTCTTAGCTTGGTATGAAGGTTTGTTGAATGGATCAGTTGTGCCACTGTTGTGTCCACCTATTTATTTATTTTGTCTTTCGTTGGTGGTTGAGTTAGCTGTAGTGATATTACTCCTAACTACACTAGCTCATACCTCCACCTTCGATAATGATGACGCATCATCACTCCAACCTCTTATTGTCTAGAATTCCTATAAGAATTGCATCAAAACAACCCTCGGCTATTTTCTCCTTTGTCTTCCATAAACAAGAACCTTATCTTTAGTCCGGTTAAGGTACTTCAGAATATTCTTGACCACAATCCTACGATTAGGACTTGCGTTGGATTGGTGACCACTTGTCACGTTTAGAGCATACGAGATATTGAGCCTTGTGCAAGTCATTGTGTACATGGTCCTTCCTTTTGCCGAAGCATAAGGGATACCTTCATGTACTCCAAGTCTTTGTGTGATTGAGCACATTGAGACTTCTTGAGTTGCACACCTATACTCATACTTATTGGCATATTGTCCATATCGGAATTGTTCACCCTGAACATTTCAAAGACCTTGTCAATGTATGCACGTTGACTGAGTATCCCTCGATCAATTGCTCGCACAACATCATACATTGGGATCCACGATCCCTCAGGCCTGCTACTCTACAATGAGTTAATCAATCCATCACATCAAGTCATGATCCATATACGGAGGTGACACGTCCCGAACACCCACACTCTTCCACACGGCGGTCCCTGGCCAGGCACGCGTCCGCGCCCACCGTCACCTCCCGGCTCACGCACAAAGCGAGGACACAGGTTTTCGTGGACAGAGTTGGCATCCTAAAAAGGACCGGGAATTCAGTTTTGTGCACAAACGGTCGACCGAAAGAGGTGATCCGGTCGACCGTTCCCAAAAAGGTTCGGTCGACCGAAAATCTGCAACGGTTGAACTCTCTACGCAAAACCTAAGTCCCAACGGTCGAACAATAGTCTAAAACTGGTCGACCGATACGAAGTCAAAATACGAAGTCTGGTCAACATCAATTCCATACTACCGGTCGACCGACTCAGGGGTCTCAGTCGACCGAAAACTACCAGGGCATCCTAGCAGTTCTAAGTCATAAACGGTCGAACACATATACAGAAACGGTCGAACAAGCATGCATAAAAAACCAGTACACTTAAGTTCTGGTCGAACGAACACAAGGAACCGGTCGACCGAAACACAACATGCAATCCCGACCCACCAGCACAATGCACTACCGGTCGACCGCCACAAGGCATCGTTCGACCGGTGATGGTTAAAGTCAGGCAAAATACACTACATCGATCGATCGTCCGAAGGGACCCGGTCGACCGTTGGTCGTTTGCAACCTTGCACCAACCAATGATTTACGTCGTTCTCGTTGCCGGAGAGGTCTCCGACCTCCCCCGTCCGACCAACCCATCCCTCACACGAGGGTGAACAACAAACCACACTAAGAAGCCGACATACCTCAAGAAAACGACGAAACCGCCGGAGCCTCGCTCGCGCAACGTCACCTCCGCAACCTTCTCGTGCGTCCACCTCCGCACGCCTCACGCCGGAACCGCACGAGCACGCTCGTCATCGACCACCAAAGCTCGATAAACTGAGGGAGAGGGAGAGAACGAAATCAAAGAGAAAAGTGAGAGAGTGAGAGAGAGGTTTTCCAGCTTTTAAACCCTACACTCATATCCCCACCAACAGTAACTCGCCTTCCTACCCCCTCACCCATCACAACCCACTGTTGATCTTTCATTCCCCATGCTAACCTCCTTCTCTAATCACCATTGGCACTAAATGGGTCTAGGGACATAACATATTCAACTCGATCTGCAATATTATTTCGCTGGTGGAAGCAGAACACATCTTGATACTTAGCTTTCCGACCTCTCGACAGATCCGTCGCAATCATATATGTCAACAAATTAATAGAACTTGTGTCTTGTGACATCATTGTGTAATACGTGCTTTTCAACCACGGTGGACCTTTTCCCCGGAGCAAGTACGAGTCTGGAGGGCTTGAAGTCTTGAACCAAGTCAGAGACAACACAGAAACAGGCACTTCGACATGGCAGCTCGGGGTTGCTTAATTATAGTCAACTCAACAGTTTGCTGATATATCAGCAACGTAGTGCAATTCTTGAAAAGTTGTTGACCTGATCAAGCGTCATAGAATGAGTCCAATATGATCACCATTTTTGGTTGTTTGGTATGACATTGGTTACTGGCGATATATTCACAATTACTCGAATGTCAATTGGTTGATGTATTGTTAGTAGTAATTATGACCACCAAATACAGACGATTGAAGATTCTTCTAGGATTATTAGCCCAGTCCGTGTTAGCAGAAGAGATGTGGTGTTCTGGTATTAAAACTACGATTTGTCATGTTACAATTTGGAACTTAACGAAGTGAGATGTTGGGTTTCTATTGAAATTTCGTTAATTTGGAAGAAATATATGTTTGCGTATTCATCATGACCACGTCTAATTTCAGGTACTTACCAAAATATGATCAAGAGACCATGACACCGCAGGGGTCATGCAAATACATAGGCCCTGAGGCAAATCAACAAGCCAGCAAAACCCGAAAAAACTATCATCTCGCGCAGAGAAGTTCATTTTCTTGCTGCCTTCCGGGCACAAGAAGGCAAGCCAACCCTACCACCAATACCAGACTAACTGATCGACGCTTTGAAGGTATGTTTGACATTATTTCGTGAAATTGAAGGATACAATTGACAGTAGAGTTCACATCGAAGAGTATCAATTGAAACAGTATAAATTTAAGGGTGTTGATGCAAATGCAACCAAAATGGATCCAAAAGACCCAAAAGGCTTTAAGGAAAACTCCCAAAAGACCAAGAACGAGAATGATGATATCAAACTAAACCCGGCCCAAAGAGCCCACGTGACTGCCTCTTTTTATAGCCCATTAGTATGTATCATCAGTGTTTTGTCTCAGGCCCATTGCTCAGTAGATGTGTTCCGTTCAGGTCCATTGCCCATTACCTTCACTGTCTTTTTTTTCTTTGAAAGCAAATATTTTTTTGTTTATTAATCGGTGAACGTCAACACATAAGCCATAATTACAATACGCCGAAATTTTATGTCATACAAGTCTTACAAAGTATATCTGCCTAGGAAACAATTAAGAATCAATAGCGATACGGATCGTATCTAGTGCTTCATTAAAGGTTGGGTTGGGAGGTCGGTCATTCCGGTGCATTGAGATCTGGAGTGAGGCGTTAAAGTAGAGGTCTCGTATCATGAAATAACGGGAGGGGTGATACATAGATATGTGTCCAAAGTAGTTATTTTTAAAGTAACGATAAAACCAAACACAAAAACAACAAAATAAGATTGTTGTGATTTGATCATTGATCTTGATTATCTCAAGTCAGGAGATCTCCCCACTAAATTAAAACCCCATTTGGTCAGATCACATAAAAATAAGGTTGTTAGTTTTTGGTCGCGCAAACTAATTCACTTGAGACTCACTCAACAGTTCAGCTTGATTGTTAATGATGAGTTAAGCACGAGCCAAAAAATCCGCTCTGGAAAATAAATGAGTCGAGTTGAGTGAACCTTGCTCACTCGACTCGGTTGCTCGTACATACACATACGAGCATACATCCCTTTACATACACGACATATACATTGCAAATATACATTTATTCACTTTATATTGTCTTGTTTTGTCGTTAAGGCCACAAGTTTGAAACCTAATAGGACTTGAACCTTTTTTTAGATTATATATTAAGTCCAAAAACTAAGAGACGTCAGAGATCAAACCCACGACCTGGGGACCATACATCACCCACTCACCCAATGAATCAATCTCAAGATTCTATTGTAAAGAAAAACCATTAAAAATATATCAACAATCTAAATGTGTTGAACATGTAGTTCCACGTCAAAGAATCTAAATCTTACCTTCCACCACAACCTATATAAGGAATCTTTATTCCCAAATTACCAATATTATGCATCAGTGCATGACTGCCCTATTTTGTGGTGGTTGTGTGTTATACGATAAAAATTGAGTTTTTATCGGACAAATGCTTTTATTGGTCATTGGTTCATTAGTTAAGTATTTGACTATGAATTAAAATAATCTTCGTGTAGCAAGCCAACGAGCTGAGCAAACTTATGAACAAACCAGTCGAGTCAAAGACTCACGAGCAAATAGTCAGCCGAACACAAGCACAAATTTTGAGCTCAAACCGAACACCAAGTAAACCAAAAGCATGCCAATAAACAAACTAGCTGAGTTCGAGCTACCCCGTTCGTTCAAACTTAGCTTGTTTACAACCCTCTACATAAAAGGTTGATGTCTCCCGAAAAATGTTGAATTAAATGGAAATTTCAATTAACTTGTATGTAGCGCAGGGATAAAAAATTATTTAATCATCGTCTAGCCATGATTTGGTGGCGATGGAATGAATAACCCAACCCTTGAAGAGAGAATCCCATCATAAATCAGAAGTGAGAAGCACATACGATACGATACGATACGATACGATACGATACCAAAATCAATCTCCCAACCCAACCAACTGAGAACAGATCATTCCCAAACCTCTCCCAAAACCCAAATCCCTCCTCTCCCCCAACCTATAAATACCCCATCGGCGGGAACAAACCAAAATCCCAATTAGGGTTTCCTCGGATGGACGTGGACTTGATGGAGCAGAGAGGCAACAAGCGGTTCCACCACCGGCCGTCCGGGTCCCACCCGACCTCCGGCGGCGCCCGCGTCTGCACCTTCTGGCTGGAGGGCCGCTGCAACCGCAACCCCTGCAACTACCTCCACCAGGCCCCCGACCACGCCCCCTCACATGACGCCGCCTCCAAGCGGGCCTTAGTCTGGAAGAACCCTAACCCCAACAACCCCCCCGCCCCGTCCCGCTGGGGCAACAAGGCCTACGACGCCCCGCCCGGTCGCCCCCCTCTCCGCGGTGGCCCCCCCGGGGGCAAGAAGGAAGGCCTCTGCAAGTTCTTCGCCGATGGGGTTTCCTGTAGGTTCGGGGACCGGTGTCGTTTCTTGCATTCCTGGTCCGATGGGGAGGATTTCTCGCTCTTGACGCCGCTCCAGGGCCACAACAAGGTTTCCTCTTTGATCTTTTTTGTTTCGAGAAAGTTTGTGGTCTTATTGTGGTTTCGGCAGGTTGTCACTGGGATTGCTCTCCCGTCCGGGTCGGATAAGCTTTACTCAGGGAGTAAGGACTCGTCCGTTAAGGTCTGGGATTGCCAGACTGGGAAGGTATTTTTTTCAATGTTCTTCGCTGTGTTTGGATCTTTTTAGGTTTTAATGTCGGTGAGTTGTGACAGTTTGTGTCTTGCAGTGTGCCGGTGATTTCAATTTGGGGTGTGAAGTTGGGTGCTTGGTTAGCGAGGGACCGTGGATTTTTGTTGGGATCCCTAATGCTGTTAAGGTAATCAACTACTTTTGAAGCTTGTTTTGTAGTGCTGGCGAGCTGGTTATTTTTTGATATACAACTTTTGAACCTCCATGCTTTTTTTTGAAAAGTGGCTGATATTCATTTGAAGTAAATTCGATAGGGCTATGGACCACAACCCTATCAATCAAAAGGTTACATCAAAGTTTCCGATTACAATAGGACATGATTCAGTTCTTGCCGTTATGGTTAATCCGCATAATAATAAAGTAAACATGCCAAAAGGAAACACCGTCAGAAAGGCACTCACCATTCAGCTCATATTCGCCATTCGATGAACTTTTGTTGTCAATTGGTTATTTCATGTACGCTTGCTTCACTGGACTGAAAAGTAAACAGTAGCTTATTCACTAGGTTCTTTCAGTGCCTATGTGCTATATGGTATTGATTTTTAATGATGATGTCACTATGCAGGCGTGGAACCCCCAAATACCAGTCGATCAAACACTTAATGGGCCCGCTGGACAAGTTTATGTGCTTGTTGTTGGCAATGACTTCCTTTTTGCTGGAGTCCAGGTAAGAACTTTAGTGACATTGTTGTTTCATAATTATTTGTTGCTCCTATCAAGTTTTCAATAAGTTTATTGAAAAATCGTTTTAGTTTTCATCAATCCATGCTGATGGTTCTTAATTGTATGTTTTTTAAAGTTACGGGCTCCAGTATTTGAACACTGTCTTACCAATAAAAAAGTATCTGAACACTATCTTTAAATATCATTCTTTTCCTTTTATACATTTAATATGTAAACCATAAAACAAGTTTAAGAGGTGTTCTGAAAAGTTCATATATAATGTGTTGTAGGATGGTAATATCTTGGCATGGAAAATAAATGTCGTCACAAATTGTTTTGAGCCAGCTGCTTCTCTCACTGGGCATCGGCTTGCTGTTGTGTCTCTAGTTGTTGGAGGCACGAGATTGTATTCTGGTTCTGTGGACAATACCATAAGAGTAAGTATCTTCCTATGAACGCTTATCAGCATTTGACATATACATCTGCTTTGATAAGTTACTGATTTAAGTTAATGTGTGCTTTGCATAAGCTAGAAAATAAAAAAATGTAATTAGATTTTATTTTTGAGTTTTCGCTATTGGAGATTTTATGTAGCTATTCATTTGAAAACACAAGATAAGGTCATTGTTTTTAAGAATAATTTACTTTGGGCAGGTGTTTTATGTAGTCTTTTATTTGTCACCGTTTTTCTTATGGTGTTGGTTTATATTCAGGTTTGGGACCTCACAACTTTGCAATGCATCCAGACTCTTACAGACCATACTGAAGTTGTAATGTCGGTATTGTGTTGGGAACAGTTTTTATTATCCTGTTCCCTGGATAAGACAGTCAAGGTTTGTTTGCTTGATGATTTCTAATAAAGAAAATTATAGATTCCTGATGTGTTATTACTCTTGTTTTGCTTAAACTCTCTCTATGCTTGCAGATTTGGGTTGCTACTGAAAGTGGTAAACTGGAAGTAACATACACACACAAAGAAAAACATGTACGTTCGTTTATCTTTTTCTTACATTAAGCCTTTTTATATTCCATTTGTAAATGACTATATGCTTTACTTTGAACTTTCATAGCTAGAAAAAGGAGTTACACTATCTTTGCTATGCACAATCGAACTTGTAAAGCCTTTTCTATCATTCCTTTTGTTAATGACTAGAATATTTGTATCAATATTTTGAACTTTCATAGCTGAAAAAGGAGTTGCACTTGCCCTTGTGAAGCACTTTGAACTTTTATTGTTTGGGCCGTTATTCATCTTCATCAATCCATTCTTATAATGTGCAACATAGTTGTTTTAAATCTACCTCTTTTTTTTCTTAGCTTGAAATAAGAGTGCTCAAAGCTTTTGAGGTGAAAATACAATGTCAAGGTGATGGCCCTGATAATCTCTCGAGTCGAGCCAACAGGCGAGATGATAACCTGATTGAAGCCAAATGTCTTAAAGAAAATTCTAAAATAATCATTTTCTTGATAATCTTTAAGGGCAGTGCTTGCATATGCCATGTACAATTAAAAAAGAAGAAGTTCCATGCATCTCAACAACAGAAGTGAAATAGCTAAAAATGATTTTAAGTAAAACATTTAAAAAAATTATATTCCTAAGCGAAGGTCCCTTTCCTGTAACAATATAGTCTAATTTACATCAGGCCAAGGTTGTTGGATTTTTTTTTTTGAAAGAGTTAAATCTCTTGTTGAACTTTACAAGATAACAACTAAATTACATGTTAACTTTTAACAAGATAGGATACCATTAAGAACTAGAAAAAACATGTTGAAAATCATTGGTCATTCAAATCTACAAATTGAAAGCTTCTGATGTCCACGAGTAACAGTTATTTAATTTAAAGGCGTCAGAGGTAATAAAGTGTTTGGGGGCTGACAAGACGTACACCAAGGGGAGAGCCTCAGTAGAATCTGAGGCATTGACTGGCCAAACAATAGCATGGACTGGTAAACTGGCTTGGGTGGCGGTGTCAGGAGTTGCACCTGAGAGTTGCAAGTAATTCTATTGAGTTATTGTTACAACACAAGAGAATGATGCACCAAACCAAAAAAATTATATATGCTACATTACTCACATATATATAGGTAACATACCATGACAACAAGACAAAATCTCAAAAATGAATAACCACCCGTACATCACGTCACAATATAAATCTACAAAAGGTAAAAGAACCACCTTCGGAACCTTCTTGTCAACCAACTTGTCTCATCCTGGATTATTTTTCATAATACCCCCTAAACTTGCAACACTTCACCATGCAGTCCCACGTGCATTAGAATTTCAAAAATCATCATTTGCTGCTGCTAACTTAGTCCAGATTCTCCATGAATTGGATGGCCATTTCTTTTTGTCAACCAACCGACCCTTTGCCTTGCTTGGCATGAAAGCCCGAGGCAATGAGGCGATCGATCTCATAACTCTGGTCGGTGTGTATGGTAAGATTACTTTAACTACTTGGAGTAATTGCTAAGGGGATTCAGCGTTTCTTGTAATTTAGCTTAGCTATGACCTATAGAATCGGAATATACTCTCATCTGGGGGAACATTTTTAATTATAATATTTTTAACTTTCTTGTTAAAGAAAAGAGCGTATCCATTGCGTAAGTTGACATAAGCTGCCAAAGGCATAGATTGTTTAAGGTCTTCAACCTCTTGATTCAAAACTGATGGCCTTCTTTAGAAATGAAAGTTTTGAAATTATTTAAGCTAAATGGAAAAGTAAGATGACAATCTAGATTCTAGAATCAAATCCTAGGCATTGCTTTGAAATCTTAACTTTGATTCTATGTTTATCTTAATTAAATCTAGAGCTTAGGGTTGAATTAACATTTAAAGGAAAATGTATGTGACTTATCAGGTTATGAATCATAGATGTTTTGTCATTCAGTTTTTTAGTTTTCGACTTCAATTTTCTACTATGCTTTAGACCATTACTTTCAACCACCTTATATTCAGAGTACTACTTGGTTTACTTGTACATTTCCCTGTCCGAGTGCAGTTCTTTAAATCATGCATTAGACTTTCTTGATTAGGTTAGTTTGCTTGGTTGTGTCTTTGTATTTTAAGGTATCTGCTTGTTTTAGGAATTCTGGTATATGAATCATACCTGGTGTTCCCAACTTAAAACATATTTTGTTAGAGAGAAAAAAACCCAAAATATACACTGCCATCACATCTTAGCCTTATTAATCTGGATCATCTTGGAAGTGTCAAGATATTTTCATCTGAACAAAGGTTTATGGGTTATAGCTGATAGATGTTATCTAATATTAAACTAAAACCATTTAATTTCTGTCGTACTCAGTTAAGAGCGTTGTAGTGGGTAATAGTGCACACAGTCGATGCATTACTATTTTTCTTCATAAAACTTATCTGAAGGTCCAATCTAATCCATGTTTTGGCACATGCTTCATCATTGCCATGCTGATATCATGTGATGAAATTTCCCTTGCATTTAACTGAGAAACTACAGATCCTGTTCTGGAGTTATCATGCTTGCTTCTTTCTTTTCAGGGTGTTGTAGCACTTGGAGGCATGCATGATGGAGAAGGCAAGCCTATTCTACTTTGTTCGTGCAATAACAATATGGTCTACCTCTATGACCTGCCATCGTGAGTTCTGCTACTAAATCGACATATATCCATCTCATCTGGATTGGAAATTATAGTTTTTCCTTTTAGGTTCCACGAAAGGGGTCAAATATTCTCCAAAGAAGAGATACGAGAAATACAGAGTGGGCCAAGTGGCATATTTTTCACGGGGGATGGTTCTGGCGACTTGAAGGTGTGGAGGTGGAAAGATCGGTCAAGTTGAGGTCGTAGAAATAGATGGGATTTGCTCAGAGTTTTAGTTGTGGATGTGCCGGGCGAACCAGACATTGTTGCTGTGATGAAAACCAGCATCTTTGTAATTTATTCATTATTTTCTTAGATATCTTATTGTGCATGTTGTGCCAAGTGCAAGAGCCAAAGAAGCGAGATTAATGTATCTTTTGTAGTTACAGATGTTTTGGTGCATGATGCTATTATTTTTGTTTTGGACAATAATGCCTCCAAGAAACAAGTGCGAGCTTTACGTGCTCTTTGTAATATACAAGTCGGAATGGCAAAGGTTGATCTTTTGTTCGGAAGAATTGACCAATTTTCATTTATATTACACATTGAGTTTCTGAATATAGATGTTAGCAATCCACTATGAAAAAGCAACGAAAATTCGGGCGAAAGATTGGTATCTTGTTCTTTTTGTACAGTTTGTTTGCGTAATTGTGGTGCAATTTTGCGTAATTGCGTAGTTGTTTGCAATTATTTCAGGGGAATATTGTTCAGTTTTTACGTTTATTTCGCTTTGATGCTTTCATATCCGGCAGGTATCATGTTGTTGCTGTATGGTTTTTGATTTTGGCTTCCAGGAATACTATGTTGCCTTGGATATTGTTCCAAGCGTCCATACCAAATCAGGCAAAATTATATAAAATCATTTATCAGCGTAACAATAGGAATTGTCTTTGCCGTGTTGAAATCTCATTTTCCCGTTTAAAATTTCGAGCTCTATATGGACACAACCATAGCCCAAACCTGAGTGAAAAAATACACGTTCGTACGCATACAACATGCAAGCTCAGTACGGTTCATGGTAGGGCGAAGAACGGGAAAATTCTCTTTCATAGTTACACTTCGGCTTGCTGAGTTGGTGGTGGTTTTGAGTCCGGTTAGTCAAATAAGTTTTGCTATCAGAAGTATACAAAGCACATTCAGAGTTTGAGAAACAAAACGCGCACTGACGATGCTATTTGAACAAAGTAAAACTAGAATTCAAACCCAGTTGGCAATTTGGCATGCATATTCGTGGTTCATATTCACCCTTAACCTAACGGGCCACGGCAGCATGTCATGGAGCAACCTACACCATCAAATGTGTGCAACCCATCAGTGGCAACGATATAGTTCATGAGTACGACAAGACATCACCACAGAAAGATCTAATTCCACTTCTACAATTTCCTTCCACAAAACCAGCTTCATAATTCCACCACCTCTCTACTACTCTTCACCAAATGGGTAGCAAAATGTTCTTTTCTACCCCTGCAACAATCCTCCACAAAAACACAACAAACCATCAATCTCTTCCATCTTTTGCATTCAATCGAAAACACAAGAAACATCTAAAATCCACTCTGAGCACAAATCCTCCAGCTCCAACCACAGGCACTACTGAGCTGAAGTTCCAAACTCTGAAGGATTGCAAGCTAGGCATATCCAGATATCCGAACTTCGACTACAATGCCGAGGGTGGCAAAGGGACTGCTTCTTCCATTGAAACAGAAGATGGGTTGAAGATTGCAGTCTGTTTCGACGTGGGTAGCCTCTATATACCACCACTTGTTGGTGCAACCACCAGGTTCCTGGGTTTGCCACTGCCTCCCTTCCTCAGAATTGACATTGTGCCTGAGCTACTTAAGGGAGTATTGGACAGAGAGACTGGAAGAGTAAGATTTTGTTGTTGTTGGTACATCTATAAATGTGTGTTTGTTTTGCAACAATGGGAATCATTGCATGAGATAACATAGTTGGTTGTGGTGAAAAAATGAGCCTATTTGGATATTGTTAGATTCATCTGTCATTCCTGTACTCTAACCACATGTTAGTTAAGAGTTCAAATGAACGATGAAATTAATGTAGTTTGTTCGTTTTCAATTTTACTTCTGAAGGAGCGGATAGCTTGGCAAATAAAATGGGTACGGTAGGATTCAAATTACAATTTGAAGTTAGACAGACAATTTAATTAAGAAGGTAACCATCTGGGCATCTGGGGCTACCAAAGTTCTTAAATCCCAGTTAAGAGCTCAATGGGAAAGGTCTCAAAAGGTTAGGAAGACAGAAGGCAATTCAGCCATCATATTTTATAACTTTGTGTACTTGTGATACTTAAACCTTAAATTTGATGTTAGTATATAGATCGATTAACAACAAGAAAAGATTAATACCGTAGAATGTTATGCATATCTTTGCTTTGGAAACCAAGTTATGCAAGTGACTTCTGATGAAGTAACGTCTTTCTCTGTTTGTTGTTGGATTAAAGGTGGATTTGGACTTCAAGGCAGAATTCCTATTTTCCGTTGGGGATGTCTACAAAGCCCCACCCATGGTTGTGGAAACAAAGCTGACATCAGAGGAGACACGGGGCTCCATTAGGGGAGGCATAGGACAGAGAATGGACGGAGAAGGGCAGTGCAGATTGGTTGGTATTGCCACAGTGGATCCCATCGATGACCTTTTCATGGATTCTTTCCTTGCTCTTCCCACAGAATGCCTTGCTGTCTTGAATGCAAAGATAATCTTATCCAATCCTTAGGAGAGGCAAATATGTCGTAACAACTGTAGATTCTTTGTAGTCTGCTCCCAAACAAATTTATCATCTTGTTGTTCTCACTAGGATGTGCTGAAGCAGGCACAGGATGCTCATAAATACTAGACTAAATTTGCCATGCAAATTAGACATTGAAACTGCCGTGTTCTTGTAACTGACTAGAAATATAACTTGCAAGTGGGAAGCGGGATCACGTTACAATGTAATTGATTCACTACTTAGAAGCTGAAAGTTCAGAGGATCAATCTGATTTAGCCTTTGTACTGTCACAATCTCAAGTTAACCCGGTTAATAGCACGAGTTTGTAGTTCTCTAGATCAGTTATTGATGAATAATTGAACCTCTGATCTCTGCATTCCATCTGAACATGACTGCAAAAATAAAATGAGTATAATGAAAACCTGAGGCCAAATTGGCGATAGCTCCGTGTCATGTCTTCCTGGATAAATAAATTCGATAAAACCTCGTGACTTGATGACCAACCATTTCTTAGATCAACAGTAACATTAAAGATTTTGGGAACCAGTGCTAACCAAATATATCAAAAAAGAAAGAACAGAGTAGCAGTATTTAAACTTCAACATTCAAAGCATGCCATCTACAAGCTACCATCTCGATGTTTTCCAGCTTCCACCTTATTTGTTATCTAGATGCCAATAACAAAATGAGGAAACCCCAAAATGGCTCAATTACCAGCACATTACAGGAATACATTGTCATGATGCAAGGCCGGTCAACCATCCATGTTACCATCAAGAGTTCAAGATCCATCCCTGCTTTTTGTAGGATAACTCTTTGCACATTTTGCAGCGTACGAATTATGTAAGAGCTTCAATGTTCTCAAGTAGTTGGAGCATATTCATTAATTGCAGCTGCAAGTTTTGTTGTTTCTTCCTCTGTTTTTGTTCTCAACAAATACATACGTGCTGCTGCAGCTTCTTTTTTGCTAGTATCCTCACTGTTTCCTGTGTCACTCTGCTAGGGAAATCAGAACATGAGAATGGAAGCAAACAGGTGAATTATAGAATCTAGTTCGAGATAGCACTACAAGAACTAAACGTTTAAGAGTCAGATAGACAATGACATAGAAGTTATGCATGAAATATCCTCAATTCATGCACAATAGTACATGACGAGGAGTCCTGCTGAGAGATCTAAACATAGGAAGTCAAATATTAAAATAAATAAATTAACTAGTATGAATTGACCGAAGGAAAAGTAGGAAAATTGACGATTAATGAAAAACTAAAATAATGGTTTACAATATCCTAGCATGTCTTGCATACAATGTAAAATAAGATCATAATGCCTAAACTTACCGAGGTATGAAATATGGAGGCAATGGTGTTCTTTTTCACATTTGTCTTTATGCCAGGATATAGCAATGCGTTAAGCAATATTTTTCCGACCTAAAAAATATAATAAAAATCAGGGACAAGAAAAGGGTCTGCAACAAGAATTTTACAGGTGATAATAAAAAGTATTAATTAAAAACGTATTAATCTAACATCACCAATAAAGACTTGCTCTTCTAATAAACTTCTGTATGAATATAATATCTTAAGGATATTCATGTAAATTTTGCAGTATTTATTCATGGTGGAAAACAGAATATTGAAGCACGTAAAATGAAGATGAAATCTTTAGGAACAGTATAACCCCCAATATCAGAGAGGACAAGAAGGATGGACAGGATTGTTACTGATAGCAGCAGCTGTGACAACAAGCGTTTAATCCACAATGAACAAACCCGGAAGCCGGTACAACAAACCATTCACAGGAAACTGGAAACTCCAATGAACATTTGAAATAGAAAATAGTTCTAGAGCAGTCATAATTGTTGGCGAGCCAAACAAGCAGAAACAAAAAATTTACAATTTTGATACCGATAAAATTTTCTCATAATTCAGTTCAATTGGCTTTGTTAATCTTTTAGAACAAGTTTTCTTGACAAATCAAAGTACAAGCTATGTGTTCTATCGAGAAGTGATTTGAACCATATTAGTGGCACTTAGCAGTATTTTTTCACGAAAACAAGAGAATAACATACATCATTTCTCACGATGATTGTAGGTCCAGATTCTTTTGTTGCCTTCTCAGCGCCTTCCTTGCATTTTATAGAAAGCATACCCATACCCATATCTTTCCAGCTCTTGTCTGCAGGATCATCTGGCTGTGCATGCCAAATATCGTAAAACAATTCTGAGATCAATCGAAATGGAAAATTAAGGCAAGTTAACGTATTTCTTCCTTCATTAAACAAAAAGTAGGCACGACATATGCATGTCGGTTATAAGATATGATGCCATAAGGATCAATATGATGCTTTGAACAGGTAGCTCTTTATGAAAATAATCATGAAAGTTCTGGTTGTGAATTGTGATAATACCCCAAGGATAATCATACTGCCAAAACTTGAAAAATGTTTGCCCCGTTTACCATTAAAATACCTTAACCTGGCATTTTAAAAGCACTTGAATCACTTAGTTTTCTCAGTAATTTCTTGTTGATTTACTTGTTAGAATGTTCACAGACAAAAGACACTTCGACAAAAAATAACAATAGAAAGACAATCCCCAACAGATGACATGGTTTTAACATTTAAGAAAACAGAGATTAAAGATCCTTCTATGATAACCCACATGAAAACTAGTGGGCCATACAAAAAACTTCACAATTTCTTGCGAAGCAAATTATAAGATTAAGCAATGACCAAGGTCTACATCTTCAGTGTTCCATTATGTCGAGAATTTTAAAATCCTGAATGATGTTGACCTATTATGTCTACATCTTCAGTGTTCCATTATGTGAATGAATTTTAAAATCCTGAATGATGTTGACCTATTGACCTATTTGTGGGGGAGGGGGGTTGGAGTTATGGATAATACCTTCATATAAATTTTGCATTTGACTTCATGTACCACAATGATTCCTTTCTCCTCAGACTTTTTCAAAGAAGGGCTGCTCGGCTTGTGCACATCAGTCTCTAGAGATGAAAGCAAACCAAATAAAATATGAGTATAATGATCAACCAGATATAAGATCCATCGAACAATACCCATAAAAATACAAAAAGATTTTGATCATTTGCATAAAAATACATCTCTACTAAATCATGACATGACATGAAATTTAATTTGTTTCTTTAGTGAACACATAGGCTTCACAAACATACCTAAACGTCAACCAAGAGAAAATAGCACGAAGACAGTTTATTTATTAAATTGTCCAATATGGAGAAAGCTAGCAAAATGACAACAAGATACCATTTCAGCAAGTGCAGAAATAATAATATAAAGCAAACCTATTTTTCTCACCTTCATCTAAATCTTCAGCATTTTCTAGTTTCGTTTGATTTGAAACAGGATTTCCTGATGCAGTAAAGACATCTGCAGCGTCAAATGGATATTATTATACATACAACTAACTATATCATCACAATGTAATTACATGTAAGCTCGGAGCCCAAACAAAAAAATAATCAAGTCTTCTCTTATTCTGTTAGACACCATTCACAAATTTCCTGCTTAATAATGCAGCCTTTTTTCTTCTGATCATAATGTTGCAACAATTTTAATGAAACATCATCCTCTCTTTTGTTGCTGAAAAATGTAATATTGCGAAGGCATGGAAATAGTTACACAAAACCTAATAACATTTTTTTATCAAAACCTAATAAACACAAGTATACAATTAACATGATCAACTACAGAAAAAGAATTTAGTTTCATTTCTAGCCTACCCAACTAGTTTGGGATTAAAGGCTTTGTTGTTGTTGATGGACAGAAAATGAATTTAAAGAAAAAATAAAGGTGCTCAAAAAAGGGCATTAAGTACCAACAGAGGGAAGGTTGAGACTATTATCTGAAACACTTGAGCTCCATGAAAAGGCAAGTGTTTTGCTTTCTTGTCCAGATCCACTTTTCTGTTGAGGCTGCACACCAGAATTGTTGTTGCCTGGTACTTCCAATGGTTTGTTTTGATTAGAAGGCAATCCCGCAGTCTGTGTGCTTTGCATTTCTGATTTTTTTCTAAGCCAAGCCACAACATCGCTAAATTTCTCCTAAAAGAGAAGAGTAAATAACATATTGCAAGCTAGAAATGATACTTCAAATCAATAAAATGCTCATTGAAGATTAAGAATGCCTCGGAAGTACAAGCTGATTTCATATTGCAGTAATAAGTTAGGCATTGTGATGAAGATGAGGCAACAAGCTTAATTTTCCAAACCGAAAAAACAACCAGACTCTAAATCATTTTTCTTATTTTAAATCTCAACTCCGTTGAGCTTGGCATGCACACTTAGTGCTCATTTTCCACAGTGAGTAGGAGATTACCATGATACCAGAGGCATGAGATAAGTAGTCCTGGAGACCATCTTCCCAAAGCTCATCGGGATGATTTTGCATCTGTGATTGCACCCAACTGTACAAATGGACAAAATCATAGGTTCACTTAAGCATTAACAGTAATTACAAAGACCTTGCTTACAGGTAGCTTTTGGCAAATAACGCAATATCGAAGGCCAAAACCGATTTCATGACCAAATTGTTAAACATGTGCAGGAAAAGTAACTCGATCACTAAAGCAAGATAGTAACAAGAATTTTGACCTTGCGAATTGCTCGTTGAGAGCTCTCACATGCTTATGAGCTAATTCTGCCCGTTCCTCGATCGAGGTAGGTTCAGCTACAGGACGACCCCAGGAAAACTCAGCCTTGCCAGCCTCAGAAGAAGTCGCCCCTATCAATCTTTTACCCTGAAAGCGTGTCAAGTCAGAACACGAATATAGATCAAGGGGTTTCAAACACATTTCAGAAGCCATAAACAAAGCCGCAGAAGAAAAGCGGCGAAGAAATTCGATACTAGTCAAACTACGAAACTGATGAGCATGCATTAGAGGTAAGCTGCGTTAGAAACGCAAAAGCCGGTTTTTGTCATATTCAAATTATTGTTACGAAAATTTGGTAAAAAGCAGTTAAGCTCAGTGTATGAGAGAAACTACAAAAACAGGAAATTTTCTTTTACTGCACAAGGAATTGTTACAAAAAGATGCATCTTTGGAAATCTCATCTCAAGAAAGGAACAAAAAAAAAGCGGCTTTGAGGGGAAAAGCTGGGAAAGAAACAAAAACTCCAGCTTTCCGCGCACACCTCGTCCATTTCGAGTTAAGCAGAGTTACAAACTCAAAATCTCCAGCGAGAAAACAAAAGTGGAACCAAATGGGAGGGCGAAAACATGGAAAAAGAGCTGAAGTAGAGAGCTAGGGTTCGGTGGGAGCTTACGGGAGTATTGCCGAAGTCATCGGAAGTTGCGCTTCGCTTTCGGCTCATCTCCAACTTCGCCTACCCGAAGCTAAGGTTTTGCGAGTTTTTTTTACCGCAAACCGAGATGAGCGACACTCTCAGTCTCAGAGGTGAGAGGTTTGATTCGGAGTAAAATGTCACCGGAAGGCCAAAACGGACAATCAAATTAAGTTTTTGATTTTGATTTGACGGTGTTCCTGACGCTCTGGTAGAGCCTGCTAATCCCGCGGCCAGGATTGGTCCTGGGTGATAATGATTCGAGATCCAACGGTCGGGATGCTAAGGAAAATAATGAAAATTGAGATTCCATTGTTAAGGTGTTTTGATCAGCATCGCCTTTTTCATTTCATTTCGTGGTAAAGAAAGGATGCATGTTATGATGAAAACAAAAGGATTGCAAATACTACTTTTTGGTGTTCCGCTCGCTGGCTATTTTTAGACTTTAGACTTGCATATGATCTACTTTTATAAGTTTTTCTCGGATTTTGCTACTTCTATTTTTTTTTGATAAATACAATATTCCATATTTTACAATTTACATTCATCGTTACTCAACTTGTACACATGGTATGAGCTGAGACTCGTACCGACAGGACCCGTCAGCTGCTAACGACTCGTGCCAGTCTGGCCCAAATCCCGCGTCTAAACAGGTCCTACAAACCTAGGGCTATGGGTGGCAAGTACAGTCCATTTTTGTAGGTTCAGGATTCAGATCCCTCTATGTAACTGCATCTGGTAAATGCTTCGTGGAAGTAAATGATCAGAAAATGTAAAGAAATTTAACTTACATTACTTTAATATAACAATACAGTTTACCTTTAACTTCAATCTCTGATGCATAATCATAATACGTGCACGAGAAATTCTTTACGACTCCAAAACTCGTATCCATTTTGCAGATATTTTCAACATACCATACAATGTATTAAACAATGTTCCTGTCTATATTACTAAACCATATGATTTTTTTGTTTTGTTTTGATAAGTCCACTATGATTTATATTTATCACTCAAATGCCAGCCTCTGGGTGCCAACTAGGGACGCATACAGACCCTTGTGATCCAATAGCTCCAAATGAGTCCCCAACTCTGCAATAGTCCCATCAGAGCAAACAGCAATCTGGTGAGCATTCTGGACTGTGCTCAATCTATGTGCAATCACCAGTGTAGATCTCCCTTTCATTAAATGGTCAAGGGCCTCCTGTACTAGCCGCTCGCTTACTGCATCTAAAGCACTAGTCGCCTGAACAAGAAAGCATGAAAAAAAACTAAGATGGTGAATGGGCAAAAACCTTTTAATGCAATTACAGTTGCAAGTTTAAGTAGATAAAGCTCGGGCACAGAGATACCTCATCAAGTATGAGAATTGGAGCATTCTTAAGAAGAGCACGGGCAATAGCAATTCTCTGTCATCAGAAATAAGCATCAAAGGATGCACATTTTGATCATGTCAGTACATTGCAGTGCAGTAGAGTGCATGGTATTACTTCATACCTGTCTCTGTCCTCCGCTCAACAGGCTCCCACGTTCTCCAACCGAAGTGTCATAGCCCTTGAAGAGAGGAAAACTCAGCAAAACAGAAAACTGACAATAAAGTAACAGATAAAAACAGCAGCATACCTGGGGCAGTTTAATGATAAATTCATGAGCATTAGCTGCCTTTGCTGCCTTGATGACATCCTCTCTAGAGACGGTCTCATCAGGTAGGCCATAAGCTATATTTTCTCCAACAGACACCGAGAAAAGCACAGGTTCCTACATATTATAGACATTTTGTGTAAAAGCAAACTTAAATATAGTGGGAGTTCAAAGCAGCAAAAAGAACCTGATTCACTAGAGCCACAGCACGAGCCCATTCTCTCTTATCAAAACTGCGAATATCTTCACCTGCTACCGTTATACGTCCACTAGTAGGCTGCATGACCAGACACATTATGCATTAGGCAGCTGTTTTCATACAAAAAATACAGATTTGGCATATAAAAGGATAGGGATTGGAGAAACCTCATAGAAGCGCGCGAGGAGTCGAACTATTGTGCTTTTTCCAGCACCACTAGGGCCTACAAGTGCAGTAACTTTGCCACATTTTAGCATCAGATTTAGGCCCTTCAAGATTTCCACATCAGTCCTCAAAGGGTAAGAGAATGACACATCCGTAAAAGAAATTGGATAAATTTCGGGCAAATGCCCAAATTTCGGGATAAAATACAGCCTTGGGCAAGCATGAAGCATAATTGCCAATGAATAATACAAAGTGTTAAGCCTTCAAATATGCTACGTATAAACCAGACTATGGTTCAGATAATTAACTAAAAGAAATTAAATGTAGACCTCTATGGTGTCTATCTTTTTTCTTGACAGCTTAAGAATTTAGGATGAATTACCAAATTTCCTTGGGGGCCAAACAAAATAAAATACAAATTCAAGAAAAGATTGTCATATAGAGGATAGCAATAATGCAATATCTAGAAGAGCAACAAAAGGATGGGTACAATAATATGTTCACTATTGGTAGCCAAGGTCTTACTGCTTTCACTTTACTTCCACCAAGGAAATACAGTGCCATTAAGGAAATATAGACCACAACTCTGGTCAAAGACTCATTTGCTGACTTCAACATTCCGAGTGTAATCCCACTTCTTTGAAAAGCAAGAACCTGTCAATAAGTATGATCACATCAATTTCCAAGTGCAAATTTTCTCAATTTCCCCCTATTTTCTGTAAAATTCTGTCTGCGAGTTTTCATCTTGTTCAATTTGTTTAGTAAAGTGCATACAAATCCAATATGACAGAAAAATAAATTATTAACATACTTTACTTGATGGACATCTTGTTTTAACTGCAAAAGTTTGAGGACTATGGTTCAGATAATTAACTAAAACAAATTAAATGTAGAGCTCTATGGTGTCTATCTTTTTTCTTGACAGCTTAAGAATTTAGGATGAATTACCAAATTGCCAAACATTGACATTTGACGTTCTTCCCCAGCAAAGGATCTAACCTGCGGTAAATGGAAAAAATAATTGAATATAAGCATTTCGATAGATAGTGACAGCCAACCAACCAGAAATTCTTACAGTGCGGATAGCAGAGAATGTTTCATTTGCACAGTCAGATATCTTTGCTTGGACCATTCCATGAGATTTGAAGACTGGGATAGTGGACCGCTTAAATATAGCTTTCAACAAAAAATAGAATGGTCAATTGAAAACTGCCAGAAGCCTTGTTATATGTTGATAACAATAACATCACAAGTGAATAATAACAATCCCTGAAGAAGATAAATCTTTCATTTTTTACCTACTAAAATAGATATGGAGAGCATGAGCACTGCAAGAACTGGAGCAAGCTGAGAAGAAAGGGTGAATAGTATGCATATTGTTCCAACTATCTGCACAAAAAAAGTTGAATGCAGTTACTCAATGAAGAGAGAGAGATGAAAGCCAAAAACAAAACAAAAAACAATAAGGAGATCAAACGATTTAAAGATAGTTGTAAAAAAACAATCATGTACTCCAAACAAGATGGACAAGCAAAGTCTATAACTTATGGGGAACTTATGGCTTCATAAGATTAAAATTAATTACTAAATTCTACAAATTGCAAAAAAGACAACATGAACGCAAGTGGGCTGGTAGTCTCTTCCGCATATATGGAAATATCAAGTTGAACATTGGCTCTTTCTATCTGAGCTTGGAATGAAAGGAAATATATAACTACTTTGGGGCAATGTATCTTTTGTACCTATGGATGTCAAACTCTTGTGATTTCAAGTCCACTTTTTAATAATGTAGAGAAGCTTGCCTCAGAGAGTGCCCTCAGTCCACGGTCTCTTGATATATTGTCACTTACGACATCTTTCAGAGCACCCAAATCAGATGTCAGCAAGCCAGTCAATTCACCAACCTATTCACGATTGAAATTTTTCGTAAGCTACTGTTCTGAAATATAAACAAGATGAGCTCAAATTATAACAACATAAATTTCCAACACAAGTCAAATGGAAAGTACATGTAGACAAACCGCATCATATGCATTCAAGAATGATAATTCATTTTTTTTATCTCGAACATAATCCAAAGGGCATTCTCAATATTGGGGTTCTTAATAGGACAACTTAAAGGGATAAATTTGAAATAGTTGCACAAGCTACAATAGCATTCATGAATAAATTTTTAAGGCATTGCATAGAAACTTTGTAGCTTATTAGAACCAGCAGCAAACTCAATCTCATAGTGATTGCTTGTACTTCTACTGACTTATCAGGAATTTATTTTGCTCGTTCTACTATAAGATGACACAGGTATATTGAATATACTATGAAGGGTAAGTGATCGGAAGAGCCCAAGTGTTGTTTCCATGAATGACAGAATGAGATGGAAAAATCATATCAAATGACAGATATAAGTTACTAAATTATGAGAACAGTGTGCAACAATTTTTTCTGTTGGCTATGACACGAAAGATGGCATCCCCTTTTCCCCTTAACATTAAAAGTCTAATTATAATGTCATGCTGATCAGCAATCAACAATTTGACACTTTTTTTGCAAGAGAAATGGAATAGCTTCCATATTAGTAAAAGTGAAAAACTAGTCCAATTAAATAGAAAAGAGAGTGGTAACAGAGAATCAGAGATAAGAGGTAACCACTATGTTACACACTGATACACATTTTTTTGGGTTTGGTGAGAGATCAAAATGTGTGTTCTGGAAGTGCAGATAAAAAAAGAAAGATATATGTACCTTATAACGATCAAAAAACTCTACCTGCCAAGGGAAAAGTTGTACAAACAAAGAAGTTAGTTTGGAAAAAAGAAAAAGAAAACATGTTCAATATCAATCTTCTACAGCGAACAAATTCAGTTTTGAAGTTAACATTAATCGAAATTTAGAAAACATTATAATGATATTAGTTGCACGCCTCCTATTCAAGTATCAAATCTTGGTATGGATAACATAATGATTGTAACGTCCCATCCCCAAGCCACATCGAACTCGAGACTGGTCCACCACCCATGAGTCTACTACCTTTCCTGAATTTACAACAATAGCTTAAGTTGGTTAGGTGTTGTAGTAGTACTCTTATCATTATATCTCACGCTAATATTTTCTCATTAGCCGATGTGGGATTAAACTTTGGGGTGATACAATTTATCCCACTTGAACACCCGACGTCCTCGTCAGGTCAAGATCACCAATCAATCGAGTAGACTAATTGCCCATGTATATGAATTGTCACTCACTCTTTATAGTTAGAAGTTGGAACCACGTGGTACACATAAATGTTGCTAAACACAATTTTTTGGAAGAATTGTCATTGCAGGCGCTACAAGAGATAATACATATGCAACTGGCAGTCAAAAGCAAGATAAATGTAGCTTAATTTTTTTATAAATGTAAATATGTGTCTGAAAGGCCAGGCAGCTGACAGCTCGGTGCATGGACACCAGCATTATATCTAAGTAATATGGGGATAAATATTACCTTTTGAATTAGCATCCTTCGGAAAACCTGACTTCTCAGACTTGACATCACCTTCTCCCATAAAATAGTCATCTTTAGCACAAAAGTAACAGTAAAAATGGGCTCTAAAACGTATACAACTCCAATTTTAGATATTATGTCCATCAAAGTCTCTGATCTCCTTCCCACCAGTATCTCAAAAAATCTTCCTGCAAAAAATTGCAAATACATAATGAAAGACAGTTATAACTTGAGGCAAATGAATGATTTGATCCCAAATGCCATATACATGAAAAGTCAAACTCATCTATTTCTAACTTATTGAGTTTTATCAGAACCTAAATTATTCTATAACTTCCACTTCCACTGCTCCCTTGGAAGACTGCATGGTGCAGTCTTCCTACGAGCCTATCTTAAAGGACATGAGCTTAATGCCACTGTTCTTTAATATAACCCTCACAGAATTTGTCCAACTCAAACCTCTCACATCAAATAAATTCCAAAATGCTAACTGTGAAGAATAAAGGAGTGGCAAGAATACTAGAAGACCATAAATATAGAAAGAAGCTCGATAAAGAATGTTGCATTTCCCATATATATGTTAGAGCCTAGAGCCTCCACAGCAAATACACTTGGAAGGTAGAAACAAAAACTCAACAACTTATATCATGCTTTACGATCACATTTACACTAAATCACACAATTTATTACATAATTCTGTACAATAAATGGTCATTGAGAAAGTTGCTTCTATTTAGTAACCAAAAGGAACTATACTGCTCTTATTATTCCAGTCTTATTTTCCCAAAATGAAGAATGATTTCATATTGACACTACCTCTATGATGTATTACCAACATCTCACAACCTTTTGCAATCCAAACAAAACACAAAATACCAATTCTACACACAAATTACAGCTTTACCCAATGTATACTAACTAAAATTCACCAATGCGACTATTCTCATCCAGGAGAGATTCAGTTGGTCTCACTGAGCCCTCAAAATCCAAACCTTAGATTGAAAGTAGTAAAAAAACTCTCTTACAGTTGCTGTTACATCAGACTGTATAGTCTCGAATCAACTAATTTCAAACGATCCGAAACGCAAAACCAAACAACAACCGAACCAAACCACCACTCATACCAGAGAAAATCGGCATGGAGAGGGTACAAGTGGTGCACCCCACGAGCGCCGCCAAAGCAACAGCGATCCGCAGCTTGTGCCGGAACAGCAACGGCCAAATCACCCTCCAACTCACCGTGGCGGGTGTCAGCGACGCCTCCGACGTCCCGGTCTCGTCGTTCTCGTCCTCGACGTCGGGACCAGAAGCCGGCGCCGATATGTACGCTCTTCGGCGCCACCGGTGGCCGTACTGTCTCCAGGAGACGGCGTCGCGGGGGAGGAGAGGGAAGCGGAGGGGACGGCGAGGGGAGGGGGGTGGGATTGGAGAGGCTAGGGTTTGGGAATCGAGGGGATTTGGATGGGAAGGAGTTGAAGTGGAGTGGCGGGAGAGAGGACAGAGCTGTGGACGCCATGGATGAGAGTCAGAAGCGTGGGTCCGTTGTTCGGTTTTTGTATGGATCGTTGTACACGTCCGTGACGTGACCTACGTGGCACCCAAAAGTTGGCGAGTCAGCGTCTAGTCGGATTGTCATGTCACTCTTTCGAAACGCGCCTTAAATTGTTTTTAAATTATTTTTTTACGATTTTCGAAGAACGACGGTTGCTTTCCAGATAAGACAGCGGCAGACACCCTACGAACGACGGTTCGGATACCGAGGAAGATAAAAAATATCCAGACTGAAAGGGAGAGTTTCGCTTTCTTTCTCGTTGTATTACCTGTGAACGGAGGAAGCGTACCTGTGAACCTTTTCCGGCTTTCTTTCTTCCCGATTAAACGATAATGGATTCTTCGACTCCTGCCGTCGATAGCGAACATGTCCTAGAACCGGTGGGTCTCTAAATTTTTTCCCCTGGGTCGTTATTTTTTTGATGAACTTTCGTTTCTTCAATTTTTTGTTTAGGGAACTACCTACTACTTCCGGGAATCCCGGTGCTCCTGGACGGTCATCCGAAAGCAGTTTGACAGGATGAAGAAGGTTGAGAAGGAGGTTTTCCGGAGCACCCCTTTCGGTCACTTCCTAGACCTTCTTAACATTACTACGGACAACGAAATAGTCGGTTGATTCGTCGAACACTACGATGCGGAGGAGGTTGGGCTGAGAATAGGATCATGGGTAGTTCCCCTTACACCGGAAGACGTTGCCCTAATTTTGGGATTACGTGTGCATGGGAAGACCGTGGTGATGGAACCATTGGGTGTACAGAGGCGAGAATGGGTGAACCTTGACAACACACAACTTTTAGGTCATCTGCTGGCAAGCAGTACCATGGGCGACACGGAGGAGTACGTTCGTCTCCTGATTTCTTTCATCTTCAACCATTTTTTGTTCTATGATGGAACACTTCGACCGAAGCAATGGTTCATGCACCATTTGAGGAACATCAGACGCATAAACAGATACGCATGGGCAAGTGCAGTTCACGAAGCCCTAGTTGGGGCCTGGAGAAAGCCAGCTTAGAACTGCAGGAGAGAAGAAAGGCAGGGAACCTCATCATGAGGCAAAGGAATGTCGACGGTTGTGTGGCAATACTACAAGTAAGTGTTTTTTGGTTTTATTTTGTCTGTTCGGATTAAGTGGTGTGTCTGTTCGAATTAAGTTTTCTGTCTATTTGGAATATGTTGTGTGTCTGTTCGGTTTAAGTTATGTGTCTGTTTGGTTTATGTTGTGTGTCTGTTCGGAATAAGTTGTTTGTCTGTTCGGAATAAGTTGTGTTTCTGTTCGAAATCTGTTGTGGGTCTGTTCGGATTAAGTGGTGTGTCTGTTCGGATTAAGTTTTCTGTCTGTTTGGAATATGTTGTGTGTTTGTTCGGTTTAAGTTGTGTGTCTGTTCGGAATATGTTGTGTGTCTGTTCGGAATATGTTGTATGTCTGTTCGGAATCTGTTGTGGGTCTGTTCGGAATAAGTTGTGTGTCTGTTCGGATTAAGTTGTGTTTCTGTTCGTAATATGTTGTGGGTCTGTTCGGAATAAGTTGTCTGTCTGTTCGGATTAAGTTGTGTGTCTGTTCGGAATAAGTTGTCTGTCTGTTCGGAATATGTTGAGTGTCTGTTCGGAATATGTTGTGTGTATGTTCGGAATAATTATCTGTCTGTTCGGATTAAGTTGTGTGTCTGTTCGGATTAAGTTGTATGTCTGTTTGGATTAAGTTGTGTCTATTTAGAATATGAACGTATGTCTGTTGAGTCGTTCTAAACAGTTGATTTTTTCCATTTGAAGGTGTGGCTTTGTGAGAAATTCAAATTGGGAGAGCCCAGAACTGGAGTTTTTCCACGAATGAGAAGTTGGACGGAAATGTTTGGGAAACGATTAACCCTGAGGAAATGGGAGGAACGTGGAATTACCTTACCTCAGATTTACAACGGCAAGTTCGACCTGATGGGGGCTCCATCAATGAGTGAAAGGGAGCTGGAACTTATTAGTTCTGTTCGAACTCCTGTTCGAAAGGGCTCAGCTTCAACAAGCAGTTTGCCAAGGCTCCAACTGACAGACTGCAACATTCCATGTGACCCGCTGCTCCAAGAGTTGGAGCTGAGTGAGGTGAATACGAAATGGTTGAGGGCCGAAGCTGCCCTTAAGAAGGCGACAGAAGAGGTTAACGGCCTGAAGGAAGAACTGAGGATGACCCAGGAAGAGTGTGGGAGGCTGAGGGAAGAAATTATATATCTTCGAGGGACAGGGACAGGTGAAAATACTGGTGGGGAGAAAGACGAAGATCTAAATAAAGAGGAGGATGAGGAAGAAGAAGAGAGGAAGAGGGAGGAGGAGGAAGAAGAAGAGAGGAAGAGGGAGGAGGAGAAGGAAGAAGAGAGAAAGAGAGAGGAGGAGGAGAAAGAAGAAGAGAGAAAGAGAGAGGAGGAGAAGGAGGAAGAGAGAAAGAGGGAGGAGGAGAGGAAGAAGGAAGAAGAGGAGAAGGAAGAAGAGAGAGAAAGAGGAGGAGAAGGAGGAAGAGAGAAAGAGGGAGGAGGAGAGGAAGAAGAGAGAAAGAGAGAGGAGGAGAAGGAGGAAGAGAGAAAGAGGGAGGAGGAGAGGAAGAAGAGAGAAAGAGAGCGGAGAAGGAGGAAGAGAAGAAGAGGGAGGAGGAGAGGAAGAAGGAAGAAGAGAGAAAGAGATTGGAGAAAGATGAAGAGAAGAAGAGGGATGATGAGAAGAAGAGGGAAGAAGAGAGGAAGAAGGAAGAAGAGAGGAAGAGAGTAGAGAAGGAGGAAGAGAATAAGAGGGAGGAGGGGAGGAAGAAGGAAGAGAAGAATCAAGAAGAGGAAAAGGAACAAGAGAGCAAGCCCCAGAAACCAAACTAGGACGTGAAAAGACAACGCTCGACGGCCATCGTGGAGCAGCAGAGGAAGGAAGATGAACAGCGGGGCAAGAAGAAGAAGGTGGAAGAAGAGCAAAAGAGAAAAGAGAGAGCGGCTCAAAGGAGCCTAAAGAAAAAAAGGGAAAAAATGAGAATTATAGGTTGGTTGTCCACTTGGGAGGGAACATGCCTGATGTTGACATGACTGCAATGGGAACGTTGTCAGCTGATGAGGTCAACATGATATTGAACTTGACCGCAGCCAACAAGGACAATAGAGAGGTCATCTGGAGAGGTGATATGTGCAGTTTAACACGCACCGACCTGAAGGAACTTATAACACCTCGGATGGATATTACCGACCAAACTATCGACGCTATGCTTTCAGTTCTCGAAGAAAGACGCCCAACACAAAAAGTTATATGCATATCAACATTCGAGTCAGGGCGAATTTTGGGTGGCCAAGGCAGAGCAATTGATAATTTTATCCTCCCTAAAATAGAAGGTGCGTCTCCAACAGAGTCTGTAATCGCACAACCATGCTGGTCTGCAGGTCATTGGACTCTGGTGGTTGTCCACGACATGTCGAAGGAGATTTTGGCGTTCAACAGTATCTCTAGGGAGCTAGAGCAAGGTGAAGATCCAGAGCAGACCATAGGCGTACATGAATGCGCAACAACGGATGTGGCTGAATATTGGAGGGATCTACTAAAGGTCGACTGACCCTTGAGAATCCTCAGGAAAAATAGCCAACGACAACCACCGGGGAGCAACGATTGCGGTGCCTATGTTTTATACTGGATAAGGTGCCTAATGCTAAAACTTGACCCGACGAAGGAGAAGGACACCAATAACATCCACTGTATCAGGGGTGAATTGACGGTCATGTTACTTAGGGACCGCCGATCGTGTGTGCAGATCTGAACAGAGACAACTTTTAGTGTTTATTTGTTTACATGTACAAATTACAAACTCTTTATTTTGGTTATTTTTATATTCTTGTGTTTTTTATAAGTACAAATTACAAACTTTTCCCACAACATATTCCGAACAGACACACAACATAATCCGAACAGACACACAACTTAATCCGAACAGACAGACAACTTATTCCGAACAGACTCACAACTTATTCCGAACAGACAGACAACTTAATCCGAACAGACACACAACTTAATCCGAACAGACAGACAACTTATTCCAAACAGATCCACAACTTATTCCGAACAGACACACAACATAATCTGAACAGACACACAACATAATCCGAACAGACACACAACTTAATCCAAACAGACCCACAACTTATTCCGAACAGACCCACAACTTATTCCGAACAGACATACAACTTATTCCGAAAAGACAGACAACTTATTCCGAAAAGACAAACAACTTAATCCGAACAGACACACAACTTAATCCGAACAGACATACAACTTATTCTGAACAGACCCACAACTTATTCCGAACAGACCAACAACATATTCCGAACAGACACACAACTTAATCCGAACAGAAAGACAACTTATTCCGAACAGACCCACAACTTATTCCGAACAGACCCACAACATATTCCGAACAGACACACAACATAATCCGAACAGACCCACAACTTATTCCGAACAGACAGACAACTTAATCCGAACAGACACACAACTTAATCCGAACAGACAGACAACTTATTCCGAAAAGACAGAAAACTTAATCCGAACAGACACAATTTGATCCGAATAGACAGACAACTTAATCCGAAAAGACACACAACTTATTCCAAACAGACTCACAACATATTCCGAACAGACACACAACATAATCCGAACAGACACACAACATAATCCGAACAGACAGACAACTTAATCCGAACAGACACACAACTTAATCCGAACAGACCCACAACATATTCCGAACAGAAACACAACTTAATCCGAAAAGACACACAACTTATTCCGAACAGTCAAACATCTTAAACAGTTTAATACAAACTGAACGTGTATAACAACCATTTACAGATCCAAACAGATCAACAATTAGAAGTTTCTTGGTTTTACAAGAACTGAAAATAACAAGAAATATTAAATTAAGGAGGAAGTTCCTCGTAATACAAATTCATGTCCCAATCAGAGAAATCAGGATCCCCGGGTTTTGGTGCGACTTCGTGAAGCGACGATGTAACATTCATCTTGAACTTTCTCTTCTCTTGTTGGGCGTGCTTTTTATGGCTTTTTTAATTATCTTCTCAGCTAAAGACACTCGACGTCTAGTCGGCGGTCTTCCTATACGTCTGACATTATCTGGATTAAGAACCGATATACCCGCAGACTCAGGTTCATCAAGTCGAACCAAGAACTGGGTAGTGTGCATACGTGACTTAAGCATTTCAATACACTTCACGGCCTCAATATACCTTTCGTGGGAAATGAAGGCTTCCTGTGCGATCCAAACGGCACGACCCATGATGTCGTCGTGACGACGAAACACATCATTCTCCATTACGCCATCGTCTGGGTACATCTTATCTCGATAGCTCCTTCGAATATCCTTCCTACATCGATTAACGACGTAAGAGTCTGGGAGCAATGCATTAGGATTTAAGCGTCCAAGTACAACAAAAATGTGGCAGCATAGAAGGCCAACATGCTGAAACATTCTACAATCACATGTAAAGTTCATGGATATGTTTTGTACTAGGAAACGTTTCGACAGTAGCTGCTCACCAGCCAAAACACGTTCAGACACCTTGTACTGAAATGTGTCATTCGTATTGAACTCCTCCGTTATATCTGTAGGATTTCATGTTTAATTATACATATATATTTTCGAAATTTTTATGTATAATAAGGATCAATTACAATTTTCTTTGATTTATTTCATGCATGCATCAGTTTGTTTTAACATCTAGTTTCAAAACTCTATTAAAACAAACAAGGGCTCCGAAATTCATACCTAGAAGTTCTCAAAAACTTCTTGAAGATTCGGAGACGTTGGGGATGCTTCTCGCCGCGTCGGATGCCTCCGAGTGTTCACCGAAACCCTAAACAAGGTTGGAGAGAAAGGAGCTAGCCAATCGATCTCCAAACAAACTTAGAATCTAGCTACAAACCCCTTCCTTAGCCTCTGAGATTTCTCCTTCCAAAGACTTAGAAAACTAAGAGATTTTCGTGGGTTTTAGTAGTGAATTAGGAGAGAAAATAATTTCTGAATTGTGTATCACAATTAGGGAGAATAAGGACCTATTTATAGGTTCCAATCTTACTCTTAATCATGGCTATTCTTTAGCCACGATTTTATGACAATTTCTCTCACAAACTAATTCCATAATGCATTATATGCATCCACAAAACGTTTGACCAAATTTGGAGCTAATCCAACCATAGATCAAATTAATCTCTTAATAATCAAAGGCAGAAAATCGACCGCTGTTCGGTTTACCGAGTCCCACTCGGTTAACCGAATTTGTCACGATCGTTTAACCGAGTACGTGACGGATGACCGAATCTTAAGGGGAAAAATTCTCCTTAACCGATCAGACTCATTCACGTCTAAGACCGAGTGCTATTCGGTTAACCGAAAATATCGGAACTTGACATTGTTCGGTCGACCGTTTCTGGTTCGGTACACCGTACCAAAGCTCCAGGCACTTTGGTCAAGTTCGGTCAATCAATTACGATTATCCGTTCCACGTTCGGTTGACCGATCCATAGATCCTTCGGTCGACCGAACCTCAACGGATTACCGAACTTCTACCCGATTTTGCCTATTTCAAATTTTGGATTTATTTCCAACAAAATTTGAACTTAAGGGGGTTTTAGCAAATTCACAACTTATGCAATGTATTATCCTATGCAACAATAAATTATTGCACCCCATAATATATGCATCTAATATGAATTTATCATGACTCTAATTATGTTTATATACAACATAATTGATTTTACTTGTTCACCACATGTGTCATATTTTCTATGAGAAACCCGACACATCATATGAACCAAAAATCAAGCTTCTTGTTTCACGGTTTTTGCGGTGTGACCTATGGGAGGATCTAAACTAAGTTGGCAGTGATATTAAGAGTTTAATATCACAAGCTATAAGCGGTATCTAGCTACACATTATAACTCCCAATTAGTTAGATGTCTTAATTCCACTCGAACCAAAACCCGATCTATTTAGTGATGGAGTGCACCACTTGTGTCCGTCCCTTGCCTCATGATATTAAGAATACACACAAAGTAGTATTGTGTCATCTTTGTATTAGTATTCATTTCTTGATCTCTTTAAGCTAGTTATAAATATGACTTAACTCAAATCACATTGTGCACATTATAACTTTGCTTTATCAAGGGGCCCACTAATATCATCACTCAATTAAGAGGGGCAATGATAATCTTTTGACTAACTATCTTCTCCAACAAAAGTTGTACTTAACCAACCAATGCCTTTACACTACACTGATCGATAGTTCAAGACACTGATCTAATTAAGTATTCCTTAAGTGATTAGATATAAGTCTCATATCAAAGGACCAAAGACACAGTAAAATATTAATGACACAGAAACACATTTCTATAATATTTTACTTATTAGGTCTATTCAGTATACAAAAGTAATATTTTCCTCTTTTGCATACCCGTGTTGTCACTCACTTGTAGAGCTACAATGATCTATGACCAACACGACAATCTTAACTCGGTAATTAATGTTCCATGTTAATTACCATGATTGCGAATATCTTTTGTTTTATGTAAACCAATATCTTTTTAGAGCTCTACGGTTAAGGACCAAGAGCCTCTTCCTTAACACTTCTAAAAGACGAATAACATAAACAAGGAACAAAATGATTTCTCATTCAATTCATAATAATTGGCATTTAAAAGTAAAACTTTTAGAACACATTCCCTTCAATATCGCAGTATATCATCTTCCCAATTTCTAACTGCACTTTCTTGAAGACCCCTACCGTATAAAACTCGCTCATCTGTCTCTCGAATGGATAAATTGAAACCAACTGGGGTCTCTTATGAAGACAATCAAAATCTGATTGAGCTTCCTTCTCGTACTTATGGCGGAGTGCAAGTTCGTATTGTTGAACAAACTGCTTAAGGGTGGTCTTCGAAGTAAGATACTTGTCGAAAAAGGCGTTCATACTCTCGCTTCTTTGAGTAGATGTCATTCCCGCGAAAAAAATATCACCAACAAATGCAGGTATCCACGACTCTCGGATTACATAAATCGATTTGAGCCAGCTATGGTTCTGCAGGTCAAAATCAAGAAGGAAACCCGGCCAATTACGATCAAATTCTGCTGGGGTTTTGGAATCATATACAATCAATTTCAGATCAAATAACATGTGCTTCCGATACTGCGTCGGCAACTTCACGGGAGCTTTGTTCATTTTGTGCCATATACATAATCTGTGTCTTGAATCTGGGAAGACATTCCTTACAGCAGCAGTAATGACACCACATTGATATGTTATTATGGCTGGGGGGTTATATCTGCATAAAGGGGGCAATTTAAAAGGAGTGAGACATATATTGAAAGGTACAAAATCCTACTTTGAAAACTTTAATAGAACAGTCACACACCTAAAACCAAAGAGACCCACAACTTAATCCGAACAGACACACAACATATTCCGAACAGACTGACAACTTAATCCGAACAGACATACAACTTAAACCGAACAGAGACACAACATATTCCGAACAGACAGACGCCTTATTCCGAATAGACCGACAACTTAATCCGAATAGACACACAACATATTCCGAACAGACACATAACATATTCCGAACAGACAGACGTCTTATTCCGAACAGACTGACAACTTAATCTGAACAGACACACAACATATTCCGAACAGACAGACAACTTAATCCGAACAGACATACAACTTAAACCGAACGGACATACAACTTAAACCGAACGAATTCACACCTTAAACCGAACAGATTCACAACTAAATCCGAACGGATTCACACCTTAAACCTAACAGTCACACCACTTAAACCGAACAGTTCAACCACTTAAACCGAACAGTTCAACAACTTAAACCGAACACATACACACCTTAAACCGAACCGTTCCATCACTTAAACTGAACAGTCACACCACTTAAAGCAAACAGTCACACCACTTAAACCGAACGGATGCACACCTTAAACCGAACGGATTCACAACTTAAACCGAACAGTCACACCACTTCAACCGAACAGTTCCACCACTTAAACCGAACACATACACACCTTAAACCGAACAGTCACACCACTGAAACCGAACGGATTCACACCTTAAACCGAACAGTCACACCACTTAAACCGAACAGTTCCACCACTTAAACCGAACACATACACAACTTAAACTGAACAGTCATAAACCTTTAACTGGACATAGTCACACCTTACCGTTCATGCACGACAACCATATGTAATTTTCAGTGGTCTCAGAAGACAGCAAAACGCAACCGAGCAAAACTGACCCGAAATGGTGATTAACTCCTACAAATGGGGCAAAAGGCATGTCGTATTTGTTTGTAATGTAGGTGGTGTCGAAACATATTGCGTCTCCAAAGTATGAATATGCAGCTCTAGAACGACAGTCAGCCCAAAACACGTTCCGTAGTCTTCCTTCGTCATCCATATCCATTACATAGAAAAACATGGAATCAATCTTCTGCATCCTAATGAAATAGTTCTGAAGAGCTTGTGCATCACCAGGTCCCATCTTTAAATTTTGGACTTCGTTTACAACATTCCTGCACACAAGAACCACTAAGACCAGGCGCAAAATGTTCAACTTCAATTATGTTAGGCAGAAAGAACACAAACCTTAAATCCCTTTCGTTGAAAGTCAATTTGTCATGACCTCCAGCCTCGACCACAAAAGATTGCATGGTCTTAGCAGCCGATATCCCAGCAGTATCATTGCACGATATGCGTGCTTTGGCGGCCTCAGGGACGGTTCATTTTTGTCTGAGAAAACGCATTTGCTCATGTTCAAGCATGGTGTGGTTATGTTTAAGATCCACAAAGTTAATGTGGTAACCCCTTGCTGGGTTTCCAGAGACCCTTATCCGAGCAGTGCATTGGACTCTACTGGATAACATAGGCTTCAATTTTCCTTGCCATTGGTTTGTTGGTGTCGTGCCCTCCTTGGAGCAAGTCAGCGTGACCCGTATAACAACACCACGATCGTAATGAGATTGCCTTGTCTTAACACCAAAACCACAAGAATCGGCATAAGCCACGTAAAATGTTTTGGCTTCTTCGAAAGAAGGAAAAAACATCTCCTCCTTAGGAACGTTTGCCGGCTGCTCCACTTGGGGGGGGGGCACATGAACGATTTCCATTGGAGTACAGAGGAAGGACTACAGAAGAGAAGGGAAGAAAAAGGAAGACGCATCTTGAGATGAATAACAAGTCTTCTGCTGTGTAGGAGCGCCAAAATGATGAAGGAAGGGAGTGATTTGAGACGCATTAATGAGGGATGGAGGGAGGGATGGAGAGATGTAGACATTTGTACGTATAACCAAAGAATTGAGGAATAAAATAAAAAAGGAAACTTTTTCTGTGCTGACATGGATAGTGTCAACTCAGTCGCGTCACCGAAGGAACGTCTTAAAGAGAGGCCATCTATCATTTTCCTTTTTGTATGGTGTGTGAGAATTCTGATCCGCTTCCCAACAACTTCAGATCTGATTATTTGTCTCGATCGTACAAAACAAATCGTGTCGTGTCGTGTCACCGTGTGTCGGACATTTCATCGAACAGAGAACATACATGACTTCTTCTCGTAACTTTTCAGGATTAAACCGATAATAAGTTTTTTGTCTTTCGGGTCAGTTTTCTTTCATCCCAACCTACTTTCTTTTATTTTCAACATTATTCATCTCTTAACCACAACCTACTACAACTCATCTCTCTTCCCCACGTCATTTTTTATTTCCACTAACTTTTATTATATTCCAAAATCAATTATACTTACCCAAAACATTAATAATTCAAATAAAATATATATTAATTAGCAGATAATTATTATTATTAATAATAAAGTAAAATACATATTTATTTAAATGATTGTACGTAGCACAATACAACAAAATATTACATTACCTAACTTTCATTAAAATGAAAATGCATACTAATAAAAACACAATTAATTTCCTTAACATCCACCGTCGCAAAGTCCTCACTATGGAGGTAGCTCCCAATCATATCTCGTACCCGACCCATTCCAGATGTATTCCCAGTTGTTGAGTAGTGACTCCAGCAGGAATGAGGCTCGTGATGAGGTAGACCACTGTCCCATCGGCATGTCTCAATGGCCACCTGAACATACAACCAGCCCCCTGAAAGACAAGAAATGTTGGTCATACCCGGAGGACAAGGCCCTCGTTTCTGCTTACATGTCCATCAGTTGCGATGTGGTGGTGGGGACAAACCAGCGAGCTTCGTTTTTTTGGAAAAGCTAAAAAAATGTACGACGAAACGCGCCTGACTAATGCCAACTCACTACTAGAAACCCAAACTCCATCAAAGGTCGTTGGAGGAGGATAAGTTCGGCAACGCTCAAATGGACTGACATCTTTGATGAAGTGACACGACGAATGATAAGTTGGCAGAACGAGGATGACGTCATTAAACAAGCTCACATCATTTACGAGTGTACTTACAACACCACCTTCTTGTACACCCACGCGTGGAGAATGCTGAAATAATACCTGAGGTGACGTTCTATGCTCTCTGTACCCACTCAGAACCATCCAAGTCAGTACACAAGCAAATCTCACTTAGGAGGCGAAAGTACTCCGATCGGACATTCCTCCGGGTCCTCCAATAAACAGAGTCATCTGAAGAGGAACAATACGAAAACTCGTCTCCTACTTTTTCTCCAACAATCCCTAAATTTATGCCACCTCCTCAATCTTGTCCTACGTGTATAAAAAAGCAAAAAAAAGGTAACGTGGTAGCAAAAGACCTGGAAGTGGAGGCTACAGACCTAGATGCTCGTCTTGCTTACTACATAACGGTAAAAAGATAAATAGGTTGCGTATAAAGAACGAAAGTTAGAGTACCAAAGGCAAAGAGATGAGAAGAGTCATATGGATTTAATCATTTAAAGTATCAGATGCACCTACAACTTCTCAAGCTTAAAGAACTGAGTTTGCTGACTGAGGATGACGAAGTACAGCTAGCCAATATCCGTAATGAGCTGAATTAATAAGTGTGCTAATGTAATTTAATTTCGGTTTAAACGTTGTAAAGTATTTTAATTTCAATTTAAGCGTTTATTTGTTTTTTTAATGTCAATTTAAGGTTTGTTCAATTATATTTTCAATCGATCATAACTCAGAATTGTTTTTAATTTATTCTAGATAAATCTTAATAAATACCAAACTATTTACAAAATAATACTCCCAGATCATTTAAACCCAATTATATACGCATAAAAAAATTAAAACAAAAAAGATTAAAAAACCCAACATCGACGTGCATCGCGTGGTCATCCACGACCCCGTTATAGCATGCACAACAATTGTTGACTTTTTGGCATTAATCTATGTTTTGATGATTTAATCAACATAATCTTAAATATAATAAATGTAAAGTAGCACACATATTGAATAACATATATATTGTATTGTGCTAACCTCTACAAGTAGTCACGACTCAAGAAACAAGGAAATGAAGTCAAGACATGTAACTAAAGCTCATTTGAATACATGTAATCTTGATTTATTTTGAGTCTTACGAACATTGTGTAATTGAACATACTAGAGCTAAAATCCAATCAAACACACATTAAGTTCCCTAAAGAAGTCACACAAAATCTCACTACATTTGGACTTCAATAGATCACTCAAACTTAGACCGGAATTCACTTACTAGAACTGTCAGAATCATTTCGGTCGACCGTTTGTTTCCTTTAGCTAATAATGAATTTTACTACCCAACCGCTCGATCGTTCCGACCTTTTCGGTCGAGCGTCTACATTTAGTTTTTGACCGTTAGACTTGTCGTATTATACCAACAGTCGTATTCTCATTATTCATCCAAACCCCAAAATACAAATGTCTATTGGTCGACCGTGCACTTTATTTCGGTTGACCGAACCTAAATGTCTCAGCAAACCTCAAGTGCCTGGAAGTTTCCGACCGACCGTGGACATTGTTTTCGGTCGACCGAATATGAACGCTTTTGGTAGACCGTTCTGTGTTCAAAACTGCCTACCGGTCGACCGTTAGACCCGATTCAGTCAACCGAACTTGTCCTGGAATGTAACATGCACCTTTCTGTTTTGTGTATTTTACACAAACACTTACTAAACTTATACCAACGGCTATAACTCACTTAGAGCTTATAAATAAGTGTTTCCTTAACACAATTACATATCTCTTACACTTCTATTTGTCATATACACCTAAGAGAAACTCTCAAACTTCAATTCTCCAAACCTACACTTACAAGCTTACACTTTCACATTTAAGATCATTTTCATATTCTAATCAAGGTGTGCTCAAGTTTAGAGAGTGTGTCACACTCAGTTGTTTGTCAAATAAGCAAAGATTTCAGTGAAAGCCCGAAGTGTTCCCTCTCGGATTATGAGAGGAAGAAAATCAAGCTAGCGAGAGTAGTTCACGGAAGATTGTCTTGTAAAGGCTTAATCTCGGCTCAGAACGAGGTTGATAGCGAAGATGCGAGCGGAGCTCGAGGGAGATCGAGCAAAGCTTGCAAGAGAGGAAGTAGGCGGGAGGCCAAACCTCTATAAAAATCGTCTGTTGCCTTTGTGGTTTGCAATATTTACTTTAATTGCTTGTTTTAGTTTAATTTCCGTTGCATCGTTAATTGTTAAGCAAGTAGAGTTTGTTTAAGTTTAAAAGTGATTAGAACTAAGCCATAATACACGATCCTATAATGACCTAGGTCATCCACTTTCTCTCTCTTCTTTCTCTCCCAGTCACGTCATCATGACCCAACCTCATATTTTTCCCTCACTATCCCACTCTCTTTCCTCCACGTCATTATTTTTCTTCTCAACTTTTATCATATTCCAAATTCATTTATACTTAACAAAAACATTAATAATTTATTTATTTCCAAATTGTATATACTTTATTTATTTAACCATCAATGATTACCAAATACTAAATACTATTAATATTAAGAAACCAAATATTACATTATTTTTAGCAAAAGTACGTTTACATTGAAGGAGACGACAAACCAAATACAAGGCGTAAACCAAATAATACACGACATAATTCAAATATCACACGACATTAAACACAATTAAACGTCGCTTCCTCCGAATCGCTCTCAGATGTTCTCGATCAAGTCCAAAGCTCGCCGAAGGCATTGTTAGAGATAGAGGAGGAGTAGGTCAGTGGGTGTCTTAAATTAGAGTTCATTGAATTAGATATGTTTTACGAGAAATGTCTTACCACTTCATTCATTATAATGCTGAACTGGCAATCTAAAGTACGCGCGTGAAGTTTTATCTTATCAGATTGACAATCTATAGTATACACGTGATGCATTATTTTGTTGGATTGACAATCTACAGTACACGTGTGATACCTTTAATCTGACCGATTTCAAATCTTGTTTGAGAATATAATTATCTTCACACCATTTTGGGGAATATAATTATCTTCAAACTATTTTTAATCCGTTTATCCGTTTATTTATGTGTGTGATTTAGTAAAAATTTTAAGTTCTTTTAAATAAAATTTAATAAATACTCAACTATTTACAAAATAATATCCCAAATCATAACTATAATCCTAATTATTATCAAAATATAAAGTACAACTACTTAACCTTTAATTGTTTATAAAAATATAAACATCCAATTATTAAAACAAATACCAAAAAAAACCCCAGCCAACTGGGTTGTGCCACCGGTCGTCAGCGGTCGTCCGGGGTCATCCGGAGCGCTAAGGATGTTTTATGCTCTCACACTCCGTTTCAACCCGAATGGCTGAACTCACCAAAGATGAACGGCGTAAACGCGCGCCCGCGACCCCTTGGAAGACCTCATCGCCAATGGAAGGATTCCCACGCAGCCACGTCGCCACTACGGGAACACAACCACCCTCGACATCGACCGCGAGGGTCAACCCGAAAGGCCAACCTCCCCGCCCGCCTCCTCCACCTCTTCCAATACCACAGCGGAGTCCGCAGCCACTACTCCAGCTCCACCACCACCACCGTCGACCGCGACATCTCCGCTATGCTCGACGTCGCCTTGCTCGTTCTCTACAACCGCCTTCGCTACCTCTGCAGATGCCACGACACCTCCGCCCCACTAAGGTTGATGCTGCCATCACTGTGGCTAATGCGATCAATAGAATTTAGTTTAGCTGCTGCATCAGTTTTGATTTTCTAACTGCTGCGATGCAGAAACAATTCATTGACTCTTTTATCCATTCTGCATTAGTGGCCTGATCGTAGCTGAAATGCTCCTCATTTCAAAACTGTCCCAAGAGTTCTCTTTGAGTTACAGAGTCTATGACCAGTGAAAGAAGAATACATGTTTTGTATATTGTCTATTATCAATGTCTTTTCCTTCATCAATGTCACACATTCTATTGATCAGATCTAAGGCAAAACACTAGATTCCAAGTGTTGTCTTATATGTCTGTCCATAAATATTCTCGATGACTTGAGCAAAACTGCAATTAAGTTCTCGTTACGCAGATTAGTTTTTTGTTTATTCATCTACATTTTTTTTATGAAGTTTCAAACTGTCATTAGTTTTCAAGGCCAAGCTTTTCTAGACTTAAGACTTAGTTCACGAGAAGCACGATTTCTTCTAATCTTAGGAATTTACCAACTTTATTTTGAGGTCTAATATGGATTTCTGAACTGTGAAAATGCACGAAACGTAATAGTTGATGCTTCAACACTTATTTGCACGGTAGGCTCTTCATTAAAGTGAACAATCTCATAGCATAACCTTTTGAGGGATAAAACTTTTCATTTAATACTACTTGTAATGACATTTTTTCCAACGCATAAAAAATTCTTCTGCGATGTCAATTTGACTTAGAAGTTGAGTCTTGGGAGGACTATTCAGAATATTATTGTAGCTTTTCCTTTGATGGCTATATATCATTGTGTTTTCCCTGAGACAGTCTCTCTTTCTGTAAAAAGATATTCTTGAGGTTGTCTTGTTTTGTTTGGCATTGCTGTGAGATGTGGTGGCCTCCACAGAATTGCTGAAAGAAATTAAAGATGGCATTCATCTTATATAATGAAATGATAGAGTTAATATTCATTATTCAGCTTGCTCTTTAACTTGGGGGAATTCTTTAGTTCACACATTTATCTCCATCTGGCCCTCTCATTGTTTAGCGTTAATATAATTGGTGAATGGTGAAAGATTCACAACATTTTACGGAGATAGCTCAACTTTATCTTTTGCACGTTCTTTGTTGTTAGGTAACTGAAAGTTATGTACAGACTACAGTCAGGTAAACAGAAAAAGGTGTTTGTTTCATTGGCTAGTGTAACCGTTTACGTAAGTTTGTCCATTTTTCTGTACAAAAAGAGTCTGTTCTGATTAATATGGAACTGAAGCTTTGCAAGAAAGAGGGAAACCGTTTCTTCTTACTTTGAAACTGATGCTCAGAGGGAATCAGTGAAGGTAACACAATCCAAGTGTCCCTCTAGTAAACTTTCATGTTGTATTCAAGTTAAAATCCTCACTAATGGAATCAACTTTTTCCAAGTGTCTAAGATTTATATGAAGCCAACTTTTTGTCGTTTTCGATATACATGCATCATGGAAAGAACATGAGATCTTGCAGGCCAATTTGTGTGTAACAAAATGGTCCAGTTCTGATATGTCATAGCTTTTATCGGGGGCTAAAGAACACCACCGTTGCTAGTTGTTTATTTATTAGCTGGAAGCCATGTAGGTTGGACAGAGGTAAATATATAATGTTTTGGTCATTACATGCTGCTGGGAGACCTTGATCACCTACTTCAGGATCGCTACAGAAAAAGGATTTGTTCGTTTGCTCTCAAGAACAGCTTCCACTACGACGTTCAATGTAATCTGGAGAGAGAGGAATGACCCTATCTTTGCCCCGAAGAGACATGGGGTAGAGTGGATTGTTATACAGGTGTGGATCACTCTTAGAGTACTCATTGCTTTGCATGTTGGGAGACCAAAGTGCGACCTATGTCGTGTGCTTTTTCAGAGATGGAAGTTTAGTTAGACTGTGCATATTAGTATACGCATAGGTTTATTTTTGGAGGTTTGTAGCAATGCCTTTTTGTCGTCTTCTCGTCTCGCTCATTTTGTAATTCTTCAATTGTGAATAAAATTTACGGGATAATTCGGTTTACCTGGCAAAAATAAATAAATCGACCTTGATTGTTGTTATTGTTGGTAAGTTGCCAATAAACTGCTACGAGGTCCTAAATTCTATAAGAATGATACTTTTCTACATTAGAATATTTCAACCGTTTGTTTTTCTTTGCTAACATATTTCTATATAATATTTCAACCACTTTGGTTTTCAACATTTACATTAAAGTTGCTCCAGAATTTAATTTTGCCTTGTTGCATTCGTTCTGCAAAGAATTTGACATTATACTTCTTTTCAGATAACTGATGCTGTTTTTGCAGCACACATTCTTAATGCAACCCTAGTTGTTCCTAAGCTGGATCAGAAATCTTTCTGGAGGGATGCTAGGTTGTCTTGATAGCATGAATATATCAATTTGCTTGTAATATAGTAGTATATGTGGATTGAGGATATGAATTTCAACATCTTATGCCCTGATTTTGTTTTTACTCTTCAGTAGCTTCAATGAGATTTTTGACGTCGACTGGTTTATTTCATCACTTTCAGAAGATGTTAAGATTGTGAAACAACTTCCAGAAAAAGAGGGGAAAGCAATTTGCCTCTCCATATACCATGCGCGTTCCAATGAAGTGCACTCCGAGATGCTACCAGAATCGTGTCTTGCCAGTTCTTATAAAAAACATGTAAGACTCTGCAATAATTGGTACGTCAAGGATCTGTCTCCTAAGATGGAGGTGTTTGATGGCACTTCATTGTCCATACTCCATATTCTATCCCACTGATATCTTGCATATATATGTTTTGTGTTTAGTATTTGGTAGATGATTGTGGTATTAGTGGTGCAGGTTGTTCAACTGAAAAAAATCGATTACAGGCTTGCCAACAAATTAGATATTGATTTGCAAAAATCGACATGTAGAGTCAATTATCATGCACTAAAATTTACACATCCGATACTCAAATTGGGAAACACACTGATTCAGAGAACGAGAAAAGGAAGCAAGCACTTCATTGCCCTTCATCCGAGGTGAATGTTTACCTTTACTTGACACCTTGCTTTCCAATTTCTTGAAGCCCATTTAGAAATTAGAACAAAACTTACAGCTGCAAGATTGCATAAGTAAATGGTTCAAGATTGTGTGCTGCTTAAATCAATTTACACCTTTACCATCTATTTTTATAGATTCGAATCTGATATGATTGCATTTTCTGGTAGCTATTACGGTGGCGGAGAGAAGGAAAGGAAAGATCTGGGAGCCATCCGTAAGAGATGGAAAACCTTACATGTAAGATATTCTTTTTAACATCCTTGGCAGAAAAATAAAAGATATCATCATCATGTCATCATAGCGACATAATTCCTGTTGTTTCTTCATAGACAAAGAACCCCGAAAAAGAAAGGAGGCATGGTAAGTGCCCGCTCACACCTGAAGAGGTCGGCCTCATGTTAAGAGCACTTGGCTTTGGTAGTGATGTTCACATCTATGTTGCGTCTGGCAAAGTGTATGGTGGAGAAGTGGCTATGGTTGAGTAGAGACGTTGGCACCTTTAAGAGCTTTGTTTCCTAATTCATTCCAAAGAGACTTTAGCTACCAAGGAGGAGTTGGCATCATTTTCTTCTCTCTTCTCGTATGGTTGCTCTTGTTTTTATTGTATGCAATGAGAGTGAGAGGTTTTCGTAACCAACAATAACGGAAATATGGCTAGAATATTGGCTGGCCGAAGGTTTCTCTTATTCACACGCACACTTTTTTTTTGCTGACGAGGAACTCACCGGACGACCGCCCTTTGGACGCCGGCCACACTTTTTTTTCTGCTTGATTGGATCCATTCTGCCATATATGGGCGTGAGACACCTGAGGAGACTCGAATCTCTGACCTCGTGTTCTATGGGTCTTCACCAGCTGAGCTACCCGGTGTGGGGCTTCACACGCACCTTAGTCGCAACCTTGTGTAATTGTTTTCTATGTTTCACTTTCAGAAGATACTTTAGGGCACAAAAGAACAATAAGGCCCAACTCGAAAAGGCTTTACTCATTGTTTTCAAATCGTACAAGCATGACTTGGGAAGCATTTTCATCTAAGGTCCTTACAAGTCAGAGCAGCTTCATGGGAGAACCCAACGAGATGAGGCCAGGGAGAGGCGAGTTCCATGAGAATCCCTCAACTTGTATATGTCAAAACACCAAAGCAAAGGAGTGGAATTCAGAAGAGAAGGCGGGCAAATTGATGCATGAGGATGCCAGAGAAGAAGTTTCTGAACGATATGATGCCGAGTATGGCGAGTATGAGCTTCCAGGGGATAGCTGGTCTCGTGTGAATATGACAGGACAGATTATGATCCGTTTATTAGATCAGAAGAACCGGTGTTGGAAGAGATACTTTCAGATTAGAGAATTATACGTTCCTTAACACCAGTATTTGGTAGTTCACCTCTTGCATTCTCATTTTTGTTTTGGTTGGACATTGACGGTCTGCTGTCATTATACTGTACATAGGATTTTCAACATGGAATTGTATAGCCTCAAACATCACATAGGCCTGAAATTTGTAGATTGCCATTGTTCTTTGGGTCGATATGTTGAATTATTGATGGTTGACGTCAAAAGGTTTGCTGTTATCTTAATATATTTTGGAATTAGGACTGCAGTAAAGGCAATAGGCGGTCAACTACTTATGTTTTCCATTTTTGAACTCCTCTTCTTAGATGTGTTCTTAAGAAGTTACAACAGGTACTTGAGTCCTGCATGTCTGAACGATCAAACATATCATTGGCTACAACCGTGAAACCGACCTGACGGGCACCACTTGTAGCCTCCAAATACGCTAATAAAAAATAATGACAATCGACTGGACCACCATGCCAATGCATGTACAATTAAAGCCCAAAGGTGAGTACTATGATAAATAAAAGAATGAATAAATTGAAGAATGGATTATGAGACTTTTCATTAGGATTAGAACCGCAATAACAAAATGTTTTATGAAGATGTGGGAGGCAAATCTGGGGTCTCATCTGCCTGAAGAGCACCAAAATTTAAATTTGGAAACACACCGGGTGGCCTTTCTTGAGTTTCTATCGATAGCAGCTGGCTCGAGTCACCAACAACGTCTGCCCATCCATAATGAGGCTCAGCCCTTAAATAAAAGGGGAAAAAAGCAAGCAACGGTCAGTACTCAGTAAGGTTCACATCGAATAATATAAGGTTTGGATTAGCAATTAGACTACTTAAAATTGATTTCAGAAGAAATTTGATATTGACAGTGAACGAGTTTGTGGACGAATAAAACTAGATTTGCAATTCTTTGCTCAAGAACTTGATCGACTGAATTCTAGTTTTAACAGATACATGATTAACCAATTATAATAGCTAGTTCTAAGCATGTCCGATCCATTGGCATTAGGTCAAACTAGTTATCATATTGTGCAAGATAAGCATTTTTACAAACTTTTTAAGTAACAAATACAATTCACTAGACAAACTGTACAAAATCAATGTTCAGTAGTAGGCCATACTCGTAATAAGTATCTTCCTCCACGACTAAATCCCAGCCTTCCCCGCTCGTACTTTTACCATATTTGTGGACCCTCCTGAAGTAAAAAGGTACAAATGTTATAACCTATCAAAGTCGTAGGCATCAGAAAGAACAGAGGAATTTCTCATATATGAATGCCAGAAAGTATTTCAACATGCATTCTGAAAAGGAAAAGAACCTATCGAGAAAATGACATCCGGCCTGGTCGCCAATAGGCAAGATTTTGCATCATAAACTTATTATTTCACACTGATTCATAGAATTGGTTCCATGCTATAAGTACATACTGCAGTAGTAGTACTTTGCTGTCAGCAAGCAAAGAAATTTCTTTGGGAGATACCTCTCTGCTACATAATGATGTTTGTAGTGCAAAAAGTATCAATGAAAGAGTCATATTTCCATGTTGTAGCAGAACACGAAAGCGTCTGAATTATGGTACACATTTTATTTCAGATCGTATGGTTGGAGGACCGCTATATTCCTGATGTGCAATAATATTTTCTTCAAAAAGAAATTTTAATACTAATAGACTCATCCTTTTATGCAGGTTGCTGCAGCCCTGCTACCAAGGCAACATTATCATATCCTCAGATCTCAACTTCTCAAGAAGTAGACTATATAGGATGACATCACAATAGATGTTTACCATTTCTGAGCATAAGGTATCATCTAGTAATAGCCTCTCCGATCTTCAGGTTTTGAGAACGAAATAGTTGATTAAGTATTGATACAATTACCACATGTAACTTGGGATAATGGAGGTATGCATGTCCACCCGTTAATAGAGTGTCACTAAAGGAGTAAAGCGTCTCAACTTTGAAGAAGAATAAAATACTCACCCATTTCCAAAGTGTTCTTCACCCCATGTCCTCGACCAACCTAGAGAGAAAAGGAATAGATGCTATAAGAACAATAAATAAATAGATTAATACAAAATGGAAAGTAAACACATACATTGAATTTAACTTCATTACCATGTAAGATGTAAATAACCTACAGGGCAATAGCAATAGAAAATAAAAGCAACAAACATTAGATTAAAAGGCACTGCCTTTGTAAAGCAAGGTACATATCTGCCCAATCAAAAGGTGGAAGCACAATGCAAGAAAACTTACCAACATACACCTATAAAAAAAATTAAAAAAAGCCAAAGAGGGCAACCTTTTATTACATCAACATTACCCCAAAACCTCAAAAAAGACTCTCAGTCCCAATTAAGCAGGGTAAGGGGGATTGGATGTAAGCAACCACGCCCCCTCCACCCTGTGACAAAGATGTTGTTTCCAATTGACCGGTAATCTGATGTCTATAAAATTTTCTCATAAATCACAATAAATAAGAATCGCAGAGAACTTATATGAACCACATTGATTGTCAATTGTAACCCAGAAGTCAAAAAACAACTTAATCGTTTACTCCATTAGGAACACACAAGGACAGCGTCTTAATTTTATAAAAAACCCTCCTAGTATTCTTGTTTATTCTTTGTTTTCTGCAATAAACAGAAACCATTTAACTAACATGGATGTGACAGGGTAACAGTTATAGTATTAATATGTAGAGAAATTCGAAAGTATTATGTGCAAGTGAAGTCTTAAAGGACATACGATCACCGGCAGGCAATACATGCCAAGTCTCCCCTTGACGAGTACCAACACCAGCACTGAACTTTTCTTCCCATTTGTCACCCCACTTTGTGCCTGAATCAGTTTCTGCCCATTTATCCGTCCTGAAGAAAAAAAACTATAATATATCACGCCCTAAGGATAATGCAGTGCAAATGGTTTTCTTAAACGGACTATGATGTTAATTTCAAATTAGATTACTGGTTTAGCAAGAATGCACGATTGCAAACAAAAGTTCATATTACGCAAAAGGATTATTTCTTTAGTAGATAGGAAAGAGGGATATGTATAGTGGCCACTGGTTAGCTGCATAAATGTAGACCTAACAATCTAAGGGGAAAATTGCATAGCTATGCTAAGAGGGGCACAAAGTTGAAAACCATTTTAGGACAGATCCTCCTCCATCATAATGCTCTCCCCATTTCTCCCACCATGACTGCTCATTTAGCCTGCCATACTTATGTGCTCCTTTCTCAGTCCACCCTTTTGCATCATACTTCTCCCACCTGGTGAAATATCAGAAATGCAAACAAGACAAAAGCTTAAAAGGTGTGAGACCAATTACAAAATACTACAGGTAGAATTTAAAGAGGAGTTACTGACCATTTTTCATACCATCCAGCAGTTGCCGTACCTGATTTTGCTTGTTTTTCAGCTCTCCTTTCTATCCGTGCAAGGTTACTGCAATTCAGTAGCAGTTTACTATTCAGATCATACAGTTCAATTGTTTAATAACAATAACTAAACCAAATATATTAAGGAGGTGCCCAGAATCGTACAAGTCACAAAATAGCCAAAAAATATTCAATATATGGCTACCTCTCAGCACTCCAGCCACCCCCTCATAGATGTGGTGGTTGATAAGTGAACCAAGTGTATGTTCAAAGGTGAAGGAATGTGTTAGGCTGGTACTTATGGCCCGAATGAGTCTTGATGCTATGCTAAAGTGTCGACTTTCAATTCCAAATCAAGTAGTGGTAATTGGAGATATAAAGATTTAGTAGGTCACAAAATTGTCAAAATTGTCAATGCCAAACATAGGATTATTCTCAACATTATGTTTGTATAAAACAGTAGGATAAGTAAGAAATAAAGAAGACCACTACAAAATCTGGAGTTTTCATTTATAGCCATGTCTACCATTTTGCAACTGTTGAGCATTCAACATACCAAATTATAGGGTCCTTTTCGTAATATTTTATTATAACACAACGAAATGAGACATTTAAGAATTGTCTGTTAAAGAACGTGATGCCACCACTGTAAATTCTATAATGTCTTTCTGATCATCATGCAATATCAATGTCACAAGAATGGGTTTATGCTGAAGTAAAGACAACAGGGTAGGCAGGCAGCACAATTCTGCCCAATCTATGAGTGTTGTGCTTTACCTTCTCTCTTTGCTATGACTATTAGTGCACTCTTTCAACTACAAATCCATTAATTTGGTTCAAGATGTTCTTCCACAGTTGGGAAATTACCAACCTTTGAAATGCTGAAATTGCCAAGATATGCAATGTTAATGGACCGTGATTCTTGTTGAGTCCCAGTCACTGCCTGCCCCAACTAGTTTCGGAATATTGTTGTTATTTAAGGCTTAGCAAAGACAAAATTTACTGAATACCTCCATTCATCTTGATGTAAAACTTCCTTCCATGTTTCCCACCAAGAGTCCCCTTCACTATTTTTTCCAGATTTCTCTACACCTGCAAAAATAATAGTACATCATATGCAGAGCTTCTTTATGAACAATTTGCGCACTTCAGAAATGAAAAATGACAAAACAGCTTGTAAACATAGGCATGGTGACTTATTCTGTCGATGTAGTTTGAAATTAAAGGCCAATGGATCGACCAAATTTTAATCCAAAATGAGTGGTAAAATAGACTTTATTTGAGAGTAAATATTATAGTTTGAGCACTTGCCAAAACAAGTATTATAGGACAATCTTAATCGAGTAGAATTAAAAAATAAATTCTGGGACAATATTAAAATGATCAGTGCAAGACAACCTAATGACTGACTGTGTTCATATGAAGCAATGCCATGGTATAGACAACAATAGGGTTAAGCTTGAATGTAACCTGCAGCAAACACCACTACTTAGCAAAGCTGCACAAATAATGCTTCGGGATCCCTCTAAGGAAGAAAAAGGTAAACTGTTTTGGTGAACAATATAGACAGAAACAGATAGCATTGCCTTTTGCTTTGGAACTCTTCTAAAATGTAACAGGAGTACAGTTCATAAGTAACTGCAGAATAACATACCCAGCTCTTTGTATCCCGTCCAGTCACTCTTCTCCCACCACTGGGACAGAATAAAGCATAAGTAAATAATACATGTGAAAATATATTATCGAAATCACAATTATCTGATAAAAATTGTTAATACTGATCAACCACAACAATACGAATTATTTACCCTATCATTAATAAAGCTTTTGACTTTCCCAAAATATGATTTTGAAGAAAGAATATAACTTCAACTGAAGAGCTACAATACCATTTCTTTCCAGTCTGTGAAACCATCATGATTTCGACCACTCATCTTGGCCCAACGACATCTGTATCCATTTTCTTCTAGATCCTCCCCACTTTCTCGATGCCAAGAGCTACCATCTTCATTTATGCCGGATTCCTTTATATGCTCGTTAAGCAAGTTAATTCCCCATTCCTTCTCACTAGCAATTCCAGTGTCTATAAGTATAATAAATGAAATATGTCAACATAGTTTCTCAGGAAGAAAGCAATGTACCACCCAAAAGAAAAGAAAAAAAATTGTGTTGAAGAAAGTAATAATAGAAGTAGCTTTTATTGGTATTTTTTCTGCAGATTTGTACAATTCCAACTTTCAAAAATCATGTAAGGATACAATGGGGAGGTGATTACATGGAAATATAAAGAAAACCAACATCACAAGAGAAATAAATCCATGCCTCTTTTAGGTGGTGCATCGCGAGATTGTGAAGCATTGTTTCTTGGCGTGCAGCGCCAGGAGAAATCGTCTTGCCTTGTCTCACCACGTGAGCTGCAGAAACTTCAAATTGAAGAACATCACAAAAACATACCAAAACTTTTCATGACTCTTAACACAACATCCCAAACGTCCAGACTTCACAACATGAAACGCAAAGAAAAACACAACCAAAACAAACCATGGAGCATTTAACCAACCACATTGTTTAAACTACCACTGAATCATCATATCCATCCAATACTTGAAATGTTTCACCATGCATCACTTGATTTACAACACTCAACAACAACGAGCTTATTCAAGTAATCGAGTCCATCCCTTATAAAGTCCCAAGTCCTTTATACACCAATCACTCATTCACTTCACAACATCAAACTATTAACTTTTCGCACGCAAAAAGACATTAAATCAACAAAAACACTAACTCGCCATCTAAAAGAAGATCAAGTTGTTCAATATCAACACCAATATATATACAATAAAAATAGTATGATACTTGTGAAATGTCACCTTAAGCTTACTACAGTTATACTCGGGAAGAATAGTGTATTCTATAAACCTTCGTTGTTCGTTACCATTTTCGCAACAGTAAGTAAGATGTCTACCATTGCAAAATCAACAAAGAAGAAGTTGTCGTTCCACGAAGAATCTAAAAGATCGACAAAGGCTCAACATTCCTATCGTTTCCCCTCATTATCCTTATTCTCAGAAAAGTCGTTGGAGGATCCGACACAGACACGAACAGAGGAACGCGAGATCGAGATTACCGAGTGGACGGGAACGGCACGGTCACGGGAGGGAGGGCCTCGGTCCGGAGCCTCGTAACCATGTTCATATTCTTCATTTTCCCCTCCTCCACCACAATCCCCGCTCCACCCTTCCCTTTCCGCCCCTCGGCGCCGCGGAGCCGGCTCGGCGGCAGCCAGCGGGCGGCGGACGTGGCTCCGACGGCGAGGAGGACCATTGCGGCGGCTCTTTTAGAGCAGTGGCGCCATGGAGAGGAGAGGGAGTAGGGAGTGGTGGCGGTTTTTGGGGTTTTGGCGATTCGATCGGAGTGGAGTGGAGTGGGAAAGACCCAAAGAGGAGAGGTAGTTTAAATTGGATCGGTTGGTCAGGTCCGGTGGGGTGGGGTTTTCGGTCCACGTGACAATTGTGGGTCCCGCTAGCAACTAAGCTGGTGGTTTTGACCGGATGAGTGACACGTGGAGGGTTTTTTCTCTTTAAAAAAATATAATTATTGTATATTTCATTTTTTATTACGTGTAAATAAGATGCAATACTTGTCGTTTGATATCTTAATTTGGTATTTCAAGTCTACAGATCTATTAAGAACTTTACGTGAACCATGTGTGATTTGTTTGGTTGCGACAGTGATATCGGAGTCTTCCTTCTAAGCCTTTTTCGTGGCCATAATGTCATGCTTTATTGGAATGTTGTGATCAAACAAAGAAATAAAGTTTTAAATTTTCTAAAGAATTGTAGAATCTTGAATGCAAATTTAATATTGAGATTCTGATACGTAACTGTTTTATACGTGCGTGTTACAATATATTATGGTATGTTTTGAGTGTTAATTGGCATGGGTATGTGTTAGTAGATAGGATATAACGGTTGTGTATTGTGTGTTGTGTATTGATTGGTCGTTATGTTAGTTTTGAATAAATTGAGTGTGATGTAATAGTTTAAGCAGAAGAAATGAAGTTTGTTTCCATTTGACATTGTCTTTACCATATTTCCATCTTGTTCATCTTTTTGGAGTTGAACTCTTACTCGGAAAAAATAATTATCCTAACATATTCGTTCCTACAACATTTGATTGATTATAATTCTTAGTCTCTCAAATGATTAACTTAACTAAGTGTCAAAGGTCTGTTGTTAGTGAGGTGCACTTTACATTGGGTTGAAGATATACAATTGGAAAGTAAAAGGGATGGTATCAATCATTTAACATAATGCATGGCACTTGAAAAAAGTTCTTGGATCCAACATAATGAAAACATAGCGAGCTATGCCTTTTGTGGTGTTTTAGCAAAGCTAGAATCATAAGAAAATGAAAATATGACAAAATTAGCATATCAAGCATGTATCGATTTGAGGATAGTTCAATTAATACTTCTTTTAGTTTAAAACAACCATGTAATGAGTTCGACTCGGAGGCGTGCCAAATGACATCCTGGGCATTAGAAGGGAATGCATGCAATGAAGTTCAATTTGATTTACGATACAAAATTTAACACACATTTTCCTTTGAAAAATCATATCATTTACAAGGTTCATGATAAACCACCTATGGATAAGTTAAAAGTCCGGGGAAAACAATCAAGATTGAAGTTTCGCAACTTGAATTAAGTGTTTTAAAAAAAAGTTCAAATTGGTAAAAAGTGCATGCGGGGCCTTTGCTTCCCAATTGCATATAAGAAAGACAAAACCGGAGACGGGGGGCGTGCCGTCCATACGTCATAACTTTGTTCTCACTCTCATTCCGGGTCCCGAATTCCGTGGCTCCCCATCGAGCTTACACCACGTGTCAGAAACTCGTGCATCTTCACGTGTGGATAAGGAAAACATTGCGTGGCGAGGAGAGCAGTCATGGGGATTCGTGGCCATTGGGGAAGCCACGTCACTCTCTCCAAGTAAAATGGGAATGAGGAGCCCACATGGAGAGAATCATTTGGCGTTGCAAATTTGGTTCGATGGAGAAGGTGTGGTAATTGACGATTGGTCTTGATTTTGGTGGTGGATAATGTTTGTCGTGTTGTTTGATTTTCTCGTTGTGGATAAGTTTGGAGTCTCCTTCACTACGGATAAATAGTATTGGCATAACGGTTGTGTTTTACTACCTAGTGGCCGTTGTGGGGTTTGACCTTTCTGGTTTTGTCGTGTAGCGTGTGTCGCCGTCGCTCGAGTGGGGTTATGGGTTTAAACTTTAAAGCATATCAGATTAGTACTTCATCCGTTACATGTACTTATTATGCTCAAGATTGAGTAGTGTCTCCAGTGGTACGTAGACGGACCGGTCCGGCACGACACGTCAGCCGTTTCGCCCGGGCCAGCCCAGGCTGGTGGGCCCCCGTTGCCCAGGGTATGTGGACCAAAATATCAAAAGAATGGTAGTTCTTCAGGTTATTGTTATAAATTACTCATTAGTGGTTGGATATGCAGGTAGGGTTAAATCAAACCAACGGTGCTGCCAGCCTCCAAACTTCCTGAATTGCAAAAGGATGAAGGGAACATTAGATTGTTAATAGAGGTTGGTACGACTTTTCCACACACAAAAAAAAAATCAGAGGTTGGTACGAGAAATTTCTATTTATAACAGTTACTTATAGGCTTATAGGCTTATAGCGCTTCAGAACAAGTTAGGTCTTTTCACACATGAATCTTGTTTTAGGCCTTTTGGCCATACAAATCTCACCATTGGTGAAGAACTAGAACGAAAGATCTCAAATGCAATTTCTCAATCTTCATCCATAACTACTTTTAACGGTTTTTCCCTCTCCAACTGCCCATTACATTTACCAAGCTCCTCAATGTCCCAAATATATGTTAGAACTAGAAGCCCTAATTTCTTCCCCTCTTTAGTATTTAGACGGATCTGCCGGTCACATTCTTCTAAAGATTTGTACTTCCGCAGAAGCTAAATGATAATATTCGTACAAAATACAAATTTGTGAAAAAATTGCAACTGACTTTACCGTAGAACAGAAACCCAAGTATGATTATTGATTACGTAGGAAAATCATGAACACAGTAAGGAAATTGATGAAGCTTACCTTGACAAGGGAAATGACCACATTCAACAAATATATGGAGGTAACGAGGTATAAGATGGAGACATTATTGGCAGGAAAAGTGAGCTTCACAAATAACATACATTACTTCATTTATCTAGTTAACAACCAATATAGCATACAGGAGAAAGGCGATAACTGATCAAAGCTTCTGTGGGGCAAAACTCATATAAGCTTCTAATTTCATTTAATAACTCACATTGCGTTCAGATTTTATCCATAAACATTCTTAACGTCACAAACAAGATAACAAAACATATCCGAAAAGCAACAATGAGTACCAAGCGACCTGCTACAATCTGCAACGTCATCTGGATCACTTTCTTCAAATGATGTACTTGTCCTCAGAAATAAGAAAAATGGGACAGAAGATCCTTTGCCAAAATCAAGCCATAAACTGCAATGATCAAATTATACAAATATCATAGGATGAAGAAGAAGAAGAAGAAGAAGAAGAATAACATCACAAACACAATGTCGTGAGATTTGAGCATCCATCACATACCTTCTAGGTGATTATTTTCTTCTGGGAAGATAAGGCTTAACTGATTCTACAACCACCTGCTTTGAACATTAGAACCCAGATCGAGAAAGATGAATGTAAGTGCCATATGTCAACACTCATTCATTACGTGGAAAAATGCAATCAGATAGTGAACAAAGTTGGAAAAAGTGCATGGAACAAACAGCCTCTACTTAATCTTAAAAACAGGTAATGAAATAAAGAACCATTTCAGTTAGAGGCAGATAACAGGCTGCTTGGTTAACTTCTGCAAGAAATAAGAATGACTGCGGTTTGTAATTGACTGCTACATAACAATTTCACTTGGTTGCGGTAAAGTTCAAGAGTACCTTATTACAGCATTTTGAATTGTCAAGCACAACTTGCAATATTACACATAACCAAGAAATAAGAAACAAATGGTGCAAGTTCAAGATTGAAGTAGAAATGCATGCGGGTAAAACCAAATGTCACTATCTGTTGTATTCCCAGTTCACCATTGACGGAAAAGATTATGGTAAGAAGAAAGAAGTTGCATATTTATATAAGAACACTTGAAAATTTTGACGAAAAAATGTCAGTATCATTGTCCAACTCTCTGAGAATTCTTGCCACTTCATGAAATAGAGCATCCAAGATTCAAAAGACCTTCTAGCTAACAATTTGTAGTTAACTTTTATACTCTCCTTTGCAGTCTAAGTGGAAAATAGTTACAAGTCCTACCCAGTTGTAATCATTTTGGAATCCCCAAGAAATTATTCACAATACATATTAAGTTATTGATAAGAATATAATTTTTAAGAGAAATCAAGATTTCATTATAGTTGAATTGATGATTCCCTTACCCTTCCGTCATACGACAATGAAGCAAAAACTGTGGGTTCCTGAGAACTCCATGCAATGCCTGCAACCCATTTACTTCATCAGCTCAGTTTGTCATAAAGCTTACAAATGACAACAGAAGACTTTAAGAGATTACCATAAACGCTGTCTTCATAATCATTATACGAGTTAAGTAGTGGTTCAATCTTGCGAGGGGAATCAATTATACTGCAGGAAGAGAGAAAATTTGTGAATGTGTGTTTTATGCCTTTGTGTGTGCAAGCGAAGAGACAGAAAGGGAGAGAGTTTCTAACCCTTCAGGTGTAGAATCACTCTGAGCAACAGGCGCATACAACAATCTAACAGTTGAGTCAGTTCCAGCACTCTGAAAAATACTAATTATCATGCATGACCAAACAAAAGGAATGTGAAACCATACAATATAAGGGAGAGGCTGCCAGCGTTACCAAAATCAGCTCTTCAAACTCAGGGTTGTGCTTAACAGCCCAAGACCTGCAAACAAGATGTAATGCTTCATTGGAAAAAAGTGATATGTAAGGAGGAAAGGGGACAAGCAATAGACAACAATAAAAATCTACCTAATCAAATGATAAAAATCGTTTGAATAGTTTTCAATTCCATGTATGTAGCCTTACAATAGTTAAGAGGATGTACCAATGTGCATGTCCTGGAAGCTCTTTGACAGGAATCCTAGGCATTCTAAGATCCCATAGGCGTATACCAGATTCCTCCTCTGCAGTAACCTGCAAGTAAAGTAAGCCTATCAAAAACCCAACGTGTAAGAGCAGTTACAATATAAGGCTATAAGCTATATCAGAAATTGAAAATCTTCAGGTGGCATATGCGATCAGCCCTAGCTCCTAAATTTTTATTTATTTACAGAGATGTCATGACATGTAGAGGTACAAAAAGAGAAGATTATGTATCATAAATTCCATTCATCATTGTGACATTGACTAAAAGAGATGACAGAAAATAAGGACTGGAGGAAAATATTTTTGTATAATGACATTAGCTGGATGGCGGACACTCAAGCAGAACATGCCCAGCAGCTTTTCTGACATATGATTCAGACAGCATTTGGAGATTTAGCATTGGATATTTTGTTTTCAAAGTTGAAAAGGTGTCAGTGCAGCTAAGAATTGATCTCGGGATAAAATTTCTACCACTCAGATAACAATTAACAAGCATACAAATACATATGCAGAATAGATGTGTTAGCTTTTAAGCAAGAATATTTCTAGTGTGGCTTACAATGGCGTCTTGTCTTTTAGGGTTATAATCTATGTCACGGACATGGGCATGTTCGATCGAGTTTGTCTTCCTGCACAAATTAATACAGAAGAAAATCAGCACACTATTAGTGTTAGTATAAATCAATTTTGGTGTTTGTACTTTGTACCAGTAACAGAAGGCAATCGAACAGCTTAGGAATGAGAAGTTCACATGAAGTAATATTTCTTTGAAAAGAAAACCCCAGCAGGACATGATAGATAATAGCATTGAGAGGATATCAGTATATCACCATACATAGGATTAGGGAATTCAGATATAGAAAATTCTATAATGTTCAGGATGGTAATTGGCAGATGAAAAATACAAAAATATGGTAGAAAAGAACAAGTGCAGTTAAGCATGCCATTCTGAGATGATACACAATACCATTGAATCAAAACTAGAAATCTTAAAGTAACACTCACTGTGGTGTTCACAACCCGATAGTAGAATACATGATAACTAATAACTTTGATAAAATATCTAAAACATCAACTATTTGTTGACATTGTACATTTTCTGAGAAACATTGACTAGACCCATCACGTACATGCTAGATTTTTTTTTGATTGGTACATACATACTAGGACGTTAAATGCATACTTAGACAAAAGATCAACTCTAATGTGGTTTCACACGAAATCTGTCCACACTCCACAGTAATGATGATGATTGTGACATTAGCATTACAATCAAAATTGACTTGGAATATTATACTTATTGCTATTTGACATACTTCATCGAGCGGATATCCCAGCACTGGACACCTGAATCACAGATTGCAGCAACTGAATTGTGATCATGTGGATCCCAAGCTCCACCAGATAGGTGATGAAGCATGCCAACAGACTCTTGTGATTCAACCTATATATGTCAACTCATATAATAATAATAACTGGATGTAAGTAAATTACCAATGAACCTATTCCTTTTCACCTCAAAATCGTTATATTATAAACTTTTAGTCAAGCACCTGGCCATCCAGTTTATGTTAAAACATCAGAATTTTTTCCTTAAACCCCACATTTGAATATTGGATGAGCTATTTTTCTGTCAAAATGGCATTCTTCTTCTTTAGAAAATCAAAATTGCTTGTAGTAATTTAGTACGAAGCATTTCTTGTTAAAATCCACTATTTGAAGTTTGAACTTTGAAAATCATCTTTGGTAATTTATTTCAAGACATAAGATATAAGACAGGATTAGAAAAACTAAGCACAAACTACATACAATTGAATTGGCATTTTTTTGTATATACTAAGGTATCTTTACTGTAGAAGATTTTAAAGCCATGTTTTCCATATTAACGCAAACCACCTCTTTACAAATCACAACATAATAACCTGATACAAACCTATTGTGCATAGTAGAAAATTTTAATAATTTCCAATATCATTTATGAATAAGGTGACATTTTAGTCCAAGATTCAAGAATCCAGCTTGCATGTATAAGATAGAAACATAAGTAATTACCAAAAACAACAAAACAAGACCAATGCCCGATATTATGAAATAAATGAACCTTCTGTTTAAAGATGATGCAAATTTAGGGGGAAAACCACATGTGGAACAATCTAGTGTCGGCAAAAATTGATATACCTTAGCTGTCTTAGTGGAACAATCCAGATTCCAAAGAAGGAGATTTTCATCATCCATGCTAATGATTTTGTCATGCTTCCCTGATGGCCACCAAAGAATACTATAGACAAGACAATGACGACAAAAATGTAAAAACAAAAGCTGGGAGAAAACCAAAGCATGGTTTTAGATTATAAGTAATATAACAATTGGAAATTAGATTCATCTTCAAATGAACAATGGGCACATAAAGAAGTGTCTTTCATCTTGTTAATATACTCTATCATATGAATATATGGGTAACAGAACATGTAAGTTGAAAGGTACCATTTAATCTTGCGGGTGTGTTCTCCAAGTGAAACAACTTGTTCTAGTTGTGAGGTGTTTTCCTTTGCAGGAATTTTCCAAATTGTTGCTTCATACTTTTCACCTGAAAATTGAAATGAAAATTTGAAAAATCTTGGAACAAAACGGGGTGTCGTTATGTTGCTTTTCTTCTGTGACTCCGTGAGTACAGAAGCAACATAAATTAGGAAAAGTTGAAATCTTAACATTAACGAAGTCATTTCAGAATTGGTCACAGACTTGTAGTAATCCTTAAATTGAAGTTTATGACTTAAACTTATTACTCAGGTGCCTTTTTGTACCCTATTTTCAGTCTAAAGTCTAAGCATGAGGAAAAATGTTTAATAGCTTAATTTAAAAAAGATATGCTGATTATTACATTACATAACTTTTTTTATCGGTTACATAACTTCTTTCATTTCAACCTAAAACTAAATTTAATAGCAATCATTAGTATCTAATATTTAATTTTCGAACTATAATTATCAAAAATGAATCCAAAGAATGTGTTATTAGTTTGGAACTTCATATTAAAAAAGTTCAAGCTTTCCTGCAAGCCAATCGTCTAGAAGCTTCTACTTACTGAGTTCCTTACAGTTTTCCTGCACACGAACTAAAGTGCTAAGTGAACTTTAGCGTCGGTCACAGTACACAAACTAACTCTGACCTTAAAGCTTCCAGCAAGTGCAAGAACAATTGCATCAGTTCATCCACTATTCCATCCAACAGAGTCCACCAATTTTTTTATAATAAAAAACTCAAACAACAACACTAATAGAACCAACAACCTACCATTTCCAAATACATAGCTCCAGCTTACCAGCAGAGGACACCGTGGAGAAGATAGTCGGATCAAAAGGACACGACGCGAGGTCCCATATCTCATTTGGATGATAAAACAAGCCCTCGCACACGAGCTCCGTCCCGGACGAAGACAGCCGAATCAGATGCACCTGAAAACCAACCAATTTTTATTTCCATTCCCAAAACACAATCCCGATCACTACATTTTCGGCAAATTTCGTACAACTAGAGTTTGAACTGAACCTCGTTTTCTTCTCGGAGGCTGAGGGTTCCGGCGATGAAGCTGGTTTTGCCGACGTCGGCCTTCACGTCAGCGATGCATCGGGCCTGGAAGAGGATCGGATTGGATCAAATATTAGTGGGAATGGGAAGAGGAGATTGGTATGGGTTCGTGTTTGGATCTAGGGTTTGCTCACCTGGTACTTGAGGCCTCCGTAGACGATGCCGGTGGAAGCTCCTTGCATTCTCCCCTTGTTTTTTGCGGATTGGAAGATTATTAATTCGGGGTCGCTCTGAGATCTAACTTGTTGGGAGGAATCGGAGGGAGAGGGAGGGAGGAATGGGCCTTCTCGGCCTGGAAAATAACCAGTAAGCATCTGGGTTTAGGCTAATGTTGGCCCAATCAGTATTTTAGGTCTTGATAATCGGAGATCGATGCTAAGATGTTTATGTCATTGCACGAATCCGAGATACCGAAAAAAAAATGTCAGATCCACAAGTCATACGATGAAACAACTTCAAGGATAAGTGTTGTCTTCCCACTTCACTCTTGATATTGCCTCTTCCAAGCAGCAGAGCAATTTTTCTACTTCTAGTACATACAATTGATACTCTTCATCATATCTGAGAACTCACGTTGCTCACCTACATGAAGTATCTTTGCTAAGTCAATTGCAGTAGGCTTGCGTAGATACTCTCTACCAAAGTTGGAAATCACACCTTTACGAAAATTTTGGAGGGTTTTTTCTTGTTGTTGCTTCACTAAGACGCAAATACTCATCAACCTCATTTGTCGCTACGTCATATGCTAGCATGCGCAATGCCACAATACTTTTTTGTAAGCCCGATATGTCAAGCCTACCAGCGACCTCCGACAGACGTTGAAAGAAGACATCGGATGCCTCAACGACATTAGCAATCTGGAGAAAGACATGCTTCCGTATCCCAAACCTTCTTCTGAAATTATTAGCAGAATACATAAGGTTGTTATAAAAATAATAAAAAATAAGAAGGTTCTAACCAACCTCACGATCTCTGTCCGGGTTACGAGTTCACCTTCTATGCCTCTTACATGGTCTAGTAAATTGAGGCATCATCTGACAAACTATTTCCATTATATGGTCCAATGTGACATATGTGGAACGAAAGTTCTCGTCATTAGACGATGAAGAATTTGAAGTTGAACTGCAAGACAAATTCGAATTACTCCTCCACCTAAAGAATCCATTGGGAGATGAAGGAATTTTGAGTGTAAGAATTGTAGATGATGCGATGTTGTTCAAGTAAAAGATGAGCACTCTTATGTAATCGTGTGATTGCACAATGAAAACGTGATCTCAACGAATCTCCAACCAAAGCAATTGCGTGACTCCACAGTAAACCTGTGGTGACACAGTTATCATGTGACTGCACAGTGAAAATATGACACCAACGAATCTCCGACCAAAGAAATTGCGTGACTCCACAGTAACCCCGTGGTGACACAGTTATTGCGTGACTGCACAGTGAAAACGTGATGCTCCCACCTTTCTTATTTATCCTCTCAACAACAATCCACTCTTACTCGTATTACCAACATCTTACTCCTTTCACCAACATTCCGCTCTCACTCCTTCTCCCACATTGCAACGTCTTCTCCGGATCACAATAGTTAACAACGTCATCCACGGATGAACTAACGTCCCTTATTTCCTGAGGGATAACCGCATTACCTACCACATCAAAAACTTTTTTCCCCAGTACCAACATTTACAACCAATACCAACAATTCCCATCATACCAACAATTCCAACCTCACGACCCATAATACCCATATCAAATGTATATGCGGTACCTAAGTGGGAAAAATAGTGCAAACCATGGTGACAATACGCTGGATGTGAATGACGAAAACGATGTAAACCCTTTCATCAGTCATCTCCCACAGCAACCCGTCAAGGCAAATAAGCCAAAAGTGTGGTCTACAAATAAGGACAAGAGAATCATCTCGGTGTATATGCATATCAGCTGCAAATGCAGTTGTTGTGACCAACCAAAGAACCTGAGTGTTATGGATCAAAGTCAAATGAGCGTACAACGAGTCAGTCGAAAGCAACACCGACCTACCTGTGCGGAATGAGGAATCATTAATGGTCGTTGGAGGAGAATTGCACCAGCTGTCATGAAGTGTGTTGGTTGCTACGACGAAGCTGTGCAACAAAAAAAGAGTGAATTCAACGACAAAGATGTCATTCGTAAAAGTCATTGTATTTACGAGCGAACTCATAAATCCATTTTTTTTTACTTTCTTGCTTAGGTCATGTTACGCAGGTATCTGAAATGAGAGTAATTTTTTTCATCTACTACGGTAGGTGTTGCATGCGAACAACATAATGTATCTAAGGAAATGGGAGTGGAAGAGAGTCCTCAAAGTGGAAGCGCAAGATAAAAATCACAAATAAATCTATAACCCACTCAACCCTCTCAACATAAGCGATACCAACTCAGGAGGAAATGACATCACAACCATTTAGTCGCCCCCGAATGTGTGAAAAAAGGCCAAAAAGGGAAGAAGCCGATCCATATGAATACAGACGAGCACATGGTTGGGTGCCCGGCCGAGAGGCCACGTTAAAGGTGCCCCAACCAAGTCCCAAATGAGAATGTACAAGAAAAGGTGAAATCAATGCGAAGATGTCCGGAAAATATGATTAGTGGCAGGATATTGATAAAAAAAAGTTCGAGTGTTTAACTACTATTAATGTAATAACCATTCATGCAATTTTCGTGATGCTTACTTGTCATCTGCCAATGTTTTTAATATGTTTCCCTTATACTTTCTGTAAATTTTACGATGCTAATTTGCTGATGAAGATAAGAAGCATTGGCAAGCTAAAGAATGACATAACGACTTCGCAGTTCCAAACAGCGTGAGTGTTTGATTTAGTGCCGTTTTATTTAATCATTACCCACTGGGCGTTTATATTTAATGCCGTTTTTAAAAAAAATTCAAATGCAAAACCAAATACGTATAACTCGATCAACTAGTCCACTAGATAGCATTCGCCTAACCATGATTGAAAACTATTGTGGCCAGCGGCCGCCAGCCTGTGATGACTCGTAACTGCTGCAGTTATTACGTCGAAACTATCCATGTTAATAATAAAACGATTATTAGGTAATATCTATCTTAATAATATGTTGACGCAGTTGTTTTGAAACGACACCATATTTGGATGTTTCACCAAATGACATGATTGACATCCACAAACACAAGAAAAGAAGTGGATGGAGGTTGGAAAATAGAAGACCTATTAGTTGCAAAGTGACGGTATAGTTTGACAAAGAAAGCACTACTTGAGTAGTTGAGTGCGCTTTTAAAAGCTAATTAGTATTTGACCAACAATCTTAATCCAATCTAAATTTAGTTTTTTTAAAATCAACATAATTCAGGTGACTTTAAATTTAGGTTATAATCTTAAGTTTCGAATTCATAAATCATAGATAACAAGTCGAATCCAACGAACTACTCCCAAACCAAGATTATTGATCAAATCGAAAGCGCATGCATTGCTGGACTCGGCAGAATAACACTCACTGATGCCCAATATTAGTGGCATGCATATGGCCAGTTATAGACAAGTTAATCAAGAAGATCTTCACGTGCTGATGTTATGGATTGAATTGAGCAACCAATTAATCTTAGTTTCTTAAAACTTCGTCCGGTCTAGAACACTTGCAACAACGGTATCTGGGTGTTTCTTTACCTACATAACGACTTATAAAAATGTTGATTCTTTGCCCCCATATACCTACTTGGAGATCCATTAATCTAGGTGGTCTGGTTTCTCGGTGTCAGGAATTAGAATTCCTTGGACATAAACGACATACTTTCATGTCATTCATTCAAACACTCAAAATCCATTATTCCTAAGAGTGACGTCAGGAATTCGGGTGAGCTAAAACTTGAAACAACAATCAATCCAAAGATTCAAAATTTAAAGTAGGTTCACAAGTCATGGGAAAATGCCAAAACATCCTTAAAAGGCAAATGAAATCTCGAATTCACTTGATTATTTTCTTGCCATTATTTTTTTTACTTTTCAAATACATAAAAAAATAGATTACTTTTCGAGGGTGTCACAATCTCGGACTTTTAAAATTTAATCCTAAAAAAAAGGTTTTAACCGTAACAAAGATAAACAACAACGCAAAAATAAACTATTAAAAAATTTAATCCTCGAATAAAACATTTAAGGTCTGTTTGGCAACAACTTTTCAGATAGAAATTTTAGGAAAACTCTAAGTTTTCTCCAAATCTCCAAAAAAAAATAGTTTTTTTTTTGAAAAAAAAACGATTTTCAGCTTCTTTTTGTTTAGCTATCCAGATTTTGTTTTTTCAAACATTACTAAAATACCCTTCAATCTAAACCTGACCTTTTATTAAATATAACAATCGTGATATAACCGTCTTATGCAACTAATAATGGTAAAAACATTTTTCGTATATTTCTTGTTTTATTTATTCTCAACAAAAAAAACTAGGTTTAACACTTAATCACGACATCAATTTTAACAAAATCAAGTTATTGGATGTGTATAATTTTACTAACAATCTTACACAAAATGATGACAATTTGAAATCTTTAAATATATAGCAAACGGTTAATAATTGGGGAGAATGTGGAAGGAAGTGATTTGTTTATATTATATAGATAGTTTAAAATAGATAATATTAATATTTAGAATAATATTGTTTTGTAATATCGTAAATTATCAATATTTGAAATAATATTTTTTGTAAAAATAATGAGGGTAAAAGTGTAAATTTAAGAGGGTAACAATAAAAAAACAACAAAAAGCAACATCAAATTAGTGTTTTGAAGGAAGGAGAAATGTATAGAAATAGAGAATTCAAAAATCAACTTTTCCAAAAATCTAATTATTTAATTTTTGGTTTGACATTATATTTAAAAAATCTCCAAAAATCAACAAAAACCAACCTCAGTTTCCAGTGTAAACACAATTTATCACAATTCACAACAATCAAAGATTCAACAAACTTGTTTTTAACTTTGCGCTATTTCTTTCGGGAAACAAATCGTCTTCACGATAGTTGGTATATATATATTATATAAAGGGAACTGCAGTCAGGCTGGCAGGAGGGAAGCATCACACACGAAAACGTCGTGCTTCGCTTTCCCTTCCAATCCAACCGCACGATGACGACGGGCAACTTACTCCCGACGGATCCTCACCGTCGACGGTGGGTCCTCCTCCTCTTCACCCCCGTCTCCCTCTTCCTCCTCGCCTTACTCCTTCTCGAGTTCTCCTACCCCAATGCTGGCGCTTCCATCTTTTTCTCCTTGCCACGTCACCCGGAGCCGAGTGGGCCCCGCGTGGCGGTGTGTCTCGTCGGGGGAGCGAGGAGGTTCGAGCTGACGGGACCGTCGATATTGAAGAACGTGCTGTTGGAGCACCCGAATGCCGATCTTTTCCTTCACAGTCCGTTGGACGCCGACGCGTTCAAGTTCTCGCTTCTCCGGTCCGCGCCGAGGATTGCGGCCGTGAAGATTTTCAAGCCGGAGAGGATTGAGGAGGATGAGGTGGGGTTGAGGGTCTTGACGTCCAACAACTCACCAAATGGAATTCAGGTTTTTTTATAAGAAATAATCTCTTCTTTTTTCCCGTATTGATTAGGGTTTATTAGGGTTTTCTCGAGAATTTACGTGATCACCGTATCTTTTTAATTCTATCTTTAATTTTAGCTTCCTTTGGAACAACGACCAGCTCTTCTAAATCTTCTTTTTTTCAAGATTTTTGGCAACCCAATCATGGATAGCATGAGAGCAAATAGGTAATCATACATGAGTTGCAAGTCAAAGTTGGTATCCCAAATGACCTCCTGACTTGTGGTGGGAGTTGGTCAGCAACTTGGTCTTCAAGTCCGCGTCCCAAACGCAACCTTTTTTTTGAGAAAAATTGAGTCGAGTTTGGAAACTTCAAGGATGGTGTCAATTTGAGTTTCATGTTGTGATTAAGAATGCTTGTAATTGTTGCGAAACAGATCACCATTTTCTCTCACGGCTGAACTCTTTTTGGTTTACGTATTGGATTTGTATTTTGCAACATAAAATGAAACCTTTTAGCTTCTATCGGATAAAGAGTATCTTAAAACATTTATTATTTTAAATATCAAAAGGGTGTGAATACAATTATGAGAATAAACAACTATTCATCATAATTCTTTCTAAGTTTGTATTATTTCTGTAATAGCAAATCAATGTGCGACTTCCACGTCCTTAATGCAATGACCTTTATTTAATTTCTAATGAGAATGTTCTAATTTTCACAATGTGGGTTTGATTTCATCACATCACATATTCACATGGTTATATTGTTTAGCAATTCTCATAAGCTTTAATTTAATCTTACAAAACAAAATCAGAAAACCTTTGGTAATAAAAAATAGGACATAATCTTGTATACAAACTTAATTATAAACTATTGTAAATGAAAAAAGAAGTTATGCTTAAGAGAATACCTGGCACCCAAACTTCTCTAGGGTAACCATTCTAAGGAAGAGTTCGGATTCATTTCCACGTCTGGGACAAACCATACCCAAATCACTGACTAACCCACGATTCCAACTTCACCAACGTACTCCACGTTTCGTTTTGCAGGGATTGCTACAATACTTCAACCTAGTGGAAGGATGCTTGACGATGATCCAATCCCACCAACACCGTACCAACACTACCTACGACTGGATCATCCGTACAAGAGTCGACGGCTACTGGTCGGCCCCTCTGGATCCCACCGCCTTCGTCCCAGGCAAGTATGTGATCCCCTCTGGGTCCAACTACGGTGGCCTCAATGACCGGCTCGGTGTTGGTGATCTCAACACCTCCATAACAGCCCTTTCCCGCCTTGCGCTCCTCCCCAAGCTAGACTCTGCTGGCCGCTGCCAGCTCAACTCTGAGGCCGCCTTTAAGGCTCAGCTTGACACCGCTAACGTCTCCTACGAGGCTCAACGGTTTCCTTTCTGTGTGCTTAGCGACCGAAGGTATTACCCAAATTTGATTATTATTATTATTCAGGAATTATCTAGTGAGTTTGAGTTTTAATTTCTTATTTTAAGATTCTAATATATCCATCGTTCATCTGAAATTGCATGGTAGGTTAAGAGGAAAATAATTATGCTAATTAATAGTAAGATTAACTGTAAATAAAATCCAATGATGAAATTGTAGGAGATTTAAATTAAATAAGAAAAACTTTGGGTTTATTGGAACTTGACTCTATTATTATTATTATTATTATTATTATTATTAAACTCAAGTACTTGGGTTGAAGGCAGCTACGATTAGGGCTGCTAATTCGACCAAGATGGTTCGAGTCCATTTCAGCTTGATTTTTGTTTAACTCGAAAATTAGTGAACCAAGCATGATTTTTAGCTCAATAACTTACCAACTGAACTTTAACTAAGATCAGTTTATTTGTCTACAACTTTGTTTCAGTTTGTTAACCAATCACTCATATGTTCAAGTTAAAAACGATAAATTACATGTTGCAGATGTCAATCGAATCAAACTCACAGCTCATATTCAACTTTTCTACTAGACGAACTTAATGAGTTGACCTCGATCGAGCAACAACTTGAACAATGATTTATGAGTACGATATGGACACATGCTAGCTAGATAAATAGTTAACAAGTTGACACTAAATTCGATATGCACTACGTACCATATTACATAAATAATTGTCATTTTGAGCTAACGTAGGTATAATATAATTTAACAGGTATGCATTCCCTCCCTGGACGTATGACGTGCCGGTGGCCTCGATGGGCAGCCGTGGTCCCCTGAGCGGGGCCAAGTGCAGACCGTGCAAGCCAATGTGCACCGGCAAGTGCGTGGAGGAGGTCGGGACGAGATTGGACGGGGGGTGGAGTTGGACGGAGTGGAGAAACAGGAGTCTGGACCTGTGCGACGCCAGCGGAGCGTGGGAGGAGGGGTGGGAGGGTGTGTTCGATGAGGTGGCAGGCGAGGAGGCGGCGGTGGTGAGGAGGAGAGTGAGAGGTATGGCGTCGGAGGAGTGTGTGGCGGAGTTTGTGAAGATGAGGAGGAAGGTTGTTGGGAGTTGGGATACGCCGCCGTTGAGGGAGATTTGCTGGCTTGGGTTGGCGCCGAGGCCTGGGTCAGGGTAGGTTGCAGCCAGGGCAGGTGGATTTTTTGTGTCTGCAGAAACGACTGGCTTTTCTCTCTCTCTCTCTTTATTTTAAATTTAAATTAGTTGTTGTTCATGATTTACCTGTCAATTAAAAGAAGAATAGAAATCTTATAATTTCTTTTTGTTGTATTGGTAGATTAAAGAGGACGTGGACCCTCATTCCTTAGTTCCTTACCATTTACGTATTTTCAAATTCGGTCGAGATCTAGAGAATTTGCTTGGGTCAATATAAATATAGATTGAATCAAGTTATCCAAACACGTTCAAAATGAATTGACGTTGAAGCCTGAGCTGTAAATTAACGAGACAAGTAGTGACACCAACTTCACCACGAAAACCTCGTCCATTGCCTAGTTTGATGGAGAAGTATATTCTTACAAGGGTAATTTGCTGCAGGTTGACTAATTGGTCATATGCAATAGGATTTCTACTGTTGTTGGATATGTAACCGAAAATCGAACATATTTGCTCATGCATATTTCTGTCATGGGTCCCACTACGTTACCATTTACAAATTAAATCTCATAAAATAATAAATATTCTTAATCTTAAAAACAAAAAAATATTAAAAAAAACAAAAAAATAATCAAAAAACACCAATTCATCTCCTTCCCCAAACAAACTCTCCCTCTTCCTCCAACACCACTTCTCTTTCTACTCTCTCTCAATCATCTCATATCCTCTCCTCCCATGGCTGTGCAAAACCCGGTCCGGACTTTTCAAAAATACCAGTTCCGATCCGATTTCTGTTTTTTATATTAAAAAATCCGGTCCGGTCACCGGTCTGCACCAATCCGGTCTAATCCGGTCTCCGAAAAAAATCTGGTTCGTTCCAGACCAGATGCTCACCCCTGTCTCCTCCCTTCCACGTCTTCCTCCCCTAACTCTATAATTAAGAGATAAAATTCATCCCCAAAAAATTATAAACGTGTCTAGATGTAGTACTGTGACATGACACCATCTCTGTTGAGTTGTTGAAGATCTAAACGTGTTGGTTGTTTGGGCAAAAGGAAAACGTGTCTATGGCTGGTAAAACATGTGAAACTTGAAGTTCCGAAGCCTGAAATGCACATCAAAGATAGGTACCACTAGCAATTGTAGATTGGTTTCCAGATGCTTGTTAATAGGAAGTTGGGTGGAGGCAGGGCAGATGCAGGAATTTTCACAGAGATACATATATTTTTTAACTACAATCGAACTAAACGATTAATAAACCCAAATATTTAACATAAAAACACACATACAAGTCATTAGCAAATCATTAAACTCTTGTAATTGAGTATCAATCCCTGCATGAAAAATGACATTCTTGAAGTAACGAAGATGTGTAATCGATCGATGTCTACGTTTACTTCTGCTTGAACTTATGAATGAAAATTCCAAAAGGTCTATCCATCCTAATATTAAAAAGTTAAAGAACCCTTATAGGTGGACGCGGACGTCCAGGACACACAACCTTTTTAAACATGATGTTTGTCTTTTTTATACTTACAGTCGAACATTTTTAAACACGGGGTATTCCATCATTTGCAGTGTATTTCATCCCTTCTGTGGTACTGTTTCACTTACGGCCGACCCTTTTAATACTGGGGTTGTCCTTTTTGCGGGCATCAAAGATGCTCGTGTCCACTAAACATTTTCTAAATTTAAATTGCATTATTATAAGATTTAGTGAAGTGGAAGATGCGAAGTCCCAAACCTCAAACTCAATATTCCATCAAATTGACTTCTAGTTTAGGGACTACTTGGATAGTTAATCAGTAAAGACATTACATGGATGGAAATAATACAAACTTAAAACACCTAACATTTAATTTTTACATGGTGATTGCTTCATATGCCACTTTCAGCCAATTAATAGATTAATCATGGATATAATCATGAATTTTAAAACACCTTACATTACATGATCAAAATCATGAATTTTTAAAGCAATTTACATGGATATATATACATCATATAAATATATTATGGGGTTTTTAAAAAAAATGAGGGGGGGGGGGGGGTTGCCGTTTTGTTACACCACCACGTCTTTGAATCGGGAGGATGGGGTCGGGTCTTGGATCGATTTCAGGCGCTTCGGTGGCGGGACGAGAGGGGTTATCGCTTCGGTGGGGTTATGTCGTTTGAATCCGAACCTTTGCAGGTTGTGATGGCAACCGTATGTGTTGGAGATGGATGACAGAGTAGAGATGTGCAATGGAGGAAGACGTGGAAGGGAGGAGAGAGGGGCATAAGATGGAAGAGAGAGAGTAGAGAGAGAAAGTGGTGATGGAGGAAGAGAGAGAGTTTTGGGAAGGAGACTTGGATTGAGATTTTTTGGTTTTTTATGTTTTTAACTTTTATTTTTTTGTTTTTAAGATTAAATTTAACGTTGGATGACAATAGCAACAACCTAAATGCATATTGCAAATTAGAAGGTAACACCTTAGCAAATTACCCTTCTTATAATTCGGCAAGCTTTAGATGTAGTTGTTACTTGTTATACGTTGGATGGAAGTGCTCAACCTACACTCGAAACATTAATTTTCGCAAGGTTCAGTTTACATGTGCACTCATAACTTGAAAAGACATGCATGCCCACACTTTTGTCCTCAAGCAGATTTTTGAGCTTTATTCACTACTCCGGTTACAGATACAACATACATATATATTCACCCAAGAGTACAACACACACAAAACAACTTAACTAAAGAAGCTTCATCAAAAAGAAAACTCGACTTAACTAGAAACAATAAATTAAGGACAAAGACACACGTGATGAACTACTGGAAGTACGATTGGCCGGTGACGTCCACATCGATGTCGCCGGTAGACGGAGGTGGCTTATGCTTGGGCTCCATCCTCGCCTCCTCCGGCCCATCTGCGCTCTGGGTCTCGCTCGCCGGATGTTGCTTGGCCTTGTAAACCTCGCCTTCTTCCACGCCGTACATGCCACCTCCGTAGGCGCCTTCCGTCACCGGTTTCATCGAAGAGACGTGGTGCTCCGGCGTGGGTGTTTTCTTCTTGTCTTTATCCATATCTACGAGAAGACATGATTAAACATGCATATCGGGATTTATATATTGGCGGCAACACTGCATGCATGGCTGGCTGCATGCGTAGTTGAGTATGGGCGTGACACGTAGTACGCCACGTGGGCTGATGGGCTGTTGTGGAGGCTTGAGAACATTTCAGCTCTGGGCTGATTCGCTAAGGACCATATATTGGGCTGCAAATCTGCAACGATGGCCTTATTTGTATGGAGTTCGCATTGGTGACAAGGTATGGGGATTAGTTTGGTTAATAATTAAGTTTATTGACAATTTATATTTTTATGGTATGTTTTAATTGATTAGAACATATTATTGTCTAGTGATTAAGGTACGTGCGTTCACTTGTTTCTTGCTCAAGTACGTGCGTGATTAAATTAAAATAAGGTGATTAGATATATATGGACCTCATTTAAGGTATGCCTCACAATTTTTTTTTTATTCTGGAAATTAATATTTCTGATTATTAGTATCTTCTACCTTGAACATTTTACCAACTATACCACACTTTGTCAAAGAAGAAACTAAACGCATAATAGCCTATGATAGCATATACTCTGAACACTTTACTAACTATATCACCAATTCAACGCTACACTCTTTATCCTTGTATTTGTTAGAAAGTTTTCGAGACAGAAGTCCGACTTTGTTCTAGTAGTGGTACCTTAAAACATCATTGCTTCTCTGATAGACGTTTTAATACTATTATTATCTCCTTATCATAGCAAAAATAAAAATGAATTAATTCCGCGTTTACCATTAACTCGATTGATCATATCGATTTGTTTCTCCTTATCATGCACTTTATATACTAGTAACAAGATGGTTTTCCTTAGCTATAATTTTTTTCATAGATAAAGATCGTGGAAAATATGATGTGAATTGGGAGGAAGACCAAACCAATATACATGATAAAGCTGTCTATCTAATTACAGTTCTAATTATTACATTTATTATTATTAATGAACACGTATATTGGTTTCTTTTTCGGATGTTACATAATTTGGTATAAGATTCAAGAGTATTGAAAGACACAACAATTAGACATAGATGTTAGTGTTGTGAAACAAAACAAACCAAAGATAAAAGAGCGAGGGAGGGAGAGAGATATGTATTTCTTCTCTTATCTTGTACTCAAATATGTACAATAGCCCCTTATATATAGGGTGAGGATGTAGTAGGGGTTATAACAAAATAAATGGAATTACACAATATTAATAAGAGTAAAACCTACTTAAAGTTTAGGGGTTAGGAATGTGAATCATCCACAAGACTTTTGGAATTCTTAACACTCCCCTTGGATGATCGATCACTTCTATACGCTAGGTATGCTGCCTCGTTAAAAACCTTACCAAGAAAAACCCAGTGGGATAAAAACCTGGTCAAGGGAAAAAGAGTGCAGCGCGTATGATGCTCCCCCTGACTTTAGCAAACATTCTTCAAACGACGAACACCAATCTTGTGAACAAGCCCTCAAAAACTTTAGTAGGCAACGCCTTTGTGAATAAATCTGCAAGATTCTCGCATGATCTGATTTGACAGACATCTATCTCTCCATTCTTTTGTAAATCATGCGTCGAGAAGAACTTTGGTGAAATGTGCTTTGTCTTGTCTCCTTTGATATAACCTTCCTTTATTTGGGCAATGCATGCGCTATTATCTTCATATAGCAATGTTGGCTTGTCTTTTATTCCTTCAAGACCACATTCCTTTTGTATGTGTTGGATTATTGATCTCAACCATACACATTCTCGACTAGCTTCATATAATGCAATCAGTTCTGCTTGATTTGAAGATGTTGTCGTCAGGGTCTGTTTTGTCGATCGCCATGAAATGGCGGTGCCACCATACGTGAACACGTATCCTGTTTGTGATTTTGCTTTGTGGGGGTCTGATAAATATCCAGCATTTGAATATCCAATAAGTTCGGACTTCGAGTCCTTTCTATAAAATAACCCCATATCACGTGTCCCACTAAGGTAGCGGAATACATGCTTGATTCCTTTCCAATGCCTATATGTTGGCTCAGAGCTGTATCTTGCTAGAAGGTTCACAGCAAAACTTATATCATGTCGTGTATTATTAGCAAGATACGCTAAAGCTCCAATAGCACTTAGATACGGTACTTCAGGACCGAGGACTTTGTCACCTTTTTCTCGGGGACGAAAAGGATCTTTTTCACTTATAAGTGATCGAACGACCATTGGTGAACTCAATGGATGAGCTTTATCCATATTAAAGCGTTTTAACATCTTCTCTATATAATTTGCTTGGTGAATAAAAATTCCACTCGGAAAGTGCTCGATCTGCAGGCTGAGGCAAAATTTAGTTACACCAAGGTCTTTCATCTCAAATTCAGTTTTCAAGTATTGAGATGTAATCTCAATATCCTTTGGTGTCCCAATAATATTTAAATCATCAACATATACAACTATAATCGTAAAACCAGATGAAGATTTTTTAATGAAAACACATGGACATATGAAGTCATTTTTGAATCCTTCGCTCAGAAGACTTTTGCTTAGACGATTGTACCACATTCGTCCAGATTGTTTTAATCCATATAAGGATCTTTTTAGTTGTATGGAGTACAACCCTCACAGTTTGGAAGTACAAGTTTCTGGTAGTTTTAGTCCTTGAGGGACTTTCATATAGATGTTTGTATCTAATGATCTATATAGATAAGCAGTAACCACATCCATGAGTTGCATTTGAAGTCTATTTATGACTGTGAGACTGATAAAAATCTTAGTGTTGTCGCATCCACTACAGGTGAATACGTTTCTTCATAATCAACACCGGGTATTTTGGTGAAACCTTGAGCCACAAGTCGGGCTTTATATCTTACAATCTCATTTTTCTCATTTCTCTTTATCGAGAACACCCATTTGAACCCTACAGGTTTCACGTCATTGGGTGTAAGCACCACAGGTCCAAAAACATTATGTTTTTCAAGCGAATGCAATTCTGCTTGTATTGCATTTTTCCATTGTGGCCAATCATTTCTTTGTCAACATTCTTCAATAGATTTTGGCTCACAATATTCAACATTCATTACTTCATTTGCTATAGCATATGAAAAATTTTCATCAACGATGGTTTCGTCTCGATTCCATCTTTTCTGATTGTGCACATAATTTATTGAGATCTCATCTGCATTTTCATTTTTAGACACTTCGGTCTCTCGTTGGTCTATGTTGTCATTTTGTTCTTTCACTACCTCTTCAGGGGTATGGATAATATTAGCAGTAACATCTTCAGGTGCTACGCTTTTCTCTTTTCTTTTTCTTGGTTTTATATCCTTTGACCCAATTGGTCGTCCACGTTTCGGTGGATATTTAACTCATTTGACAACTTAGGAATATCAACTTTTGCTGGTGCATTTTCAGCATGTATATGTGATTTTGTAACTTTCTTTGCATCTGTAAATGCATCTGGTAATTCGTTTGCAATTCTTTGCAAATGAATAATCTTTTGAACTTCTTGTTCACATTGGTTTGTACGGGGATCAAGATGGGACAATGAAGATGCATTCCAAGTAATTTCAGATTTTTCCATCTTCTGTTTTTCTCCCCCTAAGATTGAGAATACTTTTTCATCAAAATTACAATCATCAAAGCGTGCTGTAAAAATATCACCAGTTAATGGCTCCAAATATTTAATAATTGATAGAGACTCAAAACCGATGTAAATTCCCAATCTTCTTTGAGGTCCCATCTTTGTACGTTGTGGTGGGGTTATTGGGACATAAACCGCACAACCAAATATTTTTAAATTGGATAAATTTGGTTCTCTACCAGAGACCAGCTGTAAAGGGGAATATTTATGATAAGCTGTCGGTCTTATTCTGATGAGTGCCGCAGCATGTAAAATGGCATGACCCTAAAGAGTTTGTGGTAATTTTGAATTCATAAATAATGGTCTTGCAATTAGTTGCAATCTCTCAATTAAAGATTCAGCTAGACCATTTTGTGTATGGACATGAGCAACCAGATGCTCAATTGTAATACCAACTGACATGCAGTAGTCATTAAATGTTTGAGACGTAAATTCTCCTGCATTGTCCAATCGGATTTTCTTAATTGGATAATCAGGAAAATGCACCCTCAATTTTATCAATTCTGCTAGAAGTCTAGCAAATGCAACATTTCTAGTTGACAAGAGAGTAACATGTGACCATCGGATGGATGCATCTATCAACACCATAAAATATCGAAATGGTCCACATGGAGGGGCAATGGGTCCACAAATATCACCTTGAATTCTCTCTAAAAATAAAGGAGATTCATCTTTAATTTTGCTTGTGGACGGTCGGATTATCAGTTTTCCAAGAGAGCATGCTGCACATGAAAGCTCTTTCGATGATATAATTTTCATATCCTTCAGGGAATGACCATTTGAATTTTCAATAATTTTTCGCACCATTATATCACCGGGGTGTCCCAATCTATCATGCCAAAGTTTATAATGCACTTGATCAACTAACTTCCGGTTAGTGACCATATTTGATTCCAAAGGGGTGATATAAGTGCAATATAATCCCGATGAAAAGGCTTTCATCCTTTCTAAAACGATTTTGTTACCATTCACGATGGAGATAATGTGAAGGTATTGATCATTATTTTGATTTATAGTTTCAAGATGATAGTCATTACGACGTATATCCTTGAAACTTAGTAGATTTCTTCTGGATCTACTAGAATATAAAGCATCACTTATTTGTAATTTCGTGCCATTGGGCAACAAAATACAAGCTCTTCCGGAGCCTTCAATCAAATTACTAGTGCCAGAAATTGTGTTAACACTTGTCTTCGAGAAATGTAATTCGGAAAAGAAGGTTGTATTTTTCAAAATCGTATTTGTTGTTCCACTATCTACTAGACATTGATCGTCATCACTCATGATAGTATCAACCATGTCTGTCCTAAAAAAAGGAAATAGAGCAAAAATTATCTTTTTGTAGATATAGTATCATAATATTATAGTATAAATTTTTAAGGAAAAACAAAAGCAAATGTTATATTATAAAGACACAAGTCTTACAATTTTTTTTGGAAATGAAAAAACATCGAAAATAGGATGTAGGAAAACCAAACTAAGCATTTTGATGGACATTTCCATCATTGACAAAAACATCGATATTGTCATCATTTAAAAGAAAATCCGAAATATCTAAATGAGTGTCCATGATCATTCCATCTTAGTTGTTTTCAACCAAGTTCATTTCGGCACCTTCTTTTTTCTTGAGTGATGCTTGATAAAGATCAACAAGGTGCTTGGGCGTACGACATATACGCGACCAATGATTTGTCATGCCGCATTTGTAGCAAGCATTCTCATATTTCTTTGGAGGATTTTGCACTTGATTTCCTCTAGCATTTCTTCCATCATTATTTGCATTGACATCATGACCACCATGATGGCTATGGCCACGTCCATGACCACGTCCTTGATGTTGCCCGCGTCCATATGCGCGACCACGACCACGTCCACGTTTACGATTGTAAGATGCCGCATTCACTTCAGGGAATGGGTCGCGTTTGCGTTTGTGATTAGCCTCATTCACTTCAGGGAATGGAGTGGAACCAGTGGGTCGAGCTTGATGATTTTTCATCAAAAGTTCATTATTTTGCTCGGCAACAAGAAGACATGATATTAGTTCTGAATATTTCTTAAAACCACGTTCTCGATATTGCTGCTGCAGGAGCATATTCGAGGCATGGAATGTGGAGAATGTTTTCTCTAACATATCATTATCAGTAATTATTTCTCCACATAATTTAAGTTCAGATGAGATTCGGAACATAGCAGAATTATACTCGCTTACAGATTTAAAATCTTGTAATCGCAAATGAATCCACTCGTAGCGAACTTTTGGGAGAATCACTTGTTTTTGGTGGTCATACCTTTCTTTCAAGTTTTTCCATAACTCTAACGGATCTTTCACCGTTAGATATTCGACTTTTAATCCCTCATGGAGATGATGCCGGAGAAAAATCATTGCTTTGGCACGCTCCTGCGGGGAGGCCTTATTTTCATCTTTAATTGTTTCTCCAAGATTATTTGCCGTAAGATGGATCTCTGCATCGAGAGTCCAAGGGAGATAATTTTTCCCCGAGATATCAAGGGTGGCAAATTCGAGCTTTGTGAGGTTTGCCATCTAAACACTATAATAATAAAAATTATAATATACGATGAATAAGTCCTTTTGTAGCAAAATGCAATATATACACAAATTTAATTACGTATAAATATAATTAGCATAGTAAATAATGACATAGTAGAAAAAAAACAGTGGAGGTAATGAAACCATGCATAACGAATAAATTAATAAAAAATGATAGATAAATATACAACGTATATGCAATTAATGCTAACATTAACAAAATAATATTTGCATTTTATGTTGCATGAAATGATGGTAAGCATAGTAAAAATGAAAAACTAGAACAAAATTTAAATATATATTATCTAAAACATGATATGCTTTTGTAGTAACCTCCATCGTTACCACATAATAATTTCTACCATTTAAATCTTTCCTTTAGTTCATTATAAACAACAATAATTTAAAGAAGTTTTAGCTCCTACTTGGATGCTAAGCATGAACGAAAAGGAAGTTAAAAACAAAAAGAAAAGAAACCATACGTTATATTAATTTGACAAACATATGTCTTAAATCATTAATTTGACAAGCATATGTCTTAAACCATTTATTTCTAAATTGATGTGATCCAAACGTCCATCTCAATGGGAAGAAAGATGTGTTTTCATACAACCACAAAAAAGGATCTCTGCAGCAGTTTGCCTTTAACGGTAAAAGCTAGTCAGGATCATGCTTACAAAAACTGTGAAGTATGTGCACGTATGCAAGTCTACGGATGAACCGAGGAAACCCCAAGGAGAATAGCTAACTGCTAGAATACGCTCTCAACAATACAACAAATATTAGAGAGAAACAAAACTCAGAAAATGTAACTCGCATCGAAACCAACCTTACTTACCAAAAGTTTCAACCGAAAGTAGTAGAACAATCGTGCTGATAACGTGTTGTGAAACAAAGCAAACCAAAGATAAAAGATCGAGGGAGGGAGAGAGGTATGTATTTCTTCTCTTGTCTTGTACTCAAATATGTACAATAGGCCCTATATATAGGGTGAGGATGTAGTAGGGTTACAACAAAATAAATGGAATTACACCATATTAATAAGAGTAAATCTACTTAAAATTTAGTGGTTAGGAAAGTGAATCATCCACAAGACTTTTGGAATTATTAACGGTTAGTTTGATTTTGACAAATGACAAACATCAGTGTAAGGTGCCATTTAATATATTTTTTGGAGTTTAAATCTCCGGTAAAATTTCTACAAGAAGTATTTCATGTACATGAGTATAGAAATTATTGTTTCTACATGTTCACAATATTAAGAAGTGCAACTCTGTTGTGGACCAATACATGGAACAAGGACTCCAACCCACTTTCAATGGCAGCAACGTTGCATTCCAAATCTTTGATTTCCTTTTGTGCTTCCACAACATCAACGTCTTGGGTGGACATCTTTCTGCACAAGTCGATAAATGATGCAACCATGGAAGCTTGAGAGACATTCTTGTTTTTAAGGCTCATTGCTTTGGAAACCAAACTCCAATATCTACCATTCTTGGATGACGAGATCATTCCTAAGATTGAGTGAAAGACTCTGATGGTGATCTCCCTCACTTCCTTGAATGCTTTTACTACCAAGCAAAGATCTTCCTCGTTGACCATCTCAGGGTGAACCACACTTTTCTCGTTCATCTGCTTCAACTCTTTGGAACACTTTGTGATCTCCTTGGTTGCCTTCTTGCAAGAATAAGTGTAACCTTGGAGTTTGGTCTTGTCACCAACTCTTTTGGTTCTAAGAGTGGATTCAACCTCTTGTGCTTGTTCCTTAACAAGAGTGAGAGAATCTCTTGCGAGGCTGCACATGTCAAGCAGCCTTACAGAGAGATCCAACTCTTCTGATAACCATTTCTCGTTCTTGCATCGAGCAATTGCTCTCTCGTTGCAAGGCATGCTAAGGAGATTCCCAACGCAAGAGTGCAACATAACTAAACCTTTCAATCCTACGCACAACATCTCAGATCCCTGAGATGTTGATGCCTCAGTTGAGGATGCCCATCTTTTCATGTTTTGGAGCTCATCCTTAAACTGAACCGCAAGAGGGTGAGATCCGGTTGGAAGACTGTTGGATCTGATGTGTTGAAGGAGTTCTTGTTGTCCGGCCATGGTGCTGGATCGTTATGTGTTTGTGGGATTATGAAAACTTGTTGTGTTGAGATTTGAATTTTGGTTTCTCCAGCCGACACCACCCACGTATATATATATGACAGACATTGGTGGAGACATAGAGGAGACAAGAGGAATCGAAACCAACGGAGCTCCTTCTGGTCCCACGTGGTCCCAAGGTTGATGTCTATGCTTGGGGTGTTTGTGGCAGATCCAAGCCAGCAACTTGTCTTCTTATTTTAGGTCAGCCAACATGTTAATTAATGCTGTGCAATCGCCTGTGTAGGGGGGCTTGCAATTGATGAGTAGATATATCCAATACAAGACGAAGCATGCATGACACCTATGCGAGGTAGATTATTATTCTTCACAGCTAGTAGTATGGGTTACAATATCAGTTGGTGACTGAAATATTTGGATAGCATATGTTATTACCTGCATGCGTTGGATCTACTAATCAGATGCCAATTAAATATTTATAAAGAATATTTCTTCATGCAATGTCATGGCTCGATGTGATTCTGGTTGGTCAGTTTCTTTTCTTAATAGGCATGATTAAGATCTGAAATGGGACATGGAGCAAGCAAATGTCACACATGGAAGAAGCAATGTCACACGTGAATACAATTTTTTGAAGTTTCTTCCATGTTCATGATGAGGTCGTATTCATGGAGTTTGTTGTAAGTTGGAACTAAACGTCAATTAATTTCTCATGCAAGATATGCCAAATCAAATGTCAACTACTATGGCTTATTGTCTAATGTCTAACAGACTAAATGTTTATTTTAAATTGAATATACTTACCTGTCATGTCCAAACTTGGTTCCCAGAGATGGAACCAGATTTTCCAGATCACATTGTGAAATTATGTGTACATCTCTTGTTAAAAATTCATCATGAAGGCTCAAGCACGTGAATTGGTGCAAATTAAAGATTAAAAAACGCCCTTGTGTCTTCCAAATCGTGAAAGTAGCTAGGTAGCGTCTTATTTCTTCCTGGATCCTTCCTATATCTGAATGAAAACGAAAATTATATAACAAGGACACGCATGGGGAAGTTACTGGTAAGATTCTCATTGTCTCTTAGATGTTCCACAATAGCATGGGTTATAAATATAACTCATCTAACCTACCAAATCTAATTTACACATTCAATCAAAAATCCAAAAACATGAAGAACACCCCCCACCACCATCAATCCAACAGTCTTCCAGTCGGATGGATCTCACCCTCTTGCTCTTCAATTCGAGGATGGGTTCCAAAACATGAATAAATGGTCATGTCATGTACTCATGTGAAGGTTTAAAGGATCTGGTCTGGTCTGGTCAAGTTTCAGTCTTCCAATGACACATATCAGAGACGCCAAAACACGAAGGGAGTGGATTTCGATGTTGAGGCACAAAACCAAGTGCAAATTGGAAGATGAAGTTGGCGCCTTGGGGAGTGGATTCAAGCCCTTATTCCAAGGATTAATCTCTAACGGAGTGGATTTTCTCATTGCTGTAAACATGTACAAATTATTATGTATATAAAACTCTTGTCGACTAGTGTATATTTGGTGAAATTTATATAGAAGACTTTTTTTGTACAGAATTTATATAGAAGTTTTTTTTTTAAATTCTGAGATGAAAACGATTCTCTGTAGTCTGTAGTTACATATTTTTTTCCTTATTCGTTCACTAAAACTACAATAACTACTCTTGAACATAGGAAACTTTCCTAATACTCTATTAAAAAAATTAAATTCTAAAGGTGTGTTTTTTCATCATATACATGAACTTCAATAATTTGTTTTCTTCTGTAGAACACACTAATGGTGAAGTTAAATTTTTTCTATAATTTGTATCTTTTTTGGTGTCTCCTGCCAACCGGATACATGAGCCTCATGATAAGCTTAAAAAACTCTTTACAGGTAACCACCTCTGAACACTACAGCCAAGAAGTTCGAAGCTAGCTATAAGTTTTGTGGGTGGAAGTTGAAGAAAATATGAACTTTATTGGAAGCAATTGGTTACTGAATTGCTAAACATCGCCCCAAAATTACTTAAATCGCCCCTTGAAATTACCATTTTGCCCTTCTCTCATTTCTACTGCTATAACGCGACATTTTACCCTCCTATCACACATCTCTCTTCATATTCCTCTTATAATCATAAAAAATAATGTTTTGGAGGTCAGTAATGAACTAACGGACGCCCCAGTGTACTCGAATCTGGTAAAACATCTAACATCTTTTTAATAAAAAAATAATAAAAAATAATAAAAAATTACGGGCGTCTGACGGAGCCGCCCCCACGTAGGAGGGGGCGTCTGGCTAAGACGCCTTCCCCATGGGGGCGGCGTTTTACCCAGACGCCTTACCCATCGGGGAGGCGTTTTACCCAGACGCTCCGCCCATGGGACAAGCGTCTGTGTAAGACGCCTCCTCCATGGGGAAGGCGTCTTAGCCAGACGCCCCCTCCTACGTGGGGGCGGCTCCGTCAGACGCCCATAATTTTTTATTATTTTTTATTATTTTTTTAAAAAGATAATTGATTATAAATTTAGATAATTGTTAAATTAATTAATAAGTTAATAATTACTATATTCGGATGACCGATACCTCTTCGGTACACCGAAAATTCAAAAATTTCCAGATCCAACAATTTCAAAATCCAAAAAATTTCCAGGGGGCGCTGCCCCCTTGCCACCCCCGCCACCTCACCGGCGAGGTGGAATGCCGCTCGCTCACCGGGGAGCGAGACCCCCGAACGACCTGTCGAGGTGGTATTTGTAAGTCATGATGTTTTACCACTGGGGGATTTGGAACTTAAAAAATGTTGGATCTGGAATTTTTTTGAATCTTTATCACTTGCAAAAAACACTCATTGTAATCCGACCGGTTACCACCGAAAACTTGCAAAGAAACGTCAAATAATTTGAGATAATACACCGTATAATTTTAATTTGAAAAAAAAAAAAAAAAAATGGGACGTCTGGCTAAGACGCCTGTACCATCGTGGAGGCGTCTGACTAAAACGCCTCCACCATGGTCGAGGCGTCTTAACCAGACGCCTAGACAATGGTATAGGCGTCTGGCTAAGACGCCTGCACCATCGTGGAGGCGTCTGGCTAAGACGCCTCAACGATGGTGGAGGCGTCTTAGCCAGACGCCTCCACGATGGTACAGGCGTCTTAGCCAGACGCTCGTGTCGGAAAAAAAAATCCGCCTCCGTTACTTCGCCTGGTCTAGGTGTTTCGCCAGACATTTTCGTGGTGTTGGTACTATGAATGTTAGTAAAACTGAGTCAATAACCTTGTTTAAAGACACGGGACGATATGGGTATTAAATATATTGTTAAGGACAATTTGGTAATTTCAAGGGGCGATTTAAGTAGTTTTGGGGCGACGTTTAGTAGTTCCCATTGGTTATTATTAAGTTGATCACAATGGTAATGGTTGGTTCCTAACATTTGTAAGGATTTTGGAGATTGTTTAGGTATGGGGTTTTTGATTAGCTACATTTGAGAAATAGTGATATTAGATATTTTCAGTTGAGTATTATTGATATATTCTCCCTCAAGTTTTGTAAGTATTTTCCGTCTTGTGGATGTATTAATTAATTAAAGATAACTATTGTTAATGATACGATTAATCAGTTAATTTAAGCAACAAACATATATACCTTATAAATCTTGTAACCATTAACTCTTTTATGGTGACTCCCAATTCTCAATTCCACTCCCCAAACCCTAATGATCCCCATTAGAATTATAGTCTTCGAAAATGTGGTCAGTTAGGGTCTTGGAGCGCAAGAGATAAGTTAATGGAAGGCATTCTAGGGAAATTCTAACGTTATAGTGCAACTTGACCAATCCTTTCAATCCTGCGCACAACTTCTCAGGGGCCCATTTCTTCATGTTTTGGATTTCATCCTCGAATTGGATGGCAACAAGAGGGTCAGATCAATCCTATTTGGAAGACTGTTCGATCAAGCGTGGCAGAAGTGCTCTAGTTGCTTGACCATGGAGGTGGGCTAACGTGGGATTAATTAGAAGAAGAAATAGGTTTTAGATCTGTTGTTTAGGTCTCCTGTTAGGCTATGGGAACCATTTATATACCTACATGTCAGAGTATCTGTTAGAACCTAATCCCCATTTTTGGGCTAATCTTGTTTAAGGTTAGCTAATGGGTTTTGTTGACTTAGGTGGCTTGGAGATGTGACGGTTAGGGGTGAGGTGGACGGTTGGGATTAAAGGTTTGAGAGGTTTGGGTTTAAAAGGAACAAAACTCTTTTTCCTTCTCACTTCACTCTTCCTTTCTTCACTCTCTACTCTCTCTCACTCGTAGCCTTCTCTCCCTCTCAAGGTGTTTCGGCGGCAGGAAGGTCAGAGAAGAGAAGTTGGAAGCTTGTTTTAGAAAGAAGGAGATTTGGGTTTGATGGTTCGTAGGAGATTTGGGTTTAATGGTTCGCCGGAGGTGCGGAGAAAGGAAGTGGTGATCGTCATCGACGCTTGGAGCTTCGTCTATCGTCAAAAAAGTATGTCAAGTTCAATTAGATGTTCACACAAAGTATAAGAGTGGTTGAGGGAGTCATCAGAGGTCGGAAACTTCGTCGATGTCAAGGTGCAGCTAGGTTCCTGCACTGGAACGGTCGACCGATTGTGGTATTGGTCGAACGGTCTTAGTGTAAATGAGTGTTTTCTACCCTCGCCGGTCGAACAATGTCTTGCAGCAGTCAACCGGTTGTGCTTAAGTTCTTGGGAAGAAGGCGACTCTGTTAGAATCGGTCGACCGGGACCCTTTTGTTGTTAAACAGATTGGATCTAAGTAAGTCGATTGGGGGCCTAGACCATCTAAACGGTCGACCGCCCTAAGATTTGGTTTGACTGATAACTTAAGAGAACTTAATGTAGGATTTCCTTGTTATTTTCAGTCGACCGGAAGGTCATTGTCGTTCAACCGTTGGGGATGATATTTGTTTAATATTATTGTGGTGTAGACCTTCCAAACAGTTGACTTCTTTTGGACTTTTGTTCGACCGTTGAGGCATGTTTTGGTTCGACCAGGAATTTCCGGCAGACCTGGTCTTGTTCGATCGTTGAGGCATGTGTGGTCTGAACCGTCTAACGGTATTAACAGTCAACCGCTTGTGCCTTTTCGGTCGACCGCTGGTGCACTAAATTGTTGTTTATGTTTATGAGCGTGTTGCCACGTGAGTTTCTTTTATGAACGTTATGCTTTCATGACATATGCATTGAGACCCTATGTAGTTGACGTGAGGGACCATAGTTTCCCTTTGCGTGATCTATATATGTGGCTCTACGGATTAAGTTGACCATCTAGCCGGTGTGGGGACGAAGATGACCAACCGATCCTATTCCAGCGGGTATGCTCGACCGATGTTGTTCCGACGAGTATGATCGTCCAGCTATGACACGACTAGCGAGTATGGCCGATCAGAGTGACAGTTCTAGCGGATTGTGGCATTGCGACCACAGAATCAGATTTGATAATGACTCAGAAGTGCGTGCGTGCGACCTTCACTGATCTCTCATGCTAGTGTAGCCGCGAGTGGGGGTGTGCCGCATACTCTGTATGACCACATGTGCCTACGGTGGGTATCTTCGGATGCCCGTTTATGTTTTGGTATATGACCCCTGTGTAGGGAGATGATTGTTATGTTTTATATTACCATGATACCAATATGATATGTCATGTTTTGCATGTGCATGTAGGTGAGCTTTGTAGGATTTCTAATTTAATTGCACATATATATTTTCGGAATTTTTATGCACAATAAGGATCAATTACAATTCTTCTATGATTTGTTTCATGCATGCATCGGTTTGTTTCAATAACTAGTTTCAAAACTTTATTAAAACAAACATGGGCTCCGAATTTCATACCTAGAAGTTCTCTAAAACTTCTTGATGATCCGGAGACATTGAGGATGACGATCGTCGCTTCCCGTTGCGCCGGATGCCTCCGAGTGTTCACCAAACCCTAAACAAGGTCGGAGAGAAAGGAGCTAGCCAATCAATCTCCGAACTAACTTAGAATCTAGCTACAAACCTCTTCCTTGATCTCTGAGATTTCTCCTTCCAAAGACTCAGAAACTTAAGAGAATTTTCGTGGCTTTTGTGGTGAATTAGGAGAGAAAATAATTAGAAAAACATCTAACTTAATTAAGGAGAATAATGACATATTTATAGGCTCCAATCTTACTCTCAATCATGGCTATTCTTAAGTCACGTTTTTCTTGACATTTTCTCTCACAAACTAATTCCATAATGTATTACATGCATCCACAAAACGTTTGACCAAGTTTGGAGCTAATCCAATTATTGATCAAATTAACCTCTTAATTATCAAAGGCAGAAAATCAATTAGGCTTCGGTTTACCGAGACATACTCGGTTAACCGAACATGTCACGTTCGTCTTACCGCGTATTAGACGGTTGACCGATTCTTGAGGAGAAAAATTCTCCTTAACCGATCGGACGAATTCGCGTCTATAACCGAATGCCATTCGGTTAACCGAAAATATCGGAACTGGACATTGTTCGGTCGACCGTTCCTGGTTCGGTATGCCGAACCAGAATTCCACGCACTTTGGTCAAGTTCGGTCAATCAACTTTGACCATCCGTTCCACGTTCGGTTGACCGATCCACAGAACCTTCGGTCGACCGAACCATAAACGGATTACCAAATGTTTACCCGATTTTGCCTTTTCAAATTTTGGATTTATTTCCAACAAAATTTGAACTTTAGGGGTTTTAGCAAATTCACAACTTATGCAATATATTATCCTATGCAACAATAAATTATTGCACCCCATAATATATGCATCTCATATGAATTTTTCATGATTCTAATTATTTTATATACGACATAATTGATTTTACTTATTCACCACATGTGTCATATTTTCTATAAGAAACCTGACACATCATATGAACCAAAAATCAAGCTTCTTGTTTCCCGGTTTTTATGATGTGACCTATGAGAGGACCTAGACTAAGTTGACAGTGATATTAATAGCTTAATATCACAAGCTATAAGCGGTATCTAGCTACACATTATAGCTCCCAATTAGTTAGATGTCTTAATTCCATTCGAATCAAAACCCGATCCATTTAGTGATGGAGTGCACCACTTGTGTCCGTCCCTTGCCTCATGATATTAAGAATACACACAAAGTAGTGTTGTGTCATCTTTGTATTAGTATTCATTTCTTAATCTCTTTAAGCTAGTTTTAAATATGTGACTTAACTCAAATCACATTGTGCACATTATAACTTTGCTTTATCAAGGGGCCCACTAATATCATTACTCAATTAAGAGGGGTAATGCCAATCTTTTGACCAGCTATCTTCTCCAACAGAAGTCATACTTAACCAACCAATGCCTTTACACTACACTTATCGATAGCTCAAGACATTAGTCTAATCAAGCATTTCTTAAGTGATCGGATATAAGTCTCATATCAAAAGACCAAGGACACAGTAAAATATTAATGACACAGAAAATACAATTCTATAATATTTTACTTATTAGGTATATTCAGTATACAAAAGTAATATTTTCCTCTTTTGTGTACCCGTGTTGTCACTCACTTGTAGAGCTACAATGATCTATGACCAACACGATAATCTTAACTCAGTAATTAATGTCTCATGTTAATTACCATGATTGCGAATATCATTTATTTTATGTAAACCATTATCTTTTAGAGCTCTATGGTTAAGGACCAAGAGTCTCTTCCTTAACACTTCTAAAAGACGAATAACATAACTACGTCACCCTCTATAATACAGAGGTGACACGTCCCAAGTATCCACACTCTTCCACACGGTGATCCCTTGGCAGGCACGAGCAACGTACCCACAGTCACCTCCCGGCTCACGCTCTATGCGAGGACACAGGTTTCCGTGGACAGAGCTGACACTCCACTAGGACCATGATTCAATTCTGGGCCCAAACGGTCGACCGGAAAAGGTATACCGGTCGACCTCTTCTGCAAAGGAATCGGTCGACCGAACGCCTACAATGGTCGAACTCTGTACCCAAAACTTTAATCCCAACGGTCGAACAAAAGTCTAAAACCGGTCGACCGAACGTGGTCAAAATCCAAAGTCTCGTCAAAATCATACAAGTCTATTCGGTCGACCGACTCACGGGTCCCGGTCGACCGAAAACTACCAGGGGCATCCTAGCAGTCTAGGTCATCTACCGGTCGAACAAGACACAACAATCGGTCGAACAACATACAATACAAATAGGTTCACTTAAGTTCCAGACGAACCAAAGGCCAGGAACGGTCAACCGTTTGGATGGTCAACGTCCGGTCCAAGTGAAACACGAAGCAACGGTCGAACTGCTCAGGGGTCCCGTCCGACCAAAAACATCCAGGCAAACCCCGACTCACCAGCACAAGCACGACCGGTCGACCGCCACAAGGCATCGTTCGACCGATGTTGGTTAAAGTCAGGCAAAATACATTAAACCGGTTGACCGTCCAAAGACACCGGTTGACCGTTGGTCGACAACAACCTTGCGCCAGCCAAAGATTTTACGTTATTTCTTGCAACCGGTGAGGTCTCCAACCTCTCTCGACCGACCACAACTCCATCCCAATGTGGGTGAGCAACAAAGACATCTAATGCAAGAACTTGACATACCTCAACTCGCGAAGAACGACAAACTTCACCGGAGCTCACCGCCTTGTTTTGCCTCCGATAGCCACCTCCTCGCATCGAGCTCCCTATCGGACGCAACTCCTCACACACGATCACCATCGGTACTCCTTATCGCACCTCTTCTTGCTTGCGTCCACCACCACCGAAGATGAGAGGAGAAAGGAGTGGAAATGAGAGAGGGTGAAGAAGAGAAAGATGGAAACGTGAGAAGAGAGGGAGAGATGAAGATGTTGCTTCCTCCAACAAAATCCCCACCAACAGCAACCCATACCTCCACCATCACATCAAACACCACCACCACACTCCTACACCTTAGCCCATGCCTCCTTCACGTCAGTCCACCCATACCTCCACTATTCTTCCCCCAAAACCCATGCAAACCCCTCCATTAATCCCACCTAATCACCATTAGTTCTTAAATAGGTTAGAGTCATTACATAAACACTAATTATGTTTGAACAATGTGGGACCACAAAAGAACTTCGTTGGTTTTGATACCTCTCGTCTCCTTTTATGTCTCCGTCGATGTTTGTCGTATCCCTGGATCATTGGTTCTTCGTAAGGTTTGCTACAATATAATTTTCCTCCGCCTCTCTATTCCCAGACCAAATGTAACACGTGTTGGATTCTCTTATTAAGAACTGACTTTGGTAGCTCCTTCCATTGTTTTAAGGGGAAAATTTTGAAATAGTTTTTTTTTTCAAAATGTAATTCACAATAAACACGTCCTAATTTTTTTATCACACTAGTGACACCACGTCGCGACACGTAACAACAGGTGTTTTGGAATTTAGTGTGTAAAGAACTCGAGTTATGTAAAAACGAAAGATTTCACATAACTCGGCATTCGATGTCGAGTTCACTTTTTTTTAAATGAACTCGACGTTCTAGATGTCGAGTTCTGTTTTACTAACTCGGTATCTTGATCACCGAGTTCAGTTTAACGCATCGTCCTAATTGTCGAGTTCAGTTTGGACTCCAAACTAACGGTCCATAATCTTGACAGGATGATTTTTTTTCTAAGTGTTAGAACTTGACATTTGATATGTCATGTTCTGTGTATTCTTTCATTTTTACAAAACTCAACTTGTGCAAAAAGATGTCCACTCGAGACGTTGACGTTGTGGAAGCTCAGAAGCAAATCAAAAATTTGGAATGCAACTCTGCTACCACTGAAAGTGAGTTGGAGTCCTTGTTCCATGCATTGATTCACTACAGAGTTGCACTTCTCAATATTGTGAACGTGTAGAAACAATAATTTCTATACTCATATACATGAAATACTTCTTGTAGAAAATTTACTGGAAATTTAAACTCCAAATACAAAAAAATTGATCCCAACCAACACATATATGTGTTTGTCATGTTTGAAAATCAAACTAACATCTTTATTTAATTGTCGCGTCTTTCCATTCTCTTAAATCTTCTACACAATAATCAAGTTTCATAAAGTAAAATGAAAATACTTGCTCACTAATTTAAAACATAATATTGAGCTATAGTTAAATACGTAGCTGGCTTTATATCATCTCCAGCAGAAGAGATCCATGTATGATGATCATCCCTAACTTGTATTTTAGTGCATTATCAAATTATCGTCAGGATCTACTGTGTCTATTTTATAGTATATATCAAATTGGCTTTCACCATGCTCAAGTACGGTCAAAAGTCTTTCAACAAGTCATTTTTCTACAACGAGTTTGTTGAGAACTCGTCAGTGAGCTTATGCTTCTGGCGGACCGGTGAAGCGTCAACGTGTGTTGAGCTGAGCAGCCTTTCAATTGAGCTTCCAAATGACCGGATTGCTATGGTGAAGTTCATGGGCCCAGCACAAATTAGATGTGGGTCGCTGACTCAACTGTGGAATCAAAGTTAACTGACTTTCAGAGAATCACAATCACCCTGTAGATCCTAATTAATGTGGTTGCTTTTGTTAATTGTATCTCCATCACTCATCCTAAATTGTATGATATGAATGCATAGAATTGGACATCTCCAATTAATTATTATATCCAGGTCCGTCCTAAGAGAATATATATTTGAAAGCCGCAATGTTGTCCCCCCTTGTATCAGGATTCTCCTTCAATTTCTCTAGAATTAGATCCCTCCGATTCTTAAGATCTCAACGATCTATTTTGAGATGTAAGTTGAAGAATATTTTGAAGGCAATTAGCACTTTAATTGTTGTTTTAATTACAATTAAACCATAACTTTGGGTGTCTAATACAAACTTCTTTTATTCACACGCAATACAAAATGTTTTTCAATATAATAGTGAGAATGTAAAAAATGATATTTATTGTAGAAAAAATTATTTCCAGTCTCAAAACTCTTGTACAAATTTGAATATTTAGTAATATCAGTTAATCATGCTATATTTTATATTAGTAATGGAAATTATCAAGAAAAAACAGGATATTAGCAATGTAACTTCAATAGTATGGTGCAATTACAATTTTAGAAGGCATTAATTGATAAGAGTACTGTTGCAAAGTAAAAATTAGTATGTTATTGTAGAATAGTTAACTAACTAATTGAGCACGTAGGAGTAAACCAAGGATAATTGACTTATTTTAGGGTGGGTACTCGGTAGGGGTGAAACTTTGTGTCCGAAATCCGTCAATCCGACCGACTCCGTATTCGAAATCAAAAAAATTATCCGAGAAAAAAAATCCGCAACCGAATTTGTATTCGGATATAAACATCCGTAAAAAACGAAGCGAATATGGATATTGGTACATCCGATTCGAATAATACCCGGTTCGTATTTTATATGCACATATAAATAAAAATATATATACAATATATATGAATTAAATTATGTTATTTATATTATATTTAATATTTTTTCATGTAGGCAGAAAATAAATGCTGAAATTTATTCTTGTTTAGATCAATCAAAAAGATATTTTTAAGTCTATTCAGATTTTTTAACGAATTCGGATATCCTAATTCGGAATAGATTTTAAACTTAATTCGGATGCGAATTTATTCGAATTCGGATCCGAATTCGACGGATACGAATTTGGATCCCTTTCTCATACATTCGGTCGGATTCGAATTCGGATTCGAGAAAAAAAACAGATACGAATTCAGATACTGGCAGATCCACTTCGTATCCGCTCCGTTTTCACCCCTAGTGCTCGGGGGTGTAAATGGATCAAATATAAGTATTACCATATTCATATTCATATTTGATTACCGATAAAAATACAGATATAGATTGTATCGTATATAAAAAATGCGTATCTATATCCTTAAAATACAAATACAGATATGGAATGTATATTTTATAAACGGATTCACATAAAAATATTTGGATAAAATTGTATCTTAACTACATCAATTTGGAAATTTAAATTTATATGCAGTAGTAAATCAACGTTTCAACTTTTATATTTTATTATACTCAATACCCAACCCAATTTTAAATCTCAAGTGTTGAAATTTAATCTTTATTCTTTACTCTCTTCCAACTTAGTTAGCTTATGGGTGATAATACAAGTTACCGCGTCGAGTTCGTGTCAAACCTATTTACAAACCGACTCAATTTATACAAATCCAAACCAACCCGTTTATTATACAGGTTGAAAAGGAGAACTCAAAACTGACCCATTTAAAATCGTGACGACCCAGTCCAACACATCTAACTCGTTTGTTAAATTGGTTTGTTTATATATGGATTATAATTACCAAAAAAACTATTATTTACGACCTACACTAACAACAATTGCAATTAAATTTGGAGGAGCTTATGAAAATTACAAAAAATGGTTATGCAATGCCAATGATTGTTCATTGCTAATTAAAAAAAATTCTGACATAAGAAAAATGGCAAGTACAAAAATTCTTATAATTATATGTAATATTATAAATACATATACATTATTATATAGATATTTGTAAACAGGTTAGACACTAGTTGCATGTACTAAACCTAAACTCAAGCTATTTAACTAAAGAAGAGATCTATTGTTACGAGTCTTTCTTAAGTTTTGCTGATACTACCTTATACATGTGACACATACTAACGTGTACAAAGTAATTAATTTTAAAATATAGATGAATGCAAAACATAAGGTATTTGTATTTATCAAATACGGTAGAAGTAATAAAATTTTATAACATATCATGAAGAATTTAATTACCGATTTCAATCGTGTAAACCCGAGCGCTGGAAAACCCTTTCAAATCCCTTCCCTTCAATTCAAAACGTGATCTCTTCTCCAATCCTTCTTTTTCATGGCCTCACGCTCAAAGGTACGTAGTAAATTAAGATACCCCTTCCAACCCTAATCTAACCTCTCCCATCCGACGTACTACAATCTCATACTCTCATGGATTTTCTTGCTCCAGATGTTCTTCTGGAAAGGAATCGCAAAGGTCGGATGTGGGCCGTTGGTCCATTTGCGACCTTAAGAAGCTTTGCAATGCGAGATTCAATTCATAAAAGGTTTGATTTTGGTTATATATATGGGCTTGATTTTGTTCCGTCTCATGTTTCCAGTTGTTTATGTTTTAGTTGGCTTGTTTAATTCTGTGTTTTGGTGTCCAAGGCATTGTTTGCGATTGCATTGTTGCTTAATTTGGTGTTTTATGATTAAGTGGCAATAGTCCACTATGTGGGCGTTGTGAGTTACTCAATTCATGGATATGTGGGACCGAATGTTCGAACACTAATGTGCCGAGGGTTATATGATCATCTCTGTTTCTTCTAAGGGTTTAGGGTATATATATATATATATGTATCACAATTTGACAAGTTCTAGAAGTTATTGGCAAAGAACCATTGAAGATAATTGGTAGCTAGCTCTATCATAGGATAAGTAGGAGAAGATAATTAAGCAAACGGATTCACAAACAAATAAGGCACGTGTATTGGTAGAGATCTTTGTTTTCCTCTATTAGATTTGGAGTTGAAAAATCTCCATTATCAATTTTTACAAGTATTAACATGGAGTATGATCTACAAGTTAACGATGTTGAGAAGAGCCACTCTTCTACGGACTAGTCCTTGAAACAGAGAATCAAGTCCATTTTCCATGGCTGCAACTCCGAATTCCAACTCTTTGATCTGCTTTTGAATCTCCGCAACGTCCATGTCTTTCGAGGACATCTTCTTGCACAAATCGAAGAAATGTCCACTAATAGAAGTGTGGGTTGCAACCTTGTTCTTAAGCATCACCTTCTTGGAAACCAAGCTCCAACGTCCACCATCCTTAGACGACATCATAGAGCACATGGAACGGTAAACTGCAATAGTGACTTCCCTCACTTCTTTCAATGCTCTTACTACCGAGTAAAGATTTCCATCGTTAACCATCTCAGGGTAGACCACACATCTCTCATTCATTTGCTTCAACTCTTTCAAACTTTTGTTAACTTCTTTGGTTGTCTTCTTGCAAGAAGAAGTGTAGGATTGGACTTTGCTGTGGGAGATTTTGTCTCCCATCCTTCTTGTTCTAAGAGTGGATTGGAGATCTTGGGCTTGCTCCTTCATAAGAGAAAGAGAATTCCTTGTTGAGCTGCACATGTCAAGGAACCTCATAGATCCATCCAATTCCTCTGCCAACCATCTCTCGCTCTTGCATCGAGCAATTTCTCTTTGGTTGCAAGGCATCTTGAGGAGATCGTCTAGGCTAGAATTCAACTTGACCAAACCTTCTAGGCCAGTGCACAACATCTCAGATCCCTGAGAGGTTGATGCTTCTGCTGATGATGCCCATCTCTTCATGTTTTCAAGTTTATCCTCGAATTGAAGAGCAATTAGGTGAGACGCTATTGGAAGACTGTTGGATCGAACGTGGTGGGATTGTTTTTGGTGGCTTGCCATATTATTAGATTTTTTGGGATTGGAAGGGCAAATGAAGATGAGAAAGATGGAATTGTTGGTTTGAACTTTGGTGCATAGAGATGACCTATATATAACAGCTAGATAATCACGAGGAACACTTTAGAGACAAGTAGAATCTACAAAACTTGAGCTCCATCGTGGTCCCATGTGATGCCAATGCTGGTGTTACATATCAATATTATTCTTTCCTCTGGTTGCCAATCTAAGCCAGCAAGTTGTAGCAAAAAGAAGAAGAAAAACACTATAAAAAGTGCAGCACTATACGTGATTAATGCTCAAGTTCATTGACATTGAGGTGTCATATAACTAGAGGTAGTTTATATGTTACAATGCATCCAGAACAAGTTTTCACCTTAAGTGTAGGTACTTTTCATGGCTTCCGATTGAGTATATAATAACAATGGTCGTTGCATCTCTTTTACAAAATGGTGTACAATACAAAGGTATGACTTGACTTTACTCCTGAAGATATGTTTCCGTTATTATCAATCTAATAATAGTGTAAGAAATCAAACGATATTGGTAATATTGTTGTTACTTTTATAAAATGCTACAATGATCTAGCTTAAACAAGATTAGGAACTAGACATCGCAATTATATATATTAAAAAAGAAAACTAACAACTTCCAATTAAAGTTGGATTGTGTTCAACTTCCACCTGCCAAACTAATAGCTAGCCTTAAAGCTTCTTAGCTGTAGTGTTCAGAGGTGGTTAATTGTCCAGAGTTTTTTAAGCTTATCATGAGATTTATGCATCCGGTTGGCAGTAGACAACACAGATGTATTCATAGGGTATTCATTTAGTTCACCATTTTTGTGTTTTAGCAAAAAAAAAAACGAAAGATTTATTGATATTAATATGATGTGGAAACACACTTTCAAAATTCAATTTTTTTAAATATGGTATTCAAAAAAATTCTCAATTTAAAAAGTAATTACAGTAGTTCCAGTGAAGAAATAAGCAAAAATTGTGTAACTAAGGATAATTATTTTTATCTGAGTAGAAAATCTTCTATATCAATTTCAACAAAAATACAAAATTATTGGGTCTACAGGAGTTCTATACATTGTAATTTCTACATATTAACAATAATGAGAAAATATCCACTATGTTACTGATTAATCCTTGAATAAGGACTTGAATAGTTGAATTCACTCCCTAAGGTGCCAACCCCTCCCTAGTCCTCCAATTGGTTTTGTGACTCCTCAACGTCAAGATCCTTTTACAAATAAAAAACCCAACACTGAAAGATATTTGGGTAATTTTTTTTTTGGGGTCATTAGTTTGCAAATCAAGCTCCATTACCCATTTCTGTGGCTTCTCTCTTCAACTGAACTATGATCATTTCCCTCACTTCACTGAACGCTCTTACAAAGATCTTCATAATTGTGCATCCCATGGTAGTCTCTTAAAATAGCTTCAACTCTTTCAAGCTCTTGGTGACCTCTTTGATTGTCATCTTGTATGAAGTCTACTCTTAGAGTTTACTAAAGAATAATATCTCCTGCTTTGTTAGTTCTGTGATTCAACTGGATGTCTGTGTGTTCCTTCACAAGTGAGAAGCAATCTCTGCTGGAGCTGCACAGGTCCAGCAATCTCACAGATCCTTTCACCTACTTTGCCGATCATCTCTTGTTCTTTCATTGAGCAATAATGTTTGGGTGTTGGGCATTCTGAGTCCACCTTTACCCGATATATCAGATCTCAGATCCTTGAGAGGTTGAATGCTTCTGGTAAGGATGGCCATGTCTCCATGTTTCTGAGCCCATCCTTGAATTGAAAAGCAAGAGAGTGAAATCCATCCGATTGGAAGACTGTAGGATTGAAGACTGGCTGGCTCCCCATGCTGTTGATGTTGTTGGGAGATATTGTTGATTTCTGATTGAATGTGTCAAATTGGATTTTCTGTGTAGATGAGTTATATTTATACCAAACACTTCTGTTGAATCTTACCCATGCATGCGTGTCCCAGTGATATTTATTTTCATTTCAGATAGGAAGGAAGAAGTAGAACACAAAGGCATTTTTAATCTTGAATTTGTCCCAATGCACGTGCTTTATGATGAGTTCTTAATAAGTGACGAGCACACTAAATCACAATGTGATGTGGGAGAATCTTGTTCCACGTCTAGGAATCATGAATGAACATGACAGATAAGTAGATTCAATTTAAAATAAACATTTGATTTGTTAGACAATAAGCCATGGTAGTTGACATTTGAGCTGGCATATCTTGCATACGTAATTAAACAACGTTTAGTTACAACAAACGCCATGAATACAAGCTCATCATGAACGTGGGGGAACTTTAAAAATTGTAATCACGTGTGACATTGCTTGCTCCATGTCTCATTTTAGATCTTAATCACGTCTATTAACAAAATAAATTGTTAGGTCACACCATACCAAAATCACATTGAGCCACCGATGACCAGGGTCCAAAGGATTCTTCTTGTCTCTTATGTGTTCCCATTCACCATGTTAAATATTAATATATACACATCATATCCATGTGCAAGTTGTGGACATCAACATAAATTTGAAGTTGTGCTTCCATCCCCAGACAATTTGCTGCCTCAATTGATTCTTCAACCAACAAGAAGGCATTAACAAATAACATCCATATTGGCATCACGTTTTGCAGAGATGGTCAGGATTCCCATTGTCCTTTTGAAGTTTCAAAAACCACATAGGCTATAAATACATAGGTCACATTGGACCTCAAACAAACAGATCTCAGAGTTGTTCATTTCTTCTCTTCTAAAAACCCACAAAGATCTAAGACATGGCCTTGCATCACATCAGATCCAACAGTCTTCCAACTGGATCTCACCCTCTTGCCGTCCAGTTTGAGGATGAGCTCCAAAACATGAAAAGATGGGTATCCTCAGCTGAGGCATCAACTTCTCAGGGATCTGAGATGTTGTGCGTAGGATTGAAAGGTCTGGTTGAGTTGCATTCCTGCGTTGGGAATCTCCTCAGCATGCCTTGCAACCAGAGAGCAATTGCTCGTTGCAAGAATGAGAAATGGTTGTCAGAGGAGTTGGATCTCTCTGTGAGGCTGCTTGACATGTGCAGCCTCGCAAGAGATTCCCTCACTCTTGTGAAGGAACAAACACAAGAGGTTGAATCTACTCTCAGAACCAAAAGAGTTGGTGACAAGACCAAACTCCAAGGATACACTTCTTCTTGCAAGAAGGCAACCAAGGAGATCACAAAGTGTTCCAAAGAGTTGAAGCAAATGAACGAGAAAAGTGTGGTTCACCTTGAGATGGTCAATGAGGAAAATCTTTGCTTGGTATTAAAAGCATTCAAGGAAGTGAGGGAGATCACCATCAGAGTCTTTCACTCGATGTTAGGGATGATCTCATCATCCAAGAATGATGGATATTGGAGTTATGTTTCCAAAGCAATGAGCCTTAAAAACAAGAATGTCTCCCAAGCTTCCATGGTTGCATCATTTGTCGACTTGTGCAGAAAGATGTCCACCCAAGACGTTGACGCTGTGGAAGCTCAGAAGCAAATCAAAGATTTGGAATGCAACACTGCTGCCACTGAAAGTGGGTTGGAGTCCTTGTTTCATGCATTGATCCACAACAGAGTTGCACTTCTCAATATTGTGAATGTGTAGAAACAATAATTTCTTTACTCGTGTACATGAAATACTTCTTGTAGAAATTTTACCGGAGATTTAAACGCCAAATACAAAAAAATTGATCCCACCTTTATACATATTTTTGTCACTTTCAAAAATCAACCTATTATCAATGTTTAATTGTTGTTTTTCCATTCTCTTGAACTTTCTTCGCAGCAATAATTTTTAGAAACTAAAATGAAAATATTTTCTCCCTATTTTTGAACATGAGTAAGTATGTCATCAGGAAGTATTCTTATCAAAATCCTTACAAATTGGGTAGATAGAAACAATTTACTCATCCTTACCTGTTTCGAATTCATTTGAATAAAGTGAAGGATGTGTCCTTTAATCAAGATGACAATGAATAAATAGTTTAAAGGAAAATTAATCTGTACATTAGGGGTCGTAATGTTTAGCTAGAAACCAATTACGATCTACGTGTCAATTATTGTATGCGTTACTAATATAATCGGATCCTATAAGGGTTACACACATTAGAATCTATGAGCTAAACAAATGGGTGGCTAAGGGTCCATTAAGCTCACTTACCTAATGAGATTAGGGTTAGCTTAAGAGATGTCTATAAATATATGGAAAAGAAGAGAAAAAAAGTGTGCAATCTATTTCTCTCCTAAAACCCTAGCCGTCCCCTCCCTTCCACCACCAAGGAAGAAGTTTGTTCTTCCATCCCTCTCGTTCTAGCTAACGTGTTGGTGAAGTTTAGTCTGCGGTTCGTGTGTCCCGAGTAGAGGAATCGCACTTGGGATTCTCCGCACATCCTTCGTGAGCAAAAGATAGACACACATCAAAGGTATAAATGGTTGTACATCAGTTTTCATCATTATTATCATGTGCATGGATCTTGGGTGGTTGAAGAATTTAGAAATCGTTTCTATGTTATTTTTCCGTTGCATTTTTCATCGTAACCCAACAGTGGTACCAGAGCCTCGTGTATGTGGTTTTAATGGTTACACCGAAGAAAAAAAATATAGTTTTTTTGTTTGATGTGTTGGTTTTGATAAATGATTTTAAACATTACCGAAAAGGAAAAGAAAAGAGAAAAAAATGTTTTTTTCTTCCTTACTTAAATGTTCATGTGATTGAAAGCTTGTTTTGATGCATGTTACGTGATGGAGTGAGATTTTCAGAAATTGTTTTGACGGACTGAATTTTTCAGAAATTGTTTCCTTTTGTTTTGATGCATGTTACGGAAAAAAGGAAGATAAATGAGTTTATTGGATTAATTTTTTTAATCAAAGATCTAGAACTAGGGGTGTAATCGATATCTAAACGAGCGATCCGAGTCTGCTCAAGATCGGCTCGCTAAGGGTTTCGAGCGGAAAATTCTGCTCGTGCTCAGTTCGATCTGCTCGCGAGCGGCTCACGAGCGGCTCGTTATCCTAAAACTTTTTTTTGGTATTGAATTCCTAATAATGTTGTCCTAATAAGTAAATTATAAAATTACTTAAGACAAATATAATAATAGTTACTAACACAATCTTAAAATTAACACCTAAAATAAAACACAATCTTATAAATTATACGACAACATTAACATCTTATAAATAAGATTATACACTTGGATCAAACAAAATCAACACAATATTAAAATCAAACACAATCTTCTAAATTGTAGGTGATGCATTGCATACATTGCATCATATGTCTTTCATTTAGATTACTTTTATATCAATAAATGCTACTAAGGTATGTGTTTAGTCTTATTTACAGAATACAGGGGCCTGAATGCAAATTACCCACATTCTGAGCATAAACGCGTGCAAAAGACTCATTTCTATCATAAAGACCAAGTTCAAGCTTATCGGGTTTCAAATGGAAATGTATCCAAGCATAAAAGCATTCAAGACCTAATCACAAAAAGAACAAGGACATGAGCACAAAAGTAGCTGGGGACTCAATTGCAAAAAGACAAGGACCTAATTGCAAATCACGAGTAGCTTTTATTATCTTGGAGAAAATCTAAAGAAAAATCAATGTGGATCTTCAAATATATAAAAGAATTAATCCGGAGCTCAAAAGAATGGTAAGAATCAATCCAGACGCGTAAAGGAGGATCAAATCATACCATAAACATTCAACCAAAATCTGGACCAAATCAGAGCATGATGTGCGGCGCCGCATATCACACATACCATGCGGCGATTCCGCTGCCCCCTAGTCGATCCGTGTGCTCCAATTTTGTCCAGTCGTGTCTGGACACGTGTACTCTCCAATTCTATACTTAGGTCTCTTGTAACAACTATAAATAGACCCGAGAACGATGTTAGAAGGGTCTTTAGTCTTTGGTTGTAGTTTTTATTCTTAATCTTAGTTTTGTATTCTTCTTTTCATTAATAAAATTCTGTCTTTTATTTCTTACTTTTAGTTTTCTTTTGTAATGTCTCAATGACCCCTTCTTCCTCCCTTCATGCGTTTCTAACTCTTTCCAAAGGGTGGAGGTGACGGATTTGGGGTGAAGAGAAGACGAATAAATGTTATTATTTTAAGTTCGTATTAGTCTATTTTGATTACTTGAGTTTATGTTAAATCATTTATCATGTAATGCTTCATAACTAATATGATTTATTATAAGTTTCTGAATTCTCTAATCTAAACCTTAAATCTAAACCTCCACCCGACAGAATTCACATCTTTGTTCTTGTTTTAGTTTTAATTGTTCTTGTTCTTGTTTTAGATAATTAAAACCCAAAAATCTCAAAACCCAATTATTTCTTCTCTCATTCTTCCCCTTAATCGAAAATCACACAAATAACATAATCTCTCCCTCCTTGTGTTCGACCCGTATTTGCCACGTCTTCATTGACGCCGTGCACTTGCGGTATAAATTTAATTCTCATCAGTAGGACAACTCACAACATCAACATCTTATAAATAAGATCATCTACCTGACCCAAACTTTAATTTATTTGAACTTTTGGTGTAGAAAAGAATGAGAACAAAAAATAATGAAAAAAATGAAAAGTTTAGTACTAATATGGTTTTGATTCTAATGAGTATTTTGGTTTGGTTTGTTAAATGGATTGTTGGGTTTGGTAAATTAGTTTATTTAATGAATTTAACACTTTACCGATCGGGTAATTGGATAGAATATTCAGGTTAATCAAATAATTAGATATAATAATCAGGTTTCGAGCGATAATTGAGCGAGCATCGAGCGAGCGAGGTCTGCTCGTGCTCGGCTCGTTACTAACCGATCCGAGCAATTTCGAGCAAAATCAGAGCAAAATCGAGCGAACATTGAGCGATCTATCGATCCCGAGCAGAACTTGACAACCCTATCTAGAGCCATAAGATGTGTTTGTAGATTGATTATGATTAAATTCTGCATGATTTTGTCACTCAAAATAACTAAGCCCTAATTTCCGTCCAATATTTTCAATATGATAATGTTGATTAACATGTTGATAAATTGATATTATAAAATTTTCAGATTTTATAGGACCTTAAAATTTGAACAAAAGTTATTTAAATGTTCATGCATATTATGAACAATTGTTGTTTTAAGTACATGCATGATTTAAGGCTTAATATGTGATTAGATCATGTATGCTTTGATTTATGGTAATATTCATGTTTTGATTTATTTATGGTAATATTCATGTTTTGATTTATTTAATTAAAACACATAAAATGTTGATTGACTAATTTAAATGGCTGATTTGATTAGTTTAATTAAGATTTATTAATTTGATTAATGATATCTTGCATTCATATAGTAATATATATATATATATAATATTATGGATGATATTATGCATGATATGTGATATTATGTGTGGATAATATTGTGGGTGATATTATTGTGAATGCATGGTGTATGTTTATAATATGTGATGTTATGAATGTATGGCTTTGTGAGATAACTAGTATGGCCCAGTGGACGATCTGCGTATCGTTGCACATTATTTTGTAATCCTAATTTCATTATGTATTCATTTTATACGATCCGCGTATCGTGATGTGGTATTGTAATAGTAATTATTATTATTATTATTATTGTTATTTCCTTGTCTTGTAAGCTTGATTGAAGAATCAAGGATGAAGATCCAAAGCGTTCAAGAAGGTGTTCCTATCAAGATTAGTCTTTTAGGAGTAAGGGTCATACTAGGATCACAATTTATTTTGCATGCTTTGTGTATGTTTATGTTTATGAATGTTGAATGTTTATGTTATGAGTTTACATGATAAACAAACATAATAAACATAAGTCCCTAAAAGAAAATTGAGTTTACATGTCTTTCCAAATTGACGTCTGCGAAGCTCTCGAAAATTGGTGATGAGTTATGCCAAAGCAAGACGTCACCTTTTCTCTTGGGATAATACAGGTAAATTTAAAGAAAGGGTTAACATGTTTAATTTGGTTGATCTCAACAAAATCATCAAAAGAGTTTTGGGCAAAGGAGTGAGAATTTTAACATAAGATGTTACTTACCAACCAAGAGTTATAAGAGTTATAACCAGTAAAGGAGTTTACTAACCTTGATCACCTAGTGTTGAGGAAGGGCCAAAGTCCGCTTAATATTATGTGAAATATGATCTTGGAATCACTAGTTCAATAAGGGACAAATTATATATTGAGTAGTGTGTTTTAGCTTAACTATTTAAATTGTTTAAATGTTTTGAGCTATTTATGGCAAACGTAATAAACTTGCAATTCTATTTTTTTCAAATGTAGATTAATGACCGGAAATAGTAATACCGTTTTCAATCTTCGTTCTATCCTTATGAAGGACAAGCTGAACGAAAATAATTTCCTTGATTGGGAAATGAATCTGAGAATTGTTCTCAGGTCAGAAAACAAGAAGGACAGGAAGTATGACGCATTAACTTCTTCTTCAGGTACCCTTGTTATTAATGTTAATTTAGCAAATTCTTCTTCATGGGTATTTGATACCGGATGTGGATCCCACATTGTTTCCAATGTGCATGGACTAAGAAGAATTAGGAACTTGACAAAAGGGAAAGTTGATCTACGAGTTGGAAATAGAGCAAGAGTTGTTGCACTAACTGTAGGATCTTATGATTTATGTTTGCCCTCAGGCTTAGTTCTAGAACTTAATAATTGTTATTTTGTTCCCACTATCGGTAGAAACATTGTTTCATCTTAAGTATTGGATATTGAAGGTTATTCATTTATAATAAAAAATCAATGTTGTTCTATCTATAAAGATGACATGTTTTATGTCAGTGCTAAATTGATTAATGGTCTCTATTTACTTGAATTAGATCGTCATATCTTTAACATAAACACCAAAATGCAAAAATCAAACGAATCGAATCCCACTTACCTGTCGCCTTGGCCACATCAACTTGAAACACATGTAGAAGTTCCAAAAAATAGATTTCTAACATCATTTGATTTAGAATCATACGATACATGTGAATCCTGTTTGATGGGAAAGATGACAAAAACACCTTTTACAAGAAAGGGTGAGAGCAAGAGAACTTTTAGGACTCATACATACAGATGCGTGTGGTCCAATGAGTTCCATGGCTAGAGGAAGTTTCAATTACTTCATCACGTTTACTGATGACTTAAGTAGATACAGTTACATATACTTAATGAAACGTAAATCCAAATCGTTTGAAAAGTTCAAACAGTTTCAGAATGAAGTAGAGAACAACCTTGGCAAGAAAATCAAATCATTACGATCAGATCGTGGTGGCGAGTATTTAAGTCAAGAATTCGATGATCATCTTAGAAGTTGTGGAATTGTTTCACAATTAACTCCACCATGAACACCACAATGGAATGGTGTGTCCGAAAGGAGAAATCAAACATTGTTAGACATGGTTCGATCTATGATGAGTTTTGTCAGTCTTCTGGTATCCTTCTGGGGATATGCTTTAGAAACAACTGCTTTTACACTAAATAGAACTCCGTCAAAAGCTGTGGAAAAAACTCCATATGAGATATGTGTTGACTTTTTGGCCTTAATCTATGTTTTGATGATTTATTCAACATAATCTTAATTATAATCATGTAGAGTAGCACATATATTGCATTTCATACATATTGCTTTGTGCTAACCTCTACAGGTGCTCAAGACTCAAGGAAGAATGGAAAATCAAGTCAAGACATGTAATCAAGCTCTTTTGAAGACATGTATATTGTATTTTCTTTGAGTTTTAGGAACATGTGTAAATTGAGCATATTTGAGCTAAAATCAACTTATACACACACTAGATTCTTTATAGAAGTCACAAACGAAATTTCACATAATTTGGACTTCAATAGATCACCCAAACTTAGACCGGAAAACACAAAATCTAATCTCTAAAAGTCTGCCCACATTCGGTCGACCGTAACAGGCCGTTCGGTCGACCGAGTGATCAATTGTACGGTTTGTGTTTTCACTGCCTCATTTCGGTCGACCGTGTATTGACTTTCGGTCGACCGTGTGAAACTTATTTTTCCGACCGTTAGTTTTGTCGTATATACCCAACGGTCGTATTCGTATTAAACAAATTATACCCCATATACATTTCATGTATCAGTCGACCGAGGACCATGATCGGTCGACCGAGGACCATGATCGGTCGACCGAATGACTGTCTCTTGACAAACCCAAATCTCTTGTTGAAAAGCGGTCGATCGCTAGACCTTGTTTCGGTCGACCGAATAGATCAGTGTTTGTCTACCCCAGAGTGCCTGGTACAAATCGGTCGACCGATTCCTTTTTGGAGTTCGACCGATCACTTAAGTGTACATAAGTCGTAGCGTTGGGCGGTCGACCGTTACCTAACCGGTCGACCGAACTTAGTTCAAAACTGCCAAACGGTCAACCGTTCGTCCCGTTTCGGTCGACCGAATTAACTCAGTATTGGTTCCTGCGATTTTCTGTTTTGTGTATCACTCATCAACTCACACTCAATCAATCCCAACGACTCTATTCTCTCTAATGCCTATATAAAGAGTTGTAAAACACATTTTAACACAACTCTCCTACCACTACTTTTCCAATACATTAGAGAGAAACCCAACACACTCAAAGCCTCAAACCTTCCACACTTTAATCACAAATCCAATCTCATTCAAGTGTACTCAAGTTTAGAGAGTGTGTTCCACTCAAGTTTGTTGCTGTCAAAGTGAAGTAAAGGTTTCGGTGAAAGTCCGAAGCATTCCTCTCGGATTGTGAGAGAAGAAAGTCAAGCTCGCGAGGGTGTTCGCGGAGCTTGTTTTGTAAAAGGTGTTCTCTTCCGGCCCGGAACGGGGAGTGGTTAGTGAAGTCGTGAGCGGAGCTCGGTGATCCGAGCGGAGCTTGCAAGAGAGGACTAGGACCCGGATGGGGTGCCGAACCTCTATAAAAATTCCCCGTCTCATTGTGGTTTGCATTTTCCTTGCTTTACTTGCTTGCTTGTTTGTTTAATTCCGCTGCATATCTTTGAAAGTTCAAACAAGTAGGTAATTAGAATTAATTGTGATTAGAGATTGTGGACCCATAACCCACACGATCCAACAATATGGACTGGAAAAGTTCCAAAGTTGTATTTCCTGAAAGTCTGGGGATGTGAAGCTTATGTAAAACGTTTACTCTCTGATAAGCTTGCACCTAAGTCAGACAAATGTTTCTTTGTGGGTTATCCCAAAGAAACTAAGGGCTATTACTTTTATAACCAGTCAGAGAGCAAAGTGTTTGTTGCTCGTGATGGTGTCTTTTTGGAAAAAGAATTTCTTTCCAAACAAACAAGTGGGAGTAATGTAGTTCTCGAAGAAATTCGAGAAGAGCAACAAATAAATGTGGTTCAACTCGCATCAGAGGCAGCGACATTTGTGTACGACACCTCAATCGAGGTGGGAGTACCTATGCCAGAGGAAGAGGTACATGACTCTGAAACCCCAACAATGGTTACAGATAATATCTCTGAAGTCGTGCATTCACTACACGACCCTATCACTCTCCCACTCGAGTTTAATTCGAGCGAAGATTCACAAACCGTTGTGAACACTTCTCCTGTTGCTCCAGTCCTACGTAGATCTGATAGGCCACGATCTCGGCCCAAGAGGTATGTTGATTTCCTTTTGACCGAGAGTTGTGAAATTCTACTTTTGGAAAGTCGGGAGCCTAACAACTACAAAGAAGCTATGACGAGTCTAGATTCCGAAAAATAGCTTGGAGCCATGAAATCCGAAATGGAATCCATGTCTGAAAATCAAGTTTGGAACTTGGTTGATTTGCCAAATGGGGTAACACCTATAGGCTGCAAATGGATTTTCAAATTGAAAAGAGACAAGGATGGAAACGTGAGCATTTTCAAAGCTAGGCTGGTAGCAAAAGGTTACCGACAGGTTCATGGTATAGACTATGATGAAACATTTTCACCAGTCGCCATGCTTAAATCTATTCGGATACTCTTAGCAATTGCCGCTCATTATGATTATGAGATTTGGCAGATGGATGTCAAAATCGTCTTCCTAAACGGGGTTTTAGAAGAGGATGTGTATATGACACAACCTGAGGGTTTTGTGGACTCCATTAATGTTGGGAAAGTATGTAAGCTTTAGAAGTCCATTTATGGACTGAAGCAAGCATCACAAAGCTGGAATCTTCGCTTCAATGAGGTCGTCAAAAGGTTTGGTTTCCTCAGAAATGAAGAAGAATTTTGTGTCTACAAGAAGGTTAGTGGGAGCTTTGTTGTTTTCTTGGTCTTGTATGTAGATGACATACTGCTCATGGGAAACGACATTCCAATGCTTGAATCTACAAAGATCTTACTTGGAAAGTGTTTTTCATTGAAAGATCTGGGAGAGGCAGAGTACATCTTGGGCATCAAGATCTATAGAGATAGATCTAAAAGGATGATTGGATTAAGTCAAAGAACTTATATAGATAAGGTACTTGAAAGATTCAACATGAAAGACTCTAAAAGAGGATTTCTACCTATGTCTCATGGCTCAACGCTAAACAAAACTCAGTGTCCATCTGGGCCTGATGAGGGGAAACATATGAGTATGATCCCTTATGCCTCGACAATCGGATCTATTATGTATGCCATGATATGTACTCGCCAAGATGTTGCATATGCTCTGAGCATGTGTAGCAGATTCCAATCAAATCCAGGTGAGGCACACTGGACTGCAGCTAAGAACATCCTTAAGTACTTACGAAGGACTAAGGATAGTTTCTTGGTGTTTGGAGGAGAAAGTGAGCTTATTATCGAAGACTATGTTGATGCGAGCTTCCAAACTGACAGAGATGATTTCCGGTCTCAGTCCGGATACATTTTTTGTCTGAATGGAGGAGCAGTGAGCTGGAAAAGTTCAAAGCAAAGTATTGTCGCTGATTCTACAACTGAAGCAGAATACCTTGTAGCCTCAGAAGCTGCAAAGGAAGGGGTTTGGATTAAGAAGTTCATTACTGAGCTTGGTGTAGTTCCTAGCATTGATGGAGGAGTGGACCTTTATTGTGATAATAATGGTGCCAATTCTCAAGCAAAGGAACCTAGATCTCACCAGAAATCCAAACATATTCTCAGGAAGTTTCATGTAATACGAGATATCACTGAAAGAAAAGATGTAAAGATTTGCAAGGCGGACGACAATGTGGTCGATCCGTTAACTAAATCATTGCCTCAGCCTAAGCATGAGAGTCATACTAGGGCCATAGGAATAAAGCACATTGCAGAATGACTTTGATTATGCAATATCTAGTATTATGAAGTAGTTCATGAATATTGGTATTGTTTACGTTTGTCAAATGAAATAAAATTTCAGTATTTATTTAATTATGGTTTAGAATTAAATAATTGTCCAAAATAAATTATAAATTCAAATAGGTTTGTCAAATATGTGATTTGATAAATGAAACCCTATAATGTGAACTTGAATGTATATTTTATTGTTGTCTCTGGTCTAGGTCATTGAGTTGTACGTCAATGACTTGTAAAGACTAGTTTGTAAGTTGATTGATAACACCGTTTCATAGGCTATATATGTTAGTTTTTTGGCCTTAATCTATGTTTTGATGATTTAATCAACCTAATCTTAATTATGATCATGTAGAGTAGCACACATATTGCATTGCCTATATATTGCTTTGTGCTAACCTCTACAGGTGATCAAGACTCAAGGAAGAAGGGAAATCAAGTCAAGACATGTAATCAAGCTCTTTTGAAGACATGTATTTTGTATTTTCTTTGAGTTTTAGGAACATGTGTAAATTGAGCATATTTGAGCTAAAATCAACTTATACACACACTAGGTTCCTTATAGAAGTCGCACACGAAATTTCACATACTTTGGACTTCAATAGACCGGAAAACACTAAACCTGAACCCAAACTGCCTGCCCACTTTCGGTCGACCGATACAGACCGTTCGGTCGACCGGTGGATCAATTATCATGTTTGTGTTTTCACTGCCCGGTTTCGGTCGACCGTGCATACACTTTCGGTCGACCGTGTGAACTTATTTTCCGACCGTTACTTTTGTCGTATATACCCAACGGTCGTATTCGTATTAAACCAAAAATACCCCATATACTTTTTCATGTATCGGTCGACCGATGACCTTGTTCGGTCGACCGAATGCCCGTCTCTTGACAAACCCAAATCTCCTGGAGGAAATCGGTCGACCGCTAGACCTTGGCTCGGTCGACCGAATAGATCATTGTTTGTCAACCCCATAGTGCCTGGTGCAAATTGGTCGACCGAACCCTATTCGGTGTTCGACCGATCACTTAAGTGTACCTAAGTCGTAGCGTTGAGCGGTCGACCGTTCCTTAACCGGTCGACCGAACTGAGTTCAAAACTGCCAAACGATCGACCGAACGACCCGATCCGATCGACCGAATTAACTCAGAATTGGGTCCTACGAGTTTCTGTTTTGTGTATCCTACACCAACACTCACCCAATCAACCCCAACGGATCTATTCTCTCTAATGCCTATATAAAGAGTTGTGAAACACATTTTAACACAACTCTCCCACTACTACTTGTCCTATACATTAGAGAGAGACTCTCAAGTTCAATTTCCTCAAATCATACACTCTAAGTCTGAATTCCACGCCTTTGATCATAGCCAAACCATACTCAAAGTGTGCTCAATATTTAGAGAGTGTTGTCCCACTCATTTTCTGTGCAAAGGAAGCAAGGGTCTCGGTGAAAGCCCAAGACACAAGTATAGACTTCGGTGTGAGCCTGAAGTGATCCTCTCGGATTGTGAGAGGAGGAGCCAAGCTCGGCGAGGGTTGTTCGCGAGCTTGAAGACTTGTAAAGGCGTTCTCTCCCAACCCGGAACGGGGAGTGGATAGTGAAGTCGTGAGTGGAGCTCGAAGTGTCGAGCGGAGCTTGCAAGAGAGGACGTAGGCGGTGGCCGAACCTCTGTAAAACCTCCGTGTCCATCGTGGTTTGCATTATCTTCCCTTTACTTGCTTGTTTAGTTTAAATTCCGCTGCACATATCTTTGATAGATAAACGAGTAGGTAATTAGGGTAAAAGTGATTAGAATTGTAGACCCACACGATCCTACAATAGAGACATTTTGATGTCTACTCAATTACATGGATATATGTTGGAGAACATATATTGGACTAACCCGCTATGAGAATCTTTAAGAGATTTGGAATGTCATAAGATTTCTCATTGACTATTTATGTAAATTCCTCAAACATGAGTGCATCACTTTACTTATATGAGAATTGGTATATTCTTGACTCCGTCAAACGTCGTGCCGTAAAAGGAGGCTATAAAGGCGAATGTCAGAATTGACACGAATCATATAGAGAATTGTGGATGTGCAAGATTGAATTGTCCTCTTATTTAATAGGATGGTTGTTTTTGGGCCTCTTGGAGAGTGAAAACTCAAATGCATGGTCGTGCTCAAATGGATTAAAAGTTAATCATTTGTTTCAGCAGTTTTGTACTCGAATTTCAAGAAATGATCTGAACGGAATGTGGTGACATACTATCTTACCTGATGTTCAGATCAAGACAATAAGAGACAAATGAATTTATTATTGCACACTTGTTAAGAACAAGTGAGAGATTGAAGGATGTGTCATTTAATCAAGATGCTATTGGTCAAGCAACCAGTGAAGATCATTGGTAGCTCTATCATAATAGAATGCATAGGAGAAGATAATTAATCAAACTAATTCACAAACTAAATATGACAAAAATATTGGCAGTAATCTTTTTTTTCCTATTAAATTTGGACTTGAAAAATCTCTGGTATGATTTTTTAGAAGTATATAACATGGAGTAGGATCTACAAGTTAACAACGTTGAGAAAAGCCACTCTATTATGGACTAGTCCTTGAAACAAGTAATCAAGTTCATTCTCTACGGCTGCAACTCCGCATTCCAACTCTTTCATTTGATTCTGAATCTCCACAACATTCATGTCTTTCATGGACATCTTCCTGCACAAATCGGAGAAAGATTCGGTGATAGAAGTCTGGGTTACAAACTTCTGCTTTGGCATAACCTTCTTGGAAACCAAGCTCCAACGTCCACCATCCTTAGATGACATCATGGAACACATGGAACAGTAAACTGCAATAGTGACTTCCCTCACTTCTTTCAATGCTCTTACTACCGAGTAAAGATTTCCATAGTTAACCATCTCAGGTAGACCACACATCTCTCATTCATTTGCTTCAACTCTTTCAAACTTTTGTTAACTTCTTTGGTTGTCTTCTTGCAAGAAGAAGTGTAGGATTGGACTTTGCTGTGGGAGATTTTGTCTCCCATCCTTCTTGTTCTAAGAGTGGATTGGAGATCTTGGGCTTGCTCCTTCATAAGAGAAAGAGAATCCCTTGTTGAGCTGCACATGTCAAGGAACCTCACAGATCCATCCAATTCCTCTGCCAACCATCTCTCGCTCTTGCATCGAGCAATTTCTCTTTGGTTGCAAGGCATCTTGAGGAGGTCGTCTAGGCTAGAATTCAACTTGATCAAACCTGCTAGACCAGCGCACAACATCTCAGATCCTTTTGAAGAAGATGCTTCTGCGGACGATGCCCATCTCTTCATGTTTTGAAGCTCAACTTCAAATTGAAGAGCAATTGGGTGAGACGCTATTGGAAGACTGTTGGATCGAACGTGGTGGGATTGTTCTTGGTGGCTTGCCATATTATTAGATTTTTTGGGATTGAAAGGGCAAATGAAAGATGAGAAAGATGGAATTATTGGTTTGATCTTTGGTGCATAGAGATAACCTATATATAACACCTAGATAATCATAAGGAACATTTTGGAGACAAGTAGAATCTACAACAGTTCAGCTCCTTCGTGGTCCCATGTGATGTCAATGCTGGTGTTACATCTCATTATTATTTTGTCCTGTTGCTCATCCAAGCCTGCAATGGACAGATAGACCGGTAAAACAGCAGTAGCCACGGATCTCCGTGCATTGCTGGCGGCAGCAACTCTGGCTCAACTTGCTACTTTATCTTCTTTGCTCGTCTGGACTCATCTCATCCACTCTTAACGTTACTTCTTCGCTCGTCCGCTAGCACGAGCAAGCAACTCCAGAGTGATCTAGTGTGCCATCATGGCAAGTTCTTCCAGTTCGCTTGATTATTCTTGAAAAGACCGATCCTTAAAAAACAACTTGTAGCAAAATGAGAAAACAAAATCATTGTTGCTGCAGTACCATACGCGATTAATGCTTGCGTTCATTGACAATGAGGTGTCATATAACAAGAGGTAGTGTATATGTTACCATTCATTAAAAACAAGTTTCACCATGCACCATTCACCAATCACCAATCACCATTCGTATTTTGCTTGTGACCGAGTATTGAGTAAACAATCAAAGTAAGTAGGTATTGTATCTCTTGTAGTAAGTAGTGTAAATGAAAATGATAAGACTTGCTGTAACGCCTCGAGCCCGGACAACTGCTCACCCGTCCGAACCCGGTGCGTTAAGATACGATCCACGATCCTGACCGCTGCGTACTCTGATATTTAAATCCATCTGATAGACCCATAATTAATCAACAAATTGTGAGCTCGACAGCCCGCAAGTACCAACCATCAATCAATCAAAATCATAATCATGTGAAAATAATACAGAATATGACATTCAGTCAATAAGCACAATCAAGAGACATGCATCACAAATAAAATACATGCATAACAATCTGGAACCCCCATTCGGATTCGACCACATCCTGTGCTTCTGAAATCTATCAATCAGTCAGACGCACACCTGGTAGCTCCACACTAACGACAGACAGCCATTTCCTCTCTCGGGTGGCTCCACGCTGTCCGCTAGGCAGCTCTTTCCTAAGTTGCTATGCCAGAAACATACACACAACCACAAGACATGTCGACTGAAACACCACCATGCAATCACATGCATATCCATAAAATCAATATCAATACTCAACATGCATGCAACTACGAATATCAAGAGAGACAGACATGATATGAAACTGAAGAATAACGAATCAATACTTGCCTCAAAATCTCCATCTTTTTCTTCTCTATATTCTTCTCAAAATTCCATCTTCTCCTAAAACCACACAATCATCCAACAATCTTAATTAGTCCATTAAGATATTTGATTATTACCTCAACTAAAAAAATTCAAGATATTACACTTGCCTTTACTCTTCAACTTCAATATAGGTTTTTTCTTTATTAGTTTTTTTATCAATCCAACAGTGTTAAAAAATCAATCAATGGTAATATTATTGTTGCTATTATTAAGTGTCACAATTATCTTGCTTATACCATTACATAGCTTTTTAAGCTTATCATGAGATCTATGTATCGGGTTGGCAGGGGACACAAAAATTGCATGCATATATAGGTTAATTTATTTAGGGTTATTTGACCACTCTACTGGATTTTTTTTGGGGGGGGGGGGGGGGGGGGGGGGGGGATTATTGATGTTTATATGAAGAAGAAAAAACACACTTTTAGAAGAAAAAAATTTTAAAATCTTAATGTAGTAGTATTCAAAAGTTTCTTATGTTCCAAAGCAATTGCAGCAGTGAACAAATAAATAAACAATGTGTAACTGAAGATAATTGTTTTCATCTAAGACTAGAAACTCTTCTATATCAATTTCAACAAATGTATACTAATGGTATAGTTTCTACAAGATTTCTATAAACAGTTTCTACATGTTCAAAATCAATATTGAGGGAATCCACTCTCTTGCAGATTGCTCATTGGAATAAGGGCTTGAATCCACTCCCCAAGTTGCCAAGTTCGTCTTCAAAGTCCTCCACATGGTTTTGTGCCTCAATATCAAAATTTATTCTTGCCAGACACATTGCACAAATGAAGGTACAAAGCATTAATAGAAGTTTGGGTAAAAATTTGTGTTTTGGGGGTCATTGACATCCACTTCTATGCCTTTTCTCATTCTCATCATATGAATATGATGCTCATTTCCCAGACTTCATTCAAGATCTTCGTAATTGCGCATCTCATGCTAGTCCATTTTATCAGCTTCAACTCTTTCAAGCACTTGGTATAAAGTCCCTTTTTTATTGTCATATTGTATAAAGTCTACTTCTGGAGGTTACCATGGAAGATGATGTCTCCTGCTCTTTTAGTTTTGAGATTCAACTGGATATATATCCCTGTGGTTCCACATAAGTGGAGAAGCAATCTCTTATGGAGCTGCACAAGTCCAACAGGCTCACACGTATTTCCATCTACTTCGCCTATCATCTCTCATTCAGCAATAATGTTTCAATGCAAGAGTGCAACTTTACCGGACCATTTAATCCTTCCCATGAAATGTCACCCTTGAGATCGAGGTTGATGCTTCTGCCTAGCTAAGACGCCCATGTCTTCATGATTTGGAGCCCATTGTCAAATTGAAGAGCAAGAGTGTGAGATCCATCCGACCAAAAGATTGTTGGATTGAAGATGGTGGGGGTGTTCTTGATGACATTCCATGCTGTTGATGTTTTGGGATTTTGATTGAATGTGTAAACTGGATTTGCTATATATATGTAGATGAGCTATATTTATAAGTATAACCAACGCTTTGGAACATCTAAGAGACAAGGAGAATCTTACCGTTAACTTCTCCATGCCATAATTTTCATTTTCATTTCAGATGGGAAGGATCAAGGAAGAAATAAGACGCTACTTCCACGATTTGGAAGACACAAAGGCGTTTCTTTAATTTTGAATTTGTGGCAATGCACGTGCTTGAACCTTGACGATGAATTCTTAACAAGAGATATACACGTACATAATTTCACAATGTGATAAGGAAGATCTGGTTCTATCTCTGGGAACCAAGTTTGAACATGACAGATAAGTAGATTCAATTTAAAATAAACATTTAGTTTGTTAGACAAAATACCATAGTAGTTAACATTTGACATGGCATATCTTGCAAGAACAATTAAGTAACGTTTAGTCACAACAAACGCCATGAATACAACCTCATCATGAACGTGGGGTGGACTTTAAAAATTGTATTCACGTGTGACATTGCTTGCTCCATGTCTCATTTTAGATCTCAATCATGTCCATTAACAAAATAGTTATTGCCACCAAGATCACATTGGCCAGGGTCGTAATGATTCTTGTTGTCTCTTTTATGTTCCCCATCGCATTGTTAAATATGAACATATATACACGTACCCCATCCCATGTGCAAGTTGGAGGAGATGAACTCCAAAGACATTAGATGCCACATGCGATGCTGATTCTTATAGATCTTATTCACCATCATATGCAACCATCTGGACGTGAACAGGACATCAACGTATAATTTAAACAAGTTGTGCTTCCCATCCCCAGACAATTTGCAGCCTCAACTAACAAGAAGGAACTAACAAATAACATCCATATTGGCATCAAATTTTGCTGAGATGGTCAAGATTCCCATTGCCCTTTCGATGTTTCAAAATCACACAGCTAGGCTATAAATACATATCATATTGGACCTCAAACCAACACATCTCAAATTAAGTTAATTTCTTCTCTTCCAAAATCCCACAAACAGATCTAAAACATGGCCTCTCACCACCTTCGATCCAACAGTCTTCCGACCCAATCTCACCCTCTAGCAAAAAAATTTGAGGATGAGCTCAACAACATGAAGCGATGGGCGTCCTCAGCAGAGGCCTCGACTTCTCAACTGTCACTGTGCCAGGGCCTTGAAGGTTTGGCAAAGTTACACTCTTGCACTGGAAATTTGCTCAAGATGCCTTGCAGCCAAAAAGCAATTGCTCGATGCAAGAACGAGAAATGGTTGGCAGAGGAGTTGGATGGATTTGTGAGATTGCTTGACATGTGCACCTCAACAAGGGATTCTCTTTCTCTTTTGAAGGAGCAAGCCCAAGATCTTCAATCCACCCTAAGAACTAAAAGAGCAGGAGAGAAAAAGATACAAAATATTGTCCAGACCTATGCTTCTTCTTGTAAGAAGACAATCAAGGAGGTTTGCAAGTGCATGAAGGAGTTGAAGACATGTTCACCAAATTCTGAGATCGTCAACGACAATGAAGATCTTTGTTTGGTGGTAAGAGCCTTCAAGGAAGTTAGGGAAATCACCAACACAGTCTACAATTCATTGTTTTCCTTCATTGCATCGAAGCAAGCGAGTGGATATTGGAGCTTGGTTTCTAAAGCTATGAACGGGAAACACAAGACTATTGCTGCTAGAAATTCCATCACTGCGTCTTTTCTTGACTTGTGCAAGATGATGTCCACCAAAGACGTCGATGTTTCAGAGGCACAAAGGCAAATGAAAGAGTTGGAATGTGAAGTTGGCACCATCGAGAACAGATTAGACTTCTTGTTTCAAGGACTGATCCATAATAGAGTGGTTCTTCTCAACATTGTAAACATGTAAAAAGATTATTTATGTTTCATATATATCCTTGTAGAGATGTATGTTACTGGAGATTTTTTAACTCCAAATACAGAAAAGAATTTTCCTTACATATATGTTCACTTGATGTTGATGATGTGAGTAGCATGTTATTTTTTTCTTCAACGTGACACATAGTCTAAGGCTCTAAGCTTTATATTTGCAAGTTTTGTTTAAATTTTCACCGAATAAGTATTAGAATTTATCAACAAACAAGTATTAGAATTTGTTGCGTCGAAGCAAGTGAGTGGAAACCAGGCTCCAATATCCTCTCGCTTGCCTCGACGCAACGAATGAAAACGATGAGTTGTAGACTGTGTTTGTGGTTTCGTTCACTTCCTTGAAGGCTTTTAACACCGAAATGATCCCCTTATTTGGAGATAATGATAGAAGAATTTATCACCTTTATTTGGAGATTATGATATAAGAATTATCTTTTCTATAAATTCCTCTTCAAGAATGATACAGAAGTATAATTCTGAGATATCTTACGCTAATGTCTTCAAAACTGATTTAAGGAAGTATAATTATGGAGATATCTTACTGGATCTAATATTACCGCTAGAACCATAAACTGATACACACCTATGAATAGTGAACTTTATTTGCTTTTATTCAAAGCAAATATAGGCGGTTGTAATAAGTTGTGACTTGTTACCAGCACCCGAGATGTTCGACCAACCAGGTGGACCATTACCAAAATTGAAGTGAGGGTTGCTTCAGTTGCCAAGACTATCACACTTATAAACAACTCTGATTTTTAAAGTAAAAGTAGTATAGCGTGTGATTTATAAACCAACTCACACTTATAAACACATTGGTTTTTATGTTCTCTTTCTTGTGAGGATTTGTACACAATGAAACTGTGTCCGTTAGATTGCTTTTGTTATTCAGCGTGTGATTTGTGGTTCACGACTTATCTATCTAACCATCTCAGTTAGATTTGTGTTTGTTCTTCCCTTTCTGCACCACACTTCTGCATCTCACTAATTATAGATGCCACGTCTCATCCCAACACCTATGCAGTTGTATTTGGTAGATATGGTCAGTGTTTTTTATGAAAGATCGACATTGATCGATGCCAAGAATTTTTGAGCTTATCATAAAAATTGGTTGATACAATTGGCTGGAAACCATACACATCCATCTCGTTACCTTCATTTATTTTGCCATTTTAATGCTTAACTAATTAAATAGCAGAAACAAGAACCATCGTTTATGTTCAAGCAAAAGTAGGCTTCCAAATTAGGTAGTTCCCACAATTAGAACAGACAAACAAGGAAGAAATATGAGTAAAAAAGCAACTATTTTTCTTCTCATTTGTAGTTACAAAATTTCATGTATATATTCTATACAAGTATACAGTGTTGATGTTAGAACCCTAACCCTTGTTTAGGGTTAATCATGGATTAGAAGGGGGTTTGCATGGGAAGTTGGTGACGAACAGTAGATGCTTGGGGAAGAGGCGTGCTACAATGGCCTGGTGATGGGTGAGAGGTGTAGTGTGGCGTTCACTGTAGCGAGGAGATGGGTTTTAAGGGTTGCCGTTCTTTTCTTCTCCTTCCTTTCCCTCACTCCTTTCTTTCCTTTGCTGTTGCGTGCGTGTTGGTGGAGCAGCTGCGGAGGCGTCGGGCGAGGAAGGTGATCGTGCGGGAGAGGCGCGGCGCGTGATCGAAGTCTACCGGAGGCGAGGCGTAGGAGCTCCGGCACCGTCGACTTCACGCGGGTGAAAGGTATGTCGACTCATTAGTGTGGTTTTGTGTTGTTAACCCTTATGAAGGGTTGTGTTGGTCGGACGGGGAGGTCGGAGACCTCCTCGGCGTTGTTTTCCGTGGAAAACCTCGGCTGGTGCGAGGTGGAAGACGACCAACGGTCGACCGGTCCCTTCGGGCGGTCGACCGAATGTAGTGTTTTTGCCCGACTTTAACCTTCACCGGTAGAACGATGCCTGGTGGCGGTCGACCGGTAGTGCATATTGCTGGTGAGTTGGGACATTTCTGCCTGTTGTCGGTCGACCGGTGCTTTGGGTCGTTTGACCGGAACTTAAGTGTACTGAGTAGATTTGCATGATTTGTTCGACCGATTGTATATTGCGTTCGACCGATTGTATGTTGTTTGACCGTTGGAGGTTTGCGTTCGACCGATTATATGACTTAGAATAATAGGTTGACCCTGTCTGTTTTCGGTCGACCGAGACCCCTGAGTCGCTCGACCGATAGAATTGATTTTAATGTTGACCAGACTCCGGATTTTGACCTCGTTCGGTCTACCGGTTTTAGACCCTTGTTCGACCATTGGGGATTGTGTTTTGAGCGCAGCGGTAGACCGTGTTAGGCGTACGGTCGACCGATTCCTTTCTGGAACCGGTCGACCGAATAACCTCTTCCAGTCGACCGTTTGGGCCCAGAACAGAATTTCTGGTTCCCTTTTTGAACGCCAACTTTATCCACGGAAACCCGTGTCCTCGCCTTGTGCGTGAGCCGGGAGGTGACGGTGGGCGCGTGATGCGTGCCTGCCCAGGGACCTCCGTTGGGAAGAGTGTGGGTGTTCGGGACGCGTCACCTCCGTGTATGGACCGTGACCTGAGATGGATTGTTGGGCACTTTGAAGTATAGCAGGCCTGAGGGATCGCGGATCCCAGTGTTGATGTTTGTGCGGGCACGCAACTGGCGTTGGGTGAGGTGACTACCGGCCCACGGGCTACGGAGGTCGCTGCCCTGCTTTTATAGCGGCGCGGTTGGTGTTTGCGGCTCGAGGAGCCTGATGACCTGGCAGACTTCGGTCTGGACCCGTCCGATGCTGTGCCGGACGTTGTGATGGACCACCGATGCTGTGTCGGTGATGCCGCCGAGGTTGTGCCGACGATGATGATTGTTGGGCCGAGGTTGTTCCGGCTATGTTGATTCCTCGACTGGGCACCTATCGAGATGATGTTGTTATACCTTCCGGGCGACGGCCCCGTTGGTCCTTGTGGCTCCGACCACTGAGATTTGCAGATCTGTATTCTATCGGCGCGCAGGCGTGACAGAGGCTCCCTGCCGAACCCTTGAGTAGTGTAGCCGCGTGTGGGGGGTGCGATGTCGCGTGCTGTAAGGCTGCATGTGCCTGCAGTAGGTCTCCTCGGGAGATTCGTTGTTGATTGTCGGACTGATGTCCTGTTTTACCCTTCGGGGGAACTGTTTTCCTTTCTGTCAATGCCATGACATGCTACTAGTATGATAGGTTCATTGAGTAATGCATGCATGTAGGTGAGTTGGCATACGGGGTTTCCTTCTGGAAACTCAGGCATTGTTGTTTACATTTCAGGACCGTAGTAGGTCCAGTTGGGTGGTGATCGGCGGGCACGCGCATTTTGGAGTCGGATCCTCTTCTCGGACCGCTGAGGTCGGCATGATTACGTTTTATCTTCTATTGTCGTTTTGTTGTAATCATGTATTATTTTTGACAAACTCTGATGTAATTTTGGTACACCGCTATTTGTTTATGAGAAGTAACAGTCCCGTCTTTGATTATTGGGTTCCTGTGTCTTGATTACAAATTTTTAAATTTCCGCTGTTTCGGGATGTTACAACTTGGTATCAGAGCGGTCGATTCCTATGCGGTTCCCAATGAAATCACCCTTGTAGTAATAGGACGCATGCATTTTATCTTTTAGCATGCATACATGGCTGAAGTTTGTGATTGTTTCTTCTGTCAGATGACACCTAGGCGCGTGAGGAGTTCTCCACGCGATCGTGATCCCAGTGACGACACTTCTGGTGCTCATTGGGATAGGTTGGGCGAGTTTCTGGAGCGTCAGGCAGCTCAGAGCGCGCAGGGCGGGGTGGGAGCTGAGCACGATCGGTTCATGCGTCAGCACCCGCCGACTTTTGATGGCAGGAGGGCTCCAGAGGTTCCGGAGGACTGAGTCTTCAGGATGGAGAAGATCTTCCACGCTATTGGAGTAGCACTTGAGAGGATGGTGGAGCTGGCCACCTATGTGTTCGATGGCGAGGCCGCCAACTGGTGGAGGTCCACGTCCACGGTGTTGTTCGATGACCGTGCAGATGTCAGCTAGGAGGAGTTCTTGGAGGTGTTCCACGAGCAGTACTTCCCCAGCATGTCAGGGATCAGAAGCGAGAGGAGTTCATGTCGCTCGAGCAGAAGGAGATGACTCTGGCGAGCTACATCAGCAGGTTCAACGCCTTGGAGCGTTACTGCCCAGAGATTTGTGTGACCCCAGAGCAGCGGGCGAGGAAGTTCGTGAAGGGACTGAGACAGCCGCTTCGATCTCAGGTGATCTCAGGAAGTTCGTGAAGTTTTTGGTTTTGTTCTATGATTGATTGATCTTCATTTTTTTAAGTGTGGTTCTTTGTAGCTGATTTGGGTTTTTTTGTGTTGAGTATTTTAGGAAAAGTTTGTTTCTTTGTGGTTGATTTAAAGTTTTTGGTTTTGTTAAAAAGGAAAAACAACAACTTAAAAAGGAACAAACATAACTTAAAAAATAACAAGAGAAAATTAAAAAGGAACAACAGAAAATTAAAAAGGAAAAACATCAACTTAAAAAGATACAACAGAAAATTAAAAAGGATGAAGCAATACTTAAAAAGGAAAAACAGGAACTTAAAAAGGATGAAGTAGTACCTAAAAAGGAACAACATATCTTAAAAAGGACGAAACAAAAATTAAAAAAGAAAACTTCACACTTAAAAATGTACACTCACTTAAAAAGGAACAGACTACATTTAAAAAAGTACAACTCACAGTTAAAAAGGAGAACCTCAAACAATAAAAGGAACAAGCCTCACTTAAAAAGGAACAAACTACACTTAAAAAGGTACAACTTATAGTTAAAAAGGTGAACCTCAAACATAAAAAGGAACAAACAATTCTTAAAAAGGAACATACATTACTTAAAAATGTACAACTCACAGTTAAAAAAGAGAACCACAAACTTAAAAAGGATTAAAAAACACTAAAAATGAAAACTTCACACTTAAAAATGTACACTCACTTAAAATGGAACAGACTACACTTAAAAAGGTACAACTCACAGTTAAAAATGTGAACCTCAAACATAAAAAGGAACAAACAATTCTTAAAAAGGAACAGACATCACTTAAAAATGTATAACTCACAGTTAAAAAAGTGAACCGCAAACTTAAAAATGATAGACGTAGATGTAAAAAAGGAACATGTTTTGCCTATTTAAGTTGTTGTTTGGGGAGACCAAAAGTTGCGTTGGAAAAGTAAAAGTTGCATGGGGGAACCAAACGTTGCAGTGAGAAAATAATGTTGCATTGTGAAACTAAAGGTTAAAAATGTACAACTCACAGTTAAAAAGGTAAACCTCCAACATAAAAAGGAACAAGCAATTCTTAAAAAAGAATTAACATCACTTAAAAAGATACAACTCACAGTTAAAAAGGAGAAGTGCAAACTTAAAAAGGATCAAAAAACACTAAAAATGTACACTCACTTAAAAAGAAACAGACTACACTTAAAAATGTACAACTCACAGTTAAAAAGGAGAACCGCAAACATAAAAAGGAACAAACAATTCTTAAAAAGGAACAGACATCACTTAAAAAGTACAACTCACAGTTAAAAAGGTGAACCACAAACTTAAAAAGGATAGACGTAGATGTTAAAAAAGAACATGTTTTGCCTTTTTAAGTTTTGTTTGGGGAGACCAAAAGTTGCGTTGGGAAAAATAAAAGTTGCATGGGGAAACCAAACGCTGTAGTGAGAAAGTAAAAGTTGCATGGGGAAACCAAATGTTGCAGTGAGAAAGTAATGTTGCATTGGGAAACTAAATGTTGCATGTGACACCAACATGTTATTAAATGAATTTTTCTGCTGACTGGATTGCTGACTCAACTGACCTCGTCAGCCGCGTCCGGGACGCGCGCAGCCGTGTACAAGGACCCATAAGAAAATTACTATTTTGTGATAATAACTGCATATTGATTGTTTTGTTTGAGCTTATCTCATGCAAGGAATGCTTAACTACGTAAAATATGACTGATAGGCTCCCTACAACAAGATGATCATTGTGTGTGTGTATATATATATATATATATATATATATATATATATATATATATATATATATATATATATATATAGTGAGAGAGAGAGAGAGAGTGTGAGTAAGGATAGAATGAGCCCTGGGCTCATTTTGTTTAAATGAGCCCCTCAAGATCTAACCATTCATCTTAATCTGAATGGTTTTGGGTGTTTTACTTTAAGTGAGGGTAAAAAAGTAAATGTAGTGGTCTTTCCAAACCCTTTAATCCACGTTACCAAAAAGAAACCCAATATTCTTCCTTTTATTTTCGTCATCCCTTTCTCCTCACCCTCCCAACCGTAATTGTCATTCACTACCACGGATACTGCGACACATATTGCCTTTGTTTGGTTAGTTTTTGCAAGTGATTTCGTTTTTGCAGTAAATTTCGTTTTTGCAGTAAATTTCGTTTTTGCTTGGGTTTTTTATGCTGATTTCGTTTTTGTTTTGTTGTTTGCTCCTAATTTCGGTTCTATTTGGTTTTAGGTTTTGTTGTTCATTTCGATTTTGTTTGGTTTTTCTTGCTTATAACGAAATTTTGCAGCAAATGATTTCGTTTTTGCAAGTGTTTTCTGTTTTGCAGCAAATTTCGTTTTTTGTTTGGTTTTTGGCTCCTAATTTCTGTTTTGTTTTTTTTAGTTTTTTGCTGCCGATTCGATTTTGCTTGGCTTTTGGTTGCTGATTTTCGTTTTTATTTTGTGGATCTTTAATCTTGCGGTTTATTTGGAATCTATATATTTTTTGGTAGAACATTGGGTTTATATAACGACTTGTGGGTTTGGAATTCATTTTGATTTGTATTTGTTTAATTAAATCGATTATTTAGGTATTAGTTGTGCTTTTTTTCTTAGTTTCCTTTTATTTGTAGTGGTGAAAATTTTGTTTCTTTAACTTGGAGTTTATTCAGTTGAACTACTATTTGTTTTTAGAGGGCAAAATTCCAAATTATGGAGATTGTAGAAAGAAATCCAGCCTCTTGTAAGTCCGGCCAAATCCAATCATGTCTACTGGAAAATGTGGTAAGTTTGATTTTTAATTACATTTTGAAAGTGGATTTTCAAATTGAAATCTGTGATATTAACATATAAAGTAAAATCGAAAAATAATTTTAGGCTTGTAATCGGAAGATCGTAATGGTAGCCGCAATATAAATATGAGTTCTGTAATATAATATTGAAAACGGTAATATTGATGTTTCGAACCGTAATATAAAATTGATTTATGTAATATTGACCGTTTTAGTTGTAACTAGAATATCTCTTTTGTAATCGTAATATAGTGAAGTAATATGGATTTGACAATGTAATATTGTTATATCGTTTCCAAAACAATAATATTGTACACCTAATGGTGCACCATTTAGGATAATTTAAAGATGCAGAATGAGGAGCATGCCAAAGAGTTTTTTCTTATACCTAACGTTAAAAGTGAGCTCAAACCAACGTATGGCCAGGAGTTCGACTCGATAGACCAAAATTTAGTAGTAATAGCATTCAATCAAATCTTGAGAGAAAAAATAATATAATTGTCATAGACAATGTAAAACGTGCATGCAATATTCCGACCCACGACTCGAGAACTTGTCCTAATAAAAGGAAATAAGAACTCGTGAGTAGTTAATCATCTTTTTCAAAATGAATTATACTTGATAATTGTCTTATGTATTTTTTTTGGATTTCGCAGAGTTACAAAAGATACAAATAAATGGCAGGAATGACTTGCAAGGAAGATTAATATTCGTGGACAATATATACATGCAAATAATCTCCTACAGGAATATACATCATTTTTTAATGTTTTGATATACATACTCTAGTAAAAATAATATATATTTTTTAAACATTATATATAATCTTTTTTTTGTTGAATATTTTTGGTTTTGTACCAAGCAATGGTGAATGACTACAGGTTATGTAACTTTTCTACTATATCTAATAGTTGTAATAGTATGGTGCTAACTATAATATCGAGGGGCTGCTAGTAATATTGTTTTTCAAAACGTAAAATTAAAATAGTAATACATTAACCATATGGAGTATCAAGATGTAATAATAATTTGCTAGATGTATGATACAATTAATTTTAGTCCTTCCCAATTAAGAAAATGGATGCCTAATAATGTGTATATTGTAATTTGGTTCTTCATATAATTTTAGGTTTAGAAACGTTTCAAAAAATGATCTAGAATTACGACATGTGTTATGTAACTTGTACAATATATGTATTAACTGTAATATTACAGAACATTCTATATTCTCTTATTTTTTATTAATATGTTAGGTTCTGTTCAACGCAATGGTTAATGAGTACTGGCTATGTATCTTGTTTGTCTGTATATTGTAACTGTAATTTGACGGTAACAACTGTAATATCGGGATGCTGTTGTAATATAACTTTACAAACCGTAATATTAAAATAGTATTACCTTAACCATACGCAATATCAAGATGTAATATTAATTTGCGAGATGTAAGATACAATTAATTTTAGTCTTGTCCAATTTAAAAAATGGATGCCTAATAATGTGTAAAATGTAATGTGGATCTTAAGATAATTTGAGGTTTACAAACGTTTTAAAAGAAGTGATGGAGAAGTACAACATGTGTTATGTAACTTGTATGAATAGAGTTTACTATTAGCTCTAATATTACAGAAAATTCTATATACTCTTACTTTGTTGAATATGTTAACTTTTGTTCAACGCAACGGTGAATGAGAACAAGTTATGTACCCTGTTTGACTGAAATTATTAACTGTAATATTATGGTAAAAACTGTAATATCGACAAGCTGCTGTAATATTATTAGTCAACACGTAATATTAGAAGGATATTACACTAAGCATAAGTAATATCAAGATATAATATTAATTTGCTAGACGTATGTAATAATAACTATAAATATTCATTCATACATACAACAATTGCATGCAATTGTAATGTTGTATAATTCAAAAAGTTAGTAGAATCCCAAAATAAATTTCCTCTAATCTAAATTTACTGCTTCACCCTGCATAATATTACTGCTTCACCCTGCATCTCTTCCAGTATTTCAACAATTTGAAGGGCTAATGGTCGTTTGTGGCGTGTCCCCATGCATCTTTTTATAAGGTTGATGATCTTTTTAGAAGTCTTAGGACCGCACCCTTGTCCCTTTAGAACATCGTGGACTTTCGCATTAGGATTATTGTCAGCCTCTTGCATCAGGTGCTTACTTATCAACTCGCGCAGGATGCATCCATAGCTGAAAATGTCGGATTCTCTGACCTTGTGCTCTTCTGCATGACAGATTGCCAATTGACAGAATTGAAACATGAATATGAAAATTTGGATAGTCATTTCCCTAAGAAAAATGTGATGTATATGATAATTTACGTTTCATTACAGGAAACGTTTTCCACTTCAAAAACTATCTACTGCTTCACTTACCACGTCATCAAGATCAGAAGCAATTTATTGTCTAAGAAATTCTGCATTAGATAAAGTAAAAGATGATTAAGGAAGTGCCTCCGTAAGAAAGTACTTTATTCTATTTAAACTAAACAATTTCCAACTTCTCACGAAAGATGCAAAATCCACACCTCATCCCAAAACCAAACTCCATCCAATGGAATCAATAACAATTTGCTCTCAGAACATACTACATTTATTAACAGAGTGACATTTCCTAAAAGCTACAAACAACAATCAATAATTCTCCATGCTTCAATGAATTAATTTCCTAAAGCTACATCCAACGGAGCTCATTTCAGAAATTTAAAATATCATCCACTCCTAATTCCTATTATTTGGGGTTTTTTATCCACATTGTTTTCCTACCAACACAAGCCGCGTTGACTCTTGATTTCCAAAAGATCATATACTTATAAATTCAACAAAAAACCACTCCAAAAACCTTAAAGATCAATCACATTCCTAATCCACCACATTTCACAAAGACACCCAAGAACCGAACCTGAATCAGCGAGAGCGCCGAAAGACACCTATCAAACGCACTCGTCGACGCCATACATCCGGAACCGCCGAAGAATCATTATGCGTCCGCAGCACCAACCTCTTATACGTCTGCACGTACAAAAACAACACCAGCCCGTCAACCCCAACGCAACCCTCCCCTGCCTTCAGATCGACATCATCGAGGGCGTCGAGGAAGAGTTGGGCCTGGTCCTCCCCGATCTTGAGCGCCCCGGTGAGGGTGGAAGAGTAGATGGGGGTGGATCGGAGGAGGGAGGAGGCGAGGGAGGAGAGGAAGGGGATAGGGTCGGAGGAGGAGAGGGAGGGGATCGGTGATGGTTAGGGTGAAGGTGAAGGGATTATTGATTTTCCAATTTTATCCTTTCCTATCTAAAAATAACATAGATTTACATCCACCATTGGATTTGATTTGGATAGTGGATGTTTAGGGGGCTCACTTAAGCCTAATTGAGCCCCGGGCTCATTCTATAATTTTTGTATATATATATATATATATATATATATATATATATATATATATATATGAGGTGGAAGGATCTTGTTTTACAATTAACAACAAAGACTGAGCGTAACAGATCGATGAGTAGATGAAACATCTCCACCAGTATTTAATGGGTCGGACAACAATGCAATATTGTTGACATTTGAGCCAACACATATTACATTGCATGGACAACTAAGTGTTGGTTACAACAAGATGCCCTTCTATCCAGACCTCATATATATATTGAGACGTTTTAAAGAAATTTTATTCACGTGTGACATTACCTCTCCAATTTTATGTTTTATCTTAACCATGTCTATTAACAAAACAAATTTGTCCGCAACACCACTGACAGAAACCCAAAACTGTAATACATTATCGAAGAAAATCAACGTTCTCAATGATATACATCGTGCTAAGACGGTAAGGATTCTTGTTGTCTCTTTCATGTTCCCCGTCTCATCTTTAATACACAAACACACACACATGCCTCGCATATAATAAAATTAAAACTAACAATACCATTATTTTCACATTTAATTTGTTCATGCAATCACATAATCCCCATTAATATTTCCTGCAAATATGTTAGATGTCAGTTAGCTGAATCAAATTTATTAAAAAGCTCCTTTTCTTCTACCTATTTCTTCAATCCTTAGTTAAAATTTAATTATGCAGTGCAAAGTCGTATATACAATCACGTAGAAAACAACCACAACACACGAGTTATAATTGTAATGACCCTAACTTGTTTAAGAACTAATGGTGATTAGGTGGGCTTAATGGTGGAGTTTTACATGGGAATGAAGGAAGAATAGTGGAGGTATGGGTGAAGTGACGCTAATGAGGCATGGACTATGAGGTAGGTGATGGTGTGGAGTGGTGATGTGTTGGGTTGAGGTGAGGGTAGTAGGGTTGCTGTTGGTGTTGGTGTTGGTGTTGGTGTTGGTGTTGGTGTTGGTGTTGGTGTTGGGTTTGGAGAAAGGAGAAACTCACCTCTTCTTCTCTCTCTCACGTTTCCTTCTTCTCATTCCTTTCTTCTTCTTCTTCTTCTCCTTCCTTCCTTTCTTCTTCTTCTTCTCCTTCTCCTTCTCCTTCTCCTTCCTTCCTTTCTTCTTCTTCTTCTTCTTCTTCTTCTTCTTCTTCTTCTCCTCCTCCTTCTCCTTCTCCTTCCTTCCTTTCTTCTTCTTCTTCTTCTTCTCCTTCTCCTTCCTTCCTTTCTTCTTCTTCTTCTTCTTCTTCAACCATTCTCCTCTCCATCCATCTCTTCCTCTCCCTTTGTGCTCGAGCTCCGGTGGGGAAGGCGTGCTGGGTTTGGTGTGGCGCGAGAAGGAGAGCGTGCGTGAGGTCGTGGTCCCGAGGCGTCGTGGTGTTAGCTCCGGTGTTCTTCGTTGTTCTTCAGAAGAGAGGTATGTCAAGTTCTTGCATTAGATGCGTGTGTTGCTCACCCACGTTCGGGTGGAGTTGTGGTCAGTCGCGGGAGGTCGAAGACCTCACCGACAGCGAGAAACGGCGTAAAATCATTGGCTGGCGCAAGGTTGTTGTCAACCAACGGTCGACCGGTGCCTTCGGGCGGTCGACCAGTTTAGTGTATTCTGCCCGACTTTAACCTACACTGGTCGAACGATGTCGTGTGGCGGTCAACCGGTCGTGCTTGTGCTGGTAGGTCGGGGTTTGCCTGGAGATTTTAGGTCGGACGGGACCCCTGAGTCGTTCGACCGTTGCTTCGTGTTTCGCTTGGACCGGACGTTGACCATCCAAACGGTCGACCGTTCCAGACCTTTGGTCCGACCGAAACTTATATGACTTATTTGTATTGTATGTTGTTCGACCGTTTGTTGTATCTTGTTCGACCGGTAGATGACATAGACTACTAGGATGCCCCTGGTAGTTTTCGGTCGACCGAGACCCCTGAGTCAGTCGACTGAATAGACTTGTGTGATTTTGACCAGACTCCGGATTTTGACCACGTATCAGTCGACCGGTTTTAGACCTCCATTTAACCGTTGGGGATCGAGTTTTGAGCAAAGAGTTCGACCGTTGTAGGCATTCAGTTGACCAATTCCTTTGCGGAAACGGAAGCGGTCGACCGATATACTTTTTCCGGTCGACCGTTTGAGCCCAGAACTGAATCTTGATCCTAGTGAAGTGTCAACTCTGTCCACGAAAACCGGTGTCCTCGCTTGGAGCGTGAGCCGGGAGGTGACGGTGGGTACGTTGCGCATGCTTGCCCAGGGACCGCCGTGTGGAAGAGTGTGGATACTTGGGACGTGTCACCTCTGTATTATAGAGGGTGACGTAGTTTGTACATTGTTCTCTCCTTAGAGTAGCAGCCTGAGGGATTACGGATCTCATTGCTTTCAGCGGGCACGCAACTGTCGTTTGGTGAAGTGACTACCGGCCTGGATGGCTACGGAGGTCGCTACCCTGCTTTTATAGCGACGAAGTTGGTGTCTGCACTTGGAGTTCGATGTCCCCGCAGACTTCGGTTCGGATCTGTCGTTTGTTTGGCCTTCTGTGTGGCAGATATGTTCGACTGGCCTTGATAGGCGGTGATTGCACGTGCCCGTGCGGCATGTGTGGCGACGGGAGGGCCCATGTGCGGCCTGTGTGGTGGCAGGGAGGATCGCGCGTGACCTGTGTGGTTGCGGCGATGGACTGCCGATGATGATTTCCGACAGGTAGCTCGATTGGGAACCTATCGAGTGAGATACCGTGCGGTCTGTGTGGTGCCGGTGATGGACCAACCTGAGCGACGACTCCGTTGGTGTGGTGGTGGACTACGATGTTTTCATATCTGATTCTACCTGCGCGGAAGTGCGAACGCCTCCTCACCGATCCCTTTGGCTTGTGTAACCGCGTGTGGGGATGTGTTGTGTATTGTCCGCTAGGCCGTATGTGCCTACGGTAGGTCTCCACGGAGACCCGATGTTTGTGGACCGTGTGGCCTGTGTGGCCTGTGTGGTGGCGGCGATGCTGTGGACCGTGCGGCTTGTGTGGCGACAACGATGTTGCGGACCGTGGGGCCTGAGTGGCAGCGGTGGCGATTGTAGACCGGGGCCAGTGTGGCAGCGGGAACGATTGCAGGACGGATGTTCGGTTTGGCTCTTGGTGGGAATGTTGTTTTACTGCTTTGTATTTCATGCTATGCTATACTAGTATGATATGACATATAGGTGAGCTTGTCATACGGAGTTTCTTTATGGAAACTCATGCATTGTTGTTATGTTTATTTTCAGGACCGCGTTAGGTTCCAGCGGGTGGTGAGCGAGGGAGATTGCACTTTGGGACTGGATCCTGTTATCTGCCTATTTTAGGTTGTTGTGATTACATGTATTATGTATTTCGTATTCTGATGTAATCACTCTTTTGACAAACTCTTATGTAATATGATGCACTAGATATATTTGGGTATTTCTTTGAGTAATGTCCCCACTCTTGATGATCTTTATCCTTGTGGTTCCTTTGATTTAAAAAGTTTAAATTTTCCACTGTTCGGAGATGTTACAATAATGTTTGACAACTTGTCTACGTCATTGGGGGAGTCTTCTTTGGATTCCTTCCTTCTTTTTCCTCCTCAATCATAAAGTCAAACCAATTACAATGGAGAGCAATAAGACTCTCCAATCTCACACATGAATTCTCACTTAAAAATCTCTCTTTCGTGAAATGGCTCTCAAATCCTAAGCTTTTGTGTGTTATCTTCTAAACAAGAGTTTGAATTCTATTTATACTCTTCCTACATAATAGAGGTAAAATTGTCCATATTTAAAGAATTGGAGACAACTCCAACAAGAATCTCTTGTAGGAGCACACATGTCCAACAACATCAGCGATCCATCCTACTCCTCGATCGACCACTTCTCGTTCTTGTATCGAGCAATGACTCTTGACTGTTGGGCATCCTTAGGAGATTTCCCATGCAGAAGTGCAACTTGACCAATCCCTCGAATTGGATGGCAACAAGAGAGTCAGATCAATCCTATCTGGACGAATGTTAGATCTAATGCAAAGATTGAGGGCATGCTTCTAGGTTTGCCATTTTGCTGAGTAAATTAATGAGCGTTTGAATGGACAACTTATGGGACAAAAAAGGTGATATGTAGGAAAGTTGGTTTGCTCTTGAATCCATTTATAAGCAACATGAGACGGGGAATATGTAGAAGACAAGAATCCACTACACCTTGGCCGAGAGTGCATGGGCCAATGTGATTCTAGTAAGGCGTTGCCGACAAATGCGTTTTATTAATTTACATGTTTAAGATCTACTAACATTGGAAGTGGAGCAAGCAATATCACACGTGAAAACAAATTTAAAATCCACCACACGGACATAATGAGGCACAAAATATATCCATTTCTTGTAACTAAACGTTGTTTAATCGGCCACGCAAGATGATATATTAGGTAAAATGTCAACTCTTATGGTTCAACAACTAACTAGATAACAGTGGAGGTTGCATCCACTTGTTTGTCATGTTTATCCTGGGTTTCCTAGAAGTAATATATACAAGTTTATCCATGTCATATTGTTGGAGAGAGTCACCGTGCACATAGTTGACTTAGTTAAGCATGCCTTGCTTGAGATGTTTTCCTTGAAAAATACACAATATATAAGCATATCCGACAGCATCAAGAAGCAAAAAAATAAAAATTCTAAAACCATCTTTAAGACAACCAAGCATGCGTGGCATGTCTACTGGGAAGAGTACATGGCTTAAATGTTCTAAACTATAGAGCTCAATTAATGGTCATATTATGCAGATCTTGGTGCCACCATTTTTTTCTAGCTAATTGGTAGATGTGGCCACCTAAAAATTTCTAATGATGCCGGCGGTTAACTAAATTAAATAATTAATGGTCCAAATCATGTGCAAATAATTAAGCTAGAAATATTATAAGATAGCACCAGGACATTTACTTAACTAATACTACTTTTGCACGTTGTACATGCGTATTTGTGACAAAAACACTAAAACAGCAACCATATTGTCTCCCTATCTAAAAGCAATCTTCTGTTTTATTTGTTAAAAACAAAAACAGAAAAATGAATACACATGGGCATCACAAGGGGCCATACCAAAGATGAGCTGGTGAGGATTCTCATTGTCTCTTTCATGTTAACTCTTGATAGTCGTTTATAGATATGACTCACAATAGTTGTTAGAAGTGGGAGAAAGACGGGGAGCACCAGACTGAGTCACCCCATAAACACACCCTCCACCAGGTGCACATGGACCGCTAATCAACGGTCCCAAAACGTCAATTGGCGGTTCAGAAATCGCACCTGGTGGGCTGCTTTGGCTCGTCTTGTTCTCCATGCTGAGGACCTTCTATTGCCATCACTAGATCCATACTTTGATCTACTCAATTGGTGGACATGAATGAAAGAAGAGAAGTTATTACTTAACACTCATAAGTAAAAACGAGATTTGCACCAAACTCATCTTTTCTTTCTTCTTTCTCACTTGACTTGACTAGACTTCACTTGCCTTGTTTTACAAATGGAGAACTCTTATGCTTATATAGGCACTTACAAAAACTCTTCAACTTAAACTAAAACACAAACATAACATAAACTACATAAAGATGATCATTCAAGATCATTACAACCTCTACTTAAATTGCATCATAAAATAGTACGAAAATCATAGAGAAATGAAGAGACTCTTTGTCTCTTCCTTTCCTTCAACCTTTTGTCTTCCATCTTGTTGAGTCATCAACTCCTAGATGACTCACCCTCCATATATAGATGATGTGGCTTGTGACTAGGATGCCACCTAGGATAAAGTTCAATTCTCAATACTCATCCTTGAACTTAATCCTCTTTCATCCACCATCACAAGATGATTTCGCAACTTCACATACAAACGGATTGGCAGGGCTTTTGTGAATATGCCAGCCACTTGATCTTCACTTCTCACATGCACTAAGTCGACATCCTTTTCTTTCATATGTTCACGAATGAAATGAAACCTTGTGTTGATGTGTTTGCTCCTTTCGTGATGGACCGGATTTTTAGCCAGCTCGATAGCAGATTTGTGATGCATTGCATACATTGCATCATATGTCTTTCATTTAGATTACTTTTATATCAATAAATGCTACTAAGGTATGTGTTTAGTCTTATTTACAGAATACAGGGACCTGAATGCAAATTACCCACATCCCGAGCATAAATGCGTACAAAAGACTCGTTTCTATCATAAAGACCAAGTTCAAGTTTATCGGGTTTCAAATGGAAATGTATCCAAGCATAAAAGCATTCAAGACCTAATTACGAAAAGAACAAGGACTTAAACACAAAAGTAGCCGGGGACTTAATTGCAAAAAGTCAAGGACCTAATTGCAAATCACGAGTAGCTTTTATTATTATGGAGAAAATATAAAGAAAAATCAATATGGATCTCCAAATATATGAAGAAATTAATTTGGATCTCCAAAGATATGCAAGAATCAATCCAGACGCGCAACTGACATTGAAATCATACCATAAACACACAGGAAAAATCCAGGTCGATTCGGAGGCAAAAAGGTGGCGATTCCGCCGCACCTCAAGAGCAAATTGCGGCGAATCCGCCGCACCAAATTAGATTAATGCTCTAAAAAATTTACCGGTTGCGTGTTGACGCGTGTACTTTCTTATTTCATGTTTAGGTCCCTTGTATCGGCTATAAATAGCCCCGAGAACGATGTTGTGAGGAGTTCTTCCTTTTGTTCCATAATTTAGCAATAAAATTCTGTTTCTTTTATTTTATGTTTTTAATTTTCTTTTCTTAGTTTCTCTAGGACCCCTTCTCCCTCCCTCCATCTATGAGTTTCTAACTCTTTCCAAAGGGTGGGGGTGACGGATTTAGGGTGATGAGAAGAGAAGATGTTATTATTTTAATTTCGTATTAATATGTTTTGATTACTTGAGTTTATGTTAAATCATTTATCATGTAATGCTTTATAACTAATATGATTTATTATAAGTTTCAGAATTCTCTAATCTAAACCCGATATCTAAACCTCCACCCAACGGAATTCACCATCTTTGTTCTTGTTTTAGTTTTATTTGTTCTTGTTTCTTGCTTTAGATAATAAAAACCAAAAATCTCAAAAACTCAATTTATTCTTCTCTCATTCTCTCTCTCTAATCGAAAATCAAAAAAATAACAATATCTCTCCCTCCTTGTGTTCGACCCGTATTTGCCACGTCTTCATAGACGCCGTGCACTTGCGGTATAAATTTAATTCTTCATCAAGTTTTTGGCGCCGTTGCCGGGGAGGCGACGCAGATTTTGTTGTTTTTGTATTTCGATTTTATCTTGTTTATCGTGTGCGCGATCTAAGTATTTTGATTTGTGTTTCAGGAGACAACAGAGTGCACGGCGAAATCCGAGCACCATTTGAGCTAACCGAGCGGCGAAATCGCCGCACCTGAAGAACAACTTGCGGCGAATCCGCCGCACACTTGGAGCTTCTGGGCTTCAACTTTTTCTGGGACGCGACTCATCTCTGGGTGGACGCGTAAAGCTACTGAAATTTTGAGAGCGGGCGGCGAACCCGACTGAGCATTGCGTAGGTAACCTTCGTTGCCTTTTTCCTCGTAATTTCTAGTTTCAGAAAATTTCCTTTTATTAGAATTGCACGTGTTAAGCTTAAATTCCATAATTGGCAATATTTCAACTCTGACCTAAAATTCGCAAAATTAGAAAGACCTTAGTGCATGCATCATATAATGTTTTGTTTGCATTATTCTTGCTAAATTCTTGCAAATCAATTTCTGTTGAAGAGTGCTGGAGGCAAGGTACGTATCGCGGTTTTTAACGATTGCATTTAAGCATATAATTTAATTTGCATACAACCTTGCAATTGCCCCCATTAAAAAGACCATTGTTTGACTATCTTTGTTAGATCTAAGTTAAACTATCTTAAGGGCAACTCCGTAGGAAAAGATACGGTGGGGATTTCATCACCCTTCCGTGGCCCACAAATCACAATCCTAAAGTGTCACCCAAGCCTTAAAATTTAAAATCAATTAGACATTGGCCCCTAAGGACTCGGACTCAATTAAGGAGAAGAATTGGTTTGACTTGCTATGACCTGAAGCCGATCGAATTCAATTTGGTGTCTAGGAAGTGTTTTTGTGTTGACGAAAGTCTTCCAAGCGAAGTGGTTGTCTAATTGGCACCGACTCTGTCGGAAGCGCCCCCACTAGCTATACACTACCTGGCCAATTTGGTTTGATTAGTGAGGGAGGTGAATCAAGCGAATCAATTCGACTCAACCAGTTAGGAGTCGTCTAGATTTAAGTGACACTAGGTCTAGGATTGTTTGAACCGTGCTTTCTTAGGAAATTTCTGACCAACCCTCTTTTCTATCTTTAGAGTTAAGTTTCCTTTCTCATCTGAGTCTTCTTTCTCTTCACACCTAAATTCTCTAGATTAGGATTCCTTTCTCATCTTACCCCATTCTATTGTTTGTTTCCCTTTTGAAAAAAAAACATAAAAAAAAACGAAAATTAAAAAAAAAATTGTAATTAATTCTTGAAATTAAATTTGGAATTTAAATTTGGAATTTGAATTCAAAAATTGATTCAACCCGGTGCACTCAGATTTGGATTCGGGACTTGAGTAATCGACTCTCACGAGTTCATCTAGATTCCAGTCTGGAACTTAACCCCAATCCACCTGTTGCACCACCTCACCCGGATCCAATGGGTGAGAACGTAGTGGACCCGCCTGTTGCACAACCTATAACTCTGAGGGATCGATGCTATCCAGCGATGGCTGCTCAGCCATCGTGCATCGTTATGCCCACCATACTGGGTCGCGACTTCGAACTTAAGGCACAATACATGAGTATGTTGCCTAAGTTCACCTCTAGGGAAGATCCATATCTCTTCCTTAGAGAATTTGAGGAAATCTGCTCTCTTATGCAATACCAGCATATCCCTGAAGAGGCAGTGTGTCTGAAATTTGTGCCTCTGGCACTAAAAGACGACGCTAAGAAATGGCTATATAGTCTAGCCGAAAGATCTATTAGGAGTTGGGCTGAGTTTGTTCAAGTATTCCTGAAAAAATATTTTCCCAACCATAAGACTATGAGGATTAGGAATGAAATTGTTGCATTCGTTCAGTCTGAGAGCGAGCCGTTCTATTCCTATCTAGAAAGATTTAAGAGTGTACTGACCCAATGTCCTCATCATGGAATTCCAAGATGGCAATTATGCCAAATTATTTATGAGGGATTGACACCCACATCTAGAGTTATGGTAGAATCCGTAAGCCAAGGGAACTTTATGTCGAAAAATGAAAATGATGCCTCGACTTTCCTTGAGGATTTAGCCGAAAACAGTATGCAATGGGACAATGCTAGAACACCGCTTAACCCAAGTATTGGATCTAGAATAGCAAGCCAACCCAAACCAGGTGTCTTAGCTGTAGATGCCAATATAGCGGCTGAAGCAAAACTAGCTACCCTTATGCGCAGAATGGAAAGTCTAGAGCTACAAGCCCAAACCCGAGTGAATCAAGCACCGTCTATCCCCTGCTCTAGATGTGGTCAGACTGGTCATGTAATGGAGGATTGTGCGGACTGGGAACAAGTTAATGCCATGTATAACCATGCTAGAAATGACCCCTACGCATCAACCTATAACTCTGGTTGGCGTAATAATTCCAATTTCTCATCAAACCAACAAGGTCAACCTCCTAGACAACAACCAAACCCGTATGTCCAAAATAATACATCTTCTGGGTTTAGTAACAATAACGATCATGAGGTTAGGTTGACAAGCTTGGAAAATTTGATGAAAACCTTTATACAAACAACCAACCAGACCTTCCAAAGGCTAGAGACACAAGTCAGTCAACTAGCACAAATAGTAGGTGAAAGAGAGAAGGGTCGGTTTCCAAGTCAACCTGAGGTGAACCCTAGATCTAATAATAATTCATATCAATCCTATCAAGCACCTTCAGGAAATAACAACCCTAGACCGGTTCAAATGGTTAATGAGGAAGGACCGTTCCAACAAATAAATGCAGTAGTATCATTACGGTCCGGAAGACAAGTTGATAACAATGTGGTAAATCCTAGAGTGTCCAATCAATCTAGCCATCAAGCACCCACATATGACCTGACCATTGAACCTGACGTCCAATCTGAAACGCCCAACCCACCTACTCAACCTGAACTCATAGCTCAACCTGAACCTGAGCGAGTGTATGTCCCTAAAGCCCCATTTCCCAATAGACTCAAAAAGAACTCAAGTGCACAAATAGAGAAAATCTTGGAAGTATTTAAGCAAGTTAAGGTGAACATTCCACTCTTAGACATGATTCAACAAATACCTGCTTATGCTAAATTCTTAAAAGATTTGTGCACTAAAAAGAGAAAAACAAACGTACCAAAGAAGACATTCTTAACTGCAAACATAAGTTCTATTTTGTCCAACACATCTCCTATAAAATATAAGGATCCTGGATGTCCCACAATTTCATGTGCAATAGGAGATACTTTTATCAACAAAGCCCTTCTAGACCTTGGTGCTAGTGTTAACCTACTCCCATACTCTGTCTATGAGCAAATGAACCTTGGTCCATTAAAACCCTCTAGGACAACCCTTCAATTTGCTGATTGCTCTATTAAGAAACCAAGAGGTGTAGTAGAGGATGTTTTGATCAAGGTTGGTGACTTCATTTACCCAGTGGATTTTGTCGTACTAGATACCGCACATGTTGTAAATCCTAATCGACAAATCCCTGTAATTCTAGGCAGACCCTTTTTGGCCACTTCCGAAGCATTGATAAACTGTCGAAATGGGCTCATGCAATTATCTTTTGGGAACTTAAAAGCTGAATTTAATATCTTTCATATTGATAGTGAGCCAGAAATAACATGCAATCAAAGTGATGTTGTGATGAAATCGCGTATCTATAATATTTCTGAATCGTCACAAAATCAAAAAGGAAGTAAGAAAAAGGGGAGGAATTCATCTACACACCCACCGTCACTCGAGCAAATAAGAGAACCAATTTATGTGAGGGGTGTGGAACCTGTAACTCAGGACGCTCATTGCAACATGGGGAACAATTCAACTGGATACATGCACCAATATGGTGTCATTCAATCCAGTTCTGACTATGGTTGACTTTGAGCAAATTCCATCCTTCCACCGCAATTCACCAAGGTAATAAGTGCATTTGCTTCATATTTGCATACATTGAGGACAATGCATGATTTAGGTGTGGGGGGGGGGGGTGTTTATGTATATATTTATCTATATATTCTGTCTTTTATTTAAAAATAAAAAAAAATTAATGTTTCATGACATAGCTTAAGATTGAACTGCTAAAACCCGTGTACAAATTGCATTGAGTTTTTGTTCCTTATAGTTCTGCTTGTAGAAATTGTGACATAAATCTAAGTTCCAAAGAAATAACACATTGCCCTTTAAGACATGTATGCACTTAAATTGAATGAATCAAATCTTTGAAGTGGTTGATAAAAAGCAGAGGTTGAGGAAAATATACCGGGAAGTGTGGACTTCTAATAGCAATTAAGCCTTGAGGAAAATAAAAATAAAAATAAAGGAATAAAGTGAAGAAAACACATTTTGCAAAATGATTACAAAAGCCCAAGCCTTTGAGTCACTGGTCCGTAGGGGTATCTTGAAACCCGGTAACTTGAGTCTACCAGCTTGGGATTATCGACCAAACTCGCTACACGAATGCAAAAGGGTAAAAGTGTCAAAAAACAAATATGTTGAATCACGGAAGAAAAGAAAAGAAAAAAAAATAATACTCAAGGCTCAAAGCTAAAAGAATGATCCATGCCATGGTTGATCCGAATGATACTTCACCACCAAAGGAGGCGTGCAAAATAATTCAAGTGATAAACATGTGTAGAAGGGTTAGTGGTGTGAATGTTGGAGGAACAAAGACCAAGTCATATTTTTAATGAGTTAGATTTATATAATGAGCATGCAAGAATTCTCAGTGAGATGTATAAGGTTGAGGTAGGGATATTGAGAACTATTAATGAAATGTTGATTCAGGATTTTGTGGGTATATCCGCTGAAAACCCTCAGGAGACAACACTCCTCCCCCTTGGCAACAAGGAGGTTTAACGGCTTGTTGCACATGCTAAGTGCAACCGTGATTCCTACGAAAGTGAGTTAGGATTTCCCTGTTTTTATTTTTCTTATATTCTGTTTTGCTAGGGACTAGCAAAATCTAGGTGTGGGGGTATTTGATGCATTGCATACATTGCATCATATGTCTTTCATTTAGATTACTTTTATATCAATAAATGCTACTAAGGTATGTGTTTAGTCTTATTTACAGAATACAGGGACCTGAATGCAAATTACCCACATCCCGAGCATAAACGCGTACAAAAGACACGTTTCTATCATAAAGACCAAGTTCAAGTTTATCGGGTTTCAAATGGAAATGTATCCAAGCATAAAAGCATTCAAGACCTAATTACGAAAAGAACAAGGACTTAAGCACAAAAGTAGTCGGGGACTTAATTGCAAAAAGTCAAGGACCTAATTGCAAATCACGAGTAGCTTTTATTATTATGGAGAAAATATAAAGAAAAATCAATATGGATCTCCAAATATATGAAGAAATTAATTTGGATCTCCAAAGATATGCAAGAATCAATCCAGACGCGCAACTGACATTGAAATCATACCATAAACACACAGGAAAAATCCAGGTCGATCCGGAGGCAAAAAGGTGGCGATTCCGCCGCACCTCAAGAGCAAATTGCGGCGAATCCGCCGCACCAAATTAGATCAATGCTCTAAAAATTTTACTGGTTGCGTGTTGACGCGTGTACTTTCTTATTTCATGTTTAGGTCTCTTGTATCGGCTATAAATAGCCCCGAGAACGATGTTGTGAGGAGTTCTTCCTTTTGTTCCATAATTTAGCAATAAAATTTTGTTTCTTTTATTTTATGTTTTTAATTTTCTTTTCTTAGTTTCTCTAGGACCCCTTCTCCCTCCCTCCATCTATGAGTTTCTAACTCTTTCCAAAGGGTGGGGGTGACGGATTTAGGGTGATGAGAAGAGAAGATGTTATTATTTTAATTTCGTATTAATATGTTTTGATTACTTGAGTTTATGTTAAATCATTTATCATGTAATGCTTTATAACTAATATGATTTATTATAAGTTTCAGAATTCTCTAATCTAAACCCGATATCTAAACCTCCACCCAACGGAATTCACCATCTTTGTTCTTGTTTTAGTTTTATTTGTCCTTGTTTTTTGCTTTACATAATAAAAACCAAAAATCTCAAAAACTCAATTTATTCTTCTCTCCTCTCTCTCTAATCGAAAATCAAAAAAATAACAATATCTCTCCCTCCTTGTGTTCGACCCGTATTTGCCACGTCTTCATAGACGCCGTGCACTTGCGGTATAAATTTAATTCTTCATCAATTTGCTATCCATGTACACCTTTGTAGCACTTGTCTGGCTTGAACATAGCTCTTTCAACAATTCTCTAAGTCATATTGCATGACACACACATGCACTTGCAACCACATATTCGGCTTCGCAAGTTGATAATGCGCGATGGGTTGTTTCTTTGATGACCATGAGAAAACCATATCACCAACATAAAAAACAAAGCCTGAGGTACTCTTTCTATCATCCACATCCCCACTCCAATCACTATTAGTATATTCATAGAATATCTCTTTGTCAACACATTTTCCATAGAATAAGCCAAGGGAAAGAGTACCTTTGATGTAGCGAAATATTCGCTTAACAGCCATCCAATGTTCCATGGTTGGACTCTCCATGTACCGGCTCACCAAGCCAATTCCATATACAAGATCTGGTCGGGTGCAAGTTAGGTATCGTAGACACCCTACTGCACTTTTGTGAAAGGAATGTATTCTAAAAGTTTTACTTTTATATGTCAATTATTATGAATTGAATGTGCAAATATTTTGTTCCTTGATTATGGTATTTGTCTTTTGGAAATGTTAAGGAAGAGACGTTTGGTCCTTAACCGTAGAGCTCTAAAAGATAAAGGTTTACATAAATCAAAAGTTATTCATAATCATGGTAATTAACATAGAACATTAATTACCGAGATACGATTGTCGTGTTGGTCATTGATTGATCGTTTTATATTTCTACCGCAAGTGCACGGCCGCGTTGAAGTGGTGGCAAATACGGGTCGTCCACTGGGAGGTGTGTCGACACTTGGTTTGTGCGAAGGCAAGGGGTAAAGAAAGGAGAAAAGGATTGGTTACACTAAACTACACTACAATGCTAAACTAGAATGCAAAAGGAAATGAAGATAAGCAATAAAACTAAACCCCAAAGGGGGTAGAGAACTGATGTGAACATAAAGATGTGTGTGTGTTCAATTAAGCTCCTCACAACATGTAGTGCATGAAATCATAAAACTACATCCAATCTTGCCTCTACATGAATTAAGATAAGACTACATCATTAAAACATACAAGACAATGATTGGAATGAAGCTACATGAACTCAAGTATAAAGCCTAGACCCTACTATGCCTCTACATGAATTAAGATTTCACTACATCATTAAAACATACAAGACATTAGCTAAGGTAAAGGCAACAAGAGCACATACACTACAAGTTGTGTTTCCAATATTAACTTCATCCATATCCTAACCTTATCATTCCCCATAAAATAGGTCCACTAATCAAAGCATAAGCTAAGCTTCATTCAAGAGCATTAGCATATCAAAGATAAGAGTGAAAACCCATTAGATGGTTATGGAAATCATATAAAGCTCAAGGGATAAAGATAACACACACTTAATACACTACATGATTATATCACATATTTCTTCACCCCCCAAATGGGGATGGAACTACTCACACATATTTAAACTAACTACTCTAACAAAAGAAAACATTAATACTGAAATGAAATTAATCTAAGCAAGCAAGAAATATTAAAGAAACTAAAAGAACATGAGACTAAAGAAACATGCAAGACATTGAAATTAACTAAGCAATGTAAAAACTAAAGCAAACAAAAACTTCTATTATTACTCACTCCAAATTACAAGCAGCCCTTCCTCCACCAGAGTTTTGCTTCAAGGCTTCACTCTTAGTAGGGAAGAAGGCCACCAAGAGAGAGATGGATACAATGGGAGGTGAAGAGTTCTATTTATAAGCATGGAAAAAGCTAATCCGAGACAATCCCCCGATGTGGGACTAAACCAATACCAACAATAGCCTAAACACGTGATAATACAAGTCCAGGAAGAAGCTTGGCTGGTTTGGGCTTAACCAGACCGCCAATTGGCGGCCTATAAGTTCCAGATCGGTCTGGATCTTCTGGTGGGCTTTCCTTGGATTGTTTCTTGGTCTTGGATGCATCTAACTTGTTTAGTGGAGCTCCGACCCGAATCGAATTGACAAAATACTCCCCATGATGGTGTGGAGTTTCATGTTTTGCTCTTAGGTCCTTCTGTCTTACGATCAGGTCCTTCTGTCTTGCATCTTGGTCCCTAGGTCTCACAATTAAGTCCCTTTTTCCTGCTTTTGGGTCCTTTCATGGCTCTTCTCTTCAAACCTCTTTATTTCTGAAAATCAAACATAAAACTCGTCACGTAGCATTGCTTAGGTGTAAGATAATGGATATAAGGTACAAATATAAGCATGAAATGATGTCAATCAGTCATCGATTGTTGTAGCTCTACAAATAATTGACGACACGAGTATATAAAAGAGGAAAATATTACTTTTATATATTGAATAGACCTAACAAGTAAAACATTATGTAATTGTATTTCGTGTCATTAATGTTTTTGTAGGATTTCATGTTTAATTATACATATATATTTTTGAATTTTTCATGTATAATAAGGATCAATTTTCAATTTTCTAGAATCTATTGCATGCATCGGTTTGTTTTAACAAACTAGTTTCAAAAACTCTATTAAAACAAACATAAAGGAGCTCCGAAATTCATACCTAGAAGTTCTCTAAAACTTCTTGAAGATTCGGAGACCGTTGGGATGCTCCTCGCTGCGCCGGATGCCTCCGAGTATTCACCAAACTCTAAACAAGATCAGAGAGAGGGAAGCTAGTCTCTCAATCTCCGATTGGGTTTAGAATCCAATTACTAACCCCTCTTTAATTCTCTTGAGAAGATGATCTCTTAAGAACTAAACTAAACTTAAGAATTTATGGAATTTTCGTGGAGAATTAAGGAGAGAGATTTTGCATGAAAAGCAATATTAATCAAGATGTAGGAAGGCAATGAGATAACCTCTATTTATAGGTTCTCTCCAAATTACCTATTCATGTGCAACCTCTTGCCCATGATTTCATGCAAAATTCCATCTAACCATCCATTATTTATTAATAAATATTATTAGCCACGAATTAAATCAATTATGGACCAATTCCATGCATGATCTAATTAATTCTTAAATTAATTCTGCATAAAACCGTCTGGACCGGTCGACCGTTTCAAGGTGCGGTCGACCGCTCGAACCAATGTTTCAGTCGACCGTTCAACATTCGGTCGGCCGTTCGTAACAGGAACTATTCCATCGCAATGTTCGGTCGACCGACCGATCACTTTCGGTCGACCGTTCGAACAGATGAAAATTCCCTGTTATCGGTCGAGACTCGTCCGGTCGACCGTGCCCTACCGGTCGACCGTTTACTGCTATCCGGTCGACCGTTTGAGCACTGTTTTGCAGACTTGTCAAATTTCGGTTTAACCCCTACAAAATTTGACATTTCGGGATTAGTAGTAAATTCACAACTTATGTAACATATTATCCTATGTAATGATCAATCATTACACCCCATAATATTTACATCACATATGAATTTAATTTAGATTCTAATTATGTTATTAATCACAAGATAACTTTGATTTTGCTTTGTTCACCCCATGTGTCATATTTTCTACATGAAACCCGACACATCTTATGAACTCAAAATCCCCATTCCTTGTTTCCCAGTTTTGTGGTGTGACCTATGGGAGGATCTAAACTAAGTTGGCAGTGATATTAAGAGCTTAATATCACAAGCTATAAGCGGTATCTAGCTACACATTATAGCTCCCAATTAGTTAGATGTCTTAATTCCACTCGAACCAAAACCCGATCCATTTAGTGATGGCGTGCACCACTTGTGTCCGTCCCTTGCCTCATGATATTAAGAATACATACAAAGTAGTATTGTGTCATCTTTGTCTTATTATTCATTTCTTGATCTCTTTAAGCTAGTTATAAATATGTGACTTAACTCAAATCACATTGTGCACATTATAACTTTGCTTTATCAAGGGGCCCACTAATATCATCACTCAATTAAGAGGGGCAATGATAGTCTTTTGACTAACTATCTTCTCCAACAAAAGTTGTACTTAACCAACTAATGCCTTTACACTACACTCATCGATAGCTCAAGACACTAGTCTAATTAAGAACTCCTTAAGTGATTAGATATAAGTCTCATATCAAAGGACCAAAGACACAGTAAAATATTAATGACACAGAAACACATTTCTATAATATTTTACTTATTAGGTCTATTCAGTATACAAAAGTAATATTTTCCTCTTTTGCATACCCGTGTTGTCACTCACTTGTAGAGCTACAATGATCTATGACCAACACGACAATCTTAACTCGGTAATTAATGTTCCATGTTAATTACCATGATTGCGAATATCTTTTGTTTTATGCAAACCAATATCTTTTAGAGCTCTACGGTTAAGGACCAAGAACCTCTTCCTTAACACTTCCAAAAGACGAATAACATAAACAAGGAACAAAACGATTTCTCATTCAATTCATAATAATTGGCATTTAAAAGTAAAACTTTTAGAAAACATTCCCTTCAATCTCCCACTTGTTATTAAAGTTTTCTTTCTCATACATACTCAATGCATAAAACAATAATAACTAGGGTAAACCCCATTACATATCAATCATCAAGCCAATCTACATGGTTCCTCAATCCCATGAACTCGAAATGCATTTCGCCCTTGGCTTGGGATAAGGGTTTTGTGAATGGATCAGCTGTGTTGTTGTTGGTGTCCACCCATAACAGATTTATTTTGCCTTCGTCGATGAGGTCACGTGTCACGAAGTACTTACGATCCATGTACTTCACTTTGTGGTGTGATCTAGGATCCTTGATTTGCGAGATAGATGCACTATTATCGCAAAATAGCTCGATGGGTCCCTCGCTCGTGGGAACTACTCCAAGCTCTTCAAGGAACTTCTTGATCCACACTCCTTCCTTGCTCGCTTCAGCGACAGCCATTACTTCTGAAGCAGTGGTTGAATCGGCCGTAGTGGTTTGCTTCCAGCTACGCCAACTCACAGCTCCACCATTCAGAAGAAAGACGTATCCTGATTGCGACCTTCTATCGTCTGGATCACTCATGAAACTCGCATCCGAGTAACCTTCAGCCATCAATTCCCTTTGTCCTCCATAAACAAGAATCTTATCCTTAGTCCGGTTAAGGTACTTCAGGATATTCTTGACCGCAGTCCAATGCTCAGGACCTGCGTTGGATTGGTGACGACTTGTCACGCTTAGAGCATACGAGACATCTGGTCTTGTGCAAGTCATCGCGTACATGATCGACCCAATTGCCGAAGCATAAGGGACATCCTTCATGTACTCTAAGTCCTTACGTGATTGCGCACGTTGAGACTTCTTGAGTTGCACACCCATACTCATTGGCACACTGCCCTTTTTGGAGTTGTTCATCTTGAACCTTTCCAAGACCTTGTCAATGTATGCACGTTGACTGAGGCCAATGAGTCTACGGGGTCTATCTCGATATATCTTGATTCCCAAGATGTATTGAGCCTCACCCATGTCTTTCATCGAAAATGCAGATTTCAATGAACTTCTCGTTTGCTCAAGCAAAGGAATATGATTGCCCATAAGCAATATGTCATCGACATATAGGATTAGGAATACTACTTGGCTCCCACTAACCTTCTTGTATACACAAGGTTCTTCCTTACTTTGAATGAAGTGAAGCTTCTTCACTTCCTCGTCAAAGCGTTTGTTCCAACTCCTTGATGCTTGCTTCAATCCATAGATGGATCTTTGAAGCTTGCATACCTTCTCGCTATTCTTTGGATCTTCAAAACCTTGAGGTTGTACCATGTACACATCCTCCTCCAAGTTCCCATTCAGGAACGCCGTTTTGACATCCATTTGCCATATTTCATAATCGTGAAATGCGGCAATAGCGAGCATGATCCGAATAGCTTTAAACATGGCAACCGGTGAAAAAGTTTCATCATAGTCAATTCCTTGAACTTGAGTGAAACCCTTCGCTACAAGCCTCGCTTTGTAGGTTGTCAAGTTCTCATCCATGTCCATCTTCCTCTTAAAAACCCATTTATTATGAATGGCCTTTTTCCCTTGAGGAAGGTCAACCAAGTCCCATACTTGATTATCATACATGGATTCTATTTCGGATTCCATGGCCTTAAGCCATAGTTTGGAGTCTTCCCTTTCCATTGCTTCTTGGAAGGTCAAGGGATCATTGGTATCTAGTACCATGATTTCATGAAGTCCCAGATACAAATCGGGTTTCTTCCTTTCCCTTGTTGACCTTCTAAGTTCTTTTGGTTCTTCTCGTGTCTCTTGAACTTCTTCCACAATTTCTTGAGGAATGGGTTCACGTTCAACTCTTGAACGTACACTTGGTGGGGATGATTGAGATTCTCTCACAATTTCTTGTGATGGTCTCTCGCTCACGCTCCCACTAACCAAAGGAATCTCGGTTGGGCCTTCATGATCTTGAATGTCATCATTCATTTCATGATCTTGTAGAGTATCTTGAGTTTCCTCAAGCACAACCCTACTCCCACTACTTTTTACTCTTTCTAGAAATTCCTTTTCCAGAAATGTGGCATCCCTCTCTACAATCACTCGATTGGAGGTGATATGCCAAAAGTAGTATCCTCTTGTCTCACGAGGATAACCAATGAAGAAGCACTTATCCGCTTTTGGTTGAAGTTTGGTCGACATCAATCTCTTGACGTAAGCCTCACAACCCCAAATCTTGAGAAAACTGAGCTTAGGTGTTTTACCACTCCACAGCTCATAGGGAGTTTTCTCCACGGATTTGGATGGAACATTATTTAGTGTGTAAGCCGCAGTTTGTAGTGCATAACTCCAAAAGTAAAGAGGTAATTCCGCATGACTCATCATTGACCGAACCATATCGAGCAATGTCCTATTCCTCCTTTCGGATACCCCATTCCACTGAGGTGTACCGGGAGGGGTGAGTTGAGGTACAATACCAAACTCCTTTAGGTATGAGTCAAATTCGGCACTCAAGTACTCACCTCCACGATCCGTTCGTAGAGACTTGATTTTCTTGTCGAGTTGGTTCTCTACTTCATTCTTGAATTCTTTGAACTTGTCAAAGGATTCACTTTTGTTTCTCATTAGATAAACATAGCCGTAACGACTATAATCATCCGTGAACGTAATGAAGTACCTGAAACCATCTCGTGCACTAGTACTCATTGGACCACATACATCGGAATGTATCAAATCCAACAAGCCACTCGCCCTTGGGCCTTTCTTCTTGAAAGGCTTTTTGGTCATTTTTCCCATTAGACATGGTTGGCACGTCTCCAATGATTTAAAATCAAGTAGACCAAGAAGGTTAGCTTCTTGCAATTTCTTGATGCGCTTTTCATTTATGTGACCAAGACGATAGTGCCACAAGAGAGTATCATTCTCGTGAGTGGTCTTAAGTCTTTTGTTATTGATATTAAAGATTTGTTTATTATCCAATTCAAGCAAATAGAGACCATTCCTTATGAACGCATTTGCATAGAACACACCATTCTTCGATATAGACAAACAAGAATTTGAAATATTTATATTAAAATTATCCATATCCAGACATGATACAGAAATAATATTCTTGCTAATCGAAGGTACATAATAAACATTCTTTAGACATAAATTTAAACCACTACATAATTGAAGCACCACAGAACCTTGTGCAACCGCAGACACGTTCACACCATTTCCGACATTCAATTCTACCTCGTTCCTTACGAGTTCCTTCCTATCCATGAGTAGCTGCACATTAGAAACTATGTGAGCACAAGAGCCGGTATCAATTACCCAATCCTGGACAGAGGTGGCTAAATTTATTTCAATAACAAATATACCTTTGGCCTTTTTGGGGCGCCGACGTTCAATCACTCCGTTGTCAAGGTCTTCCTTGTACTTGGGGCAATTTGGTCGGATGTGTCCTTTTTCACCGCAGTGAAAGCACTCCGTATTGGGAGTTGGAGATTTCTGAGATTTCCCCCTCGAGGCACTCGCACGAGCACCTCCTACTCCCTTGCTCTTGATTGAACCACTTTTGGTAGATTTGCCCTTTCCTTTACCAATCTTATGGCCCCTCCCATGGACGGCAAGGACTTGCTTGTCCCTACCTTTGCCCATGTCAACTTCAGCAGTTTTGAGAGCGTTGTGCAGCTCCTCAAGACTCACCCCTTTTTCACGTACGTGGTAGTGCATCACAAAGTCCTTAAAGGACGGGGCTAGAGAGTCAAGAATCATATCTTCAGCAATGTCCTCGGGCATTGGTGAAGAGAGCTTTGCCAACTTCTCAAGGTATCCTTGCATCGTGAGAAAATGCATAGATACCGATGTTCCCTCCGCCATATGGCACCTTGTGAGTGCGATGGTGGTCTTATAGCGCTCCTTTCGGGCACTATCCATGAACATCTTAGATAGAGCCTCCATGGTCTTCTTGGGTTTTGAATCCAAGTATTTCGCTTGGAGCGAGTCACCCATGGATGCTAGCATAAGACCGTGAACCTGGTTCTCTTGGTCTTCCCACTTGGCCTTAGCCTCTTTCTCTTCATCGGTTAATCTCTCATTCCACTTTGGGATTCGACCTTCCAAAATGTGAGATAGTTTCTCAAACTTTAACACGATGTTGAGTTTGAGTTGCCAACTAATGAAGTTTGAGCCATCATTTGCTAAAGGGTGTTTTTCTATCATGGATCGTACAATAGGTTGGATGTTCGACATTTTTCTACAAAATAAATCATACAGGTTTTAATGCCAATTTTATGTTTTAATACACATGCATACATATATCAAATATATAAATGTAAATGTTGCAAATTAAAATCTTGCCCATAAATGCAACAACCCAAGATCCTATTAATTGTAATATAGACTAGCTAAGGGCTATCGAATACATTACAATGTCAAGGTAAGAAAACATTTTCTAATCACAACCTTTTTGAATTTTAGCAACATTTAGCATCTTCAAACTTTTGTGACTCTTGTCGTTTTAATTATGAGGGAATACGACCTATCCTCGTAAGAAAAACTTTTTCCCAAAACCGAGTGAGGGCTCTAGGTAATGTTAAGAAAACTTATTTTCATTTGATACGAGATACGTTTATCTATTGTATTCACAACTAAACATACTTGGGGTTCACTAGGGTGAGACACACCTCATATATTTAATTGTGGCACAACAACAGACAACCTTTATACCTCCCACTATTCCCAAAGATAGAGGGAGCTATCTCTCGCTAAGGGCGAGCAGAATATCCCTCGATCAATGGCTGCTAGTGGATGAAATAAGAAGGAAATTTATTCTTAATTTTTGTTGGACAATTTTACATGTGATTTAGAATTTTATGTTATCATGCATATTATTAATCATACACATCCTAACATTCAACACATTCATCACATGCATAGCAGAAATTAAAAATAGAAATTAAACATTCACACAATCCACATCGTGTGAGTTTATATGTTCCCTTCGATCCTTGATCCTCGATCCCCGATCCTCGATCCTCGATCGATGCGCTATAGCGGCGACTTCCTCTTGCACCGGAGATGTAGATTTTACAGAAAATAAACATGCTCCTCACATTCGATAAAACCGACTAGTGCAAGTCCTATGTAAAAACCTCTCATATGCAAATGCAACTATCTAAAAGACGGAAATAGAGAGAATTTTGGCTTTTACATACATGAGCCCCTGTATAATAATAATGACATACATTCATAGCATCTGATTTTGGAACATATAAACTCACAATCCTGCAAAGCAACTCAAGCATCCATGCACGCAATTGCTATAAACTATACAACCTAGTTTATCAAGCATCTAGAATCCCAAATAATTCTTTGAAAAATATTTTGAAATCCATTAAAAATATTTTTCATTCAACCATAGTTCAAAAACTATTTTTGAACCGCTGTCCATCCAATTTCCAATGGAAAGATGAACTGCAGTTTTTCGGTTTTGTTGATTCTCTTACAAAATAATCGTTTATACTTAAAACGAAATTATTGCAAGTTAGACTTATGTCTAAATCATAATTCTAATAATTACATGACATGTTTTAAACATTCAAAACATTTAAAACGAATTATTATAAGGAATTATTTCAACAAACATTTAAAGACCGAAAAACCGGTAAAACGAATTGTTTAAATCCTAGATGGTAAACTAAATTTATTTACAGCCATAAATCATGAGAAAATTGAACCCTATGCTCTGATACCACTGTAGGATTTCATGTTTAATTATACATATATATTTTCGAATTTTTCATGTATAATAAGGATCAATTTTCAATTTTCTAGAATCTATTGCATGCATCGGTTTGTTTTAACAAACTAGTTTCAAAAACTCTATTAAAACAAACATAAAGGAGCTCCGAAATTCATACCTAGAAGTTCTCTAAAACTTCTTGAAGATTCGGAGACCGTTGGGATGCTCCTCGCTGCGCCGGATGCCTCCGAGTATTCACCAAACTCTAAACAAGATCGGAGAGAGGGAAGCTAGTCTCTCAATCTCCGATTGGGTTTAGAATCCAATTACTAACCCCTCTTTAATTCTCTTGAGAAGATGATCTCTTAAGAACTAAACTAAACTTAAGAATTTATGGAATTTTCGTGGAGAATTAAGGAGAGAGATTTTGCATGAAAAGCAATATTAATCAAGATGTAGGAAGGCAATGAGATAACCTCTATTTATAGGTTCTCTCCAAATTACCTATTCATGTGCAACCTCTTGCCCATGATTTTATGCAAAATTCCATCTAACCATCCATTATTTATTAATAAATATTATTAGCCACGAATTAAATCAATTATGGACCAATTCCATGCATGATCTAATTAATTCTGCATAAAACCGTCTGGACCGGTCGACCGTTTCAAGGTGCGGTCGACCGCTCGAACCAATGTTTCGGTCGACCGTTCAACATTCGGTCGACCGCTTGTAACAGGAACTATTCCATCGCAATGTTCGGTCGACCGACCGATCACTTTCGGTCGACCGTTCGAACAGATGAAAATTCCCTGTTATCGGTCGAGACTCGTCCGGTCGACCGTGCCCTACCGGTCGACCGTTTACTGCTATCCGGTCGACCGTTTGAGCACTGTTTTGCAGACTTGTCAAATTTCGGTTTAACCCCTACAAAATTTGACATTTCGGGATTAGTAGTAAATTCACAACTTATGTAACATATTATCCTATGTAATGATCAATCATTACACCCCATAATATTTACATCACATATGAATTTAATTTAGATTCTAATTATGTTATTAATCACAAGATAACTTTGATTTTGCTTTGTTCACCCCATGTGTCATATTTTCTACATGAAACCCGACACATCTTATGAACTCAAAATCCCCATTCCTTGTTTCCCAGTTTTGTGGTGTGACCTATGGGAGGATCTAAACTAAGTTGGCAGTGATATTAAGAGCTTAATATCACAAGCTATAAGCGGTATCTAGCTACACATTATAGCTCCCAATTAGTTAGATGTCTTAATTCCACTCGAACCAAAACCCGATCCATTTAGTGATGGCGTGCACCACTTGTGTCCGTCCCTTGCCTCATGATATTAAGAATACACACAAAGTAGTATTGTGTCATCTTTGTATTAGTATTCATTTCTTGATCTCTTTAAGCTAGTTATAAATATGTGACTTAACTCAAATCACATTGTGCACATTATAACTTTGCTTTATCAAGGGGCCCACTAATATCATCACTCAATTAAGAGGGGCAATGATAGTCTTTTGACTAACTATCTTCTCCAACAAAAGTTGTACTTAACCAACTAATGCCTTTACACTACACTCATCGATAGCTCAAGACACTAGTCTAATTAAGAACTCCTTAAGTGATTAGATATAAGTCTCATATCAAAGGACCAAAGACACAGTAAAATATTAATGACACAGAAACACATTTCTATAATATTTTACTTATTAGGTCTATTCAGTATACAAAAGTAATATTTTCCTCTTTTGCATACCCGTGTTGTCACTCACTTGTAGAGCTACAATGATCTATGACCAACACGACAATCTTAACTCGGTAATTAATGTTCCATGTTAATTACCATGATTGCGAATATCTTTTGTTTTATGCAAACCAATATCTTTTAGAGCTCTACGGTTAAGGACCAAGAGTCTCTTCCTTAACACTTCCAAAAGACGAATAACATAAACAAGGAACAAAACGATTTCTCATTCAATTGATAATAATTGGCATTTAAAAGTAAAACTCTTAGAACACATTCCCTTCAGTTTTTACTGTGTCTTGGATCCTAAGATACGAGACTTATATCTTTTCACTCAAGAAGTACTTAATTTGATTATTGTCAAAAATTATCAATGAGAGTAGTGATAAAGTCAATAGTTGGTTGAACATGACTTGTGCTCGAAAAGATAGCTAGTCAAACGATTATCATTGCCCCTCTTAATTGAGTAATGATATTAGTGGTCTCCTTGATAAAGCAAAATTATAATGTGCACAATGTAACTTGAGTTAAGTTACATAGTTATAATTAGCTTAGAGAGATCAAGAAATGAATATAATACAAAGATGACACATTTCTACTTTGTATATATTCTTAATATCATGAGGCAAGGGACAGACACAAGTGATGCACTTACATCACTAAATGAATCGTGTTTTGGTTCAGGTGGAACAAATACATCTATGCTAATTGGGTAACTATAATGTGTAGCTAGATACCGCTTATAGTTTGAGATATTAAGTGTTTAATATCTCTGCCAATTTGGCTTAGATCCTCCTATAGGTCACACCATAAAACTGGGAAACAAGAGACTTGATTTTAAGTTCATATGATGTGTCGGGTTTCATGTGAAAATAGGACACATGTGGTGAATGAATAAAATCAACATGTCATGAGAATTGACATAATTAGAATCATAATAAATTCGTATGAGGTGTATATATTATGGAGTGTAATAATTTAATATTACATAGGATAATATATTACATAAGATGTGAATTTGCTAAAAACCCCAAAAGATCAAATTTTGTTGGAAATAAATCCTAAATTTGACAAAGTCAAAATCAGGGTCAAACACGGTGAACCGTTCATAGTTCGGTCGACCGGGGTATCTTCGGATCGGTTAACCGAATGGGGAACGTGCAATCACAATTGGTTGACCAAAATTGTCTGGAGTGCCTGGACAATCGGGTTCGGTTAACCGAGTGTGAACGGTCAACCGAAAAAGAGTATTTCGGTAGACCGAAGGTGACGCGGTCATCCGATGACTATGTCCCAGGAGAGATTTTGGTGGGTCAACGGTCGACCGAGTAAAAGACGTGGTTCGTCCGAATTTTTCAGGGAATTTTTCTCATGTGGATTCGGTCGACCGTCTGGCTTACGGTGCACCGAACACGTGTTAAAACTGAATGGTTCGGTTGACCGAGTAATTCTCGGTTGACCGAATAGAACGATTCTGCCTGAATTATTAAGAGATTAATTAAATCATGGGTGGATTAATTTCAGATTTAATTAAAACGTTTTAGGGTGCTTATTTGGAAATTAGAGATTAATTTTAGGAGAGAATAAACAAGGGATCATGGCTAAAGAATAACTCTTGATGAGGATGTTTTGGGAGCCTATAAAAGAGCACATCCTCCTACTTGTTTAAAGTGAATGCAAAAATTATTTCTCTCATTAATCTCTCCTCTAATCACCACGAAATTCTCTTAGTAATTTTGAGTTTAGGAGATAGAAATCTCAGGAGCTTAAAGAGGGGTTATTAGCTAGATTCTAAACCTTATTAGAGATTGATTGGCTAACTCATTTCTCTCTAATCTTGTTTAGAGTTTGGTGAACACTCGGAAGCTAATCCGTGGACGTTTCAACGGGCAACGCGACTCCGGATCTTCAAAAGGTTTTAGAGAACCTTTAGGTATGATTCTACCTTTGTGGTTTATTTTAATAAATGTAGGGTTGCATGATATTAGAATAAAACACAAAGTTATGTACATAAAATTATTGAAAGTATGAAATCGATTTTGTTTGTTGTATTAATTTTTTTAAAATATATACATACATATGGACATGAAATCTTATATTTTGTACATTGTTGCATCAACCAACTTACCTTTTTCGTGTTTGGATAACTTTAATCCACATGCCACCGGTGTGTTCACGAGCTTACAATCACCCATCTCGAAGCACCCCAACACATCTTTAGCATAACCTTCTTGTGACACAAAGATCCCGTCCCCTCCTTGTTTGAAATCCAAACCAAGAAAGTAGGACATGAGTCCAAGATCAGTCAACTCGAACTCCTTTTTCATGATGTGTTTGAAATCAGCAAGCATCCCATCGTTGCTACCTGCAAAAACAAGATCATCAACATACAAGGCTACGATCAATATGTCGTTGCCTTCTTTCTTCACATAGATTTCATGTTCATATGGGCATTGTAAGAATCCATTTTGCTTGAAATAGGCATCAATCCTTGCATTCCATGCCCTTAGGGCTTGCTTCAAGTCATATAGTGTCTTCTTTAACTTTAGCACTTTCATCTCTTCGCCCTTCTTTTCATAACCCAACGGTTGCTCCACATAAACTTCTTCTTCGAGAACTCCATTCAAGAAAGCGGACTTTACGTCCATTTGATGCATACGCCACTTTCTTTGAGCTGCAAGTGAGGTTAGGAGACGAATTGTCTCCATGCGTGCCATTGGGGCGAACACTTCTTCATAATCTATGCTGACCCTTTGCTTGTAGCCTTTTGCCACCAATCGTGCTTTGTACCTTTTAACTTCTCCTTGTGCCTTCATCTTTCTTTTGTACACCCATTTGACACCAATCACTTTGTATCCTTTTGGCAATGAAACTAGTTCCCAAGTTTCATTCCTTTCAATGGATCACATTTCTTCATCCATTGTGGCGCGCCATTTTGCATCCTCTATAGCGTCTTCAAAAGGAATATTCTCTCCTTGTCCTAGAAGACACAATATCTTTTGCTCGCTTGTAATCTCATTTGATCTCATCTCCTCCACATGGTTAGAAGTTGTCACTTCTTCTCTTTCTTCTTCTTCTTCGCACCTCCCATCATGTTCATGTTCGACTTGAGCATGCATGACATGGTTTGTGACTCCCTCGTTACTTATAAATAAGGCCATTCCTCCTTCGTAAGCACTCTCCTCCACGACAACAAGGTTGGAGTTTTCTTCCACCATTTTCTTTGACCAACCTTCGCTTGCATAATGTCCATGCTTTCCACAATTGAAGCACTCAATCTCCTTCTTTCATCCACGATCACCACGGCCACGACTGGAGCTCTCCTCCACCTTCTTTTGAGACAAACACTCTTTCGTAAAATGACCACGCTTTGGTGGGCTGCTTTGGCTCGCCTTGTTATCCATGCGGAGGGCCTTCTATTGCCATCACTTGATTCATACTTTGATCTACTCAATTGGTGGATACGAATGAAAGAAGAGAACTCACTACTTAACACTCATAAGTAAAAACGAGATTTGCACCAAACTCATCTTTTCTTTCTTCTTTCTCACTTGACTTGACTAGACTTCACTTGACTTGTTTTACAAATGGAGAACTCTTATGCTTATATAGGCACTTACAAAAACTCTTCAACTTAACCTAAAACACAAACATAACATAAACTACATAAAGATGACCATTCAAGATCATTACAACCTCTACTTAAATTGCATCATAAAATAGGACGAAAATCATAGAGAAATGAAGAGACTCTTTGTCTCTTCCTTTCCTTCAACCTTTTGTCTTCCATCTTGTTGAGTCATCAACTCCTAGATGACTCACCCACCATAGATGATGTGGCTTGTGACTAGGATGTCACTTAGGATTAAGTTCAATTCTCAATAATAGTAGTTTCACATCAAACCAAAACCTTCAGCAAACAACAATATTTCAAATTACCTCCCCTTCTCTTGAATATCATCTAGATAAAAAAACATGGTAATCCAACAAGAACAACCTCATCACATTAGATCCAACAGTCTTCCAGTTGGATCTCACCCCATTGTTCTTCAATTCGAGGATGAGCTCCAAAACATGAAGAGATGGGCATCCTCAGCAGAAGCATCAACTTCGAAGTTGTGCTGAGGCTTAAAAGGTCTTGTAAAGTTGCACTCTTGCGTCGAGAATCTCTTCAAAATGCCCAAAACTCAAACAACCATCGCTTTCCTTAAGAACGAGAAATGGTTGGGTGAAGAGTTGGATGGATACGTGAGCATGCTTGACATTTGCAACTCTACAAGAGATTGTCTTTCTCTTGTGGAGGAGAAAACACAAGATCTCCAATCCGTTCTGCGAACAAGAAGGGTAGGAGACAAGATCTCTCAAAGCAAATCCCAAAGTTACATTTCTTCTTGCAAGAAAACAACCAGGAGTGCTTGAAAGTGTTCAACGCAATGAAAGATCGATGTGTGGTCTACCCTGAGATGGTCGACGATGAGGAGGATCTTTGCTTGGTGGTAAAAGATTTGAAGGAAGTGAGAGAAATTACGATCACAGTCTACACTTTGATATTTTCTTTGGTAACATCGAAGCCGTGACACTTACAAAACAGAAGGTTGCTATCAATGCCTCGCTTCTCGACTTGTGCAAGAAGATGTGCACCAAAGACATCGACATTGCAGAGGCACACAAGCAAATCAAAGAAATTGCATGTGATGTTGCTATGATCAACAATGGATTGGAGTCCTTGTTCCAAGGATTGATCCGTAACTATAAAAACCCAACCCAACCCCACTATTTCTCTCACCTCTCTTCCCCAAAACCCTAACCCCAACCCACCTCTTCCTCCTTTCAGCAGCTCTGGCGACGACCCCGGCGGCGAGGAGCTTCGGCGACCGCGTGTAGATGCGAAGAGGAATCGTCCTCTTCTCCGGTCTTCTTCTTCTCATGAGGTACGCCATCCACCCTAGTTTAGAGTCTAGGAAGTCGGGAGGGCATCGAGGAGGCTGAACAGAGTGGCGCACGCGGGTTGGCGCCGCGTGCAGGCCGGTTGGAATCGCACCGGAGGTGCGCAACCGTGTGCGGGCTGGAGCCGTACGTGCGCAGCCATGCGAACCGTGCCACCGCGGGGTGGTGGTGGCTGTCAGCGGCTGTGGTCGCGGCCGACCACCCTGGGCAGTGCTGTCGGAGGCCGGAAACGGTGGTGGGCCGGCGGTTAAGGTTTTCTGTTGGGTTTTGTTGTGTGTATCTTTTGCATGTTAGTCCCTGGTTTTGTTTAATTTTTGGTGGAATGGTTTTAGTTGAGTAACTTGCATGATAAATCCTGGAAGTTGTTGAAATTGATTAGTTAATACCTAATTGGAATAATTACAGAATAAACCCTATGGTTTGATGGTATTTGTCTAAATAGTGAATGATTGGATAAATTGCACTGGAAATCCTGAGATTGATTGTAATTCTTTAATTAATTAACAATCATAAATAATTGTTGAAAAACCCTTGGATTTGTTTGTAAATGATTAATATTAGGGGAAATTACTGCTTTCCCCTTTTGCTTATGAGAATTATGATTGGTATAGAAAATTTGGTGGAATTACACTTATACCCCTGTACCTTGATTTGTGGACTTAGAACTATAATTTCATCACGCTTCTTATATGATTCTATAGTCTTGTTGATTCTTTATTCCTCTAAAGCTTGTTAGGGTCATGGACCCGTGCTTTGGGGGGTAAATTGCATTTACCCTTGCTTGGTGAGAATGGGAGAGGTTCGTGGAACCGATGGTTCACCCACGTTGTTACGAGTGGCCGTTGGAGCGTTGCTCATGGACTCGAGCATGTGGTCGAGTAGTGGAGATGACGTGTGAGGCACGTATGACTATATGTAGGGTGTTCCCTTGTTGGGGCGGTCCGGAATGGTTTACCAACGTTGTTGCGAGTGACCGTTAGGGAGCGTTGCTCACGGGCTCGGGCGTTGTGGTTGGATTCCCGGAGTCGTTTTTCCCCCCGTGTTGTTGCGGTTCGGAAGGGCCCACCCACGTTGTGGCGAGTGACCGTTAGAGAGTGTTGCTCACGGGCTCGGGCGTGTGGTCGGCTTCCGAAGCCGGATGCGGAACTGGCCAGCTCACCAGCGTTGTGATGTGTGGCCGTTTGGGAGCGTTGCTCACGGGCTCGGGCGCGTGGTTGGAGTAGGGCGTTGCCTTGTGGGCCGAATGTGCGGTCTTGTCGAGGGTGCACGCTCGACCTGGATGGGCGCGTGGTTGCCTTGGAACGTGTGACAATTCTGCCGTGAGAGCGGGTTGAGTAACACCTTATTGGTTGGATGCGCGATGGGGTTCGAGGTGCACGCTCGACCTCGCTGGGCGCGTAACTGACTTGGGACACGAGACTAGTGTGAGTCGTCAGGAAGGACTAGACCTTGTTAAGTGTCGGGTTGGGGTGGTGTATTGGGTCTTGATTTAAGACTCAGGCGTGCCTGTTTGTGTGCAGGTGGGACGCGGTAGGGGATCGGAGGCGAGTTGGGCTTGAGACGCGTGGACTGGATCTGTTGAGCTCAGTTGTCATGTATTTTCCTACTCTTTTTAGTAGTTGTGTAGTAGGTTTCAGATTGCTTGTATTTTCCTTCCGCATTGCACCTTGACTTGACCTTATCATATATTTTAAATTGAGGCATCGAGTTGGTTATTACAGTTAATGTTCCTTTTTCGTTTCCTTATAGTGTTGTACTCATTGTTGTGTCCCGAGTGCGGATTAGAGACGTTACAGTAACAGAGTGACACTTCTCAATATTGTCAACTTGTAGAGATAACCACTTTTATAGTTTTTGTAAATGGATATGTATATCATAGATATGATACAAGGGAATTTTCATTTCCCAAATGAAAGAAAGCTGATCATTGGTTCATGAATTTTTTTGTTGTTTGTGAGTTCAAGTTTGAGTTACCCCCGCCTGAACATGACATACTTGCCTAGTTATGTTATAGCATGTAACATATTTCACCTTCTAAGCAGCCTGTCAAAAAATCCTAATCACAATAGAAAAGGATCGACAACTTGGATAGATAAGTTTCTCTACCTCTTGTTATGCTTATTATCGAAAATAGGTTTTACTTCAGCACATAGCATTTATGCTAATAAAAAAGATTATAAGTAGTTGGAAACATCACAAAATGGCTTAGGAAAAAAACTAGAGGCTGCAGATCTGAAGTGGTTGTTGCAATGCTTCTGCATATCTCATGAGATCTTCTTGTTATGACTATGCATGCGCTGTATGTCATGGAATTGAAGGTGCGCGGTTGCTTCTTGATGCAGAAACTGGGATTATTTTATGTTCACTCGGAATATAATTCATGACGCGATTTAATAGTAACAACCACTAATATATGAGTATATGACTTATAGCATGGGAATAATGTAGACCAACCTGCCATCTATAATTGTTCATGCGATTATCTGGAAGAGTCTTGGCTTTCAAAACATGTATATATTATACTACGAAGGTAAAAATAGAATTACTATTCTGGTAAGAAACTGATTCTTATGTAATTAAGGGGGAAAAAAGCTAACACGTAGGTTGCAGTTTGGTTTTACTGAACACAAACATGTATATGTCAAAGAAAATTTCAGAAGGTAAGTTGGTTATACAATAATAGCAGTGTCAGTCTTACCGAGTTATGCCAGCTTGTATCCATCTGCAGCATTCGGTTTGCTTCACCTTGCTACTTCGCTAGAAACATGTCATATTTTATTGGATATTCCATATTTGCACTTTTAGTTTACTATATGTTTTTTTTGGTAAAGAAGGCTCCGATATACATATAGATAGAGAGGAAAAAGATGTACAAAATTCTCTAGACCAATGAAAAACATAAACCACAACCTCCATGTAAACTGTTGCACAATTTAGAGTAAAGAGGCAAAAGAAATGCTCAGAACTACGTATATTTGATTCCTCGTCTGACTACAAATGATAATCCGCAAGTGAAAACAATCAAAGAATTTTCTAGTTCTAGTTATACTACATGTATAGTATACTACAAGGGTATGGATTTTGTGTGTTCTAGACATTAATGATGTTGAGCAGAGAGACTCTGACACGGATTAAGCGCCTATACAAGAGTTCCAATCCAGATTCCAAACCATCAATTCTGAACTCCAAAGCCTCCAAATGATGTTGCATCTCTTCACAATCGATGGACTTGGACTTCATCTTAGGTGTTGATGAAGACATGAAAGCAAAGATGGAGTGGAATGTGGTGATGGCTATGGACCTCACTTCCCTCAGTGACATCAACACTGCAGAAAGGTCATGGTCTTTGTCATGTAGAAAGCAAACACCACATTTACCATCAATTTGCTTCAAAGTTTTCAAGCACTTCTCGGCCTCTTTTTTCAGAGTCTTCGCCGATTGAGTATAGGTACGTATTTTGCTCTGAACCATCGAACCGGAACCTCTTCTTGCGCGAAGAGCAGATTTAACATCCCTCAACTGCTCCTTCATGATAGAAAGATTGTCCCTAGAAATGCCACACATGTCTACAAGCCTTAAAGAGCCATCCAACTCCTCTTCCACACACTTCTCATTTGAATGGCAAGCGGGAGCACGTTGTGTGTGTGCCATTTGGAGGATATTGTGTACGGAGTCGTACATGCTTGCAAGGCATTGAACTCTAGAGCACAAAACATGTGCAGGAGTGGAAGTAGGTGATGAAGACTCTGCAGCGCAAGCCTTCAGCTTGTTGAGCTCCTGATGGAAATGGGCCGCAAGAGGGTGTGTCAAAGAAGGCAAGCTTCCAGCACGGACGTGACGAGAATTTTCTCCCAACGTAGAGAAAATAGCCATGTTGTTCTTCTTGTTGTTGTTTGAGGCAAGTTTGGATGTTTTCAGTTAGGAGAGGAGTTGATGAGTTATGGATAGAGTAGAAAACCAGTCATATATAGCATAGCAACAAACAGGGTGCGGCTGGAGGAATCAAAACCAACTCATCCCCCCCGTGCAATGTGATGCGTGGAGATATTGCAAAACCATTTTCCAGATACGAGAGACCCGAGATACCAAGACAAGAGCTGACCATGTTCTTGTTTACTTGTATTAATCTCACACGAGTGCAGCTGCCTTCTACCTTCCCAGCAATTTCCATTAGTACTGGTAGCCTGCACATAAAAGACAGCAATATATGTGCATGTTTAAAAGCACTGATGATTTCCATTAAGAGATAAGTGGTTCGGTGTAGGCTTTCATGGTACCATCGTTACTTGAGCCTGAACTGACCATGATATAGAGGAATTGTGTGCTGAATCATGGACTCACATGTCTTTCCGCAGGGATCTCGTCAAAAATGAGTTGTCTAACACTTGTAAGATGAGGAGAATACTATCGAGTGTGGAGAAGCCAATGCAACAATTTCAGAAAATTTTCAATGTTGGATTGCTAGTGTGCCTAATATGCAGAACAATACATATATATATAATTTCCATGGTCCGTAAGAGGATTTTTTTCATAAGGAGAATAGGAAACAGAAATTGTAGGATAAATGCCACGGAAAATCATTACTCCTCTCCAACAGCAATGCAGAAGAACCTCATAAAAACATACATTTTACATGAACATAAACTGACCAACAGATCTATAATAAAAGTAGTATGCTACTTTACACTTAGCTAAGGAATCACGAAAATGCTCACTCTTTATATTAGGAAAAAAAATCAAAATATTTTTTTTTTGCCAAAATAGACATCAATTAAAAGTATTTTTCAAACTAGACCCGCTGCCACCACGTGGCGACGACGGTTTTGTTTTTTAGTGCATAGAGAACTCGGCATCACCAGTACCGAATTCTTTTTGGTTTTTTATTGCCCAACATTTACCATATTTCACTCGACGTGAGTTGCCAGGAGAATAGTTTCAAATAGAAGTCGGCATTGGCGATGCCGAGTTCTATTTGAAACATTGTTCTCCTGACAACTCAGATCGTGTACGAGACGGTTGGAGGACCAGGAGAACAATGTTTCAAAGAGAACTTGACACTGAAGATGCCGAGTTCTATTTGTGTGAACTCGACACTTGCGATGTCGAGTTCACCTCAAGAGAACTAGGCATCCTCAGTACTGAGTTTTCTTGAAGAGTGAGTGTAAGTTCATTTAATTTAAGAACTCGACAATTTCATTTCATGTTTAACAACAAAGACAATTTCATTTCCTGTTTAACAACAAAGACAATCATTCCAATTACCAAAACACAATTTAACCACAAAACACAAACAACTACGATAAAACCAAAACAACAAACGTTTTAAACAACAAACAACCACAAGAACGAGTTTAACATTTTAACATAAAACCAAAAGTAGTGTAAGAACAACCAAATAAGTTTAACACAACTAAATATCTATCTTAAGTGACATCTCAATCTCTTCTTCCTTTTAGGACATGCTTGAGCACGTCCTCTCCCCCTGCCTCGTGCTGCATTCTTTGTATCTTGAGTTAGACCGCCAACGTCTTCTTGAGTGTGTGGATTTTATTCTTCAACGACGTGATCCTGACTCAAATGTAATGTGGGTTTTTCAGCACCAAAACACATGAGTCAAGCCTTCATTTTTTCCTTCAACTTTCCAACCATCGAAGAGTCTGTCTTGTGATCTCTGATCGCCTCGTGAATTTGATGGAGTTCTTTGTGGAGCTAAAAAAATCCGTGCACCTACAGATAATTAAACAATTCATCAAACACTAAACACAATTTTAAAACTTGGTAATTGTTTAAATAAATGTTTAAATTTATCATCTCTCGCTCTCTACCCGCTTGAGGTCTGTATAAGGTATGAGTCAGAGCCAATGTGTGATGAACAATCCAACGTACGGTGATGCTCCAGTACCATTCCATATATAGTCGTGTGCTCTCTTCAGGAGTGACACCTAGGAGTGGTCGCTCAAACTGTAGATAATCTCTTCTATGCGACCAATGCTGAATGAATCGATGATTTTCCGCCAACCAATTAACGTCCGCCCTCCCCTGAGTCGATTTCACTACATGTCTCTCCATCGGCTCTAGAATGTGTTGTCGTAGACCGAACTGTCTCATCACTCGGTCTGGACAATGCATAACCACCTCACCAAAATGTATAAGCCAAGTACGGCTCGTCCAGATTTCTGAACCTTCCGTATATAGTGGTGGTAACTGACTAAGATCCAAATGTGCATAAGGGTCGCATATCACTTGATCGAATTCCTGCACGTCCAGCTTATTCCGATAAAAATCAAGTGTCGTCGTCTTCGCACTACACTTGAATGTTCTTGGTCATCTCCAACGGGCACCTAATGGTGCCCTATCGTCCTTCGGGTATACTAATGGTCTCCTCTTTAAAGGTCTCCCAATGTGTAGATGTTCCCAGCAGCACAACTGTAGGAACGTAAGAAAACCACACAGATGTTTGGTCGGAATCAGTGAAGCTTCGTCTAACATGTGATATAAGTAGGTCAGAGTCGCACTACCCCAACTGTACTCCGATGCGACGGCCAAATCTTCGAGTAAAGACAGGTACTTCAAGTGAACCATCGTGTCACTCTTATCTGCCAAAATACTGCATCCCAGCAGGAACAGAATAAAGGCTCTGGTGTCGTGTAACTGTCTCCCCGTCAGCATCAAAAGGCAACTGCGGAAACTGAGCTTGCAACCAACCCAGAGTTACGGAACCCTTACGACCCAAGTCATCGGAGACCTGATCCAAGAAATTCATGCAGACCTCTGACCAAACGTACTCTTGAGACTCACACACCAGCAAACCATCTACGCGCAAGCCAGTAATTGAAGAGATGTCACGCAAGGTGCACGTGAACTCACCATGTCGCAAGTGAAATGAATGAGTATCCGGCCAACCGAGTGACTCTGTCAAACTCTGTCATATCTAGCAGAAACAACATCCTCTCATCAGTGATCTGCTATTCGTTGAGCTTCGATCCATGCTCAACGCATTTTACACCATCAACCTCCTTCTGCATAAATTTAGAGAAATGTCAGAATATTGAAACCCACATACAAATATTTAACTTGAAGACGTAAAATGCTTACAAAATCTTTGAACAAATCAGACTTGTTGTTGGCCTGCAAAACCAACATTGATTTGTCTACCGGACCCTGTGAAGCGTAGCTACCTCTAACCGAACCAGTATTGGAACTACCAAACTTCATATGTACATCACACGTTAAATATTAGAAAACATTGAATTGTTGCAAATATTAAACTCAACGTAATATTAATTACAGCTAGGAAAAATTGGAGTCATAAAAATTGGAGTCAAATTTATCCACTACACCATGTGAGCTATTAAAAAAATATGAAAGTGTTGCAAAACATCAAAGTCATAAAAAAATTCAGTCCTAAAAAATACATTACATTAATTCAAGTCTTACAATTAATCAACTCTTAAAAAGGATTCAAGTCTTACATTCATTCAAGTCATAACCAAATACATTACATTAATTCATATTTTACATTCAATCATGTCTTAACAAGCATTCAAGTCTTACATTCCTTCAAGTCTTACTAAATAGTTACATACAAAATATTCAAACTATTTCGCTATATAGGTTCATTGCATTGCTTTCGGTTATGCCGTATACTGTTGCATCTCCCACACCTTACCCTTCTTCCAGAGTGTTCGTCAATCTCGTTTCGGATTCGCGTTGATTTAAGCCGGCCGGGAGGTCTTTTGGTTTGGTGAGGCTTCATTGTGATGTTGCCTCGATCTGGCCAATACCTCACATCATGAATTGAGATAAATATCGGTTTGTACGCCTCCCTGTATATTTGAACCTCATAATACGGGGACACCAAATGTGAAGTGTTGACATTTGCATGTCTGCCACTGCAAACTGCTAATATATGTGAACATGGGACTGCATTGCAATTATGTATCCACAAGTGCAAGTAATAACTCATTCTTCAAATTTCACAAGGTATTTTTTCTGGTCATTGACTTCAACCTGGTACATCAGCTGGTGGTACAGAGTTACTGTATGTGTTCTGGCCAGATTGATGTTTGCCGTCACTACAGATCCTTCATTGTTCTGACAGAGAACTGTGAGGAAGTTTCTCAAATCTTTAAAACTGTCTTTTTCGGCACCATAAATTCGGTTCAACGTTTTTTGCCTAGCATGTCATGCTTTAGCGTAACTGATTTCAAATGAGAATTTGGTCTTCACCTTTTCCATTATTTCAGCAGTAGTAATTGTGAACTTAGTTCTAACAGATGTCATTATCAAGTCGCATACAAAATTAGCACTGCATTGTTTGTTGTCGTTTAGCAATATCGGATTGGAACAAGTGTGTTCGGCGTCATATGTTTTAACTTGAAAATATATGCAGCCTTTTGGGACAGACACATGTAGACGTCATTTGCAGTTATCTTCATCACGACGAATACAATGAACAATATACCGTTTCGTTGAAGAAACCACAACTGAATACTGAACAAACTTTTTAATGTGCCACGATTGCATAGCATGAACCAAATCATATTTCGTTGGGAAAATTCGTTTATCCCAGAAATAACGATCGTCTTCCGTAAGTCAATCACTTCGTTCCAAATTGTTCGCAGCATCGAAGAATAAGTGGTCAATTACAGAATTCTCTATCTAGTTGTCGTCTTCGAAGATATCGGGAAGTTCATTAAGAGTTGAAATCATATCGTTGTTAGCAACTGCATCATCAACAACGTCGTCGTCTTCACGGTTTATGGATTGACTCATCGCATATATGACATCATGCGTCTCCAGAACGACTTCATTAGCAGAAACACCTTCAGGTTCATCTTCTACAACGAAGGGTGTGTTGTAATCCCCTAATTCCTCAGTGTCATCATCTTGACAGTTCAAATAGAACTCGACATCTGCAATGTCGAGTTCTACTTGGACTCCTATTCTCCTGGCAACTCAGATCGGGTGAAGTATGTTAAGTGTTGGGCAATAAAAAACCCAAGAGAACTCGGCACTGGTGATGTCGAGTTCTCTATGCACCCAAAAACAAACCCGCCATCGCCATGTGTCACCATGTGATGACAACGAGTCTAGTTTGAAAAATACTTTTAATTGAGGTTTAATTTGGCAAAAAATATTTTGAAATTTTTTCCTTTATATTATTGTCCCAGCATATTTCTTGTTTCCGAGTCAACAATGTGAAAGCCCGTGCTGTGCGCAGATCTTATAAATAATAAATTCAAAGCCTAAAACAATTTTATCTAAAATTCAAATCCTGGTTCTTTGGTTGGACACTTTGTCCTCCCTGGGACCAATGTAGACCACAACTTACTGTTTTCTCCAATTTAGCTGCCAATAAGTCCAAAACCCTGATGTTTTTTTCCAATTAAGTAACCAATACCTACCTGTATTGGAACCTTTGGCCATTTTCTCATCTGAAGCAAAACCTAACACAAGCTGATTTATCTGATGGGAAGAACGATCAAGAGTTAGCTGTGCACGACAAAAGGTTGCATAAATAAAATAAATAAATAAACACCCTCTTCTTTCCGTTATTAAACACTTCCGCAAGTGAAGTTCATCAACTAAGACTTCGCAGTTTAGTGAAAGATGAAGCTATCTAATTTCGATGAGTGCATTTACGTGCCATGTTGTCGCTAAATATTATAAAAGAAATGCATCCAGTGAAAATAACATGCACATAACTCTTACACTCTTCAATAATAGTGGAAAATATAGAAAATGTTTCCTACATATAAGAAAGTGAACAGAAATTTCATTGAAGTAAAAGTAATTACCTGAACCACTGGAATGATTTCTTGTGGACGTTTAAAATTGAAGAGCAATTTAAACTACAAACCAGGTATACTGTATATACAAGCCATCTCTCAGTGTTACACTTCAAAACGGTACATGGCTATATTTAACTTATTTTTTCCAATTTGATAATTATGAAATACCTCTAAACCAACTCCGGCAAGGTTGAATGCTCGGCAATATAATATATATATATTATATTAACCAACAATTTTTTCATGACTTTTCATGTTGATAATTAGGGGAGAGCAAAACCCGGGTTGACCCGGTCAACCGGACCGGTCGGTCCGGGTTCGGTCCGGAAAATTTCGAAAAAATCCGGTCCGGTCCGGGTTTCGGTCCGGTAAATTTTAAAATTTCCGGTCCGGACCGGTCCAATTTTTTTTTAATGTAAAAAATTCGGTTTTTGACCGGACCGGACCGATTCGGTCCGGACCCCGGATAAAAATCCGGTCCGGACCGGATGCACAGCCCTATTGATAATATTGCATTGACGCTCCTATCAGATCATCCATTTTTCCCATGAACATATGAGGTAAGCTCTGTCTTGCTTGAAGAATTGCAAATTAGATATTAGCATGAATAAGAAAATTAGTCAACTATTGTAACATCCCGGAAAAGCGGAAATTTAAAAATTTATAATCAAGACAAAGGAACTCAATAATCAAAGACGAGACTGTTACTTCTCATAAAACAAATAACGGTGCACCAAAATTACATCAGAGTTTGTCAAAATGATACATGATTACAACAAAACGACAAAAGAAGAGAAAACGTAATCATGTCGACCTCAGCGGTCCGAGAAGAGGATCCAACTCCAAAATGCGCGTGCCCGCCGATCACCACCCAACTGGACCCTACTGCGGTCCTGAAAAATATATAACAACAATGCCTGAGTTTCCAGAAGGAAACCTCGTATGCCAACTCACCTATATGCATGCATTACGCAAATGAACCTATCATTCTAGTAGCATGTCATGACATCAACAGAAAGGAAAACAGTTCCCCCGAAGGGTAAAACAGGACATCAATCCAACAGTCAACATCGGGTCTCCCGAGGAGACCTACTGCAGGCACATGCAGTCTTACAGCACGCGACATCGCACCCCCCACGGGCGGCTACACTACTCAAGGGTTCGGAAGGGAGCCTCTGTCACGCCTGCGGGCCGATAGAATATAGATCTACAAATCTCTGTGGTCGGAGCCACGGGGACCAACGGGGCCGTCACCCGGAAGGTATAACAACAACATCTCGATAGGTGCTCAGTCGAGGAATCAACATAGCCGGAACAGCCTCGGCCCAACAATCATCATCGTCGGCACAACCTCGGCGGCATCACCGGCACAGCATCGGTGGTCCATCACAAACGTCCGGCACAGCATCGGACGGTCCAGACCGAAGTCTGCTAGGTCATCAGGCTCCACGAGCCGCAAACACTAACCGCACCGCTATAAAAGCAGGGCATCGACCTCCGTAGCTCGTAGGCCGGTAGTCACCTCACCCAACGCCAGTTACGTGCCCGCACAAACATCAAACATTGGGATCCGCGATCCCTCAGGCCTGCTATACTACAATGAGTCCAATCAATCCATCAACTTAGTCACGGTCCATACATGGAGGTGGCGCGTCCCGAACATCCACAATTTTCCACACGGCGGTCCCTGGGCAGGCACGCAACACGCGCCCACCGTCACCTCCCAGCTCACGGACAAGGCGAGGACACGGGTTTCCGTGGACAAAGTTGGCATTCAACAAGGGAACCAGGAATTCTGTCCTGCGCCCAAACGGTCGACCGGAAGAGGTGATTCGGTCGACCGGTTCCAGTAAGGAATCGGTCAACCGTACGCCTAACACGGTCTACCGCTGCGCTTAAAACACAATCCCCCAACGGTCGATTAAAGGTCTAAAACCGGTCGACCGAACGAGGTCAAAATCCGGAGTCTGATCAACATCAAAATCAACACTATCGGTCGACCGACTCAGGGGTCTCGGTCGACCTAAAACAGACAGGGTCAACCTAATATTCTACGTCATATAATCGGTCGAACGCAAACATACTACGGTCGAACAAGCATGCATAAAAATCGATGCACTTAAGTTCCGGTCGAACGTCCCAAGGACCCGGTCGACCGAAAACAGACAGAGAGTCCCAACTCACCTGCAATATGCACTACCGGTCGACCGCCACAAGGCATCGTTCGACCGGTGAAGGTTAAAGTCGGGTAAAAACACTACATTCGGTCGACCGCCCGAAGGGACCGGTCGACCGTTGGTCGTCTTCCACCTCGCGCCAGCCGAGGTTTCTCACGGAAACTACGCCGAAGAGGTCTCCGACCTCCCCGTCCGACCAACACAACCCTCCCACGAGGGTTAGAAACCACAAAACCACACTAATGAGTCGGCATACCTCAAGTAAGGACGACGAACTGCCGGAGCTCGCTCACGCACGTTGCCTCCGGTAGACCTCGAGCACGCGTCGCGCCTCCTCTGGACGAGCACCTTCCTCCCGCGCGACGTCCTCGCCTCCTCCGATCGTCGCCTCAGCTGGATGAAGGAGAAGAAGAAGAAAATGGAGAGAATGAGAGAAAGAGAGAGAGAGAGAGAGAGAGAGAGAGAGAAACATGTTGCTCTACTTAAACCCAACAAAACGCGTCAACAGTGCCCTACACACTCAACCATCACCCTTCCCTCACGTCAACAGTGCGCGCTTCTCTTCCCTTCCCCATGCACACCACACAACCCCATGCTAATCACCTTCTTAATCCGAGATTAACCCTAAACCGGGTTAGGGTTCTAACAACTATGATTCCCATTATAAGACGTTTGACATTTTAACTATATAATCAAAAATCTAGTAACTTGGAACTATATTTGCCATTGCCACTTGGGGTGCCATATTTTGGTTACACTAAACAACCTAACACAGAATCGATGACCTACCCCTTCTTCAATCTAACTTGCTAATCAATCTAAACTTTGTGCCTTTATAGGGCCATTAGGATCACCAAAATATTCCAGCTTTCTCAAACACTGGATGGGAGGAATGTTTGGCTTATCACCTAAAATATTAGTCCCAGCCTGCTTCAGACTAAAAGGTGTAGCTTCTTCATTATGGAAGAGAAATCCTCACCACAAACTTGCCAAATCAAAATCTTTGGTTAGTAGGTTAAAAATCTGAATATTCCCTGAATCGAAACCTAGTATTTATGACATGTAACCTAATAACCTTCAACTTATGGTGTTCATAAGATCCTCTCTTGATGGAACTGCATAAGCAGTCTCCTCTACTTTACCTCGTTCAACCAAAATGACTTGCATCATGATCATTCACTCACTAACAATATTTGATTTTTATCTCCCAGGAACTAACGACCTTATTGGGTGGATTATAAATGCATGGATTCAAGAAGCACAATAAGGGAAAACAGAGATAATAAGAAATAATGAAATCTGAAAGCTTATTACTTGGTAAGTTGTTATCCAGACGGAGCATTACGGAACTGCATACCAGTCTCAAGGAATAAACCAATTTCTCAAGGACTATTTTTGTATCTCATATTTACAAACCACTACAAGAAGGAAATTGTGGTGTCATAATTCTGAGATTCGAGTAGGTGTTGGACGAAAATATTGTAGGTATCTTTGCCCATCGGGCATGAGCAATCAACGGCAAGGTCTTTTACCAAAGTGCAGGTGTCACGAACTACAATGACGGAATCACCATTCGGGGGGAATTGGGCTCGGGACATAAGATTGAGCATGCAGCGGGGAGGTCGTGGAAGAGGCGAGAGTGCTTGAGGAGAAGATGGTACGAGTTACGATCAGGAGAGAAGGCATGGTCACGGAGGGAAATAGAACCAAGGAAAGCGGTGAGGACGGAAAGAGGGTGACTGGGTGAGGGTTTTGGAAGGAGTTAAGAGTATGATTTTGTGGGTAAGGGAGGTGGTGGTTTCTGGAAGGAGCCGAAACGGCCTCTCAGTCTGGAGCTGAGAGCATGAGGGGGTTTGTGTGCGGTGGTTGTTTGTTTTGATCTTTCACCCATTGAGCGGAAAAATTAAAGAATTCTGCTCATGGTTGTAGTCTTGTAGACTTCAGGGGTGGTTGAAGTGACTGTGAACAATGTTGATGAGTGGTAAACCTACCCAAAAGGGGGGCGGGAAACTGATGCCCCCCTGTACCCGTAAGAGGTTATTTTGGCTTTTTATTTATGTATTTATACTCTAAAAGTTGTGTTCTAATATAAATTAGTGTTCTGTATCTTCAAATTATATTTTTATGAAAAATAAATTATTTTCCATAATTGTAAAAAATGGCTCATCAAAAAAAAACATCACTTTATTCTATAGAAAATTTTATATCCCATATATTTGTTACAAGATTAAAAACAGGATCGGCGAACATCTGTGAGTATAGCTAAACTACTATATAATTTTATCACAATATAAGATTTGTAAGGAAATATAATTATCACAAAAGTGTTGTTTATTTCATTTTCAAGAGAATATCAATAAGCCCAGAGAACTATGATTTATCCCATGAGTTTCGAAAAATGATTCGTCATCAAATTTTATCAGATTATATAAATAACAAACAATACTCGTTGTAACACGATTTGTCAATGAAATAATAATAAGAGCATAATTTATCACAAAAATATGACTTATGTCATGAAAGTAAATTTCGTCAAATATACAATTTGCTAGTTGAATACTTGAATGCGATGTATAAATAAATAAATAATCACGAAAATATGATTTATTAAAGAATATAATGTATAATATATCAAAGAATACGATTTGTATATGATTAACTTATGATTTAAGACTATAACCAGGAAATAATAAATGAAACTTTTAAAAATTAAATGAACAAAAACTACATCCAAAACAATCCACTTTCTAAACAACTAACAAGATATATTTGTAGGGAAAAAACACACAGGACAGCAGTGCCCTGGCCACCTGGTCTGCACATCAGCAGATTCAGGGTATCCTGTAATTTTGAGATTTTTTGGCTTAACGGTACAAATTACATGTCGTGGGACCAACTGGTCACCTTGTCCCTCATTGGCCACATAAAGAAACCAACCGCTGACAATGCCAAAATTGAGAAATGGCAGACCACCGATCACCTCATGTTGACCTGGGTGCTCAACTCCATACAACCTCAGATCGCAAAGCTGTTCATCTACCTCGACTCAAACAAGGAGGAATGGGACTCCATCCAAGATATATACGGTAAACAACAAAATTCCGCCCATGTATTTAAAGTTAAACAAGAACTCGCACAAACCTTACACCCATCTCTTCCTGTTTTAAAACAATTACTTCCTGATTTAAATTTAAATACTGAAATATGTAGTGAGACGTGTCGTCTTGCAAAACAAACTAGGTTACCTTTTCATGCCTCTACTTCTAAGACAGGAAAGCGGTTGGAGATGATACACTATGACATCTAGGGTCCAACTCCAATTGAGTCTTATAATGGTTTTAAGTATTTTATTATCTTTATTTATGATTTTTCTCGCAGAACTTGGTTTTACTTGCTTAAATAAAAAATCTAATGTTTTCTCTATTTTTCGTGAGTATGTTTCCTAGGTAGAAAATCTGTACGATACAAAAATAAAAACTCTTAGATCTGATAATGGTTCAGAATACACTAGTAATGTTTTTCAGAAATTTCTGAAAGAAAAATGAATTTTTCATCAAACTACTTATGTTAACACTCCTGAACAAAATGGAATTTCTGAAAGAAAGAATAAACACCTTTTAAATGTCACTAGAGCACTTCTGTTTCAAACTCATGTACCTAATGTTTTTTGGTCTGAAGTTATCTAAACCGTTGTTTACCTATTTAATCGTCTGCCTAGTCCTACAATCCAAAATAAACAACCCTTAGAAATTATAAACGGAAGGCGAATGAATATCGATCACCTTAAGAGTTTTGGTTGTACCTGCTATGTTCACAAAAATCGTCCTCATGAACTTGATTTTCATTCTGTGAAAACCATTTTTCTTGGTATTCTTTTCAAAAGAAAGGGTACAAATGTTACGATCCGTTGGAATGCAAACTTTACATTTCTCGAGATGTTTCCTTCTTCGAACATGAATCATATTTGGAATCTACAAAAACTAACCCTACAGGTGAGACATCTCCTCTCCCTACCTTTGATATGTTTGATATCTCACCACTTGAGGAAACTCCCATTCCCCAAGATGGGGGAGACGAATATGTTGGGTTTTTTGCTTTAATCTATATTAATTTTGATGATTAATCAAACTAATCTTAATCAATCAACCTAATTAATCAAAGTGAGCAAACACGATTACATGCATTGCATACATACTAGTATACTTGCAATCATCTTAATAGGTTGATCAAGATTATTAAAGAGAATGAGCATTGGAACAAAGACATTAAGACTCAAGACTTGTATTCAAAGCTTTGGACCAAAACTTGTAATTTTCTATTTATTGAGTCCACAGAATAATATGTAAACTTGAGCACTAGAATTGCCTTGCACTGTGATTTTGTCCCAGCCAAGTTAGGAAGACTGAATGGCTAGCCTAACGGTCGACCAAATTGCCTTGGATTCATTTTGGAGTTTACTCTCTAGAATTGTCCAAACGGTCGACTGAATGGCTAACGGTCGACCGAACAGCCTTGGATTCATTTTGGACTTTACTCTCTGGAATTGTCCAAACGGTTGACCGAATTGCCTTGGACCAGTTTTGGATTTTACTCCAACAGTCATATTTGAATCTTGCCCCTTTCGGTCATCCGAATAGACAACAGTCGACCGAACTAGCCTAAGTTTGAAAACAATCAATCTTTCTTGTCCACCAAAGAACGATGCACCGAACTCCTCTCGGTAAACTGAAATCTCTATTGGTTGAAATTTGAGTCATACTCTGAAGCAACCAAATGGTCATCCGAATGGACTTCGGTCGACCAAACTAGCCTAGAATTCTGCCCAAGCTTCAAGCAAACTCTTGCTTCTCATTGGTTCATAACTCCACCAACTCCCCAACGGCTCTATTAGCTTTGAAGCCTACATAAGCCTCATTCAAGAGACACAAATGAGACTTCTACACTCTCAATTCATCTATACTATTTGTGCTCTCATTTCCCAAACCTTCAAAACTCCAAATACACTTAAAGCTTCATCTTCACCACTTGCATATTCATTCCATATCAATATCCAAGTGTGTTCAAGTATAGAGTGTTAGATTGCGATTCAACTTCCACATCAAAGAATCACCAAGTTGTAAAGCTTCGAGGAAGCTCCCTCTCGGGTTGTGATAGGAGACACGAGCGAGGCGAGAATTGTTCGCGAGGCTCGGTGTTGTAAACAACGTTGATCTTGGCTCGGAACGGAGAACAGTTAGTTGAATTGATTGATCGTTTTATTTAAACCGCAAGTGCACGGCCACGTTGAAGCAGTGGCAAATACGGGTTGTCCACTGGGAGGTGTGTCGACGTTTGGTTTGTGCGAAGGTGAGTGGTAAAAAATGGAGAGAAAGCTTGATTACACTAACTACACTGGAATGCAAAAGGAAATGAAAGATAAGCAATAAAAACTAAACCTCATAGGGGGTAGAGAAATAATGTGAATATAAAGATATGTGTGTGTGTTCAATTAAGCTCCTCACAACATGTAGTGCATGAAATCATAAAACTACATCCAACTTTGCCTCCACGTGAATTAAGATAAGACTACATCATTAAAACATACAAGACAATAATTGGAATGAAGTTAAATGAACTCATGTATAAAGACTAGACCTTACTATGTCTTCACATGAATTAAGATAACCCAATATCATTAAAACATACAAGACATTAACCAAGGTAAAGGCAACAAGAGTACATACACTACAACTTGTATTTCCAATATTAACTTCATCCATATCCTAACATTATCATTCCCCATAAAATAGGTCCACTAATCAAAGTATAAGTTAAGCTTCATTCAAGAGCATTAGCATATCAAAGATAAGAGTGAAAACTCATTAGATGGTTATTTAAATCATATAAAGCTCAAGGGATAAAGATAACATACACTTAATACACTACATGATCATATCACATATTACTCCACCCCCCTAATGGGGATGAAACTACTCACACATATTTAAACTAACTACTCTAACAAAATGAAGCATTATACTGAAATGAAACTACACTAATCAAGCAAGAAATATTAAAAAAGCATAAAACAAAACAAACAAGCAAGCATGCATATGAAAGGAAATGAAACTAATAGAGAAACAACACAATTAAAGGAAAAACATCTATTATTAACTCACTCAATACAAGCGGCCCTTCCTCCACCAGAGTTTTGCTTCAAGGATTCACTCTTAGTAGGGAAGATGGTCACCAAAGAGGGAGATAGATTACATGAGAGAATGGAGAGTTCTATTTATAGCCATAGAAAAAGTTAATCCGGGACAATCCCCCGATGTGCGACTAAACATATACCAAAAATAGCCTAAACATCATCTAATACACGCTCTCCCGAAGTTTCATCGGATCCGGGAAGATCCAGACTGCCAATTGGCGGTCTACAGGATCCAGATTCGTCTGGTTTTGATGCTGGGCTTTGCTTGATGTGTTTGTTGGTATTTGATGCATCTACTTTGTTTATTGGAGCTCCGACCCGAATCGAATTGTCAAAATACTCCCTCATGATGGTGTGGAGTTTTCTGTTTTGCTCTTAGGTCCTTCGGTCTTACGTTCAGGTCCTTCTCCATTGCATCTTCTTCCCCAGGTCTCACAATTAAGTCTTTTTCCCTGCTTTTGGGTCCTTTCATGTCTCTTCTCTTCAAACCTCTTTATTTCTGAAATTCACACATAAAACTCGTCACGTAGCATTGCTTAGGTGTAAGATAATGGATATAAGATACAAATATAAGCATGAAATGATGTCAATCAAATAGTTGAACCGTAAGCAAAGGTCGGGGGATTGAGTGAGGCTTGCGAGGAGGACTAGGACCGGGTGCGGTGCCGAACCTCTCTAACTCCGGTGTCGTCGATTTTTGTGGTTTGCACATTTTTATTTCTTAATCTTTTACTTAGTGTTTTAATTCCGCATTTAGTTCTTAATTAGAGAGTCATAAATCCTAACAGAATATACAAGTACTACAAGAGAGTAGAATGGCAAACAGGTGGAACCAGAAAGATGGGTTATGGCAAGGAGGTCCACAAGAGCTACTCGTACTTCGTCCCTTATCTCATCTAAGATTATATTTCTTACAATGTTATTTCTTCGTCTCATCATAATTTCTTGAATATAATCGATCAAGTTAGTGAACTTGCCTCCTATCATGAAGCCCTTAATCATCCTCATTGGGTACAAGCCATGAAAGATGAGCTAGATGCCTTAGGAAAAAACCAAACCCGGACTCTTGTTCCCTCAAAACCTGGAATAAAACTTGTAGGACGTAAATGAGTATATAAGATTAAATATAATAGCGATGGCTCTGGTTGCTAAGGGGTACACTCAAACTTATGGTCTTGATTACCTCGAAAACTTCGTCCCTGTAGCTAAAATGAACACTATCAGAGTCCTCATATTTGCAGTTGTCAACTATGGATGAAATCTTTATCAGATGGATGTCCGGAATGCTTTTCTTCAAGGGACCCTAGAAACAGAGGTCTATATGACTACACCTCCAAGGTACAACTCTGCTCATAATCAGGTTTGCAAACTATATAAATCAATTTACGGATTAAAACAATCTCCCAGAACATGGTATGCAAAACTCTTTTTCTCTCTTCTTCAATTTGGTTTCACTAAATGTTCCGCTGATGCATCTATGTTTACCAAAAATGATAACAACGTGACCACAATCATTCTTGTTTATGTAGATGACATCATAATCACAGGAAATAATGACAATGAAATCAACCTTGTAAAATCATATTTAAAATCCAAGTTTGATATCAAGGATATAGGATTCAAGAAATATTTTTGTGGGCATTGAACTCACATATTCTAAGAATGGTATATTATTATCTCAACGAAAGTCTGTCTTAGATCTTCTAAAAGAAACCGGTAAAGTAGGATCCAAACCTGGTAACACCCCTATCGAGACAAACCGAAAGGTAAGTCCCAACGATTGAGATCTCCTAGATAATATAGGACAATTCCAAAGACTAGTAGGTAAACTCATTTATCTTACTGTCACCATACCCGACATTACTTATGTTGTTAGCACAATTAATCAATTCATGCATGCTCCAAACACAATACCTCGACATAGTAGACATAATCCTCAGATATCTAAAGAAAACCTCAGGTCAAGGAGTATGGATGAAAAGAAACAATTCTAATTCAATAATTGGTTACTCTGATGCAGATTGGGCTGGTAGTCACGATCGCAAGTTCACCACAGGGTTTTGCACATTTGTTGGTGGAAATCTTGTTACATGAAGAAGCAAAAGACAAAATATTGTTGGACGATCCAGTGCAGAAGCCAAGTGTCGTGCCATGGCATCCACTACTAGTGAACTCGTTTGGCTCAAACAGCTTCTCAAAGACATGAAGATTCCGTATCAAAAGCCTCTGCAAATGTATTATGATAACAATACAGCTCGACACATTGCATTTAACCATGTTTTTCATGAACGAACTAAACATATATAAGTCGATTGTTAATTTATCAGGGAAAAATCCAAGTTAAAGAAATTGAGGTTCCCTATGTCCTAAGCAATGACCAGCTTGCAAATATCTTCACTAAGTTACTAGATCAAAGTCAATTTTATAGCATTCTCGACAAGTTGGGAAAACCAACTACTGGCTCAGACAAATGATCATCACTGCCTAACAAGGGAACAAATCTTCTTCCAGCTCAGTCATCATACAAGAAAACATTCATCACCGCACATTAAGCAATTCAATGTAATAGGAAATAATACAAACGACTATTTTTGTTTGAGCCGTATATATGTACACCCACATTTTTGTAATACATAAGTAAATGTCATTACCACGGTGATTGGTGGGGAAGGTATCTCAAACCCCATTAGGATTGATTTGACTGCACAAAATATATTTAGAATTATATATCACAGAGAACAATGATTTCTTTTGCTGACACAGAATTATATATTTGAATAACTTTAGGATTGATTAAGAATGACAAGATTATTTTTATTTTTTTGAAATTTAGGATTGATTAAAGCATTATCGGACATTTGAAAATGGCGTGAGAAATATGTTATATTTGTTTGATATTTTCTAACCAAACTATAGTTGGTTGGTGGTAGGGTTGTAAATAGGGTGAGTTTTACATGCAGATATGCCCCACCCAGTCTAATTCGGGTTTTGGACAAAAAAACTCAACCCATCAACCCACATAATAAGCGAGGGACATGTTGGTTTTCTCGAAGTCCGCCCCACATAATCAATAATTCATATTCATGTTTCACTTGTATTTAGTTTTGATTTTTTTTAGAATTAGTTAAAAACATATAACGATTAATTTTTTTCTTGATCAAAATGAAAAATATTAAGAAAAATTGATTGATTTTTCGTATTAAGCTTTGATTAAAATGTAAATTTTAAGGAAAGTTGATTGATTTTTTATATTAACCTTTGATTAAAGAATAATCCATCAAACCCGCCTAACTCGTCCTGCCCCGCATAGTCCAACCTTAAGTGGGACGGGTAGTGGTATTTTTTTTGGCCCTGTCCCACTTACCCATTTAATTTAGACAAGACGGATAGCGGTAGGACAAAAATCTGACTCGTTCCGTCCCGTTTACACCCGTAGTTGGTTGGCACTTGTGGCCTTTTTGAAGTTTGGTGAAAGATGGGGTCCACAGTTAACTAAAAATTCAATCCAAAGTGTGCTACCAGCATCCCAGAAACACGGATAAAGCAGAAGCAAAGCAGCCCTCAAACACGAGGGAAAAAAAGAGTTTACATGTCCAACTAAGAAACTAAAGATAACAAGTCAACGAAGAGCTCCACAGCCAACAACAAAACCAGACAACAAGGCAGGAGGGGCTCGGTCTGGGGGGCTATGTTCTCAAAATCTTCCTCATTGTTTCCTGGTCCCTGGGAGGATCATCAAGGGAAGAAAATCGCGGCATGCTGAGCGAGTTATCCATAGATAATGATATTCTTATAGGTGGCACACGATTTTCTAAAAACTATTGCATTTTAGAACATTTTGCAATATTATCCCCGCTATTGACGTAAATTTTAGATAATTTCTCTTTCATAAACAATATTATCAAGTGAACTGCTTACAACGACCAGAATGAGCACAATATGTTCAACTTACTGAGTTTTCAAACGAGAAAGAAAATCAAGTTGCCTCACAAAGTCACAAGTGGTAGAGCTACAACATGTCACCGCGCAGCAAATATGGAAGTATATACGTAAAGCAGATGGAGCCACCATTTCACAAGAAAGTGATTGAGGTGTGGCACCATCTTATTGTTGTATAACATATCCAACGTAGGAAGGGCCCTCCATATGTGGAATAATTGAACAGGAAAGATATAAATGATATGAGAGTAGCCACCACTGAAACCACCCAATGCATATACTCCACCACCATTTGACTAGGGAGCCAAGTGCTAGCACATCCATAGATTCCTAGTGTCTCTACACCATGCATCACTGCCATGTGAACACATAAAACAACCCTCCATTTTACACCCAAAAAAGGAGACCACGAAATGGATGGTGAAGTTGCATAATTTGCAAGCAAGGTTAAATGGACGTTTGGCTAAATGAGAGGTACAGACAATAGATGCGGATTCCCCTTTTCTGGCTCAGATCCCATTTAATGGAATATCAGAACAAACTCCCAAACCAATACAAGTTGTGGAGGTTGTTAATAGTTGATGTACATTTATTGCGTATTGGGAATCGTCAAGATCTTCCGTGCCTTGTTATGATGAGAGATCTCAGGGAAAATGATTTATGACGCTGCACGTCACGGACGCGCTATACGTGGACATCAATGCTTACGTGGTCAAAACAAGGATGTTTTTCTTTTTATATTTTTTCTTCCTGATGTTCACTCAAATCACGTTAAATGCGTTTCAACTCAGCACGTTCTCTCTCTCCACGCAAATACAAATATGATGACACTATTTCTTTCTTCTTCATTCTTTCTCTCCGGAATAAATCATCATTTCCAGCAAGATGTTATTTCGAAGAAGCGTCTGATGCCGACTCTCAGGGTTCTTCACAACGTAAGCAACGTGAATGGGACGGTCGATGACACTATTTCTTTCTTCTTCATTCTTTTTCGTGTAACAGTGCAGCAAAGATGTTGTGGTGCCCTGTTGGAGTGTCCGTAACAGAAAAAGAAGGAAGAAGAAAGAAAGAGTGTCATCGACCGTCCCATTAACGCTACTTACGTTGTGAAGAACACTGGGAGTCGGCATCAGACGCTTCTTCGAAATAATATCTTGCTCGAAATGATGATTTATTCCGGAGAGAGGTGCAACGCTCTCTGGTGAAGACTTACGTCTGTTCGGTTATGTTGTACCTCTCTCCGTAATAAATCACCATTTCGAGCAAGATATTACGTCGAAGAAGCGTCTGATGCCGACTCCCAGGGTTCTTCACAACGTAAGCAGCGTGAATGGGTCGGTTACATCGTTGCTTCACGAAGTCGCACCAACAAGAGAAGAGAAAGTTCAAGATGAAGGTTACATCGTTGCTTCATGAAGTCGTACCAAAACCCGGGGATCTTGATTTCTCTGATTGGGACATGAATATGTTGTGTGTCTGTTCGGTTTAAGTTGTGTGTCTGTTCGGAATATGTTGTGAGTCTGTTCGGAATAAGTTGTAGGTTTGTTCGGAATAAGTTGTGTGTCTGTTCGAAATATGTTGTGTGTCTGTTCGGAATATGTTGTGAGTCTGTTCGGAATAAGTTGTGGGTTTGTTCGGAATAAATTGTGTGTCTGTTCGGAATATGTTGTGAGTATGTTCGGAATAAGTTGTGGGTTTGTTCGGAATAAGTTGTGTGTCTGTTCAGTTTAAGTTATTTGTCTGTTCGGTTTAAGTTGTGTGTCTGTTCGGAATATGTTGTGTGTCTGTTCGGTTTAAGTTGTCTGTCTGTTCGGTTTAAGTTGTAAGTTGTGTCTCTATTCGGTTTAAGTTGTGTGTATGTTCGGAATATGTTGAGTGTATGTTCGGAATATGTTGTGGGTCTGCTCGGAATAAGTTGTGTGTCTGTTCAGATTAAGTTGTCTGTTTGTTCGGAATATGTTGTGTGTCTGTTCGGAATATGTTGTGAGTCTGTTCGGAATAAGTTGTGTGTCTGTTCGGAATATGTTGTGTCTGTTCGGTTTAAGTTGTATGTCTGTTCGGTTTAAGTTGTAAGTTGTGTCTCTGTTCGGTTTAAGTTGTGTGTATGTTCGGAATATGTTGTGTGTATGTTCGGAATATGTTGTGGGTCTGTTCGGAATAAGTTGTGCGTCTGTTCGGAATAAGTTGTGTGTCTGTTCGGAATATGTTGTGTGTCTGTTCGGAATAAGTTGTGTGTCTGTTCGGATTAAGTTGTCTGTCTGTTCGGAATAAGTTGTGTGTCTGTTCAGAATATGTTGTGAGTCTGTTCGGAATAAGTTGTGTGTCTGTTCGGATTAAGTTGTCTGTCTGTTCTGAATATGTTGTGCGTCTGTTCGGAATAAGGTGTGTCTGTTCGGATTAAGTTCTGTGTCTGTTCGGTTTAGGTTGTGTCTGTTCGGAATATGTTGTTTGTCTGTTCGGAATATGTTGTGGGTCTGTTCGGAATAAACTGGACAATCATTCTACATAAACAGGACAAACTTTCTACATAAACAAGACAAACTTTCAGTTCCATTTCTAGACAAAACTTAATAATAAAACATATTATGATAAGTGTGGGATCTGCACGAATAAAGGGTCTGCACGCTGTCCTAGGGTCTGCACACTGTCTTATCTGTGTATTGGGAAAGGAATCGTTAAACTTAAAGAACCGACGTTTTTTAAAAAGACAAAAACGCGCGAAGAGAAATTTCGCTGACTGGACGCTGACTCAAAGAAAATACCTGAGCTGTACAGATCCACGTAAGACGCATCCGTGACGCGCGCGTCCGTGTATAACGACCCTTCTACCAATATGGTCAATGTCGACCTTAAATATATTCTTCATTATACTACGTGCTTAACTCTTCCCAACTAGACAACAAATGATTCCTGCTTCGCTCAGGTTACCGCAAAAGGTTCGGATTTCAATAAGACGGCCATTTCTTAATTCCTGTAGAAAGGAAATCAAATGGGCTTCCAAACAAATAATAAGATCGTCAAGAATTTAGTTCGTGCTGTCTACCTAAAGTATGAGAAAAAGACAAGTTTGCTTGTTCTGATTTCTAACTTAATGCGAGTTGTTATCCCTTTGCATCAAATTACAAGTAAAACGACAGAACGTGTTTGTAGATATACGTACGGGACACTAAATATCCATATTCCATGCGAATTACACCTTGTGTTCTCGCATGCGAGATAGTTGTCGTCTAAATATTATGGAATTGCGGATTACACGTATGACAATTAAAATTCGTATGTTGATTGTATATTATATAAATACCTTTTTTTTGGTCGCACTACCTATACGTACATATAAAGATTTTCCAGATTGCGTTCATATCCATTACATGCATCTCTACTAGTGCAATGAAACGAACGAAAATGGCAACTACATATACAGTTAGGACACTCGCACACTACACTTAAATATGGAAATTATCAAGGAATGAGAAGTTAAAGTAGTTTTTATTGCATATCAAGTTTTTTTTTTTGACCTACCGCTGCCACTTCGACACCCACCGACCCGACTACAAATCCCGGGATGACCACACTAATTGCACCAGGATGTAATTTTTAATTAAACGAAACTGGAACCTATCAATTAACAAGTTGCGTTACAAAATATCTGCCATGCAACTCCAACTTACATAGCTTGAACTTAGTAGCGTGGGGCAAGCACTCATGTTGGACGGTGGGAGAAACGCATCAAGGAACTGTAGTGGTGGGGTAGTCAGGCAGAAAGCTCCATGGATGACACGCTTCTCTTCAACCATCCCTCTCAATCTTATTACAAGGAACGTTTTGGAGAAAGAAGAGTTGGAAGAAAGAGTTTCTCATTTATGGAAAATTACCAAACAAATCAATTTCGAAATCTTTTTTAATTTCTTATTTTTACTATGTTCTTACTCTATGCAACCCTCTATCCGTAGAGCATGTACAACAGAATTATTTCTGTTATTCATATTAACAACTGTAGGAGTAGTGTTTTTACAGTGTCAACGATTCAGTAACTGTTCGTAGCTTCAAAAGGTTTAGGTTTATGTTACGTCTCACTCTAGAATTAAAACCAAAGTTTTAGATTACCAAAGAAGAGCATTGGTGTTCGTTTTTACAGGCTTTCACACACCACTTTGATATTTCCACACATGAAAAAAAGGCATCAGAAAACGAATTGCCCATTTCTCTCATTCTTAGTTTTAAGACCCCAAAGGCAAGCATGAAGTCATGCACATCCATAGCATGTGATATAATAATGTACATACATACCACCAAAATATTACAAGGCAAATATCACATTCTAGATGCATTTCGAAGGACCAGGAGAAGAGACCCAAATACAAAACAAAAAAACACTACAAAAACATATATAGATAGAGCTATAGAAGGTGTGTTGTATCCTTTCATCCGCATCTCTTCCCCACTGTCCTCTGACAAAAAAATGCTGCTCCAAATGCATCATGTTCTTCTACCATCTACCCATTTGCACTGGCGATTTCTGCAACCATAGTGGAAGGGTAACCAGCATGCTCCCACCTCAACTTGCCCACGATGCCATCGTCATCAATGGCAGGAACGTATTCCTTAAAATATTAAAAAACATTTTCACAACACAAAAAAAACTAAACAAGTACAAGTAACAACAAAAGAACATGCAACAAGACAAACCATACAGAACCAGTTTAAAACGTAGAAACAAAATCCAGAACCAGCTTTATACAGATAAAGTAGTGTACCTCCCAGTGAGAACAAGATTGTATGGTTAATTTTAATATATTATACCAATTCCAGAAGAAACCCAAAAACTTAATACATATATAGTACCCTTAGATAATTACCTCCAGCTTCTGGAACAAGTCCTTGGCGTTGGGGGCAGAAACTATAAGGTGGCGTTGGAAGGGCTTGATAAAGCCATCATCAATGGCCTTGTCGACGAAGTCCAACAGAGGGGTGTAGTATCCGTCCACGTTTAGCAAACCCACCTAACCATCAACACACATCTCATTTAAATGGAATAAACTTTAAGATGCATTATGCATGCATGGGGAGATAACTTACTGGTTTGTTATGGATTCCCAATTGAGCCCAGCTTATGACCTCCATCAGCTCCTCCATTGTCCCATAACCACCTAAAAATGCAAAAACACAACGTAATATTACGGTGGTGGTTATTAGTTAGAAGAAGTTGATATTGTTAGCAGTTAGTACCCGGCAAAGCAATGAATGCATCCGAATGGCGAGACATTTCAGCCTTCCTCTGGTGCATGCTTGAAACAGCTTTTACTTCTCCGACAGTCTCTCCAGTTAACTGCGTGCATGGAACACTAATGTCTCAACTGCTATACTTCGGAAAAGGAGAAAATGGTAGTTCAGAAGTTTCGCGTGTACGTACCTCTTTTTTCATCAGAGTCATCGGTATGATACTTGCAAGTAAGAAGAAGAAAAAGTCAATACACAACAAAACGTAGAGAAAAATCCATGCATAGTATGAAGTTCATGAAAATATGAAATGGTGTTCACCCAAGAACATGTCCTCCTCCCCTGTGAACGGCCTGGGAGATGAGACCCATGAGCCCAATGCTCCCACCTCCATACACCAAATCCACCTTCCTAGAAACCTAAAAGAAAAACATAAAAATTACAAAATGGAACCCAGGTGAAAATAATAGAGCCGAAAGCAAAGATAACTTATTACAAGTTCTTTGCCCAGCTCAGTGGCAGCATCCTGGTAGCACTCCTTCTTCCCGAAACTACTTCCACAGAAAACGCAGATGCTCTTGAATCTGGACTTAACAGACACCACTCCAACACCAACCTCACCCTCACCCTCCAACATCTCTCCACACAACTCCCCCATTGCTACAGCCTACAAGACGGATATACCAACAATAGTGGAAAGTAGACGAGTCTGGTCATCCGGTCGTAGTACAGAGTAGGTATTTATAGCCAAAATAAAAAAATAAAAAAACGAAAAAAAAAGAAACAAGTAAATGAGACATCTGATCTCCAGACTCCAATTGGATAGATAGTTTGATACCACCGCATACCTACGTAAACACCTCCATGACTACTACTGTACTTTTCAAATCACGTCCCGAAACACGCAGACATGTTAGAGTTGTGAGGGGAAATGACGACGAATTAAATGCGGGGAAAACAAAAGCAAGAAGACATTCCCAACCACATCAAATCGAATCCTCACCTCCAGCCTTCCGTTCTCTCTCTCTCTCTCCTCGGAAAGGAAACTCCTAATCATCATTTCTACTCCGCACGTGCGAGCTGTCGATCTTGCACTGTTGATACGTTCCCACTGCCTACCCCCACTCCATGTAGCTGTAGTGTCTTCTGTTCATGTACGAATTTAATCGCCAAGACAAAGAGAGGAATGACAGGTTTTGCCCACTACACCCACCCTGTATTAGTGGTGGCGGAGGTCAAGAGCTTAAATAACATCGGACTTTGAGTGTCATGTGTTCTTTTCCTGTCACGTCAATTTTTCTTCCTGTTACGTCAACCCACTCAACTTACCTAAAAACACTCATACACGGACTACCTCACTCACCCTGCACTCTCATTTCTTAATTAAATAATTTTAATTTTCAAAAATCATTTAACAAATTACATTTTATGTAATTCTATTTACAAATTACATTACAATTCTAACAAATTACGTGTGATTAAAAAGTGTGGGCGTGACTAAATAAAATTAACATACATTACTAACAAATAACAAATACATTAATCTAAAATACCTTACATTAACTAAAAATACCAAATACAAATAATTTAATCTTCACTCAAATATCAAAATAATAAAAAATATTGGACGAATGTGGGGGACACGTGCCCCCACCCGAGGGCGCCCCGGGCGTCTGCCCGGAACGCCCAACTCCCGGGCAAGCACCTGGGTGGGCGTTCCGGACGAGCGAACGAGGTCTCGCCCATAAGGGCACCCGGCGAATCGGGTGGGGGGAACGTGTTCCCCCCGTTAGTCCAGTTTTTTTTTTGGTTCTTTTTTTTAATTTTAGTTGATGTTTTCTTATAAGAGTTAATTGATAATGTATTTTATATTTTTTAGTAACGTGGGTGATACTTTTTTTATTATTGTGCATTCCATTACAAGATTTGTGTCGTAACGGGTTGAATTACAATAAGATTTTTTGCAAGTGATGAAGATTAAAAAAAATTCCATATACAACAATTTCAAGATCCAAACCAACTGTCGAGGTGGTTTAATAGTAAAAATTAAATTTTTTCAAGTTTAAGTAATCAGAAGTAGTAATTACAATTAATATTATGTAAAATGTAATTTGTTAAATGTGGTGTAAGAATTAAAATTGTTTAATTGAGAAATGGTGTAGATAAAAGAGAGTGTAAGGTATGTGGGGTAGTCTGGTCATGATTAATTACTTTTTTGAGTTGGTTTGATGAGATGACGTTGTAAAGAGAAAGTGCATGACATCCCATGGTAGCTCGGACACTGCTATTTATGCTCTAATCTGCAATTTGTTTCTGGATACGATCGTACACTACGTTGCAACTCAAGACGGGAAAGCTACGCTTATGTTCCGAATAAGGCAAAAGGGTTTATGTCCCTGTAAGTTTGATCCCGAATCTGAAGTTTTAATGTGGGCGGCCTGCGAGTGGCTTTTTTATTTATTTTTTATAATAACTACCATTATGCTATTTCATTAACAATAAAGCTGAGCTACAACTAGGGGTGAGCTTCGGTCCAGGACAGGACCAGATCGGACCGGACCGAAACCCGAATTTTCGGAAAGTCCGGACCGAATAGGTTCGGTCCGGTCCGGTCCGGGTCGGTCCAAAACTCGGATTTTCCCCTTAAATTTTCGGTCCGGTCCAGACCGAAGAACGAATTTCTAAAATTTTGTGTACCGAATACTGGACCGAAAAAATTCAGTGTGGTTCGGTTCAGACCGAAGTTTGCTCACCCCTAGCTACAACAGAGTTTGGATCAAAGAACCAGTGAAGATGGATGCATATTCAGGTACACAAATGCTAGAGACGTCGCCCGATTAATTGAGGAGGCCGGACCACCCATTGGTATCACCTCACCATAATTCAATCAAAGACGAAGAACTAATTATAACATTTATTAAAGTGGAATGTGACCTTGGATATTGGTGCGAGAGCGAGTTGAGCTCTTTCCAAATACATCAAACCAAAACAATACCCGTCAAGTCCATCGAGTCATTAAAAAATAAATTACGATTAAAAATCCTTAAGACCATGTTTAACCGCGTCATGGTTACCCTCGACGATCTGCTCCCTCTCTCCGTCACGTCAGCTCACCTCACCTACCAAAAAAAAAACTTTAACTACGCCCGGACAACCCCACCCATCCGAAACTCTCTTTCCTCCACGTCATTTCTTAATTAAACAATTTTAATTCTTACAACATTTAACCAAAAATATTTTACATAATTCTAATTCTAATTACGTTATAACTCTCCAATTGACGAAAATGATTAATATTAATAATTAGTAATTAGCATTAATATTTAATATTAAACACACAAAAATTATTAATTAAAATTACAAATGCAAAGTACACGCGTGAATATACAGTACATGCGTGAATGCCCAATACATTAATCAGAAATACCTAATACATTACCAATTACCTCTAATAACAAATCCTCTACCAAAATAAAAAAATTAATTTTTTTACCAATGGGGGGCAACACGTGCCCCCACCCGAGTGCGCGCCTTGGTGGGCGCCCCGGGCGCCCAACCTCTTAATTCTGCTCTAAGTTGTTGTAATAATGCATTCTTGTTCCGGATTTTTGCTTGAATTCACTTCCAAATATGTCTTACTGGACCTTTACACGTATACTTTTAATTGGCCTTGTACACTTTCGAATAATTACTTCGGTGCACCTTAACACTGTTAACGTATGTTAGTATGTTACAACTCTATTCGGTAATTTTATGCTTACACCCACGTACAACCACTAAATCACACCTCCCCTAAAACCCTAAGCGTTAGAAAATGATTTAAACTGATCCCAGTTCTACACGAAACCCATCATCCACTGTCGTCCTCCCCATCAATCTCCTTATCCCTCTGTCTCCCCTCCTCCCCCTCACCTTCTCCCTCTCCGCTCTCACCCTCCTCTCCCTTTCCTCCTCCACTTCAACCACCTCCTTCTCGCCTTTGCTACCCTCTCTCCGCCCCCTATGCCACCTCCTCAGTCTTGTCTCTTCGGCTTCTCTTGCCAAAGCGTCTTAGCTCCATCCGTTTAGAAGTCTCACAACCCTTTAGCTAGTGGGTTTGCAAACGGTGTTGTTCCGGTGGGTCCGAATGTTCCTGAAGCTTAGGGAGCTCGCGATTATGGAGTGTTGTAGGGGGTTGATAGTGAGGAGTTGGAGGTGGAGCAAAAGGAGGAGGATGGAGGTGAGGTTGTGGGTCTTGAGAGTCAAAATCCCCAAATCCTTTGATTACACTCCCTCCTCAAGCCATCCAAAAATTGCAGGAGTTTCTTCAAACTCCTCCAACTCCGACTCAGTTTAGACATTCTTGTGGGCAATTGGCTTCTTGATGTGTATGGAAATATTGGGTTTTTGAATGATGCGCACAAGGTGTTCGAGGAAATGCCGGTGAGGGATGTCGTGTCTTCGTGTGGTTTGCTTTGGCTTTCATTAGGTTCGTTTTCACCTTCAAGGTGTTTCAAGTGTTAGAGTTGGTTTATGGGAACAACGTGAGGCCAAACATGTTCTTGGTGTTACGGTGTAGAAGGGTTGTTCATGTTGGAGTTTGAATCCTTACTTTGAAATTCATGTATGCAGTGTGATCTTGAGTTTGAATCTGAAGATTGGAATCCATGTGTATTTCAATGCATGTATTTGTGTGATTTTGGGTTATAATGTCATTGTTGCTTGGTGATGGTTGGTTGTTAGAAGATGTTGATAATAATTTGAGTGATTTATTGAGATTTATCGTGGGATTTTTGGATACCAAGAATGAGTTATAAAAATATAAAAAAAGTATTGAAATATGTTATAAAAAAGTGAAACATTCTTAGCTTGCAAGAGTTTGAATTTGAGGGTAAGTTTACTGAACTGCTATTCGTCGCCGTAAAACTACTTAAATCGCCCGTAAGATTACCATTTTGCCCCTCTACACTTTCTACTAATATAACTCCTCATTTCACTCTTTTAACACAACTTTCTCTTCATATCACACTTTTATTCACCAAATAGGATGTCTCAGAGGCCAGGGAAAGAGCCCGCGGACACCCCGGACTACTCACATCTGGTAAATCACCTTGTTTATTTCAATTAATTTAAAAAAAAAAAATTGAGTCGGGCGACCGCGGGAGCCGCCCGACCCAACGATCGGGCGGTCGCGGGAACCGCCTCCCCCCAACGATCGGGCGGATCCCGCGGTCGCCCGACCCATGGCACAGACGTCTGCGGGAGACGTCTCCCACGTAGGGCAGGCGTCTCCGGCAGACGCCTACCACGTAGGGTAGGCGTCTCCCGCAGACGCTTGGATTTTTTTTTAATTTGTTTTTAAATTGATTATAAATTGTGATAAAATTTAAATAAATTGAATATTATGTTAATAATGAGTTAAATTAGTTTAGATAATCGTTTATTAATTATAAAATGTGTTAATTAATAAATAAATTGATTATTATGTTAGTAATTAGTTGTGTACGATTTTAGTAACGGATTATTGATTAATTGTGATAACTGAGGATATGACGGCGACCGTGGTCGACAGTGATGACTGAGGATATGACGGCGACCGTGGTCGACAGTGGATTGTGTCACTTGCCGTACAGCATGTTTTCCTGCATCGACATGCCGTTGATTTCGGCATTCGTGGAGCGGTGGCAGCCTGACACCAACACTTTCCACTTGCCGTTCGGAGAGATGACGATCATGTTGCATGACGTCTTTCAGATTCTTCACATTCCTGTTGAGGGTCCCATGGTTAGTGCGCAGGCGCCGACATCTGAGCTGAAGTTATATGTATCTGAGTTGCTGGGTGTCAGCCTGGAGGGTCTTGGGCGGGATAGCTCATTCTGGAGTGGCGGTGGTGTTAGTATCGACGCTGTGGACGAGTGTTGCAGACGGGGGCGACCACCACGGAATGAGGATACGCAGATGACTGCTTATTTCTTCTTACTGCTAGGCTGCGTATTGTTTCTCGACAAGAGCGGTTCCAGACTGAGACCACGCGACTTATTGGAGGCGAGGGACCCAGATACCATTGCTGATTACTCATGGGGGTCGGCGACGTTGGCATATCTGTATCGCCAGCTGGGCATATCCAGTCGCGCTGATTGTGGTCAGATTACGGGTTGTCTTACACTGCTGCAGGCTTGGATATATGAGTATTTTCCTGCTTTCGTAGACGGCTAGATCAGATGACTGCATCGCAGGTATATGATGTATATATCATTCACGTTTATTTAAATTTAATTTTATTATTATTAACGTATAAACGTTTAGGTGGAGTGGTTACCGTACGGTCCCGATCCTGCTGTAGCTGTGCCGAGGACTACATTTGCCGGCATTATTCGTTATAGGGATATCACAGAGCCTTATATACCTGATCGCGTGTTACGTCAGTTAGGCTACGTTCAGGTGATCCTGGTTGACATTCCGACGCCCGAGCATGCAGTACGGTCTGCGACTGCCACGATGTACGACGTCAGGCACAGCGTTTCGTCTGCGGAATCGGTTTGGAGGACATTTCCGAGACTAGGACGACTACACCAAGCCGATCTGAGTCGTAGCCGCGACCCCTCCACTTGTGCTCCAGATTATTTGCAGTGGTTCGGTAGGTGCTCACATCCACTACTCGTACGCGGTATCATTCCGAGACCGGAGAGAGCACTGGATAGGACATGTGCCGATGCGGTAAGTTTATCTAATTTTATATTTAATTGTAAAGTATATTTTGTTATTGTACGCTAATTTTTATTTTACATACAGTGGATGAGAAGGGCGATACGGTGTACGCAGCCGTTCTTGCGAGAGAGAGACGTCATGCCGAGTGAGGCGACGAGACTTGCATGTACAGATTGGGATCGCCTGATCGAGGATTGGAACAGCCAGTTGGGCATTGCAGACCATGATTCAGATGCTGAGCTGTAGTTGTCTTGCTTTTACTTTCGTTTTGTTGCACTGTTAGTACATTTGTTGGTATATGCTTATGTTTATTTGTGTACTCTTATTATTTATTTCTGACGAACATATCTTCTACATATTTCTTTGACTATCGTATTTTTTAATATTTATTTTTCACGAAAAGATTTTCAACTTATTTCTTTAGATATGAAATAATATTTAAATTTAAAATACGGTAAAAAAACAACACGATATAAGTAGAAATACACGATATATTATACATTACAAAACATTACAAATTACAATCAACGTAACCGGTTCCAATACTCCATCCTACTTTGGTACTGATCCTCCCATCCAACAACACTCTCATCTCGCATTTGATACCATAAGGTCGCTATAGGAGGTACTGGGAAATCATCAAGTAATTCCAAACGAATAAAATGAGCGTAACTCCCTAAATGAGCAATGACCAACTCTCTGACAGGCCTCGTCTTGGTAGAGGGACACTCCCAGGGTAGAACAGTAAGACACGGGAACAACGAACCATCCGTTCCCATTGCGAAATACATGACCGCACACTTGTAAAAATTCACAATAGGAAACAAGTCGGACCAAACCTCCATATAATGATCCTCGCCACAACCTCCCCCGCCCCAATTAATTCGTTGACGAGCCTCTCTCACATGGCCGAAATAGACTGTCTCATAAATAGGATGTGCACCTATCTCATTAGAAATCGCACGACGGGCGTACGACTAGTTCTCCTGACCACCATGAAAGACATCGGCAACACATCGAAATCCACAGTTGCCATCAGCACGTACGTCATTCCACCTATGCAGAAATGGCAAAATGATTCCTGGCAGTCTATCATTATATGAGAAGTTGTCCACGTCAACCCGTCCGGACACTGTAAGATAGGTAAATAACAATTCATTAAAACAACAAAATTAGGAGATAATATATTCAACCCCATTTAGATTACTAATATATATTAAATAACATAACAACAAAGATATCGACATACGAGAAGATCCTGTGCCCGTATTCAAGGACGATCGAGACGAATTAGACCGACGACCCCTGCTCCCACTACTGGCAGACCGACCACGACCCCTGCTCCCACTACTGCCAGACCGACCATGACCTCGCTCAGCATACTCGAAGGCACTCGGGTCCCGACGTGTCGACTTTCCCCTAGGTCGACCTCGTACCTTAGTATTTTCTTCGGGTTCTCCATAGTTCGATTGATCGGGGTGTAACTGTTCGTATAAAATACGAGAGGCACTACGAATTACTGCAGGATCGCTCTGCGAGATCTCATCCACTAGCTTCCGAAAATGCTCGGTGTCTTGTGCTGACTGATCAACAAACTCTGACATCTGGACGTCTTCTCCGATAACAAGTGTTTTCCAGAATGGATGAATCTGCTCTAAATAAATTCCATCACCTGACGCGAAACACTCGTACATGGTACAGGCACAAGGAATCCCATGTGTTGTCAGGAAAGCACACCCACAACGATATTCAATTTCATCACTTAAGTCCTGCATTCTCTTCAACTCCTGGGTCATTAACGACAAGCAGTGATGCGAAACTCGGCCATTTATATGCTGAAACAGAGGACCTATGTACTGTGCCAAATTTCGACGTCTCGAATCTTCAAGAAAGTTCCGAATATTCGTCAGCTGCATTTCAATAGACGAGTTCACGCGGTCGAAAAGAGTGTCGAGAGCGGCAGTCGATGTAGTGATCCACTCTTTCAGAGTCGAATGTGCACTTTCCACCCTGCAGTTCGTAGTGTTGCCGAAATGAAGAACTTTATTCGTCCAATTCAACACGATTTTTTCCTTATGCACCAACCACGTGTCTTCCACATACTTCGTCAGCACTGGCCAGGATCTGTAAGAATCCTTCAGATTACGGACTGCTCTATCATAATCCGTCTGTGAATCAGAAAGCATGACTCTCCTCCATCTTCCACGTCTAAAACTCTCTGCAAGCTGCTTCTCCTTGCCGAATACGTGGTATGCGTAGTTGTACACGTCTTTGTTGATATGCCAGGTGCATAGTAAATGAGCTGACTCAGGAAAAACCTCTGCCACTGGTCGCATCAGACCAATCTCCCGGTCCGTAATTATTGCTGTCGGGCTAACAATATCCAATAACAGATCTCGCAACCTCTCCAACACCCACCAGTAACTAGACTCGGTCTCATCCTGCAAAATCGCATATCCGACGAGGAAATTCATATTTGTTGGAGTAACCCCAACCATCTCAAACAAAGGCATCTTGTACTTGTTCGTCTTATACGTCGAATCCATACAGATCACGAATGGGTATGTACGCAACAACTGAACTGAAGTCGGATGTGCCAAAAATGCGTGAGTCAAGACATTAGTTTCTTCATCTGCCACAATCCAATGCAAATACTTATGCTGCACTGCCTCTCTGAGAAACTGCTGCGCAGGATTCCTGTCTTCAGATTTCGTCATCCTCATGTACTCTCTGAAGTTGTAAATGTGCCTTTGATTAGGATTATCGTCCGGAAATTTCTTCTTTACCGCCAACAAAATGTTACGGGGCCTTGCTTGTGCCTCTGTCATATCCCGAACAATTTGCTTTGCCCCAGCACTAAGTCCGCTGACCTGTCGGTGACCCTCTGAATAAACTGCCAATGGGTGGTTGTGCTGCCCAAACATGCTACTAGAAACAATAACCCATCCATCACGATCTCGTCGCTCCACCACTTTTACCAAAAACCGACAACCGCAACCTTTTCTTTTCGTATTCTTTCGCAGTGCAATACTCGTATCACGAGAACTCATCTCACGTCTGCGATCGCATCTGAGCTAACAATCCATCCGGTTATCTGCTTTTGGTTTGTACGATGATATAACCAAAAAAAATCCGTCTCCTATCGCAATTTGTTTCGCCCATTTACAACTTTCCTCGATTGTTGTAAATATTTCTTTACTGTCAAAAAGCTCACTGTAATCTACTCCATCACCACCGAAATCTTGCAACGGAACCTGAAAATTTTGAATTTAACAAAAAATTAAAAAAAAAACGGGCGGCTGGCTAGGCCGCCTCCACCATGGTGGAGGCGTCTGTCTAACACGCCTCCACCTATGTGGAGGCGGCCTAGCCAGACGTCCGAGTCGGAAAAAAAATTCCGCCCCCGTTACCTCGCCGGATTCTGGTGCTTCGCCGGACATTTTCGTGGTGTTTGTACTGGGAATGTGAGTAAAACTGAGTCAAACACCTTGTTTAAAGACACGGGACGAAATCGGTATTAATTGATTTGTTAGGGGCAAAAATGTCATTTTTGGGGCGATTTAAGTAGTTTTCTGGCGACGAATAGTAGTTCCCTAAGTTTAGTGTAATTTAATAAATAAGTAAATTTAAGGATGAAGATGTAATGTGATATTTTTGTTTGGGTGTGCATGCAAAATTTCTAATTATTTTAACAGAAAAGTTACTCATCTCTGATTAAAAAAAACGTGGGACCCACATATAACCATGTGTATTAGATTAATCAGTTGAGAACCAGGGGAAAATTCACCGAAAGTCATTCTTCACAAAATTACCGAATCGTTGACGTAAAAAAATTGGGAAATCCCTCTGGCCCAAGTGATTTATGTCCGGGCATTGACATAATAGCTCTTGTTATTTCCTCCCCGTCGAAACTCTAAATAAGTCTAGGAATTTGCGATCTTGGACGGGCAAAGCACTTCCCAGTCTACGATAAGCTGCGCTTCAATGTTGTTGCCCCGGTCTCTATTAAGTAATTGGAGAAAAAAATGATTTCTAATGTAAGGTCGAAGATCAGAGAAGATAGAAAGTTGATACGCTTTCCTAGCAGTGGGGAAGAAATAAGTGTTTTTTGTCTCGACAATGGATGTAAACAAGGTCTTTCTCGTAATTGTCGTCCACTATTATTATTTTTTGTGTTACAACTTTGAAGTAGAGTTTTATTTTTTTGAGAAAAGAAAACTAAAATCGTCGGAAAACTACTTAAACCGTATGTCGAATTACCATTTTATCTTTCTACCTTTTTTACTTATATAACTCTTCATTTCACTCTCCTAACAACATCATCTCTTAATATTACTCTCATATTCACCTGAAAGATTGTCTCGGAGGTCAGAAAAATAACCAACGGACGCTCAGATTACTCAAATCTCGTAAAATATTTTGTTTAGTTATTTTGTTTTAAAGAGAAAAAAATTGGGACGTGCGTCCGAGGGAGACGCCTCCTCTAAGGATGGGGTGGCTCCGGCAGACGCCTTTTTTATTTTTAATTGATTATAATTTGTGATAATTGCTAAATAAATTGATTATTAAGTTAATAATTAGTTAAATTAGTTTAGTAAATCCATTACTGATTATAAATTGTGATAATTGCTAAATAAATTGATTATTAAGTTAATAATTAGTTTAATTATTTTAGTAAATCCACTAACAAAATTTCATTTTTAAAATTGAATTAATAGTCATCGGGTTACCGTGGAGGAAAAGGGAAATCAATTCCCATACGCGTGGTACGTAGTTTAGCAGATGAGTCACGTCCTCGTCATACACGTAGACGGGGTATTTTTGCTTCAGTTAGGAGAGAGAGGTCTTTTACGTCGTCGTCAGACACCCGAGGATTCTTTCAACGACGATGATGATTCAGATGAGTTGATGAGTCACGACGAGAGTGACGATGGGGGACGGTATGACTTGGAGTCACAAGAGGAGGCGATACAGCAGTATGGTCGAGGACGGGGGCGACATTGTAGTACTTCGGCTGAGTGGGTCGTTAGGAAGGGTCGAGGAGGCCGGTTTGTGACCGGTGATTCGAGTTCGTGCACTGCGGACGCCCAAACTCAGAAGAAGAAGAAGAAAAAGAAAAAGAAGAAAAGTGATGTCGATTCTTGGATCGTGACGGATATGATGTCCAGTGGTCCTCTAGATGACAACGTCATTCCGGGTTTCGGAGGCCACATAGCCAGACGCATCTGGACAGCGAGAATCGGAAGGTTCTGAAGTGTCATAATCGGCACAGACTTTACGTTCAGTGTTGACTGATGATATGACGGCGACCGTTAGTGATACTGGATTGGGTCACTAGTCGTACAACATGTTTTCTTACCTTGACATGTCGTTGATTTCGGCTTTCGTGGAGCGGTGGTAGCCTGACATCTATATTTTCCACTTGTTGTTCGGAGAGATGACGATCATGTTGCATTACGTCTTCCAGATTCTGCACATTCATGTTGAGGGGGTCGTATGGTCAGTTGGCAGGCGCCGACGTCTGAGCTGAAGTTTTTTGTATCAGAGTTACTAGGGGGTCAGCCTCGAGGGTCTTGGGCGCGATAACTTATTTTGGAGTGGCGGTGGTGTTAGCATCGACGCTGTGGACGACTGTTACAGACGGGGGCTACCACCACGGACTGAGGATACACATATGACTGCCTACCTATTCTTACTACTAGTCTGCATCTTGTTTGTCGACAAGAGCGGTTGCAGAGTCAGACCACGCGACCTATTGGATGCGATGGAGTCAGTTACCATTGGCCAGTACTCATGGGGGTCGGTGACGTTGGCATATCTGTATCGCCAGCTGGGTATATCGAGTTGTGTTAATTGTTCTGGCATTACGGGTTGTCTTACAGTGCTGCATGCTTGGATATATGAGTATTTTCCTGCTTTCCGCCCACATCGGGAGCAGAAGATCATTGGACGTGGTCATCCTCGTTACCTTATATGGGTTGTCTTGGCCGAGGATAAGAGTGAGGGTCGACTTCCTTCTATTCGTAGACGGCTAGATCAGATGACTACATCGCAGGTATATAATGTATATATCATTCATGTTTATTTAAATTTCAACTTTATTATTATTAACGTAAAAATGTTTAGGTGGAGTGGTTGCCGTATAGTCCTGAGCCTGTTGTAGTTGTGCCGAGGACTACATTTATGGGCGTTATTCTTTATAGGGATATCACAGAGCCTTATTTACCTGATCGCGTGTTGCGTGAGTTAGGTTACGTTCAGGTGATCCCGGTTGACATCCCGACGCCCGAGCATGCAGTACGGTCTGCAATTGGGACGACGTACGACGTCAGGCATAACGTTTCGTTCGTGGAATCAGTTTGGAGGACATTTCCGAGAGTATGAGGACTTTACCTGGACGATCTGAGTCGTAGCCGCAACCCCTCCACTTGTGATGCAGATTATTTGCAGTGGTTCGGTATGTGCTCACATCCACTTATCGTACGTGGTACCATTCCGAGACCGGAGAGACCAATGGGTAGGACTTCTGCCGATGCGGTAAGTTTATCTAATTTAATTTTTAAATATAATGTATATTTTGTTTTTATTGTTAATGTACGCTAATATTTATGTTACTTACAGTAGATGAGTAGGGCGATACAGTATACGCTGCCGTTCTTGCGACAGAGAGACAGTATGCCGACTGAGGATACGAGACTTACAAGTACAGATTGGCATCACCTCATTGAGGAGTGGAACAACCAGTTGGGCATTTCGGACCACGATTCGGATGTTGAGTTCTAGTTGACTTCCTCTTAGTTTCATTTTATTATATGTTGAATTGTTACTACATTTGTTAGTATTTGCTTATACTTATCTGTGTACTATTATTATTTATTTCTTACGAATATATCTTCTTCTTATTTCTTTAGCTATCGTATTTTAATACTTATTTCTCCAATGACAAGTGTTTTCTAGAATGGATGAATCTGCTCTAAATAAATTTTATCACCTAACGCAAAACACTCGTGCATTGTACAAGCACGAGGAATGTCAGGTGATGTCAGAAAAGCACAGCTGCAATAATATTCAACTTGATTGTTTAAGTCCTGCATTCTCTTCCAACTCCTGAGTCAATAATGACAAGCAGTGATTGGAAACTCGACCATTTATATGCTGAAACAAAAGACCTATGTAGTTTGTCAAATTTCGACGTCTCGAACCTTCAAGAATGTTCCGAATATTCGTTACTACATTTCAATAGCCGAGTTCACGCGGTCAAAAAGAGTGTCCAGAGATGCAGTTGATGTAGTGATTCACTCTTTCATAGCCGAATATGCATTTTCCACCCTCCAGTTCGTAGTGTTGCCGAAATGATGGACTTTATTCGTGCAATTCAACACAAACTTTTCTTTATGCACTAACCACGTGTCCTCCACATACTCCGTGAGCACTGACCAGGACTGGAAAGAATCTTTCAGATTACGGACTGCTCTATCATAATCCTTCTGTGAATCAGAAACTGTAACTCTCCTCTACGCCTAAACATATTTACAAACTTCTTGTCATTGCCGAAAACGTGGTATGCGTAGTTATACACGTCTTTGGTTATATGTCAGGTCCAAAGTAAATGAGCAGACTTAGGAAAAACCTCAGCCACCGGTCGCATCAGACTCAACTCCCGGTCCATTATTATTGCAGTCGAACTAACAATATTCAATAACATATCTCGCAACCTCTCCAACACCCACCGGTAACTAGACTCGGTCTCATCCTTCAAAATCGCATATCCGACGAGGAAATTCATGTTTGTTAGAGTAACCTCAACCATCTCAAACAAAAACATCTTATACTTGTTTGTCTTATACGTCTAATCCATGCAGATTACGAATGTGTATGTACGCAACAATTGAACTGATGTCGGATGTGCCAAAAATGCGTGAGTGAGGACATTAGTTTCTTCATCTGCCTGACTGAGAAACTGCCGAACGGAATTTCTGTCTACAGATTCGCCCACCACATGTACTCTCTGAAGTTATAAATGTGTGTCTGATTGAGATTATCCTCTAGAAATTTCTCATTTACTGCCAACAAAATGTTACGTGATCTTATTTGTGACTCAGTCATATCACGAACAATTTGTTTGACCCATCACTAAGTCCTCTGACCTGTCGGTGACCCTCTAAATAAACTGCAAATGTGTGGTTGTGTTGTCTATGGGTGCTATTAGAAACAACAACACATCCATCACGATCCCGTCGCTCGACTACTTTTACCAAAAAACGACAATCGCAACCTTTTCTTTTAGTGTTCTTCCGTAGTGCAATACTCGTATCACGAGAACTCATTTCATGTCTGCGATCACATCTCAGGTAACAATCCATCCGGTTATCTGCTTTTGGTTTGTATGATGATATAACTAAAAAAAATTCGCCTCCTATGACAACTTGTTTCGCCCATTTACAAGCTTTCTCGATTGTTGTAAATATTTGTTTACTATCAAAAAACTCTCGATTCTTGCTACGGAACCTCAAAAAAATTAATTTAACAGAAAATTTAAAAAAAATCAAAAAAGGCGTATGTGTCAGACGCCTCCCCAATGGTGGGGGCGTCTGGCTAAGACACTTCGATCATGGTGGATGCGTCTTAGACAAACACCCGAGTTGGAAAAAAATCCACATCCGTTACCTCACCGAATTCAGGCGATTTGCTAGACATTTTCTTGGTATTCGTACTGAGAATGTGAGTAAAACTGAGTCAAAAACATTATTTAAAGACACGGGACGAAATGAGTATTAAGTGATTTGTTAAGGGCAAAACGATAATTGTTTGGACGATCTAAGTAATTTTCCGACAACAAATAATAACCTCCAAAGGAAACGAGATAATTTTAATTATTAAAGTGATAAAAAGATTACGACAATGTCAAAAGTGCACCACCGAACATATTATATTCGATATTTTTTGTTACGGTGGTATTGTTATGTCAAATGTGGGCATTGTTTGCATACCAGGGGGTTTTATTTCAACGTCATTTTTACCACCATATGGTTAGGGGGCTACTATTCGTCGCCGGAAAACTACTTAAATCGTCCCAAAAATTACTTTTTTGCCCTTAACAAATCAATTAATACTCATTTCGTCTCGTTTCTTTAAACAAGGTTTTTGACTCAGTTTTACTCACATTCCTAGTACCAACACCACGAAAATGTCCGGCGAAACACCTGAATCCGGCAAGGTAACGGAGGAGGATTTTTTTTTCGTCTCAGGCGTCTGGCTAAAACGCCTCCACGCATACGCCCATTTTTTTAATTGTTTTTAATTTTCTGTTAAATTAATTTTCAAGTTCCGTTGCAAGATTTCGGTGGTGATGGAGTAAATTACAGTGAATTTTTTGATAGTAAACAAATATTTACAACAATGGAGGAAGCTTGTAAATGGGCGAAACAAGTTGTCATAGGAGGCGGATTTTTTTTAGTTATATCATCATACAAACCAAAAACAGATAATCGGATGGATTGTTACCTGAGATGTGATCGCAGACATGAAATGAGTTCTCGTGATATGAGTATTGCACTACGGAAGAACACTAAAAGAAAATGTTGTGGCTGTCGTTTTTTGGTAAAAGTAGTCGAGCGACGGGATCGTGATTGATGAGTCGTTGTTTCTAATAGCACACATAGGTAGCACAACCACACACTTGCCGTTTATTCAGAGGGTCACTGACAGGTCAGATGACTTAGTACTGGGGCGGGGGTCGCGGACGCCCAGCCAAATTATTATTATTTTTAAAAATAAAATAAAATAAACAAGACAATTTACCAGATTTGAGTAATCTGGGGCGTCCACTGGTTCTTTTCCTGACATCCGAGACATTCTTTCTGGTGAATATAAGAGTAATATGAAGAGAGAGTGGTGTTAGGAGAGTGAAATGAAAAGTTATATAAGTAAAAATGGTAGAAAGACAAAATGGTAAGTTGTACTGACGATTTAAGTAGTTTGACGGCGATGAATAACAGTTCATTATGGCTATCCTAACTGCAACAAAAACTTGTTTGGGAGCATAAATCTGCGGTGGGGTGAATTTGCAATTTTCCCCTATTTAGTAATCATATTGTATAATTTAGACTCATTTAGCTCTACCAATACCAATTTAATATGCAAGATCAACGTAAAACCGACCAACGTTTGAACCAACATCGGTAACAGAACACCACTTGTTTAAATTTTAAACTTGTCTCTGCTCGTCCAATAACAATAACTTAATCATTTAAGTGTGTGTTTAGATGGGATTTCAGATGTGAACTTCAGGTAGGAAGTCATATAATTAGCTTTTGAATCTAGAAGTTGTTTCTTGCGGCCAAAAATCGAAGTTGTTTTGATGCCGAAATTTTTTCTGGATTTTTATCTGTCTTGTCTAACCAAATATCTTAATTGTCGTTGAATGAAGTAAAATGTTTTACTCAAAATTTTATAATCATGTATAAACTGTTTGGACTAATTATCTTTTACAAAGGCAAAATAAAGAAAAATATTAGTAATAAAAAAATTGAAGTACTGTACTAGTTTTTTAATAAAATCAGGTGCAAGTTTTAACAAGAGTGAAGTACTGTAGCGGCTGTTTAGACGTGAAGGAACCCGAAATCATTCAAAGGCAATCTAAGTAACGAGTATCTTCACGTCACATTCATCATCCGAATCACAAGACATCCACTGATTACATTTCTTTTCCCAAATGGCTAACTTGTTATATACAAACATACGTACGAAAAAACAAGTGAGGAACAACAAGTGTTTGCATTTTGGATGGACGGGTCATGTGTACGATCATTAAATGCGCGTGGCTCCACGTCTCTCTTGTAATGTACGGAACATATTTGTCTTGTATACGTGGCATCACATCAGACCCAGGAGGAATAATGTTTGCCTGTCGTAATAGGGCCACCTATGTGTCAATCCTACCCGTCCATCAAGAACACGAGTCATCCGATGGTTGGGGGCCTTCTTTAATTGACAAGGATTCCCAATGATACCATCTCTTTATGGAGTGGTCTTCGATTTTTTCATTCCAAGAAACAGACGACGAGGAATTAATAGAGTTTTGAGTGGTCTACTGTGCAGCTTTCAACCGATCCCAAGAGCATCACTAACGGGTCACTAACGAGGAATTAATAGAGTTTTGACCGGTCACCCGGAGATGACAGGCCCTTAACGGGGAGATGACCCGGTCATCAACGCTTGGGTATACGACCTAGGTGTTGAAACGTCCGGGTTGACGATTTGGTCGTCTGGGTTGTTGATTTTTTTAATATTTTTTGTTTTGTTTTGAATTTTTTTTTAATTTTTGTTTGAGTATTTTTTAATTTTTTTTTGAAATACGTTTATAATTGTTATGATTTTTTAGAATTTTTTATTTACAAAATGAATTCCGAAATGATGTTGAGAAGAGATAAGTTGTAGTGAGTTCTGGTTAAGATATGAATAGTAAATAGAAGAAAGTATGTTTGAAAAAGAGGAAACTAATGTAGAAGATAGAGAAAACTGATTTAGAAGAGAGAAAGCACACATGACCAAGTTGTCTGGATCATGGTTAGTGATAACCTAAAGAGATCGTGGAGGTTGAAAACGAATGTTCGTTTTTGTTTCAGGCAATGGGAAATTAAAGATTTAGAGTTCTTTTCCGCTCATTGAATGAATAGTATTCACAACACTCATGTTTCTATCTTATTATTAGTATTGATAAGTGTTTAAACTATAAATTACTTTGACAAATTATTTATGATCCTCAAGTGTAATGCATCGGGTTGTAGCCTTGTAGGAGTGGAATCACACTCTTAACTCTTGGGATTGAACCTTAATAAGTAAAACACACACATCGTGTACTAGTATTGTGTCACTCTAGTTTGAAATCAACTTTTCTAAGTAAAAAGAAGAAGAAGAGTAGAACGTGGATAAATCTGGATTATAAAACAAGAAATATAAATAACTTTAGGAGATTTATTATTAATTTTGTAACTCTCGCTCTCGCACACTGATTGACATCATTTTATGCTTATATTTGTATCTTATATCCATTATCTTTCACCTAAACAATGTTATGTTACGAGTTTTATGTTTAGTTTTCAGGAATAAATAGGTTTGAAGAGATGAAGCATAAAAGAACCCAAAAGCTGGGAAAAATGACTGAATTGTGAGATCTGGGGACCAAGATGCAAGGGAGAAGGACCTGAACGCAAGACAGAATGACCTAAGAGCAAAACAGAGAACTTCACACCATCATGGGGAGTATTTTGACAATTCTATTCGGGTCGGAGCTCCAATAAACGAAGTAGATGCATCCAAGACCACCAAATACACCAAGCAAAGCCAAAAACAAGATTCAACTGGATCCGGACTTTTTAGACCGCCAATTGGCGGTCTGGATCAGCCCAGATCTGCTAAGATTTCTCCTGGACTTGTATTAATGTTTGTTTATCGTATTTTTGGTATTGGTTTAGTCCTACATTGGGGATTGTCCCGGATTAGCTTTTTCTCTAGCTATAAATAGAACTTTTCACCTTCCATTGTAATCACTCCATATTTTAAGTGATTATTCTTCCTACTAGAAGTGAGGCCTTGAAGCACACACTAAAGTAGGAGGATGCTACTTGAAATGTGAGTCATTTTATCAATAAAGTTTTGTGTTTCTTTTATTTGTTTTGTGCTTCTTTTATTGTTTGTGCATGTTTTAGTTTAATTGTCTTTTATTAAATCTAGCTTAGTTAAAATGTCTTCTTATCTTAGTGTAATAATTAGTATAATGTGTAGTGAGTAGTTTCATCCCCTTTGGGGGGTGGAGTAGATGTTCATACATGCATTAGAGAATGGAATGAATGCTTTATTTACAATGTGTTGATAAAACATGAATGTATGCTTTCTTGTTTATGATAGAATTTATAACTTGATGAGTTTTGCCAAAATGATTAAACACCTCTAATGCTTGTTTAGGTTCTGAAATAAACAACTTGCATATGTAAATGTTAATCAACTAGGATGGTGAATGGATTTATAAGTTTTGTCACAACATTTAGACACTCACTAGTGCAGAATAGGCTTTACTCGTCGCCCAATAGACGTCGGCCTTTATAACCACCGACGTCTAGTGGGGAGAGGACAGAATGGACGTCGGTCTTCATTGAGGCCGACGTCTATGTAGTACTATAGACGTCGGGTTTGGGAATACCAGGTTTAACCGACGTCTATAGCGTTTGAATACCTTGTGATTCCGACGTCTATAGGGTATAGACGTCTCCCGATAGACGTCAGATGTAATGTAAGACCGATGTCTATACTCCATCCATATAGACGTCTAGGTATAGATGTCGGTGTTATATAACATCCGACGTCTATATGTCTTAAAGAAATCGGGCAGACGCGTTTTCTTTCATTCATTTCAGACGAAACCCCCCAAACCCTAGCCGTCCCGCGACCGAACTCTCCTCCGCGACCGACCTCCGACCGATCCGCACCGTCTCCGGCACCGCATCGAGCTCCCAAGCTCTCCTCCACTTCTCCGACCCTCTTCTCCTTCTTCCTCTGTCTTCCTCCGTCTCTCTCCACATGTAAGTTTTAAGTTCGTTTTTGGTTGTTTTAAGTTCGTCTTCCTCCGTCTTTCTCCACATATTCTTTCTAAGTTAGCCTTCATCTCGTGTCGTTTACAGTCGTCACCGCACCACCTCTGCGACGTCTTCGGGAACCACAAAGACCTCCTCCGGCATCACAACTTTTCCCTCCTCTGGTTCGTGCTCAATTTTAGATCCTTAATTTAGGATTAGTTTAGACCAAGAATCCAACGCCAACATGCATGTATGTTGGTTACTTGTTGAGATTTAATTGAAATAATATGTAATATTCCGTGGAAAAACAAACTTGAAAACCTACAGAAAGCCCTGAGTTTAAATTCACCTTAAGATTGAAAATGAACTTTTTTTGCAACGAAACTGACACCGGTAGGTTAGTATATCTAGTGTGTTATCCAACTAATGCAGCACTATTCTTCTCATGGCCGAACCTACGTTGAATATGTTAAAAGACCTACCCTAGTAACCCTACCTTTATACATGTATTCTACATTCAATCATGCCTCAACATAATTTTTTAATTTGGGAGTTTGATAAGTTTATTGGTGAATGGAGTGTGATCATTGTGTGAATGTTTAATTCATTTGATTTGACTCATTCATTGGATTGATTTGGTTTGGATTGAGTTGGGTTGGTTGGATGATTTAACCAAACTTTGTTTTCATTGGATTGATTCTGTTTGGATTATGTTAAGAATTTGGTTTGGATTGAGTAGAGAAATACATGATGTGAATGTGAGTAGATAACTAGATATACATTTTTCTTGTTAATTTCAGGATTTGAAGAATTTTACATATCAAATTTTAAGTGGAGGTTCTGTCAAAATTTCAATAAAATTTTATTCCCAATTATTATTAATAACATGATAGTTTGTGTTTAAAATGTTTTTCTGTCAATTCAAGTAATTATTTTTAATACTTGCTTTTAATATTTTAAATGTTTATTGCCTTAATTTTTTGAATTTTTAATATTATGATAATAACTCATTGCCCCCTTTAAACAACTTGGCCTTTAATAACCCAAATGACTATAGTTGTCCGTGAACAAAATAAAGTACCTTAAACCGTCTCTTGCACTTGTACTTATCGGACCACATACATTAGAATGTATTATATCCAATTAGTTATTCGTTTTCGTTCCTTTCTTCTTGAAAGGTTTGCTTAGTCATTTATTTGACCAATCCGATAGTACTACAAGATTGTATCATTTACGTGAGTTATCTTAGTTTCTCTTTTGTTATTGTTTGTTTGAGTTTGTTTATTATTTATTTCAAGCAAATAGAAATCATTCTATATGAATGTATTTGCATAGAAAATTTCATTGTTCGATATAAACAAGCAAGAATTAAAATATTTATTAAAATTTATCCATATCTAAAACTTGATACAGAAATGTTCTTGCTAATCGAAGACATATAACAAACATTCTTCAAAGCATAAATTTAAATCACTAACTATTGAAGCTCCATAGAATCTTGTACAATCGCAGCGATGGTTGTACTATTTCCAATCTTCAATATCATCTAGTTCTCCACGAGTTCCTTCTTATCCTTTAATAGCTGCACATCAAATTTATGTGAGCACAAGATCCGGTAACCGTTACCAAATCAAGGATAGAGGTGATTAAATTTATCTCAATAAAAAACATACCTACGACGTTTCTCGGGCGCCTACGTTCAATCATCCCATTTTCAAGGTCTTCCTAGTACTTGGGGCAATTAGGTCGGATGTGTCCCTTTTCACCGCAGTGAAAGCACTCCGTGTTGGGAGTTGGAGATTTGTAAGATTTCTCCCTTGAGGTACTCTCATGAGCACCTCCTACTCCATTGCTCTTGATTGACATATCTTTGGTAAATTTGTTTTTACCTTTGCTGATCTTTTTGCTCCTCTCATGGACGGCTAGGACTTGCTTGTCCCTACCCTTGCCCATGCCAACTTCAGCAGTTTTGAGAGCGTTGTGAAGCTCCTCAAGACTCACCCCTTTTTCACGCACGTGATAGTGCATCACAAAGTCATTAAAGGACGGGGCTAGAGAGCCAAGAATCATATCTTCAGCAATGTCCTCGGGCATTGGTGAAGAGAGTTTTGCCAACTTCTCAAGGTATCCTTGCATCGTGAGAAAATGCATAGATACCGATGTTCCCTCCGCCATATGACACCTTGTGAGTGCGATGGTGGTCTTATAGCGCTCCTTTCGGGCACTATCCATGAACATCTTAGATAGAGCCTCCATGGTCTTCTTGGGTTTTGAATCCAACTATTTCGCTTGGAGCGAGTCACCCAAGGATGCTAGCATAAGACCGTGAACCTGGTTCTCTTGGTCTTCCCACTTGGCCTTAGCCTCTTTCTCTTCATCGGTTAATCTCTCATTCCACTTTGGGATTGGACCTTCCAAAATGTGAGATAGTTTCTCAAACTTTAACACGATGTTGAGTTTGAGTTGCCAACTAATGAAGTTTGAGCCATCATTTGCTAAAGGGTGTTTTTCTATCATGGATCGTACGATAGGTTGGATGTTCGACATTTTTCTACAAAATAAATCATTCAGGTTTTAATGCCAATTTTATGTTTTAATACACATGCATACATATATCAAATATATAAATGTAAATGTTGCAAATAAAAATTTTGCCCATAAATGCAACAATCCAAGATCCCATCAATTGTAATATAGACTAGCTAAGGGCTATCGAATACATTACAATATCAAGGTAAGAAAACATTTTCTAATCACAACATTTTTGAATTTTAGCAATATTAGCATCTTCAAACTCTTGTGATTCTTGTCGTTTTAATTATGAGGGAATACGACCTATCCTCGTAAGAAAAACTTTTTCCCAAAACCGAGCGAGGGCTCTAGGTAATGTTAAGAAAACTTATTTTCATTTGATACGAGATACGTTTATCTATTGTATTCACAACTAAACATACTTGGGGTTCACTAGGGTGAAACACACCTCATATATTTAATTGTGGCACAACAACAGACAACCTTTATATCTCCCACTATTCCCAAAGATAGAGGGAGCTATCTCCCGCTAAGGGCGAGCAGAGTATCCCTCGATCAATGACTGCTAGTGGATGAAATAAGAAGGAAAACTATTCTTAATTTTTGTTGGACAATTTTAACATGTGATTTAGAATTTTAGGTTATCATGCATATTAATATTCATACACATCCTAACATTCACCACATTCATCACATGCATAGCAGAAATTAAAAAACAGAAATTAAACATTCACACAATCCATATCGCGTGAGTTTATATGTTCCCTTTGATCCTTGATCTTTGATCCCTGATCCTCGATCCTCGATCAATGCTCTATTCGGCGACTTCCTCTTGCACCGGAGATGTAGATTTTACAGAAAAATAAACATGCTCCTCACATTCGATAAAAACAAACTAGTGCAACTCCTATGTAAAATCCTCTCACATGCAAATGCAATTCTAAAGATAGAAAATAGAGAATATGGCTTTTACATACATAAGCCCATGTATAATAATAATGATATACATTCATAGCTTCTGATTTTGGAACATATAAACTCACAATCCTGCAAAGCAACTCAAGCATCCATGCACGCAATTGCTATAAACTACAGAATCTAATTTATCAATCATCCAGAATTCTCAACAATTCTTTGAAAAATATTTTGAAATCCATTAAAAACATTTTTCATTCATCCATAGTTCAAAACTATTTTTGAACCGCTGTCCATCCAATTTCCAATGGAAAGATGAACTGCAGTTTTTCGGTTTTGTTGATTCTCTTACAAAATAATTGTTTTTAAATAAAACGAAATTATTGTAAGTTGGACTAATGTCTTAATCTTAATTCCAATAATCACATGGCATGTTTTAAAACTCTTAAAACATTCAAACGAATTATTATGGAGAATTATATCAACAAAACATCCTTACACCGAAAAACCGGTAAAACTGAATTGTTTAAATCCTAGATGACAAACTAAATTCGTTTACAGCCATAAATCATAAGAAAATTGAACCCTATGCTCTGATACCACTGTAGGATTTCAATGTTTAATTATACATATATATTTTCGAAATTTTTATGTATAATAAGGATCAATTACAATTTTCTTTGATTTATTTCATGCATGCATCGGTTTGTTTTAACATCTAGTTTCAAAACTCTATTAAAACAAACAAGGGCTCCGAAATTCATACCTAGAAGTTCTCTAAAACTTTTTGAAGATTCGGAGACGTTGGGGATGCTCCTCGCTGCGCCAGATGCCTCCGAGTATTCACCAAACTCTAAACAAGATCGGAGAGAGTGAAGCTAGTCTCTCAATCTCCGATAGGGTTTAGAATCCAATTACTAACCCCTCTTTAATTCCCTTGAGAAGATGATCTCTTAAGAACTAAACTAAACTTAAGAATTTGTGGAATTTTCCTGGAGAATTAAGGAGAGAGATTTTGCATGAAAAGCAATATTAATTAAGATGTAGGAAGGCAATGAGATAACCTCTATTTATAGGTTCTCTCCAAATTACCTATTCATGTGCACCCTCTTGCCCATGATTTCATGCAAAATTCCATCTAACCATTCATTATTTATTAATAAATAATATTAGCCACGAATTAAATCAATTATGGACCAATTCCATGCATGATCTAATTAATTCTTAAATTAATTCTGCATAAACCGTCTAGACCGGTCGACCGTTTTTGGAGGTTCGGTCGACCGCTCGAACCAGTTTCGGTCGACCGTTCAATAGCTCGGTCGACCGTTCGTAACAGGAACTATTCCATCGCGATGTTCGGTCGACCGACCGATCACTTTCGGTCGACCGTTCGAACAGATGAAAATTCCCTGTTATCGGTCGAGACATGTCCGGTCGACCGTGCCCTACCGGTCGACCGTTTACTGCTAACCGGTCAACCGTTTGAGCACTGTTTTGCAGACTTGTCAAATTTCGGTTTAACCCCTACAAAATTTGACATTTCGAGATTAGTAGTAAATCCACAACTTATGTAACATATTATCCTACGTAATGATCAATCATTACACCCCATAATATTTACATCACATATGAATTTAATTTAGATTCTAATTATGTTATTAATCACAACATAATTTTGATTTTGCTTGTTCACCCCATGTGTCATATTTTCTACATGAAACCCGACACATCTTATGAACTCAAAATCCCCATTTCTTGTTTCCCAGTTTTGTGGTGTGACCTATGGGAGGATCTAAACTAAGTTGGCAGTGATATTAAAGGCTTAATATCACAATCTATAAGCGGTATCTAGCTACACATTATAGTTCCCAATTAGTTAGATGTCTTAATTCCACTCGAACCAAAACCCGATCCATTTAGTGATGGCGTGCACCACTTGTGTCCGTCCCTTGCCTCATGATATTAAGAATACACACAAAGTAGTATTGTGTCATCTTTGTCTTAGTATTCATTTCTTGATCTCTTTAAGCTAGTTATAAATATGTGACTTAACTCAAATCACATTGTGCACATTATAACTTTGCTTTATCAAGAGGCCCACTAATATCATCACTCAATTAAGAGGGGCAATGATACTCTTTTGACTAACTATCTTCTCCAACGAAAGTTATACTTAACCAACCAATGCCTTTACACTACACTGATCGATAGTTCAAGACACTGATCTAATTAAGTATTCCTTAAGTGATTAGATATAAGTCTCATATCAAATGACCAAAGACACAGTAAAAAATTAATGACACAGAAACACATTTCTATAATATTTTACTTATTAGGTCTATTCAGTATACAAAAGTAATATTTTCCTCTTTTGCATACCCGTGTTGTCACTCACTTGTAGAGCTACAATGATCTATGACCAACACGACAATCTTAACTCGGTAATTAATGTTCCATGTTAATTACCATGATTGTGAATATCTTTTGTTTTATGTAAACCAATATCTTTTAGAGCTCTACGGTTAAGGACCAAGAGCCTCTTCCTTAACACTTCTAAAGGATGAATAACATAAACAAGGAACAAAATGATTTCTCATTCAATTCATAATAATTGACATTTAAAAGTAAAACTTTTAGAACACATTCCCTTCACAAATTTGGTGCAGGTGTATGTACACGAATACGATGACTAAAAACAATTTCGTCGGATGCTTTTTTTGTGTGTCCAGGTTTAGGAATAGACGACAGTTGTTGTTATTAGCCGACGTCTATTCCTCTGAAGAAAGGAATAGACGTCGGGTTTATGTGGAATCTAACGTATATCCCTAAAGAATGGACGTCGCATGTTAGTTCACCGACGTCTATCCCTAAAGAATATACGTCGTCTGTTATATCACCGACGTTTATCCCTAAAGCATAGACGTCGGGTGTTGTATAGACCGACGTCTATGAGTTAACGAATAAACGTCGGCTTCCACGTATAGCCGACGTCTATGTATAGACGACGCACACATAGATGTCGGATCGGGGAGTGCTTATATCTGACGTTTATAGCCTCGTATAAGCGACGTATATTCTTTGTAGTAGTGACTTCCTATGCATGATAACACCACCTCTATTTGTGCTTAAAGAATGTGTTCAACACCCACCTCTTTGCATGTGTGCACTCACTTCACCCCTTAGGGGTTTTCCATTTCTGAATTCCAGCACTTTTCTTTTGTTCTTAGTTAAGTTTTAGTTAATCGTTTGTTGTTTTCTTTCGCATTTCGTATTTCGTAGTGTAGTGTAGCATAAAGTAGCATAAACAACTCTCTTCTTTATATTTTTGCCACTTGATTTCGTGCAAACGAGAGACTGCTTACCTCCCTGAGGACGACCCGTATTTGTCACCGCTTCAACGTGGTCGTGCACTTGCGGTTTAAATTAAAACGTTCGACACAGACTAACCGTCGTCGTGATTCTATTAGATTGTACTTTTCACAAATAGATATCGGAGAGTGGTGACTGTCGTAGTACGACGTAATGATTGTGGAGAGCCAATTTTGGCGAAGTAACACATAAGGTCATCTCTAACCATTGCTTAGACGACCTGATCATGAGATTTCTCTCTCTTCAAAATTAACTTTCTCTATCTTCCACATCAGTTTTCTCTTTACTCAACTCACTTTCTTCTATTTCCTACACTATTCACCTCTTAACTACAACCCAACACAACATATCTCTCTCCTCCACATCATTTCGGGTTCCATCTTAGTAAAAATTTAAAAAAAATTAAAAAAAATCTAAAAAATCAAATCAATTATAAAACGTATTTTCAAAAAAAAAATAAAAAAAAACTCAAAAAAAATTCAAAACATAAAAAAACAGATATTAAAAAAATAATGGACGACCGAGTCGATGACTCGGTCGTCCACGACCTTTATTTTACGAGGTTAATTTTTTTTGGTGAGGTCCTCAAGTCGTGGATGACCTTGATTTTAACCCTGTAAGGGGTGCTCTAAAGGTTAGGTCTGTTGGGGTAGCCTGCGGGAAGATCGTACTTGTATACCTTTAGGATATGACGTGGTTATTGATTTTGATAAGATATTCGTATATTCATTTTCAGCTTTGCTAATACATCTCATACGTACAAGGATACTAAAATACCAATCAAACATTCAAATGATAAAATGAAACGTGCACTAAGAATCCACTTCCTTTTCCTTTGTAAACGACATTAATGTTGATGCACGTAGGTTATTATGTCGGATATTAAGACAGTTATTTTTAAAATGAGAAGTTCTCGAATCTCGAGAAATTATAAACCCAATGGTGCATTAAATAGTTCATGCTGCCATAGGCTGATACGCCGTTCTTTTGGCTAGGAAGAGCAAAACCCGGGTTGACTCGGTCAACCGGACCGGATCGGACCGTTCGGTCCGGAAAATTTCGAAAAAATCCGTTCTGGTCCGGGTTTCTGTCCGGTAAAATTTAAAATTTTCGGTCCGGTCCGGTACGGACCGGTCCAATTTTTTTTTTAATGTAAAAAAATTCGGTTTTTGTCCGCGGACATCCGGTCCGGTCCGGTCTTCGGTCCGCGGACATCCGGTCCGGTCCGCGGACATCCGGTCCGGTCCCGTCTTCGGTCCGTACCCCGGATAAAAATCCGGTCCGGTCCGGACCGAATGCACAGCCCTACTTTTGGCAAGATAGTTTGCGCTGACCAAATTATTTGCGATGCACTTGGGAAAAGATCTATTTTTTCATAAGACGGATGCTTAGAAACAACTTATATCTTATTTATCGGGAGTGATCAACCTAGATTGAAATTAAATTTTTTGGATTCACATTAGGATCCGGTGGAAAGTTTGGTAGAATGTGAATTGCCTTTTTAAGATAAAAAGTCTAATTGAGCAACCAATCCCAGTGAACTTAATTATCATATTTGATTACAGTTGTTTGAATCAACTTCCACCCATAACTATACCACACCCATAAAACCTCATTAATCACACCAAATAAGATTGCAGGCACCAAATCTTTTCCTTATTCAAGATGTTAGGATCTAAGCATGATGATGGAGCATCAATGACAAGCAAAGCATCAATCAATGCTGCGACAAAGTGAAGTCCACCTCACTGTTGTTTCATTTTAAGCAGATTTGTTTGACCTATGATCATATACCTTCAATATGAAACTTTCCCAGCTTGAGAGGTCCAAGTCCTTGGGAAAGTGTTAATGAATTGAAGGATCAAGGTTGCGTGCACAACTCTGTTTCTTGGAGCGGAAAAGATCCTAAATCGCTCCCATTGGTGTGACCACATGTTGGACTTAATTGAGTTCTAACTTCTAAGTAGACGACAAATCTGTGAGTCCATTTTAATATTTAAGTTGCATGACGTACGGTGGGGTAGTTTTATTGACTCATTGATGTCTTTGGTTTCGGTTTCTTTACCATTTTTTCTCGACAAACACCGGTAAGAGCACCCTCAACGGGTGCTTTTTGCCCGGGCGCCCGGGCAGCCCTCTCTTAATGGGAGGACGCACCCAGGGTAGGGCGCCCTGGGCGCCCGGGCGGGCGGGCACGTGGCCCCTCCCCATTCGTCCAGTTTTTTTTTTTTTTTTAAAAATAAAGTTTATTTTTATAATTAGGATAATGTATTAATTAGGTAAATAGAATTTAATTAATTAGGTATTACAAAATAAATGAAATTTTTTTTATGATTAATTAACAATTTTATGATTTACTTAGATATAAAAAAAATTAAAAAAATCATAAATAAATTAAGAAATACAAAATATACACTTCGGAAACAAAATACAATACAAGTACAGAATACGAAATACTGTAGGTCCTTGAACAAATCGTCTTGTCTTTAGTGAGTCACGCGCGTACTGTAATTCCTCGATGTTTGAGAAGTTCAAGCCTCGATCCAATCGTCTTGTCTTTAGTGAGTCACGCGCGTACTGTAGGTCCTCGATGTTTGAGAAGTTCAACCCTCGATCTAATCGTCTCGTCTTTAGTGAGTCACGCACGTACTGTAGGTCCTCGATGTTTGAGAAGTTCAACCCTCGATCCAATCGTCTCGTCTTTAGTGAGTCACGCGCGTACTGTAGGTCCTCGATGTTTGAGAAGTTCAAGCCTCGATCCAATCGTCTCGTCTTTAGTGAGTCACGCGCGTACTCTAAGTCCTCGATGCTTGAGAAGTCCAAGTCTCGATCCAATCGTCTCGTCTTTTGTGAGGAACGCGCGTACTGTAGGTTACTTCTCACAACTATAAATGCACTTCTCCTGGTTGGTTCTCTCTCATTCATCTACGAACAATGTCTTCACCCGATAAGTCTTCCAGTTGGAAGTCTTCATCATCTTCAACATCCAATGACGAAGTTTACGACCAAGTGTTGAACTCCTTAACGGAGTATGTCTCCCAAGTGGTGTACCAACGTCGTAAGAGGCGTAGAATGCAAACTTCGAACCCAGATAGAGATAGGGAGCTTGGTTACAACCGTTGGATTGCGGATTATTTTTCTAACGACCATGTTTATCCTGACAACATTTTCAGGAGAAGATTTAGGATGCGAAAGCATGTATTTCTTCGCATTGTGAGTGTCATTAAGGCGTCTGATGTCTTCTTCCAACGTAATCCAGACGCCACCGGTAGGATGAGCATCTCTGGCCTGCAGAAATGTACCGCGGCGATTCGTATGCTAGCGTACGGTGTTGCGGCTAATGAGGTGGACGAATACTTGAGGCTAAGCGAATCCACGACAAGAAACGCACTTGAGAAATTCTGCGATGGTGTAATTAACAACTTCGGCGGTGAGTACCTCCGAAGACCTAATGCAAATGACCTAGCACGACTACTTCACGTTGGTGAGCAGCGTGGGTTCCCAGGCATGATGGGAAGTATCGATTGCATGCACTGGGTGTGGAAAAATTGTCCGGTTGCTTGGAGGGGCCAATATCAAGGGCGTAGTGGCAATGCCACTCTTGTCCTCGAGACAGTGGCGTCGGCTGACTTGTGGATATGGCACTCGTTTTTTGGCACACCGGGTTCATGCAATGACTTAAATGTCCTGCAACGATCTCCGGTTTTTGACGACGTAATGGAAGGACGAGCTCCACCTGTGAATTTTGAGGTAAACGGTTCTCGATATAATATGAGATATTATCTTACTGATGGTATTTATCCAAAATGTGCAGCATTCATTCCGTCCATCGTTCATCCACAAACACCGAAGGACAGGTTATTTGCTGAACGACAGGAAGCAGCACGTAAAGATGTAGAACGTGCATTTGGAGTCTTGCAAGCGCGATTCACGATAGTGAAGAAGCCATCTCTTGCATGGAGTAAGATTGTACTTAACAAAATAATGACAGCTTGCATTGTAATGCATAATATGATAGTGAAGGATGTGTAGGATTTCATGTTTAATTATACATATATATTTTTCGGATTTTTATGTATAATAAGGATCAATTTTCAATTTTCTAGAATTTATTGCATGCATCGGTTTGTTTTAACAAACTAGTTTCAGAAACTCTATTAAAACAAACATAAAGGAGCTCCGAAATTCATACCTAGAAGTTCTCTAAAACTTCTCGAAGATTCGGAGACGGTTGGGATGCTCCTCGCTGCGCCGGATGCCTCCGAGTATTCACCAAACTCTAAACAAGATCGGAGAGAGGGAAGCTAGTCTCTCAATCTCCGATAGGGTTTAGAATCCAATTACTAACCCCTCTTTAATTCCCTTGAGAAGATGATCTCTTAAGAACTAAACTAAACTTAAGAATTTATGGAATTTTCGTGGAGAATTAAGGAGAGAGATTTTGCATGAAAAGCAATATTAATTAAGATGTAGGAAGGCAATGAGATAACCTCTATTTATAGGTTCTCTCCAAATTACCTATTCATGTGCAACCTCTTGCCCATGATTTCATGCAAAATTCCATCTAACCATCCATTATTTATTAATAAATAATATTAACCACGAATTAAATCAATTATGGACCAATTCAATGCATGATCTAATTAATTCTTAAATTAATTCTGCAGAAAACCGTCTGGACCGGTCGCCCGTTACTGTTCATCGGTCGACCGGTACTGTTCATCATGGACCGGGTACTGTTCATCGGTCGACCGGTTACTGTTCATCGGTCGACCGGTTACTGTTCATCGGTTGACCAGTACTATTCATCGGTTGACTTTTGCACAGTACTGCAGACTTGTCAAATTTTGGTTTAACCCCTACAAAATTTGACATTTCGGGATTAGTAGTAAATTCACAACTTATGTAACATATTATCCTATGTAATGTCAACTCATTACACCCCATAATATTACATCACATATGAATTTAATTTAGATTCTAATTATGTTATTAATCACAACATAATCTTGATTTTGCTTGTTCACCCCATGTGTCATATTTTCTACATGAAACCCGACACATCCTTATGAACTCAAAATCCCCATTTCTTGTTTCCCAGTTTTGTGGTGTGACCTATGGGAGGATCTAGACTAAGTTGACAGTCATATTAAGAGCTCAATATCACAAGCTATAAGCGGTATCTAGCTACACATTATAGCTCCCAATTAGTTAGATGTCTTAATTCCACTCGAACCAAAACCCGATCCATTTAGTGATGGAGTGCACCACTTGTGTCCGTCCCTTGCCTCATGATATTAAGAATACACACAAAGTAGTATTGTGTCATCTTTGTCTTAGTATTCATTTCTTGATCTCTTTAAGCTAGTTATAAATATGTGACTTAACTCAAATCACATTGTGCACATTATAACTTTGCTTTATCAAGAGGCCCACTAATATCATCACTCAATTAAGAGGGGCAATGATACTCTTTTGACTAACTATCTTCTCCAACGAAAGTTATACTTAACCAACCAATGCCTTTACACTACACTGATCGATAGTTCAAGACAATGATCTAATTAAGTATTCCTTAAGTGATTAGATATAAGTCTCATATCAAAGGACCTAAAGACACAGTAAAATATTAATGACACAGAAACACATTTCAGTATACAGAAGTAATATTTTCCTCTTTTGCATACCCGTGTCGTCACTCACTTGTAGAGCTACAATGATCTATGACCAACACGACAATCTTAACTCGGTAATTAATGTCCCATGTTAATTACCATGATTGCGAATATCTTTTGTTTTATGTAAACCAATATCTTTTAGAGCTCTACGGTTAAGGACCAAGAGCCTCTTCCTTAACACTTCTAAAAGACGAATAACATAAACAAGGAACAAAATGATTTCTCATTCAATTCATAATAATTGGCATTTAAAAGTAAAACTTTTAGAACACATTCCCTTCAGGATGAACGTGATTCCTTCGGTAATTTTGGAGATTGGAACGAATTTGTTCAGGATCAACCTGGAAATTCCGTGAACGACGCGGTTCGGTATTTCACTGACCGTGTATTGGATATTACTAGGTACTTGAGAAGGAGAGATCAAGTTCGTGATCGCACCACACATTTGAACCTTTAAGCCGATTTGGTCGACAATATATGGCAACGCTTTGGAGGAAATGCGTCTTGATGTATTTGAAGTTTAGTATTTAAGTTTAGTATTTAAGCATGTATTTTTAGTTTTAGTTTCTCAATTTCCGGTTAATGTACTATATAATGTAGTTTTCTAAATTTTTATAATATTTTTGTATTTATTAATTAAATTTTAATTAAAAACGAATGAATTTGTTGATATTAAATAATTACGATAATGATTATTAATATATTTTGTTGATTGTTGAAAGAGTTTTGGAGAGAAGAATAAAAATAATGACGTGACAACAAATACTGTAGCGTGACTGAGTGGATTGGGTAATGGTTAAGAATTTTGTAGGGGGGTTAGTTTGTGCTGACGTGGCAGAGAGAGAAGCTGACGTGGCTGAGAGAGAAAGCAGGGCGCCCGGGAACTGCCTGGGCGCCGTTAATGATGCTCTAATAAGACCGACCCCGAAACTTGCACAACCCTAGGTACAAGAGATAGTTTCGTCAGCATTTGTCTAATTGTCAACTCTGGTAACTTCGATTCGAATTCAAATTGAGCTCAACTTGAAAGAGCGACTCCGAGATAACTTGGAAATCAAATATCTTAATGAAAAATAAAAAAATATTTCGACTTGTTCGATAAACGAATAAGCTCAATCTCGAAAACGCTGACTCGACTATAAGTCTCGACTTGAGTTTTTTATTGTTGAATTTATGTATATAATTTTCATATAATTGTTAAAACTCGAAATTTTAGCTCGACTCCACTCGTTTACGCTCCTAATTTTTGGGTTAAACCAAATAGTTCCTGTACAAGTAGTTCAACCAATTAACCCATCAATTCAAACCAATTTATGCACTTGAATTTTTAAAATATATAACATTCATTAACATAAATTTCACGAAATCAATTTACTTAGCGGTAAACAATCTAAAAACATCAAATTCCATTAACAGATAACGTAAATAAATGGCAGCGAAAATTCAAAACCGTAGGTATGTATTGTAGAACCAAAGTTGTTAGGTCATCACTAACCATGACCTGGAAGACTTGGTCATCAGCTCTTTTTTTTTTCAAAATCAGTTTTTTCTTCTTCCACGTCAGCTTTCTCTTTCCTCAACCCACTTTCTTCTATTTCCTACACTATTCACCTCTCTTTCCTCAACCCATTTTCTTCTATTTCCTACACTATTCACATCTTAACCACAACCCACAACAACTTATCTCTCTCCTCCATATCATTTCGAGGTACATCTTGGTAAAAATTTAAAAACATTCTAAAAAATCAAAACAATTATAAAACGTATTTTCAAAAAAAAAATTAAAAAAAACTCAAACAAAAAATTCAAAAAATCAAAACAAAAACAAAAAATCAGATATTAATAAAATAATGGACAATCGGGTCGACGACCCAGTCATCCACCACCCGGTGGGGAGATGACCTGATCATCCCAGGTCGGTTGTCCAACGACCTGGGATGACCTTGGATTTTAATCCCGTAAGGGATGGTCTTAAGATACAAGATCATGGTTAAGGGGAATTATCATTCAGAATCGAGTTAAGAAGAACGAAGAAGTCTGAATTTTGAGTATGCTTAACTTGAAACCCATTATAAAGCCCATTAGGCCCAAGAGCATTAGGCAATTAGCTTTAGCTTTAGCTTGGAGAGTAGATTAGCTGGCGTGGGGTCCACAGATAAGAGTAGGTTGTTAGAGCACCCTTAACGGGTGCTCTTGCCTGGGCGCCCTCCCGGGCGCCTGGCGGCCCTCCCTTAATGGGAGGGTGCACCCTGGGCAGGGTGCCCAGGGCGCATTCTCGGGCGGCGAGGGTGCACCCTGGGCAGGGCGCCCAGGGTGCATTTCTGGGCGGCCTGCCGCTTGGGAATGCGCCCTGGGCACCCTGGTGGGGGGCCACGTGGTCCCCTCCCATTGGTGGAAATTTATTTTTTTTGTTTTTTTGTGTTTTTGTTTTAAAAAATGTTTTAAAAATAATTTAAAATTGTTTTTTCAAATTTTATTTTATGAAAATAAGTTTTTTATTTGTTTATATTTTCTGGAATTGTTTGATAATTTTCGTGTTTTGCCTAGAATTGATCCCGAAATGACGTGTAGGGGAGAGAATGTAGGGTACTTGAGGTATTTTTGGGTGTGGTTAAGAAAAATTTAGGGGGTTGGTTTGAGCTGACGTGTCAGAAAGAGAAGCTGACGTGACGGAGAGAGAAACCAGGGCGCCCGGGAACTGCCCGGGCGCTGTTAACGATGCTCTTATAGCCGTTGAGATTTATTCTCATGCGTTTTTCATTTCTTCTCTTGATGATTCTGTTGGAATCTTATCGTTTTGTAACAAACTCTCTTTTGCAACTCGGTCGCTATATATTAATGGATCATCTCCGGTCTCAGTTTGATGAGATTTGTGAGACTTATTTACATCTCTCTTCAAATCAAATTATCTTTTTATACGATCCTCAAATGAAGTATCAGAGTTGCAAGATTCTTTTGTTTTACACTTATAATCAAGAAATATAATCGTAGCTATAAATGTGAGATAATCCTCATCAGTTGCTTATCTCTCTTTCAACAAAGAGTTAGGGTTTCGTCTCCATCCTTTCTATTCTTGTGTTCTCCACCACCATCTCATTCTTGTGCGTTCGGGTTTTGAATCCGTTCTCAAGTCTCTATTTACGAATGGACACCAGACCTAGTATGAAGTGTCGTGCATGTTGTATTTGGTAAATCAATCCTTCATTGGTTGATTCATTACAGTTACAGGAGTGTCCCTCACATATATATAGGCATGTTCGGTTGCTATTCGGGTTCTAACCCGAATAACCCGATAATAGTGACATGCAGACGATTTACGTTCGAACCTGCAAATAATCATGATCACGGGCCGAGAATTTGAGATGGACAACTGCATTTCAATGTTAGATGTTTTACACATGGGCTAATGAATAATGAATAATGGTCCAATCCAGAGAAAAGACCTTTACAACTATTCCATGTATTATTTTTTTTGGTGATTGGGGGAAACTTACTGGACAACTATCCTTTAGACAGCCGAGCTATAAACTCCGAGACTTTATTATCCCCTGACCAATATTGGTATTACTCACCGGGAAAGGGACTACATATACCTACAGAATTCGAACAGTGACCTCCCATTTTTTGTGAGACCTTACCAGCCGAGCCACAAGTGGGGGCATGAATTTTACTTTTCCTTTCTATTGTTTTGTTGCCATTTGTTCTTATGAATAGTTGAAAGTTGACATTTTCGCACAATGAATCTAAGAGGAAAAAACTCCGGTGAAATAGAACAATTTTAGTAAACGGGAAATGAGGGCAAATTTCATCTTGAAAATTAGGTTAATATCTTCTAATGCGGAAGGCAAGATTCACGCGAGGACTGTCAGATCGCAGGACTAGGACCTGGTCTTCATCAGAAAGAATCCAAATAAAAGATATGATTATGTATTTCCACTTTAAGCTATTAACAACCTCCACCACTATATGAATTGAAGAATGAAGACCATTTCAACATTTTGACCCTATATTCATAAGACTCATATCTACTTTAGATCTGTAAATTACAAGGAATTTCTCCTATTAACAATCAATTGTAGTTCTACAATTGTAATATTTTGGGCTCATCAACTAACGATTTGCTACATTTTTTTGTTTTTGTTTTATTTCCGCACACATATCATTATGTTATATCAACTACAAAAATACATTTACGTACTTGACTTCTTGTTGCAAAATAAGTACAGTGAATAAAAAAATTACTTTTTCTCTCAATCTTATAATCTTTCTGGCCTTTCTACTATTGCCATTTTCAACTACAATAAAGTTTTATTATATGATGGAGATTGCAAGAAACTGAATGAACTTATATACTTATCCAATCATTTTACAGTTAGGCACACGTACTAATTTCATATGTAACTTCATTAAATAAGAGATGCCTCACCAAGATCATGTTAGTCTTTTATTTGCTTCATGATTAATGCACAACAAAATCCTAATTGCACATTATAGGATTTTGAACAAATGATTTCCACAATGATATTAAAAAGAAGACAAGAACACATACCTTGTTCAATGATTCTATTCAACGAAGATAAATCTCCAATTGCTATGAATTGATTTCTCCCTCTCAACCCTCACACATTTTTTCTTGATAGAAGTTTTGATGGGGAAAACTAACTTGTGTCTTTGGAAGAGGGAGTATCAATCCTTTTATAGAAGTAGAGGGAGTAATCATCCATCATGGTGTAACTACCCACTTACCATAAATCTCTCTAAATTAATTAATTGATTATTAATTTCGTAATATTATTAATTTAATAAAGTTGACACTTAATACATGGGTTACAAGAAATATCTAACATTCTCCCACTTAGCCCATGTAACATAATTCAACTTCAAGTATTTAATAACAAAACATAATGCGCAAAATTTAAGCTAAAATCTTCCTTATATCAATTAAAACATTAGTCACTACTAAGTATGAAAACCTATAAGGATCATGGCGGTTGTACATCATAGATTCTGACACATTCCCTTCCATGTATCACAATATAGATTTCATATTTAGTATGATCATTAATAAGAGATATCATAATGGTCTAACGATAATGTCTTTATAAAAGACATTTCCTGTTTAATCACATAAATCATTGATGTACATGTACTATAATAATGAAACATGAAAATATAATTTCAGAAACAATCCATAAGCGAATTCAAGAGGTCAACAACATAACATACATACTACATTAATATGCATCATCAATAATTGTTTTCAATAATGCTCATCCGTTCGACATGTTCCCTAAATGTCTTTGGTGGCAAACCTTTAGTCAACGGATCCACAACCATTAAATTGGTGCTTATATGTTCAATTGGCACCCTTTGTTTCTGAACTTCTTCTTTAACGGCATAGTATTTCAATTCCATGTGTTTAGCATCTTTCGAATACTTGTCGTTCTTAGAAAAGAAGATTGCTGCGGCATTATCACAATAAATTTTCAGCGGCTTGACAATAGAGTCGACAATTCCAAGTCCTGAAATATAATTCCGCAACCATAAACCATGAACTGTAGCCTCAAAGCATGCTATAAACTCAGTCTCCATAGTGGACGCAACAATGACAGACTGCTTCACACTCTTCCAAGATATTGCCCCTTCAGCTAAAAGAAACAAATATCCAAATGTAGATTTTCTAGTATCTACACATCCTGCAAAGTCTGAATCTGAATACCCAATCACCTCGAGGTGATCAGACCGCCTATAAGTGAGCATGTGATCCTTCGTTCCTTGCAAGTATCTTAATACTTTTTTTGCAGCTCTCCAATGATCTATTCCAGGATTGCTTTGATATCTACCCAGCATACCGACATCAAAACTGATGTCTGGTCGAGTACAAGTCTGAGCATACATCAAACTTCCAACAATGGATGCATAAAGAATTTCTCCATTTGTTTATGTTCCAATTCATTCTTTCGACATTGCTTAAGATTAAATTTATCCCCTTTCTGAATTGGAACAACACATGCTGAACAACTTTCCATCTTAAATCTCTCTAAAACTTTGTTAATATATGCTTTCTGAGACAACGCTAACAATCACAGAATATTTCTATTCCCATCACATAGGATGCCTCACCCATATCTTTCATTTCAAAGTTATTAGAGAGAAATTTCTTGGTTTCATGTAATAAACCAAGATCATTAGTAGCTAGCAAGAGATCATCAACATACAAAATCAGAAATATAAATTTACTCTCACTGACCTTCAGATATATACATCGATCAACAACGTTTTCATTAAATCCAAAGGAAGTAATTGTATCATTAAACTTGAGATACCATTGACGACAAGCTTGCTTAAGTCCGTATATTGATTTCTTAAGTTTACACACCATGTGTTCCTTTCCTTCAATTAAAAAACCCTCAGGTTGTTCCATGTATACTTCTTCATCTAAATTTTCATTGAGAAAGACAGTTTTCACATCCATTTGATGTAACTCTAAATCATAATGAGCTACTAATGCCATAATAATTTTAAGAGAGTCCTTTTTAGATACAGGAGAAAACGTCTCTTTGTAGTCAATACCACTTTTCTGAGTGAAACCTTTGGCAACAAGTCTAGCATTGTGTCTTTCGATATTGTCATTAGAATCGAGTTTAGTCTTAAAGACCCACTTACACCCAACTCTCTTAGAACCTTTAGGCAATTCTACAAGATCCCAAACTTTATTGTGATCCATTGATTTCAATTCTTCTTTCATGGCATCCAACCACTTAATAGAATTAGTACTTTCCATGGCTTGTGAAAATGAAACTGGATCTTAATTAATTCCAATGTCAAGTTCTGACTCTTGAAAATAAACCACATAATCATCAGAAATAGCAGGTTTCTTTGGTCTTTCAGACCTTCTTAATGCCACTTCATGTGGTTCATTTACAAAAGTTTGATTATTGACGACTTCATTGTGAGGTGTTTGGTCATTCATTTGTTGTTCTTGTACATTGTCGAATTGCTCTACAATTGTAGGAACAACAACATTAGAAGAAGTAATGGGTAAAGAAACTTGCACCCTTACTTCTTGAATTTCCACTTTACGTGGTTCTTTACTCCCACTAATCTCGCCATTTTCAATGAATTTAACATTTCCAGTTTCAACAATTCTCGTACTATGGTTAGGACAATAAAATCTAAAGTCTTTAGATTTTCTGGATAACCAATGAAGAAACCACTGGTGGTTCTTGAATCTAGTTTCTATTCTCTTACTTGGTCGCTCATCTCCGTCAGAATCCTTATTTTCTCGAGCTTCCAAATTAAGTTTTGATTTGCCCTCGAACGGTTTCTTGGTTCTTGGTTTTATTGTTGGATTCAGGAGTAGAGGTTGAGTATGATAAGCGGGGAACTGTACGTAGTTCCTTAATTAGCATTTAAATAAGTAGTTAGTTCAGTTGCACTCGCATCTTAATCTTCTGATTAGTTTTCGTTCTCTCTTCATCATTAGTAGTTGAAATTAACAATAAGTAGTTGAGGTTTAGTTGAAATACTAAAAATAAAATATATGTATTATCATATTTTAGTTTTACTTTTAGTTTTTTTTAAAAATCAATTATTCAATTGTGGATTATAGAAATATCAATGCTAGATTTATTTCTAATTATTCCATATAGAACGTAAAACAATTACAAGTCATTGTACAACAAACATAATTAACCATGCATATGAACTCGTTTGCTTCTTGTATTTAATTAACCACTGGTCGTTCTTGAATCCAGTTTCTTTTCATGTGGATTATAAATTCTTACTTCCGCCGGGCAACCCCAAACATGCAGGTGCCTTAAACTAGGTTTCCTTCCCGTCTACAGTTCAAAAGGAGTCTTTGGAACTGCCTTACTAGGAATCATGTTTAACAAATACATAGCGGTTTTTAAGGCATGCATCCACGATGATAAAGGCAATGACCAATTATTTAACATACTTCTAACCATATCCATTAAAGTACGATTGCGCCTTTCTGCAACACCATTTTGTTGTGGTGTGCATGACATTGTGTATTGAGCACAAATACCACGTCCTTCAAGAAATTTAGCAAATGGACCAGGACATTGTCCACTTTCATCATACTTTCCATAATATTCACCACCTCAGTCAGATCTAATTATTTTCACCTTTTGTTTAGTTGTCTTTCAACCTCATTAACAAACACCTCTAAAGTATTTGCCGCTTGAGATTTTTAATGCAACAAGTAGACATAACCATAACGTGAAAAATCATCAATAAAGGTGATAAAATATTTTTCCCCACTAAATGATGGAACATCAAAAGGTCCACATATATTGGCGTGTACAATTTCAAGGAGTTGTGTGCTTCTTGTGGCTGATTTCTTAATTGTGTTTTGTGAATTTTCCTTTAATACAATCCACACATACATTAAGATCAGTAAAATCCAAATTAGGAAGGATTTCATTCTTTACTAATCTTTGCATTTTTTCCTTGGATACATGACCCAATCGTTTATGTCACAAGTAAGCTGAACTTTCATCTACTAAACCACGTTTCATACCAACACTATGATGCAAGGTCAATAAGGTTTCAACAAACAAATTATTAATATTTAACTTGTATAAACCATCACAACGGACACCAGAACCAACAAGAAGATTTTGCTTAAACAAACTGAAACTTCCATTCCCAAACTTAGAACAATAACCAGCTATATCAAGTTTAGACAAAGAAACTAAATTACGAGAAAGAGATGGAACATAAAGAGTCTGATAAAGATCTAAATGGTGTCATGTATCTAAAAGTAAACGGTAAGTCCCAATCCCTTCAACTGGTGCTTTGACACGGTTCCCCATAAAGACAAAGTTCTCATTTGGGTTTGTGCTTTGGATCGTAACGAATCCCTGCATCGTATTAGAAACATGAGTGGTACAACCAGAATCAATCCACCAAGTATTATAAGGAACTTCTGCCAAATATGATTCGAAACATACAAAAACATTATGTTTACCTTTACTTTCGAACCATGCCTTACGTTTATGGCAGTCTTTCTGATAGTGTCCAGGTTTGTGGCAGAAATGACACTTATCACCCTTTTGTTCCTTCTTGTGGATTTGAGCAGATGACTCGTGGATCTTTAACGGTCCTTTATTGCCCTTTCCATACTTCTTTCCTGGTTTCCTTTTAACTCCTGAATGACCTACGAGATTGATAGAGTGGATTCCTTGTTTCTTAAGCCTTGCCTCTTCTGGAATAAGCATACTTTGAAGTTCAGTCACATTCCATTTATCCTTCATTGTGTTATAATTTATTTGGAATGGACCGTACTCCTGAGGCAAAGAATTTATGATAAACTGTACAAGGAAACTATCATCCACTTTCATTCCCATGGTTCTTAATCTTGTTGTTATGTTTGACATTTCTGTCACATGTTGATGCATAGTACGCGAACCATCGAACTTCATGGTGGTTAATATACTCATTAATGTACCAACACGCGACTTATCAGCAGATTCAGATTGAGCAGTATCTTTCACATACTTCATAAATTCCTTAGCATCACTAGTTTCAGGAATATTAGTCTTAATGTTATTTGCCACTGTCATTCGCATAAGCATTAAACTCAGTCTATTTGATCTTTCCCAACTCTTATGAAAAAAAAATTCTTCATTATTGCTTGTCTCGGTAAGAGCAACGGGCTTATCAGTCATGAGTGCTAAGTCAAGATCAAGAACACCTAAATAAAACTTGACTTCTTCACTCCATTCATTATAATTAAGCTCATTAAAGTTTGTAATAGACGAAGCTTGCGAATGAAGTGAAACATTAACATATGCTGCAAAAATAAATAAATGCTCCTACATTAATGCTTTGAGACATAACTTAATCACGTAATTCAGACTTATATAGATATAAAAATATTAAATTAAATATATATTGAAAATCTCCTTTGGGTGATATAACAATGAACCATAATTGATGCTTAATTAAATTTTACATAATTGGAAATTAAATATGCTTCAATAAGACATGTTTGTTATCTTTGGATATACTAAACACATCCAAATCGACATATCAATTAACCACAATAATGTTCATGATTACAAATAGGTTGATCCACCTTTGGGTGACCTTAAATATTTTGTAATCTATGAACTTAAATTATTCATGATAAATCATTAAGTCATTTCATTATAGCATCACGTAATCATTAATAATAGAATCTAACTTAATTTGACATCTACGGGAAACATTCTAAATCAGTCACTTTGGCGACTAACAACTTATACATAATATAGATTCCGAACTTGAATAAACACGATATTAAAGTTCGTAACTATACAATGTGTTTATACTTATAAACTCACATCATGAATCATAAAATCAAATATATACACATTCAAAACCGTTAAACCAATGCATTTTCAATTATTTTATTATTATTATTATTTATTTACCATGTCAGCCTTTAGTTTTAAACAAACTACCAATAATGATAAAATATGAACCGTAACATCATAAAAAATATCAGTTGCCCAAATTAACTTGGTCTTGTAATAGTTAATAATAACGAATCCTACTGTATTCGTTACTTTGTCATGTTCTTGAAACATGTCCAGAAAAGAAAAGAACACATAATCAAATGTAATGTGCCTTTGATCTCAACAGAGTTAATCATTTTCTGGTAAAAGACATCAACTATACATTGCAAACATGTGTCTTACAAAATCAGCGGTACACACATGATCAAAAGTGCGTGATATATAATAATAATAATATTCGTAAATTCAGCGGAAGCCATAAACAATCTTGTTAATACGATGATTGGGAAATCATAAGTTCTTAAACCATGCTCTTGATACCAAATGTTAGTCTTTTATTTGCTTCATGATTAATGCACAACAAAACCATAATTGCACATTATAGGATCTTGAACAAATGATTTCCACAATGATATTAAAGAGAAGACAAGAACACATACCTTGTTCCATGATTCTATTCAACGAAGAGAAATCTCCAATTGCTATGAATTGATTTCTCCCTCTCAACCCTCACACACTTTTTCTTGATAGAAGTTTTGATGGGGAAAACTAACTTGTGTCTTTGGAAGTGGGAGAATCAATCCTTTTATAGAAGTAGAAGGAGTAACCACCTATCATGGTGTAACTACTCACTTATCATAAATCTCTCTTAATTAATTAATTAATTATTAATTTCGTAATATTATTAATTTAATAAAGTTGACACTTAATACATGGGTTACAAGAAATATCTAACAGATCACAACTATAATCGCAATATAATATGTTTTGTTAAACGTGTATCAAATGGAAGTAGAATTCAGAATTTCTTATCCTTACCAGTGGGTAGAAAAATTTGAATAAAAATGTAAACACATGTATCCACCTGCAACATTAGCTAGTGGTAATGTTTAGCAATTGGTAATGACACCACTGTAAATCTTCCTTGAAATTAAGAATATGTATGTAAGGGTCTATTTGGAAATCACATTTGGTAAAAGGTAATCCATTTCAAATCACTTTTCGGTTTAAAATTAATTTTTAGAAATTACACAAGATGAAAATGAAACCAAAATCAACACACTTAGAAACTTAAAATTTTGAACTTCCAAAAAATCATGGATTTAAATTGCTGGGATTCAAAAGGTACCAAGTTATCCGATGATATTCAAAATAATTTTGGCAATTTGTTGTCCAAAATCCAAATGTTGTTTGACGAAAAAGTTCACAAACAACCATTTTTTCGTTGTTGTTGTTGGACGACTCGACGACTGCAATGGTCCGCACCTTCACAGAGTCCAGATTCTTCTGGTCTTTCTACGATGTCTGTGCGCTCCAAATGGACTAAACTAGTCGTCGATCACCGTGTGGGTCCCATTTGAACCAGTACATGTATATATATATATAAAAGATCTCATTCCGCAACTAAATTCGCAGACTCATCACCACTTCACCCTTGAACTCCACTTCTAGTGTACGTAGAAAAATCTTCCATGGAAACAAAGAGTGAATTGGTGCAACTTCCGGGGTTCCGGTTCCATCCGACGGAAGAAGACCTCTTGAACTTCTACCTCAGAAACGCCGTCCACCGTAACAAACCTGACGTCGACATCATCACCGTCCTCAATCTCTATCTTTACGACCCTTGGGATCTTCCTGGTAAGTTTTTACGTAAGTATTCCCACTCAATATTAATTGGTTGTAAATTGTAATGAAAAATAATCGTTCGTCTATTTTTTTTAATAAGTAACTAGGAAATCGGAATTCATCTAAATTATATATACACACACATACATATAGGGTTTTGAATTCGATTTATTTTCATTTTAACCTTGTTTAGAATAAAGCTTAAGTATTACAAATATATTGTAGAATGAATTCATTTAAATGTATTTCTATTCTTTTTTCCGTGCATCATCACTTCCCCATAGGGGCATAAGAGACACAATGTAACGCGCGAACCGCAAATAACAAAATTAAATTCCAACTTTAGAAAAAGCAAGACTATCGTCGGTTGACAACCATCTTATCTTATAATTGTGCTACAGCAATGGCGAAGATGGGGGAAAGAGAGTGGTACTTCTACGTCCCCCGCAACCACAAACAAGGCAATAGCTGCCGCCCGAACCGGACGACGAACCGAGGATTCTGGAAGGCGACCGGGTCGGACCGGCAAATTAGAAGCACGTCCGATCCAAAACGCCTCCTCGGGCTCAAAAAAACTCTAGTGTTCTACGAGGGTCGAGCCCCGCAAGGGACCAGAACGGACTGGGTCATGAACGAGTACCGGTTGACGTCCGCAACCAAAGAGGACGTGGTTCTCTGCAAGGTCTACCGAAAGGCGACGTCCAAGAAGGCGTTGGAGAAACGAGCGGCAGAGATGGATGAGAAGAAGAGGGTGCAGTTGGAGGTGGTGGTGCCGGAGAGAAGCTTGAATTGGTTGGCTTGGGATGGTCAGCAGCTTAGGAGTCCTTGGATGGAGTATTGGTCTCCCTATGCTGACTTGTTTTGCTTTTGAAGTGCAAAGTGCCACCACTCGGTGGGCTTCAGCCTGGGATTTGACATCGGTCTGGCTATTTCAAGACCACAGATCTTCTAATTAAGTTCAAGTTTTATTTGCCTTGTTTGTAACGGTATTGTTCCCCCATGTGTTTGGTACGTACTTTGTACACGAAGTTTGTATTTTTGAAGTTGCAACCAGTAATTGTCTACATAGGATTTGTTTTTTTTATTGACGATTTTTGGATTGTCGCACCAATTTGGCGCAACCAACAAGACGACCGAGACCATATGATAATCATGCACAATACTAAATACAATTCAAGAAGAAACGTCGGTTTCAGGGAAAGATCACAAATAACTCCTCCCAACTTGTATTTCACAGGTCACATGAATACATGATGCTAGCCTCTTTGGGGCGACATTTTGCCACGTCAAAATCCTATTAATAATTCCTTGAATATAGACACTAAGAACTCATGGTAATTAGTCAGTTGCCTCAACTGCAGAGTGGGTCGATTAACCGCTCTGCTGCATCTTCTAATCTGCAATTCTCACAGCAGTCCAGTTTACCATTCATTGCTTCAGGAATTTTTTATGTACCAACGGGAGCTAGTTTAATTGGAAAATCTTGTCTTTAAATAGTAATATCTGATGAGATTTAAAATGTTGTGTTATGGTAGATAAAATAAACAGCAAAAAAAAACCGTGTTGGTTTATTGTTTCCTTCAGTTTATTCTAAAGAAGTAGCTGCTAATTAAATGAAATTTAAAAACAAAACAGGAAACCCCATGCAGTCACTGCACGAGGATTGCATGAATCTAAATCAAGCTATGTTCAGATGTTGCTCGGGCAAAGAGTCATTGGTGCAAAAACCAATTGTACTAGTATGTGGCTTGGACAAAACACGTTCATGTACAACGAATGGCATCCATAAACAAACCAAATGAGTTCATGTAAAGAAATGGTATAAATTACATTTATGATGTGTAGTACTAATCACAGTTGCTCAATCGGTAGAAACAAGGTAAACCACAATAGCAGAGATATAACTCACTTTTTTCTTAGCAACCTTTTCCACTAGCCTTCTGTTTCTTTTCCTCCAGTGCTGCTGCTTCATTCAACATGTCTGCACCATCCTTGTGCATGTCAAGCTTGGCTAAAGCAACAGCCTGCATGTAGAACGCTGTTGGCCAATCTGAGTAAACACACTGTGCTTGCATAGCATCACGAAGAGCCGCATCAGCTTGGTCGCACATGAGATGACATAGGCTTCGTCTCGCATAGACTGTAGGTGATACCATTGTTCCAAAGTCTAGGAACTACATAAGAACAAAAGCATATTATAAGCTACATATTCATATTAGGATGAACTGTGGAGAGCTGTAAGGCAAGATATTACCTGGGAGTAACAGTCGATGGCTGTCCTGAACTCCTTGTCTCGGAATGCAAAGTCGCCTCTTTTCCGGGCTTCCAGCATATCCCTCATCTGCTGAGTCCATTCTTGGAAAGAAAGCTAAATCCAAGGAACAACAAAGTTTTGAATGTCAATCCACTGTAATGTGTTTTACAAGGGGAACATCGAACGTGAATCAGCAGTACCTCATTAGTTCCCTCGTCATCTCTGTAGTGTGTCCCTACTAATATTTGATGTATAGCTGTGAGATCCATTCTCGAACAAGCTTCACCCATGGGTGAGAGTGACCGCTGAGGAGTTGGAGGGGCTTCCTCGACCTTTGGTATACCAAGCATCACGTGTGACGGAACCTTCACAAGGAAAGTGAATTATTCCCTATTTTTGTTAAAAGCCAATTAGCAATAGGGCAATAAATAAGCAAATGATGAATTTTTTTAGCTCAATCTCTTGTTTAGTATTGTCATAGTGCACAGTTATAGATTGATGTGAATATCTGATCCCAAATGAACCGCTAATCAAGATGCGATAGGCCTCAAGATTATAATCACCATCTTCCATGGAAGTCAATATGACACTACATTTGGTTGATGTGGTGTCTTATTATTCTAAAAATAGGGGGAAATCAATACAAGTGCCACTATGTGAGACAATTTCCATGGCCATACAAGACGAAAAAGATAAACCTAGTGCAAATAAACTGAATTTTTTTAGAGGAATGAACCGCAGTGTGCCTCAAGAGTTCCAACAAATTATGACAGCCATTTACGTTGATGGTTATACAACACCCCTCAACAAAGGGCAGGCCTGAAATATTTCACCTGGGATTTTCTTACACATTTCGGAGATGCAAAATATTTCAACATGAAAATCATCAGAAGGTTGTGCTTCCATGTCAACAGATAACACCTACTTGTAATCTTATAAACTTGATTATTTATATTATACCATATAAAAGATTAAACAATGATAAAAATTTGATTATTTATATAGAAAAAAAAACACACCTCAGTTTTGCTCTGCAATGAAGCTAGTGTTTCAACAAGACTTTTCACATCAGGCCTTTCCCTTGGTTCATATTGCAGACATCTTGAAGCGAGGCCAACGAGTGTCGTTGCCTCTTCAGTTGAAAACTTCCCCTCCAGATGGGAATCCATTAGGAGAAGGATGCTTTTACCCCTTATCATGTCAAGAGCCTGTAGCGAGTTGGTTAGCTATGACATTTATATAGTTTTATGGATGAATCTAAATATTAAATTAAGATTTCAACTTGGATGAACACCGATTTTTCCGAGGCATGGAACTACTGATTTTTTTCGGATTGATTTTATGTAAAGAGACCTATAGGAAATTTACAATTCACTAAATGAGTAAAAAAACTGGAGGTAATAAAATTTCATCAAATGCTCATGATAGTTGATTGCTCATTCACATTCACAAGAATAAAATTAACATTTAAAAATATATATGCAAACTAAAGAAACAAGCTTGTACTCCACAGAAACCGACTTAATGTAAATCTTATAGACTCCTACTCAAAATACACAGAAGCCATTTCACTTTAGTGGCATCACCCATCAATAGAACGAGACGAGCAGACCATGAAGAAAGAAGTATCAAAATGAGGAAGTGGTATGTCCTTGTTTGTCACAACGTTAACAAAAAAAGGTTTACTATGCAGAGTAGTTGTATTTATGAAGTCAAATGCGACGGACTTAACATGTATTTCACATGTATGTCAATTACCAAAATAGGAGATGGAAAAAAAAATATTAATTACAATTGTCTCCATGAACTATACTATGATTTCACTTTGCACTCCTAAATTTTCGTTTTGTAACACTTAATCCCATTGAACTTTAAAAATCATTATTTAAACACTCATTTACTGTTTTTTTTAATTTTTTTCGGTGTATCCCTAATAAACTCATAATCCAAACTTTATGTCAAAATCCGAATCGAATCAGAAGTCAAATATGGTTCGTTTTGGGTTAAATTGGTACTGAATTCGACCCAAATTCATACTATATTTGACATCGGATTTGATCCCAACTTTAACGTAAAGTTAGTAGTAATAGTGTATTAGGGATACAATGCAAAAAATTCAAAAAAAAAATAGTTGAGCGTTTAAAATATTGATCTTTATAGTTAAGAGAGACAAAATGATACAAAACGAAAATTTAAAGGAAAGAACTGTCACATTTTAATGTTCAGGGATGCAAAATTAAATAAATGTATAATTCAAGTGGACAAATTGTAATTAATCCTAAGAAAATGAGTAAATTTTAGTAGATATTGCAATTTCATCTAAAGAGAAAGAAAAACAAGAATCAGAACTTAAATACACACGTGGCTTGGAGGTATGTGCTTGCCACTAAGAAGATCCAAGAGTACAGTGCCAAAGCTGAATATTACACTCTCTGGGGTAACCCTTCCTACAGTAGAGAAAGAGAAATAACATCGAATCATTAATTTACATACATTGCAAATCAAATTACAAAAATCAATTGTTCCTAAACTAAAGTTGGCTTAAATCCTATTACCACTTTCTTGCAGAATACATCACAAACGAAGTCTTCAAAAATAAAGTAGATTATTGTGTTTGGGACCATCTCTCCCTTGACGAAGATTTAGAACCACAAACACAATTTGAAATATATACTTTTTATTTATTGTTAAAAAGAAAATTATATTAACCAAAAATATTTACAAGAACAGGAGAAACTCCACATAAATATGTGTGCATAGTCTGTCCCAAGCCAAGATAAAAGAGGAGGGTATACGCAGCCCACCCCCGACTACTTTGGGATCAAAGGATTTATTGTTGTTCTTGTAAACAGTGAAAGTGGAAGATGTCAATCGGATATGGAAAAGGTAAGAGAAACTCAAAAAGAAGGGGAAAAAAGCAAACATGCTCCAAGATCCAAAGATTAAGCATCACTAATATTGCATACAAACACCAAATCGTCCAGACACTTCACCTTCTCCATGTGTCTTGCGCAAGACCTAAGCATCACTAATATTGCATAAAAGCACCAAACCGTCCCGACACTTCACCCTCTCCATGTGTCTTGCACTAGAGGGGCATGCTACCTTGCACCAAAGAACTAATGGACATACCAAAATACACGAAACTCCCAGACCAACTTCAAATGATTCAGTCATAACGGTGCAAAATATCATAGTCTGGCTTGGAGATCATTCCAAGACAGACGCAAGATTTAGACATGGTTTCCAGTAGCAATATATGGTCAGATTAATTGTATTCTACAAATTATTCAACTGTTCAGAAATTTTGGTAGGATGACCCTTCAAGCTTACCACAATTAAAGTGATTTTTATGAAACTGATAAGCGCATACAAAAGATGGGGAAAATTATAATAAAAAATTTCAACGTAAAAAGGTGCTGTTACTGTTTATCACTAAGATGGATCTTCAATATATACCAAAATGATCAGTATGAATAAACCATTGATATGTAAATGTCATGACACTAACTGCAAGCACAGTTCTGGAGATCATGATGAAATGTATATTCAGAAACCCTTATTCCTCAGAGGTAGTGAAGAGCATACCATTTCTTAAGTACTCAGGAGGTGTGTAAGCAAGATTTGTGCTGTAGCTTTTCCCATCCCTACTATTCTTCATCAAACCAAAGCAAGATAGCCGTGGATCACCCTCCTGTAAACAGGTCTTATTGACGTTCATATAACAAAATTAAAACTTTGAAATGTCAGGAAGCAAAACCAGAGTGTGCCTATAATTCCTGTGGGCTTGACTAACAATGAAGACGCTGCATAACCAAATAGGTCTAGGATATGATGCCATCATGAAGATGTCTCCCATAATGTTCCAACCAAAATGTAATTGATATCACACTGTGGGTTGATATGTAGTTTTCTAGTAACAAGAAACAAAGACAACATCTATAAATGCTAAGACATGTGAAAGAAGACCACAAGGCACAACAGTAACAGTTCAGCTATTGAATGACTGCTTTATTGCAGTCTCACAGAGAAGGTTTAGAGTATGGAACAATTTCATTATGCGGAAATTTGGGTATGGTTCAGTGAGACAACATCCAAGGAGACATGAATCGAGAAGCAGATCCAAGTTTTCTCATTTTATTCTGTGATTGTTGGAACCAAAAAAAAAGAGTTTGCAGTTGAAAGTGTAGACAAGGAATCACCTCATCAAAGAATACACGGTACGCATTCAGGTCATGATACAGGGGCTTTCCTTCATCACTACAATACTCTAGTGCTTGAGCGATATAATATGCAACCCTCAAACGCATAGCCCATTCAATGGTTTGATTTTCCCCTTGAAATAAGAGAAAATGGCTTTAGTAGACAAGAAAATAGCTTTACAAAAAAAATATTGCACTATTCCAGATAACTAAAAAAAACAAGTTTATTGATATCACAGATAAGTTTAAAACACAAATAAGGAAGACCGTGCAACACCAAAGTACACACACTTAAGAATACACACACACACATATATATATAAATGAACCGTAAGAATTCAGAAATGATTCCGACCAGAAGAGAAAACTCCCACAAAGGAAACTATAGGTAGAACATGAATGCACCATAGGCTGAAAGAGTTTTTTTAATCGGTACCACAGGTCGAAAAGTTGTGTCAATAATTTGATACTGAGTTCAATTGATCTATTTGCATAATTCCAGTCCACATTGTGAATGGATGAACAGCTAAACATATCCTTAGCTCTCATAGAATGACATCAAATCATCGCACAAACCACAAGTTATATTTATGTCCAGGCACTGGGTGTATCCTCTTTGTGCTTATTTTAATGATTATCTAGAGCAGCACTTGCAAAAGTCCCAAAATATTGCGTTTCAATATTTAGTTCTATTAGAAAAATTATAATCGTTACTAAATATTCCAAATCCACTGCCGTTTTGCGAACACCTGAAAACCTGATAAGTATCTGACACGAACCACAAACATCAAACACCCTCAATAGCCAGTTGGAAACCAATAACATAAAAAATGAATGGGTTAAGACATAAAGAAAATCAAAAGAAAAATCGCTATTATAAAAAAATACAAGGTGCTGAAGACGTGTTTAAGAGCATTAAGCCCTCCACCACTAGCATTTGCAGGTTAACACCGCAAGGGAAAAAGAACCGTGTCTTCCTAACCTACTATCTCCCTTAACACTTACTATAATTAGAACAAACTAAAGAATTCTATTTCAAAATCCAGAGAGAACGCAGTCAACATTCTGCACTCAATCAACATCCTCACTTCTCACTCAGTCAACATTCGGTACTCAAATCACATATCCTCAATTCTCACCGTAGAATTCCCGATCACATTAAACTAACTTAAAACACAAAAACATCATTCTAAACTGGAGGGGGGAAAAAGAACAATAAGTCCACCAAAGCATCAAAGAGCCATACAGTGGAAGAGGTGTTTGGCGAGCGTATCGTTCGGCATAAACTCCGCGACGAGAAGCCTCTCGTCTCCATCGCAGCAGTACCCGATCAAATTCGCGAGCCTCCGGTGCCTCAACCTCCCAACTCCCCACGCCTCCTCCTGAACAAACACAAACACGAACCACAAATCTCAACCAACCAACAGTAAAACACCTCAACAATCACAAATCGAAACCTAAACCGGCACTTACAACGAACTGCTTCGGGTCGGGCCACGCCATTTTGGTGAACTTCTTAACCGCAATCCACCTCCGGTTCGGAAGCCGACCTTTGAACACCAAATTCGCGGCTCCGCTCTCCGAGACGGTGTTCTCGGAGCTGAAGTTATCGGTGGCGAACTTGAGGTCGGAGAGGGAGAACTCGGCGAAGTCAGGGACGCCGGGGCCACCACAATCGGTGGCTTCCACCGCCGCAGGAGGTCGGTCCGGCGCGTCGGAGGGCGGCGGGGGGGTCTGGTGGTGGACCCCACCGGCCTTCCATGGGTGGGCGTCGTTGAGGCAGGAGGAACAGCAACCCATCAAGATCCAATCTTTGGGAGGACTGAGAAGAGACTTTGAAGAGAGAAGAGAAGGAAGTTGTTTTGTTGTGGGAAATCAAACAAGGAAAGGGAAGGAAAAGAAAAGAAAATTATATCTGAGGAACTGCTAATATATCAATGAATCTAATCTCTCTCTTTTCACATAACTTTCTTCTCCTCTGGATGATGCTTCTTACCATAACATCATTATAGGTGTTATTGTTTTTAATCATTGGATTGTTTTTGGAAAAAATAGTTGTCTTGTCTTTCCTGCTTAATTTGCAGTCCTGAGACACTCTTTGCTAGTGTGAAATTACATAGGTAAAAAAAAACATTCGTTGGATTTTTTTCGAGTATTTAAGTAGAAGACAATTATTATTGATTATAAAGTTGAAACTTCTTTAACGCTCTGCAATAAAAAGGGTTTACGTTGTGAAAACACTCTCAAATGAAACTTTAACTTTTACCGACCGTTGCTAAGAAATCGTTGTTGTGCTAGAAACGTGTATGTGGAACTATTTTATGTGTCAGCGAATGGATGAATCATGAATGGGTTGAAGTGAATTGTGGTCATTGCATATTGATTGACATCATGTGTCATTTGGTTGATTCACTTCTCTTTAATTACCAGCAGTCAATAAGAGATTTTTGTAGGGGTGTAATGTAATTTTATTATATTCTAGTGTTCATTTAAAAATCAAACAATTAAATAGGAATTGCACGTGTAATTTTTCCATCAAGTGTTACGTTTTTTACTTCTAAAGTTGAACAACATGTGATTTTATTTTCCAGTTGTACTCGAATGTAAAGATGGTTATTTGTACGGGTGTAAACGAGCTGAATTGAACGAAATTTCGAGCTATAAGTATTATTTTATGTTATTAACAAATACAAAAAAATAATTATGAATTGAACAATAAAAAATTTGAACGAACTATCGAGTCGAGTATCAAATTTTATCGAGTTCGAGCGACTCATTTATCGAACTAAATTTGAAGATTTTTTTATTTTTCATCAAGATCTTTCATTTTCAAGTTAAAATAGAGTCGAACTATCAAGCGGAATCAAAATTGACAGTCCTAGTTATTTGTGTCTTTATGTTAACAAATAATTTGAAGTCTGATGTTGCAGTCGATCTATGGGTTCTAGTGTCATGTTAAATTTCACAAGTTTACCATATTATTGAATCTCAAATACTAATGTAGAAAATATCCGACAGCTAAAGATTATAAATCCACATCGAGTAACTAAAGATTATAATATCCAACAGGTAAATCTTATATCTTGGTAGTCACCAAAAGATATTATCTTTTTTTTTGATGACCCAGAATTCCCTGGCATCTGCCCCCACTTGGGACAGGCGGGTTGCGGCTCCAAACTGGGGGTGGTTCAACACCATTTTCACCGGAACGCATTAGCATTAAATAAAATGCATTCCTGGAATTCGATCTTGTGACCTAAGATTTTTGAACCCACATACCTAACCAACTCAGCTGCGTCCCGGGAGACCACCAAAAGATACTATCATATTCTAAGTTGTTCAAAAACCATTTATTAACCAGTCAAGTTACAAATATCATTTAAATGCTGACTTTTGGGACGTGCAACAAATATTAATTTCATATTTATACATGGCTAATATAAATTGAAATTTTCTCCAGCACGTCAACTTTGACTTGCTCAGTCTCAATAGAGAAACTGAAAATTAGTTAACCATAATTCCAAAACTAAAATCCGAGAGTCCAGACTTATAAATATAATATACACTAAGTAATCGAGGTACACCACTAGGTTTGTTACCACTAGGTTTGTTAAGCGTGAATATATATATATATATATATATATATATATATATATATACAAGAATAAGGTCCAATGACACGTCCCTAAGTCTCATTTGTAGCAAAGAAAACCAAAAGGAAGTTGCGGCAGACATGCAGGCTTTGTGGTCTACTACGAGTGTAGTCACGAGGAGGGAAAGAGTACTGGTTCAGGGAGAAGATCCAACGTGTAATCTTTCTCCATCAAAAGTTCGAGGTTTTTTGGGTTGTTTTTTTGCCCTTTACGAGAGACAAAAGGAGAAGGAATCCATCCGGGTATAGATGGAGAATCGTAAAGCACATGAATGGCGGGGGCACAGGACAGATTGATACACAAAGGACAGACAGAGCACATCCACACCACCATGGTTGGATTGGATTGGATTGGACGCTCAAACTCTGCCTAAACAGCTGTGTCGAAGTGATTATTGATTGATGGATGTGGTCCGCAGAATGTTTATCGGGATTACTAAAACATGAAACGTGTTAGTTAATGCCATCTTAATTAAACTAGGTACAAAGATTCCTTCCGTTACAACTTAGAACTTGTATTTATTTATTTATTCTATTTCTAAGCACAAGTTTGTTTTTAGTTGTAGCAGGAGATTAAAAGAGAGGAATCATCCTCGATTTGTTGGTGTTACACTTGGAATTCGGATTTAAAACCTTTCGTAGAAAGAACACCTCACCGTATAAGTCAACTGAACTTTAACTCGACTAAGTTGTTCCGAGTTAAGTTGTATTCCGAATGATTTGCATTTTGTGCAGTGCTCTTGGTGGATCCATAGATTTCAATGTATGGATTCCAAACAAAAATATTGTTTGTCTCGTAAACTCCTTCGATTTGTTTCATGTAACTGACCTACTTCCTACAGTTAATTCATTGACAAATTCAGACTACAAACTCTCACTCAATAGGACAATTTCAAGTGATGTATTGCTTGGATTTTTTTCTTCAATTTTTACTTTTTTATTTTTGTTATTCACCTTAGGGATATTTATATTTTAGGAGGTGTAATTTCTAAAAAAAATTAAAAACATGTCCTACAAACATTTTTTATTGATATAGAGATACGTGCAAGTAAATAGTCAAACACACAGGAAAGTAACTCCAAATATGTCACATTGAAAATAGATTTTGTGGTCAATAAGAAAACAATGAAAAATAAAAATTAGTGAAAATCAGTTTCATTGTAAGTCACAAGAATCCACGGGAAAATATTTTCTAACGTGGATAGCTTTCCCAAACAAACCTTTATCAATGATTACTAAGACATATTCATTCAACTGGTGACTAGTATTTGTTTTGATTCAAGTCTAGTGGTGATCAGTCCTTGAGTTTAAGTTCAAATATAAAGTCCACCTAGTCAACGGGGTGATAGCATGAAATTGGTAATCTACGTTGCGTAAAATACATTTACACTAAATTGTGCAAAAGGAATGGTGTATATTTAGTGATTAGTAGCATATCATACATTGTATTCATACTATATATCATTTATTTTATCACATATTTGTGCTACTCAAGTGTTTGTTTGATATGTTTCAGGTTTTAGGTAATAAAGATGAGAAATGAACCAAAAAAGACCTAAATACAAGAACAAATGACCTTATAAAAGCAACTTGGACATGTTTGTCATATTCAATGACTCATCTACAATTCAGAAAGGACCCAGATGAAATCCGGAGAGACCTGAGCATAAGGAAAATATTTCTGGTGCAGAAAACCCTCATTATCATGATCTTAAGAAGTTTTTGGGGAATTAAAACCAAACGAGCTCGAACAAACGGACTTGGAGTGCACCTCACGTATGAAATGACTAGCTTAAGCTGCTGAAATGACACACTCAATGACCCATCTACACAAATAATCCTCCGGTGGCGAATCAATTTGCTCCAAATGAGCCCAAATTTCTCCCATGACTTGATCTTGGTTATTTTGGTGCACCAAACTAGAGAGAAAGCAATTACAGCCGTTTGATTGCTTCTAAATTCATCTACATCACCATTTCTTCTATAAATAGCTTTCCTCTTCTCTCTTCACCTCCACCATTAGAATAACTTAGGTTTTATCCATTTTGGCTGCAAAAATAAGGAGGTGGTTGGAGCTTATAAACTAATATTTTCTATAATCTAATAGTAGAATCTTTTTCATCGTGTCTTTAGTTTTCTTCCTATCACTTAGTTTTGTGTTTTGTTTTGGTTAGTTTAGTAGTTAGTGATTATTGTCATGTGTAGTCTTGATTTCTTGCTTTCCATGCCTGTAGTGGTGAGTAGAGAGTAGATTCACCTCATTTAGGGTGGAGGTGATGTATTTTATGTGATGTGTTGGTGATGTGTTTTTCTTATTTGTGTCATTTCATATGCTTAATGTAGATCTATGCGTGTAATTTGCTAAAACTTGTATTAGATGAGATAATAACCACACCATATATTTGTCTCATGTTAGATCTAGAGTTTATCTTGTTGTTTGTAAATGATCATCTTGTTATGGTAAATGACTTGTTATGTATGGATGTTTGATTATTAGAGAATAGTTGTATGTCCAAATGTCCACACTATGTATTTAGTTCATTCTTAAGAACCCAAAGTGCGTCTTAACTTCATGTCTAACTATATTAGTCATGTATTCATGTAAATGTAGTTGATATTAATTAGACTTCACACTAGTTTCTAGTTGATTTCACATACTTTACACACTTATGTCTCATGTAATCAAGAACCTCTCACAAACACACATACATATACACCTCCACTCCATGTGGGTTTAATTTAGTTGTTGATTAATTTATCGTTTAGTGTAGTTAGTTTAACATAATCTCAGCATTCTCCTCTCTTTTCTTACTCGAGTATGACAGTCACAACAATACTTATAACTCTTTGAGGTTCGACTCGTATTTGTTATGTCTTCACTGACGTCATGCACTTGCGGTTATTAAAACGATCAATCATCTGGTGATTTTACTCTCAGATTTGTCTGGATTGCATTTGGAATTTAGTTAAAAGTAGAAAAATGGTTTCTTTCAAAAAAAAACCTTAATCCATCTAACATCTATTTTTTAATATTATTTACTCAACTCTATATGTCTTGGCATCTTGCTCCAGCACGTTTTGGTTTTTGAGAAGTATTAGGCAAAAGGTGTCATCAGCTGCTTAGCTCTAAAACTATAATCATGTTTTTCAATCTAGATCAGTTGTCAGCCGAATATTAGAATTCCTTGAACACTCAGACCAGGTGGATGAAAGTGGGTTACAACTTACAAGCTCGATTTTCAACAACCGTAGCTAGTTCACGTAGTTGTTGGGATGTAAATCCTCAATCCTCCTTAATTAATAAACTAACATAATTTTCAAGATAAATAAATAAACTAACTTGTGTTACTCGTCAGAAGAAAGACGGACAAGTTATGTCCAAGTTATAAACTAAACTGATCTTTCATGTTGCATCTGCAAAGTATGGGACCAACCTATGGTGAAAATTTCACAGTTAGTACATGCGAAAAATAGACATGCAAGCAGACAATTGTTCGTCCAGTCGGTTAATTTCTGACAAGACACGATGTAGTGAGATAATTTGAACATCATATTACACCATATTACGTGGTTGAAATGATTTATTATTATTATTTGTGAATAAACATAAAATAAATTTGACATGATTACGCAATATGTTAGTTTAATACTAAACTGAAACGTTATATTTTTCTTTCTGAATCAATACGCAATTGCGATGCAACTACACAGCTGTCATACGATTGACATGTATCCTGCTTACAACCATTTAATTACGTCAGCATGAACAGTTGACTCAAGTCTCCAACTGTGAGATTGACCTTGGTGGACTTACAGGTTGAGAAAGTTGAAGTCGCTTTATTTTTCATCCTTGGCGAAGGGGGCTGCACCTAAGGCTGAAACATTAATATAATTCGTGAGATTAGAACGTAACAAACATTGGGAATAAATAGTCTTATTTTATGCATGGAAAGGGAAAACGTCAAGTCCTTAGCTATGCTATGGAATGGCAGGCAGGTGTGCCCAGTTGCCCATTGGTTCCAAAACCGGATAATCTGTTACTACCCCCTTCATTCTTTTATTTTGTGACGGCGTTGGGTTAAATTGGGTTTGCCAAGTGACCAACAAATTTCAACATTGTGTTCTAAAATAAAATAACCCATATCATATTTATTTCAGAATAAATTAAATGACATAAATTATCTTCATTTTTTTCAATCCATTTTTTTGAATTCTCACCATGCTCTTGACTATTCATTGTTTTCTTTTTATACTTGCCCTTTGATTTAATAATTAATAATTGTCAAATACTCAACAATTTACGTCATCGTGTCAGATATATATATTTCTTACCTTCACAACTTGGTCTTGTGTTCGTATTTAGACTGATCTTTCTGGTTTTTGATAGCAAGCATAGTATTGCAATAGATAAAATGATTTAATCGTGATCCACAGTTAAACTAGAAGTCATACAAAAGCAAATAGTCTAGTGAGATACAAACTATTTTCCCTTACATATATTTCTTCCATACGAATCTAGCTATTTTTGTCTGGTCACTCTAGCTTTCGTAGGTCGGTGTGAAGGTTTTACCGATTGTTACGTATTCCTCGAATTCCTGGTTTCTCTCCTCCCTCTCCATTTCTAGTGCCCGGAGATGGTCAACCCGCTCATGTTCCTTCCTCATCAGATTGATCTTTATGTTCATGTCCATGAAGAAGTTTTTGTTACTTGTAGTGTAATGGAAATATAAGGATATTAAAAATAGGAAAAAATTGAAATAATGTTGTGAATAAAAAAAAGAATATAAATCAGCTAAATTTATTTGACAAACTATGCATCTTGAAAACGACAACTGATGTGTCGTTTTCATTATAAAAAATGACATCACGGTTGTCGCATTTTAGAAAGAAAAACAACGAGATGCCATTTTAATCCCTAATTAAAATGATATCCGTGGTGTCATTTCCACTATAGGTGAAAACGACACCTGACCTAGGGCAAAAATGGGGCTGACAACCACGCTCTTCCTCCTCACATCCAAATCACTCTCCACTTCCCATTACTCCCTCTCTCCAGCGACAAGCAAAGTTTAGGTTGCTTTTCATTTTGTTTTTTGATTTTTTGAATTCGATATGAAATGTAATGCATGTATAGTTAATATATGATTGTTATTTTGATGTACTAAATGTATATTTTGTACACCTGAAGTAATGAGCTCCGATACCGGATTGGTTATATTTTTTTCGATGTATTTGTTACATTTGTAGATGATATTCTAGAATATAAATGTGGTTACATACGAATGATGAATGTTAAGACTGAAATGCGATGTGATGATCTTTATCAAATGATTTGTCATATTTGTGGTTTCTGAGAAAAAAAGTTTGATCTGACGTTAAACTTGTAAGTTATCACTCTATGAAAATATACCTATGATGATGAGTTTAATGATCAGAGCACGACAACAATGTTATATTTATCTAACATCATGAATAATGTTGTACTGTTTGTTCAGAAACAACCAAAGTATTATACTACAGTGCACCAAAGTTAGTTAAGTGAGAATTATCAAGCAATGCCACAAACATATAACCAATATGAAGCATGTCCATCGTCTGTAGTTCATCAATCTTTTTTTGAACCATGTGAGCACACCAATGGATGTTAGTAATTACGAAGCATACGTAGTTCAATTACATTCTCAATACAGATGGGTTGAAGATCCAGACAATGATGATACAGATGGTGGTGAGACAGATGGTCAAATGGATGGTGATGAGATAGACATTGTTGATGTAGATTCATTGTAACGTCCCAAAACACCGGAAGAATTTAAAATTTAAAACAAATGATCACCAATATCCATACTATCAAGAGTGGAAACATTACTCACACAAATACCCAAATATATGATGCACCATTACATAGGAGTTTTCAAAAGGTACGATTACATCCAAGTACGTGAAATATAAAATACAAGTAATCATACAATTTAGGAAAATACTGGAGGTCCAATCCCAAAGTGATCTCGTCCTCAGTCGCTACCCACCCAACACCTACTGTTGTCCTGAAATGCAAATGAGATAATGTTTGAGTTTCCATAAGGAAACCCCATATACCAAGTTCATCTACATGCATGTGCAACTACAGTACCATGAACCAATCATACTAGTGATTGTGACATACAAGAATGCAACATGAAACTTCCCTCTCCAGGGTTCCAAAGGACATCCGTCCTTCCAACAACAATAACAGGTTTCCTGAGGAGACCTACCGCAGACACACGCGACCTTACAGAAAGTACCCGACACACCCCCACTCGCAACTAAACTAGTCATGAGGGTTCGGTGAGGATCGCGCGTACTTCCGCGTCATATAGATACATATCTGATGTTCAGGGGCTCACACAAGTTGTATTCCTGGTAATGCTCACACAAGTTGTACATCCGAAAATGCTCACACAAGCTGTCATCAGGGATCACTCACACAAGCCGTACTATCCCAGTGGTTGCTCACACAAGTTGTACTACCCCAAAGGTCGCTTACGCAAACTGTACTACCCCCTCCGCCGGCCAACACTCGAGCGCGCTTCCCGCCCATAACATGGGTACCACGCAATGCAATGCATCGGGATCCACAATCCCACAAACTAAAAAATGATGCTGACTCATTGCTCTCATGAGCAGACACCAACTCCGTCGCTATAAAAGTAGGGCATCAACCTCCGTCTCCATCCAGGTCGGTAGTCACTTCACTTAACAGAATTGTGTGACCACTCAAGCATTGGGATCCACGATCCCACAGGTTACTACACAAGGTGGGTTAATGCAAATGAAATCAGTGCCACAAGCACGGACATCGAGTCACCACACCTTTCCACCTGACGGTCCCTGGGCAGGTGCAATACCACACCCACCGTCACCTCCTGACACACGCACAAAGAAAGCACACGGGTTTTCGTGGACAAAGGTGGCACCAAAAGCAAACACATGAAAAACCAATACTGGGCACCGACGGTCGACCGAAACAGGCAAAGTGGTCGCTCGTTGCCCTCAGAACCAGAAAGAACAGTCGAACTGTAAATCTCAACGGTTGAACATTGTAGGATTTCGTGTCCCTGTGTATGTATATATTTTAAAAAAATTATTACAACATACAAGATCGTTTTCATATTTTCAACAATTTCTATGTACATTACTTTGTGTTTATTCTAATATCATTCAAACCTACATTTATTAAAATAAACCACAAATGTAGAATCATACCTAAAGGTTCTCTAAAACCTTTTTGAAGATCCGAATTCGCGTTGCCCGTTGAATCGTCCACAGATTTGCCTCCGAGTGTTCATCAAACTCTAAACAAGATTAGAGAGAAAGGAGCTAGCCAATCAATCTCTAAAAGGTTTAGAATCTAGCTAATAACCCCTCTTTGAGCTCCTGAGATTTCTATCTCCTAAACTCAAAATTTGTAGGATTTCATGTTTAATTATACATATATATTTTCGAAATTTTTATGTATAATAAGGATCAATTACAATTTTCTTTGATTTATTTCATGCATGCATCGGTTTGTTTTAACATCTAGTTTCAAAAACTCTATTAAAACAAACAAGGGCTCCGAAATTCATACCTAGAAGTTCTCAAAAACTTCTTGAAGATTCGGAGACGTTGGGGATGCTTCTCGCCGCGCCGGATGCCTCCGAGTGTTCACCGAAACCCTAAACAAGGTTGGAGAGAAAGGAGCTAGCCAATCGATCTCCAAACAAGCTTAGAATCTAGCTACAAACCCCTTCCTTAGCCTCTGAGATTTCTCCTTCCAAAGACTTAGAAAACTAAGAGAATTTTCGTGGGTTTTAGTAGTGAATTAGGAGAGAAAATAATTTCTGAATTGTGTGTAACAATTAGGGAGAATAAGGACCTATTTATAGGTTCCAATCTTACTCTTAATCAAGGCTATTCTTTAGCCACGGTTTTATGACAATTTCTCTCACAAACTAATTCCATAATACATTATATGCACCCACAAAACGTTTGACCAAATTTGGAGCTAATCCAACCATCGATCAAATTAATCTCTTAATAATCAAAGGCAGAAAATCGACCGCTGTTCGGTTTACCGAGTCCCACTCGGTTAACCGAATTTGTCACGATCGTTTAACCGAGTACGTGACGGATGACCGAATCTTAAGGGGAAAAATTCTCCTTAACCGATCGGACTCATTCACGTCTAAGACCGAGTGCTATTCGGTTAACCGAAAATATCGGAACTTGACATTGTTCGGTCGACCGTTTCTGGCTCGGTACACCGTACCACAGTTCCAGGCACTTTGGTCAAGTTCGGTCAATCAATTACGATTATCCGTTCCATGTTCGGTTGACCGATCCATAGATCCTTCGGTCGATCGAACCTCAACGGATTACCGAACTTCTACCCGATTTTGCCTATTTCAAATTTTGGATTTATTTCCAACAAAATTTGAACTTAAGGGGGTTTTAGCAAATTCACAACTTATGCAATGTATTATCCTATGCAACAATAAATTATTGCACCCCATAATATATGCATCTAATATGAATTTATCATGACTCTAATTATGTTTATATACAACATAATTGATTTTACTTGTTCACCACATGTGTCATATTTTCTATGAGAAACCCGACACATCATATGAACCAAAAATCAAGCATCTTGTTTCACGGTTTTTGCGGTGTGACCTATGGGAGGATCTAAACTAAGTTGCAGTGATATTAAGAGCTTAATATCACAAGCTATAAGCGGTATCTAGCTACACATTATAACTCCCAATTAGTTAGATGTCTTAATTCCACTCGAACCAAAACCCGATCCATTTAGTGATGGAGTGCACCACTTGTGTCCGTCCCTTGCCTCATGATATTAAGAATACACACAAAGTAGTATTGCGTCATCTTTGTATTAGTATTCATTTCTTGATCTCTTTAAGCTAGTTATAAATATGTGACTTAACTCAAATCACATTGTGCACATTATAACTTTGCTTTATCAAGGGGCCAACTAATATCATTACTCAATTAAGAGGGGCAATGATAATCTTTTGACCAACTATCTTCTCCAACGAAAGTTATACTTAACCAACCGATGCCTTTACACTACACTGATCGATAGTTCAAGACATGATCTAATTAAATATTCCTTAAGTGATTAGATATAAGTCTCATATCAAAGGACCAAAGACACAGTAAAATATTAATGACACAGAAACACATTTCTATAATATTTTACTTATTAGGTCTTATTCAGTATACAAAAGTAATATTTTCCTCTTTTGCATACCCGTGTTGTCACTCACTTGTAGAGCTACAATGATCTATGACCAACACGACAATCTTAACTCGGTAATTAATGTTCCATGTTAATTACCATGATTGCGAATATCTTTTGTTTTATGTAAACCAATATCTTTTAGAGCTCTACAGTTAAGGACCAAGAGCCTCTTCCTTAACATTTCTAAAAGACGAATAACATAAACAAGGAACAAAATGATTTCTCATTCAATTCATAATAATTGACATTTAAAAGTAAAACTTTTAGAACACATTCCCTTCAATCTCCCACTTGTTATTAAAGTTTTCTTTCTCATACATACTCAATGCATAAAACAATAATAACTAGGGTAAACCCCATTACATATCAATCATCAAGTCAATCTACATGGTTCCTCAATCCCATGGACTCGAAATGCATTTCGCCCTTGGCTTGGGATAAGGGTTTTGTGAATGGATCAGCTGTGTTGATGTTGGTGTCCACCCATAACAGATTTATTTTGCCTTCGTCGATGAGGTCACGCGTCACGAAGTACTTACGATCCATGTACTTCACTTTGTGGTGTGATTTGGGATCCTTGATTTGCGAGATAGATGCACTATTGTCGCAAAATAGCTCTATTGGTCCCTCGCTCGAGGGAACTACTCCAAGCTCTTCAAGGAACTTCTTAATCCACACGCCTTCCTTGCTCGCTTCAGCGACAACCATCACTTCGGAAGCAGTGGTTGAGTCGGCAGTAGTGCTTTGCTTCCAACTACGCCAACTCACAGCTCCACCATTCAGAAGGAAGACGTATCCTGATTGCGACCTTCTATCGTCTGGATCACTCATGAAACTCGCATCTGAGTAACCTTCAGCCATCAATTCCCTTTGTCCTCCATAAACAAGAATCTTATCCTTAGTCCGGTTAAGGTACTTCAGGATATTCTTGACCGCAGTCCAATGCTCAGGACCTGCGTTGGATTGGTGACGACTTGTCACACTTAGAGCATACGAGACATCGGGTCTTGTGCAAGTCATCGCGTACATGATCGACCCAATTGCCGAAGCATAAGGGACATCTTTCATGTACTCTAAGTCCTTACGTGATTGCGCACGTTGAGACTTCTTGAGTTGCACACCCATACTCATTGGCACACTGCCCTTTTTGGAGTTGTTCATCTTGAACCTTTCCAAGACCTTGTCAATGTATGCACGTTGACTGAGGCCAATGAGTCTGCGAGATCTATCTCGATATATCTTGATTCCCAAGATGTATTGAGCCTCACCCATGTCTTTCATCGAAAATGCAGATTTCAATGAACTCCTCGTTTGCTCAAGCAAAGGAATATGATTGCCCATAAGCAATATGTCATCAACATATAGGATTAGGAATACTACATGGCTCTCACTAACCTTCTTGTATACACAAGGTTCTTCCTTACTTTGAATGAAGTGAAGCTTTTTCACTTCCTCGTCAAAGCGTTTGTTCCAACTCCTTGATGCTTGCTTCAATCCATAAATGGATCTTTGAAGCTTGCATACCTTTTCACTATTCTTTGGATCTTCAAAACCTTGAGGTTGTACCATGTACACATCCTCCTCCAAGTTCCCATTCAGGAACGCCGTTTTGACATCCATTTGCCATATTTCATAATCGTGAAATGCGGCAATAGCGAGCATGATCCGAATAGACTTGAACATGGCCACCGGTGAAAAAGTTTCATCATAGTCAATTCCTTGAACTTGAGTGAAACCCTTCGCTACAAGCCTTTTTTGTAGGTTGTCAAGTTCCCATCCATGTCCATCTTCCTCTTAAAAACCCATTTATTATGAATGACCTTTTTCCCTTGAGGAAGGTCAACCAAGTCCCATACTTGATTATCATACATGGAATCTATTTCGGATTCCATGGCCTTAAGCCATAGTTTGGAGTCTTCCCTTTCCATTGCCTCTTGGAAGGTTAAGGGATCATTGGTATCTAGTACCATGATTTCATGAAGTCCCAGATATAAATCTGGTTTCTTCCTTTCCCTTGTTGACCTTCTAAGTTCTTTTGGTTCTTCTCGTGTCTCTCGAACTTCTTCCACAATTTCTTGAGGAGTGGGTTCACGTTCAACTCTTGAACGTATACTTGGTGGGGATGATTGAGATTCTCTCACAATTCCTTACAAGAAATTGTGAGAGAATCTCAATCATCCTCACCTAGTGTGCGTTCGAGAGTCGAACATGAACCTATTCCTCAAGAAATTGTGGAAGAAGTTCGAGAGACACAAGAAGAACCAAAAGAACTAAAAAGGTCAATGAGGGAAAGGAAGAAACCCAATAAGTATGTGGGACTTCATGAGATCATGGTACTAGATACCAAAGATCCCTCGACCTTCCGAGAAGCAATAGAAAAGACTCCAAACTATGGTTAAAAGCCATGGAATCCGAAGTAGAATCCATGTATGATAATCAAGTATGTAACTTGATTTGCCTTCCTCAAGAGAAAATATCATTTAGTATAAATGAACTTTTAGGAGGAAGATGGACATGGATAGTAACTTGACAATCTACAAAGCAAGGCTTGTAGCAAAAGGTCATACTCGAATTCAAGAAATTGACTTTGATGAAACTTTTGAGAAGTTACCATGATAAAATCTATTCGGATTATGCTCGCTGTTTCCACATTTCATAATTATGAGACATGGAAGATGGATATCAAAATGGCGTTCCTTAAATAGGAACTTGGAGGAGGATATGTACATGGTACAACCTCAAGGTTTTGATGATCCAAATAATAGTGAGAAGAAATGCAAGTTTCGAGAATCCATTTCTGGATTGAAGCAAGCATAAAGGAGTTGGAACAAACGCTTTGACGAAGAGGTGAAGAAAATTCACTTCATTCAAAGTAAAGGAGTACCTTGTATATACAAGGAGATTAGTGGGAGCCATGTAGTACTTCTGATCTTATATGTCGATGACATATTGCTCATGAGCAATCATATACCTTTGCATTAGCAAACGAGAAATTTCGTTGAAATCAGTGTATTCAATGAAAAGAAAAGGATGAGGCTCAACACATCTTGAGAATCAAGATACATTGAGATACATCCTGTAGACTCATTGGCTTCGGTCAACGTGCATACATTGACAAGATCTTTGGAAATGTTCAGGGTGAACAATTCCGCTATGGACAATATGCCAATAAGTATGAATATAGGTGTGCAACTCAAGAAGTCTCAATGTGCTCAATCACACAAAGACTTGGAGTACATGAAGGTATCCCTTATGCTTCGGCAAAAGGAAGGACCATGTACACAATGACTTGCACAAGACTCAATATCTCGTATGCTCTAAACGTGACAAGTGGTCACCAATCCAACGAAAGTCCTAATCGTAGGATTGCGGTCAAGAATATTCTGAAGTACCTTAACCGGACTAAAGACAAGGTTCTTGTTTATGGAAGACAAAGGAGAAAATAGTCGAGGGCTATTTTGATGCAATTCTTATAGGAATTCTAGACAATAAGAGATTGGAGTGATGATGCGTCATCATTATCGAAGGTGGAGGTATGAGCTAGTGTAGTTAGGAGTAATATCACTACAGCTAACTCAACCACCAACGAAAGACAAAATAAATAAATAGGTGGACACAACAGTGGCACAACTGATCCATTCAACAAACCTTCATACCAAGCTAAGAGACGAAATATATTTCGAGTCCATGGATCCGAGGGTCCATGTGGATTGGCTTGATAGGAGATTTGGGAAGGTTACCCTAGTTATTGATGTTTTATGCATTGAGAATGTATGTGAAAGAAAACTTTGATAACAAGTGGGAGATTGAAGGGAATGTGTTCTAAAAGTTTTACTTTTAAATGTCAATTATTATGAATTGAATGAGAAATCATTTTGTTCCTTGTTTATGTTATTCGTCTTTTAGAAGTGTTAAGGAAGAGGCTCTTGGTCCTTAACCGTAGAGCTCTGAAAGATATTGGTTTGCATAAAACAAAAGATATTCGCAATCATGTTAATTAACATGGAACATTAATTACCGAGTTAAGATTGTCGTGTTGGTCATAGATCATTGTAGCTCTACAAGTGAGTGACGACACGGGTATGCAAAAGAGGAAAATATTACTTTTGTATACTGAATAAGACCTAATAAGTAAAATATTATAGAAATGTGTTTCTGTGTCATTAATATTTTACTGTGTCTTTGGTCCTTTGATATGAGACTTATATCTAATCACTTAAGGAATACTTAATTAGATCAGTGTCTTGAACTATCGATCAGTGTAGTGTAAACGCATTGGTTGGTTAAGTACAACTTTTGTTGGAGAAGATAGTTAGTCAAAAGATTATCATTGCCCCTCTTAATTGAGTGATGATATTAGTGGGCCCCTTGATAAAGCAAAGTTATAATGTGCACAATGTGATTTGAGTTAAGTCACATATTTATAACTAGCTTAAATAGATCAATAAATGAATACTAATACAAAGATGACACAATACTACTTTGTGTGTATTCTTAATATCATGAGGCAAGGGACGGACACAAGTGGTGCACTCCATCACTAAATGGATCGGGTTTTGGTTCGAGTGGAATTAAGACATCTAACTAATTGGGAGCCATAATGTGTAGCTAGATACCGCTTATAGCTTGTGATATTAAGCTCTTAATATCACTTTAACTTAGTTTAGATCCTCCCATAGGTCACACCGCAAAAACCGTGAAACAAGAAGCTTGATTTTTGGTTCATATGATGTGTCGGGTTTCTCATAGAAAATATGACACATGTGGTGAACAAGTAAAATCAATTATGTTGTATATATAACATAATTAGAATCATGATAAATTCATATGAGATGCATATATTATGGGGTGCAATAATTTATTGTTGCATAGGATAATATATTGCATAAGTTGTGAATTTGCTAAAACCCCCAAGTTCAAATTTTGTTGGAAATAAATCCAAAATTTGAAATAGGCAAAATCGGGTAGAAGTTCGGTAATCCGTTGAGGTTCGGTCGACCGAAAGATCTATGGATCGGTCAACCGAACGTGGAACGGATAATCGTAATTGATTGACCGAACTTGACCAAAGTGCCTGGAACTTTGGTACGGTGTACCGAACCAAAATCGGTCGACCGAATAATATTAAGTTCCGATATTTTCGGTTAACCGAATGGGACTCGGTCTTAGACGAGAATTCGTCCGATCGGTTAAGGAGAATTTTTCCCTTTAAGAATCGGTCATCCGTCTAGTACTCGGTCAACCAATCGTGACATATTCGGTTAACCGAATGGGTCTCGGTCAACCGAACAGCGATTGATTTTCTGCCTTTGATTATTAAGAGATTAATTTGATTGATGGTTGGATTAGCTCCAAACTTGGTCAAACGTTTTGTGGGTGCATGTAATACATGAAGGAATTAATTTATGAGAGAAAATATAAAGAAAAAAAAACATGGCTAAAGAATAGCCATGATTAAGAGTAAGATTGGAACCTATAAATAAGTCCTTATTCTCCCTAATTGTTACACACAATTCAATAATTATTTTCTCTCTTAATTCACCACAAAATCCCACGAAAATTCTCTTAGTTTTCTAAGTCTTTGGAAGGAGAAATCTCAGAGGCTAAGGAAGGGGTTTGTAGCTAGATTCTAAGCTTGTTTGGAGATCGATTGGCTAGCTCCTTTCTCTCCAACCTTGTTTAGGGTTTCGGTGAACACTCGGAGGCATCCGGCGCGGCGAGAAGCATCCCCAACGTCTCCGAATCTTCAAGAAGTTTTTTGAGAACTTCTAGGTATGAATTTCGGAGCCCTTGTTTGTTTTAATAGAGTTTTGAAACTAGATGTTAAAACAAACCGATGCATGCATGAAATAAATCAAAGAAAATTGTAATTGATCCTTATTATACATAAAAATTTCGAAAATATATATGTATAATTAAACATGAAATCCTACATGAAGTACCTGAAACCATCTCGTGCACTAGTACTCATTGGACCACATACATCGGAATGTATCAAATCCAACAAGCCACTCGCCCTTGGACCTTTCTTCTTGAAAGGCTTTTTGGTCATTTTTCCCATTAGACATGGTTGGCACGTCTCCAATGATTTAAAATCAAGTAGACCAAGAAGGTTAGCTTCTTGCAATTTCTTGATGCGCTTTTCATTTATGTGACCAAGACGATAGTGCCACAAGAGAGTATCATTCTCGTGAGTGGTCTTAAGTCTTTTGTTATTGATATTAAAGATTTGTTTATTATCCAATTCAAGCAAATAGAGACCATTCCTTATGAACGCATTTGCATAGAACACACCATTCTTCGATATAGACAAACAAGAATTTGAAATATTTATATTAAAATTATCCATATCCAGACATGATACATAAATAATATTCTTGCTAATCGAAGGTACATAATAAACATTCTTTAGACATAAATTTAAACCACTACATAATTGAAGCACCACAGAACCTTGTGCAACCGCAGACACGTTCGCACCATTTCCGACCTTCAATTCTACCTCGTTCCTTACGAGTTCCTTCCTATCCATGAGTAGCTGCATATTAGAAACTATGTGAGCACAAGATCCGGTATCAATTACCCAATCCTGGACAGAGGGGACTAAATTTATTTCAATAACAAATATACCTTTGGCCTTTTTGGGGCGCCGACGTTCAATCACTCCGTTGTCAAGGTCTTCCTTGTACTTGGGGCAATTTGGCCGGATGTGTCCTTTTTCACCGCAGTGAAAGCACTCCGTGTGGGGAGTTGGAGATTTCTGAGATTTTCCCCTTGAGGCACTTTTATGAGCACCTCCTACTCCCTTGCTCTTGATTGAACCACTTTTGGTAGATTTGCCCTTTCCTTTACCAATCTTATGGCCCCTCCCATGGACGGCAAGGACTTGCTTGTCCCTACCCTTGCCCATGTCAACTTCAGCAGTTTTGAGAACGTTGTGCAGCTCCTCAAGACTCACCCATTTTTCACGCACGTGATAGTGCATCACAAAGTCCTTAAAGGACGGGGCTAGAGAGCCAAGAATCATATCTTCAGCAATGTCCTCGGGCATTGGTGAAGAGAGCTTTGCCAACTTCTCAAGGTATCCTTGCATCGTGAGAAAATGCATAGATACCGATGTTCCCTCCGCCATATGGCACCTTGTGAGTGCGATGGTGGTCTTATAGCGCTCCTTTCGGGCACTATCCTTGAACATCTTAGATAAAGCCTCCATGGTCTTCTTGGGTTTTGAATCCAAGTATTTCGCTTGGAGCGAGTCACCCATGGATGCTAGCATAAGACCGTGAACCTGGTTCTCTTGGTCTTCCCACTTGGCCTTAGCCTCTTTCTCTTCATCGGTTAATCTCTCATTCCACTTTGGGATTGGACCTTCCAAAATGTGAGATAGTTTCTCAAACTTTAACACGATGTTGAGTTTGAGTTACCAACTAATGAAGTTTGAGCCATCATTTGCTAAAGGGTGTTTTTCTATCATGGATCGTACGATAGGTTGGATGTTCGACATTTTTCTACAAAATAAATCATACAGGTTTTAATGCCAATTTTATGTTTTAATACACATGCATACATATATCGAATATATAAATGTAAATGTTGCAAATTAAAATCTTGCCCATAAATGCAACAACCCAAGATCCTATTAATTGTAATATAGACTAGCTAAGGGCTATCGAATACATTACAATGTCAAGGTAAGAAAACATTTTCTAATCACAACCTTTTTGAATTTTAGCAACATTTAGCATCTTCAAACTTTTGTGACTCTTGTCGTTTTAATTATGAGGGAATACGACCTATCCTCGTAAGAAAAACTTTTTCCCAAAACCGAGCGAGGACTCTAGGTAATGTTAAGAAAACTTATTTTCATTTGATACGAGATACGTTTATCTATTGTATTCACAACTAAACATACTTGGGGTTCACTAGGGTGAAACACACCTCATATATTTAATTGTGGCACAACAACAGACAACATATATATCTCCCACTATTCCCAAAGATAGAGGGAGCTATCTCTCGCTAAGGGCGAACAGAATATCCCTCGATCAATGGCTGCTAGTGGATGAAATAAGAAGGAAATTTATTCTTAATTTTTGTTGGACAATTTAACATGTGATTTAGAATTTTAGGTTATCATGCATATTATTAATCATACACATCCTAACATTCAACACATTCATCACATGCATAGCAGAAATTAAAAACAGAAATTAAACATTCACACAATCCACATCGTGTGAGTTTATATGTTCCCTTCGATCCTCGATCCCTGATCTTCGATCCTCGATCGATGCGCTACAGCGGCGACTTCCTCTTGCACCGGAGATGTAGATTTTACAGAAAATAAACATGCTCCTCACATTCGATAAAATCGACTAGTGCAAGTCCTATGTAAAAAACCTCTCATATGCAAATGCAACTATCTAAAAGACGGAAATAGAGAGAATTTTGGCTTTTACATACATAATCCCCTAGATAATAATAATTACATACATTTGTAGTGTCTGATTTGGAACATATAAACTAACAATCCTGCAAAGCAACTCAAGCATCCATGCACGCAATTGCTATAAACTATACAACCTAGTTTATCAAGCATCTAGAATCCCAAACAATTCTTTGAAAAACATTTTGAAATCCATTAAAAACATTTTTCATGCATCCATAGTTCACAAATTAATTATGAACCGCTGTCCATCCAATTTCCAATGGAAAGATGAATCGCAGTTTTTCGGTTTTGTTGATTCTCTTAAAAAATAATCGTTTATACTTAAAACGAAATTATTGCAAGTTAGACTTATGTCTAAATCATAATTCTAATAATTATATGTCATGTTTTAAACATTCAAAACATTTAAAACGAATTATTATAGAGAATTATTTCAACAAACATTTAAAGACCGAAAAAACCGGTAAAACGAATTGTTTAAATCCTAGATGGTAAACTACATTTGTTTACAGCCATAAATCATGAGAAAATTGAACCCTATGCTCTGATACCACTGTAGGATTTCATGTTTAATTATACATATATATTTTCGAAATTTTTATGTATAATAAGGATCAATTACAATTTTCTTTGATTTATTTCATGCATGCATCAGTTTGTTTTAACATCTAGTTTCAAAAACTCTATTAAAACAAACAAGGGCTCCGAAATTCATACCTAGAAGTTCTCAAAAACTTCTTGAAGATTCGGAGACGTTGGGGATGCTTCTCGCCGCGCCGGATGCCTCCGAGTGTTCACTGAAACCCTAAACAAGGTTGGAGAGAAAGGAGCTAGCCAATCGATCTCCAAACAAGCTTAGAATCTAGCTACAAACCCCTTCCTTAGCCTCTGAGATTTCTCCTTCCAAAGACTTAGAAAACTAAGAGAATTTTCGTGGGTTTTAGTAGTGAATTAGGAGAGAAAATAATTTCTGAATTGTATGTAACAATTAGGGAGAATAAGGACCTATTTATAGGTTCCAATCTTACTCTTAATCATGACTATTCTTTAGCCACGGTTTTATGACAATTTCTCTCACAAACTAATTACATGCACCCACGAAACGTTTGACCAAGTTTGGAGCTAATCCAACCATCTATCAAATTAATCTCTTAATAATCAAAGGCAGAAAATCGACCGCTGTTCGGTTTACCGAGTCCCACTCGGTTAACCGAATTTGTCACGATCGTTTAACCGAGTACGTGACGGATGACCGAATCTTAAGGGGAAAAATTCTCCTTAACCGATCGGACTCATTCACGTCTAAGACCGAGTGCTATTCGGTTAACCGAAAATATCGGAACTTGACATTGTTCGGTCGACCGTTTCTGGCTCGGTACACCGTACCACAGTTCCAGGCACTTTGGTCAAGTTCGGTCAATCAATTACGATTATCCGTTCCACGTTCGGTTGACCGATCCATAGATCCTTCGGTCACCCGAACCTCAACGGATTACCGAACTTCTACCCGATTTTGCCTATTTCAAATTTTGGATTTATTTCCAACAAAATTTGAACTTAAGGGGGTTTTAGCAAATTCACAACTTATGCAATGTATTATCCTATGCAACAATAAATTATTGCACCCCATAATATATGCATCTAATATGAATTTATCATGACTCTAATTATGTTTATATACAACATAATTGATTTTACTTGTTCACCACATGTGTCATATTTTCTATGAGAAACCCGACACATCATATGAACCAAAAATCAAGCATCTTGTTTCACGGTTTTTGCGGTGTGACCTATGGGAGGATCTAAACTAAGTTGCAGTGATATTAAGAACTTAATATCACAAGCTATAAGCGGTATCTAGCTACACATTATAGCTCCCAATTAGTTAGATGTCTTAATTCCACTCGAACCAAAACCCGATCCATTTAGTGATGGAGTGCACCACTTGTGTCCGTCCCTTGCCTCATGATATTAAGAATACACACAAAGTAGTATTGCGTCATCTTTGTATTAGTATTCATTTCTTGATCTCTTTAAGCTAGTTATAAATATGTGACTTAACTCAAATCACATTGTGCACATTATAACTTTGCTTTATCAAGGGGCCAACTAATATCATTACTCAATTAAGAGGGGCAATGATAATCTTTTGACCAACTATCTTCTCCAACGAAAGTTATACTTAACCAACCGATGTCTTTACACTACACTGATCGATAGTTCAAGACATGATCTAATTAAATATTCCTTAAGTGATTAGATATAAGTCTCATATCAAAGGACCAAAGACACAGTAAAATATTAATGACACAGAAACACATTTCTATAATATTTTACTTATTAGGTCTTATTCAGTATACAAAAGTAATATTTTCCTCTTTTGCATACCCGTGTTGTCACTCACTTCTAGAGCTACAATGATCTATGACCAACACGACAATCTTAACTCGGTAATTAATGTTCCATGTTAATTACCATGATTGCGAATATCTTTTGTTTTATGTAAACCAATATCTTTTAGAGCTCTACGGTTAAGGACCAAGAGTCTCTTCCTTAACACTTCTAAAAGACGAATAACATAAACAAGGAACAAAATGATTTCTCATTCAATTCATAATAATTGACATTTAAAAGTAAAACTTTTAGAACACATTCTCTTCAAAATTACCAAGACAATTTCGTGGTGATTAGAAGAGAGATTAATGAGAGAAATAATTTTTGCATTAGTATTAAACAAGTAGGAGTAGGTGCCCTTTTATAGGCTACCAAAATATCCTTATCAAAAGCTATTCTTTAGCCATGATCCATTGTTTATTCTCTCCTAAAATTAATCTCTAATTTCCACATAAGCACCATAAAAACATTTTAATTAAATCTGGAATTAATCCACCCATGATCTAATTAATCTCTTAATAATTCAGGCAGAATCGTTCTGTTCGGTGGACCGAGTATTATTCTCGGTTAACCGAACCATTCGGTTTTAACACGTGTTCGGTGCACCGTGAGCTAGACGGTCGACCGAATCCACATGAGAAAAATTCCCTGGAAAAATTCGGACGAACCACGTCTTTTACTCGGTCGACCGTTGACCCACCAGAATCTCTCCTGGGACATAGTCATCGGATGACCGCGTCACCTTCGGTCTACCGAAATACTCTTTCTCGGTTGACCGTTCACACTCGGTTAACCGAACCCGATTCTCTAGGCACTCCAGACAATTTCGGTCAACCAATTGTGATTACCCGTTCCCCATTCGGTTAACCGATCTGAAGATACCCTGGTCGACCGAACCATGAACGGTTCATCGTGTTTGACCCTGATTTTGCCTTTGTCAAATTTTGAATTTATTTCCAACAAAATTTGATTTTTTGGGGTTTTTAGCAAATTCACATCTTATGTAATATATTATCTCATGTAATATTAAATTATTATACCCCATAATATATACACCTCATATGAATTTATTATGATTCTAATTATGTAAATTCACATGATATATTGATTGTATTCATTCACCACATGTGTCCTATTTTCACATGAAACCCGACACATCATATGAACTTAAAATCAACCCTCTTGTTTCCCAGTTTTGTGGTGTGACCTATAGGAGGATCTAAGCCAAATTGCCAGAGATATTAAACACTTAATATCTCAAACTATAAGCGGTATCTAGCTACACAATATAGTTACCCAATTAGCATAGATGTCTTTGTTCCACCCGAACCAAAACACGATCCATTTAGTGATGTAAGTGCACCACTTGTGTCTGTCCCTTGCCTCATGATATTAAGAATATATACAAAGTAGAAATGTGTCATTCCTTTCAAACAGAACATACACAAACGGTCGAACAAAAGGTCACTAGCAGTCGACCGTTTAGATGGTCTATGCAAAAACAATAATAAAATACACATCCCAACGGTTGAACGACAATTGGCTTTCTATCGATCGAAAATAACAGAGACCTCCTACGTTTCTCAAAGCAATCACCGGTCGAACCAATATTAAGTTCACTTAAGTCATCGGTAGAATGAGAGTCAATGGCGGTCGACCGTTTAGATGGTCAATGCCAAGTCGAGACCCAAATGATAAGGCAACGGTCAAACGGCAAAGGGCCCTCGTTCGACCGAAATATAACAGAGACTCTCCGACCCAACAAATATGCACAATCGGTTGACCACCGCAAGACATCGTTTGACCAGTGTTGTTTAAAATCAAAGAATTATTCTACAACCGGTCGACCTACCAAAGACATTGGTTGACCATTGGCTGGCAACTACTTGACCTAACCGGGCGCACTTTGCTTCCTCTCGTCGCCGGCGATCCCAAACTCCTAACACGCCTCGGGGAAGCGAAAACCATGGACTTGGCATACCTCTCGTGATCCGCCTCCACATTGTCCCGCCTCGGATTCACACACGAACACTTCGTCACGTTGTTATTCGTTTCCACCACCGAGCCTCCTCGCACCTCTGGTTGCACTTCTTCCAGTCGTTGGCGGTTGTGGAACTGAGAGAGAGAGGCGTGAGAGAGGGAGACAAAGGGAGTGACGAATATGGTTGTGTTTCTTATATAGGAAAAAGCAACACTCACCCATCACATCACTCATACTCTTCCACCACTCCCATCGTACCTCCTCCATCACACCACCATCACAATTCACAACCACCACACTCCTCTCCGTACCTCCAAAGTCAAAGAACCCATTAACCCTTAATCTTCTCCATTAATCACCGTTAGCCACCTAACCCTAGTTAGGGTCTTAACATTCATAATAAATTGGCAAAAATATACATAATAAATCAACTTATACTATCAAATAAAATAAATATGCTTTAAGTTTATCATGTTTGACCAAGTAAAATAGTTGTTTCCAACATTATATTTGGTGTGTAAATGGTGTTAAATAAATACATGCATTGATTCATTGAACACTAGCTAACAACTAATTATACTTGACATGTATGTTTCTATTTGTAGTCTTCTATGCAAAATGTGACACAAATAAATTTCTAAACACAAAAAGTAATTCACACAAATCAAGCCAAATGTTAACAAAAAATAACCTAAACGTACCTAAAATCGAATCGAACACGTGAAATCAGCTCTGGGAGGTCGAAAATTGTCGGAGAGATTGAGGTTGAGAGGGGTCGACGATTATGAGAGGAGTGGGGAAAGAGAGGTGGCTGGGTTGCCCTTTTTACCCTAGGTAAAAACGACAACCGTGATGTCGTTTGCATTAAGCCTAAAAACGGCATTGACAATGCCTTGTTTTGTTAATGAAAACGACACATTGGTTGAGGTGTCGTTTTCAAGATGCATAGTTTGCTAAATATGTTTGGCTGAGTTATATTCTTCTAATTTTTTTATTTCACAACATAAAAAAATTCATTAAAAATATAACGATATTGGAGGTTGACACCATCTCACATTCGGCATAATTTTAACAAATTCATTGTTATTGTTCTACTCAAGCCCACAAAAGTCCATGACCAAATGGACTTCCTCCGCTATCAAAAATGGTGATCTCAAACAAAGGATAATAGGATATGACAATATTATCACGAAAAAAAGGTTATGACACTTGGTATATGTGATCATCTTCAACTGTTTTGCTAGAGAAAGTAACGGCTCTGACCCTCTAACATTGTGCACTGATGAAATTCGCATTAGATGTCTCACAGTGCAAATGAAGATGGCAGTGGGACTGTGGGATCATGAGAGGCGAAGGGCACCTGAGCACCTCACTCTACGAAAATAATGCCAGAAGCACAGAATCAAGTACTGCCACTTGATATTTTTTTCTCCGTAAAAAAACTTGATGATGTTTAATTTTCCAAAAAAAAAAAGAATAAGAGATCTTCTTTGCAAAAACCACCAACAATATCCAGCTATAAACTCCATTGATTTAACTTGACGTTTGACTCTCGACAAACTAGATGTTCACATGCTAACACAACCTAAAGATTAAGCACGGGACCTCACTAGTTATTACGTACGAGTGACAATCTCCTCAAACTCCAACATGCCTATCCTCTCATTTGGCATCTGCACGCATCGATTGATATTGTTAACATGCAAATGAATACAATTTCGGGCAAAAAAGTGCTATAAATACTATCCAAAAGGATAGGTATTTGACTCAATGCCTCACTTCCACACCGAGATTCTTTTGTTTATGCTTCTTTTTTTCGCCATGGAGCAGCACCACTCCCTTTTTTCGTTTTGTTGAAAAACCAGAGGTAACATCTGGAAGGAAAGAATAAAATGTTACATTATATTGGTTGCACAGATGCCTAATGCTGCACAAGAATAACTCAAATAACTTAGCTAATCTAAACTAAATAACTCAGCTTAACTACAAAAAGCATCCGCTCCCATTAGTTAAACAGAAACGGAGAATAACAACATTTACCCTCTTTCAAGCATATGCATCTCAAAACCACTGCCACGAGACCACACCTTGTGGTTGTGGGGGCATTTGGATGGAAAAGGAATCTTGGATCCATCCGTAGTGAAGTTTGCATGGTTCAATCCAATCAAAACCACATTATTGAGGACATGGGGCCTTTTTCCCAGTGGCTTTTGTTTCTACCCATCCAAATCATATGCCTCATACCTGTCATGAACACATGGGTGACAAGATAATATCTCCCTGTTCTGGAAGTGTTTCTAGTTCTGGTACTATTTAAACTCATCACAATTCCCTTCTCCCTCGAATCCAAATCGTTAGCTGGAAAGGGCCTAGACCAACCTCAACTTTTTGCATGGATGATTTGCCGAAACATTCCGTTGAATAATATAGATTCTTGATCACAATATATTTTCCCGTTCATTTGTGACTGTTGTCATACCTGCAATTCTTGACTTCATATTGGATAAACCTTTTTTTTAAAGTCAACATTATTGGGAACATTTAAGCCACCAGCCACCAATGACCCCACGGGTGCTTGCCCTCCATCAATGCTCTTTTCGGTCGGGAAGAGCCCATTTTGGTTCATGTTGCATGCAAAGATCATAACAACCAAAGCAATAACCACGGCATAGACTCTGATAAGCCTATGAAGCACTCCCATTTTCTCTGGCCATCTTTTCCTCTTGACAGCGCATGTGGAGTTCTTGGTAGGCTTTAAGGGAGCTATCTGAGAATCTCTCCATGGCCTCAAAAATTTGTTGTAGAGCCCTCTGCAAACTGTTTGATTCAGCAGAAAGACCAACATGAATAAGCTGTCCAGCTACTTGGGCCTGCCTCCTGTTTATTGTGTCCACTGCTCTGTGGATCTCTTGGTCCTCTCGCTCTAAAGATTTCAGCTGTCTATCCATGTCTCGATTTCCCAATAACCGTGACCGCATTCCTTGGTAACTCTCTTGCCAGACTTGCAGAACAGTTGTGGTTAAAGACTGCATTGCTTCAACAACCTCTTGCTCTGAAACCCTATCCATGATTTGGGACCAGTGATTGCAAATGACGAATACAGGAGGAGCACCTATTCTTCCAGGGGAGAAGGGAGCGATTCCGTCAGCTGTTTCCTCGGGCTCATCAGGAAGACATTTCTTAAGCCAACAGTTTAACGACTTTATGTAGCTCCTCTGGGCGTCAACCCAACTGGAGAAAATCTCGATCCATTTCAGCAGCTCTAGTGTGAACTGCCCTGTCGCTTTCATATGTGCATCACCGTGCTTCCCTGCAAATGCCGTTGCAACAGAATCCAAACCATTCGCCTCTATCACTGCCTCGCATTGACTCCTATGGCACTCATTCAAAACTTGCCACATCGTGACCAATCTGGAAGCAGAAAATGCAAATGTAAGAATTCAAAAAAACAAAACAAAAGAAGCCAAGCAGAAAGTCAGAAACACACTTTAAATGTAATAGCAAAATGGACAGAGAAGTCCATATAGACGGCAGTCAATGGTCCAACACTAACTATTTCCGTATAAAATGCCAGAAGGCTAAATTGTTGAACAAGTGAAGCAATGCCCAAATCATGTCTTGTCATGCCATTTTGTTATCAACAAATCAGATAATGAATAAAAAATGGATTGCAAAAATATCATCAATCCATGTAAGTTTCTTTAATACGCGATAATCAATCGTATTTACTCAGTCTAAAAGTAATAATCGATGACAGAAACAAAATGAAGGAAAATTTAAAATTCCTGAATTATTGTTCACTTAGCTTACCCTTGAATTAGTTCATCGAGTTCAGGCCAGAGTTCTTGATCCCTCAACTTACTTATCCTGTTTGATATTGAGTTGACAACTTGAATTCCTATTCTCATTTTTGTTGACAATTTGAGGACAAGAACACGGGTAGATTCTATTTTATGAGCCTCCGCACCCTTGTCATCCAAATGCTTGAGTCGCTTACAATTCCTATCATAACGAAGTCGCATTTTTTCTTCAGCCTACAACATAAAAAGCAACATAAGGTCACAAACTTAATTAGCAACACAAGGGAAAGATCATGAATATGCTATGATTTCACACCACTTATGTTAGAATACCCATATGGATTCCTAAAGAAAGTGGTGCAACAATGAATGCAAAAACTTCATTCCTAAAAACATATTTAACATACTCTGATTATTATTACATAAATTAGAGATGATGACCTCCAACGGCATGATGCCATCTTCATATAGACAATAAAGCCGAATGCCATGTATATAAATATTTTTCACAAAGCATCTTGCACTGTTTAGCATGATCACAAAATCCAGAGACAGTAAAAGAATGTCACCATGACAAATGAAAATTTTCATCAGGGTGTTACATATGGCCAAATATTAATATAGGGTGTCGTAGACTAAAAACCAAAAAATGCAACCCCAAGATAGCTCTAACTTGACTCCCACGAACAAGGATTCAGATAGAAACTAATTTTTATAATCTATATAGTAATGATCTCCTATAGGTCCAGATTTATTGTATGTTCGGATTGAAAATTCGCAGGCTGTTAGGCACATCACGCCTGGGACAATGATAAAAGAGTACTGAGAAAATCATGATCAAACCAGTCAACAAATGTTTGACAAATAGATGCATACATATCAATTTAATGTATCATATGCTTAGAAATTTCAAAAAACCAAGATTTATTTATGCAGATGGATAGGTAAAAGAATTATTACCCTGACTTCCTCAAGGAGTTTCTTCTCCCAAATGTACAGCTTCTGCAACGTCGATGAAAGATTTCCAGCCTTCAGTCCCTTCTCTTCATTGAAATCTAGATGCATAGAACTAGTAGTGTCTGATTGCTTGCTAGTCTTTGTCCTAGATGTCTGTGAAGTTGTTGCACTCGATAATGACGGAGTAATTGCATATCTCATCTTCGATGATACCACTGCAAGGAATAGTACATTGTGCAAGTTCAGTCTGTATATTCCAGCGTAAACGTTCACATTCTTGACAAAGTAAATGTTGGAATTTGACATACCTTGGTGCTTCTTCCTGTGATAGGGAAGCTTTCCTACCTCAAGCATCCTTGCGACCTCCTCCAACGACGCCGAGGCCCTGTCGAACTGAGACTTGATCTCGTGCACAGCTTCAGTGGCTGATCGGGAACGAGGCACCAACTTCTTCTGTTTTTCCTCGTGCTGCAGGACTTCGTCCACCACAACGCTCTTCTCCGTGAGATGTACCTCGCTTTCTCTCGCACCACTAACTCTCGCCTCATAACGGAGCTCATCCCCACCACTCTTCCTCCCATCCTCTTCCACTGCTACAGCTTTCTTCGAAGAATGCACCTCCCCACCACCACCAGAAGTCGAAGCTCCACCGGAGAATTTTGAGTCACCGTAAGCTTCCTTGACAACCTCCTGCTCCTCATCTTCCAGATCAGGAATCCCCTCTTCCTCCCTCAGCTCCCTGGAGCTCCGGCTCGGCGTGTAAGTATGCTGGTAACTGTCGTAACCCTCGAACGGGTTAAGAAAATCCCAGGTCGACCTCGGTGGGGACGGAGGAGGCGGAGGAGCACGCGGGGGAGACGCAGCAGCAGGAGGTGGCGGCATGGGCGGGGGCGAAGTGGACCCGAAAAACCCTCCTCCTCCTCCTCCTCCTCCATACCCAGACTGGTAAGGATAACCATAGCCACCTGGAGCCGGATAAGAAAAACCATAACCGGTATACCCTTCGGCACCGGAGTACCCTCCGGCATTATAATTGGGGTTCGGCGCCGCATAAGAATCACCATAATAGTCACCGTAGGACCTGGACGGCCCCGGATCGCCCCCGAATGAAGCAACTTGAGCCTCCGGGCGCTGCTCGAAGGTAACGGAAGGCGCCGGAGGGCCCTTCTTGGCGAAATTAAAGTAAGTTTTTCTGGTAGTGACGGTCTCAAACTCATCCAAATGGTGAGGCAACGGGGACGAGTGATCGGAGTGGAGAGGATCGTCGTCGTCTTCATCGTCGGAATCACCCTCGGAATCATGAAAATGAAGGTGGGAGCCAGAGTGGGAGCGGTGGAGAGGAGTGGAGAGAGAGGGGAGAGGGTGTGGTGGGTCCCCCTTGCGGTGGAAGGGTAGAGTAAGGCGAGGGGAAGAGGGAGGGATTAGGTCGGTGAGGAGGAAGAACTTGTGGAGAGAGACGCCGAGGGAGCAGAGACAGTTGATGTAGGCGGCGTGGGCGTTGGCGAGGGCGTAGCGGTGGTCGATGGCCTTTTCTAGATGCTCCGACCTGTACCGGCACAACGCCACCGCCTCCAGGTCGTCCAGCTTCGACCCCGCGCACCCCATCCCAGATCTAGGATTGGGTTGCTTGTGAGTGTGTTGGTGGTTTCTTTATTGGGGAACTAAGAGTTTGGGGGTCGGAAGGGTGGCCGTACATTGACGGCTTTTGCCGGGATTGGGATTTACTCCCTTTGTTTGTCGCGTTTGGACTACTGAAAGCTGCTGTTGCTCTTGCTGCTGCTGCTGCTGCTGCTCGTTTTCTCTTTCGTTTGGGGATGAAACGGAAGACTGGAGTTGGACTGGCGTTGTTATTTAGGGGTGGTTTCGCAATTTGCCTCTGATTATTTTGTAATCTTCCCCATGATAAGTTTTTTATTTGTTGCCCATTATATGAATTTTCAAATAATGCAACTGGATTGTCTGTTTGATTGTTTTCTTAATTGGGATGATTCCTTTTTGTCTATCCTCCACGCTGATGATGTATTTGGTTTATAACATGGTGAGGATAGTTGAATGTACAAAATAAGTTGGAAATCAACTTAATTGAAAAGAAATTTACGTGTTTATTGTTTGATCAAACTTAATGCCATCGATAGTTACTTTTTGAATATTTTAATCTTAATATGCTCTTCTCGTGAGTTTGAGTTCAAAGTTTCTTTTATTTCCCACATGACATAAAATTGAGCATGAAAATTGTCGATTTTACAATTTTAGAGGTTAATTAAAGATTCATATGAAATTATGTCTTGATTTTACTTTGCACTTTTGAACTTTAAAATATGATGGTTATCTCATTTGAACTTTCATTTTTTAACATTTTAACTTTAAAACTCATTATTTAAACATTTATCATCTTTTTTACATTTTATCCCTTATACATTCTTTAATCTAACTTTACGTCAAAGTTCGGAACGAATCGAATGTCATATCTTATTTGAATTTGGGTCAGATTTGTACTGAATTCGACACAAATTTCAACCATGTCTGCACATTTGATTCGATTTGAACTTTACCGTGAAATTGGTATTAATATTGTATTAGGGATCCCAAATTTTCCAAACAAATAACAAATGAGTGTTTAGGTAATAATTTTTTTAAGTTCACGAGACAAAGTGTTACGAAACAAAAGTTTAAAGGAGATAACTGTAAATTTTATAGTTAAGGGGGCAAAGTGATATACACATATAATTTAGAGGGTAAACGGTAATTAATCCAATTTTTAGTGAAGTTGAAGAATACTTTTACTTTTCTGAACCTTGAGGGTATTCATGATGTTTTAAGTTACTTGGGGGATATTTAAGGAAATATTCCGACCCATTATTTTTCGCTGTTGCTATTTTTGCTAAAGCAGTAAGCCAGTAAGTCGGGGAATTTAATGTTTAGTCTCACCTAATTTTGGGTTTTCGTGTTTACGAACCTATTGTTGAGTTTGAGGCTTCGAGGACTGGTCTATTTGGAATCTTATTGCTGTGGTTTTTTTGGATTTAGCTTGGTTGTTGAAGAGGTGGAGAAGCAAGAATTAGTGCCTTGGTGGTCAGTCTTAATCCTAATCAACTTGCATTATACATAAATGTTCAAATAAGGCTGTGAAAAAAATGTGAATCTTTGACTCACGTGTTTGGTCATGAATCATATTCCCAAATAAAAATATATCTTTTATATTTCATATGTGAAGCCATTCTTTGATTTTATTAAAATCAACTTCAATGATGACCTGCATTAATTAGTTAAAAATTAAAATACATTTCGCCTATTACCAGCGAGCACTTTTAAACCGCAAAGGTCCACATAAAGTTGAGATTGTGCTTGTTTAACACATGTAGTTCTAGTGTGTTTCTTTACTTGCCTGGTTGTCTGACGTGGGACGGTGGGAATAACAAACGTTCATCTTTTGTGTGTCTAAATATTTGGATTGTATATTCATGGCAAAATTGGTTTACGTGTTTTCTGCTCTTAAGTTATGTAGCATCTTTTGGTTGAAAACTCATTCAATTTTGTGTTTAATTTTCTAACACTTTTCAACTACCCCAAAGCAAGGACCTAAACTAAACTCATCTTCTTGTATGGTCTATTTTGATCTAGCAATTAGGTTCCTACTTTCTCTTCTTCATCCTCACAAGATACCAAAAGCTACACCTTACCATTTCATTTTGTTGTAATTGAATTTCTTAATTTAAGAGTAAATGAATCCACTTTTGTTGTGGGCTCGGAAACATCTCTTGTATAGGTGCAATTTCCTAAAAACTGAGTGCAATTTAGTAGGTTAATTGAAGTTGAAAATGGAAGCTTCTTGTGGTTGGGGAAAGCCTACCCTTGCTTTAATCCTGTATTAGATACGTCTAGTGGTACTAACGTTGTATTTATAGGAAAAAGAAGAAATAAGTATAAAATGAAAATAGGATAAGGGTATAATGCAAATGTAAGTTGAGAAATGGAAGATTAATGTTGACATTTGGCAAGAAGATTTTTTTAAAGAACATTTGCAAGAACTTCAACTGAATCATTGAAGTTGTTTAAGGTTTTTTTTTCTAGTATTTCCCATATTAGGGTGCTTAAAAAATTGAAATTTGTTACAATATTTACACAAACACTAATTCAAGATACTTTGAGAATTTAACGCCAAATTTGACTCAATTCAGATGACTAGATATGAAATAAATCTGTGGCTTGTGAGGGTGCTGTGAATGCATTATACTAATACTAATCACATATCAAATTCTAGATTTACAAAGTAATTTTTGTAAGTTACATCGTTTTGATCCTAATATAGTATTAGATCCAGCCCGACCACGATATTGCAAATTCCTATATTTAATAATATAGAATGATACAACGTAGCTTACGGAATCATGATTCTTCAAATGTTGACTTTAAAAATATGTTTTAAGGTACATTTGGGAGAGGGTTTAGTATGTGATAGGATAAAAACCAGAATGATTGTGTCAATTGTTCCCTACCAACTCAAATTTGTTTTATAGGATGGAAACATTAAGCTGTCCACGTAGAAACACTACGGAATTACTGGCGCCAAGAATATGAATGATAATATACTATCCATAATTTTATTAGATTTATTTATGCAGTTGGAAGATTTTAAGTTAACTTAGAATATAACATATTTATCATCTGTATTTCATTGTTATGTGCATTCATTTATTCCCAAATATTGGTGCATATTGAAAAATCTAATGTTTTTGCATTCCTATCTCCTAATCTTCAATCGGGTTGCTCTGTTTTTAACTTTTTATCCCTGGTTAATTGTAGGCGACAAGTCCTACTGCATGGTCATTTGAGTGAATATGTTCACATTTCACTTCATCACTAATTTTATTTTCATTGCAAGCATGTGAAAAAAGTTACCTTTCCACTTACCCCATTATTCATGTTCCCGATATATACGCATGTAATGTTACATTTCCTTTTTTTGGTCATGTAATTAAATTTATCGGTCTTCCTCTCATGTACAAGTTTAAAATATTGCTTATTATTTAAGTTATACGGACATTGTACCAATGGAAAAATAAATATAAAAACATTGTACCAATGAAAAAAAAAATGTTTTACTACATAGCTAGTTAGAATATAAATTTTCACTCAAGTTGTTGTAACATGATACTCAATACATTATATGTAACATCCCGAAACAGCAGAAAATTTTAAAATTTAACAATAAAAGATGTCTCTAAGTCAAACGGGAATGTTATTCAATAAATAATCAATCGGTGCACCAAATACAACAGAGTTTGTAAAAAATACATGATTACATCAATACAATGAAAGACAAGTACAAACAATCATGACGACTTCAAAATAGTCTGAAGAGCATCTGGACTCCAAAATGTGCGCACCCGCTGTCACCACACCACAGAACCTATTGTGGTCCTGAAACATGAATTAAACAATAATGTCTGAGTTTCCCATTAAGAAATTCCGTATGTCAAGCTCACCTACATGAATACAACAACACGGTAATGAACATAGCATACTAGTAGCATGACATGTCATCGACAACAATGAAACAAAACCCCTCCAAGGATAAAACATGACCTCAGTCCTACAACAGCAACAAGACCCTCTAAGGGTCAACAAGGACATCAGTCCAACAAACAGCAACGAGTCTCCCTCGAAGACCTACCGTAGGCACATACGGTCTTACAGACAATACGTGACGCACCCCCACACACGGCTACACGAGTCAAGGGATAGTTGAGGAGCATCCACACTTCTGCGCCAAATGAAACAATGTGATCTACACCACACCAACGGAGTCGTATCCCGGTCGCTCCAACAATCCCTCAATAGGTGCCCAACTGAGGAATCATCGTCGGCACAACATCGGCAGCATTGTCGGCACAACATCGGTGGTACAACATACATCCAACACAATATCGGACGACCACAAGCCGGAACATCGTCGACAACATCATCGCCGGCACAACCTCGACGGCATCGCCGTCACAACATCGACGGTACAACATACGTTCGGCACAACATCGGACGGTTCCGGTCGTAGCCCGCAGGGTCATCTTGCTTCAAGAGTCATGCATCAACATGCATTGGGATCCGCAATCCCTCAAGTCTGCTACTCTAAAGTGAGTCAAGACAGTAAAACATCACGCCACAGTCAATCAACAGAGGTGGTTCGTCCAAAGTACTCACACTCTTCCACTCGGCGGTCCCACCTCCTGGCTCACGTGCTGTGCGAGGATACAAGTTTTCGTGAACAGAGTTGGTACATCACAATGACTAGAAATCGGGTTCTGCGCACAAACGGTCAACAAGAATAGACAATCAGGTCGATCATTCCCATGGGGTTCGGTCGACTGAAAGTTTGAAACGGTCGAACACTCTGCGCATCACCTAAGTTCCAACGGTCGGACCAAAGTCTAAAACCGTCTACCGAACGTGGTCAAAATCCAGAGTGTTATCAAAATCATAGAAGTCCAACGGTCGACCGGAAACTACTAGGGCAACCTAGCAACTCTAAGTCATCTATCGGTCGAACAAGATAAACAATCGATCGAACAACAAAAAAGTTACATAAGTTCACTTAATTCCCGGTCGGACCAAAAGTCAGGAACGATCGACTGTTTAGGTGGTCAACGTCCGGTCCGAGCAAAACATGAAGCCACGGTCGAACGACTCAGGGGTCCCGTCCGACCGAAAACTTCCAGACATTCCTTTGACCCACCAGCACAAGCACAACCAGTCGACCGCCACATGACATCGTTCAACCGGTGTTAGTTAAAGTCGGGCAAAATACTGCAACTGGTCGACCGTTTGTCGGCAACTACCTGGTCCAACCAGGTCTGTCTTGCTGCAAACACGACGTTGGCGAGGTCTCCAACCTCCACTGACCCGCCAACACCTCACACGACTTATGTGAGTAACCAAAGTAAACTATTGAACCGACATACCTCTTCTTCACGGTTGACAACGTACACCGGAGAACTTACACAACCACCTCTGATTTGCAACCGTACGCTCGCCTCCTCGCGCACCAACATTCGCGCGCCTCACGCCGGAGCAGACTCCACGCCTACTGGACGTCGGAAGAGAAAAAAAGGAATGGTGAGAGATGGGTGAAGGTAAGACAAGGAAGAAGAAGAAGAAAAGTAACGTTTTGGTTATAAAACCAAAACCCAACAGCACCCTCTCCCCGTCTACAACACCCTACAACCCAACTCATCCAATCCTTCTCATTTCCCATGCACCACTCTGCTCACCTCCTCTTCCCAAAGCAAAACACCACCTTAAACCTCCGTCAGCACCCTAAATAGGGTAACGGACATAACATTACATTATGTTTTTAAGTAGTAAGGTGCGTCTTGGAATAGACTTTGTGATTTCGATCTTAGACTAAAATCTAATTCCGTTGGAATCAAACATAAACCTAATTTTCAGAAGAAATATCTGACGTACCTTTTTGTTTGTCCGGAAATTTGAATATGGAATCCTAAACTCTGAACCATATATAAATTAGTGGTTCTAGGTCTATGATTATTTTTATTTCAAACCATAAGCCCTAAAATAAAAATTATTTGCATATTTTAAGAAACTATGATTTGGTTTAAAAAGCTTTTTTTAATGCATATAACATTGGATGTGCAAAATTGATATCATGTTTGTAAAACCTAAGCTTTACAACTGATAATTACCAAACATGATCTTAGATGTGATAAGGTTATACTTCTCATATATGCAATCATTAAAGAAACGATGACCCGCATGCAAGAATTATCGTGGGTGTAGGTGTATTGATAAATATCAGCTGCAATTTAAAGAAGTTACGGAATCTAGCTTTTCGTTTCACTCGAGTTTTAAAATAATTAATATCAAAATTTGGAAGCTCACCTAAGCTAATTAATTTTAGTCGATTCGATATGACAACAGTCGCTTTCCTAAATACAAGTCTTGTAATTCACTTAACAATTGTGGCCTCATGCTTGAAGGTAAGCAGAAGAACCAATAAAAATGTTGTTTAGGTGAGCACTTTGGGCGATTTACATTTAACACGCAAAATATTTCACGCATGCTAACATATTTGACCAAAAACCATAGCATATTAACCTCTGATTCACCAAACATACATAAAGTATAATTAGGTAAACTACCTTTACCTTGATTTATGCATTCATTTTGATGCATTACATGCTGGCACAATTGCACTCCTAGTCTTACTATTCAACTCAAGTCGACGTTGCATTTGCGATCTGAAATATCGACTATTTCATGTTGCATAATATATACGTCAACTGGATTATTTCCTACTCGGAGAACGTTATTTAAACATAATTTAAATCCTCCGTTTCATCTTCTCCATTAGAAGTCGCTACGAAATCGTAGCGAATTAGTGTCTATGTTCCAAATCCAATAACATCTCCCAAAGGCCTAAATATATAGCATCTAAAAGTACACGTAGCTCTCTCTACATGCCTACTTTTTTGTCCATATTTTTGCATTTTGTCAAAAAGCTTCTACGCACGAGAACGCATCTCTGTTTAATTGTCTTGTGTTCTTTTGATTCAAGAGCATTTGGAAAGAGAACCCACAGCATGCATTGATTCTCTAATTAAATGAAAGTTGAAAAAAGACAAAGGTTGAATTGACACAAGTATACTATTCTACAATCTAGTGCCATATCGAATGAAAGTGTGGACAGTGACCACAGGTTTGTATTGATTCTCTGAAGTTATTGGAAATGTCTAAAATGTCTAGTCTAATTATCATGGGAACTACTAAACGTCGCCCCAAAACTACTTAAATCGCCCCTTGAAATTACCAAATTGCCCTTAACAATATATTTAATACCCATATCGTCCCGTGTCTATAAATAAGGCATATGGTCTTGTATATTCATAATTTATCAGTAAAAACACCACGAAAATGTCTGGCGAGGGTGATGCATCGGGTGAGGTAAGCCTGGCGCGGGGCAAATTTTGGGCCGAGCGTCTGCATTAGACGCCTCCCCCATGGTGAGGGCGTCTGCGTAGGACGCCCTCCCCATGGCCTAGGCGTCTAACGCAGACGCCTACGCAAAGGGAGAGGCGTCTTGTGTAGACGTCCTCCTCATGGGTAAGGCGTCTGTAGTAGACGCCCTTCCCTTCGGTCAGGCGTCCTACGCAGACGCCTTACCGTTGGGGAAGGCGTTTAACACAGACGCCCAATCCATGGGGCAGGCGTCTAACACAGACGCCTTTTTTTTTGATTTTGATTTTGTTTTTTTAAATTTCGAGTTTATTTTTTAATTTTTTTAATTTCGAATTTATTTTTTTATTTTTTTAATTTTGAATTTATTTTTGTAGGTTCCAGATTTCGGTGGTGATGGAGTGGATTACAGTGAGTTATTTCAAACTACACAAATCTTTGCAACAATCGATGAAGCATGTAAATGGGCCAAACAAGTAGCTATCGGAGCTGGGTTTTTTTTGGTCGTGTCGTCGTACAAAACAAGATCAGATAGTCGGATGGATTGTTATTTGAGATGCGACCGGCGAAATCAAATGGAGTCTCGGGATATGGATACTGCACTTCGAAGAAACACCAAAAGAAAGGGTTGTGGTTGCCGTTTCTTAATAAAAGTGGTGGAGCGACGGGATCGTGATGGATGGGTTGTGGTTTTTAATAGTGGTCACGGACATCACAACCACAGACTGGCAGTTTATCCAGAGGGTCATCGTCAAATTAGTGGTCTAAGTTCTGGGGCGAAGAAGATTGTTCGTGATATGACAGATGCGCAAGCAAAACCACGGAACATCTTGAAGGCAGTAAAAGAAAAATTCCCGGAGGACAATCCAAATCAAAGGCATATTTATAATTTCAGAGATTACATGAGGAGGACAAAATCTGAAGATCGGAATCCCGTCCAGCAGTTTCTCTACCAAGCAGTGCAGTGTGAGTACTTACATTGGATTATGGCGGATCCAGAAACTGATGTCGTCACTCACGCTTTTTTGGCACATCCGACGTCAGTCCAGTTGTTGCGGACATATCCTTTCGTTATCTGCATGGATTCGACTTACAAGACGAACAAGTATAAGATGCCTTTGTTCGAAATGATTGGGGTCACACCAGCAAACATGAATTTCCTTATTGGATATGCGATTTTGATGGATGAATCTTACTCCAGTTATTTGTGGGTGATGGAGAAGTTGAGAGATCTGTTATTGGGGACTGTCAGCCCGACTGCAATAATAACAGACCGGTAGTTAGGCCTTATGCGACCAGTGAGAGAGGTTTTTCCTGACTCTGCTCATTTACTCTGCACATGGCACATCAACAAAGACGTATTGAATTACGCGTACCACGTATTCGGCAAGAATAAGGAGATGGCAGAGACTTTGAGGCGTGGAAGATGGAGGAAGATCATGCTTTCTACTTCAGAAGCCGAGTATGATAGAGCTGTGTATGCTCTGAAAGATTTGTATAGATCGTGGCCGGCTATCACGGAGTATCTGGACACCACGTGGTTGGTGCATAAAGAAAAGTTTGTGCTGAATTGGACGAACAAAGTCCTTCATTTTGGGAACACCACGAATTGTAGGGTCGAAAGTGCTCATTCGGCTCTAAAAGAGTGGATTTCTACATCGACTGCAGCTCTGGACACTCTTTTCGAGCGCGTCAACGCGGCTACTGAAATGCAGCTGACGAATATTCGAAACTTTCTTGAAGACTCGAGACGGCGAAATTTGACTAATTTCGGACATGCTCTATATCGTCACATAAATGGTAGAGTTTCGCATCACTGTTTGCAGTTGCTGAGTCAGGAGGTGAAGAGAATGCAACAGTTAGATGATGAAGTTGAATATCGTTGCGAGTGCGCTTTTCTGACTTCTCATGGGATACCTTGCGCATGTACCATCCGTGGATGTCTTGAATCAGAAAACGGAATTTACTTAGAGCAGATTCATTCGTTCTGGAGGACACTTGTCATTGGGGAAGGACCCGGGAACGCAGAGTTTGTGTCTCAGGCAGCTCAAGACGCCGAACATTTTCGCAGTCTGGTTGATGAGATTGCAGGAAGTGACCCTACCGTAATTCGATCTGCCTCTCAGGTTTTATTCGAGCAGCTACACCCCGAACATTCGAATTTGAAAGAGCCTGCAGTAAAAACAAAGCTACGAGGTCGACCAAGGGGAAAGTCGACACGACGGGACCCTAGTGCGTTTGAGTATGCAGAGCGAGGTAGTGGTCGATCTTCAGGTAGTGGGAGTAGAGTTCGTGGTCGTTCTTCCGGTAGTGGAAGCAAAGGTCGTGGTCGATCTTCTGGTTCTTCGTCAGTGAGAGGAGGATCAGGTATACCATCCTTACATTTATTATTATTATAATTTTGTTATTTATTTCAGTAAATATGTATCTTTTGTTATTATATCTAACTGTATTTTTTGTTCATATTGTAGTGACTGGGCGGGCTGACGTAGACGACTTCCCATATGGAGATAGAATTCCAGGAATCATTATGCCATTCCTACACCAGTGGAATGATGTACGTGCTGATGGAAACTGTGGATTTCGATGTGTCGCCGATGTTTTCCACGGTGGTGAAGACAATTGGCAACTCGCCCGTCGTTCGATTTCAAATGAGATAGCTGCGAACCCATCTTTTTATGAGCACGTATACTACGACGGTGTGGCGGAGGCTCGTCACCGGATTAATTGGGGCGGGGGACCTTGTGGCGAGAATCACTATATGGAGACGTGGACGGACTTGTTTCCCATTGCAAATTTTTACAAGTGTGCAGTTATGTTCTTCTCTCTCGGAAATGATGGTTCGTTGTACCCATGTCTTACAGTTCTACCTTGGGAGAGTCCGCCTACCGTGACGAGACCGTGCAGAGAGTTGATTATTGCTCATTTAGGGAGTTACGCTCATTACATTCGTTTGGAATTGAATGAGAGATTCCCCGTACCTCCTATAGCGACTCTGTGGTATCAAATACGAGATGAGAGTGTTATTGGATGGGAGCTGGAGTACCAACATAGGATAGCATATTGGCAACAATTATGTAATATGTTTTGATATGTTTGTATAATTATGTAATATGTTTTGATATGTTTGTACATTATATAGTGTTGCTTTATTATGTAATATGTTTTGATATGTTTGCTTTATTTGCATTATATATAATAGTACGAAAGGTTATCAAACACAAATACAAATAATAAGGGTACAACAGATAAGCAAAACACAAATACAAACAATAAGCGTACGACATGTTAGCAAAAACAAACACAAATACAAATAATAAGCGTACAACAGATAAACAAATATAAATGCAAATACTAAGCGTACAACAGATAAGGAAACACAAATACTAAGCGTACAACAGATAAACAAATATAAATGCAAATACTAAGAGTACGGTACAACAGATCAACCTACTCATCATCCGAATCATGGTCGGATATGCCTAACTGAGTATGCCACGACTGTATGATCTCATCCAAATCTCCGCATGCAGCTCTGGCATCGTCTGGCAGCTCATCCCTCATCTGCAAGATTGGGTCTACAGCCCGTATCATCTTACCCATCCACTGCACATAACAATAACATTAGCGTACATTAACAAATTATACGGTACAAATAAATTTAGATAAAATGAAAAAATTACCAGATCGCCACACGTCCTATCTGGTGGTCGATCTGCTCTCCGGGAGGCACCACGGACGATGATAGGATGTGAGTAACTACCGAACCAATCAAGATAACGTGCATCACACTCGGAGGGGTCGTGACTACGTCTGAAGTCGCCAAGGAACAATCGGCATGATCTCGGAAATGTCCGCCAAGTCGATTCCGCTGTAGAAGCGGGGAACCTGACGTCGTACGTCGCTGCTGTCGCAGACCGCACCGCATGCTCTGGTGTCGGAATGTCAACCGGGATCACCTGAACATATCCTAACTGACGCAAGACCCGATCGGGCATATAAGGCTCTATGATATCCCGATAACGAATAAGACCCATCAATAAAGTCCTCGGGACATCCGCTGCTGGGTCAGGACCATAGGGTAACCACTCCACCTAAAGTTTAACACATTAATAATAATACATCTTAAAATTAAATAAATGGTGTAAAGTTTGATACCTCTGATGCAGTCATCTGATCTAGCCGTGCGCGGATGGAACGCAATCGTCCATCGCTCTTGTCCTCGCTCCGGACGGCCCACATACCCGAACGTGGATGACCCTCGTCGATAATCTTCCGCTCACGATGCGGGCGGAATGCAGGAAAGTACTCGTATATCCACGCCTGCAGCAGCGTAAGACAACCTGCAATCCCAGAACAATCCGCACGGCTAGCTATCCCAAGCTGCCGGTACAGGTATGCCAACGTCGCTGACCCCCACGAGTACTCACGAACGGTCTCCGGGTCCCTAGCCTCCAGTAGATCGCGTGGTCTGATCCGACAACCACTCTTGTCGACAAACAAGACGGCTCCGAGCATCAAGAATAGGTACGCCGTCAACTGTGTATCATCGGCCCGCGGAGGTCGTGCCCGTCTGCATAGGTCCTCAAGGGAGTCGATGCCGACACCACCACCACTCCATAAAGCTGTATCTCTGGCCAGACCATCAGGTGTGACACCAAGAAACTCTGCCACATAACACCTCAGCTCAGACGTCGACCCCTGAGCACTAACCAGACGACCATCCACAGGAATGCGCAGGATCTGGAAAACATCGTGAAGCATGATCGTCATCTCTCCGAAAGGCATGTGGAAAGTGTTGGTGTCAGGCTGCCACCGCTCCACAAACGCCGAAATCAAAGGCATGTCGAGATAAGGGAACATGTTGTACGGTAAGTGCCCCAAATGCGTGGCACTAATCTCCTCTCTGATATCAGCACTCAGTGTAGACCGCCAACCCTGTAGTGCTGTACAGGCTCTGTGCCGATTCTGGCACTTCAGAACCTTCCGATCCTCTCCGTCCCAGATCCGTCTAGCAATGTGACCCCAGAAACTAGGAATGACGCTCCCATCTAAAGGACCACCAGGCGTCATACTGCTCACGATCCAAGAATCGTCCTGCACCCTCTTCTTCTTCTGAGCGCGGGGATCAACAGTGCACGAGCTCGAATCCCCGGTCGTAAACCTCCCACCCCTACCCTTCCGCACCATCCATCCGGCGGAAGTAGAAGTACCCGCTCGACCACGTCCTCCGCTATAATCCCCCTGCCTCTCCACCTCCGGCCGCACATCATACGGGCCATCATCGTCGCTCTCGTCGTCAAAACTATCCACATGCTCATCATCGAAGGAACCATCCTCCTCCTCACGACGACGTAATGCCTCCCTCTCCCTCCTGACCGAAGCAGATATCCCCCGTCTACGTGGATGACGCGGTGCTGAATCATCCTCTAAAGAACGGAAGGCGTGTAATGGTATCGACTTGCCTCTCCCTCCACTGTGACCCGATGACTATTTATTGAAATTTTAAATACAAATTTGTTAAATTTGTTAAACTAAATTATCATATTTATCAAAATTGTTAAACTAATTCAAAATTTGTTAAACTTAATTATCAAAATTGTTAAACTAAATCAAAATTTGTTAAACTAAATTAAAATTTGTTAAACTAAATTAAAACAATTGTTAAACTAAATCAAAATTTGTTAAAACTAAATATCACAAATGTTAAACTTAATAAGAATTTGTTAAATTAATTTTTTTGATTTATCACTATTTATTAAAGTAATTATGATATTTATTAATAAAAAAAACAAAAAAGGAGGAGGCATCTGCGAGAGACGCCTCCCGCAAGGTGGAGGCGTCTGTCGGAGACGCCTCCTCCTACGGGGAGACGTCTTCGGAAGACGTCTTCCGAAGACGTCTCCCGCTACGGGTTGGCGTCCGAGGGAGACGCCCCCCGCATGGGTCGGGCGTCCTCGGAAGCCGACGACTTTTTTTTTATTTTTTAAAAACAAATAAATAACGTAATGTTACCTCATACGGGTACACCGGGGGAACTGCTGGCTGCTTCCCTGGTCTCCGAGACATTCGTAATCTTGTGTAGTAGGTATAGGAAGAGAAAGTTTTGAAAAAAGAGTGAAATTGTGAGATATATAAGCAAAAATAGGAGGAAGGGCAATTTGGTAATTTCAAGGGGCGATTTAAGTAATTTTGGGGCGATGTTTAGCAGTTCAGATTATCATCTCAAAACTACAACTTTGATTATTCGAATAATGTTATTATCAAAAAACGTATTCGGAGAGTGTGGCAAGAAATTTGATTATCTTTGCACCAATATCCGTTCAAATATACTTATTTTCAAAAAAAATGTCATTATTTTTCTATATTATTATATCTTTTCCCTGTATGTCAACATCAGCGATGAGTAACCATCTGTATTTCCTTTTTCTATGTTATTACATGGGAAAATGATAAATGGACGCTAACGTGGTCAGTCCATTGAGCAACAACAATCTAGTCATCAAAAGTCAAATGTCTTTTCCTTTATGAAATTAATTAAATAACAGATTTATTTTGTGTCACATGCAACTTATACTCTCCCAATTATGACTAACAATTTAGGTCATGACACGAAACCCGAACCTGACACTAAATATCACGATTCGGGTCGACACGAACTGTAATTCAGGTCGGGGTCGGGTTGGAGTATTTTGTGTTTCGTGTAATTCGGGTTGACACGAATAACACGAACTGCAATTCGGGTCGGGTTTCGTGTAATTCGTCTCAAACATGCTAGTTCGTGTTCAGGTTAATTCGTGTTTGTGTAAATTTGTGTCAAACATGTCATAATTGGTGTCAAACAAGTTATTTTGTGTTCATGTTAATTTGTGTTTGTAAAAATTCGTGTCAAACATGTCAGTTCGAGTTATTCGGGTTAATTCGTGTTCGTGTCAACACGAACACGAAAAATGGATTCGTGTCAATGTGGGTCGTGACCGGGTTACCAAATTCGTGTTCGGGTTTAAGATTAGATTTTCATGTTCGTGTCGCATATTTCTTATTAATTCATGTTTGTGTTCGGGTCGAGTAAAAATAATTCGTGTCAATTCGTGTTCGTGTTCGGGTCGAGTAAAAACAATTCGTGTCAATTCGTGTTCGTGTCAAACACGACACGAAACACAAATTTGTCAGCCCTACTCCCAATGCAACATTTCGTTTTCTCATGCAATATTTATTTTCCCAATGCAACTTTTGATTCCCCCCGGAAAAACTCACAACTTAAAATGGAAAGACCAATGCCTTATTCTGTCAAAAAAAGTTTTGTGTCTGTTACCATAGGTTCTTTGTCTGTCCAGAATAAGTTGTGTGCCTGTCCAGAATAGGTTTTGTGTTTGTCCACAATAGGTTTTGTGTCTGTCCAGAATAAGTTATGTGTCAGTCCAGAATAGGTTTTGTGATTGTCCAGAATAAGTTGTGTGTCTGTTCATAATAAGTTATGTGTCTGTCCAGAATAGGTTGTGTGATTATCCAAAATAAGTTGTGTGATAATCCAGAATAAGGTGTGTATCTGTCCACAATAAGGAGTGTGTCTGTCCAGAATAAGTTTTGTGTTTGTCCAGAATATGTTTTGTGTCCGTCCAGATTAAGTTGTGTCTGTTCAGAATAATTTGCATTGAGAAAATGTTGCATGTGAAAATCAAATATTGCATTGGGAAACGAAATGTTGCATGTGGAAACAAAATGTTGTATTGGGACTGTAATGCTGCATGGGAAAGTAAAAATTGCATGCAACACAAAATAAATATGTTATTTATTTAATTTCAAAAATTAAAAGACATTTGACTTTTACTGACTAGAGTGCTGACTGTACTGACCATGTAAGCGCGCGTCCCGAACGCCCACGTCCGTGTATCACTACTCTTATTATGTGTTCCTCTCGTCAACAAGAACCGTTAATAACATCTAAATTTACATTTAAGGGTGACTATTTTGCCCTGTTTACTTAAAATTACTAGCTTTATTTAACTGAACTGTTATTCATCGCCGTAAAACTACTTAAATCGTCCGTACAGATTACCATTTTGTCATACTACCCTTTCTACTTATATAACTTTTCATTTCACTCTCCTAACACCACTCACTCTTCATATTACTCTTATATTCACTAGAAAAATATCTCGGAGGTCAGGAAAAGAACCAGCGGACGTCCCATATTACATAAATCTGATAAATTGTCTTGTTTAGTTTTTTTATTAAAAAAAATATTTTGGGTCGGGCGTCCGCGGGAGACGCCCGACCCAACGGTCGGGTGGCCGTCGGAGCCGCCTCCCCCAACGGTCAGTGCGCAGGCACCGACGTCTGAGCTGAAGTTATTTGTATCAGAGTTGCTGGGTGTCTGCCTCGAGGGTCTTGGGCGGGATAACTCATTTTGGAGTGGCGGTGGTGTTAGTATCGAGGATGTAGACGATTGTTGCAGATGAGGGCGACCACCACAGACTGAGGATACTCAGATGACTGCCTACCTCTTCTTACTGCTAGACTACGTCTTGTTTGTAGACAAGAGTGGTTCCAAAGTCAGACCACACGACCTATTGGAGGCGAGGGAGCCAGATACCATTGGTCAGTACTCATGGGGGTCGGCGACGTTGACATATTTGTATCGTCAGCTGGGTATATCGAGTCGTGCTGATTGTTCTGGGATTACAGGTTGTCTTACACTACTGCAGGCTTGGATCTATGAGTATTTTCCTGCTTTCCGCCCACATCGGGATCAGAAGATTATTGAGCTTGGCCATCCTCGTTCACATATGTGGGTTGTCCGGGCCGAGGAAATGGTAACACCCGTAAACAAAGGCATCTTGTACTTGTTCGTCTTATACGTCGAATCCATGTAGATTAAGAAAGGGTATGTACGCAACAACTGAACTGAAGTCGGATATGCCAAAAATATGTAAGTGAGGACATTAGTTTCTTCATTTGCCACAATCCATTGCAAATAGTTATACTGAACTGCCTGACCGAGAAACTGCTGAGCGGGATTCATGTCTTCAGATTTTGTCATCCTCATGTACTCTCTGAAGTTATAAATGTGTCTTTGATTGAGATTATCATCCGGGAATTTCTCCTTTACTGCCAACAAAATGTTACGTGGTCTTGCTTGTGCCTCTGTCATATCACGAACAATTTGCTTGACCCCAGTACTAAGTCCGCTGACCTGTCGGTGACCCTCTGAATAAACTGCAAGTGTGTGGTTGTGTTGCCCATAGGTGCTATTAGAAACAACGACCCATCCATTACGATCCCGTCGCTCGACTACTTTTACCAAAACACGACAACCGTAACCTTTTCTTTTTGTGTTCTTTCGCAGTGCAATACTCGTATCACGAGAACTCATTTCATGTCTGCGATCACATCTCAGGTAACAATCCATCCGATTATCTGTTTTTGGTTTGTATGATGATATAACAAAAAAAAATCAGCTCCTATTGCAACTTGTTTCGTCCATTTACAAGCTTCCTCGATTGTTGTAAATATTTGTTCACTATCAAAAAACTCACTTTAATCTACTACATCACCACCGGAATCTTGCAACGGAACCTGGAGAAAATTAATTTAACAGAAAATTAAAAAAAACTAAAAAAATGGGGCGTCTGCGCCACACGCCTCCACCATGGTGGAGGCGTCTTAGCCAGATGCCCGAGTCGGAAAAAAAAATCTGTCTTCGTTACCTCGCCGGATCCATGTGCTTCGCCAGACATTTTCGTGGTGTTGGTACGAGGAATGTGAGTAAAACTGAGTCAAAACCCTTGTTTAAATACACGGGACGAAATGTGTATTAATTGATTTGTTATGGGCAAAAAGTTAATTTTTTAGGCGATTTAAGTAGTTTCTGAAGACGAATAGTAATCCCCTTATTTAAACTTATATATTTAAGGTAAATGAAAACCTTAAGATGATATTGAAATAAATGAAATAAAACATGTACGTTTTAGTTGATTACTTTAAATAATCTATTGGTGCAAATAAAATAAAAAACATCAAATAATCAAACACATATTCCTTGTCCAATACGTTTGTGACATTTTTAGTAGATCAACTAAACAATTGCTCTTGGTCCATTGATTTCCTTACAAAGTTACAGATGGGAAAATTAGCTAGCACATTGGGTTTACATTTTATTATATACCGAGGACTTCCGCCACTAGAGGCTAAAGCTTCATTCTAGCCACCTTAAAATGTGCACTTGGGGAAACATAAACTGATAAACATTCCTTTATATATTATGTTATATTGTTGTTTAATTCAGGTCAGTCATTCCTTTTTATCACATACCAAACGTGAATGCGGTTTCCAATTAAGCCAAATTCTATCAATTACACTCAGTTTTTATCTTGTTAGGTGGGCAAAATGACCAACACTTTATCCACTAGCAATTATTGGTGGTAAGATCGAAGTAGACACCTATATATCATTCAAGTCTTTCTATATCAAATCATGCACCACAATAATTCTGAGAGTCCCCTTCTCCTCTTATATCAAACTCCACTTTTTGGCTACATATATAGTTTGCATAATACATTTATGTAAGGGAAAAAAACGATGAGTCAAAGGAGTAGGAAGACACGGAACAAACTCTTTCTTATTTCCATGCACATACATAGAGAGTGGTCTTTAATTGAGTAGGGCAACTGCCCTACGTGATAAGAGAAGGTGTCACTTTTGCTTTTGTTAAAGTAGAGGTATATATAGGAAGAAGCACCCTAAAGACTAGAGAGTAGAGACTTGTGGGGTCTACGTCTCTTGCATGCCACAAAATCCAAAAGAATCACCTATTATTTTTCAACGAAATGTATATTCGTTTGGGAAATTTTCATATACATACTCGTCAAATAAAATTACCACCACATGCTCTTTTACATATTCACAAATTGTACATATAACCTTACATTCTTTTTCATTCATTAACACTCATATGTTTGTTTACATGTGTTGTATTTGATAAGTTAATTAAAGTTTAGCATTTATTTACAAGAATATATTTTTATTTCCAAATCATATTTGATATATGAAATAGTTACCATGTCTTATCGGAGTTTCCTTTAGAGGCTAGAGCATTGAATTATTTATTAGAGTGTTTACGATGCATTTAATTAAGAAAACCATCTTTGGAAACATCGACAACTAAAAGAACAATAGTTTGCAAAGAAAAGAAATCAAAGTAAGAAATACACTTTATAAATATTTGCAATGTCCCTAAAGATACATAGATGTGTTAAAAATTTAAAATGGAAAAGAAAAAAGATGATACAAATTAAGAAGAGGGAGTATAATGGTGCATGTGTATAATATTGTTGACCTGTAGTGGCTTAAATGCAATATTAATTTTTAATACATTCTACTAGCTATGTGCCTATGTATCTCTCGCTTACGTCCCACTCGTGGTTTCATACTCCCATTTTGTTTGTTGGTGGATCAGGTGGGAAGCGTGACTTCATACTTGATGATCATCCTCAACAGACTTCATTAATTTTTGTGCATAATTAGGTTTTGGACCAATAAGTAATCCTAGTGGTGATGACATTGATATGTCACATCAAAACATGCAAAACTTGAAGTGTTGAGACTTAAAATTGCGTGATTTGGAGAGGGTGGTAGGAAATGAAAACATGCATTTCATTTTCATCTAAGTTTCTTTCAGGCAGATATTTCACTTAAGTGGTTCAGCTACTGCAATTATTTTGCACCCTCAAAGGGAAAAAGAAACCCTTTTTGATTGGAAATTTTGCTTTGCAGTCTCTGTGGACTTCCCTCGTTTTATAATTTTTATAAATATAAAAATGCAATTGTTTTGAAACTGAACCCCGGAAGCCGCACAAGAAGCAACAACCAAGTTGAAAGATGCACGTACAAGAAATGGCATTTATATGTATGACAAAATTCTGGTTAATTTTCGTTTTACTTTAGAGAAAGGTGATTTAGGTGCTTGGGGTGAGAACTAAGAACCCTTGATGGTAACATAATATTTGAAAATGTCAACTTGGGACCGTTGATCTTGTGTTAGAACTTTTGATGGTACATATATTATTAAAAATGTCGATTTGGAAAACTTTTGTTGCTGTTGTTGTTGTTTTGACTTCTTACAACTTGCAATAGTGCTTCAAAATTTGTATTTGTATATGTGTCAAAATTAACTGCTTTAAAACAGTATTCGCCTGTCTCCGTGGTCTACTTACTATATAGTATATACTGCCTGGTCTGGATCAGCATTACTGGTTAAATTCTTCGCGTAGGTAATTGCATATTTTGCATATAAGTCCTTGTAATAATGAATATACTCATAAGTAAAAATATACAATCGATTACAAAACAATCACAAATAATTAACGCTTGGGTTCTGAAGCTTCCACGTACGCTTGATCAGTTGCAACTTTTGGAGAAGTGATCAGAACCCCCTTTCCGGCGACACCAAAGCAAACGCATGCCATAGAGCTTTCCACATGCACGTACTTCAGGTGATCCGGCCATGGCTTTTAATTATCCAAAGGGGATAATTAATACTCCGGGTTTGCGATTAGTTGAAGCCCAATCAAGTGGTGGTTGTGCGATTGTGCCATCAAGATCAAATCCCGAGACTCAACTAACCACACCTTTGTTTTTCCCAGACAAGAAAATTCTTCTGAGAAACACCAACTTGGAGACGTTAAGTCCGATTGGGTATGGGAAAATTAATTGGTGAAACACCTTCGCTGGACGAGATCTGAGAGGGCGTTATTAGAGCAATTAAAGCTTCATGCTTAATTTGGATCTCGGATGACGACGAGGAAGACAATCACTCCTACCTCTTTTCTTGCAGAAGCTCTAATACCATAAAGAATCTTGCGATAACAAACTAAATAATCTCTTCTCGTCAGTTGTAACTGATTACTCCTACCTTATTACAAATTTCGGCTTATATATTAAGAGAAGTTCCGCTTATAGCCATATATATATATATATATATATATATATATATATATATATGTATATATATATGTCAGTACTATAAAAATTATTATGCTACTCCTACTACCACTATAATAGATACTTGAATAAACTTAACTTGTTCACATTTTTTTGAGCTTTTAACGACTCAAACTATTGTTTTTTTTAACGAAGAACATACTCCTTTTAGTTGTTGACTGTTGTTTTTTATTTTATTTACTCAATTACTCTTACATTATTTCAAATTTCAACATCCCAAACATGTGAATGTGACTGCTGATCTTATCCATCTCAAGACAAGTGACCTTCCAACTGAGCTACTACCAGTTGGTTGTCGAAGATTGAATACTTATGACCAATACGTTGAATTGAATATTATTGTCTATGAAATTTGTTCTAACAAACTTAAAAATGTAGAAATATGTGATGATATTATTTAAATATAAGAATTGTGAGAAAAAAACAGTAAACTAAATTAGCAAACTCTGAAGAAAAATGCTTCATTGAAACCCAACATTTGAGGACCAAAAGGAGTTCCAAATATACAAATACTGTAAAGTTTAGTCGAACACGGTTTCGCGACTTGGGTCTGGGTTTACCCATTCTCAAAATGTAGTTCACTAGCACATAATAATTACTTCCAAGATAACTTCTGAATGAACTTTGCTCATACAAGCAAGCTATAAATTAACAGCAAAAGACATTCAGCTGAAGTCTAGATGGAGTCAGCAAGACATACAATCCAATCACTTTACACGACGACAACATGTGCACCAGAATGCAACACCTCCAGCGAATGACAAAAACCCAAACGTGACACAAATTTGGGTCAAATAAAGATCCCCAACAGTACACCGAGATCTGGTGGAGATCCCATGTTAAAAATAGAGGCTATATGACCGTTGAGCTCAGAATCATCACAGCTCACCCAAAAATAAACATAAAAGGCAACGCTCCTCCAAACGGTTAAATATTTGTACCATGTATATATACTCACATGTTTGTATTTTCAAATCAGAAAACAATAATATACAAAACTATTCTTCTTCTTCCTCAAAACCCGTCCTTTTCTACATGGTATCAGAGCACGTCTGATCCGACCTCAGATTCCCCAGGAATCATCACCGGTCTTCACCTCATTGAGGGGGTTGAAGGCCACAAAAACCCACATCCATAACCCTCAAAAAAACCACCAAAACATGTCTGAAACCAACCAGTTCCGACTGGTTTCCACTCTTTTCAACGGAGCAAACTACCTGCCCTGGGCTCGGGCAGTGACTCTTGCCCTCAGCGGTCGGGGGAAAGTGGGCCACATCACAGGGAGGACAAAAAAACCAGAAGGGCCAGGGACAGAGATCAAACAAGAAGAATGGCAAATCATGGACCATCTGGTCATGTCATGGGTAATAGCATCCATGCAACCACAAATAGGGGAAATCTTCCTCTACAAAGAAAGCGCCAAAGAGCTCTGGGACGCTATCCAGGAGCAATATGGGAAAGCTCAAAACTTCGCACACATCTTCCGAATAAAGCAAGAAATCTCGCAAACCCGACAGAACAACCGAGGAATCACCGAGTACCTAGGCACTCTCAGAAAAGCGTGGGATGAATTGGGGGTTTATGAACCTCCGACCACCGACGCTAAAACAATCCAGCAAAGAACCGAGCAGGACCGGATCTACCAGTTCCTGGTAGGTCTAGACACAACGTTCGAAGGCATCCGGAGCCAGGTACTCATGGCACCCGAACTCCCGTCCCTTCCTGCAGTCACGGCCATGGTCCTGCGCGAAGAAACGCTGCGGCGAACCATGGCTCCTCTACAAGGGACATCAACACCAGAACCAGAAAACCAGGCGTTCCTCTCCGAAAAAAACCAAAACAACAAAAAAGATTCGGGAATCGGAAGGATGAACACTGCGAAAATTGCAAGAAAACAGGACACAACAAAAACAACTGCTGGTTCCTCTACCCTCATCTCCGACCACCGAAAAACAACGACAGAAGAGGAGGGGATGGAAGGAACTCAACTCAGGGCTATGGAGGGTCGTCGGGAGGCGGCGGCTACCTCGCCACTGGAAGCAGCGGCCACCAGATCGCAGCAACGGGAGGCGGCGGCTACCTAGCCGCTGGAAGCAGCGGGAGCGGCCACCAGATCGCCGCTAACCCTAACCCTAATTTTTTGTCGCAGGACGCATATGGAATGTCCGCAATCGGATCGAGCGGAATATATACACAGGAGGCTCCGAATGGTGTTATCGGGCGAGCTCCAAACCCGACAAACCCTACAAATGGACCAAGCTTTAATACACAGCAATCGGACTTAACGGGCCAGAATGGGGAAAATCTCAGTATCCTCCTCAACAAACTAAATGCGTTTTGGCAGAATCCTCCTCAGAATTCAGGTAACTATGCAGGTATGATAAGAACTCTGGATAATTATATATCACTACACTCTAATAGAAACACAAATAATACTTGGATTATTGACTCAGGTGCTACCGATCATATGACTGGAAATCCCAACTTGTTAAATAACATTAAAACCAATTTATCTTTACTTAATAAATTTGTTAGTGTGGCAAATGGAAACCAAGTGGAGATAGAAGGAATAGGCAATATAGATATTTTGGATCAAGTTGCTAAAAATGCGCTATATATACCCTCGTTTAGCTCCAATTTACTTTCTGTTGCAAAAATCACCAAAGAATTAAACTGCAATATTATATTTACTCCTACTGATGTCATATTTCAGGATCGTATCTCAGGGATGACGATTGGTAAAGGAATCCTCATCAACAATCTCTATGTTTTAGACAAAAATAAATAGGCTTTACATGTTGGAAATCAGTCCAAACATGAACTCTGGCACAAACGGACGGGGCATCCGTCGCATTTAGTTTTGAAAACCCTTTTTCCATTTATTAATTCCGAATTATCATGTGATGTATGTAGGTTCTCAAAACAAACTCGATTACCATTCCATCTATCTTCCATTAAAACAGGTCATCCGCTAGAATTAGTGCATTCTGACATCTGGGGCCCTGTCCCGACTGAATCATATAATGGGTTCAAATACTTTATTACCTTTATTGATGATTTTTCTCGTACTACATGGGTTTACTTGCTAAAATCAAAATCTGAAACTTTTGATATCTTTTGCAACTTTACTAATTTTGTAGAAAACATGTATGATTTCAAAATTAAAAGCTTAAGATCTGATAATGGGTCTGAATATACCAGTCATTTGTTTCAAAAAATTTTAAAACAAAAAGGAATTTTCCATCAAACCACTTGTGTTAATACTCCTGAACAAAACGGTGTCTCAGAAAGGAAAAATCGTCATCTCTTGAATGTAACTCGATCATTACTTTTTCAAAATCACGTCCCAAAACGTTTTTGGTCTGACGCTGTTTTGACTGCTGCTTACCTTATTAATCGATTGCCTAGTCACCGACTTCAAAACAAACAACCGTTAGAAATCTTAACAGGACAAAAATTATTTCTTGATCACTTACGAGTTTTTGGTTGTGTTGTGTTTGTTCACAGAAAGAGAATCGACAAGCTCGAGACTAGTTCCTACAAATGTATTTTTTTAGGATATTCCTTTAGAAAAAAAGGGTACAAATGTTATGACCCAAAAAATTGTAAGCTTTATATTTCTCGTGGTATTCAGTTTGTAGAAAGTATTCCCTACTTTCACCAGACAGGAGAAGACGAAGAGCTCACATCAACATCAGTTGCTCCGCTTCCCATCAACGAAACAAAAATCTCAATCAACATACCCGATAGACCCGAAGAAGACGAAGAAACTCCGAACATTAGGGAAGAAGACAATGGACCAAGAAGATCAAATCGACCTACTCGTCCTCCAACTTACCTTCATAACTATATCACCTCCCATGTTACTTACCCTATACAAAACTACCTATCGTATCATAACGTAAACAACAAGCACAAAGCCTTTTTAGGGACTATAGATACTCATATAGAACCAAGTAACTACCATGAAGCCATTAAGAATCCAAAATGGTGCAAGGCCATGGAGGAAGAAATTAAAGCCCTAGAATCCAACAAAACTTGGACTCTTGTTCCACACAAAAATGGTATAAAAACCGTAGGCAGTAAGTGGGTATACAAAATCAAATACAACAGTAACGGAACCATAGAAAGGTATAAAGCTAGATTAGTAGCGAAAGGATACACTCAGACCTATGACCTAGACTATCATGAAACTTTTGCCCCGGTCGCCAAAATGAACACAGTTCGGGTCCTTCTTTCTGTAGCTGTAAATAAAAATTGGAATCTCTACCAAATGGACGTTAGAAATGCCTTTTTGCAGGGAAACCTTGAGGAAGAAGTGTACATGACTCCCCCACCAGGGTACACTTCCACAAACCAGGTATGCAAGCTCAACAAATCCATCTATGGGTTAAAACAATCTCCTCGCGCATGGTATGCCAAACTTAGCCACTATCTCATTAATTATGGGTTTTCTAAATCTTCCGCTGATGCATCCATGTTCACCATGCACCTTCACAACACCACCACCATCATCCTAATCTACGTAGATGATATCATAATCACTGGTAATGATGATCATAAAATTCACCATGTAAAGCACTATTTAAAATCACACTTTGATATTAAAGATCTAGGTACCTTAAAATATTTTTTAGGAATAGAAATTGCACATTCAAAAAAAGGTTTATTCTTATCACAACGAAAGTATGCTCTTGATCTTTTAAAGGAGACAGGAAAACTTGGGGCAAAACCTGCCAACACCCCTATCGAAACTAACCTAAAAATAAATCATACTCAAGGGGAACCTATCAAAGACATTCAACGCTATCAAAGGCTTGTTGGAAAACTAATATATCTCACAGTAACCAGACCCGACATAACTTATGCAGTTAGCATTATTAGCCAATTCATGCATGCACCTCGCACCCCTCACTTAGATTTAGTTGATCGCATACTTAGATACATTAAGAAAACCCCAGGTCAAGGATTATGGATGAAAAACAATAATTCTAACTCCATACACGGTTTTTCTGATGCAGATTGGGCCGGTAGTCATGATCGCAAATCTACCACCGGTTTTTACACATTTGTTGGAGGAAACTTGGTAACCTGGAGAAGTAAAAAACAGAACGTAGTCGCCCGATCCAGTGCAGAAGCCGAATACCGTGCCATGGCATCCACCACCAGCGAACTCATCTGGCTCAAACAACTCCTGACCGACATGGGGCAATCATACAACCAACCCATGAATATGTTCTGTGATAACAATGCTGCCCGACACATAGCCTCAAATCCGGTCTTTCACGAAAGGACCAAACACATAGAAGTGGATTGTCATTTCATCCGCGAAAAAATCCAATCAAAAGAAATAGAAGTTCCCTATGTACCCAGTAAGGAGCAGCTTGCTGACATCTTCACTAAAGCTCTGGATCAGCGACAGTTCAATCTTATCCTATCCAAGTTGAGCATCTTCAACTTATTTCAGACTCAACTTGAGGGGGCGTGTTAAAAACAGAGGCTATATGACCGTTGAGCTCAGAATCATCACAGCTCACCCAAGATCTTCCCTAAATGGCAACCTTCCATTACAATCAAAGGAAATAAACATAAAAGACAACGCTCCTCCAAACGGCTAAATATTTGTACCATGTATATATACTCACATGTTTGTATTTTCAAATCAGAAAACAATAATATACAAAACTATTCTTCTTCTTCCTCAAAACCCGTCCTTTTCTACATCCCACAACAACAATCAAACTTCCCAATTCACCTCTCCTTTTCTTCACCACATTCCCTTTATAGCCTTTCACCTCGACTTCCACTGCAGCTACCACTTTCCCCCACCATTCCACTGCAACTTACATACACGTCCAAACAAATGGACCAGCTTTGGGTAAAATTAATAAAGCAGGCTGTAACTTGAACTTTGTGGGCAAAGTTGAAACGTGCACTGGGACTGGGGTGTAGCTAGACATTGGATAGGCAAGACATGAAGCCGAGGTTGCCCCATGCATGTTGCTCCCATCCGGAATCATATAATGCCGTTTCTATGCTAGCTGCATATAGCACACAACTTGCTTTCTTTTTATTTGAACTCTGATTGATTTGCGGGAAAATAGTTTGAAAGTAGAGACCTGACTTTTGAAGCTACCTTTTCTATGATTAGTTAGCTAAAATTGAGTTCTTGTCGTAAGATTTTGTACTTAAGATGAGTTCTCTTATTGTAACATAGACTCCGTTGTTGGTTTTGAATGCATTTGCATTCCCTACAAGTTCCAAACCTGCACAAAGGTTTTTTCTTTGAAGCTGGAATACTTATGTTCAAAGAATTGTGAAAAAACAGACAAACGCTATATAAGGTTCTTCTTAAGCTTGGCTTCTTTGTCGACGCAATTTAACGTGCACTTGTATGCAATCGCAACGTCTACCATGTCAACGCAAACGTGGTTTTTTTTTGAAAAATGATTTATGGACGTTGAGCGTCATGACGCTGCAGACGTGGATTCCATTTGGATTTTCAATTTCCACATAATTTTTAGTCTCGCTTATTCTTTTCGGCGGTTACTTTACATTTCAAACAAGTCATGTCATGAGATCTTGAGATGTCCTTGGAATCATTCCAAATACAGTTTTAAATACCTTCAATCATCTATTTTCTTCCATTTTACCTCTTCCATCTTTCCAAATTTCATGTTCCCTCTGTCCCATTCCAGCGTTGGAAAAGTTTCCCATGTAGTGCAGTTTTTTACATACGAGCGTTGCTTCGATGACAACGTCGAAGTTGGAAGACCCTCTTCCGGTAGCACTTGAAGACAACAATTGATTTTGGAGGAGAGCGGTCGTAACATCCCGAGACAGCGGAAACTTAAAAATTTATAATCAAGACAATGGAACTCAATGATCAAAGACGGGACTGTTACTTCTCATAAAATATAAAAGCGGTGCACCAAATTACATCAGAGTTTGTCAAAAACGATACATGATTACTACAGAACAACAAGGAAGATAAATGTAATCATGTCGACCTCAATGGTCCGAGTAGAGGATCCGACTCCAAAATGCGCGTGCCCGCCGATCACCACCCAAATGGACCTACTGTGGTCCTGAAAAATATATAACAACAATGCCTGAGTTTCCAGAAGGAAACCTCGTATGCCAACTCACCTATATGCATGCATTACGCAAATGAACTTATCATACTAGTAGCATGTCATGGCATCGACAGAAAGGAAAACAGTTCCCCCGAAGGGTAAAACAGGACATCAGTCTGACTGTCACGCCTGCGGGCCTATTGAATACAGATCTGCAAATCTCTGTGGTCGGAGCCACAGGGACCAACGGGGTCGTCGCCCGGAAGGTATAACAACATCATCTCGATAGGTGCCCAGTCGAGGAATCAACATAGCCGGAACAGCCCTGGCCCAACAATCATCATCGCCGGCACAACCTCGGCGGCATCACCGACACAACATCGGTGGTCCATCACAAACGTCCGGCACAGCATCGGACGGGTCCAGACCGAAGTCTGCCAGGTGATGCATTGCATACATTGCATCATATGTCTTTCATTTAGATTACTTTTACATCAATAAATGCTACTAAGGTATGTGTTTAGTCTTATTTACAGATTACAGGGACCTGAATGCAATTTACCCACATCCCGAGCATAAACGCATGCAAAAGACTCATTTCTATCATAAAGACCAAGTTCAAGATTATCGGGTTACGAATGGAAATGTATCCAAGCATAAAAGCATTCAAGTCCTAATTACAAAAAGAACAAGGACTTAAGCACAAAAGTAACCGGGGACTTAACTGCAAAAAGTCAAGGACCTAATTGCAAATCATGAGTAACTTTTATTCTCTTGGAGAAAATATATAGAAAAAACAATGTATATCTCCAAATATGTGAAGGAATTAATCCGGAGTTCAAAAGAATGGAAAGAATCAATCCAGACGCGCAAAGAAGGATCAAATCATACCATAAACATTCAACCAAAATCCGGACAAAATCAGGCCAGATTGTGCGGCGTTTCCGCCGCACCACACACACAATGTCCGGCGTTTCCGCCGCCCAAGCATCGATCCGTGTGCTCCAATTTCGTCCAGTCGTGTCTGGACACGTGTACTTTCCAATATTATATCTAGATCCCTTGTAGCAACTATAAATAGACCCTAGAACGATGTTAGAAGGGTCCTTAGTCTTTGGTGGTAGTTTTTATTCTTAATCTTAGTTTTGTATTCTTCTTTTCATCAATAAAATTCTGTCTTTTATTTCTTACTTTTAGTTTTCTTTTGTAATGTCTCAAGGACCCCTTCTTCCTCCCTCTATGAGTTTCTAACTCCTTCCAAAGGGTGGAGGTGACGGCTTTAGGATGAAGAGAAGATGAATGAATGTTATTATTTTAATTTCGTGTTAGTCTATTTTGATTACTTGAGTTTATGTTAAATCATTTATCATGTAATGCTTCATAACTAATATGATTTATTATAAGTTTCTAAATTCTCTAATCTAAACCTTAAATCTAAACCTCCACCCGACGGAATTCACATCTTTGTTCTTGTTTTAGTTTTAATTGTTCTTGTTTCTTGCTTTAGATAATTACAATTCAAAAATCTCAAAACCCAATTATTTCTTCTCTCCTTCTTCCCTTTAATCGAAAATCACACTAATAACAGAATCTCTCCCTCCTTGTGTTCGACCCGTATTTGCCACGTCTCCATTGACGTCGTGCACTTGCGGTATAAATTTAATTCTCATCAAGTTTTTGGCGCCGTTGCCGGGGAGGCGACGCAGATTTTGTTTTTTGTTGATTTCAATTTTATTCTGTTTATCTTGTGCGCGATCTAACTATTTGGATTTGTGTTTCAGGAGACAACAGAGCACGCGGCGAAATTTGAGCGCAGTCTGAGCAACAAGGGCGGCGGAATCGCCGCACATTAAGAGTAACCTGCGGCGGAATCGCCGCACAATTGAAGCATCTGGGCTTCAAATTTTTCTGGGGTTAGCACCATCTCTGGGTGGACGCGTGGAGCTACTGAAATTTCGAGAGCGGGCGGCGAACCCGACTGAGCATTGCGTAGGTAACCTTTGTTGCCTTTTTCCTCGTAATTTCTAGTTTCAGAAAATTTCCTTTTCATAGAACTGCATGTGTTGGGAAAAAATTCCATAATTGGCAATAATTCAACTCTGACCTAAAATTGGCAAAATTAGAAAGGCCTTAGTGCATGCATCATCTAGTGTTTTGCATGCATTATTCTTGCTAAAGTCTTGCAAATTAATTCTTGTTGAAGAGTGCTGGAGGCAAGGTACGTATCGTATTTTAACGATTGCATTTAAGCATATAATTTAGTTTGCATACAACCTTGCAATTGCCCCCAATTAAAGAGCATTGTTTGACTATCTTTGCTAGATCTAAGTTAAACTATCTTAAGGGCAACCCCGTAGGCAAAGATACGGTGGGGATTTCATCACCCTTCCGTGGCCCACAAATCACAATCCTAAAGTGTCACCTAAGCCTTAAATTTAAAATCAATTAGACATTGGCCCCTAAGGACTCGGACTCATTTAAGGAGAAGAATTGGTTTGACTTGCTATGACCTGAAGCCGATTGAATTTAATTTGGTGTCTAGAAAGTGTTTTTGTGTTGACGTAAGTCTTCCAAGCGAAGTGGTTGTCTAATTGGCACCGACTCTGTCGGAAGCGCCCCCACTAGCTATACACGGCCTGGCCAAGTTGTTTTGATTAGTGAGGGAGGTGAATCAAGCAAATCAATTCGACTCAACCAATTAGGAGTCGTCTAGATCTAAGCGACACTAGGTCTAGGATTGTTTGAACCGTGCTTTCTTAGGAATTTTCTGACCAACCCTCTTTCTATCTTTAGAGTTAGGTTTCCCTTCTCATCTGAGTCTTCTTTCTCTTCTCACCTAAATTCTCTAGATTAGGATTCCTTTCTCATCTTGCCCCATTCTATTGTTTGTTTCCCTTTTGAAAAAAAAACGTAAAAAAACGAAAATTAAAAAAAAAATTGTAATTAATTCTTGAAATTAAATTTGGAATTTAAATTTCGAATTTGAATTCAAAAATTGATTCAACCCGATGCACTCAGATTTGGATTCGGGACTTGAGTAATCGACTCTCACGAGTTCATCTAGATTCCAGTCTGGAACTTAGCCCCAATCCACCTGTTGCACCACCTCACCCAGATCCAATGGGTGAGAACGTAGTGGACCCGCCTGTTGCACAACCTATAACTCTGAGGGATCGATGATATCCAGCGATGGCTGCTCAGCCATCGTGCATCGTTATGCCCACCATACCGGGTCGCGACTTCGAACTTAAGGCACAATACAAGTATGTTGCCTAAGTTCACCTCTAGGGAAGACCCGTATCTCTTCCTTAGAGAATTTGAGGAAATATGCTCTCTTATGCAATACCAGCATATCCCTGAGGAGACAGTGCGTCTGAAATTCGTGCCTCTAGCACTAAAGGACGACGCTAAGAAATGGCTATATAGTCTAGCCGAAAGATCTATTAGGAGTTGGGCTGAGTTTGTTCAAGTATTCCTGAAAAAATATTTTCCCAACCATAAGACTATGAGGATTAGGAATGAAATTGTTGCATTCGTTCAGTCTGAGAGCGAGCCGTTCTATTCCTATCTAGAAAGATTTAAGAGTGTACTGACCCAATGCCCTCATCATGGAATTCCAAGATGGCAATTATGCCAAATTATTTATGAGGGATTGACACCCACATCTAGAGTTATGGTAGAATCCGTAAGCCAAAGGAACTTTATGTCAAAAAATGAAAATGATGTCTGGACTTTCCTTGAGGATTTAGCTGAAAACAGTATGCAATGGGACAATGCTAGAACACCGCTTAAACCGAGTATTGGATCTAGAATAGCAAGTCAACCCAAACCAGGTGTCTTAGCTGTAGATGCCAACATAGCGGCTGAAGCAAAACTAGCTACCCTTATGCGCAGAATGGAAAGTTTAGAGCTACAAACCCAAAACCGAGTGAATCAAGCCTCGACTATCCCGTGCTCTAGATGTGGTCAGACTGGTCATGTAAAGGAGGATTGTGCGGAATGGGACCAAGTTAATGCCATGTATAACCATGCTAGAAATGACCCATACGCATCAACCTATAACTCGGGTTGACGTAATAATTTCAATTTCTCATCAAACCAACAGGGTCAACCTCCTAGACAACAACCAAACCCGTATAACCAAAATAATACATCTTCTGGGTTTAGTAACAATAACGATCATGAGGTTAGGTTGACAAGCTTGGAAAATTTGATGAAAACTTTTATACAAACAACCAACCAGACCTTCCAAAGGCTAGAGACACAAGTCAGCCAACTAGCACAAATAGTAGGTGAAAGAGAAAAGGGTCGGTTTCCAAGTCAACCTGAGGTGAACCCTAGATCTAATAATTCATATCAATCCTATCAAGCACCTTCAGGAAATAACAACCCTAGACCGGTTCAAATGGTTAATGAGGAAGGACCGTTCCAACAAATAAATGTTGTAGTATCATTACGGTCCGGAAGACAGATTGATAATAATGTCGTAAATCCTAGAACGTCTACTCAATCTAGCCATCAAACTGCCACATATGACCTAACCATTGAACCCGACGTCCAATCTGAAACGCCCACCCCACCTACTCAATCTGAACCCGTAGCTCAACCTGAACCTGAGCGAGTCTATGTCCCTAAAGCCCCATTTCCCAATAGACTCAAAAAGAACTCAAGTGCACAAATAGAGAAAATCTTGGAAGTATTTAAGCAAGTTAAGGTGAACATTCCACTCTTAGACATGATTCAACAAATACCTGCTTATGCTAAGTTCTTAAAAGATTTGTGCACTAAAAAGAGAAAAACAAACGTACCAAAGAAGGCATTCTTAACTGCAAACATAAGTTCTATTTTGTCCAACACATCTCCTATAAAATATAAGGATCCTGGATGTCCCACAATTTCATGTTCAATAGGAGATACTTTTATCAACAGAGCCCTTCTAGACCATGGTGCTAGTGTTAACCTACTCCCATACTCTGTCTATGAGCAAATGAACCTTGGTCCACTAAAACCCTCTAAGACAACCCTTCAATTTGCTGATTGCTATATTAAGAAACCAAGAGGTGTAGTAGAGGATGTTTTGATCAAGGTTGGTGACTTCATTTACCCAGTGGATTTTGTCGTACTAGATACCGCACCTGTTGTAAATCCTAATCGACAAATCCCTGTAATTCTAGGCAGACCCTTTTTGGCCACTTCTGAAGCATTGATAAACTGTCGAAATGGGCTCATGCAATTATCTTTTGGGAACTTAAAAGCTGAATTTAATATCTTTCATATTGATAGTGAGCCAGAAATAACATGCAATCAAAGTGATGTTGTGATGAAATCGCGTATCTATAATATTTCTGAATCGTCACAAAATCAAAAAGGAAGTAAGAAAAAGGGGAGAAATTCATCTACACACCCACCATCACTCGAGCAAATAAGAGAACCTATTTATGTGAGGGGTGTGGAATCTGTGACTCAGAACTCTCATTGCAACATGGGGAACAATTCAACTGGACACATGCACCAATATGGTGTCATTCAATCCAGTTCTGACTATGGTTGACTTTGAGCAAATTCCATCCGTCCACCGCAGTTCATCAAGGTAATAAGTGCATTTGCTTTATATTTGCATACATTGAGGACAATGCATGATTTAGGTGTGGGGGGGTGTTTATGTATATATTTATCTATATATTCTGTCTTTTATTAAAAAAAAAATAATAATTAATGTTTCATGACATAGCTTAAGATTGAACTGCTAAAACCCGTGTACAAATTGCATTGAGTTTTTGTTCCTTATTATATAGTTCTGCTTGTAGAAATTGTGACATAAATCTAAGTTCCAAAGAAATAACTCATTGCCCTTTAAGACATGTATGTACTTAAATTGGATGAATCAAATCTTTGAAGTGGTTGATAAAAAGCAGAGGTTGAGGAAAATATACCGGGAAGTGTGGACTTCTAATAGCAATTAAGTCTTGAGGAAAATAAAAATAAAAATAAAGGAATAAAGTGAAGAAAACACATTTTGCAAAATGATTACAAAAGCCCAAGCCTTTGAGTCACTGGTCCGTAGGGGTATCTTGAAACCCGGTAACTTGAGTCTACCAGCTCGGGATTATCGACCAAACTCGCTACACGAATGCAAAAGGGTAAAAGTGTCAAAAAGCAAATATGTTGAATCACGAAAGAAAAGAAAAGAAAAAAATAATAATATTCAAGGCCCAAAGCTAAAAGAATGATCCATGCCATGGTTGATCCGAATGATACTTCACCACCAGAGGAGGCGTGCAAAATAATTCAAGTGATAAACATGTGTAGAAGGGTTAGTGGTGTGAATGTTGGCGGAATAAAGACCAAGTCATATTTTTAATGAGTTAGATTCATATAATGAGCATACAAGAATTCTAAGTGAGATGGATAAGGTTAAGGTGGAGATATTAAGAGCTATTAATGGAATGTTGATTTAAGACTTTGTGGGTGTGTCAACTGAAAACCCTCACGAGACAAAACTCGTCCTCTAAGGAAACTTGGAGGTTTAAAGGCTTGTTGCACATGCTAAGTGCAACCGTGATTCCTACGAAAGTGAGTTAGGATTTCCCTGTTTTTATTTTTCGTATCTTCTGTTTTGCTAGGGACTAGCAAAATCTAGGTGTGGGGGTATTTGATGCATTGCATACATTGCATCATATGTCTTTCATTTAGATTACTTTTACATCAATAAATGCTACTAAGGTATGTGTTTAGTCTTATTTACAGATTACAGGGACCTGAATGCAATTTACCCACATCCCGAGCATAAACGCATGCAAAAGACTCATTTCTATCATAAAGACCAAGTTCAAGATTATCGGGTTACGAATGGAAATGTATCCAAGCATAAAAGCATTCAAGTCCTAATTACAAAAAGAACAAGGACTTAAGCACAAAAGTAACCGGGGACTTAACTGCAAAAAGTCAAGGACCTAATTGCAAATCACGAGTAACTTTTATTCTCTTGGAGAAAATATATAGAAAAAACAATGTATATCTCCAAATATGTGAAGGAATTAATCCGGAGTTCAAAAGAATGGAAAGAATCAATCCAGACGCGCAAAGAAGGATCAAATCATACCATAAACATTCAACCAAAATCCGGACAAAATCAGGCCAGATTGTGCGGCGTTTCCGCCGCACCACACACACAATGTCCGGCGTTTCCGCCGCCCAAGCATCGATCCGTGTGCTCCAATTTCGTCCAGTCGTGTCTGGACACGTGTACTTTCCAATATTATATCTAGATCCCTTGTAGCAACTATAAATAGACCCTAGAACGATGTTAGAAGGGTCCTTAGTCTTTGGTGGTAGTTTTTATTCTTAATCTTAGTTTTGTATTCTTCTTTTCATCAATAAAATTCTGTCTTTTATTTCTTACTTTTAGTTTTCTTTTGTAATGTCTCAAGGACCCCTTCTTCCTCCCTCTATGAGTTTCTAACTCCTTCCAAAGGGTGGAGGTGACGGCTTTAGGATGAAGAGAAGATGAATGAATGTTATTATTTTAATTTCGTGTTAGTCTATTTTGATTACTTGAGTTTATGTTAAATCATTTATCATGTAATGCTTCATAACTAATATGATTTATTATAAGTTTCTAAATTCTCTAATCTAAACCTTAAATCTAAACCTCCACCCGACGGAATTCACATCTTTGTTCTTGTTTTAGTTTTAATTGTTCTTGTTTCTTGCTTTAGATAATTACAATTCAAAAATCTCAAAACCCAATTATTTCTTCTCTCCTTCTTCCCTTTAATCGAAAATCACACTAATAACAGAATCTCTCCATCCTTGTGTTCGACCCGTATTTGCCACGTCTCCATTGACGCCGTGCACTTGCGGTATAAATTTAATTCTCATCACCAGGTCATCAGGCTCCACGAGCCGCAAACACCAACCACGCCGCTATAAAAGCAGGGCAGCGACCTCCATAGCCCGTAGGCCGGTAGTCACCTCACCCAACGCCAGTTGCGTGCCCGCACAAACATCAAACATTGGGATCCGCGATCCCCGAGGCCTGCTATACTACAATGAGTCTAATCAAACCAACATCTTAGTCACAGTCCATACATGGAGGTGACGCGTCCCGAGCACCCACACTTTTCCACACGACGGTCCCTGGGCAGGCACGCGGAACGCGCCCACCGTCACCTCCCGGCTCACGCACAAGGCGAGGACACGGGTTTCCGTGGACAAAGTTGGCATTCAAAAAGGGAACCAGGAATTTTGTCCTGGGCCCAAACGGTCGACCGGAAGAGGTGATTCGGTCGACCGGTTCCAGAAAGGAATCGGTCGACCGTACGCCTAACACGGTCTACCGCTGCGCTCAAAACACAATCCTCAATGGTCGAACAAAGGTCTAAAACCGATCGACCGAACGAGGTCAAAATCCGGAGTCTAGTCAGCATCAAAATCAACACTATCGGTCGACCGACTCAGGGGTCTCGGTCGACCGAAAACCAACAGGGTCAACCTAGTATTCTACGTCATAAAACGGTCGAACGCAAACATACAACGGTCGAACAAGCATACATAATAAATCGGTACACTTAAGTTCCGGTCGAACGTCCCCAAGGAACTGGTTGACCAAAACACAACAGGCACTCCCAACTCACCATCAAAATGCACTACTGGTCGACCGCCACGAGGCATCGTTCGACCGGTGAAGGTTAAAGTAGGGCAAAAACACAACATCGGTCGACCGCCCGAAGGGATCCGGTCGACCGTTGGTCGTCTTCAACCTCGCGCCAGCCGAGGATTTACGAAGAAACTCGCCGCCGGAGAGGTCTCCGACCTCTCCCGACCAACCAACACCTCCCCCACACTTGGGGAGCAAGCAAACTACACTAATGAGTCGACATACCTTTCCTCTCGCAGACGCCGACGCATGCCGGAGATCACACACCCTCACGTCAGGTCCGCAACCTCGAATGCTCGTCCCGTGCACCTCACACCAGCGCCTCCACCGACCTCCAAGCTTGCCACGGTCGTGCCTTCCACCTCTGGTCACTGAGAACTAATGGGGAGAGGGATGGTTGCTTAGTGAGGATGAAGGAAGATGAAGAAGAACCAAAAAGAAGAAAAAAGGAAGATGACGTTTGGCTTTTAAAACAAAACTCCTCTCACCAACAGTAATTCACGTCACCCTCCCACACCTACCTTACCTCCCCATCCAATCAAGTCATCTCACCATACCTCCCATACCTCCTTCTCTTCCCAAGGCAACATCCACTTAAACCTCTCCTAAACCACATTAGCCTCACCAAAGCTTGGGATTTTACAGCGGTAGGTGGCGAACTCGGAGATGGTGAGGGGTTCCAAGTGGTTTTGGGCAATATTGTAGATGTGGAATTATTTGGGTTGCGGATGAAATTGAAATGTGTTGTCGGTCATGCATTATAGTGTCTAAGTTTGATCAAAAAATCTATTATGTATATAAAAAAATGGTAAGTAGTTTTGTATTTGTAATGATTCAATAGTTATGAATGAATTATCAGTTTCTCTTGTTTGTAATGATTTTGTCCAAGAATAATAAATGAATTGCCTATTTTTATGTCAATCATTTTGTGTTTGTAATGATTTTTTTCAAGAGTTATGAATGATTGGTCTGTTTGTAATTTAGCAAAACATTATATGTCTGATTCCTTCTTTAATAATAGAATAGCAACTTATGTTCAATAATGGTATAATTATGGAAACATTCTGTATTGATTCTCGTTACTGGACTCATTTGAACACACTCTAAATTCATTATATATTCTAGACTAACTCTGAACACACTCTGTATTGACTCTAGATACATTCTGAACTAATTATTGACACACACTCGACATATTGAACAATATTGATTGATTTTGGACTAACAATGGATTAGCTCTGGACTAATTTTAGACTATAGATTAACTCTGGTATCAAATGGGAATGTTGCTGGATTGACTGTGGAAATATTCTGGAATCGCAGTTTGGAATGACTTTGGAAACATTCTGGGATGACTGTGGGAATAACTTTGGACTGATTTTAACTCTGGATTAACTATGATCTTATTCTGGAATGACTCTGGTCAGACTCTGGACACATTCTGGGATGACTCTTGACACCCACTGGAATGACTCTGGACAAATTCTGGAATCACAACTTGACACACGTTGTCCTGATTTTGGAAGCATTTTGCAATAACTCTGGCAACATTCTGGAATAACTTTGGACTGATTTTAACTCTGGAACTGGAATGACCTGTTCAAACGTTCTGTTACGCTCACCTTGAGAAGTCACATTTCGGTCAATCAAAACTTGTTCGGTCGTCCGTTTTCCTTATCTAAATTGTTGGAATTTTTACATTGTGCTTGGTTTTCAGGAGGCACTGCCACATTGCAACCCCCGCCACCTCACCGGCGAGGTGGAACGCCTCTCCCTCAAGTAGACCCCCGACCGACCTGTCAGAGTGGACATAAGAAGTATGAGCAAATAACAGAATTTCCCATTTTCCAAATCATTTTCCGACACATGCACAAACAAACAGAATTTAGTCAAAGGGGAACTATTTTCCACTGGATTCTATTTTCCTCTACTTTCCGGTTGACTCCGAAAACCATTTTTCATCACTTTCCAGGCCACTAACACCCCCGGTCTTATTCTGGAATGACTCTGGACACCCACTCGAATGACTCTCGACATATTCTGGAATGAATCTGGACTCATTCTGGAATCACAGCTTGTCACACGTTGTCCTTGTTTTGGAAATATTCTGGGTGACATAACTGTTGATTGCACTTTGTTTGAGACACAATTATTTTCTTTATCGAGAATTTCCCATGTTTGTTGACATGTATGTTGGGTAGGTCCTGACATGTTGCGTGTGCGTGACGCTCAGCGTTCGTGTATCAGCACTTTTCTTTGGATTTGATGGATTTGTAAAGAAAACCAAACGCCATTGTACGCCAAGAACGTTTTCACCCAAATGATTCCTAATTTCCTAGGTCTAAATTAAGCTCGTCAATAATATTACAGATCCGCTTTGCTAGCTAGTTACCAGTTACCACCAATGGTGGCACCGCCTTCATTTGTGAGGACTTTTGGAGAAAATTAACGAGCTATTATTCGTCACCGGAAAACTACTTAAATCACCCCCAACAATTATTTTTTTGCCCTTAACAATTCATTTAATACACATTTCGCCACGTCTCTTAAAATAATGTTTCTACCTACGTTTTCCTTATTTTCACAGAACAAACATCACGAAAATGTCTGACGAAACGCCTGGATTCGGTAAAATAAGTCCAGCAAAAAAAATCAAGTCGGACATCTAGGTAAAACGTTCCCCCATGGTTGGGGTGTCTTAATCAGACGCCACCCCCAAGGGTGGGCGTTTTACCCAGACGCCTTCCCCATGGAGGGGGCGTCTGTCTAAGACGCCTCACCCAAGGGGGCGTGTGGTTAAGACGCCCCGTCCTAAAAAAATTAATTTTATTTTTAAAATTAGACGGTGTGTTATGTCAAATTATTTGAGGTTCCTTTGCAAGTTTTCGATGGTTACGGGTCAGATTACAATGAGTTTTTTTGCAAGTGGTGAATATTCAAAAAAAATCCATATCCAACAATTTCAAGATCCAAAATTCTCTGGTGGTAAAACTTCCTAACTTACAAATTTCAAATCGACAGGTCGTTCGGGGGTCTTGCTCGTGGGAGGGGCGGCTCCGGCGGACACCCGCTATTTTTTTATTTTTTTTATTAAAAATATGTTAGACATTTTACTAGATTCGAGTACACCAGGGCGTCCGTTGGCTCGTTACTGACTTCCAAAATATTATTTTTTATGATTATGAGATAAAGATTGAGAGAGATGGGTGATAGAAAGGTGAAATGTCGCATTATAAGAGTAGAAATGAGAGAAATGTAAGATGGTAATTCATTGGGACGGTTTACGTTTCCGAAGATGATAATCATAAGATACCTTATACGTAGAATGATTAAAGAAAGCAGTCCCCCATGCATGCATTCAAAACCTTACAACTATCGTACGTAGATAATAATAGTTAAATGATGTGCACGTGGTACGTTGAGGCAAATTGCACATGGTCTCCGGCAAGTGCAACTGTGTATTCTTCGTCTTCGTGTGGCGGTCTGATCTGTCGGATCACATGGGTGCCATTACCGATTCGGATTCTTTCACGTGCCATCGCATGTTGACATTCGGTTCGTATTAAACAAGAGCCAAAAACATATTCAGGTTGAATTGGCAGAATTAAGCATGGATCGAGCTATACATTTGTGTATGTCCTCCTAAGATTAAGCATGGAAAAACCGTGGAGATTTTGAAAATCAATTTTGTCAAACGAAAAAAATAGATAAAGATTTTTTTAGAAAAAGTTGATTTTTGAAACTTTCAATTTCTATACATTTCTCTTTGTTCCAAAATGTTAATTTGAGACTGTTTTTTTATTGTTACCCGTTGAATTTAATTTTTACCCTCGTTATTTTTACATAAGAATATTATTTCAAATATTGATAGTTTATGATATTAGAAAAGCAATATTATTCTAAATATTAATATTATCATGATAGTAATTACCCATTGAATATTAATATATATCATATCATAATTGTTAATAATCGCTGCAACAAAACAAGGTTTCACTGACAATAGTTATCTGTCGGTGTACTATGGGTCGATGTTTAGTTACTCCGACGGATGACTGTGGTCAATGTTAATTTTGGTGCTAATTTTCTACCAAAATATTTCACCACAGAGATACACCGACAAATACATCCATCGGTGATCTACAACGACGAACAAATCCGTCGGTGTAGGATACACCGACTAATAAAAATTCGTAGTATCACCGACGTATGTGGTGGAGAGGTGGGAGGGGGGGGAGTGAAAGGAATGCTACTGATATAAAAACAGAAACCTACACCGACAATAGGATGTTCAGATATACATCAGTCGGTGTTCACTTTTTTGCCAAAAAATCATTTTCCGTTATCTAAAATTTTAAAAACCTACGTCGGTATATGTTGGTGATCCGTCAAAGTAGATTACCACCGACTATTAATTTTATGTGTCGGTGGAAATGTACCTACATCGACGGATGAGTTACCGATGGGATTATTTTTGAGTAGTGAATAATGTCATCAAAGTTGGTTTACAAGTAAATTTTAATTTTCTTTTGTCATCTTGGGATAATTGATAATAAAATTACTAATCTACAATGTCATTTTGTTAAAGTTGATGTTGTGATTAAGTGCTAGAGTTGATGATATTTTGTGTTGAGAACAAATTGTGAGAGAAGTGTAAGACAAAACATTTTGCCATTATTACTTGCAAAAACCTGTTATATCACAATTGTTATATTTAATAAAATATCAGCTACATCTTAAAATGGTATTTTAGTAATCTTTGAAAAAGAAAAATCTAGATAGTAAAAAAAAATTGATCATTTTTTTTAAAAAACTGTGATTTTTTTTAAGATTTTGAAAAAAAATAGATTTTTACTAAAATATCCTTTCGAAAGTTAAGAGCCAAACCTTATACCACGTAGAGTGTCGGAAAGAATAATATTATAATGACAAGAAATCATATAAGAGAAAGAGAAGATGAAAACAGGCAGATGATAAAAATGCAAAAGTGTACATCTTGATCGTCAGGCTTTGTAATTGAACTTCAATTGAACTTTTAACTTTATGATTGATCTGTTACAACTTACAAGTCACAACTGGAATTGTTTACAAGATGAGATCCTAAGGTAGAGGAGGGGCAGATGACTGGGAACACCGAAACCACAAATTGAAAGGGCCTAGGATAATCTAATGATGTATATATTTATTCAAAGATAAAGGTGGTTGTTGTTGTTTACCTTGAACATGTGTTTAAAGTATTCGTGCTGGAAAACAGACATTCGGTCGACCAGAAAGGTGTTTTCGGTCGACCGGATGCGTGTTGAATTGTCCAGCAAAGTGTCTGTCGCTTTTCGGTCGACCTGAATCTAGAATTCTGTCGGCCGGGCACACAAATGGAGCTGGGCAAAAGTTACTGTTGGTTTTCGGTCGACCGGAACCTTGGATTCGGTCGACCGGAAACATTCGAGGAGCTGGGAGAAAAATGTCTCTTGAATTTCGGTCGACCGGAACTTAAGTGTACGGTCGACCGTGTATGCACTCGCACAAGCCAGAGAAGTTATTGTCGTTTTTCGGTCGACCGGTACTTCAATTTCGGTCGACCGGTAGAAGCTGGTTCGCGATACGGTTATTGGCTCGGTCGACCGAAGCAACCGTTCGGTCGACCGTTTGGACCCAGTTCTGCCCACGTTTTGCATATTTCTCCACGCGATTTTGGTGCAATTAATACTTGTTTAGTCCTACTATATAAAGGCAATTTCGTCCCCTTTGCTTAATGTTAATTCCTATTGTCCACTTTTGCATTCTTGAGAGAAAAGAGAGAGAACATCATTGTGATTCGTTTGGAGATATTTTAGCCGGTTCGTTCGCGTCTCTAGTAAGCATCTCTTGTAATACGTTTCTCTATAGTGGATTTGGAGTTGTGTCGTCTATGAGTTTTTTCCCGCATTGGGTTTCCACGTTAAATCTTGTGTGTTTTGTGTGGTTTGGATTTTAGATTTGCGCTTTGTTCTCAAGTTTAGCCGATTGGATTTGCGATTTCTGTTCCGCTGCGTATTTTAGATTGGTTTTAATTCCTAACAACTGGTATCAGAGCTTTTTTTGTCCGAATATGGGGATTTTTCATCGATCTTTTGTCAAGTACTCATGGCGAATCATTGGAAGATTGAGAAGTTGAGCCGAGATGTTAATTTCGGTTTGTGGCAAGTCAAGATGCACGCAATACTGGTGCAGCAAGAGGTGGAGGACGTTCTTGAGGGCATGGACAAGTTACCAAAAGAAATGTCCGATCAAGATAGACAAAAGCTTGATCATAAGGCGATGTCAACAATAAAGTTATCGTTGTCTGACGAAGTTTTGAGAGAAGTGTTGAAGGAGAAGACGGCTGCAAGTATGTGGACGAAATTAGAGGACGTCTACATGAAGAAGTCACTTGCGAGTCGGATTATCTTGAAGAAGAAGTTGTTCCTATTCAAGATGAAGTCGGGTATCTCCCTTCTGCAACACTTGGATGATTTCAATGCAATCATCATGGACTTGGAGAAAGTTGAAGCAAAGTTTTCTAATGAGGATCAGGCGATCTTTTTACTTTGCTCGTTGAGTTCTTCATATGATCACTTCGTGGAGACGATGATGTATAGCAGGACCGACATTTCTATTGCGAATGTCAAAAACACACTCTCCTCTAAATCTGATATGGAGAAGAGGTCTGATGGTTCTGAGTCGAGCAAAAGTGAAGCATTTGTTGCTTATGTTAAGGGGAAAAAGAGGAGTTTCTCAAAGAACACCTCTAAGACCAAGTCGAGGGACAAAGATATTATTGGTCATTACTGGAAGAAGAAGGGTCACAAGATATCAGAATGTTTTAAGCTACAGAACAGAGAGAAGCAAAGGGGTTCTAGTAGTGGTGATTAGTCAGGTTCGAATGTTACGGAGTCCGATTCTGATTTTGTGTTGGCAGCTACAGGTTCTTCTGAAGCTTCCGACGGTTGGGTGATTGACACGGGCAGAACATTCCACTTAACTCTGAATAGACAGTGGTTTTCATCCTATGAGACAATGTTAGGTGGAATGGTTGTGATGAGCAATGGTGACAGGTGCGAGGTTGCAGGAATTGATTCTGTCAGATTAAGGACCCATGATGGCCTAGTCAAGATTTTATCAGATGTGCGACATGTTCCGAAGGCGAGCAAGAATCTGATTTCAGTAGGTAGCCTGACTTCAAAGGGTTGCAAATTCAATGGTGAGGATGACTACATATCCATCACCAAAGGATCACTTATTCTGATGAAGGGGAAGAAGCTTGGGTCCGATTTGCGATTTCTGTTCCACTGCATATTTGGGATTAGTTTTAATTCCTAACAGTGGTGTTTATAATTTATATTATAATGCAATCGTCTTGATTTTTTGTAGATCTAGTACCAAATGAACGGTTCGTTTACTCTTATTGTGACAAATCAATGAATAGAAGATTAACTATACTATGTCCGTTCTTAGACAATTATTTCCTGAAATCTTATTGATCAAGATCAATAAGATAAAGATGTAGCATTTAGAGTTTAAACTTTATTAGTTGGATGAATAATTAATAAAGAATTTGCTTGTCACCCATGTCCCACTGCTTCAAAATTATAATGAGTCCGTTAATTGTTTTTTGTATAACGCCCGAGTATTTTCGATTGTTGAATCGCTCTATTTAGTGCATCCGATATGGCTTTCCTCTTACTTGAAATAATTGGAATTAAGAAAAGTCAGAAGAATTCCTATATTCCAACTCTTCACATGACTTTTATATTTTCAATAACTTAAGAATTTTCAAAGTTCCATGAAATATATTAATAAATTCTAAAAAAACTCATTTTAACTGAAGTGGATACGTGATTTACAAATACTGAACTGTTATTCGTCGCCGTAAAACTACTTAAATCGCCCATAAGATTACCATTTTGCCCCTCTACCATTTCTACTAATATAACTCATCATTTCACTCTTTTAACACAACTTTCTCTTCATATCACACTTCTATTCACCACATAAAATGTCTCGGAGGCCAGGAAAAGAACCAGCGGAGACTCCTGACTATTCACATCTGGTAAATTACCTTGTTTATTTCAATTAATTTAAAAAAAAACATTTTTAAGTTTTTTAAGTCGGGCGTCCGCGGGAGACGCCCGACCCAACGAGAGGGCGGTCGCGGGAACCGCCTCCCCGATCGTTGGGGGAGGCGGTTCCTGCGACCGCCCGATCGTTGGGTCGGGCAGCTCCCGCGGACGCCCGACCCAATGAACAGACGTCTGTGGGAGACGTCTCCCACGTAGGGTAGGCGTCTCCGGTAGACGCCTACCACGTAGGGTAGGCGTCTCCCGCAGACGCCCAGGTTTTTTTTAATTTTTTGTTAAAATTGATTATAAATTGTGATAAAATTTAAATAAATTGAATATTATGTTAATAATGAGTTAAATTAGTTTAGTAAATCGTTTATTGATTATAAATTGTGATAATTAATAAATAAATCGCTAAATAAATTGATTATTATGTTAGTAATTAGTTGTGAACGATTTTAGCAAAAGATTATTGATTAACTGTGATAATTGCTAAATAAATCGATTATTAAGTTAATAATTAGTTTAATTATTTTAGTAAATCCATTAATAAATTTGTATTTTTAAAATTGAATTAATAGTTACCGTGGAGGACTCATCTCACGTCTGCGATCACATCTGAGGTAACAATCCATCCGGTTATTTGCTTTTGGTTTGTATGATGATATAACCAAAACAAATCCGGCTCCTATTGCAACTTGTTTCGTCCATTTACAACCTTCCTCGATTGTTGTAAATATTTATTTACTGTCAAAAAGCTCACTGTAATCTACTCCATCACCACCGAAATCTTGCAACGGAACCTGAAAATTTTGAATTTAACAGAAAATTAAAAAAAACAGACGTCTAGCTAAACCACCTCCACCAATGTGGAGGTGTCTGCCTAACACGCCTCAACATACGTGGAGGCGTGTTAGACAGACGTCTCCACCTTTGTGGAGGCGTCCATAGGAGACGCCTGCACAAAGGTGGAGACGTCTGTCTAAACCGCCTCCACCTATGTGGAGGTGGAGGCGTGTTAGGCAGACGCCTTCACCTTGGTGGAGGCGGTTTAGCCAGACGTCCGAGTCGGGAAAAAAATTTCGCCCCCGTTACCTCGCCGGATTCAGGTGCTTAGTCAAACACCTTGTTTAAAGACACGGGACGAAATCAGTATTAATTGATTTGTTAAGTGCAAAAATGTCATTTTTGGATCGATTTAATTAATTTTTCGATTTAATTAACTACGAATAGTAGTTCCTACGGATATCGCACTACATGTCTTAATATCACGTCCGATTAACATAACAGGGTGGTACACTTCCACGTGGGTTCTCTGCAAAAAAATGGTCTGATCGTAGCTTTGGCAATAAATGAGAAGAAAAAGACGTATGGCCAACTATAAGAAGATTTGATTCTTAGTATGATGTTGGTCCCACCGTATAAGCGTTATCTGCATCTCGATCCACACCAGTGGCCTAGTGGGATCAGATCGGTGCATTTAAATTTTGAAACAATAAGTCCTAACAGCACAAATAACAGCGTCCGGACTATCCCGGACGTTCTGCACACTCTCTCTGCCACGTCAGATCACCCAATCCACAAAAAAAAACTCTTACCCATTCTCAGGCTACCCCCACTCACCCTACACTCTCTTTCATCCACATCATTTTTTAATTAAACAATTATAATTTTCACACAACATTTAACAAACTACATTTTATATAATTCTAATTCTAATAACATTACAATTTTATTTTAACTCGAAATATTATTAATAATTACTGTTAAATCACGAAATTATTATTAAATATTACGGAACCACATTACATTTAAGATAAACTGAAATATGAAATATTACACTCAAAGTTAAGAAACAACAGTACATATTACATAAACTAAACTTTCAAATACTACATTAGCAACTGCATTAACCGATTTTCAAACCGCTCATCGTCCATAGCGTTGCCATATATGCTCGATTAAATCGTCTTTCAGATCCAAATGTTGGTTCCTGTCACGCACTCGATCTTGATTGACAAAAAACTCGTAAATATCCGCTATAAAATCGGTCGAATACGACGTTTCCTCAGCTGAAGTTCCAGGACGATCTTCCATAAATTTGCGAATATCTCCAAAATTAGCATAACAGTCGCGTTCGTCCTCCACTATCATGTTATGCATGATGATACAAACTGTCATTATTTTGGACAGAACGTCCTTGCTCCATGATCGCGAACCTCGCTTGCAACACTCTGAAAGCGCGTTCAACATCTTTACGCGTTGCCTCCTGCACTTCAACAAACAATTTGTGCTTCGGGGTGTGAGGGTGAAGGATGGATTGGATGAAGGCCGCCCACTGTGGATAAATATCATCAGTAAGATAGTATCCCGTATCATATTGAACACCATTTACCTCATAATTTACAGGTGGTGCTCGGCCTTCTAATATGTCGTCGAAAACCGGAGATTGTTGCAGGACGTTCAAGTCTTTGCATGAACCCGGTATTCCGAAGAAGGAGTGTCAGATCCATAAGTCGTACGATGACACCGCCTCAAGGATCAGAGTTGCTTTCCCAGCACGCCATTGATGTTGTCCCTTCCAAGCAGCTGGGCAATTTTTCCACTCCTAGTGCATACAATCGATACTCCCCATCATACCTGGAAACTCACGTTGCTCACCAACGTAAAGTAGGCGTGCCAAGTCATTTGTAGTTGGCCGACATAAATACTCAGGGCCGAATATGCGAATAACACCTTCACAGAATTTGAGGAGAGCATTTCTGGATGTTGCCGCACTCATTCGTAGGTACTCATCGATCCCATTAGCTGCAACGCCATATGCTAGCATTCGCATTGCTGTCGTACTTTTTTGTATACCGGAGATGCTCATCCTACTAGTTGCGTCCGGTGTTTGTTGGAAGAAGACATCAGATGCTTCGATGGCATTGTGGATGCGCAGAAAGACATGCTTTCTCATCCGAAATCTTGTCGTGAAAAGAGTATCAGAATACACAGGGTTGTCAGAGAAATAATCGTCTATAAGGCGTCTGTAACCTAGTTCACGATCTTTATCCGGGTTCGTCGTTCTCCTTCGACGCTGCTTAGGACGTGTAGTCCTTTCGTGAACAACCCGTCCGGCCAATTCAATAGCGCGGTCCATTATATTTAATGTCTCATTCCAGTTATCATCGTCGGATTGACCGAAGTTTAAACTATTATCCAACATTGATGAGAGAAGAAGTTAACAAGTTAAGAAGTTAAGGAAATGTGAGGAGTCAGGAGATAGGTAGATGTATTTATAGTTTGGAGGGTTTGGATGTATCTGTTGCACTGTTCACGCGTAATTGCACAGTTTACTCATTGGAAGCGTGATTAAAGTGCACGCGTGATTGAAAACAGTGCACGCGTGTTTGCTCAGTGTAAGCGTGATTAAAGTGCACGCGTGATTGAAATCAGTGCACATGTGTGTTGCTCAGTGGACGCGTGATTGAAAACAGTGCACGCATGTTTGCTCAGTGGAAGCGTGATTTAAAGTACACGCGTGATGTTAGACCATACTATTAAACCACCTCGACAGGCCGTTCGAGGGTCTCGCTCCCCGGTGAGCGAGCGGCATTCCACCTCGCCGGTGAGGTGGCGGGGGTGGCAAGGGGCAGCGTCTCCTGGAAAAAATTTGGATCTTGAAATTGTTGGTTCTGAATTTTTTTAATTTTTATTACTTGCAAAAAATTATTAGCCCACATTAATAACAAATACCCAATCCATTAAATAATTAAAATCTAAAAAAAAATCGACGAATGGAGAGGGACATGTGCCCCCCACCCGAGGGCGCCTCAGCCGTCTGCCTGGGACGCCCAACGCCCGGGTGGGCGTCCCGGGCGGGCACCCGAGGGACGCCCGCCCCGTTAACGGGGTGCGCCCGAGCGCCCGACCAGGGAGCCCGGGCGTGGCACCCCCGTCAAGGGTGCCCTGACAATTCTCCAAGCAGTAGTACCACATTGAAAGAAATGTTGTCCTTTCACTAACATCACGTGATAAACAAATGGTATTCATACGGGGAACATAAAGTTGTAGAAGCCTCCAGCATTCCAAGAAACATATGGTGCGTGTACAGAAAACTGAGTTGTTTTTTTGATAAAAATATAAAGAAAGAAAGAAAGAAAGAGACTGAGTAGATGAAAGAAATACAAATTAAGGTTCTATTGCGGAATTGAAGTCCAAATCGGATAGGCGCAAAGGAGATCCAAACTAATGTAAATTGTTAATCTGCTATGGGCTAGTCAGTTCTCTTTTAACTGAAATAGTCCAACATATGATAAGGCTCATATTTGAGTTTATCAACTGGACGTATATAAAGGTGTTATTAAAATTGCAAAGAAAATGTGTTATACCTTATTCTTATACATCTGTACTTGTCATCGGACCATGTAAAAAATCGGGGTCGAAGTTGATTTTATTGTGCTTGACTAATATTTCAGATTACACATGGTTATGATCTTATGAACTGCAAATACGGCACGTAATATTTCAGCATGACAAATAAGAAGCAAATTGTACAACATTTTTTTTTTGTTAATCATCTCTAACGTATTATGACTAGTTTGTCCTTTTGACATATTCAAAGCACTTTATATATTTTTTCCATAAATATCTTCTTACATTTATATGATTTGGAAATTTACATAGAATAGAACTCCTCGCGTATAAAAAGGATAAAGGGGAAGTTTTGTTAACTTTTCTCATGAAGACTGTAAACCAAGTCAAAGTTTAAATACTAGTTATGTTAGTTGTTAGTCATTGTTCGTGTTTTAATGACTCGGCCCAGTTATGAGGCCTATTAAGGCATGTCGCCGGCCCAGAAACCGAGGATAAGAGTTGGTTAGAGATTGAGGGATTTGACCAAATTGTAACAAACTTTGACTTGAGAGTTGAGACTATATAATTATATAAACCCTTCCTCTCTCTCCTCATTTTTTAGAAGATTGAGTTCGCTTCATTCTTCCGTTTTTGTTTTCTATGCTGTTTGTGCCTATGACTCAGTTAGAGTTTATCCAACATGCAGAGTAATAATATGTTGTAAATGTTCAAAAACACTAAGATATATTTTATCTGTTATACGCACTCTTACTTACTTTCCTGTTACTAACCGAGCCTACCAAGTTGTATTCCAGTAAGTGTAAGTCAAATATGCAACTGAGTTGTTCTAAATCATAGGAATTAGGAAGTATTAACTGAAATATCCTTGCAATGTATCAACGGTAGATATTAGGGAGACGTCTTGTAGTTAATTTAAATGCCGATCATTAAAGGCAGATCGCCACAACACCAACTTCCATGCTCACACACCATTTCATCCCTGTAAATATTCGATTCGCAGATCCAATGCACCACAGCTATTTGACCAGATTATCTGCTCTAAGCTATACAGTAAGCATGGTCGTGACTTGGAGAAAAATGAACCAACCAAAACCAACCCCATCATTCGATTCATTCAAGTGCTTCCTCACTAGCTAGTTGTAACTAAATCCATCATATATGTTTGCTTACAAGGTTGGCAAACATTATCATCTTTTATGTTTCTTTATACATATATACGTACACCTCTATCATTATTATGTCCTAAAATGGATATGTATATCTAATGCACCAATTCATACCAATAAGTATCATTTCAGTGAATTATCCATTTGGAGCAAAAGGGAAGAAACAAGAACATGAGATTTAAATTTACGTGGAATTTCTTTTCCTGAAGCATTAATTTCATTTGATACTGTAAATGTAACGTGGTTGTAGTTAATTCCCAATTGTAATTAGATGAATGGATTGTAATTTCAAATTAAGCTTATCGGATCTGCCTCATTTGACCGGATCCAGGAGCACATCCATAACAATCACAACTGATTTCACTCCTTGTACATAAGAGTCAAATTGATTTATTGAAAAAATAACAATTTTTAAAATCTCTTCTCCTAATCTTGCGCTCTCTATCTTCTTCATCTCTAGTCATCCAAGTTTATAAGGTATCCGAGCAACTGAGCAAGGTTTATAACGTGGTGCGAATAATTTCCTTCAATCGCCCAACAATCACAAAATGAAATTTACAAATCAATAGGTGGAGCTACGATTTTGAGTGTTGCGGGATTTTATTTTCATGTGTCAAGGAAGATTTGGTTGGTCAACACTTAAGTGATATTAGATAGTACTTTTTTATATATTTAATCTACTTTACCCCCACCATATTTTAAATCCCGAACATGCGAATAATAATCTCGCAACTGAACTAGTTCAATTTGTAATATTAGTTAGGTAGTAAATCAAACTTTAATCCAACAACATTTTATCAAAGAATTTATTAAGATTATCTTTTCAAAACCCCAAAAAGAAGCACATTTTCACTTGTTTACTTCTCTGAAAAGTTGGTGACTCAACCTACTTGATTCTAAAACAATTGGACCAAGTGGCCTTCTTCAGCAATCCCCACAGTAAAGACTATAGTTATCAATGCAAGTGTTCAAGGGAGAGAGATCTCTCCGAACATTCCACTAAATCCTTGCACGAAAACAATGACCGGAGTCTTGACGGAGATAATAGGTCTCAGTCTGGATTTAGGGTTAGGATTTGCAGAAGACGAAGAGAAGGAAGAGATGCGGCGGAAACAAAGAGTTTCTTTCTTATTATGGTTTTTAGGTTTTGGTGAGATATTTATACAAGTCTGTAATTGGGTTTCTGTCATCCGGATCCGCTTTAGTATAGTCAAATCTTGTACCAACTAATATTACATGAGTTCAATGCACCTACTTGCTGAGTCTGGTATATCAGGCTTGAGCCTCAGATTCGGTCCCTAATTCATAAACCTTGAGTCGGCACTTGGTACACCAAGTGGTCTTGGACGTGAATGAACCATGTTCCCTTGGTGGACTTGCACGTGAGTTCAAGTTGTTGTTTTGTGGGCTACCATCTCATCGTGAGTTTTGGTGCTTGTGGGCTGAATCCTAACGATCCTTACTATGAAAGCTACTTTTTTTCACAGCTGTCAATACACCTCAATTCCTTATTATGAAAGCTTATTTGGTGTGGAAAGTTTAAAAACTAAAGTTGACACACGTCTACTCGCTCCACTTCCACTTCCACACCTAAACTTTTTGTTAAACCATCAGCATATTGACAACGTTAAATAACTCCACTACAGCTTCTAACACACGTCTACTCGCTCCATTATATATACGAAGGGAGAAGAGATATGTGTCATACTCCATAACAGATATAAAAATATGGATGTTCCAGTGTTGTTGTTTCTTGTCTGCTTTCTCTTCTCCTCTGCTTTTGGGTGCAATAGATGTGTCCACCAGTCTAAGGCTGCTTATTTCAGCTCCAACTCTGCTCTCACAGGTATTGCATATATCTTGTTACTCATCGTTGTATTAATTGTTGGTTTTGTTTTTCTAGACAGAGAAGTGTTAAGAGTTAAGACGAGAGGTAGTAATTCAACACGATATTACGTTTGAATATTTGGTCGGTATTTGCTCAAACTTAAGGGTGGTTAACTATTCAAAGACTCAGGGTCCCACAACTTACTGTGACAGTCTATATTTCACTCTCTATAATATTGGATTAACTTTTGTCTTTGACAATAGTATTTACTTATTTTCAGTAGTTGAAGTTGCTGTAACTGGAGCAGATTCAATCTGTCTATCCCCTTGATCTGTCCTATGGATTTTCGGATTGGTCCGAAAGTTTCAGCTAATTTAAAAAATTGAACATGTTCTGTTAATTTGCAAATCGAGTTCGAGTCAAACTCACCTACCATACTAACATAACATTTTAATATAACTACCATTTTTATGTATATGTAAGATCCAAGTATTTTTTTAGTTTTAACAAATATATTTTTCGTTATTTGATGTCACGTATGGACAAATTGTTAGCAAATCAAGCCTTAGAATAGCACATGTTGGATTGCAATGTGGGTTGAAAAAGAGTTATTGTACAAGTTGGGCACAACATAATCGTGTAGGTCAGAGTTTCAAAAGAGTAAAATCAAATTTAAATGAGGTTGGAACTCATAATAACATCATTGCATTCGTGTAGTTGGAGCCTGTGGCTATGGCTCCTCCATATTGGCTTTACATGGTCGATACATTGGAGGAGGGAACTCTGCATTGTTTAGACAAGGAGTTGGCTGTGGTGCATGCTTTCAGGTAATTAATTTTTTTGTTTCTCATGATTATTTTTTTAAAACTTTCATTCAAAACACCAAGGAGTTAATTAAGTTGGTGTTTGGCAGATAAGATGCAAAAACAGAAAAATCTGCAGCAATTCAGGAGTGAAGGTGGTACTCACAGATCTAAACAATAGCAACCAAACTGACTTTGTTCTGTCCAAGACGGCTTTTGCCTCCATGGCCAAGAAAGGCGTGGGACAACAAGTATTGAATTATGGCATCCTTGACATTGAATTCAAAAGGTATATATAGCATCGATCCATGACATCGATCGGACCAACTGGCTATAATTTGGTTTTAAGTCAGTACATTTATCATGTCAATGTTTTTGTTCAGTTAAAACCAAAATTCGGCTAATTCGCGGTTCATTCGATTTGGTTCCTATAACTAACAACCCTAACTCCAATTTGACATGGTGTAGGATCCCGTGCGTTTACAAGCACCACAACTTGGCTCTAAAAGTGGAAGAGCACAGCAAGAAACTGAACTACTTGGCCATCGAATTCCTCTACCAGGGTGGTCAAACCGACATCGTGGGAGTAGACGTTGCGGAGGTTGGTAAGTCCAACTGGAGGTTCATGAGCAGGGATTATGGTGCAGTGTGGAGCACCAGTAGACCACCAACTGGGCCATTACAATTCAGAATGGTCGTGACCGATGGGTACGATGGAAAGCATGTTTGGGCTAAGAAGGAGGTTCTTCCTGCTGATTGGAAAGCTGGAGTTGTGTATGATTCTGGTGTTCAGATCAATGAAGTTGCTCAGGAAGCTTGCTCTCCTTGTGACAATTCTACATGGATCTAAATCATGTCTTCTTGGGTAGTGGAGATCTCTGTGTTTTCGTTAATTAGACTATAAGGAATTAAGGAGTGTTTGTGTTCTTGTTTTTACATGTGCTAAGTAGCTCTTGTGAAGTGTTTTGATGTAATAAGATGTTAAGGGGGGTCTTTGGATGTCCTGCTAAGTTTATTGGGGAATGAGACATAGTTACATAGTCCCCTAAAAGTGGGGATAGGAGAAAAAAATTGTCTTCCCATCCAGTTTTTTTATTTTTAAGGATAAAATTTTGTTTCACCCTTCTCAAATCTTATTATAAATAGAATAATATTGTAAATAATGATTACGACGATGGTAAAAAATGTGTCTTCCCAATTAATTTAGAAAATCTCATTTTTTTAGCCTTTTCATTTTATGGAAGAGATATGAGCTGGGTAAGTTTATGGAAGAAATTACGGAATAAGTTGGGTATGAATTTGAGGTATTTGGATGTTGAAGAAAGAAAAGTGACATTATTATATAAAAAAATCAAAATTAAGGACATCCAAACACAAACTAAGATGTGTATAAATAATAAATTTGGTTGGCTATGGCTGCCCAAATTTACTAATTAAATATGTCTGTTGCCCCTCTCGACCCTTGGATTTAATGGTGTGATTTTAAATCTTAGTTCTTGAACTATGCTATCTTATATTTTCGCTCACCGTTCTTCTATGGGTAAGGGTAACTGCTTGTGTCACTAGACGAACGAAGTTTTAGATACTAAGTATGGTTTGAAAGTTGAAACCTACCTGCAAATCTTCCCAAAATTTTAGAGTTCTAAAATATTATTCTTTCTTTTTTGCACTCTTTACATGTACAACTTGCGGTAATTCCTTCCTCTTGCCAGGAAAATTGAATATTCTCAATTTCTATGCAATGAAACCTAAAATGGGTAACAATAAGTCTAAGCCTTGTTTGGATGATCAAAGGTTTTGAAACATTAATTTCAAAATTACATTTTTCAAGTTGACTTGTAATCCAATGTTAGTTATTGGATATAAATGTTGTTTTTTTTGTAAAATCATATAGGTTTCTTAAAAACAAGGAAGGAAAAAAGGATATTTGGAAAGAAAAAAAGAGGCTTGCATCTGTTTTTGAATTTGTTTTGGGTGAATATTAAACGGGGATTAGGGAGAAAGATGTTGTTTTTGTTGTATTAATCTTCTGAGGTTTACATGAGTTTATATATACATTAACAAGTTGGGTCAAGCTGGGTGACCGTTTGAAGTTAAATGCTGAATGAAGAGATGCGACTTTTGGGAGGAGCTGCGATGGTTGGTGAAGAGGTGCGTGCGTCTTTTGGAGGAGCTGCGATGGTTGGTGAAGATGTTCGTTTGCATGTTTCAACACTCCCCCTCAAGTTGGGCCTGGAAGAGATTGTAGGTGCCTAACTTGCTTACGATGGAGTTGAATAGTTATTTACTTAGGGCTTTGGTTAAGACGTCTGTCAATTGTTCTTTACTGGAGACGTATGGAACTTCTATTTCTTCAGCTTGAATCTTCTCACGAATGAAGTGACAGTCAACTTCAATGTGTTTGGTCCTTTCGTGGAACACGGGGTTGGAGGCAATGTGTCGTGCGGCGTTGTTGTCGCAAAACATATTTATAGCTTTAGTGTGAGTTTGACCCATATCGTGAAGAAGCTGTTTTAACCAAATGAGTTCGCTGGTGGTGGACGCCATTGCTCGATATTCTGCTTATGCGCTTGATTGAGCAACCACCTTTTGTTTCTTACTTCTCCAAGTAACAAGATTTCCACCAACAAATGTGCAAAAACCGGTAGTTGACCTACGATCATGGCTTCCTGCCCAATCAGCATCTGAAAAACCAATGATGTTGTTAGAATTGTTGTTTTTCATTAGTAATCCTTGTCCTGGTGTTTGTTTTATGTATCTCAGAATTCTATCAATAATATCTAAATGTGATGTTCGAGGTGCATGCATGAATTGACTTACTATACTAACAGCAAATGTGATGTCGGGTCTGGTTACGGTTAAATATATAAGTTTTCCTACAAGTCTTTGGTATTGGTGAATGTCTCTAATAGGTTCACCGTTGGTTGGACTGGTTTTGAGATTTGCCTCAATGGGTGTATTAGCCGGTCTAACCCCAAGTTTTCCTGTTTGTTTTAACAGGTCTAGGGCATATTTCCTTTGTGATAAAAAGACCCCTTTTTGAGTATGCAATTTCTATTCCTAAGAAATATTTCAGGAATCCTAGATCTTTTATATCAAATTTTGTTTTTAGGTAGTGTTTAACTTGATTAATTTGTTCATTATTATCACCAGTAATGATGATGTCATCTACGTAGACCAAAACTATGATAATTTCTCCCTTATGATGCCTAGTGAACATAGATGGTCAGCAGAGGATTTAGAGAAACCATAGCAAGAAGGAAATGACTAAGTTTTGCATACCATGCGCGGGGTGATTGCTTTAGGCCATAGATGGCTTTGTTGAGTTTGCATACCTAGTTGGGAGAAGTGTTGTAACCTGGAGGGGGCACCATATATATTTCTTCTTCAAAGGTGCCTTGAAGAAAGGCATTTCTGACATCCATTTGATAAAGCTTCCATCCTTTGTTAACTGCTATGGAAAGAAGAACCCGAACAATATTCATTTTTGCTACTGGTGCGAAGGTTTCTAGGTAGTCAAGCCCATAGGTTTGAGTATACCCTTTTGCTACAAGACGGGCTTTATACCTTTCAATAGTACCATCGCTATTATATTTTATTTTGTAAACCCATTTGCATCCAACATGTTTTGTTTTATTTGGTTTAGAGATAAGAGTCCAAGTGTTGTTGGTTTCTAGGGCTTTAAGTTCTTCTTGCATTGCTTTTTGCCATTTAGGATCGCTACTAGCTTCATCGTAGTTTTTTGGTTCTAGGGTTTCGCTTATTCGGTTTAGGAAAGCCCTATAGTTTGGTTGTATTTGTTTGTAGGTGAGGTAATTCTGAATGAGATAAGTTACTTGAGAGGTGATAAAATCATTAAACCAAGTGGGAGGATGTCTTGGTCGAGTAGACCTCCTTGGGGTTGGAGCTCTTGTTTCTCCTTGTCCTTCTCCTTCTTCGTGTCCTTCTCTTTCTCCTTGTCCTTCTCCTTGTTCGTTTTCTCCTTGTCCTTGTCCTTGTCCTTGTCCTTGTCCTTCTCCTTCTTCGTGTGCTTTGATGTGGAACTCAGGTAGAACCTGTGTGAAGTCTGGACGAGATTGTGTTGTAGGGTTGTAGTGGGGCTCAGTTTCTCTGAATATTACGTCTCGGGAGATATACATTTTACAAGACTCAGGGTCAAAGCATTTATACCCCTTTTTTTGAAAAGAATAACCAAGAAATAAGCACTTTATAGCGTTGCTATCAAATTTATCTAGGCGTTTCTTGTGAACAAAGCATACACACCCGAAGATTTTAAGATGATCTAGGGTTAGTTTTCGTCCTAAGAGTATCTCAAGTGGTTGTTTATTCTGAAGAGTAGGACTAGGAAGACGATTTATTAGATAAGTAGCAGTTAAGACAGCGTCAGACCAAAAAAGTTTGGGAACATGGTTTTGAAAAAGCAATGACCTTGTTACATTTAGAAGATGACGATTTTTTCGTTCCGAAACTCCATTTTGTTCAGGGGTGTGGATACATGTCAATTGGTGTAATATTCCCCGATTTTTCAAAAAAATTTGAAAGTTGTGGCTGGTGTATTCGGTCTCGTTATCTGTCCTTAAGGTCTTAATTTTAAAATCATACATGTTTTCAACAAAAGTTGTAAAATCACAAAAAACTTGAAAAACGTCGGATTTGTTTTTGAGAAGATAGGTCCAAGTATTTCGTGAGAAATCATCAATAAATAGCACAAAATATTTAAAACCGTTGTAAGACTCGACAGGAGCGGGTCCCCAAATATCGGAGTGAACTATTTCGAAAAGAACACTTGATTTGGTTTTAGAGTTAAGAAAGGGTAGTCTAGTTTGTTTAGAATACTGACAAACATCACATTCATAATTAGAAGAAATAAAAGGAAATAACGTTTTTAAAACTAAATGAGACGGGTGTCCCATTCGTTTGTGTCATAGAATATGGTTTGGTAAACTAGTAGTATGAAAACTCTTATTCTGAGCCTCTAAAACATAAAGCCCATTGGTATGAATCCCTTTACCAATCGTCTTCCCTGAAGTTCGATCCTGAAAGAATACATCATTCGGGGTGAATATAACATTACAATTTAAATTTTGTGTGATTTTTGATACTGAAAGAAGATTAGAGGTGAAAGTAGGTATATATAAAACATTTTTATTTACTTGATCTAATATGGTGGTTTCACCTATCCCTTTTATTTCTACTTGATTATTATTTGCAACCGTCACAAAATTATGAAGAGAGTTCACATGTTTCTTTATTTTCCTTATTAGACTAGAATTTCCGGTCATATGATCAGTAGCACCGGAATCAATTATCCATTGATTATTATTTATATGTCTAAGATTTTTTTCTGTTTTGTTGGCAGAGTAATTTCTGGAACAAGAGGATATACCTGCGCAATTACCTGAACCCTGAGGGGTGGACTGCAAATATGCGCTGAGGTGGCCCATCAGTTGATCTAGTGGAATCGGGTCGGATCTGGAGCTGGATCCGGGACCGGTGGTTGCAGCATCGGGTCGGATTGTGATTTCGGGTCGGCTTAAAGAAAACCCGGATCCGCCTGAATCACGTGCGGTTATAAAACCCCGCGGATCCGAGCGAATAACCGATTCGCCTTCCCATTTTCTTTGTTCCTCTTCCATGTTAGGGTTTGCCGCCGCGCTGTTTCCTTTTGGTCCGCCGTTCCTTTTTTTGTTCCGATGATCTCCTCATTCCCGTGTTGGTCGAAGATGAGGATGTAGGAACCAACACGAGTTCCTGTTGTGCCCGGTTTTTTACAGTTGTCACATGTTTCCTGAGGTTTATTTCCATATTTTCTTGTCTGATTTTGGGGTTTTCTGGCGAAGAACGCCTGGTTTTCTGAAGATCGGTCCGCGATCTGAGCGGTGGTCTGACGGGATTCCTCCTGTTGGATCATCGCGATGATGGATGCGAGGTCAGGAACAATGGGAGTCATCAAGACTTGGCTTCAGATGGCTTCATAGCTGCCGTCGAGTCCGATGAGGAACTGATAGATTTGATCTCGTTCCTTTCGTTCGAGAAGGATTTTTGGGTCAGCAGTCGTCGGTTCGTAGATGGCGAGCTCGTCCCATCCACGCTGCAGTATCCCGAGATACTCCGTGATGGTTTGTCCTTGCTGTTTTGTCTGCGACAGATCGTGTTTTAGTTTAAAAATGTGAGCAAAGTTGTGGGTTTTACCGTATATGCTTTGAACGGCGTCCCATAGCTCTTTTGCTGAATTTTTGTAAAGGAAAATGGCCCCGATTTTAGATGTCATGGAGTTGATTATCCATGACATTACAAGGTGGTCTGTCGCCTGCCACTCTTCTTGTTTTGTTTCGGTGGCATCTTCCTCTGGTTTTTTTGCTGTCCCGGTGATGTGTCCCAGCTTTCCCTTCCCGCTGAGAGCTAGCGTAACAGCCCGTGCCCAAGACAGATAGTTCTGTCCGTTGAGCAACTGTGACACCAGTTTTGGAGCGTTTGTTTCCGGGTCCGCCATTTTTTATTTTTCCTTCAGGGGTTTTGAATGTCGGGGTTCGTTTTATCTCCTTCAACCCCCTTGAGAGGCGAAGATGATGGGTGGTGGTTTGGTTTTCAGGTTTGGTTTTTTTTCTGAGGTGGATCGATGATGAGTGAGGGCACTCTGAGATTCACCAGTGATGGAACAATCGCTCTGATACCATATTAAACAGGGATTAGGGAGAAAGATGTTGTTTTTGTTGTATTAATCTTCTGAGGTTTACATGAGTTTATATATACATTAACAAGTTGGGTCAAGCTGGGTGACCGTTTGAAGTTAAATGCTGAATGAAGAGATGCGACTTTTGGGAAGAGCTGCGATGGTTGGTGAAGAGGTGCGTGCGTCTTTTGGAGGAGCTGCGATGGTTGGTGAAGATGTTCGTTTGCATGTTTCAACAGTGAAAAATACAAAATCTACATAAAATGAATATGGAAAACAACATTTGTAGGTTTGAACACTTTTTCCCCAAAGATGTAATCTTGTAAAATTCATATTATTCCCGAATGATTATCCAAACATACACTCAACAAATGGTAGAAAGTGAAAGAGACAGATAGGTTTGTGGTTACACCACATAAGCTAGAAATGATTATGAGGTAAAACTATCTTCTGAGTCTCATACGTGTCGAGAGGAATTCAATGACACTCCTAAATGACTCCCCCACTCAAAAAGATCTTTAGGTAATTCAGTCCCAAAATACCAAACGCAACATTAACTTCCTACCAACCCATATGCCTCTTTTTCATAGATAAAATCTCAACTCTTGTTATGACGTTTAAACTACACGTGTTCCTACATGTAGGTAAGTAGGTTGGAGGACATCACACATCATGTCAAGGCTTTCTAGCTTCCGGCGTTCATCTTCCCAAAACCGTAACCCCTCCATTAGCACATAACATCATGCCCATTATGCCGCGTTGAAAGTTAACTCTCTATCTTAACACGAGGTCGGGTGGGAGACATGTAGAATCTCAAAAATTAGATACTAGTTTGGTCGACACGTTAAGCTTCATATGATATTCAACATTTCAACGTGTATGATCTGAAACATATGAAACAATTGAGTATGACATGGACTATGCCATGCATGTGTATCTGTCTTGTTGAGTAGAAGCAAGCAACTACAGCTAATTAATCTGCCCATTGACATTGATGCATTATATACACCAGCTCTCAATTTTTTTGAAAGCCAAATACATATTATAGGGGTGCGATTGGTTTGCGCCTTTGCGGAATGTAAATAAACCTTTGAACTCTAATACCACGAATTCTTTGGAATTTTAAGCATAAACGACTCGTTTTAAATACAAGTTTTCTATACTACAAAACTTTCAAAATTAAATCATTTCGGAATTTCAAATTCTTACTTTTAATTAGTTATTTTTCTTGCAAAGCAATCACGTCTTTATTTATTATAAAATGATTTATATTGTCACATTGGTGTTCTTGTTACTAGTGGAATTAGTAACCAATCCTATCGAGAATTGACCAAGCAGACATATATACTCAAGAAAAAATTTGTATTTCAAATTAAACATGTACGTCAAAAATTAAAAATAAATGAAGCTCGTGTTTCTAGGATTAAGCGATCCAAAACGAACGCATTCGAGTAAGTATAAATACGTCTATCGATATTATGAAAAATGATTTCCAAAATTCACGAGTTTAAGGTGTGGTACTTATCTTGCGATACAATAAAGTTTTTTTTTTGTTGTTGTTGGAAATTTAGACATCACATGAAGTGGCAAATGCAAATTGGTGTATTCAAGAATCTCATTTTCCATAACGACATGAATTTTTTTTAATTTTTTTGGATGAGGACCTGAAAGTTGGAACTCTAAAATGAAGTCCAAATCAGCCCAAGAACTCTAATGCAAGATAACTTGTCCGATGAAAGTGAAACTAGATATGCTCTGCATATTTGAAGTGGAATAATAATATACTCGGAAAAGAACAATTCGTTGAAGTCGATCTCCAAATTCCATAGGCAATCAATCGCACGGAGGCACGACACGAGTCGATAGAAGTGGAAATCTAGAAGAGGAAGAGTGTGGCGTGATGGGAACGGAAGAAGTGGTGGAAATGAATGTAGAAACCGCTCCGATCCCGAAGTCCTCCATCTCCGTCGACATCTCCCTGCCTCGTCCCCAATTAGAGACCCGCCTCATGTAACCAAACCATATATATTAGGAATATAATAAATATCTGCTAATGCATCTCTATTTTTTTTATTTTTTTTAAATAATAATAATAATTCTTTCTTGCGCTCAGCGAGTTGTGCAGGGATCTCTTCCCTGATTGGTCTTCCCTCCATCCCTCTCGCTTCTCTGTGGAGACCGTTTCTGGTGGCATCACTAATCTCCGTACGTGTCTCTCTCGTTTTCTTAACTTACTTTCTGTTATCACCTCGTGTTTGTTTTCGTTTTCCGAAATTTGTTCACCTCGGATTAGATTTGAGTTCGTGGGTTCGATTGGTGGATTGTGGGAAAATGGTGTGGATGTGAGGAATCTGATACTGGAAGCTTAATTTTGTATTTTTCGTTTGCTGGAAGTTCTGCAGTTTCAGTTCTTAACTTGACATTTTTAACGAGATTTGTTTTTGCCTAATTGGCAACTTTCCGGAAAGTTAAATGCAATATGAAACTAGATGAGTTAATAAACTTCTTGCTTCGAACGAAAGTTCCCACAAATCAAGATTTCCTTCAAGTCAACAGGACTTTCAATTCCAATGTAACTTAAGGGGATCCCGTGATGTTGTCGACTTGTGGGAACAACTGTTACTCAGTTTTATGATGTGAATATTACTCTTTTTGTGAGTAGGAGACTTCATCCTATCTCAAGTTATTTAGTACTGCTCGGTTGCATAAGATCAAATGTTTCAAGTACTCCGACATTATGATGTTTAGTTTGATTGTGTAGGCATCTTTTGGTTTTTGAGAGCTTGTGGCTATAGTGTGTATTGTGGTTAGAGATCACTAACATTGACAGGTGTTTTTGTACCAATCCGATTTTTTACCGGTTCTGGATTCCTTTTGCAATATATTGGGTGTAACACCCAGCTTAATGTGCAAAATATAAAATACAAAAATACTCAGGTTCAAATTGTGACTCTACCTTTACTAATCCAAACACAGTTCCGCCTTTTTTCTTCTTGTAGTAACAGCACTAGATTCAATTTTACATGTAATTAAATAGTATCAACTTCACTGATTTCAGTATTATGTGTGCAATTGTACGAAAAATGTTGTTAGCACCATTTATGGTAGGATTTTGCGGGAATTCGTTCTGAGTGGATATTTTGCATTTTGCTTAAGTGGTTCCGAATGTCAGTAGTTGTTTCTCTTTTTGTTTTTTTTGATCGATTGATGCCCTAAACCATTACCTTTCAGAAGTAAAATTAGATTGTATTAGTGTACATGGATCACATCATACATGTGTTTGATTTCAAGTAGTAAGTGCCCCTCTCTAATGGTGATCAACTGTTTGTTCTTGTAGTGCTCAAGGTAACTGTGAGGGAAAACAATGGTAATGACGTATCCGTCATAGTACGACTATATGGCCCAAATACCGAGCTTGTAATTGATCGGAAGTGAGAGTTACAGGTCTGTGTTTAGTACTTCAAACCTTTTAGTTTCTTGAAATATAGGCTTTTATTCTAATGCATTACTTTTACTTGTTAAACGACGTTCAAATGACGTGATTTCTAGTTCCATGGTTTCAAATGATGTGATTTCTAGTTTCATGATTTGAGCTTCCTCTTGTTGGGTAACATGTCCCTTTTAAACAACAACAATTAAAGTTTTCAGTGATACTGTGACACTTCCAAGTTCCAACTTATATGAGTTTAAATGATGCAAACCTTGAAGGCATATAAACATTTAATCACGATCATATTTGAATATTGAATTATTAAATGTATCACGGCCAATTTGAAATGATATATTGTTGGATGAAGTCGTGAGGAATTTCCAAATTTCACTTTTGTATATGGGATGGGCCTTAGAAACATATTCACAGAATTATTTTGAAATTCATGAAGGATTTAATTTTTAAGGAAAATCATACCCAAACGAATCATTTATAAAACATGTTATTTGAAAATTTAATACAATCTTAAGTAAAATTACCACATACAAACACGTCCAGATTCCAATAAGGTCTTCTTTAGATTCACTTAATCTTAGTGCCGAGAACATGAGTTGCCTCTGATTCGAGGTTATCTCAAAATATTATTTTGTTGAGCGGTTCCCTTTTTTTGCAAGAAAAAGATAGTCAGGATATAAAATCTCAATGTAAAGATACGAAGTAAATTATAATAATTCATATCTACACAAATCTACCTTTCTTTTTGTTAAGTAACTTTACTTTTTCGTAATCAAAGATCCAGCATTGCAGTTGTTCTTTCTGTTTCTTTGGATCTCCTTAGTGGTGTGGTACATCTCTCTGAACATCATACTAAGGCTTTGGATCGCCATGATGACCTATATCTTGATATCAACCACTTGCCCTGTATGGGCAAGCTTAACAGTTACAGGAGAAAACAACTGCAACAGTACTTCGACTATTGGACTTAGCATTTAATCTTAGAAGACATTCATGTTATATTTGTTCATCTCTAAATCCCAAGGCAACGTGAGTTCTTTTCTAGCTCCTCTTGTATATTCAAAATGAATTTGGTGGGTTCTTAATTATTTTAATACATTAGCCTGCTATTATGCCATCTTACTTGAAAGAGGGGCACTAAATTTTTCTCTCTTCTTCTTCTTGACCAACACAACTTGTAACTTGTAATTTTATTTTCTTGTTACCATGTCATCCTTCTTACAGGGATTCCTTGTCATCCTAACAATATTTTGTTACACCCTTATTTTACCCATATTATAGGGTAAATAGGTGTCTTTCCTATGTTTTAACAAGCTTGAATGTTTCGATTGGCTTCTTAAGTAATTTCATTTGTAGGCATTACGTTACATCTCTGCTGCTGGATTTGGTGCTGAGCTACTTGGGCTCTTTGAGAATGGTATGGTCCAATCATTCATTAAGGCCCGTACACTTTCCCTTGAAGGTATGCATAATATTCTGTGTTTTTTATTTAACTTAATTTTGCGGATGGACATCAAAGATCAAACTCTTGAAGCTATATAAGCTAAAGAGAGCAGACACATAGAAACATAAGGCAATTAACTAAGACATAAGATAATTCAAGATCTAGAAAGCTCTTTATTTTGTATAAAACTACCTTGTTGTTAGTTGCTTATTTTTTAATCTTCACTTTTCTAGCTTATTACATTTTTCCTCTGCTGTGATATTGACTGATGTTGATTTCACATGTTCTGTTACCATCTCAAGAAGACCACCTAATACGGATAATTGAGAGCTTTGTGCTTATGTCAGCTTATGTGGAACTTGCCGAGTGATGGATATGTGAAATATGGATCAAAATGTTAATTTTGGTTCGGACACCAAACCTTGAAAGTAAGAAATGTAACTGGATTTGGCTGAGATTTCAGTTAGTTTCTGGTAGAAACTTTAAAATCTGTGAAATATTACCCAAACATATTAGGTTCAACTTGAATTTTCGCTTTAAATATATTATAAATGGTAACAAACATAAAAGAAGCATCCATATCCATCAGAAAGCAGATATAAGACACTTATATGCAAATAAATATCACAAAAAATACACTTAGTGACATGTATTGGTTTAATATTGTTACAGGTTTTAGTTTAAAATTAAGTACCAATTTCTACTGAAATATCTTGGATCTTTTTTTTCCAATTTGAAATCGTACATCAAACTTGAAGTTAGAATTAATACAATATTGAAGTTTAACTATTGGACCTTGTTGAAGAATTGAAGTTAGAGAGTGTGAAGGAAAAAAAGTTTTTGTAGTGTAAATAGTTGCATTGGGTCGGAGAAAAGGAGAGAAAGAGATAGAGAAATAAGGTCTCCTTGTAGGTGTGACGTATTGAGTGGAGTGAAGATGATTGGGGCTGAGACAACATAAAAAGGTATTAGTTGAAAAAACAACAAGTCCTCAAACCCTTGAAGTTTGACTGGAATCAACTAAAATCCTTGAAGAGTTGAAGCAGAATGTAAAACATGTTGTCGATGCCTTGGAAAATCTATTACAATGTTTCTTCCCTTTGTAAGTAGAAAATGCATTTTTGATTGCCTTTCGTATTTGAGATAATATATTCATTTTTACCCAGAAATGAGCAGCCCCAGGATTGCTGCAAAAATTGCAAGGGGGCTTCGTAAGTTCCATCAGCTGGAGATACCAGGTTCAAAAGAACCACAGCTGTGGCACGATGTCTTCATGTTTCTTGAGGAAGGTTGTAGGGCAATTACTTGTCCTTGCAAGTTTGATTTTAAAATATTTACTATATATGCTATTACTTCCAATACCTCATTGCCGTATCTTCCTTCAACATGTCGTCCATATTTCATGTTCTTGCTCTCATTCAGCTCTAATGTGTTTATTGCAGCTGTTTCTCTTAAATTTGATAATGCTGAAAAGCAGAAGAAGTACGAAACAATTTCCTTCGGCGAAGTCCTCAGTGAAGTTTCCCTACTCAAAGTAATGATGTTTTGTTTTCAATATATCATTTCTAAGCTTGTTTCACCATCTAGAAGGCAAAGGATTTCACACTCCTGATAGAGAGACTCATGCATTCATTTGCTTATTTTTTGAGGTCTCATTTCGGTTAATCATATTAATGTTCCAAATTGTTTTTTTTCAGTTTACATAGACTCTTAATTTTTATACTTACAATTTTAAATGTAGATAATATGCAGATTGAAATATGTTTATTTGTAGCGTAAGTCAATAACTATCATCACAGTGTATAGTTGTCTAATGCAATCATGGTCACTGGTTCGAATCCAATAGTAGGTACAACTTATTAAGTAGTAGATACCGTGACCAACCGTATACTGGTTAATGAATTTTCGCAGAATTTTCACCCATTCTGTTTAATTAAAAGGTGAACATCTCTCTGGAAATTATTTATATTTTGCGATTTTTCTGAACAGGGCCTAACTGACCACCTAGATACTCCTGTTGTTTTCGCTCACAATGATTTGTTGTACGGGAATTTGATGTTAAGTAAAGATGAAGGTACTTCTTTCCCTATACTTAAGATTATCCTTCTTTGGCCTATTGGTGAAAATACAGGTTCACCTGATTTTCTATTGCATTCTCATACCATTTAGTATCTCTGAATATGTTTTACAGCTTACTGAATGTAATGATTACTATTTGATGTTTTATTACTTCAGACATGTGTATGATATGAGAATTGTTTCAATAAAAGTTTAAGCAAGTGCATTTGATGGACCTTATAATCTTATATTGTTATCCATAAGCATTTTTCTATCGGTATTCTTATCTATGAGCTTTAGTGATGATGATCCTGTATATTATACACGTATTTTAACCTGTTATTCTTTTCTGCTTCCCTATTTAAATTGCTTAAATCCTGTGTACAATTTTATCTGTGTAATTGGAAGTCTGTCATTTTGAATTCTCAAACATAAGGTTCTTGTTTTCGACTGTTTACCTGTTTTGCTGAGTAGCAACCAGAACTTGTCTAAACTGGTGTCTCCCGTTGAAGTCCAGGAGATCATAGTTCACATTATGATTATAGCCAATATGCATGTTTATAATCGTTTGACGACCATTTTTCTTCATAATCCTTCTATTCATGTTATCTTATCTTGAGATAGCTTATTAGCTGGTATTTGCACTGTATTCTGTGGGATCATATTCGTCATTTTGATTGTGAATGATAAGCATGTGTCTAATCATATGCAAATTATCTTAATCAAGCATTTTGACTGAAATTTATATTGAAGTCTGTGTGATGATATTCCACTTTGGCTGCAGTTCATAACCATGTATCTAATCATTGATGATACATACCTGCATCATTGATCTGTCAAAACATTTTTAGAATTATTGGTGATATATTAGATAAACTAACCAAGGTTGTGGACCACAACCTCGGCACAAAAGGTTACAATCATTGTTCACAGCTCCTCACGACTGCAAGCCATAGTAGTAATTCATATACAAAAGATAAATATATTCACGAGGTTATGCAACTTTTTGACAAATGACACAATTTTGATTTTGAGCTAATACCTTTTATTGTTAGTACAGATAGACTCCATCTCATTGACTTTGATTATGGATCATACAGTTATAGAGGTTATGACATTGCAAACCATTTCAACGAATATGCTGGCTATGACTGTGACTATAGTTTGTAAGTGCTTTTTTATATTTGTCTTATTCTTGGACTGACTACTTCACAATCTTTTTGTTAAACCATGTTTCTGACTTGATAATTAGGTTTCCAGGTAAGGATGCACAGTGCCATTTCTTTGGTAATTATTTGCAGCCGGACAATCCCCAAGAGGTACTTCTTATGGCCTTATTCAGTGTGCGTCATAATGTAAAACTGTACTGTCATTGTTCTATCTATTTCTTATCATTGAGAAAAGCTTTCGAGGGCAAGGAACGGCCTTTGGTTACAGTTACAGAGTTTGATCGTAATCCTAATCGTTACCAGGTGGCTGACGAGGATCTTGAAGTACTATATGTGGAGACAAATTCTTTTACATTAGCATCACATCTTTATTGGGCTCTGTGGGCACTTATACAGGTAACATTTGATGATTGAAGTTGCTCCCTCTGGCATCACTTCAACCAAAAGTATCGTAGTGCATCAAATGATACCTTTTCCAGTAACACACCCCCTCGGTGTCAATTCATTCAGGCTAAGGTCTCACCACTCGATTTTGATTATCTCGAGTATTTCTTCAAACGCTATGGTGAATATAAAAAGCAAAAGCAAAAGTGCTTCAGACTGGCGGAGCAGCGGAAGGCTACATTTCAGGATCAGAAATCAACTGAAATTACTTTTAGCTGGATAAGTTGCTGTTAGCTTGGTAGTGTATTTTAGTAGCACATTTATTGTACAGTAGACATTCTGCATTATATCTTCAAGAATAACATTGTAATATTCTTTCTTCCCATTTTTCAGCTTCACCTCATTAGACCTCTTTACATTAACTAGTGATTCGTTGTTCTAATTCACTGGTTTATTTTTTTCATTCCACGGATGGGAACAACCATTGTTTGTATCCCTTCGTGGTTTATGAATTGAATTTTGTGTGGTTCCATGTGTTTGAGTGTTTCTGTCCCTACATGGGTTATTGGTGAAAACCGTAGCGAGGACTTTGATGCTTTCATATCCAAGATCAAAGAGGACTTAAACCTTTGATGAATTTGAGTTCGGAAGTTTCATCTGTGATGACTGATTGTTGATTATAAAAAATAATATCATGTACTTTCGTGTATTTTTCATGTTTCCACAAGTAAAACACAAAAAACTTTTCATGTTTAGTATACACAATATGTAACATTTGGACAATTTGTTTAAATCTCACGCATCTAGATCACTTCTAACAATTTCCTTGCATTGTTCTTGTACATGACAAGCATGCGCCTATTCACTATGTAATTTATATATTTTCGGAAAAACATAACCCTTTGGTTGTTTGCTAAAAAAGAAATATATAAAATTTTCTCTTCGAAGGCATCAGTTTAACATTTTTCGTCGTTAATGATCCAATTGTATCATCACACCCCTCAAAAAATAAAGAAAATGCGACATTTTAATAAATTGAGGGTTTTACCGAAATTCGTGTGCTAAAAAATGAATACTATTTGGTTTTTTTGCTAAAAAATGAAATATCTAAAAATATCTCTTCGAACGTATCAGTTTAACATTTTCGTCTCTAAGGATCCATTTGTATGATCACAACTTACAAAAAAATAAAGAAAATGAGAATTTTTTAAAAACTAGGGGTTTTACCAAATTCGTGTGCTATACCATTTGGGTTTTTTTGCTAAAAAATGAAATACCTAAAAATATCTCTTCGAACGCATCAGTTTAACATTTTTGTCGCTAACGATCCATTTGTACCATAACACCCCTTCAAAAATAAAGAAAATGAGACATTTTTTAAGACTAAGGGTTTTTACCAAAATTTGTGTGCTATACCCTTTGGTTTTTTGCTAAAAAAAGAAATATATAAAAATCTCTATTCGAACGCATCAGTTTAACATTTTCGTCTCTAAGGATCAATTTGTATGATCACAACTTTCAAAAAAATAAAGACATTTAGAATTTTTTAAAAACTACGGGTTTTACCGAAATTCGTGTGCTATACCCTTTGGTTTTTTGCTAAAAAATGAAATATCTAAAAATCTTTGTTCGAACGCATCAGTTTAACATTTTCGTCGCTAAGGATCCATTTGTACCATAACACCCCTCAAAAATATAAAAAAAAAATTAGACATTTTTTAAGACTAAGGGTTTTTACCGAAATTGGTGTGCATACCCTTTGGTTTTTTGCTAAAAAAGAAATATATAAAATTCTCTCTTCGAACGCATCAGTTTAACATTTTCGTCGTTAATGATCCAATTGTATCATCACACCCCTCAAAAAATAAAGAAAATGAGACATTTTTAAAAACTTAGGGGTTTTACGGAAATTCGTGTGCTATATACCCTTTGGTTTTTTGCTAAAAAATGAAATATCTAAAAATCTCTCTTCGAACTCATCAGTTTAACATTTTCGTCGCTCATTATCCATTAGTGTCCTCAGAGTCCTCAAACAAAATGAAATAGTGAATTTTTAAAAAACTTAAGGTTTTTACCGAAATTCGTGTGCTATACCCTTTGGTTATTTGCTAAAAAAGGAAATATCTAAAATCTCTTTTCGAACGGATCAGTTTAACATTTTCATCGTTAAGGATCTATTTGTTGGCCTTTTGGCATTAATCTTTATTTTGATGATTTAATTAACCTAATCTTAATTATGATCATGTAGAGTAGCACACATATTGCATTGCATATATATTGCTTTGTGCTAACCTCTACAGGTGATCAAGACTCGAGGAAGAAAGGAAAATCAAGTCAAGACATGTAATCAAGCTCGTTTGAAGACATGTATTTTGGATTTTCGTTGAGTCTTAGGAACTTGTGTAAATTGAGCAATACTTGAGCTAAAATCAACTTAAACACACATTAGGTTCCTTATAGAAGTCACACACGAAATTTCACATAATTTGGACTTCAATAGATCACCCAAACTTAGACCGGAAATCACTAAACCTGAACCCTAACAGTCTGCCAACATTCGGTCGACCGCAACAGGCCGTTCGGTCGACCGAGTGATCAAGTATCATGTTTGTGTTTTCACTGCCCGGTTTCGGTCGACCGTGTATCCACTTTCGGTCGACCGCGTGAACTTATTTTTCCGACCGTTAGTTTTGTCGTATATACCCAACGGTCGTATTCGTATTAAACCAAAAATACCCAAATACATTTCATGTATCGGTCGACCGAGGACCTTGATCGATCGACCGAATATCCGTCTCTTGACAAACCCAAACCTGCTGTTGAAAATCAGTCGACCGCTAGACCTTGTTTTGGTCGACCGAATAGATCATTGTTTGTCAACTCCAGAGTGTCTGGTACAAATCGGTCGACCGAACCCTTTTCGGAGTTCGACCGATCACTTAAGTGTACCTGAGTCGTAGCGTTGGGAGGTCGACCGTTACCTAACCGGTCGACCGAATTGAGTTCAAAACTGTCATACGGTCGACCGTTCAGACCGATCCGGTCGACCGAATTAACTCAGAATTGGGTCCTGCGAGTTTCTGTTTTGTGTATCCTACACCAACACTCACCCAATCAACCCCAACGGATCTATTCTCTCTAATGCCTATATAAAGAGTTGTAAAACACATTTTAACTCAACTGTCCTGCCACTACTTGTCCAATACATTAGTGAGAAACCCAACACACTCAACGCCTCTAACCTTCCTCACTTTAATCACAAATCCAATCTCATTCAAGTGTGCTCAAGTTTAGAGAGTGTGTGTCACTCAAGTTTGTTGCTGTCAAAGTGAAGTAAAGGTTTCGGTGAAAACCCAAAGCATTCCTCTCGGATTGTGAGAGAAGAAAGTCAAGCTCGCGAGGGTGTTCGCGGAGCTTGTTTTGTAAAATGTGTTCTCTCCCGGCCCGGAACGGGGAGTGGATAGTGAAGACGCTAGCGGAGCTCGAAGAGTCGAGCGGAGCTTGCAAGAGAGGACGTAGGCGGTGACCGAACCTTTATAAAAAACCCCGTGTGTCCATTGTGGTTTGCATATTCCTTCCCTACTCGCTTATTTATTTAAATTCCGCTGCGCTTATCTTCCATAGTTAAACAAGTGGGTAATTAGGGATAAAAGTGATTAGCATAACCGACACATACGATCCTACACCATTTGTATCATCACACCTCTCAAAAAATAAAGAAAATGAGACCTTTTTAAAAACTGAGGTTTTTTTACCGAATTTCGTGTGTTATACTCTTTGGTTTTTTGCTAAAAAATGAAAAATCTTAAAATCTCTCTTCGAACGCATAAGTTTAACATTTTCGTCGCTAAGGATCCATTTGTATCATAACACCCCTCAAAAAATAAAGAAAATGAGGCACTTTTAAAAACTGAGGGTTTTTACCGAAATTCGTGTGCTATATACCCTTTGGGTTTTTGCTAAAAAAGAAATATCTAAAAATATCTCTTCTAACGCATCAATTTAAAATTTTCGTCGCCAAGGATCCATTTGTAGCATAACACCCCTCAAAAAATAAAGAAAATGAGACATTTTTAAAAACTGAGGGTTTTACCGAAATTCGTGTGCTATACCCTTTCGTTTTTTGCTAAAAAAAGAAATATATTAAAATCTCTCTTCGAACGCATCAGTTAAACATTTTCGTATCTAAGGATTCATTTGTATCATAACACCCCTCAAAAAATAAAGAAAACGAGGCACTTTTAAAAACTGAGAGTTCTTACCGAAATTCGTGTGCTATACCCTTTAGTTTTTTGCTAAAAAAAGAAATATCTTAAAATCTCTCTTCGAACGCATGGACTTGTCATCGTGGTTTATATTCTATTCGTGTCAAAAATCCTTCCTCGAGTTGTCACTGTAGGATTCTACACGTTAAACAACCAATTCTAATGTCGTACCTCTCTCGACCTCTGGAGATATGACATCAAGTCTTCTAATTTTGAGTCATGGACTTGTCATTGTGGCTTATATTCGAGTCATGTCCCAAAATCCTTTTTTGACTTGTCAGTGTGGGATTCTAAACGTTAGACAACCAATTTAAATGTCGTACCTCTCTCGACCTCTGGAGATACGACATCAAGTCCAATTTTAACATATGGACTTGTCATTGTGGTTTATATTCGTGGTGTCCCAAAATCCGTTTTCGGGTTGTCAGTGTGGGATTCTACATGTTTGACAACAAATTCAAATGTTGTACATCCGTCGACCTATGGAGACACGACATTAATTTCTCCAATTTTAACTTATGGCCTTGTAAACGCGACTTCTATTCGAGCCGTGTCTGAAAATCATTTTTCGGAATGTTAATTTAAGATTCTAGGCGTCTGACAACAATTTCCAAAGTCGTATTTCTGTCGACCTATGGAGATACGGCATAAAGTCCTCCAATTTTAACTCATGGACTTGTCATCGGAGCTTCTATTCGAGCTGTGTCCCAAAATATTTTTTCGGTTGTTAATTTAGGATTCTACGCGTCTAACAACCATTTCAAATGTCGTTACTCTCTCGACCTATGGAGATACGACATCAAGTCCACCAATTTAACTCATGGACTTGTCATCGTGGCTTATATTCGAGATGTGTTCCGAAAATTCCTTTTCGAGTTTTTAGTGTGGGATTGTACACGTTTGACAACCTTTTTCCAATGTCGTACCTCTCTCGACCTATGAAGATACGCGTCTGACAACAGTTGTGCTAAAAGAATACATGTTCCTAGAAGTATGCACTATCAAGTTACAGGAAGGCTACCAATATTACTGCCGAGATTATGAAACATCCCAAGTCAGTACTTAACTGGTGCTAGGTGCATCACATCACAACCAAGAACAAACTTCTTAGAAGATGATCCACTTAGATTCATAAGGGGCCGCATGCATCCAACAGGCAGACAGAACACCAAATGCTAACTCGGAAAAACTGATTGGCAACTCAGAAACAACAAAATATAATGCTCAAGACGAGCACAAGATGCATAGATCCTACAACAATGATGGATCAAGGAGCACCTAAAAGTATATGTACATGTTAAAATAGATTCTGTCATTGCAAGCAGAATAAAATGTGCCATGTGCCGATTGAGGTATTCCTGGTAAAAAAAACGACGTAGATTAAGATAGGCGGAGATTAAAAATGTACAACTTTGAAATCAATTGAGAAATAAAATTAGCATAATGCATAGCAGAATCAAATAGCCATGACAAAATAACAAGGTCACTTTGCTGAAGTCCAGCCAAAGCAGGCACAGTGCTCTTCTAATTTGACTTTCGATGAGGATAAATGTGACACCAAGAACAAAAAAAGCAGCAGCCAGCAAACAAGCATGATTCATAATTAAAGTCAAACTTAAACTGAATTAATCACATGAAGATCCTCAAAGAAAATAAGACAATATAAAGAGGAAGAAAGTACATACCATGACATTGTAGTCCTCAACGTAAAGAATTCCTTTCTCGTCATATTCTCGCCTTTTAACAGGATCACTAAGAACTGTCACGAAGGAAAATTCTAAATGTGAGGGTAAATATTGATAAAAGAACTACAAACTTAATTTCTAGGAATAACTTACAAATAAAACATATCGATGTAACTTTTTTCAGAGCAATAACTGAGCATTCAAACTGGGAATGTTGTTGAAAAGTTGAAATTATACCAATGAATCGTCTAGTGCTCCAACAACCCAATATGCAAACCATTTTACAGAATAATCTTTATGGAAGGATAAACGTCTAATGTTGATGACCATCTCACACAGTCACACTTGGTTGTTTTCCTTTTTGTCTGAAACCAAGAGTTTATTAATTTGTTAAGCACCACGAGATGTCATTTTATTCATTCCCAATTTCCTTGTCATGTATCACAGTCATCTCTTCTTTCTGGACAAATGCAAATTCTACAAGCCGAAGTCCACGTCTTTTCAGTCGATGATCTTAAAATCACGGAGGAGTGCATTCACGAAGAAAGTTCACCGATCAACCTAAAGCCTATACAAAAGCAAAAAGTGCAAGTTAACCACAACAATGGCGTTAGGTACCACATTCGTACGCATCAAATAACAAGAATGAAGTTAGATGACTACCAAACATGCTCATTTACTTGTAAGAGTCACTGAAGAGTTATCCTGAATATATGTGAAGAGCATGTTCACTGCTACTTATGACAGAACGCTGTTATCATGGTTAGATATGTTCTATTTATTTACCATTATATTTGCAGGCGAATCACTTTTTGTCATTTTCAATTTTGTATTTTCCTTTACAAGAAAAAAAATCTTGTATTGCTGGAGTTGACATATCGATCAAGCAATATGATAATGGTAACGAAATAACGATTTTGCCAATGTGATTCACTTTCATTTTTAAATCGGAATAAGTTACTCAATACCAAAAACTGACCCATCAGATGGAAGTTAGTAAACTGAGGGGAAATGGTAATAGTTTCATTTGGTTAGATAAGACAATGAAGGAACATACTTTGTGAGCAACAATGGAACAATAATTGCAACCATGCCACGAAGCTAACCTTTATATGCCTCGTTGATCTCTTGGAATTTTGTATTAGCACAGTCTTCGTCTTTCCTCTTGTCTGGATGTCATGTTTCTGCCATCACCATTCCCAAGTGTATCTAGTGCATAGTTTCCTTGACCTGCTATATCACTGCGGATCGATAGAAAGAGGAAGCTTCCTTCGAAGCTTGTCACGGAAAGCGGCGCCCTTTTCTGTAGCAAGCACGTAAAGCAAACTTCTGTTACTTCCCAACGCTCAACAGAAACTATATTCTTCGTTGAGATTACTCTACGAATTGTGACAGATGAAGAACGGACATGGAATAACAAAACGTATAAATCTCACCATCTAAAATGCTTCAACAACATGTGCTAACAAATTCCAATCAACTACAATACATATAACAAAATATAGAAAGAAACAAGAAAACCCATACCAAGGCCAATCTGATGTAGTTGGAGCGGATCGTTTCTTCGGAAGCATCATAATCAACTTCAAGGAATTTGTGGAGATCCTACAAAAATGGTAAACACGATCACAAAACAGGAAGATAAAAAAAGAACCTAAACAAATTTTAAAATCGCCTCAGTCAAAGCAGAAGTTGCAATTAACCCCAAAACACCATAATCAGACAACTAAATTCCCTACCCAAAACAACGCCGAAGCCATACTAATTCATCATCCAAGGATGAAAAACTTTTAAAAAAAATTCTCTTCAAATATTTCCAGTTCTAAAGCATTAGGCAAGAAAAGAGAGCCGATTTCATTCTCATTTTCTCTTGAAGATTGCGAAAAATAGGTATAACAAAAACTTCGTAAACCGAAAAGGACCACCAATAAACAACATTTCCTCTTCGAAAAACCATATTTTTCACCCATCAGAAACTCAAACTGAAACAATCCCCCCAATCGTCTCTTCATTTTCAAAAAAAAATCTTTTCTTTTCTCCTTTTTTTTGAGAGAAATTAAAAAAATTACGATACATTTACTAAAGTATAACGTTTTGTGTAATTGGGTTATTACTTTATTTGGAAAATAACGTAGATAACTTAGTCATAAAACTACAACAATCACTTTCTCTTTGTTTCTCTCGAAAATTGGAGGAAAAATTGTACATTGACGTATTTCTCTCAGTTTCTCCGATTCTCTAATATTAAGTTGTTATCCAAACTAGAGAAACTCAAATTTATTTTCTTTTCATTTTCTCTCTTTTTAGAATGTTATTCAATAACACCATAAAAAGATTTGTTTCGGTGGGTTAGTAGTGATAAAATAGTTTTCGTTGTCTATAATGAATAATATTTCTCACCCAACGATTGGTCCAGTAATACCATTGACATGAATGTCGCGATATTCTTGACGATAACGAAGACATGTGTTTTGTTAGTTAGTTAAAGGAAATTAAATTGAAACATATAAGTAGTAGGTGATAATGCGTTTTATTTTAAACAAGATCAATAAGCACTGGTTCAATGTCAATTATTTTTATGGAAGTGAACTTATTGTTGACTTTTAGGCCTTAATCTATGTTACTTTTAATGATTAATTAAACTAATATTAATCAATCAACCATGTCAATCAAAGTAGACAAACATGATTACATATACATTTGTATGTGTATAAATCATCTTAATAAGTTGATCAAAATTATCAATAGAGAAACCATTTAGACAAATACTGAAGATTGTAAACCTTCGAGGAATTAAGCTTCCTCTCGGGTTGTGAGAGGCGAAGAGCAAGACAAGGGTGTTCATAATGCCCGGATTGTAGATGATTTAGATTGAACCCGAAACGAAAAAATTAGTGGATAGTCGAGTAGGGATCAAATGATAGATCAGAACTCGAAATATAATGAAAATGAGACAATTCTTAAAACTGAGTGGTTTTACCGAAATTCATGTGCTATACTCTACACTTTGGTTTTTTGCTAAAAAAAAAATATCTAAAAATTAGACTTCGAACGCATCAGTTTAACATTTTCGTCGTTAATAATCTATTTGTATCATCACACCCAAAAAAATATAAATAAAATGAGACAATTCTTAAAACTGAGGGTTTTTACCGAAATTCGTGTGCTATACTCTACATTTTGGTTTTTTGCTAAAAAAGGAAATATCTAAAACTTAGACTTCGAACGCATGAGTTTAACATTTTCGTTGTTATGGATCCATTTGTATCATCACACCCCACAAAATATAAAGAAAATGAGAATTTTTAAAACTGAGGGTTTTTACCGAAATTCGTGTGCCATACTCCACCCTTTGGTTTTTTGCTAAAAAAAATATCTAAAATTTTAACTTCGAATGCATCAGTTTAACATTTTCGTCGCTAAGGATCCATTTGTATCATCACACCCCTCAATAAATAAAGAAATTGAGACCTTTTCAATATCCGAGGGTTTTACCGAAATTCGTGTGTTATACCCTTTTGTTTTTTGCTAAAAGATGAAATATCTAAAAATCTGTTTTCGAACGCATGAGTTTAACATTTTCGTCGCTAAGAATCCATTTGTATCATCACACCCCACAAAATATAAATAAATGAGACATTTTTAAAATACTGAGGGTTTTTACCGAAATTCGTCTGCTATATACTTCGTTTTTTTGCTAAAAAAAGAAATATATAAAAATCTCTTTTCCAACACATCAGTTTAACATTTTCGTCGCTAAGAATCAATTTGTATCATCACACCCCAAAAAAATAAACAAATTGAGACATTTTTAATAGCCGAGGGGTTTTACCGAACTTCGTGTGCTATATCCTTTTGTTTTTTGCTAAAAGAGAAAATATCTAAAAATCTGTCTTCGAACGCATGAGTTTAACATTTTGGTCGCTAAGAATTCATTTGTATCATCACACCCCTCAAAAAATAAATAAATTGAGACAATTTAAAAGCTGAGGGTTTTTACCGAAATTCGTGTGTTATATATACCCTTTGATTTTTTGCTAAAAAAGGAAATATCTAAAAATTAGACTTCGAACGCATCAGTTTAACATTTTGCGTCGTTAAGAATTCATTTGTATCATCACACCCAACAAAATATAAATAAATGAGACATTTTTAAAAACTGAGGAATTTTACCGAAATCCATTTATACCCTTTGGTTATTTGCTAAAAGAGGAAATATCTAAAAATCTGTCTTCGAACACATCAGTTTAACATTTTCGTCGCTAAGAATCCATTAGTGTCCTCAGAGTCCTCAAAAAATAATGAAATAGTGATTTTTTAAAATACTGAGAGTTTTTACCGAAATTTGTTTGCTATACTCTTTGTTTTTTTACTAAAAAGAAATATATAAAAATCTCTTTTCGAACGCATCAGTTTAACATTTTCGTCGTTAAGGATACATTTGTATCATCGCACCCCCAAAAATATAAAGAAAATGAGACAAATCTTAAAACTGACGGTTTTTACCGAAATTCGTGTCCTATATTATACACTTTGGTTTTTTGCTAAAAAAGGAAAGATCTAAAAATCTCTATTCGAACGCATCAGTTTAACATTTTCTTCGCTAAGGTTTTATTTCTATCGTCACACCCCTCAAAAAATAAAGAAATTGAGACATTTGTAAAAGCTAAGAGTTTTTAGCTAAATTCGTGTGCTACCCTTTGGTTATTTGCTAAAAGAGAAAATATCTAAAAATCTATCTTCGAACGCATAGGTTTAACTTTTTCGTCGCTAAGAATCGATTTGTATCATCACACCCCACAAAATATAAGGAAAATGAGACATTTTTTAAAACTGATAGTTTTTACCGAAATTCCTGTGCTTACTATGTCCTTTGGTTTTTTGCTAAAAAAGGAAAGATCTAAAAATCTTTTTTCGAACGCATCAGTTTAGCATTTTCGTCGCTAAGAATCCATTAGTGTCATCACACCCCACAAAATATAAATAAGTGAGACATTTTTAAAATACTGAGGGTTTTTACTAAAATTCGTCTGCTATATACTTCGTTTTTTTTGCTAAAAAAGAAATATTTAAATTTTTTTTCTCCAACGCATCAGTTTAACATTTTCGTCGCTAAGGATCAATTTGTATCATCACACCCCCCAAAAATAAAGAAATTGAGACATTTTCAATAGCCGAGCGGTTTACCGAACTTCGTGTGCTATACCCTTTTGTTTTTTCCTAAAAGAGGAAATATCTAAAAATCTGTCTTCGAACGCATCAGTTTAACATTTTCGTCGCTAAGAATCCATTAGTGTCCTCAGAGTCCTCAAAAAATAATGAAATAGTGTTTTTTTTAAATAGTGAGGGTTTTTACCGAAATTTGTTTGCTATACTCTTTGTTTTTTTGCTAAAAAAGAAATATATAAAAATCTCTTTTCGAACGCATCCGTTTAACATTTTTTCGTTAATGATGCATTTGTATCATCACACCCCTCAAAAAATAAATAAATTGAGACATTTTAAAAGCTGAGGGTTTTTACCAAAATTCGTGTGTTATATCCTTTGGTTTTTTGCTAAAAAAGGAAATATCTAAAAATTAGACTTCGAACGCATCAGTTTAACATTTTTGTCGGTAAGAATCCATTTGTATCATCACACCCCACAAAATATAAATAAATGAGACATTTTTTAAAACTGAGGGTGTTTACCGAAATTCGTGTCCTATACTATACCCTTTGGTTTTTTACTAAAAAAGTAAATATCTAAAAATTAGACTTCGAACGTATCAGTTTAAAATTTTCATCGCTAAAAATCCATTTGTATCATTTGTATCGCTAAAAAAATTACTATTTCATTTTTTGTGAGGACTCTGAGGACACAAATGGATGTTATAGGACGAAAATGTTAAAATAATGCGTTCGAAGAGATTTTTAGATCTTTCCATTTTAGTAAAAAACCAAAGGATATAGCACACGAATTTCGGTAAAAACTCTCAGTTCTTAAAAATGTCTCATTTTCTTTATATGCAAATAGATTTTAAGCGACAAAAATGTTAAACTGATGCGTTCGAATATAGATTTTTAGATATTTTCTTTTTTAGAAAAAAACAAAAAGGTATAACACACGAATTTCGGTAAAAAACTTTAGTCTTTAAAAAAACCACTATTTCATTATTTTCTGAGGATTCTGAGGACACTAATGGATTTTATACGACGAAAATGTTAAACTGATGCGTTGGAAGAGTGTTTTTTAGATATTTCATTTTTTAGAAAAAAATCCAAAGGATACAATACACGAATTTTGGTAAAAACCCTTAGTCTTTAAAAAAATCACTATCTCATTATTTTTGGAGGACTCTGTGGACACTAATGGATTTTATACGACGAAAATGTTAAGCTGATGCGTTCGAAGAGCGACTTTTAGATATTTCATTTTTAGCAAAAAACCAAAGCGCATAGCAAACAAATTTCGGTAAAAACCCTCAGTTTTTAAAAATGTCTCATTTTTTTGAGGGGTGTGATGAGACGTATGTAACTTTAGCGACGAAAATGTTAAACTGATGCGGTCGAATAGAGATTTTTAGATTATTCCTTTTTAGAAAAAACCAAAAGGTATAACACACCAAATTCGGTAAAAACCATTAGTTTTTTAAAAATTCACTATTTTATTTTTTTAGGACTCTGACGATACAAATGTATTTTTAGATCTTTCCTTTTTAGCAAAAAACCAAAATGTATAACACACGCATTTCGTTAGAAACCCCCAGTTTATAAAAATGTCTCATTTTGTTTTGATAAAACCTTCAGTTTATAAAAATGTCTCATTTCGATAAAATCCCTTGGCTTTTTTAAAAAGTCTCATTTTTTTGAGTGTGTTATGATACAAATGTATCCTTAGCGATGAAAATGTTAAACTGATGCGTTGGAAAAAAGAATTTTAGATATTTCTTTTTTTAGAAAAAAAACCAAAGTTTATAGCACTCGAATTTCGGTAAAAACCAGTGTATCGGTAGGCGACCGCCTAGGCGGTAGGCGATCGCCACTCGCGGTGGTCGCCTAGGCGACCACCGCTTTTCGCCCAGCAGAGTCGGGCGAAATAGGCGATCACTTAGCCTAGGCGAGAGCCGTTGAAGTCTCAACTACGGCTCTCAGCTTTTTAATTTATTTTTAATTTATTTTTTCAAAAATTACAAGTTTGTCACTACCCCAAATCCTATATAAAAGATCCATTTGTATCATCACACACCTCAAAAAATAAAGAAATTGAGACATTTTTAAAAGCGGAGGGTTTTTACCCTTTGTTTTTTTGCTAAAAGAGGAAATATCTAAAAATCTGTCTTCGAACGCATCAGTTTAACATTTTCGTCGCTAAGAATCGATTTGTATCATCACACCCCACAAAATATAAGGAAAATGAGACATTTTTTTAAAACTGATGGTTTTTACCGAAATTCCTGTACTATATACTATACGCCTTGGTTTTTTGCTAAAAAGGAAAGATTTAAAAATCTCTTTTCGAACGCATCAGTTTAACATTTTCGTCGCTAAATATCCATTTGTGTCCTCAGAGTCCTTAAAAAAATAATGAAATAATGATTTTTATAAATATTGAGGGTTTTTACCGAAATTCGTTTGTTATATGCTTTGTTTTTTTGCAAAAAAACAAAATATAAAAAATCTATTTTCGAACGCACCAGTTTAACATTTTCGTCGCTAAGGATCCATTTGTATCATCACACACCTCAAAAAATAAAGAAATTGAGACATTTTTAAAAGCCGAGGGTTTTTACCCTTTGGTTTTTTGATAAAAGAGGAAATATCTAAAAATCTGTCCTCGAACGCATCAGTTTAACATTTTCGTCGCTAAGAATCCATTTGTATCATCACACCCCACAAAATATAAAGAAAATGAGACATTTTTTAAAACTGATGGTTTTTACCGAAATTCATGTGCTATACCATACCCTTTGGTTATTTGCCAAAATAGAAAATATTTAAAATCTCTCTTAAAACGCATAAGTTTAACGTTTTCGTCGCTAAGAATCCATTAGTGTCCTCAGAGTCCACAAAATAGAATTAAATAGTGATTTTTTTAAATACTGAGGTTTTTTACCAAAATTCGTTTGCTATACACTTCGTTTTTTTGCTAAAAAAGAAATATATAAAAATCTCTTTTGGAACACATCAGTTTAACATTTTCGTCGTTAAGGATCAATTTGTATCATCACACCCCACAAAATATAAAGAAAATGAGGCATTTTTTAAAACTAAGAGGTTTTACCGACATTCCTGTGCTATACTATACCCTTTGGTTTTTTGCTAAAAGAGGAAATATCTAAAAATATGTCCTCGAACGCATCAATTTACCATTTTCGTCGCTACGAATCCATTAGTGTCCTCAGAGTTCTCAAAAAATAATGAAATAGTGATTTTTTTAAATACCGGTTTTTTTACCGAAATTAGTTTGCTATACCCTTTATTTTTTTCCTAAAAAAAGAAATATATAAAAATCTCTTTTGGAACACATCAGTTTAACATTTTGGTCGTTAAGGATCCATTTGTATCATCACAAAATATAAAGAAAATGTGACATTTTTTAAAACAAAGGGGTTTTACCGAAATTCGTCTGCTATACCATACCATTTGGTTTTTTGCTAAAAAAGGAAATATCTAAAAAATAGACTTCGAACGCATCAGTTTAACATTTTCTGTCGCTAGGAATCCATTTGTATCATCACACCCCACAAAATATAAATTAAGGAGACATTTTAAAAACTGAGGAATTTTACCGAAATCCATTTATACCATGTGGTTATTTGCTAAAAGAGGAAATATCTAAAAATCTCTCTTCGAACGCATCAGTTTAACATTTTCGTCGCTAAGAATCCATTATTGTCCTCAGAGTCCACGAAATATAATGAAATAGTTATTTTTTAAATACTTAAGGTTTTTACCGAAATTCGTTTGCTATACACTTTGTTTTTTTGCTAAAAAGAAAAATAAAAAAATCTCTTTTCGAACGCATCAGTTTAACATTTTTGTCTCTAAGGATCCATTTGTATCATCACACCCCTCAAAAAATAAAGAAATTGAGACATTTTAAAAGCTGAGGGTTTTTACCGAAATTCGTGTGCTATACCATTTGGTTTTTTTGCTAAAAGAGGAAATATCTAAAAATCTGTTTTCGAACGCATCAGTTTAACATTTTCGTCGCTAAGAATCGATTTGTATCATCACGCCCACAAAATATCTAAAACCGATGGTTTTTACCGAAATTCATGTCCTATACTATACCCTTTGGTTATTTGCTAAAAGAGGAAATATCTAAAATCTCTCTTAAAACGCATCAGTTTAACATTTTCCTCGCTGAGAATCAATTAGTGTCCTCAGAGTCCACAAAATAGAATGAAATAGTGATTTTTTTAAATACTGAGGGTTTTTACCGAAAGTTGTTTGCTATACACTTTGTTTTTTTGCTAAAAAAAGAAATATATAAAAATCTCTTTTGAAACGCATCAGTTTAACATTTTCGTAATTAAGGATCCATTTGTATCATCATACCCCACAAAATATAAAGAAAATGAGACATTTTTTAAAACTGAGGGGTTTTACTGAAATTCGTGTTCTATACTATACCCTTTGGTTTTTTGCTAAAAGAGGAAATATCTAAAAATCTATCTTCGAACGCATCAGTTTAAAATTTTCGTCGCTACGAATCCATTAGTGTTCTCAGAGTCCTCAAAAAATAATGAAATAGTGATTTTTTTAAATACTGGGGGTTTTTTCCGAAATTCGTTTGCTATACCCTTTGTTTTTTTGCTAAAAAAAGAAATATATAAAAATCTCTTTTGGAACGCATCAGTTTAACATTTTCGTCGTTAAGGATCCATTTGTATCATCACACCCCCACAAAATATAAAGAAAATGTGACATTTTTTAAAACTGAGGGGTTTTACCGAAATTCGTGTACTATACTACAACCTTTGGTTTTTTTGCTAAAAGAGGAAATATCTAAAAATTAGACTTCGAATGCATCAGTTTAACATTTTCTGTCGCTAGGAATCCATTTGTATCATCACACCCCACAAAATATAAATAAATGAGACATTTTAAAAACCGAGGAATTTTACCGAAATCCATTTATACCCATTTATTATTTGCTAAAAGAGGAAATATCTAAAAATCTCTCTTCGAACGCACTAGTTTAACATTTTCATCGCTCAGAATCTATCAGTGTCCTCAGAGTCCTCAAAAAATAATGAAATAGTGATTTTTTAAATACTGAGGGTTTTTACCGAAATTTGTTTTATATACTCTTTGTTTTTTTGCTAAAAAAGAAATATATAAAAATCTCTTTTCGAACGCATCAGTTTAACATTTTCGTCGTTAATGATCCATTTGTATCATCACACCCCTCAAAAAATAAAGAAATTGAGACATTTTCAATATCCCAGGGTTTTTACCGAAATTCGTGTGCTATACCCTTTTGTTTTTTTTGCTAAAAGAGGAAATATCTAAAAATCTGTCTTCGAACGCATGAGTTTAACATTTTCGTCTTTAAGAATCGATTTGTATCATCACACCCCACAAAATATAAAGAAAATGAGACATTTTTTAAAACTGAGGGGTTTACCGAAATTCGTGTGCTACCCTTTGGTTTTTTGCTAAAAGAGAAAATATCTAAAAATCTATCTTCGAACGCATCAGTTTAACATTTTCGTCCTTAAGGATCTATTTGTATCAACACACCCCACAAAATATAAAGAAAATGAGACAATTCTTAAAACTGAGGGGTTTTACCGAAATTCTTGTGCTATACTCTACACTTTGGTTTTTTGCTAAAAAAAGAAATACCTAAAAATTAGACTTCGAACGCATCAGTTTAACATTTTCGTCGTTAAGGATCCATTTGTATCATCACACCCCAAAAAATATAAATAAAATGAGACAATTCTTAAAACTGAGGGTTTTTACCGAAATTCGTGTGCTATACTCTACACTTTGGTTTTTTTGCTAAAAAAAGAAATATCTAAAAATTAGACTTCGAACACATCAGTTTAACATTTTCGTCGCTAAGAATCCATTTGTATCATCACACCCAACAAAATATAAATAAATGAGACATTTTTAAAAACTGAGGAATTTGACCGAAATCCATTTATACCCTTTGGTTATTTGCTAAAAAAGGAAATATCTAAAAATCTGTCTTCGAACACATCAGTTTAACATTTTCGTCGCTAAGAATCCATTAGTGTCCCCAGAGTCCTCAAAATATAATGAAATAGTGATTTTTTAAAATACTGAGAGTTTTTACCGAAATTTGTTTGCTATACTCTGTTTTTTTTGCTAAAAAAGAAATATATAAAAATCTCTTTTCGAACGCATCAGTTTAACATTTTCGTCGTTAAGGATCCATTTGTATCATCACACCCCAAAAAATATAAAGAAAATGAGACAATTCTTAAAACTGAAGGGTTTTACCGAAATTCATGTGCTATACTCTACACTTTGGTTTTTTGCTAAAAAAGGAAATATCTAAAAATTAGACTTCGAACGCATCAGTTTAACATTTTCGTCGTTAAGGATCCTTTTGTATCATCACACCCCAAAAAATATAAAGAAAATGAGACAATTCTTAAAACTGAGGGTTTTTACCGAAATTCGTGTGCTATACTCTACATTTTTGTTTTTTGCTAGAAAAGGAAATATCTAAAAATTAGACTTCGAACGCATCACTTTAACATTTTCGTCGCTAAGAATCCATTTGTATCATCACACCCCAAAAAATATAAAGAAAATGAGACAATTCTTAAAACTGAGGGTTTTTACCGAAATTCGTGTGCTAGACCCTTTGGTTTTTTGCTAAAAAAGAAATATCTAAAATTTTGATTTCGAATGCATCAGTTTAACATTTTCGACGCTAAGGATCCATTTGTATCATCACACCCCTCAAAAAATAAAGAAATTGAGACATTTTCAATATCCGACGGTTTTACCGAAATTCCTGTGCTATACCCTTTTGTTTTTTGCTAAAAGAGGAAATATCTAAAATCTGTCTTCGAACGCATGTGTTTTACATTTTCGTCGCTAAGAATCCATTTGTATCATCACAACCCACAAAATATAAATAAATGAGACATTTTTTAAAACTGAGGGTGTTTACCAAAATTCGTGTCTTATACACCCTTTGGTTTTTGCTAAAAGAGGAAAAATCTAAAAATCTGTCATCAAACGCATCAGTTTAACATTTTCATCGTTAAGGATCCATTTGTATCAACACACCCCACAAAATACAAAGAAAATGAGACAATTCTTAAAACTGAGGGGTTTTATCGAAATTCATGTGCTATACTCTACACTTTGGTTTTTTGCTAAAAAAAGAAATATCTAAAAATTAGACTTCGAACGCATCAGTTTAACATTTTCGTCGTTAAGGATGCTTTTGTATCATCACACCCCAAAAAATATAAAGAAAATGAGACAATTCTTAAAACTAAGGGTTTTTACCGAAATTCGTGTGCTATACTCTACACTTTGGTTTTTTGCTAAGAAATGAAATATCTAAAAATTAGACTTCGAACGCATCAGTTTAACATTTTCGTCGTTAAGAATCCATGTGTATCATCACACCCAACAAAATATAAATAAATGAGACATTTTTAAAAACTGAGGAATTTTACCGAAATCCATTTATACCCTTTGGTTATTTGCTAAAAGAGGAAATATCTAAAAATCTGTCTTCGAACACATGAGTTTAACATTTTCGTCGCTAAGAATCCATTAGTGTCCTCAGAGTCCTCAAAAAATAATGAAATAGTGAATTTTTAAAATACTGAGGGTTTTTACCGAAATTTGTTTGCTATACTCTTTGTTTTTTTACTAAAAAAGAAATCTATAAAAATATCTTTTCGAACGCATCAGTTTAACATATTCATCGTTAATGATCCATTTGTATCATCACACCCCTCATAAAATAAAGAAATTGAGATATTTTAAAAGCTGAGGGTTTTTACCGAAATTCGTGTGCTATACTCTACACTTTGGTTTTTTGCTAAAAAAGGAAATATCTAAAAATTAGACTTCGAACGCATCAGTTTAACATTTTGCGTCGCTAAGAATCCATTTGTATCATCACACCCAACAAAATATAAATAAATGAGACATTTTTAAAAACTGAGGAATTTTACCGAAATCCATTTATACCCTTTGGTTATTTGCTAAAAGATGAAATATCTAAAAATTTGTCTTCGAACACATCAGTTTAACATTTTCGTCGCTAAGAATCCATTAGTGTCCTCACAGTCCTCAAAAAATAATGAAATAGTGATTTTTTTTAAATACTGAGGGTTTTTACCGAAATTTGTTTGCTATACTCTTTGTTTTTTTGCAAAAAAAATATATAAAAATCTCTTTTCGAACGCATCAGTTTAACATTTTCGTCGTTAAGGATCCATTTGTATCATCACTCCCCAAAAAATATAAAGAAAATGAGACAATTCTTAAAACTGAGGGTTTTTACCGAAATTCGTGTGCTATACTCTACACTTTTGTTTTTTGCTAAAAAATGAAATATCTAAAAACTAGACTTCGAACGCATCACTTTAACATTTTCGTCACTAAGAATCCATTTGTATCATCACACCCAACAAAATATAAATAAATGAGACATTTTTAAAAAATGAGGAATTTTACCGAAATTCATTTATACCCTTTGGTTATTTGCTAAAAGAGGAAATATCTAAAAATCTGTCTTCGAACGCATCAGTTTAACATTTTCGTCGCTAAGAATCCATTAGTGTCCTCAGAGTCCTCAAAAAATAATGAAATAGTGATTTTTTTAAATACTGAGGGTTTTTACCGAAATTTGTTTGATATACTCCTTGTTTTTTTGCTAAAAAAATATATAAAAATCTCTTTTCGAACGCATCAGTTTAACATTTTCGTCGTTAAGGATCCATTTGTATCATCACTCCCCAAAAAATATAAAGAAATTAGACATTTTTTAAAACTGAGAGTGTTTACCGAAATTCGTGTCCTATACTATATACCCTTTGGTTTTTTTGCTAAAAGAGGAAATATCTAAAAAACTGTCTTCGAACGCATCAGTTTAACATTTTCATCGTTAAGGATCCATTTGTATCATCACACCCCACAAAATATAAAGAAAATGAGACAATTCTTAAAACTGAGGGGTTTTACCGAAATTCATGTGCTATACTCTACACTTTGGTTTTTTGCTAAAAAAGGAAATATCTAAAAATTAGACTTCGAACGCATCAGTTTAACATTTTCGTCGTTAAGGATCCATTTGTATCATCACACCCCAAAAAATATATAGAAAATGAGACAATTCTTAAAACTAAGGGTTTTTACCGAAATTCGTGTGCTATACTCTACACTTGTTTTTTGCTAAAAAATGAAATATCTAAAAATTAGACTTCGAACGCATCACTTTAACATTTTCGTCGCTAAGAATTCATTTGTATCATCACACCCAACAAAATATAAATAAATGAGACATTTTTAAAAACTGAGGAATTTTACCGAAATCCATTTATACCCTTTGGTTATTTGCTAAAAGAGGAAATATCTAAAAATCTGTCTTCGAACACATCAGTTTAACATTTTCGTCGCTAAGAATCCATTAGTGTCCTCAAAGTCCTCAAAAAATAATGAAATAGTGATTTTTTTGAAATACTGAGGGTTTTTACCGAAATTTGTTTTCTATACTCTTTGTTTTTTTGCTAAAAAAGAAATCTATAAAAATATCTTTTCGAACGCATCAGTTTAACATTTTCGTCGTTAATGATCCATTTGTATCATCACACCCCTCAAAAAATAAAGAAATTGAGACATTTTCAATATCCGAGGGTTTTTACCGAAATTCGTGTGCTATACCCTTTTGTTTTTTTGCTAAAACAGGAAATATCTAAAAATCTATCTTAGAACGTATCAGTTTAACATTTTCGTCGCTAAGAATCCATTTGTATCATCACACCCCACAAAATATAAATAAATTAGACATTTTTTAAAACTAAGAGTGTTTACCGAAATTCGTGTCCTATACTATACCCTTTGGTTTTTTTGCTAAAAGAGGAAATATCTAAAAAACTGTCTTCGAACGCATCAGTTTAACATTTTCGTCGTTAAGTATCCATTTGTATCATCACACCCCACAAGATATAAAGAAAATGAGACAATTCTTAAAACTGAGGGGTTTTACCGAAATTCATGTGCTATACTCTACACTTTGGTTTTTTGCTAAAAAAGGAAATATCTAAAAATTAGACTTCGAACGCATCAGTTTAACATTTTCGTCGTTAAGGATCCATTTGTATCATCACACCCCAAAAAATATAAAGAAAATGAGACAATTCTTAAAACTAAGGGTTTTTACCGAAATTCGTGTGCTATACTCTACACTTGTTTTTTGCTAAAAAAGGAAATATCTAAAAATTAGACTTCGAACGCATCACTTTAACATTTTCGTCGCTAAGAATCCATTTGTATCATCACACCCAACAAAATATAAATAAATGAGACATTTTTAAAAATTGAGGAATTTTACCGAAATTCATTTATACCCTTTGGTTATTTGCTAAAAGAGGAAATATCTAAAAATCGGTCTTCGAACGCATCAGTTTAACATTTTCGTCGCTAAGAATCCATTAGTGTCCTAAGAGTCCTCAAAAAATAATGAAATAGTGATTTTTTTAAATACTGAGGGTGTTTACCGAAATTTGTTTGCTATACTCTTTGTTTTTTTGCTAAAAAGAAATATATAAAAATCTCTTTTCTAACGCACCAGTTTAACATTTTCGTCGTTAATGATCCATTTGTATCATCACACCCCTCAAAAAATAAAGAAATTGAGACATTTTAAAAGCTGAGGGTTTTTACCGAAATTCGTGTGTTATACTCTTTGGTTTTTTGCTAAAAAAGGAAATATCTAAAAATTAGACTTCGAACGCATCAGTTTAACATTTTTGTCGGTAAGAATCCATTTGTATCATCACACCCCACAAAACATAAATAAATGAGACATTTTTTCAAACTGAGGGTGTTTACCGAAATTCGTGTCCTATATTATACCCTTTGTTTTTTTGCTAAAAAAGGAAATATCTAAAAATTAGACTTCGAACGAATCAGTTTAACATTTTCGTCGCTAAGAATCCATTTGTATCATCACACCCAACAAAATCTAAATAAATGAGACATTTTTAAAAACTGAGGGATTTTACCGAAATCCATTTATACCCTTTGATTATTTGCTAAAAGAGGAAATATCTAAAAATCTGTCTTCGAACGCATCAGTTTAACATTTTCGTCGCTAACAATCCATTAGTGTCCTCAGAGTCCTCAAAAAATAATGAAATAGTGATTTTTTTTAAATACTGAGGGTTTTTACCGAAATTTGTTTGCTATACTCTTTGTTTTTTTGCTAAAAAAATATATAAAAATCTCTTTTCGAACGCATCAGTTTAACATTTTCGTCGTTAAGGATCCATTTGTATCATCACTCCCCAAAAAATATAAAGAAAATGAGACAATTCTTAGAACAGAGGGTTTTTACCGAAATTCGTGTGCTATACTCTACACTTTTGTTTTTTCTAAAAAAGGAAATATCTAAAAACTAGACTTCGAACGCATCACTTTAACATTTTCATCACTAAGAATCCATTTGTATCATCACACCCAACAAAATATAAATAAATGAGACATTTTTAAAAACTGAGGAATTTTACCGAAATTCATTTATGCCCTTTGGTTATTTGCTAAAAGAGGAAATATCTAAAAATCTGTCTTCGAACGCATCAGTTTAACATTTTCGTCGCTAAGAATCCATTAGTGTCCTCAGAGTCCTCAAAAAATAATGAAATAGTGATTTTTTTAAATACTGAGGGTTTTTACCGAAATTTGTTTGATATACTCTTTGTTTTTTTGCTAAAAAAATATATAAAAATCTCTTTTCGAACGCATTAGTTTAACATTTTCGTCGTTAAGGATCCATTTGTATCATCACTCCCCAAAAAATATAAAGAAAATGAGACAATTCTTAAAACTGAGGGTTTTTACCGAAATTCGTGTGCTATACTCTACACTTTTGTTTTTTGCTAAAAAAGGAAATATCTAAAAACTAGACTTCGAACGCATCACTTTAACATTTTCGTCACTAAGAATCCATTTGTATCATCACACCCAACAAAATATAAATAAATGAGACATTTTTAAAAACTGAGGAATTTTACCGAAATTCATTTATACCCTTTGTTTATTTGCTAAAAGAGGAAATATCTAAAAATCTGTCTTCGAACGCATCAGTTTAACATTTTCGTCGCTAAGAATCCATTAGTGTCCTAAGAATCCTAAAAAAATAATGAAATAGCGATTTTTTAAAATACTGAGGGTTTTTACCGAAATTTGTTTGCTATACTCTTTGTTTTTTTGCTAAAAAAGAAATATATGAAAATCTCTTTTCGAACGCATCAGTTTAACATTTTCGTCGTTAATGATCCATTTGTATCATCACCCCTCAAAAAATAAAGAAATTGAGACATTTTAAAAGCTGAGGGTTTTTACCGAAATTCGTGTGTTATACTCTTTGGTTTTTTGCTAAAAAGGAAATATCTAAAAATTAGACTTCGAACGCATCAGTTTAACATTTTTGTCGGTAAGAATTCATTTGTATCATCACACCCCACAAAATGTAAATAAATGAGACATTTTTTCAAATAGAGGGTGTTTACCGAAATTCGTGTCCTATACGATACCCTTTGGTTTTTTGCTAAAAAAGGAAATATCTAGAAATTAGACTTCGAACGCATAAGTTTAACATTTTCGTCGCTAAGAATCCATTTGTATCATCACACCCAACAAAATATAAATAAATGAGACATTTTTAAAAACTGAGGAATTTTACCGAAATCCATTTATACCCTTTGGTTATCTGCTAAAAGAGGAAATATCTAAAAATCTGTCTTCGAACACATCAGTTTAACATTTTCGTCGCTAACAATCCATTAGTGTCCTCAGAGTCCTCAAAAAATAATGAAATAGTGATTTTTTTTAAATACCGAGTGTTTTTACCGAAATTTGTTTGCTATACTCTTTGTTTTTTTGCTAAAAAAGAAATATATAAAAATCTCTTTTCGAACTCATCAGTTTAACATTTTCGTCGTTAAGGATCCATTTGTATCATCACTCCCCAAAATATATAAAGAAATTAGACATTTTTTAAAACTGAGAGTGTTTACCGAAATTCGTGTCCTATACTATACCCTTTGGTTTTTTTGCTAAAAGAGGAAATATCTAAAAATTAGACTTCGAACGCATCAGTTTAACATTTTCTGTCGCTAGGAATCCATTTGTATCATCACACCCCACAAAATATAAATAAATGAGACATTTTAAAAACCGAGGAATTTTACCGAAATCCATTTATACCCATTTATTATTTGCTAAAAGAGGAAATATCTAAAAATCTCTCTTCGAACGCACTAGTTTAACATTTTCATCTCTCAGAATCCATCAGTGTCCTCAGAGTCCTCAAAAAATAATGAAATAGTGATTTTTTAAATACTGAGGGTTTTTACCGAAATTTGTTTGATATACTCTTTGTTTTTTTGCTAAAAAAGAAATATATAAAAATCTCTTTTCGAACACATCAGTTTAACATTTTCGTCGTTAATGATCCATTTGTATCATCACACCCCTCAAAAAATAAAGAAATTGAGACATTTTCAATATCCCAGGGTTTTTACCGAAATTCGTGTGCTATACCCTTTTGTTTTTTTTGCTAAAAGAGGAAATATCTAAAAATCTGTCTTCGAACGCATGAGTTTAACATTTTCGTCTCTAAGAATCGATTTGTATCATCACACCCCACAAAATATAAAGCAAATGAGACATTTTTTAAAACTGAGGGGTTTACCGAAATTCGTGTGCTATACCCTTTGGTTTTTTGCTAAAAGAGAAAATATCTAAAAATCTATCTTCGAACGCATCAGTTTAACATTTTCGTAGCTAAGAATCCATTAGTGTCCTCAGAGTCCTCAAAAAATAATGAAATAGTGATTTTTTTTAAATACTGAGGGTTTTTACCGAAATTCGTTTGCTATACTCTTTGTTTTTTTGCTAAAAAAGAAATATATAAAATTCTCTTTTCGAACGCATCAGTTTAACATTTTCGTCGTTAATGATCCATTTGTATCATCACACCCCACAAAATATAAATAAAATGAGACATTTTTTAAAACTGAGGGGTTTTACTGAAATTCGTGTGCTATACTATACCCTTTGGTTTTTTGCTAAAAAAGGAAATATCTAAAAAATAGACTTTGAAAGCATCAGTTTAACATTTTTATCGCTCAGAATTCATTTGTATCATCACACCCCACAAAATATAAATAAATGAGACATGTTCTAAAAATAAGGGTTTTTACCGAAATTCGTGTCCTATATTATACCCTTTGGTTTTTTGCTAAAAAAGGAAAGATCTAAAAATCTCTATTCGAACGCATCAGTTTAACATTTTCTTCGCTTAGGATCCATTTCTATCGTCACACCCCTCAAAAAATAAAGAAATTGAGACATTTTTAAAAGTTTGATTTTTAGCTAAATTCGTGTGCTACCCTTTGGTTATTTGCTAAAAGAGGAAATATGTAAAAATCAGTCTTCGAACGCATAGGTTTAACTTTTTCGTCGCTAAGAATCGATTTGTACCATCACACCGCACAAAATATAAGGAAAATGAGACATTTTTTAAAACTGATGGTTTTTACCGAAATTCCTGTGCTTACTATGCCCTTTGGTTTTTTGCTAAAAAATGAAAGATCTAAAAATCTCTCTTCGAACGCATCAGTTTAACATTTTCGTCGCTAAGAATCCATTAGTGTCATCACACCCCACAAAATATAAATGAATGAGACATTTTTAAAATACTGAGGGTTTTTACCGAAATTCCTCTGCTACATACTTTGTTTTTTTGCTTAAAAAAGAAATATATAAAAATCTCTTTTCGAACGCATCAGTTTAACATTTTCGTCGCTAAGGATCAATTTGTATCATCACACCCCCCAAAAAATAAAAAAATTGAGACATTTTCAATAGCCGAGGGTTTTTACCGAACTTCGTGTGCTATATACCCTTTTGTTTTTTGCTAAAAGAGGAAATATCTAAAAATCTGTCTTCGAACGCATGAGTTTAACATTTTGGTCGCTAAGAATCCATTTGTATCATCACACCCCTCAAAAAATAAAGAAATTGAGACATTTTCAATATCCGAGGATTTTTACCGAAATTCGTGTGCTATAATATACCCTTTTGTTTTTTGCTAAAAGAGGAAATATCTAAAAATCTGTCTTCGAACGCATCAGTTTAACATTTTCGTCGCTAAGAATCCATTTGTATCATCACACCCCACAAAATATAAATAAATGAGACATTTGTTAAAACTGAGGGTGTTTACCGAAATTCGTGTCCTATACTATACCCTTTGGTTTTTTGCTAAAAGAGCAAATATCTAAAAATCTGTCTTCGAACGCATCAGTTTAACATTTTCGTCCTTAAGGATCTATTTGTATCATCACACCCCACAAAATATAAAGAAAATGAGACAATTCTTAAAACTGAGGGGTTTTACCGAAATTCATGTGCTATACTCTACACTTTGGTTTTTTGCTAAAAAAGGAAATATCTAAAAATTAGACTTCGAACGCATCAGTTTAACATTTTCGTCGTTAAGGAGCCTTTTGTATCATCACACCCCAAAAAATATAAAGAAAATGAGACAATTCTTAAAACTGAGGCTTTTTACCGAAATTCGTGTGCTATACTCTACACTTTGGTTTTTTGCTAAAAAAGGAAATATCTAAAACTTAGACTTCGAACGCATCAGTTTAACATTTTCGTTGTTATGGATCCATTTGTATCATCACACCCCACAAAATATAAAGAAAATGAGAATTCTTAAAACTGAGGGTTTTTACCGAAATTCGTGTGCTATACTCTACCCTTTGGTTTTTTGCTAAAAAGGAAATATCTAAAATTTTGACTTCGAATGCATCAGTTTAACATTTTCGTCGCTAAGGATCCATTTGTATCATCACACCCCTCAAAAAATAAAGAAATTGAGACATTTTCAATATCCGAGGGTTTTACCGAAATTCGTGTGTTATACCCTTTTGTTTTTTGCTAAAAGATGAAATATCTAAAAATCTGTCTTCGAACGCATGAGTTTAACATTTTCGTCGCTAAGAATCCATTTGTATCATCACAACCCACAAAATATAAATAAATGAGACATTTTTTAAAACTGAGGGTGTTTACCGAAATTCGTGTCCTATACTATACCCTTTGGTTTTTTGCTAAAAGAGGAAATATCTAAAAATCTGTCTTCGAACGCATCAGTTTAACATTTTCGTCGTTAAGGATCCATTTGTATCAACACACCCCACAAAATATAAAGAAAATGAGACAATTCTTAAAACTGAGGGGTTTTACCGAAATTCTTGTGCTATACTCTACACTTTGGTTTTTTGCTAAAAAAGGAAATATCTAAAAATTAGACTTCGAACGCATCAGTTTAACATTTTCGTCGTTAAGGATCCATTTGTATCATCACACCCCAAAAAATATAAAGAAATTGAGACAATTCTTAAAATTAAGGGTTTTTACCGAAATTCGTGTGCTATACACTACACTTTGGTTTTTTGCTAAAAAATGAAATATCTAAAAATTAGACTTCGAACGCATCAATTTAACATTTTCGTCGCTTAGAATCCATTTGTATTGTCACACCCAACAAAATATAAATAAATGAGACATTTTTAAAAACTGAGGAATTTTACCGAAATCCATTTATACCCTTTGGTTTTTTGCTAAAAGAGGAAATATCTAAAAATTAGACTTCGAAGGCATCAGTTTAACATTTTCGTCGCTAAGAATCCATTAGTGTCCCCAGAGTCCTCAACAAATAATGAAATAGTGATTTTTTTTAAATACTGAGGGTTTTTACCGAAATTTGTTTGCTATACTATTTGTTTTTTTGCTAAAAAAGAAATATATAAAAATCTCTTTTCGAATGCATCAGTGTTAACATTTTCGTCGTTAAGGATTCATTTGTATCATCACACCCCAAAAATATAAAGAAAATGAGACAATTCTTAAAACTGAGGGTTTTTACCGAAATTCGTGTGCTATACTCTACACTTTTGTTTTTTGCTAAAAAAGGAAATATCTAAAAATTAGACTTCGAACGCATCAGTTTAACATTTTCGTCGCTAAGAATCCATTTGTATCATCACACCCAACAAAATATAAATAAATGAGACATTTTTAAAAACTGAGGAATTTTACCGAAATCCATTTATACCCTTTGGTTATTTGCTAAAAGAGGAAATATCTAAAAATCTGTCTTCGAACGCATCAGTTTAACATTTTCGTCGCTAAGAATCCATTAGTGTCCTCAGAGTCCTCAAAAAATAATGAAATAGTGATTTTTTTAAATACTGAGGGTTTTTACCGAAATTTGTTTGATATACTCTTTGTTTTTTTGCTAAAAAAGAAATATATAAAAATCTCTTTTCGAACGCATCAGTTTAACATTTTCGTCGTTAATGATCCATTTGTATCATCACACCCCACAAAAAATAAAGAAATTGAGACATTTTCAATATCCGAGGGTTTTTACCGAAATTCGTGTGCTATACCCTTTTGTTTTTTGCTAAAAGAGGAAATATCTAAAAATCTGTCTTCAAACGCATGAGTTTAACATTTTCGTCGCTAAGAATCCATTGTATCATCACACCCCACAAAATATAAATAAATTAGACATTTTTTAAAACTGAGGGTGTTTATCGAAATTCGTGTCCTATACTATACCCTTTGGTTTTTTGCAAAAAAAGGAAACATCTAAAAATCTTTGTTCAAACGCATCAGTTTAACATTTTCGTCGCTAATGATCCATTTGTACCATAACACCCCCCAAAAAATAAAGAAAATGAGACATTTTTTAAGACTAAGGGCTTTTACCGAAATTGGTGTGCTATACCCTTTGGTTTTTTGCTAAAAAAGGAAATATCTAAAAATTAGATTTCGAACGCATCAGTTTAACATTTTCGTCTCTAAGGATCCATTTGTATGATCACAACTTAAAAAAAATATAAAGAAAATGAGAATTTTTTAAAAACTAGGGGTTTTACCGAAATTCGTGTGCTATACCCTTTGGGTTTTTGCTAAAAAAAGAAATATCTAAAAATATCTCTTCGAACGCATCAGTTTAATATTTTTGTCGCTAAGGATCCATTTGTACCATAACACCCCTTCAAAAATAAAGAAAATGAGACATTTTTTAAGACTAAGGGTTTTTACCAAAATTCGTGTGACCCTTTGGTTTTTTGCTAAAAAAGAAATATATAAAAATCTCTCTTCGAACGCATCAGTTTAACATTTTCGTCTCTAAGGATCCATTGGTATGATCACAACTTACAAAAAAATAAAGAAAATGTGAAATTTTTAAAAACTAGGGGTTTTACCAAAATTCGTGTGCTATACCCTTTGGTGTTTTGCTACAAAATGAAACATCTAAAAATCTTTGTTCGAACGCATCAGTTTAACATTTTCGTCGCTAAGGATCCATTTGTACCATAACACCCCTCAAAAATAAAGAAAATGAGACATTTTTTAAGACTGGGTTTTTACCGAAATTGGTGTGCTATACCCTTTGGTTTTTTGCTAAAAAAAGAAATATATAAAATTCTCTCTTCGAACGCATCAGTTTAATATTTTCGTCGCTTATGATCCAATTGTATCATCACACCCCTCAAAAAATAAAGAAAATGAGACATTTTTAAAAGCTGAGGGTTTTTACGGAAATTCGTGTGCTATATATACCCTTTCGTTTTTTTGCTAAAAAAGGAAATATCTAAAAATCTCTCTTCGAACGCATCAGTTTAACATTTTCGTCGATAAGAATCAATTTGTACCATAACAAACATCAAAAACTAAAGAAAATGAGACATTTTTAAGACTGAGGGTTTTTACCGAAATTCGTGTGTTATACCCTTTGTTTTTTTCTAAAAAACGAAATATCTTATAATCTCTCTTTGAACTCAGCAGTTTAACATTTTCGTCGCTAATGATTCATTTGTATCATCACACCTCTCAAAAAATAAAGAAAATGAGACATTTTTAAAAACTGAGGGTTTTTACCGAAATTCGTGTGTTATACCCTTAGGTTTTTGCGAAAAAATGAAATATCTAAAAATCTCTCTTCGAACGCATCAGTTTAACATTTTCGTCGCTATCATAACACCCCTCAAAAAATAAAGAAAATGAGACACTTTTAAAAACTGAGGGTTTTTACCGAAATTCGTGTGCTACGCTTTGGTTTTTTGCTAAAAAAAGAAATATCTTAAAATCTCTCTTCGAACGCATCAGTTTAAAATTTTCGTCGCCAAGGATACATTTGTAACATAACACCCCTCAAAAAATAAAGAAAATGAGACATTTTTAAAAACTGAGGGTTTTACTGAAATTCGTGTCCTATACCATTTCGTTTTTTGCTAAAAAAAAGAAATATCTTAAAATATCTCTTCGAACGCATCAGTTTAACATTTTCGTATCTAATGATCCATTTGTATCATAACACCCCTCCAAAAATAAAGAAAATGGGACACTTTTAAAAACTGAGGGTTTTTACCGAAATTCGTGTGCTATACCTTTGGTTTTTTGCTAAAAAAGAAATATCTAAAAATATCTCTTCGAACGCTTCAGTTTAACATTTTCATCGCTAATGATCAATTTGTTCATCACCTCTCTCAAAAAATAAAGAAAATGAGATATTTTAAAAAACTGAGGGTTTTACCGAAATTCGTGTGCTATACCCTTTGGTTTTTTTCTAAAAAAGACATATCTTAAAATCTCTCTTCGAACGCATGGACTTGTCATCGTGGTTTATATTCGAGTCGTGTCCAAAATACTTCCTCGAGTTGTCACTGTAGGATTCTACACGTTAAACAACCAATTCTAATGTCGTACCTCTCTCGACCTCTGGAGATATGACATCAAGTTTTCTAATTTTGAGTCATGGACTTGTCATTGCGGCTTATATTCGTGTCATGTCCCAACATCCTTTTTCGAGTTGTCAGTGTGGGATTCTAAACATTAGACAACCAATTTAAATGTCGTACCTCTCTCGACCTCTGGAGATACGACATCAAGTCCAATTTTAACATATGGACTTGTCATTGTGGTTTATATTCGTGGTGTCCCAAAATCCGTTTTCGGGTTGTCAGTGTGGGATTCTACATGTTTGACAACAAATTCAAATGTTGTACATCCGTCGACCTATGGAGACACGACATTAATTTCTCCAATTTTAACTTATGGCCTTGTAAACGCGATTTCTATTGCAGCCATGTCTGAAAATCATTTTTCGGAATGTTAATTTAAGATTCTAGGCGTCTGACAACAATTTCCAAAGTCGTATTTCTGTCGACCTATGGAGATACGGCATAAAGTCCTCCAATTTTAACTCATGGACTTGTCATCGGAGCTTCTATTCGAGCTGTGTCCCAAAATAATTTTTCGGTTGTTAATTTAGGATTCTACGCGTCTAACAACCATTTCAAATGTCGTTACTCTCTCGACCTATGGAGATACGACATCAAGTCCACCAATTTAACTCATGGAGTTGTCATCGTGGCTTATATTCGAGATGTGTTCGAAAATCCTTTTTCGAGTTTTTAGTGTGGGATTGTACACATTTGACAACCTTTTCCAATGTCGTACCTCTCTCGACCCATGGAGATACGCGTCTGACAACAGTTGTGCTAAAAGAATACATGTTCCTAGAAGTATGCACTATCATGTTACAGGAAGGCTACCAATATTACTGCCGAGATTATGAAACATCCCAAGTCAGTACTTAACGGGTGCTAGGTGCATCACATTACAACCAAGAACAAACTTCTTAGAAGATGATCCACTTATATTCATAAGGGGCCGCATGCATCCAACAGGCGGACAGAACACCAAATGCTAACTCGGAAAAACTGATTGGCAACTCAGAAACAACAAAATACAATGCTCAAGACGAGCACAAGATGCATAGATCCTACAACAATGATGGATCAAGGAGCACCTAAAGTATATGTACATGTTAAAATAGATTCTGTCATTGCAAGCAGCATAAAATGTGCCATGTGCCGATTGAGGTATTCCTGGTAAAAAAAACGACGTAGATTAAGACAGGTGGAGATTAAAAATGTACAACTTTGAAATCAATTGAGAAATAAAATTAGCATAATGCATAGCAGAATCAAATAGCCATGACAAAATAACATGGTCACTTTGCTGAAGTCCAGACAAAGCAGGCACAGTGCTCTTCTAATTTGACTTTCGATGAGGATAAATGTGACACCAAGAACAAAAAAAGCAGCAGCCAGCAAACAAGCATGATTCATAATTAAAGTCGAACTTAAACTGAATTAATCACATGAAGATCCTCAAAGAAAATAAGACAATATAAAGAGGAAGAAAGTACATACCATGACATTGTAGTCCTCAACGTAAAGAATTCCTTTCTCGTCATATTCTCGCCTTTTAACAGGATCACTAAGAACTGTCACGAAGGAAAATTCTAAATGTGAGGGTAAATATTGATAAAAGAACTACAAACTTAATTTCTAGGAATAACTTACAAATAAAACATATCGATGTAACTTTTTTCAGAGCAATAACTGAGCATTCAAACTGGGAATGTTGTTGAAAAGTTGAAATTATACCAATGAATCGTCTAGTGCTCCAACAACCCAATATGCAAACCATTTTACAGAATAATCTTTATGGAAGGATAAACGTCTAATGTTGATGACCATCTCACACAGTCACACTTGGTTGTTTTCCTTTTTGTCTGAAACCAAGAGTTTATTAATTTGTTAAGCACCACGAGATGTCATTTTATTCATTCCCAATTTCCTTGTCATGTATCACAATCATCTCTTCTTTCTGGACAAATGCAAATTCTACAAGCCGAAGTCCACGTCTTTTCAGTCGATGATCTTAAAATCACGGAGGAGTGCATTCACGAAGAAAGTTCACCGATCAACCTAAAGACTATACAAAAGCAAAAAGTGCAAGTTAACCACAACAATGGCGTTATGTACCACATTCGTACGCATCAAATAACAAGAATGAAGTTAGATGACTACCAAACATGCTCATTTACTTGTAAGAGTCACTGAAGAGTTATCCTGAATATATGTGAAGAGCATGTTCACTGCTACTTATGACAGAACGCTGTTATCATGGTTAGATATGTTCTATTTATTTACCATTATATTTGCAGGCGAATCACTTTTTGTCATTTTCAATTTTGTATTTTCCTTTACAAGAAAAAAAATCTTGTATTGCTGGAGTTGACATATCGATCAAGCAATATGATAATGGTAACGAAATAACGATTTTGCCAATGTGATTCACTTTCATTTTTAAATCGGAATAAGTTACTCAATACCAAAAACTGACCCATCAGATGGAAGTTAGTAAACTGAGGGGAAATGGTAATAGTTTCATTTGGTTAGATAAGACAATGAAGGAACATACTTTGTGAGCAACAATGGAACAAGAATTGCAACCATGTCACGAAGCTAACCTTTATATGCCTCGTTGATCTCTTGGAATTTTGTATTAGCACAGTCTTCATCTTTCCTCTTGTCTGGATGCCATGTTTCTGCCATCACCATTCCCAAGTGTATCTAGTGCATAGTTTCCTTGACCTGCTATATCACTGCGGATCGATAGAAAGAGGAAGCTTCCTTCGAAGCTTGTCACGGGAAGCGGCGGCCTTTTCTGTAGCAAGCACGTAAAGCAAACTTCTGTTACTTCCCAACGCTCAACAGAAACTATATTCTTCGTTGAGATTACTCTACGAATTGTGACAGATGAAGAACGGACATGGAATAACAAAACGTATAAATCTCACCATCTAAAATGCTTCAACAACATGTGCTAACAAATTCCAATCAACTACAATACATATAACAAAATATAGAAAGAAACAAGAAAACCCATACCAAGGCCAATCTGATGTAGTACCTCTCTCGACCCATGGAGATACACGTCTGACAACAGTTGTGCTAAAAGAATACATGTTCCAAGAAGTATGCACTATCATGTTACAGGAAGGCTACCAATATTACTGCCGAGATTATGAAACATCCCAAGTCAGTACTTAACGGGTGCTAGGTGCATCACATTACAACCAAGAACAAACTTCTTAGAAGATGATCCACTTAGATTCATAAGGGGCCGCATGCATCCAACAGGCAGACAGAACACCAAATGCTAACTCGGAAAAACTGATTGGCAACTCAGAAACAACAAAATATAATGCTCAAGATGAGCACAAGATGCATAGATCCTACAACAATGATGGATCAAGGAGCACCTAAAAGTATATGTACATGTTAAAATAGATTCTGTCATTGCAAGCAGAATAAAATGTGCCATGTGCCGATTGAGGTATTCCTGGTAAAAAAAACGACATAGATTAAGATAGGCGGAGATTAAAAATGTACAACTTTGAAATCAATTGAGAAATAAAATTAGCATAATGCATAGCAGAATCAAATAGCCATGACAAAATAACAAGGTCACTTTGCTGAAGTCCAGCCAAAGCAGGCACAGTGCTCTTCTAATTTGACTTTCGATGAGGATAAATGTGACACCAAGAACAAAAAAAGCAGCAGCCAGCAAACAAGCATGATTCATAATTAAAGTCAAACTTAAACTGAATTAATCACATGAAGATCCTCAAAGAAAATAAGACAATATAAAGAGGAAGAAAGTACATACCATGACATTGTAGTCCTCAACGTAAAGAATTCCTTTCTCGTCATATTCTCGCCTTTTAACAGGATCACTAAGAACTGTCACGAAGGAAAATTCTAAATGTGAGGGTAAATATTGATAAAAGAACTACAAACTTAATTTCTAGGAATAACTTACAAATAAAACATATCGATGTAACTTTTTTCAGAGCAATAACTGAGCATTCAAACTGGGAATGTTGTTGAAAAGTTGAAATTATACCAATGAATCGTCTAGTGCTCCAACAACCCAATATGCAAACCATTTTACAGAATAATCTTTATGGAAGGATAAACGTCTAATGTTGATGACCATCTCACACAGTCACACTTGGTTGTTTTCCTTTTTGTCTGAAACCAAGAGTTTATTAATTTGTTAAGCACCACGAGATGTCATTTTATTCATTCCCAATTTCCTTGTCATGTATCACAGTCATCTCTTCTTTCTGGACAAATGCAAATTCTACAAGCCGAAGTCCACGTCTTTTCAGTCGATGATCTTAAAATCACGGAGGAGTGCATTCACGAAGAAAGTTCACCGATCAACCTAAAGCCTATACAAAAGCAAAAAGTGCAAGTTAACCACAACAATGGCGTTATGTACCACATTCGTACGCATCAAATAACAAGAATGAAGTTAGATGACTACCAAACATGCTCATTTACTTGTAAGAGTCACTGAAGAGTTATCCTGAATATATGTGAAGAGCATGTTCACTGCTACTTATGACAGAACGCTGTTATCATGGTTAGATATGTTCTATTTATTTACCATTATATTTGCAGGCGAATCACTTTTTGTCATTTTCAATTTTGTATTTTCCTTTACAAGAAAAAAAATCTTGTATTGCTGGAGTTGACATATCGATCAAGCAATATGATAATGGTAACGAAATAACGATTTTGCCAATGTGATTCACTTTCATTTTTAAATCGGAATAAGTTACTCAATACCAAAAACTGACCCATCAGATGGAAGTTAGTAAACTGAGGGGAAATGGTAATAGTTTCATTTGGTTAGATAAGACAATGAAGGAACATACTTTGTGAGCAACAATGGAACAAGAATTGCAACCATGCCACGAAGCTAACCTTTATATGCCTCGTTGATCTCTTGGAATTTTGTATTAGCACAGTCTTCATCTTTCCTCTTGTCTGGATGTCATGTTTCTGCCATCACCATTCCCAAGTGTATCTAGTGCATAGTTTCCTTGACCTGCTATATCACTGCGGATCGATAGACAACCAATTCAAATGTCGTACCTCTGTCAACCTATGTAGATACGACATCAAGCCTACCAATTTTAACATATGGACTTCTCATCATTACTTATATTCGAGTTGTGTCCTAAAATCCTTCTTCGAGTTGTCACTGTGAGATTCTACAGGTTAGACAACCAATTAAAATGTCGGACCTCTCTTGAGTTATGGAGATAGGACATCAAGTCCTTGTATTTTAACATTTGGTCATGTTGTTGTGGTTTATATTGGAGTCGTGTCCTAAAATCCTTATTCGAGGTGTCAATGTCAAATTCTACACGTTAGACAACCAATTCAAATGTCGTACCTCTCTCGACCTATGGAGTTACGACATCAAGTCCACAAATTTTAACATTTGGACTTGTCATCGTGGCGAATATTAGAGCCGTGTCCCAAAATCCTTGTTCGAGTTGTCAGTGTGAGATTCTACACGTTAGACAACCAATTGAAATGTCGTACCTCTTTTGACCTATGGAGATACGACATCAAGTCCACCAATTTTAACATATGGTCTTGTGTTCGTGGCTTATATTCGAGTCTCGTGTCCCAAAATCCATTTTCGAGTTGTCAGCGTCGAATGCTACATGTTAGGCAACCAATTCAAATGTCGTACCTCTCTCGACCTATTGAGATACGACATCAAGTCCACCAATTTTAACATTTGGAGTTGTCATCGTGGTGTATATTCGAGTCGTGTCCTAAAATCCTTCTTCATGTTGTCAGTGTGCGATTCTACAAGTTAGACAACCAATTCAAATGTCGTACCTCTCTCGACTTATGGAGATAAACATTTGGACTTGTCGTCATGGTTTATAATCGAGTCGTGTCCCAAAATCCTTCTTCAAGTTGTCAGTGTGAGATTCTACACGTTAGACAATCAATTCAAATGTCGTACCTCTATCGACCAATGGAGATACGACATCAGGTCCACCAATTTTAACATAAGGACTTGTCATCGTGGCTTATATTCGACTCTCGTGTCCTAAAATCCATTTTCGAGTTGTCTGTCGATTTATGGAGATACCACATAAAGTCCTTACATGTTAACTTTTGGACTTTTTATCGAGGCTTCTATTTTAGTCGTGTCCCAAATTCATTCTTCGGGTGGTCAATTTAGGATTCTACGAGTGCAACAAAAATTTCAAATGTCGTACCTCTCTCCACCTAAGGAGATACGCCATCAAGTCCTACACGTTAGACAACCAACTCAAATGTCGTACCTCTCTCGACTTATGGACTTGTCATCGAGGCTTCTAATCGAGCCGTGTCCCAAATTCATTCTTCGGGTTGTCAATTTAGGATTCTACGCGTGTAACTAAAATTTTCAATGTCGTACCTCTCTCGACCTATGGAGATACTACATCAAGTCCTCCAATTTTAACTCATGGACTTGGCATCGAGAATTTTATTCGAGTCGTGTCCCAAAATCATTATTCGAGTTGTCAGTGTCGAATTCTACACGTTAGACAACCAATTCATATGTCGTACATCTCTCGACCTATGGAGATACTACATCAAGCCCTACAATCTTAACTCATGGACTTGTCATCGAGAATATTATTCGAGCCGTGTCCCAAAATCATTATTCGAGTTGTCAGTGTCGAATTCTACACGTTAGACAACCAATTCAAATGTCGTACCTCTCTCGACCTATTGAGATACGACATCAAGTCCACCAATTTTAGCATTTGGACTTGTCATCGTGGTTTATATTCGAGTCGTCTCCCAAAATCCTTCTTCGAGTTGTCAGTGTGCGATTCTACACGTTAGACAACCAATTCAAATGTCGTACATCTCGACTTATGGAGATACGACATCAAGTCCACCAATTTTAACATTTGGACTTGTCGTCATGGTTTATAATCGAGTCGTGTCCCAAAATCCTTCTTCGAGTTGTCAGTGTGTGATTCTATACGTTAGACAACCAACTCAAATGTCGTACTTCTCTCGACTTATGGACTTGTCATCGTGGCTTATAATCGAGCCGTGTCCCAAATTTATTCTTCGGGTTGTCAATTTAGGATTCTACGCGTTTAACAAAAAATTTCAATGTCGTACCTCTCTCGGCCTATGGAGATACTACATCAAGTCCTCAAATTTTAACTTATGCACTTGTCATCGAGAATTTTATTCGAGCCGTGTCCCCAAATCATTATTCGAGTTGCCACTGTCGAATTCTACACGTTAGACAACCAATTCAAATGTCGTACCTCTCGACTTATGGAGATACGACATCAAGCCCCCCACTTTTATTATATGGACTTCTCATCGTTGCTTATATTCGAGTTGTGTCCCAAAATCTTTCTTCGAGTTGGCAGTGTGAGATTCTACACGTTAGACAACCAATTCAAATGTCGTATCTCTCTCGACCTATGGAGTTACGACATCAAGTCTACCAATTTTAGCATTTGGACTTGTCGTTGTTGTTTATGTTCGAGTCGTGTCCCAAAATCCTTCTTCCAGTTGTCAGTGTGAGATTCTACACGTTAGACAATCAATTCAAATGTCGTACCTCTCTCGACCTATGGAGACACGACATCAGGTCCACCAATTTTAACATAAGGACTTGTCATCGTGGCTTATATTCGAGTCTCGTGTGCTAAAATCCATTTTCGAGTTGTCTGTGTGGAATGCTACGTGTTAGCCAACCAATTCAAATGTGGTACCTCTGTCGATTTATGGAGATACCACATAAAGTCCTTAAATGTTAACTTTTGGACTTGTTATCGAGGCTTCTATTTTAGTCGTGTCCCAAATTCATTCTTCGGGTGGTCAATTTAGGATTCTAAGAGTGTAACAAAAATTTCAAATGTCGTACCTCTCTCAACCTAAGGAGATACGCCATCAAGTCCTCCAATTTTAACTAATGGACGTGTCATCGAGGCTTCTAATCCAGCCGTGTCCCAAATTCATTCTTCGGGTTGTCAATTTAGGATTCTACGTGTGTAACTAAAATTTTCAATGTCGTACCTCTCTCGACCTATGGAGATACTACATCCAGTCTTCCAATTTTAACTCATGGACTTGTCATCGAGAATTTTATTCGAGTCGTGTCCCAAAATCATTATTCGAGTTGTCAGTGTCGAATTCTACACGTTAGACAACCAATTCATAAGTCGTACCTCTCTCGACCTATGGAGATACTACATGAAGCCCTCCAATCTTAACTCATGGACTTGTCATCGAGAGTATTATTCGAGCCGTGTCCCAAAATCATTATTGAGTTGTCAGTGTCGAATTCTACACGCTAGACAACCAATTCAAATGTCGTACCTCTCTCGACCTATTGAGATACTACATCAAGTCCAATTTTAACTCATGGACTTGTCATCGAGAATTTTATTCGACCCGTCCAAATCATTATTCGAGTTGTCAATGTCGAATTCTACACGATAGACAACCAATTCAAATGTCGTACCTCTTTCGACTTATGGCGATACGACATCAAGTCCTATTTTAACATATGGACTTGTCATCGTGGCTTATTTTCGAGCCGTGTCCCAAAATCATTATTCGAGTTGTCAGTGTCGAAATCTACACGTTAGACAACCAATTCAAATGTCGTACCTCTGTCAACCTATGTAGATACGACATCAAGCCTACCAATTTTAACATATGGACTTCTCATCGTTACTTATATTCGAGTTGTGTCCTAAAATCCTTCTTCGAGTTGTCACTGTGAGATTCTACAGGTTAGACAACCAATTAAAATGTCGGACCTCTCTTGAGTTATGGAGATAGGACATCAAGTCCTTGTATTTTAACATTTGGTCATGTTGTTGTGGTTTATATTGGAGTCGTGTCCCAAAATCCTTATTCGAGGTGTCAATGTCAAATTCTACACGTTAGACAACCAATTCAAATGTCGTACCTCTCTCGACCTATGGAGTTACGACATCAAGTCCACAAATTTTAACATTTGGACTTGTCATCGTGGCGAATATTAGAGCCGTGTCCCAAAATCCTTGTTCGAGTTGTCAGTGTGAGATTCTACACGTTAGACAACCAATTGAAATGTCGTACCTCTTTTGACCTATGGAGATACGACATCAAGTCCACCAATTTTAACATATGGTCTTGTGTTCGTGGCTTATATTCGAGTCTCGTGTCCCAAAATCCATTTTCGAGTTGTCAGCGTCGAATGCTACATGTTAGGCAACCAATTCAAATGTTTTACCTCTATCGACCTATGGAGATACCACATGAAGTCCTTAAATGTTAACTCTTGGACTTGTTATCGAGGCTTCTATTTTAGCTCTGTCCCAAATTCATTCTTTGGGATGTCAATTTAGGATTCTACGAGGGCTACAAAAATTTCAAATGTCGTACCTCTCTCGACCTAAGGGGATACGCCATCAAGTCCACCATTTTTAACTCATGGACTTGTCATCGAGAATATTATTCGAGCAGTGTCCCAAAATCATTCTTCGAGTTGTGAGTGTCGAATTCTACACGTTAGATAACCAATTCAATGGCCGTACCTCTCTCGAGCTATTGAGATACGACATCAAGTCCACAAATTTTAACATTTGGACTTGTCATCGTGACATATATTCGAGCCGTGTCCCAAAATCCTTGAATTTTCAGTGTGAGATTCTACACGTTAGACAACCAATTCAAATGCCGTACCTCTCTTGACTTATGGAGATACGACATCAAGTCCTCGTATTTTAACATATGGACTTGTCATCGTGGCTTGTATTCGAGTTGTGTCCGAAAATCCATGTTCGAGCTGTCCTAAAATCCTTCTTCGAGTTGTCACTATCAAATTCTACAGGTTAGACAACTAATTCAATAGTCGTACCTCTCTCGACCTATGGGGATACGACATCATGTTCTCCAATTTTAACTCATGGACTTGTCATCGAGAATTCAATTCGAGCTGTGTCCCAAAATCTTTTTTCTAGTTGTCAGTTTCGAATTATACACGTTAGACAATCAATTCAAATGTCGTACCTCTCTCGACCTGTGGAGATGCGACATCAAGTCCTCCAATTATAACATAAGGACTTGTGATCGTGGCTTATATTCGAGTCCCGTGTCCCAAAATTCATTTTCGAGTTGTTAGTGTGAGATTCTACTCGTTAGACAACGAATTCAAATGTCGTAGGTCTCTCGACCTATGGAGATACGACATGAAGTCTTCCAATTTTAACTGATGGATTTGTCATCGTGGCTTATATTCGAGCCGTGTCCAAAACCTTCTTCGAGTTTTCAGTGTTAGATTCTACACGTTAGACAACCAATTCTAATGTCGTACCTCTCTCGACCTATGGAGATACAACATCAAGTCCTTGTATTTTAACATATGGACTTGTCATCGTGGCTTATATTCGAGTCGTGTCCTAAAATCCATGTTCGAGTTTTCAGTGTGAGATTCTACACGTTAGACAACCAATTCAAATGTCGTACCTCTCTCGACCTATGGAGATAGGACATCAAGTCCACCAATTTTAACATTTGGACTTGTCATCGTGGCTTATATTCAAGTCGTGTCCCAAAATCCTTCTTCGAGTTGTCAGTGTTAGATTCTACACGTTAGACAACCAATTCAAATGTCGTACCTCTCTCGACCTATGGAGATACAACATCAAGTCCTCGTAATTTAACATATGGACTTGTCATCGTGGCTTATATTTGTGTCGTGTCCTAAAATCCATGTTCGAGTGCTTATATTCGTGTCGTGTCCTAAAATCCATGTTCGAGTTTTCAGTGTGAGATTCTACACGTTAGACAACCAATTCAAATGTCGTACCTCTCTCGACCTATGTAGATAGGACATCAAGTCCACCAATTTTAACATTTGGACTTGTCATCGTGGCTTATATTCAAGTCGTGTCCCAAAATCCTTCTTCGAGTTGTCAGTGTGAGATTCTACACGTTAGACAACCAATTCAAATGTCGTACCTCTCTCCACCTATGGAGATACGACATCAAGTCTACCAATTTTAGCATTTGGACTTGTCGTTGTTGTTTATGTTCGAGTCGTGTCCCAAAATCCTTCTTTGAGTTGTCAGTGTGAGATTCTACACGTTAGACAATCAATTCAAATGTCGTACCTCTCTCGACCTATGGAGAGACGACATCAGGTCCACCAATTTTAACTCATGGACTTGTCATCGAGAATTCAATTCGACCTGTGTCCCAAAATCATTCTTCGAGTTGTCAGTGTCGAATTATACACGTTAGACAATCAATTCAAATGTCGTACCTCTCTCGACTTATGGAGATACCCCATCAGGTCCATCAATTTTAACATATGGACTTGTAATCGTGGCTTATATTCGAGTTGTGCCCCAAATTCATTCTTCGGGTTGTCAATTTAGGATTCTACGCGTGTAAGAAACATTTCCATGTCGTACTTCTTTCGACTTATGGAGTAGCAAACATTTCCATGAGTAACAATCATTTCCATGTCGTACTTCTTCGAGGCTTCTACGCGGTTGACAATCATTTCCATTGTCGTACGTCTCTCGACTTATGGAGATACGACATCAAGTCCTCCAATTTTAACTCATGGACTTGTCACCGAGGCTTCTATTCGAGTCGTGTCCCAAAACCATTCTTTGGGTTGTCAATTTAGGATTCTACGTGTCTAACAACCATTTTTATTGTTCTCTCGACCTATGAAGTTACGACATCAAGTCCTCCAATTTTAACTCATGGACACGTCCTTGAGGTTTCTATTCGAGTGGTGTCTGAAAATTATTTTTCGGGCTTTCAATTTAGGATTTTTCGCGTATGACAACAATTTCCAATGTCATACCTCTCTCGACCTACGGAGAGACGACATCAAGTCCTCTAATTTTAACTCATGGACATGTCCTCGAGGTTTCTTTTCTAGTTGTGTCCGAAAATCATTCTTCGAGTTGTTAATGAGTCCATTATAACTATGTAAATCATTCATGGAAATGAGTTATTTCTCTCTGTGTAGACCTCATACAGGCCAAATTCTTTCTCTATTTCTTTTTTAATCATGCAATCAATATATGTTGAGTCCATTCCTTGGTTTTTGTTTGTTTTGCTATGATGGCAGTCCTTTTCCCTCAGCAAATAGTGTTCTCTAATGTGCAGAAGCCAAACTATGACACGAGTGAGCGTGTGAAAGCTTATTTTGGAATCATGTTTACATGTTAAATTCCTCTTTTGCTAATTTAGTGAAGCTCTTTACCGTGGTGGTGATTTTCCTGAGTAAACTTTGGTAGAGAGAAGGCAAACCTTGTGATAGTTGAAACATTCTTTTATATTTTTAACTGTTGAATAAGAAATTATATTGGGGATCTTAAATTATTGCTTAGGTAGGACCTTTGTATATAGAGGTTACAATGATGAAATAAGGAAACATCAAATAAGAAAAGTTCTATCGACTAAATATTTAAATTAAATTTTTCCTAACATCTAATATTCTAACACTCCCCCTCAACTTGCAGTATATTTATCAATTGTACTCAGCTTGTTACAAAGATCTTGATGTTAGGAAATATTCCAAACGAGATAAATTTGATGGGGTTGTGCCAACAGCAGTAGCAAAAGCATGATCTTGAGTAGTAGTAGGACCATTAGGCATGAGCAGGGGTAGTAGTAACAACAATAGACACCAGGTAAGTTGTAGTAGGAGTAGTAGTAACAACAATAGACACCAGGTAAGTTGTGGTAGCAGTAGTAGCAACAATAATAGACACCAGCTAGAGTTGTAGTGGCAGTAACTACAACTACTATCAGCAGAGCTTTGGATATAAACTAAATATCTAAATTTATTTATTTCCTAATAACTAATATTCTAACATTAGCTATTTCAGTTTTTTGCAAAATGGCACCATATTGTAGAGTATTGGGCTCAATTTTTATAAGAAGAAATTCTTATTCATGTGATTGTATGATAGACATTGGCATAATTTTTTTCTCAATTTTTTTTCAAATACTTCTAAGATTGACCTTTTAACTATTTATGGAAGAAATAAATTTGCTTTCTTAAACTTTGAATAAGGAATGGACAAAGTTAACGTTGGAGCCGAGGTGCCTTTAGCTTACCTGCTTATTCAGATTTTAGACAGTGATGGACAAGCCTATTATGGTGTTGTTTCATCTGATTTTTTAAGCTTGTCATGACCTACAGTACTTGCATTTTGAACTGATACTTTTTTCTGGTAAAATTTTCTAGATCTTCACTTGCATTAAACAATTGGCAATATATTTTCTACTCTTGTCTAAGTAGATGAGTATCTTTGTTAAGATACAGATTGAACAATTTCGCCAACATATCAAATATATCACTTCAGATTTCATTTATAGAGAAATGCTTGAACTTCTGTTGTAATGACTTTTTTGTTGCCCCCTTTCCTTTGCTGATTGCCGAAGTCGATTGTTATTTCTTATTTCATTGTGAGAGTTGATTGCTACTATCTACAAGTGTTATCAGGTAAAATTAAATTTTTGCTGTTTTCTTTTAACCTCAAAATTATATGCTATCTTATCCTCTAAATATTTGTGGCTATATAATATCCTAAAAGTGGCCATTGTTTATTGTGCCTCATATAACACATGCTGAGATTATCATACTTCGTCTTCTCATAATATGTGCATTTTTCAATTTCCATCCTTGCAGGTTGCATTTTCCGAGTTCACCACTTTGACATGCATTCATATATCATAATGTGCATAGGTTCTGTTTTCTTTTAACCTCAAAATTATATGCTATCTTATCCTCTAAATATTTGTGGCTATATAATCTCCGAAAAGTGGCCATTGTTTATTGTGCCTCATATAACACATGCTGAGATTATCATACTTCGTCTTCTCATAATATGTGCATTTTTCAATTTCCATCCTTGCAAGTTGCATTTTCCGAGTTCACCACTTTGACATGGATAATGTATCATAATGTGCATAGGTGCGCAAACTCCCATTAGTTTTGATATTCCCTGTTGTCATTAATATTTTTCATGTTGCATGGTATTGGTGTCTAACAAAATGCTCTTGCTCTGAAATTAAGATTATGCATTATTTATTATATGATTAATTAGAGGTGTATGTCTGGATTTTGAGCAGAACACATCCTCAAGTTGTTGACTGTTTTCATTCATTGGATCTCCCTAGAATCATTGAAGCTGCAAACGACGGAAAGGGGGTGTCAGATCCTACTACCCCTGGCTTAGCACAAGTTTCACATCCTTGATGAAAAGAGGGTGTCAGAATCATTGAAACTGCAAACTACGGAAAGGGGGTGCTTATAACCCCTAGTTGGAAAGAGGTGAGGTAAAGAAAAATAGTTACCATTAACGACTTGAAAACAGACCACCCAAATGGTCTTGACAAAAGAAAAATGTTTTTTTTGATTCCCAATGCGCAACCTCCGTCCCCTAGGATTTTTTCCCCTTTTGACTTGGATGTTGAAAGCGTTGTATTCTCTTCAAATTATAGGCCGAAACAATGTTTGACAAAGTAGAAATGTTAGATCCTGATCCTTGGTCTAGGGCTAAATCTTGATTAGTGTGTTGAATTAGGCTAATTGCTTCTTTGACTTTGTTGGAGTAGGCTAGTATGGTGGAGGCATGGGTTGAGGTGATGTGGGGAATGCTGGAACCATGAGTTTGCATGCTTGGGTGGTGTGTTGTGTTACAAGAAAAACACACTCATCTCTCTTTTCCTCTCCTCTCCTCTCACCACACCATCTCTCCCTCCTTAAGGTCGGCTCAAGGTGGTGGTGCGGACGACAGAGCAAGAAGGAGACGCGACTTGGAGCGTGACCGGTGGTAGGCTCACGCATGGTTAGCTTGGTGCGAGGTGCAAGGAGGCATGATTAGAGATACTCGGCTACGAGGGAGTGGCTACCCGTGACGTTCAGAACTTCGGCGGGCACAAAGAGGTATGCCATGTTCTTTAGGTTGCTCACACAAGGTGTTTAAGAGGTTCTTTAGGCTCTTCTCCGGAAGTCGGAGGCCTCGTCGGCGATGAGGGGAGACTGTTCGTCGGCCCGTACAGTGAGGCGTAGCCCAGGCAACGGTGAACCGATGCCATGGTGGCGGTCGACCAGATGCTGATTAGTGACTTGTGAAGTTCCTGGTATTTTCGATCGGACGAAACCCCATTTTGGTGTTCGGCCATTGCATTGTTAGTTTCTTTCGGGTCAAGATCATCTAAACGGTCGACCGTTCTGAGACTTTTGTTTGACCAGTTGTAGAGAATCTGAACTTGTGTAGTTCCTGATAATTTTGGTCGGACGATTTTCATTTTGGTTCCGATCGTTCTGCATTTAATAATATTTTATCATGTCCTAAACCATCTAAACGGTCGACCACCCTTTGACCTCAGTTTGACCAATGACTTAGGTTTTAACCCAGTGTTCGACCGACTTGTGTTGTCGTTCCAACGTTTCCCTATTCATCAGCAAATAGTCGACCAGTTTGCCAATTCATGTCGACCGTTGGTTCCTAGAATTATGTTCTTGTCTTATGTCTTATGTCTTGTGTCGTGTTGTCTTCATCGGAAATATGTGTCCTCGCCTTGTGCGTGAGCCGGGAGGTGACAGTGGGTGCGATGAGAGACCGCCGAGCAATGGAGTGTAGACACTTGATACATGTGTCACTTTATGTTTATGAGCTTTTGTATAACATGTGCATTTCATGGAGTCTCACTTGCTAGTAGACCTGAAGGATCACAAATCTCAATGTATTGCATTGTTACGTAGCTTCTCGGAGCGAGATGACTGATCGGCTTGTGTGGCGTCGGAGATGACAGACCGACCTTGATGGCGGCGGAGATGACTGGTGACGATTATTCTGGCAGGTAGTTCGGTTGTGGAACAACTAGACAAGTTGGTCGTCCTGCAAGCGACAACTCCGATGGGTGTGACGTCCACGAGATCATATCTGTATCTTTGTTGTGAAATTGCGTGCAACCCTCACGGAACCATCATGATTAATATAACCGCGAGTGGGGTCCGTGGTGTACTCTCCGTAAGGCAACATGTGCCTACGGTAGGTCCCATTTGGGGATCTGGTATTGCTGATGGGTCTGTTGTCCCTGGTTGGCCCTCGTGCGGACAACTTTACTTTGCATTCTTCGTGACATGATGTACTAGTATTATAGGGCCATTGTACGTTCATTCATACATATTTAGAGGGATTTGGTATACAGGGTTTTCGTTATGAAAACTCAAGCATTTATCATGTTTGCATTTCAGGGTCTCGTTAGGTACCGAGTCGGTGACGACCGAGGACGAGCACACTAGGACCGGATCTCTAGTCATCTCCTAGGTTTTAGCTATCCGTATTTTGTACTTCTGTGTAATCATATTTTGAAACTCCAGTGTAATTGTGCACTTTGTTTAATATTTTATGAGTAATTTTTTCATTTCATTTTGGTCTTATTTCCTTGATAATTTGTTTAAATTTTCTGCTTTATCAGGGTTTCACACTATAGTTTTATGAAGCACCAAAATGCATTTGATGAACCGATTGAATAGTCATCGACATCATGGTAATTGCAACACAAAAGGGTAAATAAGAATTTGTAATACTGATAGCAAAGAGAATATACGACGGTTAATGGATATGGATAGGGATGGGCAACCAAGACGAACCAACCAAAGTAGCTATATGTGTTTGAGTTTGAACCGTAAAGAACTTAATATCTTATACTTCATCTCATTTGCTTAGCCTTGAAGCCTAATTTAGCGGGTAAAAATGAAAGTAATCTTGAACAAATGTTGCTAGTCTGAATGCTAGTAATTTTTACAATCACTAAGTCGTATCCTCGCGGATTAGTTTGGTAGATCACACTACACATGTTTGGATTTCAATCTTCTCATTTTTTGTTAATTTTTGCTCTCTTTCTTTCCTTTTTTATTTATTTGTTAATTTTTGCTCTCTTTCTTTCCTTGCTAAAAAAAGAAATATATAAAAATCTCTTTTGGAACACATCAGTTTAATATTTTCGTCGTTAAGGATCCATTTGTATCATCACACCCCACAAAAGATAAAGAAAATGAGGCATTTTTAAAACTGAGGGGTTTTACCGATATTCCTGTGCTATACTATACCCTTTGGTTTTTTGCTAAAAGAGGTAATATCTAAAAATATGTCCTCGAACGCATCAGTTTACCATTTTCGTCGCTACGAATCCATTAGTGTCCTTAGAGTTCTCAAAAATCATATGAAATAGTGATTTTTTTAAATACTGGGTTTTTTTACCGAAATTAGTTTGCTATACCCTTTATTTTTTTCCTAAAAAAAGAAATATATAAAAATCTCTTTTGGAACACATCAGTTTAACATTTTGGTCGTTAATGATCCATTTGTATCATCACAAAATATAAAGAAAAGTGACATTTTCGTTGTTATGGATCCATTTGTATCATCACACCCCACAAAATATAAAGAAAATGAGAATTCTTAAAACTGAGGGATTTTACCGAAATTCGTGTGCTATACTAAAAAAGGAAATATCTAAAATTTTGACTTCGAATGTATCAGTTTAACATTTTCGTCGCTAAGGATCCATTTGTATCATCACACACCTCAAAAAATAAAGAAATTGAGACATTTTTAAAAGCCGAGGGTTTTTACCCTTTGGTTTTTTGATAAAAGAGGAAATATCTAAAAATCTGTCCTCGAACGCATCAGTTTAACATTTTCGTCGCTAAGAATCCATTTGTATCATCACACCTCACAAAATATAAATAAATGAGACATTTTTTAAAACTCATGGTTTTTACCGAAATTCATGTGCTATACCATACCCTTTGGTTATTTGCTAAAATAGAAAATATCTAAAATCTCTCTTAAACATCATCAGTTTAACGTTTTCGTCGCTAGGAATCCATTAGTGTCCTCAGACTCCACAAAATAGAATTAAATAGTGATTTTTTTAAATACTGAGGTTTTTTACCGAAATTCGTTTGCTACACACTTCGTTTTTTTGCTAAAAAAAGAAATATATAAAAATCTCTTTTGGAACACATCAGTTTAACATTTTCGTCGTTAAGGATCTATTTGTATCATCACACTCCACAAAATATAAAGAAAATGAGGCATTTTTTAAAACTGAGGGGTTTTACCGACATTCCTGTGCTAGACTATACCCTTTGGTTTTTTGCTAAAAGAGGAAATATCTAAAAATATGTCCTCGAACGCATCAGTTTACCATTTTCGTCGCTACGAATCCATTAGTGTCCTCAGAGTTCTCAAAAAATAATGAAATAGTGATTTTTTTAAATACTGGGTTTTTTTACCGAAATTAGTTTGCTATACCCTTTATTTTTTTCCTAAAAAAAGAAATATATAAAAATCTCTTTTGGAACACATCAGTTTAACATTTTGGTCGTTAAGGATCCATTTGTATCATCACAAAATATAAAGAAAATGTGACATTTTTTAAAACAAAGGGGTTTTACCGAAATTCGTCTGCTATACTATACCATTTGGTCTTTTGCTAAAAGAGGAAATATCTAAAAATTAGACTTCGAACGCATCAGTTTAACATTTTCTGTCGCTAGGAATCCATTTGTATCATCACACCCCACAAAATATAAATAAATGAGACATTTTAAAAACTGAGGAATTTTACCGAAATCCATTTATACCCTGTGGTTATTTGCTAAAAGAGGAAATATCTAAAAATCTATCTTCGAATGCATCAGTTTAACATTTTCGTCGCTAAGAATCCATTATTGTCCTCAGAGTCCACGAAATATAATGAAATAGTGATTTTTTGATATACTGAAGGTTTTTACCGAAATTCGTTTGCTATACACTTTGTTTTTTTGCTAAAAAAATAAATATAAAAAAATCTCTTTTCGAAAGCATCAGTTTAACATTTTTGTCTCTAAGGATCCATTTGTATCATCACACCCCTCAAAAAATAAAGAAATTGAGACATTTTAAAAGCTGAGGGTTTTTACCGAAATTCGTGTGCTATACCATTTGCTTTTTTGCTAAAAGAGGAAATATCTAAAAATCTGTTTTCGAACGCATCAGTTTAACATTTTCGTCGCTAAGAATCGATTTGTATCATCACGCCCCACAAAATATAAGGAAAATGAGACATTTTTTAAAACCGATGGTTTTTACCGAAATTCATGTCCTATACTATACCCTTTGGTTATTTGCTAAAAGAGGAAATATCTAAAATCTCTCTTAAAACGCATCAGTTTAACATTTTCCTCGTTGAGAATCAATTAGTGTCCTCAGAGTCCACAAAATAGAATGAAATAGTGATTTTTTAAATACTGAGGGTTTTTACCGAAATTCGTTTGCTATACACTTTGTTTTTTTGCTAAAAAAGAAATATATAAAAATCTCTTTTGAAACGCATCAGTTTAACATTTTCGTTATTAAGGATCCATTTGTATCATCACACCCCACAAAATATAAAGAAAATGAGACATTTTTTAAAACTGAGGGTTTTTACCGAAATTCGTGTGATATACTATACCCTTTGGTTTTTTGATAAAAGAGGAAATATCTAAAAATCTGTCCTTGAACGCATCAGTTTAAAATTTTCGTCGCTACGAATCCATTAGTGTCCTCAGAGTCCTCAAAAAATAATGAAATAGTGATTTTTTTAAATACTGGGGGTTTTTACCGAAATTCGTTTGTTATACCCTTTGTTTTTTTGCTAAAAAAAGAAATATATAAAAATCTCGTTTGGAACGCGTCAGTTTAACATTTTCGTCGTTAAGGATCCATTTGTATCATCACACCCCCACAAAATATAAAGAAAATGTGACATTTTTTAAAACTGAGGGGTTTTACCGAAATTCGTGTACTATACTACAACCTTTTGTTTTTTTTGCTAAAAGAGGAAATATCTAAAAATTAGACTTCGAACGCATCTGTTTAACATTTTCTGTCGCTAGGAATCCATTTGTATCATCACACCCCACAAAATATAAATAAATGAGACATTTTAAAAACTGAGGAATTTTACCGAAATCCATTTATACCCTTTGGGTTTTTACCGAAATTCGTCTGCTATATACTTTGTTTTTTTGCTAAAAAAAGAAATATATAAAAATCTCTTTTCGAACGCATCAGTTTAACATTTTCTGTCGCTAGGAATCCATTTGTATCATCACACCCCACAAAATATAAATAAATCTCTTTTCGAATGCATCAGTGTTAACATTTTCGTCGTTAAGGATCGATTTTTATCATTACACCCCACAAAATATAAAGAAAATGAGACAATTCTTAAAACTGAGGGGTTTTACCGAAATTCATGTGCTATACTCTACACTTTGGTTTTTTGCTAAAAAAGGAAATATCTAAAAATTAGACTTCGAACGCATCAGTTTAACATTTTCGTCGTTAAGGATCCTTTTGTATCATCACACCCCAAAAAATATAAAGAAAATGAGACAATTCTTAAAACTGAGGGTTTTTACCGAAATTCGTGTGCTATACTCTACATTTTTGTTTTTTGCTAGAAAAGGAAATATCTAAAAATTAGACTTCGAACGCATCACTTTAACATTTTCGTCGCTAAGAATCCATTTGTATCATCACACCCCAAAAAATATAAAGAAAATGAGACAATTCTTAAAACTGAGGGTTTTTACCGAAATTCGTGTGCTATACTCTACCCTTTGGTTTTTTGCTAAAAAAAGAAATATCTAAAATTTTGACTTCGAATGCATCAGTTTAACATTTTCGTCGCTAAGGATCCATTTGTATCATCACACCCCTCAAAAAATAAAGAAATTGAGACATTTTCAATATCCGAGGGTTTTACCGAAATTCGTGTGCTATATACCCTTTTGTTTTTTGCTAAAAGAGGAAATATCTAAAATCTGTCTTCGAACGCATGAGTTTAACATTTTCGTCGCTAAGAATCCATTTGTATCATCACAACCCACAAAATATAAATAAATGAGACATTTTTTAAAACTGAGGGTGTTTACCAAAATTCGTGTCTTATACTCTACCCTTTGGTTTTTGCTAAAAGAGGAAAAATCTAAAAATCTGTCATCAAACGCATCAGTTTAACATTTTCATCGTTAAGGATCCATTTGTATCAACACACCCCACAAAATACAAAGAAAATGAGACAATTCTTAAAACTGAGGGGTTTTACCGAAATTCATGTGCTATACTCTACACTTTGGTTTTTTGCTAAAAAAATAAATATCTAAAAATTAGACTTCGAACGCATCAGTTTAACATTTTCGTCGTTAAGGATGCTTTTGTATCATCACACCCCAAAAAATATAAAGAAAATGAGACAATTCTTAAAACTAAGGGTTTTTACCGAAATTCGTGTGCTATACTCTACACTTTGGTTTTTTGCTAAGAAATGAAATATCTAAAAATTAGACTTCGAACGCATCAGTTTAACATTTTCGTCGTTAAGAATCCATGTGTATCATCACACCCAACAAAATATAAATAAATGAGACATTTTTAAAAACTGAGGAATTTTACCGAAATCCATTTATACCCTTTGGTTATTTGCTAAAAGAGGAAATATCTAAAAATCTGTCTTCGAACACATGAGTTTAACATTTTCGTCGCTAAGAATCCATTAGTGTCCTCAGAGTCCTCAAAAAATAATGAAATAGTGATTTTTTAAAATACTGAGGGTTTTTACCGAAATTTGTTTGCTATACTCTTTGTTTTTTTGCTAAAAAAGAAATATATAAAAATATCTTTTCGAACGCATCAGTTTAACATATTCATCGTTAATGATCCATTTGTATCATCACACCCCTCATAAAATAAAGAAATTGAGATATTTTAAAAGCTGAGGGTTTTTACCGAAATTCGTGTGCTATACTCTACACTTTGGTTTTTTGCTAAAAAAGGAAATATCTAAAAATTAGACTTCGAACGCATCAACTTAACATTTTGCGTCGCTAAGAATCCATTTGTATCATCACACCCAACAAAATATAAATAAATGAGACATTTTTAAAAACTGAGGAATTTTACCGAAATCCATTTATACCCTTTGGTTATTTGCTAAAAGATGAAATATCTAAAAATCTGTCTTCGAACACATCAGTTTAACATTTTCGTCGCTAAGAATCCATTAGTCTCCTCAAAGTCCTTAAAAAATAATGAAATAGTGATTTTTTTTAAATACTGAGGGTTTTTACCGAAATTTGTTTGCTATACTCTTTGTTTTTTTGCTAAAAAAGAAATATATAAAAATATCTTTTCGAACGCATCAGTTTAACATTTTCGTCGTTAATGATCCATTTGTATCATCACACCCCTCAAAAAATAAAGAAATTGAGACATTTTTAATATCCGAGGGTTTTTACCGAAATTCGTGTGCTATACCCTTTTGTTTTTTTGCTAAAACGGGAAATATCTAAAAATCTATCTTAGAACGCATCAGTTTAACATTTTCGTCGCTAAGAATCCATTTGTATCATCACACCCCACAAAATATAAATAAATTAGACATTTTTTAAAACTAAGAGTGTTTACCGAAATTCGTGTCCTATACTATACCCTTTGGTTTTTTTGCTAAAAGAGGAAATATCTAAAAAACTGTCTTCGAACGCATCAGTTTAACATTTTCGTCGTTAAGTATCCATTTGTATCATCACACCCCACAAGATATAAAGAAAATGAGACAATTCTTAAAACTGAGGGGTTTTACCGAAATTCATGTGCTATACTCTACACTTTGGTTTTTTGCTAAAAAAGGAAATATCTAAAAATTAGACTTCGAACGCATCAGTTTAACATTTTCGTCGTTAAGGATCCATTTGTATCATCACACCCCAAAAAATATAAAGAAAATGAGACAATTCTTAAAACTAAGGGTTTTTACCGAAATTCGTGTGCTATACTCTACACTTGTTTTTTGCTAAAAAAGGAAATATCTAAAAATTAGACTTCGAACGCATCACTTTAACATTTTCGTCGCTAAGAATCCATTTGTATCATCACACCCAACAAAATATAAATAAATGAGACATTTTTAAAAACTGAAGAATTTTACCGAAATTCATTTATACCCTTTGGTTATTTGTTAAAAGAGGAAATATCTAAAAATCTGTCTTCGAACGCATCAGTTTAACATTTTCGTCGCTAAGAATCCATTAGTGTCCTAAGAGTCCTCAAAAAATAATGAAATAGTGATTTTTTTAAATACTGAGGGTGTTTACCGAAATTTGTTTGCTATACTCTTTGTTTTTTTGCTAAAAAGAAATATATAAAAATCTCTTTTCTAACGCACCAGTTTAACATTTTCGTCGTTAATGATCCATTTGTATCATCACACCCCTCAAAAAATAAAGAAATTGAGACATTTTAAAAGCTGAGGGTTTTTACCGAAATTCGTGTGTTATACTCTTTTGTTTTTTGCTAAAAAAGGAAATATCTAAAAATTAGACTTCGAACGCATTAGTTTAACATTTTTGTCGGTAAGAATCCATTTGTATCATCACACCCCACAAAACATAAATAAATGAGACATTTTTTCAAACTGAGGGTGTTTACTGAAATTCGTGTCCTATACTATACCCTTTGTTTTTTTGCTAAAAAAAGAAATATCTAAAAATTAGACTTCGAACGCATCAGTTTAACATTTTCGTCGCTAAGAATTCATTTGTATCATCACACCCAACAAAATATAAATAAATGAGACATTTTTGAAAACTGAGGAATTTTACCGAAATCCATTTATACCCTTTGGTTATTTGCTAAAAGATGAGATATCTAAAAATCTGTCTTCGAACACATCAGTTTAACATTTTCGTCGCTAAGAATCCATTAGTGTCCTAAGAGTCCTCAAAAAATAATAAAATAGTGATTTTTTTAAATACTGAGGGTTTTTACCGAAATTTGTTTGCTATACTCTTTGTTTTTTTGCTAAAAAAGAAATATATAAAAATATCTTTTCGAACGCATCAGTTTAACATTTTCGTCGTTAATGATCCATTTGTACCATCACACCCCTCAAAAAATAAAGAAATTGAGACATTTTAAAAGCTGAGGATTTTTACCGAAATTCGTGTGTTATACTCTTTGGTTTTTTGCTAAAAAGGAAATATCTAAAAATTAGACTTCGAACGCATCAGTTTAACATTTTTGTCTTAAGAATCCATTTGTATCATCACACCCCACAAAATATAAATAAATGAGACATTTTTTAAAATTATGGGTGTTTACCGAAATTCGTGTCCTATACTATACCCTTTGGTTTTTTGCTAAAAAAGGAAATATCTAGAAATTAGAATTCGAACGCATCAGTTTAACATTTTCGTCGCTAAGAATCCATTTGTATCATCACACCCAACAAAATCTAAATAAATGAGACATTTTTAAAAACTGAGGAATTTTACTGAAATCCATTTATACCCTTTGGTTATCTGCTAAAAGAGGAAATATCTAAAAATCTGTCTTCGAACGCATCAGTTTAACATTTTCGTCGCTAACAATCAATTAGTGTCCTCAGAGTCCTCAAAAAATAATGAAATAGTGATTTTTTTAAAATACTAAGGGTTTTTACCGAATTTGTTTGCTATACGCTTTGTTTTTTTGCTAAAAAAGAAATATATAAAAATCTCTTTTCGAACGCATCAGTTTAACATTTTCGTCGTTAAGGATCCATTTGTATCATCACACCCCAAAAAATATAAAGAAAATGAGACAATTCTTAAAACGGATGGTTTTTACCGAAATTCGTGTGCTATACTCTACACTTTTGTTTTTTGCTAGAAAAGGAAATATCTAAAAATTACACTTCGAACGCATCACTTTAACATTTTCGTCGCTAAGAATCCATTTGTATCATCACACCCCAAAAAATATAAAGAAAATGAGACAATTCTTAAAACTGAGGGTTTTACCGAAATTCGTGTGCTATACTCTACCCTTTGGTTTTTTGCTAAAAAAAGAAATATCTAAAATTTTGACTTCGAATGCATCAGTTTAACATTTTCGTCGCTAAGGATCCATTTGTATCATCACACCCCTCAAAAAATAAAGAAATTGAGACATTTTCAATATCCGAGGGTTTTACCGAAATTCGTGTGCTATACACTTTTGTTTTTTGCTAAAAGAGGAAATATCTAAAAATCTGTCTTCGAACGCATGAGTTTAACATTTTCGTCGCTAAGAATCCATTTGTATCATCACAACCCACAAAATATAAATAAATGAGACATTTTTTAAAACTGAGGGTGTTTACCAAAATTCGTGTCCTATACTCTACCCTTTGGTTTTTGCTAAAAGAGGAAAAATCTAAAAATCTGTCTTCAAACGCATCAGTTTAACATTTTCATCGTTAAGGATCCATTTGTATCAACACACCCCACAAAATATAAAGAAAATGAGACAATTCTTAAAACTGAGGGGTTTTACCGAAATTCATGTGTTATACTCTACACTTTGGTTTTTTGCTAAAAAAAGAAATATCTAAAAATTAGACTTCGAACGCATCAGTTTCACATTTTCGTCGTTAAGGATCCATTTGTATCATCACACCCCAAAAAATATAAAGAAAATGAGACAATTCTTAAAACTAAGGGTTTTTACCGAAATTCGTGTGCTATACTCTACACTTTGGTTTTTTGCTAAAAAATGAAATATCTAAAAATTAGACTTCGAACGCATCAGTTTAACATTTTCGTCGCTAAGAATCCATTTGTATCATCACACCCAACAAAATATAAATAAATGAGACATTTTTAAAAACTGAGGAATTTTACCGAAATCCATTTATACCCTTTGATTATTTGCTAAAAGATGAAATATCTAAAAATCTGTCTTCGAACACATGAGTTTAACATTTTCGTCGCTAAGAATCCATTAGTGTCCTCAGAGTCCTCAAAAAATAATGAAATAGTGATTTTTTAAAATACTGAGGGTTTTTACGGAAATTTGTTTGCTATACTCTTTGTTTTTTTGCTAAAAAAGAAATATATAAAAATATCTTTTCGAACGCATCAGTTTAACATTTTCATCGTTAATGATCCATTTGTATCATCACACCCCTCATAAAATAAATAAATTGAGGTATTTTAAAAGCTGAGGGTTTTTACCGAAATTCGTGTGCTATACTCTACACTTTGGTTTTTTGCTAAAAAAGGAAATATCTAAAAATTAGACTTCGAACGCATCAGTTTAACATTTTGCGTCGCTAAGAATCCATTTGTATCATCACACCCAACAAAATATAAATAAATGAGACATTTTTAAAAACTGAGGAATTTTACCGAAATCCATTTATACCCTTTGGTTATTTGCTAAAAGAGGAAATATCTAAAAATCTGTCTTCGAACACATCAGTTTAACATTTTCGTCGCTAAGAATCCATTAGTGTCCTCAAAGTCCTCAAAAATAATGAAATAGTGATTTTTTTAAATACTGAGGGTTTTTACCGAAATTTGTTTTCTATACTCTTTGTTTTTTTGCTAAAAAAGAAATCTATAAAAATATCTTTTCGAACGCATCAGTTTAACATTTTCGTCGTTAATGATCCATTTGTATCATCACACCCCTCAAAAAATAAAGAAATTGAGACATTTTCAATATCCGAGGGTTTTTACCGAAATTCGTGTGCTATACCCTTTTGTTTTTTTGCTAAAACAGGAAATATCTAAAAATCTATCTTAAAACGTATCAGTTTAACATTTTCGTCGCTAAGAATCCATTTGTATCATCACACCCCACAAAATATAAATAAATTAGACATTTTTTAAAACTAAGAGTGTTTACCGAAATTCGTGTCCTATACTATACCCTTTGGTTTTTTTGCTAAAAGAGGAAATATCTAAAAAACTGTCTTCGAACGCATCAGTTTAACATTTTCGTCGTTAAGTATCCATTTGTATCATCACACCCCACAAGATATAAAGAAAATGAGACAATTCTTAAAACTGAGGGGTTTTACCGAAATTCATGTGCTATACTCTACACTTTGGTTTTTTGCTAAAAAATGAAATATCTAAAAATTAGACTTCGAACGCATCAGTTTAACATTTTCGTCGTTAAGGATCCATTTGTATCATCACACCCCAAAAAATATAAAGAAAATGAGACAATTCTTAAAACTAAGGGTTTTTACCGAAATTCGTGTGCTATACTCTACACTTGTTTTTTGCTAAAAAAGGAAATATCTAAAAATTAGACTTCGAACGCATCACTTTAACATTTTCGTCGCTAAGAATCCATTTGTATCATCACACCCAACAAAATATAAATAAATGAGACATTTTTAAAAACTGAGGAATTTTACCGAAATTCATTTATACCCTTTGGTTATTTGCTAAAAGAGGAAATATCTAAAAATCTGTCTTCGAACGCATGAGTTTAACATTTTCGTCTCTAAGAATCCATTAGTGTCCTAAGAGTCCTCAAAAAATAATGAAATAGTGATTTTTTTAAATACTGAGGGTGTTTACCGAAATTTGTTTGCTATACTCTTTGTTTTTTTGCTAAAAAGAAATATATAAAAATCTCTTTTCGAATGCATCAGTGTTAACATTTTCGTCGTTAAGGATCCATTTGTATCATCCCACCCCAAAAATATAAAGAAAATGAGACAATTCTTAAAACTTAGGGTTTTTACCGAAATTCGTGTGTTATACTCTACACTTTTGTTTTTTGCTAAAAAAGGAAATATCTAAAAATTAGACTTCGAACGCATCAGTTTAACATTTTTGTCGGTAAGAATCCATTTGTATCATCACACCCCACAAAACATAAATAAATGAGACATTTTTTCAAACTGAGGGTGTTTACCGAAATTCGTGTCCTATATTATACCCTTTGTTTTTTTGCTAAAAAAGGAAATATCTAAAAATTAGACTTCGAACGCATCAGTTTAACATTTTCGTCGCTAAGAATCCATTTGTATCATCACACCCAACAAAATCTAAATAAATGAGACATTTTTAAAAACTGAGGAATTTTACCGAAATCCATTTATACCCTTTGATTATTTGCTAAATGAGGAAATATCTAAAAATCTGTCTTCGAACGCATCAGTTTAACATTTTCGTCGCTAACAATCCATTAGTGTCCTCAGAGTCCTCAAAAAATAATGAAATAGTAATTTTTTTTAAATACTGAGGGTTTTTACCGAAATTTGTTTGCTATACTCTTTGTTTTTTTGCTAAAAAAAATATATAAAAATCTCTTTTCGAACGCATAAAAATCTGTCTTCGAACGCATCAGTTTAACATTTTCGTCGCTAACAATCCATTAGTGTCCTCAGAGTCCTCAAAAAATAATGAAATAGTAATTTTTTTTAAATACTGAGGGTTTTTACCGAAATTTGTTTGCTATACTCTTTGTTTTTTTGCTAAAAAAAATATATAAAATCTCTTTTCGAACGCATCAGTTTAACATTTTCGTCGTTAAGGATCCATTTGTATCATCACTCCCCAAAAAATATAAAGAAAATGAGACAATTCTTAAAACTGAGGGTTTTTACCGAAATTCGTGTGCTATACTCTACACTTTTGTTTTTTGCTAAAAAGGAAATATCTAAAAACTAGACTTCGAACGCATCACTTTAACATTTTCGTCACTAAGAATCCATTTGTATCATCACACCCAACAAAATATAAATAAATGAGACATTTTTAAAAACTGAGGAATTTTACCGAAATTCATTTATACCCTTTGGTTATTTGCTAAAAGAGGAAATATCTAAAAATCTGTCTTCGAACGCATCAGTTTAACATTTTCGTCCCTAAGAATCCATTAGTGTCCTCAAAGTCCTCGAAAAATAATGAAATAGTGATTTTTTTAAATACTGAGGGTTTTTACCGAAATTTGTTTTCTATACTCTTTGTTTTTTTGCTAAAAAAGAAATCTATAAAAATCTCTTTTCGAACGCATCAGTTTAACATTCGTCGTTAATGATCCATTTGTATCATCACCCCTCAAAAAATAAAGAAATTGAGACATTTTAAAAGCTGAGGGTTTTTACCGAAATTCGTGTGTTATACTCTTTGGTTTTTTGCTAAAAAGGAAATATCTAAAAATTAGACTTCGAACGCATCAGTTTAACATTTTTGTCGGTAAGAATTCATTTGTATCATCACACCCCACAAAATGTAAATAAATGAGACATTTTTTTCAAATTGAGGGTGTTTACCGAAATTCGTGTCCTATACGATACCCTTTGGTTTTTTGCTAAAAAAGGAAATATCTAGAAATTAGACTTCGAACGCATTAGTTTAACATTTTCGTCGCTAAGAATCCATTTGTATCATCACACCCAACAAAATATAAATAAATGAGACATTTTTAAAAACTGAGGAATTTTACCGAAATCCATTTATACCCTTTGATTATTTGCTAAAAGATGAAATATCTAAAAATCTGTCTTCGAACACATGAGTTTAACATTTTCGTCGCTAAGAATCCATTAGTGTCCTAAGAGTCCTAAAAAAATAATGAAATAGTGATTTTTTAAAATACTGAGGGTTTTTACCGAAATTTGTTTGCTATACTCTTTGTTCTTTTGCTAAAAAAGAAATATATAAAAATCTCTTTTCGAACGCATCAGTTTAACATTTTCGTCGTTAATGATCCATTTGTATCATCACCCCTCAAAAAATAAAGAAATTGAGACATTTTAAAAGCTGAGGGTTTTTACCGAAATTCGTGTGTTATACTCTTTGGTTTTTTGCTAAAAAGGAAATATCTAAAAATTAGACTTCGAACGCATCAGTTTAAAAATTTTTGTCGGTAAGAATTCATTTGTATCATCACACCCAACAAAATATAAATAAATGAGACATTTTTAAAAACTGAGGAATTTTACCGAAATCCATTTATACCCTTTGATTATTTGCTAAAAGATGAAATATCTAAAAATCTGTCTTCGAACACATGAGTTTAACATTTTCGTCGCTAAGAATCCATTAGTGTCCTAAGAGTCCTAAAAAAATAATGAAATAGTGATTTTTTAAAATACTGAGGGTTTTTACCGAAATTTGTTTGCTATACTCTTTGTTTTTTTGCTAAAAAAGAAATATATAAAAATCTCTTTTCGAACGCATCAGTTTAACATTTTCGTCGTTAATAATCCATTTGTATCATCACCCCTCAAAAAATAAAGAAATTGAGACATTTTAAAAGCTGAGGGTTTTTACCGAAATTCGTGTGTTATACTCTTTGGTTTTTTGCTAAAAAGGAAATATCTAAAAATTAGACTTAGAACGCATCAGTTTAACATTTTTGTCGGTAAGAATTCATTTGTATCATCACACCCCACAAAATGTAAATAAATAAGACATTTTTTCAAATTGAGGGTGTTTACCGAAATTCGTGTCCTATACGATACCCTTTGGTTTTTTGCTAAAAAAGGAAATATCTAGAAATTAGACTTTGAACGCATCAGTTTAACATTTTCGAACGCATCAGTTTAACATTTTCTGTCGCTAGGAATCCATTTGTATCATCACACCCCACAAAATATAAATAAATCTCTTTTCGAATGCATCAGTGTTAACATTTTCGTCGTTAAGGATCGATTTTTATCATTACACCCCACAAAATATAAAGAAAATGAGACAATTCTTAAAACTGAGGGGTTTTACCGAAATTCATGTGCTATACTCTACACTTTGGTTTTTTGCTAAAAAAGGAAATATCTAAAAATTAGACTTCGAACGCATCAGTTTAACATTTTCGTCGTTAAGGATCCTTTTGTATCATCACACCCCAAAAAATATAAAGAAAATGAGACAATTCTTAAAACTGAGGGTTTTTACCGAAATTCGTGTGCTATACTCTACATTTTTGTTTTTTGCTAGAAAAGGAAATATCTAAAAATTAGACTTCGAACGCATCACTTTAACATTTTCGTCGCTAAGAATCCATTTGTATCATCACACCCCAAAAAATATAAAGAAAATGAGACAATTCTTAAAACTGAGGGTTTTTACCGAAATTCGTGTGCTATACTCTACCCTTTGGTTTTTTGCTAAAAAAAGAAATATCTAAAATTTTGACTTCGAATGCATCAGTTTAACATTTTCGTCGCTAAGGATCCATTTGTATCATCACACCCCTCAAAAAATAAAGAAATTGAGACATTTTCAATATCCGAGGGTTTTACCGAAATTCGTGTGCTATATACCCTTTTGTTTTTTGCTAAAAGAGGAAATATCTAAAATCTGTCTTCGAACGCATGAGTTTAACATTTTCGTCGCTAAGAATCCATTTGTATCATCACAACCCACAAAATATAAATAAATGAGACATTTTTTAAAACTGAGGGTGTTTACCAAAATTCGTGTCTTATACTCTACCCTTTGGTTTTTGCTAAAAGAGGAAAAATCTAAAAATCTGTCATCAAACGCATCAGTTTAACATTTTCATCGTTAAGGATCCATTTGTATCAACACACCCCACAAAATACAAAGAAAATGAGACAATTCTTAAAACTGAGGGGTTTTACCGAAATTCATGTGCTATACTCTACACTTTGGTTTTTTGCTAAAAAAATAAATATCTAAAAATTAGACTTCGAACGCATCAGTTTAACATTTTCGTCGTTAAGGATGCTTTTGTATCATCACACCCCAAAAAATATAAAGAAAATGAGACAATTCTTAAAACTAAGGGTTTTTACCGAAATTCGTGTGCTATACTCTACACTTTGGTTTTTTGCTAAGAAATGAAATATCTAAAAATTAGACTTCGAACGCATCAGTTTAACATTTTCGTCGTTAAGAATCCATGTGTATCATCACACCCAACAAAATATAAATAAATGAGACATTTTTAAAAACTGAGGAATTTTACCGAAATCCATTTATACCCTTTGGTTATTTGCTAAAAGAGGAAATATCTAAAAATCTGTCTTCGAACACATGAGTTTAACATTTTCGTCGCTAAGAATCCATTAGTGTCCTCAGAGTCCTCAAAAAATAATGAAATAGTGATTTTTTAAAATACTGAGGGTTTTTACCGAAATTTGTTTGCTATACTCTTTGTTTTTTTGCTAAAAAAGAAATATATAAAAATATCTTTTCGAACGCATCAGTTTAACATATTCATCGTTAATGATCCATTTGTATCATCACACCCCTCATAAAATAAAGAAATTGAGATATTTTAAAAGCTGAGGGTTTTTACCGAAATTCGTGTGCTATACTCTACACTTTGGTTTTTTGCTAAAAAAGGAAATATCTAAAAATTAGACTTCGAACGCATCAACTTAACATTTTGCGTCGCTAAGAATCCATTTGTATCATCACACCCAACAAAATATAAATAAATGAGACATTTTTAAAAACTGAGGAATTTTACCGAAATCCATTTATACCCTTTGGTTATTTGCTAAAAGATGAAATATCTAAAAATCTGTCTTCGAACACATCAGTTTAACATTTTCGTCGCTAAGAATCCATTAGTGTCCTCAAAGTCCTTAAAAAATAATGAAATAGTGATTTTTTTTAAATACTGAGGGTTTTTACCGAAATTTGTTTGCTATACTCTTTGTTTTTTTGCTAAAAAAGAAATATATAAAAATATCTTTTCGAACGCATCAGTTTAACATTTTCGTCGTTAATGATCCATTTGTATCATCACACCCCTCAAAAAATAAAGAAATTGAGACATTTTTAATATCCGAGGGTTTTTACCGAAATTCGTGTGCTATACCCTTTTGTTTTTTTGCTAAAACGGGAAATATCTAAAAATCTATCTTAGAACGCATCAGTTTAACATTTTCGTCGCTAAGAATCCATTTGTATCATCACACCCCACAAAATATAAATAAATTAGACATTTTTTAAAACTAAGAGTGTTTACCGAAATTCGTGTCCTATACTATACCCTTTGGTTTTTTTGCTAAAAGAGGAAATATCTAAAAAACTGTCTTCGAACGCATCAGTTTAACATTTTCGTCGTTAAGTATCCATTTGTATCATCACACCCCACAAGATATAAAGAAAATGAGACAATTCTTAAAACTGAGGGGTTTTACCGAAATTCATGTGCTATACTCTACACTTTGGTTTTTTGCTAAAAAAGGAAATATCTAAAAATTAGACTTCGAACGCATCAGTTTAACATTTTCGTCGTTAAGGATCCATTTGTATCATCACACCCCAAAAAATATAAAGAAAATGAGACAATTCTTAAAACTAAGGGTTTTTACCGAAATTCGTGTGCTATACTCTACACTTGTTTTTTGCTAAAAAAGGAAATATCTAAAAATTAGACTTCGAACGCATCACTTTAACATTTTCGTCGCTAAGAATCCATTTGTATCATCACACCCAACAAAATATAAATAAATGAGACATTTTTAAAAACTGAAGAATTTTACCGAAATTCATTTATACCCTTTGGTTATTTGTTAAAAGAGGAAATATCTAAAAATCTGTCTTCGAACGCATCAGTTTAACATTTTCGTCGCTAAGAATCCATTAGTGTCCTAAGAGTCCTCAAAAAATAATGAAATAGTGATTTTTTTAAATACTGAGGGTGTTTACCGAAATTTGTTTGCTATACTCTTTGTTTTTTTGCTAAAAAGAAATATATAAAAATCTCTTTTCTAACGCACCAGTTTAACATTTTCGTCGTTAATGATCCATTTGTATCATCACACCCCTCAAAAAATAAAGAAATTGAGACATTTTAAAAGCTGAGGGTTTTTACCGAAATTCGTGTGTTATACTCTTTTGTTTTTTGCTAAAAAAGGAAATATCTAAAAATTAGACTTCGAACGCATTAGTTTAACATTTTTGTCGGTAAGAATCCATTTGTATCATCACACCCCACAAAACATAAATAAATGAGACATTTTTTCAAACTGAGGGTGTTTACTGAAATTCGTGTCCTATACTATACCCTTTGTTTTTTTGCTAAAAAAAGAAATATCTAAAAATTAGACTTCGAACGCATCAGTTTAACATTTTCGTCGCTAAGAATTCATTTGTATCATCACACCCAACAAAATATAAATAAATGAGACATTTTTGAAAACTGAGGAATTTTACCGAAATCCATTTATACCCTTTGGTTATTTGCTAAAAGATGAGATATCTAAAAATCTGTCTTCGAACACATCAGTTTAACATTTTCGTCGCTAAGAATCCATTAGTGTCCTAAGAGTCCTCAAAAAATAATGAAATAGTGATTTTTTTAAATACTGAGGGTTTTTACCGAAATTTGTTTGCTATACTCTTTGTTTTTTTGCTAAAAAAGAAATATATAAAAATATCTTTTCGAACGCATCAGTTTAACATTTTCGTCGTTAATGATCCATTTGTACCATCACACCCCTCAAAAAATAAAGAAATTGAGACATTTTAAAAGCTGAGGATTTTTACCGAAATTCGTGTGTTATACTCTTTGGTTTTTTGCTAAAAAGGAAATATCTAAAAATTAGACTTCGAACGCATCAGTTTAACATTTTTGTCTTAAGAATCCATTTGTATCATCACACCCCACAAAATATAAATAAATGAGACATTTTTTAAAATTATGGGTGTTTACCGAAATTCGTGTCCTATACTATACCCTTTGGTTTTTTGCTAAAAAAGGAAATATCTAGAAATTAGAATTCGAACGCATCAGTTTAACATTTTCGTCGCTAAGAATCCATTTGTATCATCACACCCAACAAAATCTAAATAAATGAGACATTTTTAAAAACTGAGGAATTTTACTGAAATCCATTTATACCCTTTGGTTATCTGCTAAAAGAGGAAATATCTAAAAATCTGTCTTCGAACGCATCAGTTTAACATTTTCGTCGCTAACAATCAATTAGTGTCCTCAGAGTCCTCAAAAAATAATGAAATAGTGATTTTTTTAAAATACTAAGGGTTTTTACCGAATTTGTTTGCTATACGCTTTGTTTTTTTGCTAAAAAAGAAATATATAAAAATCTCTTTTCGAACGCATCAGTTTAACATTTTCGTCGTTAAGGATCCATTTGTATCATCACACCCCAAAAAATATAAAGAAAATGAGACAATTCTTAAAACGGATGGTTTTTACCGAAATTCGTGTGCTATACTCTACACTTTTGTTTTTTGCTAGAAAAGGAAATATCTAAAAATTACACTTCGAACGCATCACTTTAACATTTTCGTCGCTAAGAATCCATTTGTATCATCACACCCCAAAAAATATAAAGAAAATGAGACAATTCTTAAAACTGAGGGTTTTACCGAAATTCGTGTGCTATACTCTACCCTTTGGTTTTTTGCTAAAAAAAGAAATATCTAAAATTTTGACTTCGAATGCATCAGTTTAACATTTTCGTCGCTAAGGATCCATTTGTATCATCACACCCCTCAAAAAATAAAGAAATTGAGACATTTTCAATATCCGAGGGTTTTACCGAAATTCGTGTGCTATACACTTTTGTTTTTTGCTAAAAGAGGAAATATCTAAAAATCTGTCTTCGAACGCATGAGTTTAACATTTTCGTCGCTAAGAATCCATTTGTATCATCACAACCCACAAAATATAAATAAATGAGACATTTTTTAAAACTGAGGGTGTTTACCAAAATTCGTGTCCTATACTCTACCCTTTGGTTTTTGCTAAAAGAGGAAAAATCTAAAAATCTGTCTTCAAACGCATCAGTTTAACATTTTCATCGTTAAGGATCCATTTGTATCAACACACCCCACAAAATATAAAGAAAATGAGACAATTCTTAAAACTGAGGGGTTTTACCGAAATTCATGTGTTATACTCTACACTTTGGTTTTTTGCTAAAAAAAGAAATATCTAAAAATTAGACTTCGAACGCATCAGTTTCACATTTTCGTCGTTAAGGATCCATTTGTATCATCACACCCCAAAAAATATAAAGAAAATGAGACAATTCTTAAAACTAAGGGTTTTTACCGAAATTCGTGTGCTATACTCTACACTTTGGTTTTTTGCTAAAAAATGAAATATCTAAAAATTAGACTTCGAACGCATCAGTTTAACATTTTCGTCGCTAAGAATCCATTTGTATCATCACACCCAACAAAATATAAATAAATGAGACATTTTTAAAAACTGAGGAATTTTACCGAAATCCATTTATACCCTTTGATTATTTGCTAAAAGATGAAATATCTAAAAATCTGTCTTCGAACACATGAGTTTAACATTTTCGTCGCTAAGAATCCATTAGTGTCCTCAGAGTCCTCAAAAAATAATGAAATAGTGATTTTTTAAAATACTGAGGGTTTTTACGGAAATTTGTTTGCTATACTCTTTGTTTTTTTGCTAAAAAAGAAATATATAAAAATATCTTTTCGAACGCATCAGTTTAACATTTTCATCGTTAATGATCCATTTGTATCATCACACCCCTCATAAAATAAATAAATTGAGGTATTTTAAAAGCTGAGGGTTTTTACCGAAATTCGTGTGCTATACTCTACACTTTGGTTTTTTGCTAAAAAAGGAAATATCTAAAAATTAGACTTCGAACGCATCAGTTTAACATTTTGCGTCGCTAAGAATCCATTTGTATCATCACACCCAACAAAATATAAATAAATGAGACATTTTTAAAAACTGAGGAATTTTACCGAAATCCATTTATACCCTTTGGTTATTTGCTAAAAGAGGAAATATCTAAAAATCTGTCTTCGAACACATCAGTTTAACATTTTCGTCGCTAAGAATCCATTAGTGTCCTCAAAGTCCTCAAAAATAATGAAATAGTGATTTTTTTAAATACTGAGGGTTTTTACCGAAATTTGTTTTCTATACTCTTTGTTTTTTTGCTAAAAAAGAAATCTATAAAAATATCTTTTCGAACGCATCAGTTTAACATTTTCGTCGTTAATGATCCATTTGTATCATCACACCCCTCAAAAAATAAAGAAATTGAGACATTTTCAATATCCGAGGGTTTTTACCGAAATTCGTGTGCTATACCCTTTTGTTTTTTTGCTAAAACAGGAAATATCTAAAAATCTATCTTAAAACGTATCAGTTTAACATTTTCGTCGCTAAGAATCCATTTGTATCATCACACCCCACAAAATATAAATAAATTAGACATTTTTTAAAACTAAGAGTGTTTACCGAAATTCGTGTCCTATACTATACCCTTTGGTTTTTTTGCTAAAAGAGGAAATATCTAAAAAACTGTCTTCGAACGCATCAGTTTAACATTTTCGTCGTTAAGTATCCATTTGTATCATCACACCCCACAAGATATAAAGAAAATGAGACAATTCTTAAAACTGAGGGGTTTTACCGAAATTCATGTGCTATACTCTACACTTTGGTTTTTTGCTAAAAAATGAAATATCTAAAAATTAGACTTCGAACGCATCAGTTTAACATTTTCGTCGTTAAGGATCCATTTGTATCATCACACCCCAAAAAATATAAAGAAAATGAGACAATTCTTAAAACTAAGGGTTTTTACCGAAATTCGTGTGCTATACTCTACACTTGTTTTTTGCTAAAAAAGGAAATATCTAAAAATTAGACTTCGAACGCATCACTTTAACATTTTCGTCGCTAAGAATCCATTTGTATCATCACACCCAACAAAATATAAATAAATGAGACATTTTTAAAAACTGAGGAATTTTACCGAAATTCATTTATACCCTTTGGTTATTTGCTAAAAGAGGAAATATCTAAAAATCTGTCTTCGAACGCATGAGTTTAACATTTTCGTCTCTAAGAATCCATTAGTGTCCTAAGAGTCCTCAAAAAATAATGAAATAGTGATTTTTTTAAATACTGAGGGTGTTTACCGAAATTTGTTTGCTATACTCTTTGTTTTTTTGCTAAAAAGAAATATATAAAAATCTCTTTTCGAATGCATCAGTGTTAACATTTTCGTCGTTAAGGATCCATTTGTATCATCCCACCCCAAAAATATAAAGAAAATGAGACAATTCTTAAAACTTAGGGTTTTTACCGAAATTCGTGTGTTATACTCTACACTTTTGTTTTTTGCTAAAAAAGGAAATATCTAAAAATTAGACTTCGAACGCATCAGTTTAACATTTTTGTCGGTAAGAATCCATTTGTATCATCACACCCCACAAAACATAAATAAATGAGACATTTTTTCAAACTGAGGGTGTTTACCGAAATTCGTGTCCTATATTATACCCTTTGTTTTTTTGCTAAAAAAGGAAATATCTAAAAATTAGACTTCGAACGCATCAGTTTAACATTTTCGTCGCTAAGAATCCATTTGTATCATCACACCCAACAAAATCTAAATAAATGAGACATTTTTAAAAACTGAGGAATTTTACCGAAATCCATTTATACCCTTTGATTATTTGCTAAATGAGGAAATATCTAAAAATCTGTCTTCGAACGCATCAGTTTAACATTTTCGTCGCTAACAATCCATTAGTGTCCTCAGAGTCCTCAAAAAATAATGAAATAGTAATTTTTTTTAAATACTGAGGGTTTTTACCGAAATTTGTTTGCTATACTCTTTGTTTTTTTGCTAAAAAAAATATATAAAAATCTCTTTTCGAACGCATAAAAATCTGTCTTCGAACGCATCAGTTTAACATTTTCGTCGCTAACAATCCATTAGTGTCCTCAGAGTCCTCAAAAAATAATGAAATAGTAATTTTTTTTAAATACTGAGGGTTTTTACCGAAATTTGTTTGCTATACTCTTTGTTTTTTTGCTAAAAAAAATATATAAAAATCTCTTTTCGAACGCATCAGTTTAACATTTTCGTCGTTAAGGATCCATTTGTATCATCACTCCCCAAAAAATATAAAGAAAATGAGACAATTCTTAAAACTGAGGGTTTTTACCGAAATTCGTGTGCTATACTCTACACTTTTGTTTTTTGCTAAAAAGGAAATATCTAAAAACTAGACTTCGAACGCATCACTTTAACATTTTCGTCACTAAGAATCCATTTGTATCATCACACCCAACAAAATATAAATAAATGAGACATTTTTAAAAACTGAGGAATTTTACCGAAATTCATTTATACCCTTTGGTTATTTGCTAAAAGAGGAAATATCTAAAAATCTGTCTTCGAACGCATCAGTTTAACATTTTCGTCCCTAAGAATCCATTAGTGTCCTCAAAGTCCTCGAAAAATAATGAAATAGTGATTTTTTTAAATACTGAGGGTTTTTACCGAAATTTGTTTTCTATACTCTTTGTTTTTTTGCTAAAAAAGAAATCTATAAAAATCTCTTTTCGAACGCATCAGTTTAACATTCGTCGTTAATGATCCATTTGTATCATCACCCCTCAAAAAATAAAGAAATTGAGACATTTTAAAAGCTGAGGGTTTTTACCGAAATTCGTGTGTTATACTCTTTGGTTTTTTGCTAAAAAGGAAATATCTAAAAATTAGACTTCGAACGCATCAGTTTAACATTTTTGTCGGTAAGAATTCATTTGTATCATCACACCCCACAAAATGTAAATAAATGAGACATTTTTTTCAAATTGAGGGTGTTTACCGAAATTCGTGTCCTATACGATACCCTTTGGTTTTTTGCTAAAAAAGGAAATATCTAGAAATTAGACTTCGAACGCATTAGTTTAACATTTTCGTCGCTAAGAATCCATTTGTATCATCACACCCAACAAAATATAAATAAATGAGACATTTTTAAAAACTGAGGAATTTTACCGAAATCCATTTATACCCTTTGATTATTTGCTAAAAGATGAAATATCTAAAAATCTGTCTTCGAACACATGAGTTTAACATTTTCGTCGCTAAGAATCCATTAGTGTCCTAAGAGTCCTAAAAAAATAATGAAATAGTGATTTTTTAAAATACTGAGGGTTTTTACCGAAATTTGTTTGCTATACTCTTTGTTCTTTTGCTAAAAAAGAAATATATAAAAATCTCTTTTCGAACGCATCAGTTTAACATTTTCGTCGTTAATGATCCATTTGTATCATCACCCCTCAAAAAATAAAGAAATTGAGACATTTTAAAAGCTGAGGGTTTTTACCGAAATTCGTGTGTTATACTCTTTGGTTTTTTGCTAAAAAGGAAATATCTAAAAATTAGACTTCGAACGCATCAGTTTAAAAATTTTTGTCGGTAAGAATTCATTTGTATCATCACACCCAACAAAATATAAATAAATGAGACATTTTTAAAAACTGAGGAATTTTACCGAAATCCATTTATACCCTTTGATTATTTGCTAAAAGATGAAATATCTAAAAATCTGTCTTCGAACACATGAGTTTAACATTTTCGTCGCTAAGAATCCATTAGTGTCCTAAGAGTCCTAAAAAAATAATGAAATAGTGATTTTTTAAAATACTGAGGGTTTTTACCGAAATTTGTTTGCTATACTCTTTGTTTTTTTGCTAAAAAAGAAATATATAAAAATCTCTTTTCGAACGCATCAGTTTAACATTTTCGTCGTTAATGATCCATTTGTATCATCACCCCTCAAAAAATAAAGAAATTGAGACATTTTAAAAGCTGAGGGTTTTTACCGAAATTCGTGTGTTATACTCTTTGGTTTTTTGCTAAAAAGGAAATATCTAAAAATTAGACTTAGAACGCATCAGTTTAACATTTTTGTCGGTAAGAATTCATTTGTATCATCACACCCCACAAAATGTAAATAAATAAGACATTTTTTCAAATTGAGGGTGTTTACCGAAATTCGTGTCCTATACGATACCCTTTGGTTTTTTGCTAAAAAAGGAAATATCTAGAAATTAGACTTTGAACGCATCAGTTTAACATTTTCGTCTCTAAGAATCCATTTGTATCATCACACCCAACAAAATATAAATAAATGAGACATTTTTAAAAACTGAGGAATTTTACCGAAATCCATTTATACCCTTTGGTTATCTGCTAAAAGAGGAAATATCTAAAAATCTGTCTTCGAACACATCAGTTTAACATTTTCGTCGCTAACAATCCATTAGTGTCCTCAGAGTCCTCAAAAAATAATGAAATAGTGATTTTTTTTAAATACTGAGGGTTTTTACCGAAATTTGTTTGCTATACTCTTTGTTTTTTTGCTAAAAAAGAAATATATAAAAATCTCTTTTCGAACGCATCAGTTTAACATTTTCGTCGTTAAGGATCCATTTGTATCATCACACCCCAAAAAATATAAAGAAAATGAGACAATTCTTAAAACGGATGGTTTTTATCGAAATTCGTGTGCTATACTCTACACTTTTGTTTTTTGCTAAAAAAGGAAATATCTAAAAATTAGACTTCGAACGCATCAGTTTAACATTTTCGTCTCTAAGAATCCATTTGTATCATCACACCCAACAAAATATAAATAAATGAGACATTTTTAAAAATTGAGGAATTTTACCGAAATCAATTTATACCCTTTGGTTATTTGCTAAAAGAGGAAATATCTAAAATCTGTCTTCAAACGTATCAGTTTAACATTTTCGTCGCAAAGAATCCATTAGTGTCCTCAGAGTCCTCAAAAAATAATGAGATAGTGATTTTTTTAAATACTGAGGGTTTTTACCGAAAATTGTTTGCTATACTCTTTGTTTTCTTGCTAAAAAAGAAATATATAAATATCTCTTTTCGAATGCATCAGTGTTAACATTTTCGTCGTTAAGGATCCATTTGTATCATCACACCCCAAAAATATAAAGAAAATGAGACAATTCTTAAAACTGAGGGTTTTTACCGAAATTCGTGTGTTATACTCTACACTTTTGTTTTTTGCTAAAAAAGGAAATATCTAAAAATTAGACTTCGAACGCATCAGTTTAACATTTTCGTCGCTAAGAATCCATTTGTATCATCACACCCAACAAAATATAAATAAATGAGATATTTTTAAAAACTGAGGAATTTTACCGAAATCCATTTATACCCTTTGGTTATTTGCTAAAAGAGCAAATATCTAAAAATCGGTCTTCGAACGCATCAGTTTAATATTTTCGTCGCTAAGAATCCATTAGTGTCCTCAGAGTCCTCAAAAAATAATGAAATAGTGATTTTTTTAAATACTGAGGGTTTTTACCGAAATTTGTTTGCTATACTCTTTGTTTTTTTGCTAAAAAAGAAATATATAAAAATCTCTTTTCGAACGCATCAGTTTAACATTTTCGACGTTAATGATCCATTTGTATCATCACACCCCTCAAAAAATAAAGAAATTGAGACATTTTCAATATCCGAGGGTTTTTACCGAAATTTGTGTGCTATACCCTTTTGTTTTTTGCTAAAAGAGGAAATATCTAAAAATCTGTCTTCGAACGCATGAGTTTAACATTTTCGTCGCTAAGAATCCATTGTATCATCACTCCCCACAAAATATAAATAAATTAGACATTTTTTAAAACTGAGGGTGTTTACCGAAAATCATTCTTCGAGTTGTCAGTGTCGAATTATACACGTTAGACAATCAATTCAAATGTCGTACCTCTCTCGACTATGGAGATACCCCATCAAGTCCTCGTATTTTAACATATGGACTTGTCATCGTGGCTTGTATTCGAGTTGTGTCCGAAAATCCATGTTCGAGCTGTCCTAAAATCCTTCTTCGAGTTGTCACTATCAAATTCTACAGGTTAGACAACTAATTCAATAGTCGTACCTCTCTCGACCTATGGGGATACGACATCATGTTCTCCAATTTTAACTCATGGACTTGTCATCGAGAATTCAATTCGAGCTGTGTCCCAAAATCTTTTTTCTAGTTGTCAGTTTCGAATTATACACGTTAGACAATCAATTCAAATGTCGTACCTCTCTCGACCTGTGGAGATGCGACATCAAGTCCTCCAATTATAACATAAGGACTTGTGATCCTGGCTTAGATTCGAGTCCCGTGTCCCAAAATTCATTTTCGAGTTGTTAGTGTGAGATTCTACTCGTTAGACAACGAATTCAAATGTCGTAGGTCTCTCGACCTATGGAGATACGACATGAAGTCTTCCAATTTTAACTGATGGATTTGTCATCGTGGCTTATATTCGAGCCGTGTCCAAAACCTTCTTCGAGTTTTCAGTGTTAGATTCTACACGTTAGACAACCAATTCTAATGTCGTACCTCTCTCGACCTATGGAGATACAACATCAAGTCCTCGTATTTTAACATATGGACTTGTCATCGTGGCTTATATTCGAGTCGTGTCCTAAAATCCATGTTCGAGTTTTCAGTGTGAGATTCTACACGTTAGAAACTCCAGTGTAATCGTATTTTGAAACTCCAGTGTAATTGTGCACTTTGTTTAATATTTTATGAGTAATTTTTTCATTTCATTTTGGTCTTATTTCCTTGATAATTTGTTTAAATTTTCTGCTTTATCAGGAACGTTAGAATAAATGTCTTGTTTAGGTTTCACACTATAGTTTTATGAAGCACCAAAATGCATTTGATGAACCGATTGAATAGTCATCGACATCATGGTAATTGCAACACAAAAGGGTAAATAAGAATTTGTAATACTGATAGCAAAGAGAATATACGACGGTTAATGGATATGGATAGGGATGGGCAACCAAGACGAACCAACCAAAGTAGCTATATGTGTTTGAGTTTGAACCGTAAAGAACTTAATATCTTATACTTCATCTCATTTGCTTAGCCTTGAAGCCTAATTTAGCGGGTAAAAATGAAAGTAATCTTGAACAAATGTTGCTAGTCTGAATGCTAGCAATTTTTGCAATCACTAAGTCGTATCCTCGCGGATTAGTTTGGTAGATCACACTACACATGTTTGGATTTCAATCTTCTCATTTTTTGTTAATTTTTGCTCTCTTTCTTTCCTTTTTTTATTTATTTGGTGATATCAAGTCGTGGAATGACATATTAATAAAACCATTCTCAATGAAGTGGGTCCCAAGTCCCAACATGAGATTTATATGGAATAAAGAATTATCTTATCGAAGGAGAAAATATATTTGAAGCTACTATTATGGTTAAAAATCATACTTGATAGCTTCTATTTTGTGTGTGAAAAAATATAATTTTATGTAGTCATTTATCTTTTAAAAGTAACTACTTAATATACATGAGATATGTCATATGAGAAAAAAAATTCAAAATAATTTGTTTTTGCCAAAACATTACTTATTTAAAATTATTTTTCATAATAGATCCGTTGTCACCACGTGGTGACACGTGGCAGAGGTGGATTTTGTTTTTGTGTGAAGAGAACTTGACACTGGTAATGTCGAGTTCTGCTTGAGAGATCTCGACATTACTAGTGTCGAGTTCAGTTTGGTTTTTATTGCCCAACATTTCATATTTCGCTTGACGTGAGTTGCCTCTCTTAGAATTTAGTTTTTAAAAAAATCACGATTTCATTTTTTTGAGGATTGAGGAGACAAATTGATTATTTACGACGAAAATGTTAAACTGATGCGTTCGAATAGAGTTTTAGATCTTTCCATTTTTAGCAAAAAACCAAAAGGTAAACGAATTTTGGTAAAAACTCACAGTTTTTAAAAATGTCTCATTTTCTTTATATTTTGTGGGGGTGTGATGATACAAATGGATTCTTAACGACGAAAATGTTAAACTAATGCTTTCAAGGAGAGATTTTCAGATAATTTTTTTTAGAAAAAAACTCAGGATAAAACACACGATTTTCGGTAAAAGCTCTTAGTATCTAAAAAAATCATTATTTCATTATTTTTTGAGGACCGAGGACACTAATGGTTTTATTCAACGAAAATGTTAAACTGATGCGTTCGAAGACAGATTTTTAGATATTTCTTTTCTTAACAAAAAACCAAAGGGTATATAGCACACGAATTTTGGTAAAAACCCACAGTCTTTAAAAATGTCTCATTTTCTTTATTTTTTGAGAGGTCTGATGGTAAAAATGAATCCTTATTGATGAAAATGTTAAACTGATGCGTTCGAATATATACTTTTAGATAGTTCATTTTTTAGAAAAAAATCAATGGGTATAGCACACGAATTTCCGTAAAAACTCTCAATTTTTAAAAATGTCTCATTTTCTTTATATTTTGAGGGGTGTGATGATACAAATGGATCGTTTGCGACGAATATGTTAATCTGATGTGTTCGAAGAGAGATTTTTAGATATTTCGTTTTTAGTAAAAAATCTAAGGGCATAGCATACGAATTTCGGTAAAAATCATAAGTTTTTTAAAAAAATTACTATTTCATTTTTTGTGAGGACTCTGAGGACACAAATGGATGTTATAGGACGAAAATGTTAAAATAATGCGTTCGAAGAGATTTTTAGATCTTTCCATTTTAGTAAAAAACCAAAGGATATAGCACACGAATTTCGGTAAAAACTCTCAGTTCTTAAAAATGTCTCATTTTCTTTATATGCAAATGGATTTTAAGCGACAAAAATGTTAAACTGATGCGTTCGAATATAGATTTTTAGATATTTTCTTTTTTAGAAAAAAACAAAAAGGTATAACACACAAATTTCGGTAAAAAACCTTAGTCTTTAAAAAAACCACTATTTCATTATTTTCTGAGGATTCTGAGGACACTAATGGATTTTATACGACGAAAATGTTAAACTGATGCGTTGGAAGAGAGTTTTTTAGATATTTCATTTTTTAGAAAAAAAATCCAAAGGATACAATACACGAATTTTGGTAAAAACCCTTAGTCTTTAAAAAAATCACTATCTCATTATTTTTGGAGGACTCTGTGGACACTAATGGAATTTATACGACGAAAATGTTAAGCTGATGCGTTCGAAGAGCGACTTTTAGATATTTCATTTTTAGCAAAAAACCAAAGCGCATAGCACACAAATTTCGGTAAAAACCCTCAGTTTTTAAAAATGTCTCATTTTTTTGAGGGGTGTGATGAGACGTATGTAACTTTAGCGACGAAAATGTTAAACTGATGCGGTCGAATAGAGATTTTTAGATTATTCCTTTTTAGAAAAAACCAAAAGGTATAACACACCAAATTCGGTAAAAACCATTAGTTTTTTAAAAATTCACTATTTTATTTTTTTAGGACTCTGACGACACAAATGTATTTTTAGATCTTTCCTTTTTAGCAAAAAACCAAAATGTATAACACACGCATTTCGTTACAAACCCCAAGTTTATAAAAATGTCTCATTTTGTTTTGATAAAAACCTTCAGTTTATAAAAATGTCTCATTTCGATAAAATCCCTTGGCTTTTTCAAAAGTCTCATTTTTTTGAGTGTGTTATGATACAAATGTATCCTTAGCGATGAAAATGTTAAACTGATGCGTTGGAAAAAAGATTTTTAGATATTTCTTTTTTTAGAAAAAAACCAAAGTTTATAGCACTCGAATTTCGGTAAAAACCAGTGTATCGGTAGGCGACCGCCTAGGCGGTAGGCGATCGCCACTCGCGGTGGTTGCCTAGGCGACCACCGCTTTTCGCCCAGCAGAGCCGGGCGAAATAGGCGATCACTTAGCCTAGGCGAGAGCCGTTGAAGTCTCAACTACGGCTCTCAGCTTTTTAATTTATTTTTAATTTATTTTTTCAAAAATTACAAGTTTGTCACTACCCCAAATCCTATATAAAAGATCCATTTGTATCATCACACACCTCAAAAAATAAAGAAATTGAGACATTTTTAAAAGCGGAGGGTTTTTACCCTTTGTTTTTTTGCTAAAAGAGGAAATATCTAAAAATCTGTCTTCGAACGCATCAGTTTAACATTTTCGTCGCTAAGAATCGATTTGTATCATCACACCCCACAAAATATAAGGAAAATGAGACATTTTTTTTAAAACTGATGGTTTTTACCGAAATTCCTGTACTATATACTATACGCCTTGGTTTTTTGCTAAAAAGGAAAAATTTAAAAATCTCTTTTCGAACGCATCAGTTTAACATTTTCGTCGCTAAAAATCCATTTGTGTCCTCAGAGTCCTCAAAAAATAATGAAATAATGATTTTTATAAATATTGAGGGTTTTTACCGAAATTCGTTTGTTATATGCTTTGTTTTTTTGCAAAAAAACAAAATATAAAAAAATATATTTTCGAACGCATCAGTTTAACATTTTCGTCGCTAAGGATCCATTTGTATCATTACACACCTCAAAAAATAAAGAAATTGAGACATTTTTAAAAGCCGAGGGTTTTTACCCTTTGGTTTTTTGATAAAAGAGGAAATATCTAAAAATCTGTCCTCGAACGCATCAGTTTAACATTTTCGTCGCTAAGAATCCATTTGTATCATCACACCCCACAAAATATAAAGAAAATGAGACATTTTTTAAAACTGATGGTTTTTACCGAAATTCATGTGCTATACCATACCCTTTGGTTATTTGCCAAAATAGAAAATATTTAAAATCTCTCTTAAAACGCATCAGTTTAACGTTTTCGTCGCTAAGAATCCATTAGTGTCCTCAGAGTCCACAAAATAGAATTAAATAGTGATTTTTTTAAATACTGAGGTTTTTTACCAAAATTCGTTTGCTATACACTTCGTTTTTTTGCTAAAAAAGAAATATATAAAAATCTCTTTTGGAACACATCAGTTTAACATTTTCGTCGTTAAGGATCAATTTGTATCATCACACCCCACAAAATATAAAGAAAATGAGGCATTTTTTAAAACTAAGAGGTTTTACCGACATTCCTGTGCTATAGTATACCCTTTGGTTTTTTGCTAAAAGAGGAAATATCTAAAAATATGTCCTCGAACGCATCAATTTACCATTTTCGTCGCTACGAATCCATTAGTGTCCTCAGAGTTCTCAAAAAATAATGAAATAGTGATTTTTTTAAATACCGGTTTTTTTACCGAAATTAGTTTGCTATACCCTTTATTTTTTTCCTAAAAAAAGAAATATATAAAAATCTCTTTTGGAACACATCAGTTTAACATTTTGGTCGTTAAGGATTCATTTGTATCATCACAAAATATAAAGAAAATGTGACATTTTTTAAAACAAAGGGGTTTTACCGAAATTCGTCTGCTATACCATACCATTTGGTTTTTTGCTAAAAAAGGAAATATCTAAAAAATAGACTTCGAACGCATCAGTTTAACATTTTCTGTCGCTAGGAATCCATTTGTATCATCACACCCCACAAAATATAAATTAAGGAGACATTTTAAAAACTGAGGAATTTTACCGAAATCCATTTATACCATGTGGTTATTTGCTAAAAGAGGAAATATCTAAAAATCTCTCTTCGAACGCATCAGTTTAACATTTTCGTCGCTAAGAATCCATTATTGTCCTCAGAGTCCACGAAATATAATGAAATAGTTATTTTTTAAATACTTAAGGTTTTTACAGAAATTCGTTTGCTATACACTTTGTTTTTTTGCTAAAAAGAAAAATAAAAAAATCTCTTTTCGAACGCATCAGTTTAACATTTTTGTCTCTAAGGATCCATTTGTATCATCACACCCCTCAAAAAATAAAGAAATTGAGACATTTTAAAAGCTGAGGGTTTTTACCGAAATTCGTGTGCTATACCATTTGGTTTTTTTGCTAAAAGAGGAAATATCTAAAAATCTGTTTTCGAACGCATCAGTTTAACATTTTCGTCGTTAAGGATCCATTTGTATCATCACACCCCAAAAAATATAAAGAAAATGAGACAATTCTTAAAACTAAGGGTTTTTACCGAAATTCGTGTGCTATACTCTACACTTGTTTTTTGCTAAAAAAGGAAATATCTAAAAATTAGACTTCGAACGCATCAGTTTAACATTTTCGTCGCTAATAATCCATTTGTATCATCACACCCAACAAAATATAAATAAATGAGACATTTTTAAAAACTGAGGAATTTGACAGAAATCCATTTATACCCTTTGGTTATTTGCTAAAAGAGGAAATATCTAAAAATCTGTCTTCGAACGCATCAGTTTAACATTTTCGTCGCTAACCATCCATTAGTGTCCTCAGAGTCCTCAAAAAATAATGAAATAGTGATTTTTTTTAAATACTGAGGGTTTTTACCGAAATTTGTTTGCTATACTCTTTGTTTTTTTGCTAAAAATATATATAAAAATCTCTTTTCGAACGCATCAGTTTAACATTTTCGTCGTTAAGGATCCATTTGTATCATCACTCCCCAAAAAATATAAAGAAAATGAGACAATTCTTAAAACGGATGGTTTTTACCGAAATTCGTGTGCTATACTCTACACTTTTGTTTTTTGCTAGAAAAGGAAATATCTAAAAATTAGACTTCGAACGCATCACTTTAACATTTTCGTCGCTAAGAATCCATTTGTATCATCACACCCCAAAAAATATAAAGAAAATGAGACAATTCTTAAAACTGAGGGTTTTTACCGAAATTCGTGTGCTATACTCTACCCTTTGGTTTTTTGCTAAAAAAAGAAATATCTAAAATTTTGACTTCGAATGCATCAGTTTAACATTTTCGTTGCTAAGGATCCATTTGTATCATCACACCCCTCAAAAAATAAAGAAATTGAGACATTTTCAATATCCGAGGGTTTTACCGAAATTCGTGTGCTATACACTTTTGTTTTTTGCTAAAAGAGGAAATATCTAAAAATCTGTCTTCGAACGCATGAGTTTAACATTTTCGTCGCTAAGAATCCATTTGTATCATCACAACCCACAAAATATAAATAAATGAGTCATTTTTTAAAACTGAGGGTGTTTACCAAAATTCGTGTCCTATACTCTACCCTTTGGTTTTAGCTAAAAGAGGAAAAATCTAAAAATCTGTCTTCAAACGCATCAGTTTAACATTTTCATCGTTAAGGATCCATTTGTATCAACACACCCCACAAAATATAAAGAAAATGAGACAATTCTTAAAACTGAGGGGTTTTACCGAAATTCATGTGTTATACTCTACACTTTGGTTTTTTGCTAAAAAAAGAAATATCTAAAAATTAGACATCGAACGCATCAGTTTAACATTTTCGTCGTTAAGGATCCATTTGTATCATCACACCCCAAAAAATATAAAGAAAATGAGACAATTCTTAAAACTAAGGGTTTTTACCGAAATTCGTGTGCTATACTCTACACTTTGGTTTTTTGCTAAAAAATGAAATATCTAAAAATTAGACTTCGAACGCATCAGTTTAACATTTTCGTCGCTAAGAATCCATTTCTATCATCACACCCAACAAAATATAAATAAATGAGACATTTTTAAAAACTGAGGAATTTTACCGAAATCCATTTATACCCTTTGATTATTTGCTAAAAGATGAAATATCTAAAAATCTGTCTTCGAACACATGAGTTTAACATTTTCGTCGCTAAGAATCCATTAGTGTCCTCGGAGTCCTCAAAAAATAATGAAATAGTGATTTTTTAAAATACTGAGGGTTTTTACGGAAATTTGTTTGCTATACTCTTTGTTTTTTTGCTAAAAAAGAAATATATAAAAATATCTTTTCGAACGCATCAGTTTAACATTTTCATCGTTAATGATCCATTTGTATCATCACACCCCTCATAAAATAAAGAAATTGAGATATTTTAAAAGCTGAGGGTTTTTACCGAAATTCGTGTGCTATACTCTACACTTTGGTTTTTTGCTAAAAAAGGAAATATCTAAAAATTAGACTTCGAACGCATCAGTTTAACATTTTGCGTCGCTAAGAATCCATTTTTATCATCACACCCAACAAAATATAAATAAATGAGACATTTTTAAAAACTGAGGAATTTTACCGAAATCCATTTATACCCTTTGGTTATTTGCTAAAAGAGGAAATATCTAAAAATCTGTCTTCGAACACATCAGTTTAACATTTTCGTCGCTAAGATTCCATTAGTGTCCTCAAAGTCCTCAAAAAATAATGAAATAGTGATTTTTTTAAATACTGAGGGTTTTTACCGAAATTTGTTTTCTATACTCTTTGTTTTTTTGCTAAAAAAGAAATCTATAAAAATATCTTTTCGAACGCATCAGTTTAACATTTTCGTCGTTAATGATCCATTTGTATCATCACACCCCTCAAAAAATAAAGAAATTGAGACATTTTCAATATCCGAGGGTTTTTACCGAAATTCGTGTGCTATACCCTTTTGTTTTTTTGCTAAAACAGGAAATATCTAAAAATCTATCTTAGAACGTATCAGTTTAACATTTTCGTCGCTAAGAATCCATTTGTATTATCACACCCCACAAAATATAAATAAATTAGACATTTTTTAAAACTAAGAGTGTTTACCGAAATTCGTGTCCTATACTATACCCTTTGGTTTTTTTGCTAAAAGAGGAAATATCTAAAAAACTGTCTTCGAACGCATCAGTTTAACATTTTCGTCGTTAAGTATCCATTTGTATCATCACACCCCACAAGATATAAAGAAAATGAGACAATTCTTAAAACTGAGGGGTTTTACCGAAATTCATGTGCTATACTCTACACTTTGGTTTTTTGCTAAAAAAGGAAATATCTAAAAATTAGACTTCGAACGTATCAGTTTAACATTTTCGTCGTTAAGGATCCATTTGTATCATCACACCCCAAAAAATATAAAGAAAATGAGACAATTCTTAAAACTAAGGGTTTTTACAGAAATTCGTGTGCTATACTCTACACTTGTTTTTTGCTAAAAATGGAAATATCTAAAAATTAGACTTCGAACGCATCACTTTAACATTTTCGTCGCTAAGAATCCATTTGTATCATCACACCCAACAAAATATAAATAAATGAGACATTTTTAAAAACGGAGGAATTTTACCGAAATTCATTTATACCCTTTGGTTATTTGCTAAAAGAGGAAATATCTAAAAATCTGTCTTCGAACGCATCAGTTTAACATTTTCGTCGCTAAGAATCCAATAGTGTCCTAAGAGTCCTCAAAAAATAATGAAATAGTGATTTTTTTAAATACTGAGGGTGTTTACCGAAATTTGTTTGCTATACTCTTTTTTTTTTGCTAAAAAGAAATATATAAAAATCTCTTTTCTAACGCACCAGTTTAACATTTTCGTCGTTAATGATCCATTTGTATCATCACACCCCTCAAAAAATAAAGAAATTGAGACATTTTAAAAGCTGAGGGTTTTTACCGAAATTCGTGTGTTATACTCTTTGGTTTTTTGCTAAAAAAGGAAATATCTAAAAATTAGACTTCGAACGCATCAGTTTAACATTTTTGTCGGTAAGAATCCATTTGTATCATCACACCCCACAAAACATAAATAAATGAGACATTTTTTCAAACTGAGGGTGTTTACCGAAATTCGTGTCCTATATTATACCCTTTGTTTTTTTGCTAAAAAAGGAAATATCTAAAAATTAGACTTCGAACGCATCAGTTTAATATTTTCGTCGCTAAGAATCCATTTGTATCATCACACCCAACAAAATCTAAATAAATGAGACATTTTTAAAAACTGAGGAATTTTACCGAAATCCATTTATACCCTTTGATTATTTGCTAAAAGAGGAAATATCTAAAAATCTGTCTTCGAACGCATCAGTTTAACATTTTCGTCGCTAACAATCCATTAGTGTCCTCAGAGTCCTCAAAAAATAATGAAATAGTGATTTTTTTTAAATACTGTGGGTTTTTACCGAAATTTGTTTGCTATACTCTTTGTTTTTTTGCTAAAAAAATATATAAAAATCTCTTTTCGAACGCATCAGTTTAACATTTTCGTCGTTAAGGATCCATTTGTATCATCACTCCCCAAAAAATATAAAGAAAATGAGACAATTCTTAAAACTGAGGGTTTTTACCGAAATTCGTGTGCTATACTCTACACTTTTGTTTTTTGCTAAAAAAGGAAATATCTAAAAACTAGACTTCGAACGCATCACTTTAACATTTTCGTCACTAACAATCCATTTGTATCATCACACCCAACAAAATATAAATAAATGAGACATTTTTAAAAACTGAGGAATTTTACCGAAATTCATTTATACCCTTTGGTTATTTGCTAAAAGAGGAAATATCTAAAAATCTGTCTTCGAACGCATCAGTTTAACATTTTCGTCGCTAAGAATCCATTAGTGTCCTAAGAGTCCTAAAAAAATAATGAAATAGTGATTTTTTAAAATACTGAGGGTTTTTACCGAAATTTGTTTGCTATACTCTTTGTTTTTTTGCTAAAAAAGAAATATATAAAAATCTCTTTTCGAACGCATCAGTTTAACATTTTCGTCGTTAATGATCCATTTGTATCATCACCCCTCAAAAAATAAAGAAATTGAGACATTTTAAAAGCTGAGGGTTTTTACCGAAATTCATGTGTTATACTCTTTGGTTTTTTGCTAAAAAGGAAATATCTAAAAATTAGACTTCGAACGCATCAGTTTAACATTTTTGTCGGTAAGAATTCATTTGTATCATCACACCCCACAAAATGTAAATAAATGAGACATTTTTTCAAATTGAGGGTGTTTACCGAAATTCGTGTCCTATACGATACCCTTTGGTTTTTTGCTAAAAAAGGAAATATCTAGAAATTAGACTTCGAACACATCAGTTTAACATTTTCGTCGCTAAGAATCCATTTGTATCATCACACCCAACAAAATATAAATAAATGAGACATTTTTAAAAACTGAGGAATTTTACCGAAATCCATTTATACCCTTTGGTTATCTGCTAAAAGAGGAAATATCTAAAAATCTGTCTTCGAACACATCAGTTTAACATTTTCGTCGCTAACAATCCATTAGTGTCCTCAGAGTCCTCAAAAAATAATGAAATAGTGATTTTTTTTAAATACCGAGGGTTTTTACCGAAATTTGTTTGCTATACTCTTCGTTTTTTTGCTAAAAAAGAAATATATAAAAATCTCTTTTCGAACGCATCAGTTTAACATTTTCGTCGTTAAGGATCCATTTGTATCATCACACCCCAAAAAATATAAAGAAAATGAGACAATTCTTAAAACGGATGGTTTTTATCGAAATTCGTGTGCTATACTCTACACTTTTGTTTTTTGCTAAAAAAGTAAATATCTAAAAATTAGACTTCGAACGCATCAGTTTAACATTTTCGTCTCTAAGAATCCATTTGTATCATCACACCCAACAAAATATAAATAAATGAGACATTTTTAAAAATTGAGGAATTTTACCGAAATCAATTTATACCCTTTGGTTATTTGCTAAAAGAGGAAATATCTAAAATCTGTCTTCAAACGTATCAGTTTAACATTTTCGTCGCAAAGAATCCATTAGTGTCCTCAGAGTCCTCAAAAAATAATGAGATAGTGATTTTTTTAAATACTGAGGGTTTTTACCGAAAATTGTTTGCTATACTCTTTGTTTTTTTGCTAAAAAAGAAATATATAAAAATCTCTTTTCGAATGCATCAGTGTTAACATTTTCGTCGTTAAGGATCCATTTGTATCATCCCACCCCAAAAATATAAAGAAAATGAGACAATTCTTAAAACTGAGGGTTTTTACCGAAATTCGTGTGTTATACTCTACACTTTTGTTTTTTGCTAAAAAAGGAAATATCTAAAAATTAGACTTCGAACGCATCAGTTTAACATTTTCGTCGCTAAGAATCCATTTGTATCATCACACCCAACAAAATATAAATAAATGAGATATTTTTAAAAACTGAGGAATTTTACCGAAATCCATTTATACCCTTTGGTTATTTGCTAAAAGAGCAAATATCTAAAAATCGGTCTTCGAACGCATCAGTTTAACATTTTCGTCGCTAAGAATCCATTAGTGTCCTCAGAGTCCTCAAAAAATAATGAAATAGTGATTTTTTTAAATACTGAGGGTTTTTACCGAAATTTGTTTGCTATACTCTTTGTTTTTTTGCTAAAAAAGAAATATATAAAAATCTCTTTTCGAACGCATCAGTTTAACATTTTCGACGTTAATGATCCATTTGTATCATCACACCCCTCAAAAAATAAAGAAATTGAGACATTTTCAATATCCGAGGGTTTTTACCGAAATTTGTGTGCTATACCCTTTTGTTTTTTGCTAAAAGAGGAAATATCTAAAAATCTGTCTTCGAACGCATGAGTTTAACATTTTCGTCGCTAAGAATCCATTGTATCATCACTCCCCACAAAATATAAATAAATTAGACATTTTTTAAAACTGAGGGTGTTTACCGAAAATCATTCTTCGAGTTGTCAGTGTCGAATTATACACGTTAGACAATCAATTCAAATGTCGTACCTCTCTCGACTATGGAGATACCCCATCAAGTCCTCGTATTTTAACATATGGACTTGTCATCGTGGCTTGTATTCGAGTTGTGTCCGAAAATCCATGTTCGAGCTGTCCTAAAATCCTTCTTCGAGTTGTCACTATCAAATTCTACAGGTTAGACAACTAATTCAATAGTCGTACCTCTCTCGACCTATGGGGATACGACATCATGTTCTCCAATTTTAACTCATGGACTTGTCATCGAGAATTCAATTCGAGCTGTGTCCCAAAATCTTTTTTCTAGTTGTCAGTTTCGAATTATACACGTTAGACAATCAATTCAAATGTCGTACCTCTCTCGACCTGTGGAGATGCGACATCAAGTCCTCCAATTATAACATAAGGACTTGTGATCCTGGCTTAGATTCGAGTCCCGTGTCCCAAAATTCATTTTCGAGTTGTTAGTGTGAGATTCTACTCGTTAGACAACGAATTCAAATGTCGTAGGTCTCTCGACCTATGGAGATACGACATGAAGTCTTCCAATTTTAACTGATGGATTTGTCATCGTGGCTTATATTCGAGCCGTGTCCAAAACCTTCTTCGAGTTTTCAGTGTTAGATTCTACACGTTAGACAACCAATTCTAATGTCGTACCTCTCTCGACCTATGGAGATACAACATCAAGTCCTCGTATTTTAACATATGGACTTGTCATCGTGGCTTATATTCGAGTCGTGTCCTAAAATCCATGTTCGAGTTTTCAGTGTGAGATTCTACACGTTAGAAACTCCAGTGTAATCGTATTTTGAAACTCCAGTGTAATTGTGCACTTTGTTTAATATTTTATGAGTAATTTTTTCATTTCATTTTGGTCTTATTTCCTTGATAATTTGTTTAAATTTTCTGCTTTATCAGGAACGTTAGAATAAATGTCTTGTTTAGGTTTCACACTATAGTTTTATGAAGCACCAAAATGCATTTGATGAACCGATTGAATAGTCATCGACATCATGGTAATTGCAACACAAAAGGGTAAATAAGAATTTGTAATACTGATAGCAAAGAGAATATACGACGGTTAATGGATATGGATAGGGATGGGCAACCAAGACGAACCAACCAAAGTAGCTATATGTGTTTGAGTTTGAACCGTAAAGAACTTAATATCTTATACTTCATCTCATTTGCTTAGCCTTGAAGCCTAATTTAGCGGGTAAAAATGAAAGTAATCTTGAACAAATGTTGCTAGTCTGAATGCTAGCAATTTTTGCAATCACTAAGTCGTATCCTCGCGGATTAGTTTGGTAGATCACACTACACATGTTTGGATTTCAATCTTCTCATTTTTTGTTAATTTTTGCTCTCTTTCTTTCCTTTTTTTATTTATTTGGTGATATCAAGTCGTGGAATGACATATTAATAAAACCATTCTCAATGAAGTGGGTCCCAAGTCCCAACATGAGATTTATATGGAATAAAGAATTATCTTATCGAAGGAGAAAATATATTTGAAGCTACTATTATGGTTAAAAATCATACTTGATAGCTTCTATTTTGTGTGTGAAAAAATATAATTTTATGTAGTCATTTATCTTTTAAAAGTAACTACTTAATATACATGAGATATGTCATATGAGAAAAAAAATTCAAAATAATTTGTTTTTGCCAAAACATTACTTATTTAAAATTATTTTTCATAATAGATCCGTTGTCACCACGTGGTGACACGTGGCAGAGGTGGATTTTGTTTTTGTGTGAAGAGAACTTGACACTGGTAATGTCGAGTTCTGCTTGAGAGATCTCGACATTACTAGTGTCGAGTTCAGTTTGGTTTTTATTGCCCAACATTTCATATTTCGCTTGACGTGAGTTGCCTCTCTTAGAATTTAGTTTTTAAAAAAATCACGATTTCATTTTTTTGAGGATTGAGGAGACAAATTGATTATTTACGACGAAAATGTTAAACTGATGCGTTCGAATAGAGTTTTAGATCTTTCCATTTTTAGCAAAAAACCAAAAGGTAAACGAATTTTGGTAAAAACTCACAGTTTTTAAAAATGTCTCATTTTCTTTATATTTTGTGGGGGTGTGATGATACAAATGGATTCTTAACGACGAAAATGTTAAACTAATGCTTTCAAGGAGAGATTTTCAGATAATTTTTTTTAGAAAAAAACTCAGGATAAAACACACGATTTTCGGTAAAAGCTCTTAGTATCTAAAAAAATCATTATTTCATTATTTTTTGAGGACCGAGGACACTAATGGTTTTATTCAACGAAAATGTTAAACTGATGCATTCGAAGACAGATTTTTAGATATTTCTTTTCTTAACAAAAAACCAAAGGGTATATAGCACACGAATTTTGGTAAAAACCCACAGTCTTTAAAAATGTCTCATTTTCTTTATTTTTTGAGAGGTCTGATGGTAAAAATGAATCCTTATTGATGAAAATGTTAAACTGATGCGTTCGAATATATACTTTTAGATAGTTCATTTTTTAGAAAAAAATCAATGGGTATAGCACACGAATTTCCGTAAAAACTCTCAATTTTTAAAAATGTCTCATTTTCTTTATATTTTGAGGGGTGTGATGATACAAATGGATCGTTTGCGACGAATATGTTAATCTGATGTGTTCGAAGAGAGATTTTTAGATATTTCGTTTTTAGTAAAAAATCTAAGGGCATAGCATACGAATTTCGGTAAAAATCATAAGTTTTTTAAAAAAATTACTATTTCATTTTTTCTGAGGACACAATACAATACACGAATTTTGGTAAAAACCCTTAGTCTTTAAAAAAATCACTATCTCATTATTTTTGGAGGACTCTGTGGACACTAATGGATTTTATACGACGAAAATGTTAAGCTGATGCGTTCGAAGAGCGACTTTTAGATATTTCATTTTTAGCAAAAAACCAAAGCGCATAGCACACAAATTTCGGTAAAAACCCTCAGTTTTTAAAAATGTCTCATTTTTTTGAGGGGTGTGATGAGACGTATGTAACTTTAGCGACGAAAATGTTAAACTGATGCGGTCGAATAGAGATTTTTAGATTATTCCTTTTTAGAAAAAACCAAAATGTTAAACTGATGCGGTCGAATAGTGATTTTTTTAAATACTGAGGTTTTTTACCAAAATTCGTTTGCTATACACTTCGTTTTTTTGCTAAAAAAGAAATATATAAAAATCTCTTTTGGAACACATCAGTTTAACATTTTCGTCGTTAAGGATCAATTTGTATCATCACACCCCACAAAATATAAAGAAAATGAGGCATTTTTTTAAAACTAAGAGGTTTTACCGACATTCCTGTGCTATACTATACCCTTTGGTTTTTTGCTAAAAGAGGAAATATCTAAAAATATGTCCTCGAACGCATCAATTTACCATTTTCGTCGCTACGAATCCATTAGTGTCCTCAGAGTTCTCAAAAAATAATGAAATAGTGATTTTTTTAAATACCGGTTTTTTTACCGAAATTAGTTTGCTATACCCTTTATTTTTTTCCTAAAAAAAGAAATATATAAAAATCTCTTTTGGAACACATCAGTTTAACATTTTGGTCGTTAAGGATCCATTTGTATCATCACAAAATATAAAGAAAATGTGACATTTTTTAAAACAAAGGGGTTTTACCGAAATTCGTCTGCTATACCATACCATTTGGTTTTTTTCTAAAAAAGGAAATATCTAAAAAATAGACTTCGAACGCATCAGTTTAACATTCTCTGTCGCTAGGAATCCATTTGTATCATCACACCCCACAAAATATAAATTAATGAGACATTTTAAAAACTGAGGAATTTTACCGAAATCCATTTATACCATGTGGTTATTTGCTAAAAGAGGAAATATCTAAAAATCTCTCTTCGAACGCATCAGTTTAACATTTTCGTCGCTAAGAATCCATTATTGTCCTCAGAGTCCACGAAATATAATGAAATAGTTATTTTTTAAATACTTAAGGTTTTTACCGAAATTCGTTTGCTATACACTTTGTTTTTTTGCTAAAAAGAAAAATAAAAAAATCTCTTTTCGAACGCATCAGTTTAACATTTTTGTCTCTAAGGATCCATTTGTATCATCACACCCCTCAAAAAATAAAGAAATTGAGACATTTTAAAAGCTGAGGGTTTTTACCGAAATTCGTGTGCTATACCATTTGATTTTTTTGCTAAAAGAGGAAATATCTAAAAATCTGTTTTCGAACGCATCAGTTTAACATTTTCGTCGCTAAGAATCGATTTGTATCATCACGCCCACAAAATATAAGGAAAATGAGACATTTTTTAAAACCGATGGTTTTTACCGAAATTCATGTCCTATACTATACCCTTTGGTTATTTGCTAAAAGAGGAAATATCTAAAATCTCTCTTAAAACGCATCAGTTTAACATTTTCCTCGCTGAGAATCAATTAGTGTCCTCAGAGTCCACAAAATAGAATGAAATAGTGATTTTTTTAAATACTGAGGGTTTTTACCGAAATTTGTTTGCTATACACTTTGTTTTTTTGCTAAAAAAAGAAATATATAAAAATCTCTTTTGAAACGCATCAGTTTAACATTTTCGTCATTAAGGATCCATTTGTATCATCACACCCCACAAAATATAAAGAAAATGAGACATTTTTTAAAACTGAGGGGTTTTACTGAAATTCGTGTGCTATACTATACCCTTTGGTTTTTTGCTAAAAGATGAAATATCTAAAAATCTATCCTCGAACGCATCAGTTTAAAATTTTCGTCGCTACGAATCCATTAGTGTTCTCAGAGTCCTCAAAAAATAATGAAATAGTGATTATTTTAAATACTGGGGGTTTTTTCCGGAATTCGTTTGCTATACCCTTTGTTTTTTTGCTAAAAAAAGAAATATATAAAAATCTCTTTTGGAACGCATCAGTTTAACATTTTCGTCGTTAAGGATCCATTTGTATCATCACACCCCCACAAAATATAAAGAAAATGTGACATTTTTTAAAACTGAGGGGTTTTACCGAAATTCGTGTGCTATACTACAACCTTTGGTTTTTTTGCTAAAATAGGAAATATCTAAAAATTAGACTTCAAACGCATCAGTTTAACATTTTCTGTCGCTAGGAATCCATTTGTATCATCACACCCCACAAAATATAAATAAATGAGACATTTTTAAAAACTGAGGAATTTTACCGAAATCCATTTATACCCATTTATTATTTGCTAAAAGAGGAAATATCTAAAAATCTCTCTTCGAACGCACCAGTTTAACATTTTCATCGCTCAGAATCCATCAGTGTCCTCAGAGTCCTCAAAAAATAATGAAATAGTGATTTTAAATACTGAGGGTTTTTACCGAAATTTGTTTGATATACTCTTTGTTTTTTTGCTAAAAAAGAAATATATAAAAATCTCTTTTCGAACGCATCAGTTTAACATTTTCGTCGTTAATGATCCATTTGTATCATCACACCCCACAAAAAATAAAGAAATTGAGACATTTTCAATATCCCGGGGTTTTTACCGAAATTCGTGTGCTATACCCTTTTGTTTTTTTTGCTAAAAGAGGAAATATCTAAAAATCCGTCTTCGAACGCATGAGTTTAACATTTTCGTCTCTAAGAATCGATTTGTATCATCACACCCCACAAAATATAAAGAAAATGAGACATTTTTTAAAACTGAGGGGTTTACCGAAATTCGTGTGCTATACCCTTTGGTTTTTTTGCTAAAAGAGAAAATATCTAAAAATCTATCTTCGAACGGATCAGTTTAACATTTTCGTAGCTAAGAATCCATTAGTGTCCTCAGAGTCCTCAAAAAATAATGAAATAGTGATTTTTTTTAAATACTGAGGGTTTTTACCGAAATTCGTTTGCTATACTCTTTGTTTTTTTGCTAAAAAAGAAATATATAAAAGTCTCTTTTCGAACGCATCAGTTTAACATTTTCGTCGTTAATGATCCATTTGTATCATCACACCCCACAAAATATAAAGAAAATGAGACATTTTTTAAAACTGAGGGGTTTTACTGAAATTCGTGTGCTATACTATACCCTTTGGTTTTTTGCTAAAAAAGGAAATATCTAAAAATTAGACTTTGAACGCATCAGTTTAACATTTTCATCGCTCAGAATCCATTTGTATCATCACACCCCACAAAATATATATAAATGAGACATGTTCTAAAAATAAGGGTTTTTACCGAAATTCGTGTCCTATATTATATATACCCTTTGGTTTTTTGCTAAAAAAGGAAAGATCTAAAAATCTCTATTCGAACGCATCAGTTTAACATTTTCTTCGCTAAGGATCCATTTCTATCGTCACACCCCTCAAAAAATAAAGAAATTGAGACATTTTTAAAAGTTTGATTTTTAGCTAAATTCGTGTGCTACCCTTTGGTTATTTGCTAAAAGAGGAAATATGTAAAAATCTGTCTTCGAACGCATAGGTTTAACTTTTTCGTCGCTAAGAATCGATTTGTACCATCACACCCCACAAAATATAAGGAAAATGTGACATTTTTTAAAACTGATGGTTTTTACCGAAATTACTGTGCTTACTATGCCCTTTGGTTTTTTGCTAAAAAAGGAAAGATCTAAAAATCTCTCTTCGAACGCATCAGTTTAACATTTTCGTCGCTAATAATCCATTTGTATGATCACACCCCTCAAAGTCCTCAGAGTCCCAAACAAAATGAAATAGTGAATTTATAAAAACTTAGGGTTTTTACCGAAATTCATGTGCACCATTTGGTTTTTTTGCCAAAAAAAGGAAATATCTAAAAATCTCTCTTCAAGCAGATCAGTTTAACATTTTCATCGCTAAGGATCCATTTGTATCATCACACCCCACAAAATATAAATGAATGAGACATTTTTAAAATACTGAGGGTTTTTACCGAAATTCCTCTGCTATATACTTTGTTTTTTTGCTTAAAAAAGAAATATATAAAAATCTCTTTTCGAACGCATCAGTTTAACATTTTCGTCGCTAAGGATCAATTTGTATCATCACACCCCCCAAAAAATAAAAAAATTGAGACATTTTCAATAGCCGAGGGTTTTTACCGAACTTCGTGTGCTATACCCTTTTGTTTTTTGCTAAAAGAGGAAATATCTAAAAATCTGTCTTCGAACGCATGAGTTTAACATTTTGGTCGCTAAGAATCCATTTGTATCATCACACCCCTCAAAAAATAAAAAAATTGAGACATTTTCAATATCCGAGGATTTTTACCGAAATTCGTGTGCTATAATATACCCTTTTGTTTTTTGCTAAAAGAGGAAATATCTAAAAATCTTTCTTCGAACGCATCAGTTTAACATTTTCGTCGCTAAGAATCCATTTGTATCATCACACCCCACAAAATATAAATAAATGAGACATTTGTTAAAACTGAGGGTGTTTACCGAAATTCGTGTCCTATACTATACCCTTTGGTTTTTTGCTAAAAGAGCAAATATCTAAAAATCTGTCTTCGAACGCATCAGTTTAACATTTTCGTCGTTAAGGATCTATTTGTATCATCACACCCCACAAAATATAAAGAAAATGAGACAATTCTTAAAACTGAGGGGTTTTACCGAAATTCATGTGCTATACTCTACACTTTGGTTTTTTGCTAAAAAAGGAAATATCTAAAAATTGGACTTCGAACGCATCAGTTTAACATTTTCGTCGTTAAGGATCCTTTTGTATCATCACACCCCAAAAAATATAAAGAAAATGAGACAATTCTTAAAACTGAGGCTTTTTACCGAAATTCGTGTGCTATACTCTACACTTTGGTTTTTTGCTAAAAAAGGAAATATCTAAAACTTAGACTTCGAACGCATCAGTTTAACATTTTCGTTGTTATGGATCCATTTGTATCATCACACCCCACAAAATATAAAGAAAATGAGAATTCTTAAAACTGAGGGTTTTTACCGAAATTCGTGTGCTATATTCTACCCTTTGGTTTTTTGCTAAAAAAGGAAATATCTAAAATTTTGACTTCGAATGCATCAGTTTAACATTTTCGTCGCTAAGGATCCATTTGTATCATCACACCCCTCAAAAAATAAAGAAATTGAGACATTTTCAATATCCGAGGGTTTTACCGAAATTCGTGTGTTATACCCTTTTGTTTTTTGCTAAAAGATGAAATATCTAAAAATCTGTCTTCGAACGCATGAGTTTAACATTTTCGTCGCTAAGAATCCATTTGTATCATCACAACCCACAAAATATAAATAAATGAGACATTTTTTAAAACTGAGGGTGTTTACCGAAATTCGTGTCCTATACTATACCCTTTGGTTTTTTGCTAAAAGAGGAAATATCTAAAAATCTGTCTTCGAACGCATCAGTTTAACATTTTCGTCGTTAAGGATCCATTTGTATCAACACACCCCACAAAATATAAAGAAAATGAGACAATTCTTAAAACTGAGGGGTTTTACCGAAATTCCTGTGCTATACTCTACACTTTGGTTTTTTGCTAAAAAAAGAAATACCTAAAAATTAGACTTCGAACGCATCAGTTTAACATTTTCGTCGTTAAGGATCCATTTGTATCATCACACCCCAAAAAATATAAATAAAATGAGACAATTCTTAAAACTGAGGGTTTTTACCGAAATTCGTGTGCTATACTCTACACTTTGGTTTTTTTTGCTAAAAAAGGAAATATCTAAAAATTAGACTTCGAACACATCAGTTTAACATTTTCGTCGCTAAGAATCCATTTGTATCATCACACCCAACAAAATATAAATAAATGAGACATTTTTAAAAACGGAGGAATTTTACCGAAATTCATTTATACCCTTTTGTTATTTGCTAAAAGAGGAAATATCTAAAAATCTGTCTTCGAACGCATGAGTTTAACATTTTCGTCGCTAAGAATCCAATAGTGTCCTAAGAGTCCTCAAAAAATAATGAAATAGTGATTTTTTAAAATACTGAGAGTTTTTACCGAAATTTGTTTGCTATACTCTGTTTTTTTTGCTAAAAAAGAAATATACAAAAAATCTCTTTTCGAACGCATCAGTTTAACATTTTCGTCGTTAAGGATCCATTTGTATCATCACACCCCAAAAAATATAAAGAAAATGAGACAATTCTTAAAACTGAGGGTTTTTACCGAAATTCGTGTCCTATATTATACACTTTGGTTTTTTGCTAAAAAAGGAAAGATCTAAAAATCTCTATTCGAACGCATCAGTTTAACATTTTCTTTGCTAAGGATCCATTTCTATCGTCACACCCCTCAAAAAATAAAGAAATTGAGACATTTTTAAAAGCTGAGGGTTTTTAGCCAAATTCGTGTGCTACCCTTTGGTTATTTGCTAAAAGATTAAATATCTAAAAATCTGTCTTCGAACGCATAGGTTTAACTTTTTCGTCGCTAAGAATCGATTTGTATCATCACACCCCACAAAATATAAGGAAAATGAGACATTTTTTAAAACTGATGGTTTTTACCGAAATTCCTGTGCTTACTATGCCCTTTGGTTTTTTGCTAAAAAAGGAAAGATCTAAAAATCTCTCTTCGAACGCATCAGTTTAAAATTTTCGTCGCTAAGAATCCATTAGTGTCATCACACCCCCACAAAATATGAATAAATGAGACATTTTTAAAATACTGAGGGTTTTTACCGAAATTCGTCTGCTATATACTTTGTTTTTTTGCTAAAAAAAGAAATATATAAAAATCTCTTTTCGAACGCATCAGTTTAACATTTTCGTCGCTAAGGATCAATTTGTATCATCACACCCCCCAACAAATAAAGAAATTGAGACATTTTCAATAGCCGACGGTTTTTACCGAACTTCGTGTGCTATGCCCTTTTGTTTTTTGCTAAAAGAGGAAATATCTAAAAATCTGTCTTCGAACGCATGAGTTTAACATTTTGGTCGCTAAGAATCCATTTGTATCATCACACCCCTCAAAAAATAAAGAAATTGAGACATTTTCAATATCCGAGGGTTTTTACCGAAATTCGTGTGCTATAGTTTAACATTTTCGTCGCTAAGAATCCATTAGTGTCCTCAGAGTCCTCAACAAATAATGAAATAGTGATTTTTTTTAAATACTGAGGGTTTTTACCGAAATTTGTTTGCTATACTCTTTGTTTTTTTGCTAAAAAAGAAATATATAAAAATCTCTTTTCGAATGCATCAGTGTTAACATTTTCGTCGTTAAGGATCCATTTGTATCATCACATCCCACAAAATATAAAAAAAATGAGAATTCTTAAAACTGAGGGTTTTTACCGAAATTCGTGTGCTATACTCTACCCTTTGGTTTTTTGCTAAAAAAGGAAATATCTAAAATTTTGACTTCGAATGCATCAGTTTAACATTTTCGTCGCTAAGGATCCATTTGTATCATCACACCCCTCAAAAAATAAAGAAATTGAGACATTTTCAATATCCGAGGGTTTTACCGAAATTCCTGTGCTATACCCTTTTGTTTTTTGCTAAAAGAGGAAATATCAAAAAATCTGTCTTCGAACGCATGAGTTTAACATTTTCGTCGCTAAGAATCTATTTGTACCATCACAACCCACAAAATATAAATAAATGAGACATTTTTTAAAACTGAGGGTGTTTACCGAAATTCGTGTCCAATACTATACCCTTTGGTTTTTTGCTAAAAGAGGAAATATCTAAAAATCTGTCTTCGAACGCATCAGTTTAACATTTTCGTCGTTAAGGATCCATTTGTATCAAAACACCCTCACAAAATATAAAGAAAATGAGACAATTCTTAAAACTGAGGGGTTTTACCGAAATTCTTGTGCTATACTCTACACTTAGGTTTTTTGCTAAAAAAGGAAATATCTAAAAATTAGACTTCGAACGCATCAGTTTAACATTTTCGTCGTTAAGGATCCATTTGTATCATCACACCCCAAAAAATATAAAGAAATTGAGACAATTCTTAAAACTAAGGGTTTTTACCGAAATTCGTGTGCTATACACTACACTTTGGTTTTTTGCTAAAAAATGAAATATCTAAAAATTAGACTTCGAACGCATCAATTTAACATTTTCGTCGCTTAGAATCCATTTGTATCATCACACCCAACAAAATATAAATAAATGAGACATTTTTAAAAACTGAGGAATTTTACCGAAATCCATTTATACCCTTTGGTTATTTGCTAAAAGAGGAAATATCTAAAAATCTGTCTTCGAACACATCAGTTTAACATTTTCGTCGCTAATAATCCATTAGTGTCCTCAGAGTCCTCAAAAAATAATGAAATAGTGATTTTTTAAAATACTGAGGGTTTTTACCGAAATTCGTTTGCTATCTCTTTGTTTTTTCTTCCTAAAAGAGAAATATCTAAAAATCTCTTTTTGAACGCTTAAGTTTAACATATTTGTCGTTAATGATCCATTTGTATCATCACCCCCCACAAAATATAAAGAAAATGAGACATTTTTTAAAACTGAGGGGTTTTACCGAAATTCGTGTACTATACTACCCTTTGGTTTTTTGCTAAAAGAGGAAATATCTAAAAATTAGACTTCGAAGGCATCAGTTTACCATTTTCGTCGCTAAGAATCCATTAGTGTCCCCAGAGTCCTCAACAAATAATGAAATAGTGATTTTTTTTAAATACTGAGGGTTTTTACCGAAATTTGTTTGCTATACTCTTTGTTTTTTTGCTAAAAAAGAAATATATAAAAATCTCTTTTCGAATGCATCAGTGTTAACATTTTCGTCGTTAAGGATCCATTTGTATCATCACACCCCTCAAAAAATAAAGAAATTGAGACAATTCTTAAAACTGAGGGTTTTTACCGAAATTCGTGTGCTATACTCTACACTTTTGTTTTTTGCTAAAAAAGGAAATATCTAAAAATTAGACTTCGAACGCATCAGTTTAACATTTTCGTCGCTAAGAATCCATTTGTATCATCACACCCAACAAAATATAAATAAATGAGACATTTTTAAAAACTGAGGAATTTTACCGAAATCCATTTATACCCTTTGGTTATTTGCTAAAAGAGGAAATATCTAAAAATCTGTCTTCGAACGCATCAGTTTAACATTTTCGTCGCTAAGAATCCATTAGTGTCCTCAGAGTCCTCAAAAAATAATGAAATAGTGATTTTTTTAAATACTGAGGGTTTTTACCGAAATTTGTTTGATATACTCTTTGTTTTTTTGCTAAAAAAGAAATATATAAAAATCTCTTTCCGAACGCATCAGTTTAACATTTTCGTCGTTAATGATCCATTTGTATCATCACACCCCTCAAAAAATAAAGAAATTGAGACATTTTCAATATCCGAGGGTTTTTACCGAAATTCGTGTGCTATACCCTTTTGTTTTTTGCTAAAAGAGGAAATATCTAAAAATCTGTCTTCAAACGCATGAGTTTAACATTTTCGTCGCTAAGAATCCATTGTATCATCACACCCCACAAAATATAAATAAATTAGACATTTTTTAAAACTGAGGGTGTTTATCGAAATTCGTGTCCTATACTATACCCATTGGTTTTTTGCTAAAAAAGGAAACATCTAAAAATCTTTGTTCGAACGCATCAGTTTAACATTTTCGTCGCTAATGATCCATTTGTACCATAACACCCCCCAAAAAATAAAGAAAATGAGACATTTTTTAAGACTAAGGGCTTTTACCGAAATTGGTGTGCTATACCCTTTGGTTTTTTGCTAAAAAAGGAAATATCTAAAAATTAGATTTCGAACGCATCAGTTTAACATTTTCGTCTCTAAGGATCCATTTGTATGATCACAACTTAAAAAAAATATAAAGAAAATGAGAATTTTTTAAAAACTAGGGGTTTTACCGAAATTCGTGTGCTATACCCTTTGGGTTTTTGCTAAAAAAAGAAATATCTAAAAATATCTCTTCGAACGCATCAGTTTAACATTTTTGTAGCTAAGGATCCATTTGTACCATAACACCCCTTCAAAAATAAAGAAAATGAGACATTTTTTAAGACTAAGGGTTTTTACCAAAATTCGTGTGTTATACCCTTTGGTTTTTTGCTAAAAAAAGAAATATATAAAAATCTCTCTTCGAACGCATCAGTTTAACATTTTCGTCTCTAAGGATCCATTTGTATGATCACAACTTACAAAAAAATAAAGAAAATGAGAAATTTTTAAAAACTAGGGGTTTTACCAAAATTCGTGTGCTATACCCTTTGGTGTTTTGCTACAAAATGAAACATCTAAAAATCTTTGTTCGAACGCATCAGTTTAACATTTTCGTCGCTAAGGATCCATTTGTTCCATAACACCCCTCAAAAATAAAGAAAATGAGACATTTTTAAGACTGGGTTTTTAACGAAATTGGTGTGCTATACCCTTTGGTTTTTTGCTAAAAAAAGAAATATATAAAATTCTCTCTTCGAACGCATCAGTTTAATATTTTCGTCGCTTATGATCCAATTGTATCATCACACCCCTCAAAAAATAAAGAAAATGAGACATTTTTAAAAGCTGAGGGTTTTTACGGAAATTCGTGTGCTATATATACCCTTTCGTTTTTTGCTAAAAAAGGAAATATCTAAAAATCTCTCTTCGAACGCATCAGTTTAACATTTTCGTCGATAAGAATCAATTTGTACCATAACAACCCTAAAAAACTAAAGAAAATGAGACATTTTTAAGACTGAGGGTTTTTACCGAAATTCGTGTGTTATACCCTTTGTTTTTTTCTAAAAAACGAAATATCTTATAATCTCTCTTCGAACTCAGCAGTTTAACATTTTCGTCGCTAATGATTCATTTGTATCATCACACCTCTCAAAAAATAAAGAAAATGAGACATTTTTAAAAACTGAGTGTTTTTACCGAAATTCGTGTGTTATACCCTTAGGTTTTTGCGAAAAAATGAAATATCTAAAAATCTCTCTTCGAACGCATCAGTTTAACATTTTCGTCGCTATCATAACACCCCTCAAAAAATAAAAAAAATGAGACACTTTTAAAAACTGAGGGTTTTTACCGAAATTCGTGTGCTACCCTTTGGTTTTTTGCTAAAAAAAGAAATATCTTAAAATCTCTCTTCGAACGCATCAGTTTAAAATTTTCGTCGCCAAGGATACATTTGTAACATAACACCCCTCAAAAAATAAAGAAAATGAGACATTTTTAAAAACTGAGGGTTTTACTGAAATTCGTGTCCTATACCATTTCGTTTTTTGCTAAAAAAAAGAAATATCTTAAAATATCTCTTCGAACGCATCAGTTTAACATTTTCGTATCTAATGATCCATTTGTATCATAACACCCCTCCAAAAATAAAGAAAATGGGACACTTTAAAAAACTGAGGGTTTTTACCGAAATTCGTGTGCTATACCCTTTGGTTTTTTGCTAAAAAAGAAATATCTAAAAATATCTCTTCGAACGCTTCAGTTTAACATTTTCATCGCTAATGATCAATTTGTTCATCACCTCTCTCAAAAAATAAAGAAAATGAGATATTTTAAAAAACTGAGGGTTTTACCGAAATTCGTGTGCTATACCCTTTGGTTTTTTTCTAAAAAAGACATATCTTAAAATCTCTCTTCGAACGCATGGACTTGTCATCGTGGTTTATATTCGAGTCGTGTCCAAAATACTTCCTCGAGTTGTCACTGTAGGATTCTACACGTTAAACAACCAATTCTAATGTCGTACCTCTCTCGACCTCTGGAGATATGACATCAAGTTTTCTAATTTTGAGTCATGGACTTGTCATTGCGGCTTATATTCGAGTCATGTCCCAACATCCTTTTTCGAGTTGTCAGTGTGGAATTCTAAACATTAGACAACCAATTTAAATGTCGTACCTCTCTCGACCTCTGGAGATACGACATCAAGTCCAATTTTAACATATGGACTTGTCATTGTGGTTTATATTCGTGGTGTCCCAAAATCCGTTTTCGGGTTGTCAGTGTGGGATTCTACATGTTTGACAACAAATTCAAATGTTGTACATCCGTCGACCTATGGAGACACGACATTAATTTCTCCAATTTTAACTTATGGCCTTGTAAACGCGATTTCTATTGCAGCCATGTCTGAAAATCATTTTTCGGAATGTTAATTTAAGATTCTAGGCGTCTGACAACAATTTCCAAAGTCGTATTTCTGTCGACCTATGGAGATACGGCATAAAGTCCTCCAATTTTAACTCATGGACTTGTCATCGGAGCTTCTATTCGAGCTGTGTCCCAAAATAATTTTTCGGTTGTTAATTTAGGATTCTACGCGTCTAACAACCATTTCAAATGTCGTTACTCTCTCGACCTATGGAGATACGACATCAAGTCCACCAATTTAACTCATGGACTTGTCATCGTGGCTTATATTCGAGATGTGTTCCGAAAATTCCTTTTCGAGTTTTTAGTGTGGGATTGTACACGTTTGACAACCTTTTTCCAATGTCGTACCTCTCTCGACCTATGAAGATACGCGTCTGACAACAGTTGTGCTAAAAGAATACATGTTCCTAGAAGTATGCACTATCAAGTTACAGGAAGGCTACCAATATTACTGCCGAGATTATGAAACATCCCAAGTCAGTACTTAACTGGTGCTAGGTGCATCACATCACAACCAAGAACAAACTTCTTAGAAGATGATCCACTTAGATTCATAAGGGGCCGCATGCATCCAACAGGCAGACAGAACACCAAATGCTAACTCGGAAAAACTGATTGGCAACTCAGAAACAACAAAATATAATGCTCAAGACGAGCACAAGATGCATAGATCCTACAACAATGATGGATCAAGGAGCACCTAAAAGTATATGTACATGTTAAAATAGATTCTGTCATTGCAAGCAGAATAAAATGTGCCATGTGCCGATTGAGGTATTCCTGGTAAAAAAAACGACGTAGATTAAGATAGGCGGAGATTAAAAATGTACAACTTTGAAATCAATTGAGAAATAAAATTAGCATAATGCATAGCAGAATCAAATAGCCATGACAAAATAACAAGGTCACTTTGCTGAAGTCCAGCCAAAGCAGGCACAGTGCTCTTCTAATTTGACTTTCGATGAGGATAAATGTGACACCAAGAACAAAAAAAGCAGCAGCCAGCAAACAAGCATGATTCATAATTAAAGTCAAACTTAAACTGAATTAATCACATGAAGATCCTCAAAGAAAATAAGACAATATAAAGAGGAAGAAAGTACATACCATGACATTGTAGTCCTCAACGTAAAGAATTCCTTTCTCGTCATATTCTCGCCTTTTAACAGGATCACTAAGAACTGTCACGAAGGAAAATTCTAAATGTGAGGGTAAATATTGATAAAAGAACTACAAACTTAATTTCTAGGAATAACTTACAAATAAAACATATCGATGTAACTTTTTTCAGAGCAATAACTGAGCATTCAAACTGGGAATGTTGTTGAAAAGTTGAAATTATACCAATGAATCGTCTAGTGCTCCAACAACCCAATATGCAAACCATTTTACAGAATAATCTTTATGGAAGGATAAACGTCTAATGTTGATGACCATCTCACACAGTCACACTTGGTTGTTTTCCTTTTTGTCTGAAACCAAGAGTTTATTAATTTGTTAAGCACCACGAGATGTCATTTTATTCATTCCCAATTTCCTTGTCATGTATCACAGTCATCTCTTCTTTCTGGACAAATGCAAATTCTACAAGCCGAAGTCCACGTCTTTTCAGTCGATGATCTTAAAATCACGGAGGAGTGCATTCACGAAGAAAGTTCACCGATCAACCTAAAGCCTATACAAAAGCAAAAAGTGCAAGTTAACCACAACAATGGCGTTAGGTACCACATTCGTACGCATCAAATAACAAGAATGAAGTTAGATGACTACCAAACATGCTCATTTACTTGTAAGAGTCACTGAAGAGTTATCCTGAATATATGTGAAGAGCATGTTCACTGCTACTTATGACAGAACGCTGTTATCATGGTTAGATATGTTCTATTTATTTACCATTATATTTGCAGGCGAATCACTTTTTGTCATTTTCAATTTTGTATTTTCCTTTACAAGAAAAAAAATCTTGTATTGCTGGAGTTGACATATCGATCAAGCAATATGATAATGGTAACGAAATAACGATTTTGCCAATGTGATTCACTTTCATTTTTAAATCGGAATAAGTTACTCAATACCAAAAACTGACCCATCAGATGGAAGTTAGTAAACTGAGGGGAAATGGTAATAGTTTCATTTGGTTAGATAAGACAATGAAGGAACATACTTTGTGAGCAACAATGGAACAATAATTGCAACCATGCCACGAAGCTAACCTTTATATGCCTCGTTGATCTCTTGGAATTTTGTATTAGCACAGTCTTCGTCTTTCCTCTTGTCTGGATGTCATGTTTCTGCCATCACCATTCCCAAGTGTATCTAGTGCATAGTTTCCTTGACCTGCTATATCACTGCGGATCGATAGAAAGAGGAAGCTTCCTTCGAAGCTTGTCACGGAAAGCGGCGCCCTTTTCTGTAGCAAGCACGTAAAGCAAACTTCTGTTACTTCCCAACGCTCAACAGAAACTATATTCTTCGTTGAGATTACTCTACGAATTGTGACAGATGAAGAACGGACATGGAATAACAAAACGTATAAATCTCACCATCTAAAATGCTTCAACAACATGTGCTAACAAATTCCAATCAACTACAATACATATAACAAAATATAGAAAGAAACAAGAAAACCCATACCAAGGCCAATCTGATGTAGTTGGAGCGGATCGTTTCTTCGGAAGCATCATAATCAACTTCAAGGAATTTGTGGAGATCCTACAAAAATGGTAAACACGATCACAAAACAGGAAGATAAAAAAAGAACCTAAACAAATTTTAAAATCGCCTCAGTCAAAGCAGAAGTTGCAATTAACCCCAAAACACCATAATCAGACAACTAAATTCCCTACCCAAAACAACGCCGAAGCCATACTAATTCATCATCCAAGGATGAAAAACTTTTAAAAAAAATTCTCTTCAAATATTTCCAGTTCTAAAGCATTAGGCAAGAAAAGAGAGCCGATTTCATTCTCATTTTCTCTTGAAGATTGCGAAAAATAGGTATAACAAAAACTTCGTAAACCGAAAAGGACCACCAATAAACAACATTTCCTCTTCGAAAAACCATATTTTTCACCCATCAGAAACTCAAACTGAAACAATCCCCCCAATCGTCTCTTCATTTTCAAAAAAAAATCTTTTCTTTTCTCCTTTTTTTTGAGAGAAATTAAAAAAATTACGATACATTTACTAAAGTATAACGTTTTGTGTAATTGGGTTATTACTTTATTTGGAAAATAACGTAGATAACTTAGTCATAAAACTACAACAATCACTTTCTCTTTGTTTCTCTCGAAAATTGGAGGAAAAATTGTACATTGACGTATTTCTCTCAGTTTCTCCGATTCTCTAATATTAAGTTGTTATCCAAACTAGAGAAACTCAAATTTATTTTCTTTTCATTTTCTCTCTTTTTAGAATGTTATTCAATAACACCATAAAAAGATTTGTTTCGGTGGGTTAGTAGTGATAAAATAGTTTTCGTTGTCTATAATGAATAATATTTCTCACCCAACGATTGGTCCAGTAATACCATTGACATGAATGTCGCGATATTCTTGACGATAACGAAGACATGTGTTTTGTTAGTTAGTTAAAGGAAATTAAATTGAAACATATAAGTAGTAGGTGATAATGCGTTTTATTTTAAACAAGATCAATAAGCACTGGTTCAATGTCAATTATTTTTATGGAAGTGAACTTATTGTTGACTTTTAGGCCTTAATCTATGTTACTTTTAATGATTAATTAAACTAATATTAATCAATCAACCATGTCAATCAAAGTAGACAAACATGATTACATATACATTTGTATGTGTATAAATCATCTTAATAAGTTGATCAAAATTATCAATAGAGAAACCATTTAGACAAATACTGAAGATTGTAAACCTTCGAGGAATTAAGCTTCCTCTCGGGTTGTGAGAGGCGAAGAGCAAGACAAGGGTGTTCATAATGCCCGGATTGTAGATGATTTAGATTGAACCCGAAACGAAAAAATTAGTGGATAGTCGAGTAGGGATCAAATGATAGATCAGAACTCGAGGGGAGGATTAGATCACGGTGATTGTGATCAAACCTCTGTAAAAATTGGCGGGGTATTTGTGGTTTGTTCTGTCACTACTTTTTTTAATTTCACATTTAGTAGATCATTTTGCTTGTGATTATAAGGTTATTGTTCCAAATGATGATCCTGGACTGAAGACTTAGCCATTACACTAAAACCAAATACGGTTAGTGAGGGAGTCTTTATACGTTTTAAGCCATCACCCACGCATCCGCAACGTCTCAGGGAATCCTCACCGACCCCAAGGAATTGGTTGGAGATCACACATCCTAACAATTATAATCGCGGAGTACATAAAAATATTGTCATGAATTCGATTCTTATGATCATTTCCAATGACCCACGAGATGGGCGCAACACTTTATCAAAACATTCCACGGTAAAACAAAACTTACTCCACAACAAAGAAAGAAAACACCAATAGAACGTCATGCCACTCTAGCTTTCGGCTTCTACGTAAACAAAATTTAGATTTGACATGAGCCAAATGTGGTTGACGAGGAATTGAAGTCAAGCCTGACAAGAAATGGTTCAGCTCTACTCAACCATTTACAACATCCCTGCAAGGCAAGTTATCGAATTAAATAAGCATTTGTAACCAACAGACTACAATAGTGATCAATAGCCTTTATACTCGTGTATTGGATAATCAAGGTTCTGATATTTTTATTTTAAACAGCAAAACTTCTTAAGGGTGATATAATTATAAATGCTTTGAATATTAATTTTATATTAAACTTTCCCAACAGCATGGATACTATTTTAATGTAATTATTAACTACTTTGAAACTAAAGAAGAATATAAGTAAAAAAAGGTATTGTGGAATACCTAAATAGGCAGTAATATTGTAGAATATAACTATAAGTAAAGAAAAAGATATTATAGAATACCTAAATAACAAACACCACCACCACCTCTAAGAATTCTTTTTCTGGGAACCAATAAGTTTTGAATTTCGCATTCTAAGTATAAAACGTATATATTTCTGTGCACAACGAGTCATTAATAGTTTAGCACTTTGAGTCATGAAGGAGAGGTAAAGTTTCATTCTATGTAATTATATGCATTTTTTTGACTTGCTTGTGTCTTGCGGAGGGAGGTTACAATAATATGCAGCATATATATAAGCTCATTTCCACAGGGTTTATCTACAACATCGTGGACAATGTGCCTTCTGATTGCGCAATAATATGCAGCATAAGCTGGGTCACCACCTAATAGTCCAATGTATATTCTACAAAAAACATTTCAATCTTATAGATGTGTAGTGAAATAAATCCAATAATCGTTGAAGTTTTGAAGCGCATTAAAAATTAGAATCGTAATGCAGCTTATCCTTCCGTAGTAGTAAGGTCACATATTATTAAGAGATGCCACATGTTAGAATATGTTGTTTGAAAGTTACGTGCTAGATACGTTTCTGATTTTCTTGGTTTCGTTGTTAACGACGCCTTAGAGTTAATTACTAAATCCAGAAGAAAAAACCCCTTAAGAAACGAAAAAGGAAAGTAAGCAACGGTACGATATACAAGGGCTATAAATAACTAGATTTCCCAGCGACTCTCCATTCTTCCCTCCCACTCCACTTCTTCCAGCCCCCCTTCCATCTCCCGATCCAAACCCTAATCCCCTCCCCTCCCTCTCTCCGATCACCTCCGAACCCTAATCCCAACCCCTCCGTCTCTCCGATCGTCTACAAAACCCTAATCCTCGACGCCTCCCCCCCTCCATCCCGCTTGGGTGCCTCCAACGAGGTTCGTGGTTAGGATTTGTCTTTTCCGCGAAATCTTTGGGGGGTTTCGGGGTTGAAGAAACCCATCTATGTGTTCGGACTCGGGTTGGGTTTCGATTTTGTGCATTTTGCTTCCGATGATTCCGAAGTTTTTCATCGAAACCCTAATCCGAAGATTTCCGGTTTCTTGTTTTTATTTCTAGTTTTCGATTTTCAAATCCTCCGTGAACTATTTTCAAGATCACGTTCGTCCACTACCTTTGTTTGTTTCGAATCCTCCCTATTTGTTTCTGTGGTTTTTTCCTTCTTTATCCACTAGATGTGCTCAACTATTTCCTGTCTTTAGAGTTTAGATCCTCTGTTTTTACTATCTTTTTACCTATTTTTTATTTTTTATACTCTCTGCATGTGTACCTTAGATAAAAGTTAAAAAAGTTAACTTGTATCGTTAGTGATGCCTGAAATTGTCTTAGCTTTGCTTCCTACTTGTGCATCCTGGCTTATGTTTATCTCCTGTGGCGTTGCTTTCTGATTAGTTGTTATGCTTACACTTATAATCTTTTTCCTTCACTTTGTAACAACATCATCAAATATTTATTGAGGCCATAATATTCAATTGTGTTTCCTCACAACTATTGCAGAAGCACTGAGTATTCTGTTTAGTCTTTGAATTGATATTCTTCGGTAACACTTTTTGCAGGTTCTGACAAATAAGCATGATTTTCAGCTAGAACATTGGGCTAGCATTCTCAGTGGTGCTAGGGACTTTTGTAAAGAAGTTACTGGCCAGCATTAAAAAGTTATTTTGCGTTGGGATGCACCACATGCAATCTCAGGTATACCTTGATTGCATTTTCTAAATAAATCCTTTTAATTTTAGAAATTTTATTTTAAGTTTGTTTGTTTATAGTGTGGTCCACTTCTATCTGAACAATATATATATAAATTTCAAATGAATGCATGCTTGTCATCTCCTTGTCACAATAATCAATCTCTATCTACTTATGCATCTTACTCTAATGACTTGTGACTTGCCTTTTGTGACCCTGTAACTAATATACATTGACATCACAATTTAAAAATTGATATATAGACACACTAACACAAACAAGATCATTTATGCAAACACGCCACATATGATACTTCTCGACCTATAGATATAGGACGTGAAGTCCTCCAATTCTTTTGACATGGACTTGCCAACGTGAGTTCCATCCGAGATGTTTCCTAAAACTATGTATTGTCAATCAACAACTAATTCAAATGACATCTCTCTCCCCTTCATCAGGAAGGGCATCAAGTTTTCAATTTTTGTGTAGCTTCAAAAATTGTGGTCGGTTTTGTCGATCGACATCCAATTCGAATGTTCATCTCTTTCCACCTTTGGAGATCGAACATCAACTCCTCTAAATTTTAACTCATGGACTTGTCCTTCGTGACTTCTATTCGAGCCGTATCCTAAAACCATTCTTCGGGTTGTCAGTGCGGGATTCTACGCCTTTGACAATCATTTTCAATGTCGTACATCTTTCGACCTATTGAGATACGACATTAAATTCTCCAATTTTTTACTCATGGACTTGTCATCCATGCTTTTATTCGAGCAGTTTTCCAAAATCATTCTTCGGGTTAGTGTGTCATTCTACGCGTCTGACAACCATTTCGAATGTCGTATCTCTATCGACTATACGACATCAAGTCCTTTAAATTTCAAATCACTGACTTGTCAGAGGGGCTTCTATTCGAGCTGTGCCCAAATTTATTCTCCGGGTAGTCAATTTAGGATTCTACGTGTTTAACTATTATTTCCAATGTCGTACCTCTGTCGACCTATGGAGATACCACATCAACTCCTTCAATTTTAACTCATGGACTTGTCATCGAGCATTCTATTCGAGCCGTGTTCCAAAATCCTTCTTCGAGTTGTCAGTGTGAGATTCTACTTGTTATACAACCAATTCGAATGTCGTAGCTCTCCCGACTTATGGAGATACGACATCAAGTCCACCAATTTTAACATATGGACTTGTCGTCGTGGCTTATATTCGAGCCGTGTCCCAAATTAATTCTTCGGGTTGTCAATTTAGGATTCAAGGCGTAACAAACATTTTCAATGTCGTACCTCACTTGACCTATGAAGATACGACGTCATGTCCTCCAATTTTAACAAATGGACTTGTCATCGTGGCTTATATTCCAGTCGTGTCCCAAAATCCTTTTTCGAGTTGTCAGTGTGGGATTCTACACGTTACACAACAAATTCAAATGTCGTATCTCTCTCGACCTCTGTAGATACGACATCAAGTCCACCAATTTTAACATAAGGGACTTGTCAGCGTGGCTTATATTCGAGCCGTGTCCCAAAATCCTTTTTCGAGTTGTCAGTGTCGGATTCTACACGTTAGGCAACCAATTCAAATGTCGTACCTCTCTCGACCTATGGAGATACATCTAGTTTTCCAATTTTAACTTATGGACTTGTCATCGAGGCTTCTATTCGAGCCGTGTACCAATTTCATTTTTCGGGTTGTCAATTTAAGATTCTTCCCGTGTAACAAACATTTCCGATGTTGACCTCTCTCGACCTATGGAGATACGACATCAAGACCTCCAATTTTAATTCATGGACTTGTCATCGAGAATTTTGTTCGAGCCGTGTCCCAAAATTCTTCTTCGAGTTGTCAGTGTGAGATTCTACACGTTAGACAACCAATTCAAATGTCCTACACCTCTCGACTTATGGAGTTACGACATCAAGTCCTCAAATTTTAACATATGGACTTGTCATCGTGCTTATATTCGTGTCGTGTCACAAAATCCTTTTTAGAGTTCGTGTGAGATTCTCTACGTTAGACAACCAATTCAAATGTTGTACCTCTTTGACCTATGGAGATACGACATCAAGTCCACCAATTTTAACATATGGACTTGTCGTGATGGCTTATATTCGAGCCGTGTCCCAAATTCATTCTTCGGGTTGTCAATTTAGGATTCAAGGCGTGTAACAAACACTTCCAATGTCGTACCTCTCTCGACCTATGAAGATACGACATCAAGTCCTCCAATGTTAACATATGGACTTGTCATCGTGGCTTATATTCGAGTCGTGTTCCAAAATTTATTTTCGAGTTGTCAGTGTGGGCTTCCACACGTAAGACAACAAATTCAAATGTCGTTCCTCTCTAAACCTATGCAGATGCGACGTCAAGTCCACCAGTTTTAACATTTGGACTTGTCATCGTGGCTTATATTCGAGCCGTGTCCAAAAATACTTCTTCGAGTTGTCAATGTGAGATTCTACACGTTAGACAACCAATTCAAATGTCTTACCTCTTTCAACCTATGGAGTGTCATCGTGGCTTATATTCGAGTGTCGTGTCCCAAAATCAATTTTCGAGTTGTTAGTGTCGAATGCTACGTGTTAGGCAAGCAATTCAAATGTTGTACCTCTGTCGACCTATGGAGATACCACATAAAGTCCTTAAAAGTTAACTCTTGGACTTGTTATCGAGGCTTCTATTTTAGCCGTGTCCCAAATTCATTCTTCGGGTGGTCAATTTAGGATTCTACGAGTGTAACAAAAATTTCAAATGTCGTACCTCTCTCAACCTAAGGAGATACGCCATCAAGTCCTCCAATTTTAACTGATGGACGTGTCATCGAGGCTTCTAATCGAGCCGTGACCCAAATTCATTCTTCGGGTTGTCAATTTAGGATTCTACGCGTGTAACTAAATTTTTCAATGTCGTACCTCTCTCGACCTATGGAGATACTACATCAAGTCCTCCAATTTTAAGTCATGGACTTGTCATCGAGAATTTTATTCGAGTCGTGTCCCAAAATCATTATTCGAGTTGTCAGTGTCGAATTCCACACGTTAGCCAACCAATTCATATGTCGTACCTCTCTCGACCTATGAAGATACTACATCAAGCCCTCCAATCTTAACTCATGGACTTGTCATCGAGAATATTATTCGAGCCGTGTCCCAAAATCATTATTCGAGTTGTCAGTGTCGAATTCTACACGTTAGACAACCAATTCAAATGTCGTACCTCTCTCGACCTATTGAGATACGACATCAAGTCCACCAATTTTAACATTTGGAGTTGTCATCGTGGTGTATATTCGAGTCGTGTCCTAAAATCCTTCTTCATGTTGTTAGTGTGCGATTCTACAAGTTAGACAACCAATTCAAATGTCGTACCTCTCTCGACTTATGGAGATAAACATTTGGACTTGTCGTCATGGTTTATAATCGAGTCGTGTCCCAAAATCCTTCTTTGAGTTGTCAGTTTGAGATTCTACACGTTAGAGAATCAATTCAAATGTCGTACCTCTATCGACCAATGGAGATACGACATCAGATCCACCAATTTTAACATAAGGACTTGTCATCGTGGCTTATATTCGAGTCTCGTGTCCTAAAATCCATTTTCGAGTTGTCTGTGTCGAATGCTACGTGTTAGCCAACCAATTCAAATGTGGTACCTCTGTCGATTTATGGAGATACCACATAAAGTCCTTACATGTTAACTTTTGGACTTTTTATCGAGGCTTCTATTTTAGTCGTGTCCCAAATTCATTCTTCGGGTGGTCAATTTAGGATTCTACGAGTGCAACAAAAATTTCAAATGTCGTACCTCTCTCCACCTAAGGAGATACGCCATCAAGTCCTCCAATTTTAACTTATGGACGTGTCATCGAGGCTTCTAATCGAGCCGTGTCCCAAATTCATTCTTCGGGTTGTCAATTTAGGATTCTACGCGTGTAACTAAAATTTTCAATGCCGTACCTCTCTCGACCTATGGAGATACTACATCAAGTCCTCCAATTTTAACTCATGGACTTGGCATCGAGAATTTTATTCGAGTCGTGTCCCAAAATCATTATTCGAGTTGTCAGTGTCGAATTCTACACGTTAGACAACCAATTCATATGTCGTACATCTCTCGACCTATGGAGATACTACATCAAGCCCTACAATCTTAACTCATGGACTTGTCATCGAGAATATTATTCGAGCCGTGTCCCAAAATCATTATTCGAGTTGTCAGTGTCGAATTCTACACGTTGGACAACCAATTCAAATGTAGTACCTCTCTCGACCTATTGAGATACGACATCAAGTCCACCAATTTTAGCATTTGGACTTGTCATCGTGGTTTATATTCGAGTCGTCTCCCAAAATCCTTCTTCGAGTTGTCAGTGTGCGATTCTACACGTTAGACAACCAATTCAAATGTCGTACATGTCGACTTATGCAGATACGACATCAAGTCCACCAATTTTAACATTTGGACTTGTCGTCATGGTTTATAATCGAGTCGTGTCCCAAAATCCTTCTTCGAGTTGTCAGTGTGCGATTCTACACGTTAGACAACCAACTCAAATGTCGTACTTCTCTCGACTTATGGACTTGTCATCGTGGCTTATAATCGAGCCGTGTCCCAAATTTATTCTTCGGGTTGTCAATTTAGGATTCTACGCGTTTAACAAAATTTTTCAATGTCGTACCTCTCTCGACCAATGGAGATACTATATCAAGTCATCCAATTTTAACTTATGCACTTGTCATCGAGAATTTTATTCGAGCCGTGTCCCCAAATCATTATTCCAGTTGCCACTGTCGAATTCTACACGTTAGACAACCAATTCAAATGTCGTACCTCTCTCGACTTATGGAGATACGACATCAAGCCCCCCACTTTTATTATATGGACTTCTCATCGTTGCTTATATTCTAGTTGTGTCCCAAAATCTTTCTTCGAGTTGCCAGTGTGAGATTCTACACGTTAGACAACCAATTCAAATGTCGTATCTCTCTCGACCTATGGAGTTACGACATCAAATCTACCAATTTTAGCATTTGGACTTGTTGTTTATGTTCGAGTCGTGTCCCAAAATCCTTCTTCGAGTTGTCAGTGTGAGATTCTACACGTTAGACAATCAATTCAAATGTCGTACCTCTCTCGACCTATGGAGACACGACATCAGGTCCACCAATTTTAACATAAGGACTTGTCATCGTGGCTTATATTCGAGTCTCGTGTCCTAAAATCCATTTTCGAGTTGTCTGTGTGGAATGCTACGTGTAAGCCAACCAATTCAAATGTGGTACCTCTGTCGATTTATGGAGATACCACATAAAGTCCTTAAATGTTAACTTTTGGACTTGTTATCGAGGCTTCTATTTTAGTCGTGTCCCAAATTCATTCTTCGGGTGGTCAATTTAGGATTCTACGAGTGTAACAAAAATTTCAAATGTCGTACCTCTCTCAACCTAAGGAGATACGCCATCAAGTCCTCCAATTTTAACTTATGGACGTGTCATTCTTCGTGTCCTAAAATCCATGTTCGAGTTTTCAGTGTGAGATTCTACACGTTAGACAACCAATTCAAATGTCGTACCTCTCTCGACCTGTGGAGATAGGACATCAAGTCCACCAATTTTAACATTTGGACTTGTCATCGTGGCTTATATTCAAGTCGTGTCCCAAAATCCTTCTTCGAGTTGTCAGTGTGAGATTCTACACGTTAGACAACCAATTCAAATGTCGTACCTCTCTCGACCTATGGAGATACGACATCAAGTCTACCAATTTTAGCATTTGGATTTGTCGTTGTTTATGTTCGAGTCGTGTCCCAAAATCCTTCTTCGAGTTGTCAGTGTGAGATTCTACACGTTAGACAATCAATTCAAATGTCGTACCTCTCTCGACCTATGGAGAGACGACATCAGGTCCACCAATTTTAACTCATGGACTTGTCATCGAGAATTCAATTCGACCTGTGTCCCAAAATCATTCTTCGAGTTGTCATTGTCGAATTATACACGTTAGACAATCAATTCAAATGTCGTACCTCTCTCGACTTATGGAGATACCCCATCAAGTCCTCGTATTTTAACATATGGACTTGTCATCGTGGCATGTATTCGAGTTGTGTCCGAAAATCCATGTTCGAGCTGTCCTAAAATCCTTCTTCGAGTTGTCACTATCAAATTCTACAGGTTAGACAACTAATTCAATAGTCGTACCTCTCTCGACCTATGGGGATACGACATCATGTTCTCCAATTTTGACTTGTCGTTGTTTATGTTCGAGTGGTGTCCCAAAATCGTTTTCGAGTTGTCAGTGTGAGATTCTACACGTTAGATAATCAATTCAAATGTCGTACCTCGCTCGACCTATGGAGATACGACATCAAGTCCACCAATTTTAACATAAGGACTTGTCGTCGTGGCTTATATTCGAGTCTCGTGTCCTAAATCCCTTTTTGAGTTGTCTGTGTCGAATGCTACGTGTTAGGCAACCAATACAAATGTGGTACCTCTGTCGATTTATGGAGATACCACATAAAGTCCTTAAATGTTAACTTTTGGACTTGTTATCGAGGCTTCTATTTTAGTCGTGTCCCAAATTCATTTTTCGGGTGGTCAATTTAGGATTCTACGAGTGTAACAAAAATTTCAAATGTCGTACCTCTCTCAACCTAAGGAGATACGCCATCAAGTCCTCCATTTTAACTTCTACATGTTAGACAACCAATTCAAATGTCGTCCCTCTCTCGACCTATGGAGATACGACATCAAGTCGACCAATTTTAACATTTGGACTTGTCATCGTGGCTATTATTCGAGCCGTGTCCTAAAATCCTTGAATTTTCAGTGTGAGATTCTACACGTTAGACAACCAATTCAAATGCCGTACCTCTCTCGACTTATGGAGATACGACATCAAGTCTACCAATTTTAACATTTGGACTTGTCGTGGCTTATATTCGAGCCGTGTCCCAAAATCCTTCTTCGAGTTGTCAGTGTGAGATTCTACAAGTTAGACAACCAATTGAAATGTCGTACCTCTCTCGACCTATGGAGATACGACATCAACTCCACCAATTTTAAATCGTGGACTTGTCATTGAGAATTTTAGTCGAGCCGTGTTCCAAAATCCTTCGAGTTGTCAGTGTCGAATTCTACACGTTTGACAACCAATTCAAATGCCGTACCTCTCTCAACCTATGGAGATACGACATCAAGTCCACCAATTTTAACATATGGACTTGTCTTCGTGGCTTATATTCGAGTCTCGTGTCCCAAAATCCATTTTCGAGTTGTCAGTGTCGAATGCTACATGTTAGGCAACCAATTCAAATGTTTTACCTCTATCGACCTATGGAGATACCACATGAAGTCCTTAAATGTTAACTCTTGGACTTGTTATCGAGGCTTCTATTTTAGCCGTGTCCCAAATTCATTCTTTGGGATGTCAATTTAGGATTCTACGAGGGCAACAAAAATTTCAAATGTCGTACCTCTCTCGACCTAAGGGGATACGCCATCAAGTCCTCCTTTTTTAACTCATGGACTTGTCATCGAGAATATTATTCGAGCAGTGTCCCAAAATCATTCTTCGAGTTGTTAGTGTCGAATTCTACACGTTAGATAACCAATTCAATGGTCGTACCTCTCTCGACCTATTGAGATACGACATCAAGTCCACCAATTTTAACATTTGGACTTGTCATCGTGGCTTATATTCGAGCCGTGTCCCAAAATCCTTCTTTGAGTTGTCATTGTGAGATTCTACACTTTAGACAACCAATTCAGATGTCATACCTCTCTCGAACATCGGAGATACGACATAGACTCCAATTTTAACTCATGGACTTGTCATCGAGGCTTCTAATCGCGCCGTGTCCCAAATACATTATTCGGGTTGTCAATTTGGGATTCTACGTGTGTAACAGAAAATTTAAATGTCGTACCTCTGTCGAGCTATTGAGTTACGACATCAAGTTCACGAATTTTAACATTTGGACTTGTCATCGTGGCTTATATTCGAGCCGTGTCCCCAAATCCTTGAATTTTCAGTGTGAGATTCTACACGTTAGACAACCAATTCTAATGCCGTACCTCTCTCGACTTATGGAGATACGACATCAAGTCCACCAATTTTAACATACAGACTTGTCATTGTGGCTTATATTCGTGTCTCGTGTCCCAAAATCTATTTTCGAGTTGTCAATGTCGAATGCTACATGTCAGCCAACCAATTCAAATGTTGTACCTCTGTCGACCTATGGAGATACCACATAACGTCCTTAAATGTTGACTCTTGGACTTGTTATTGAGGCTTCTATTTGAGCCGTGTCCCAAATTCATTCTTCGGGTTGTCAATTTAGGATTCTACGAGTGTAACAAAAATTTCCAATGTCGTACCTCTTTCGAACTAAAGAGATACGTCATCAACTCCTCCAATTTTAACTCATAGACTTGTCATCGAGGCTTCTAATCGAGCCGTGTCCCAAATACATTATTCGGGTTGTCAATTTGGGATTCTACGCGTGTAACAAAAATTTCCAATGTCGTACCTCTCTCGACCTATGGAGATACTACATCAAGTGCTCCAATTTTAACTCATGGACTTGTCATCGAGAATTTTATTCGAGCCGTGTCCCAAAATCCTTCTTCGAGTTGTCAGTGTCGAATCCTACACGTTAGCCAACCACTTCAAATGTTGTACCTCTCTCGACTTATGGAGATATGACATCAAGTCCTCGTATTTTAACATATGGACTTGTCATTGTGGCTTGTATTCGAGTTGTGTCCGAAAATCAATGTTCGAGCTGTCCTAAAATCTTTCTTCGAGTTGTCACTATCGAATTCTACAAGTTAGACAACTAATTCAATAGTCGTACCTCTCTCGACCTATGGGGATACGACATCATGTTCTCCAATTTTAACTCATGGACTTGTCATCGAGAATTCAATTCGAGTTGTCCCAAAATCATTTTTCTAGTTGTCAGTTTCGAATTATACACGTTAGACAATCAATTCAAATGTCGTACCTCTCTCGACCTGTGGAGATGCGACATCAAGTCCTCCAATTATAACATAAGGACTTGTGATCGTGGCTTATATTCGAGTCCCGTGTCCCAAAATTCATTTTTGAGTTGTTAGTGTGAGATTCTACTCGTTAGACAACGAATTCAAATGTCGTAGGTCTCTCGACCTATGGAGATACGACATGAAGTCTTCCAATTTTAACTGATGGATTTGTCATCGTGGCTTATATTCGAGCCGTGTCCAAAACCTTCTTCGAGTTTTCAGTGTTAGATTCTACACGTTAGACAACCAATTCTAATGTCGTACCTCTCTCGACCTATGGAGATACAACATCAAGTCCTCGTATTTTAACATATGGACTTGTCATCGTGGCTTATATTCGAGTCGTGTCCTAAAATCCATGTTCGAGTTTTCAGTGTGAGATTCTACACGTTAGACAACCAATTCAAATGTCGTACCTCTCTCGAGCTATGGAGATAGGACATCAAGTCCACCAATTTTAACATTTGGACTTTGTCATCGTGGCTTATATTCATATTCAAGTCGTGTCCCAAAATCCTTCTTCGAGTTGTCAGTGTTAGATTCTACACGTTAGACAACCAATTCAAATGTCGTACCTCTCTCGACCTATGGAGATACAACATCAAGTCCTCGTATTTTAACATATGGACTTGTCATCGTGGCTTATATTCGTGTCGTGTCCTAAAATCCATGTTCGAGTGCTTATATTCGTGTCGTGTCCTAAAATCCATGTTCGAGTTTTCAGTGTGAGATTCTACACGTTAGACAACCAATTCAAATGTCGTACCTCTCTCGACCTATGTAGATAGGACATCAAGTCCACCAATTTTAACATTTGGACTTGTCATCGTGGCTTATATTCAAGTCGTGTCCCAAAATCCTTCTTCGAGTTGTCAGTGTGAGATTCTACACGTTAGACAATCAATTCAAATGTCGTACCTCTCTCGACTTATGGAGATACCCCATCAAGTCCTCGTATTTTAACATATGGACTTGTCATCGTGGCTTGTATTCGAGTTGTGTCCGAAAATCCATGTTCGAGCTGTCCTAAAATCCTTCTTCGAGTTGTCACTATCGAATTCTACAAGTTAGACAACTAATTCAATAGTCGTACCTCTCTCGACCTATGGGGATACGACATCATGTTCTCCAATTTTAACTCATGGACTTGTCATCGAGAATTCAATTCGAGCTGTGTCCCAAAATCATTTTTCTAGTTGTCAGTTTCGAATTATACACGTTAGACAATCAATTCAAATGTCGTACCTCTCTCGACCTGTGGAGATGCGACATCAAGTCCTCCAATTATAACATAAGGACTTGTGATCGTGGCTTATTCGAGTCCCGTGTCCCAAAATCCATTTTCGAGTTGTTAGTGTGAGATTCTACTCGTTAGACAACGAATTCAAATGTCGTAGCTCTCTCGACCTATGGAGATACGACATGAAGTCCTCCAATTTTAACTGATGGACTTGTCATCGTGGCTTATATTCGAGCCGTGTCCAAAACCTTCTTCGAGTTTTCAGTGTGAGATTCTTCACGTTAGACAACCAATTCAAATGTCGTACCTCTCTCGACCTATGGAGATACCACATCAAGTCCACCAATTTTTATATTTGGATTTGTCATCGTGGCTTATATTCGAGCCGTGTTCCAAAATCCTTTTTTGAGTTGGCAGTGTCGAATTCTACACTTTAGACAACCAATTCAAATGTCGTACCTTTCTCGACCTATGGAGATACAACATCAAGTCCTCGTATTTTAACATATGGACTTGTCATCGTGGCTTATATTCGAGTCGTGTCCTAAAATCCATGTTCGAGTTTTTCAGTGTGAGATTCTACACGTTAGACAACCAATTCAAATGTCGTACCTCTCTCGAGCTATGGAGATACGACATCAAGTCCACCAATTTTAACATTTGGACTTGTCATCGTGGCTTATATTCGAGTCGTGTCCCAAAATCCTTCTTCGAGTTGTTAGTGTGAGATTCTACACGTTAGACAACCAATTCAAATGTCGTACCTCTCTCGACCTATGGAGATACAACATCAAGTCCTCGTATTTTAACATATGGACTTGTCATCGTGGCTTATATTCGTGTCGTGTCCTAAAATCCATGTTCGAGTGCTTATATTCGTGTCGTGTCCTAAAATCCATGTTCGAGTTTTCAGTGTGAGATTCTACACGTTAGACAACCAATTCAAATGTCGTACCTCTCTCGACCTATGTAGATAGGACATCAAGTCCACCAATTTTAACATTTGGACTTGTCATCGTGGCTTATATTCAAGTCGTGTCCCAAAATCCTTCTTCGAGTTGTCAGTGTGAGATTCTACACGTTAGACAATCAATTCAAATGTCGTACCTCTCTCGACTTATGGAGATACCCCATCAAGTCCTCGTATTTTAACATATGGACTTGTCATCGTGGCTTGTATTCGAGTTGTGTCCGAAAATCCATGTTCGAGCTGTCCTAAAATCCTTCTTCGAGTTGTCACTATCGAATTCTACAAGTTAGACAACTAATTCAATAGTCGTACCTCTCTCGACCTATGGGGATACGACATCATGTTCTCCAATTTTAACTCATGGACTTGTCATCGAGAATTCAATTCGAGCTGTGTCCCAAAATCATTTTTCTAGTTGTCAGTTTCGAATTATACACGTTAGACAATCAATTCAAATGTCGTACCTCTCTCGACCTGTGGAGATGCGACATCAAGTCCTCCAATTATAACATAAGGACTTGTGATCGTGGCTTATTCGAGTCCCGTGTCCCAAAATCCATTTTCGAGTTGTTAGTGTGAGATTCTACTCGTTAGACAACGAATTCAAATGTCGTAGCTCTCTCGACCTATGGAGATACGACATGAAGTCCTCCAATTTTAACTGATGGACTTGTCATCGTGGCTTATATTCGAGCCGTGTCCAAAACCTTCTTCGAGTTTTCAGTGTGAGATTCTTCACGTTAGACAACCAATTCAAATGTCGTACCTCTCTCGACCTATGGAGATACCACATCAAGTCCACCAATTTTTATATTTGGATTTGTCATCGTGGCTTATATTCGAGCCGTGTTCCAAAATCCTTTTTTGAGTTGGCAGTGTCGAATTCTACACTTTAGACAACCAATTCAAATGTCGTACCTTTCTCGACCTATGGAGATACAACATCAAGTCCTCGTATTTTAACATATGGACTTGTCATCGTGGCTTATATTCGAGTCGTGTCCTAAAATCCATGTTCGAGTTTTTCAGTGTGAGATTCTACACGTTAGACAACCAATTCAAATGTCGTACCTCTCTCGAGCTATGGAGATACGACATCAAGTCCACCAATTTTAACATTTGGACTTGTCATCGTGGCTTATATTCGAGTCGTGTCCCAAAATCCTTCTTCGAGTTGTTAGTGTGAGATTCTACACGTTAGACAACCAATTCAAATGTCGTACCTCTCTCCACTTAAACATCATGTCCACCAATTTTAATATACGGACTTGTCATCGTGGCTTATATTCGAGCTGTCCTAAAATCCTTCTTCGAGTTGTCACTATCGAATTCTACACGTTAGACAACCAATTCAATAATCGTACCTCTCTCGACCTATGGAGATACGACATCATGTTCTCCAATTTTAACTCATGTACTTGTCATCGAGAATTCAATTCGACCTGTGTCCCAAAATCATTCTTCGAGTTGTCAGTGTCGAATTATACACGTTAGACAATCAATTCAAATGTCGTACCTCTCTCGACTTATGGAGATACCCCATCAGGTCCATCAATTTTAACATATGGACTTGTAATCGTGGCATATATTCGAGTTTTGCCCCAAATTCATTCTTGGGGTTGTCAATTTAGGATTCTACGCGAGTAAGAAACATTTCCATGTCGTACTTCTTTCGACTTATGGAGTAGCAAACATTTCCATGAGTAACAAACATTTCCATGTCGTATTTCTTCAAGGCTTCTATTCGAGTATTGTCCAAAAATCATTATTCGGGTTGTTAGTGTGCGAGTCGTATCTCTCTCGACCTATGAAGATCGACATCAAGTCCACCAATTTTAACATTTGTACTTCTCATAGTGGCTTCTATTGGAGTCGTGTCCGACAACATTCTTCGGGTTGTCAGTGTTGGATTCTACACGTTAGACAACAAATTCAAACGTCGTACATCCGTCGACCTATGGAGATACGACATCAATTCCTCTAATTTTAACTTATACTTTGTTATCATGACTTCTATTCGAGCCATGTCCCAAAATTATTTTTTGAGTTGTCAATTTAAGATTCTACGCGTTGGACAACAATTTCCAATGTCGTATTTTTCTCGACCCTTGTAGATACGACATAAAGTCCTCCAATTTTAACTCATGGACTTGTCATCGTGGCTTCTATTCGAGTCGTGTCCCAAAATCATTTTCGGTTTGTTAATTTAGGATTTGACGCGTCTGACAACCATTTCCAATGTGGTTACTCTCTCGACCTATAGAGATAGGACATCAAGTCCACTAACATTAACTCATGGACTTGTCATCGTGGCTTCTATTCGTGTCGTGTCCCAAAATAATTATTCGAGTTTTTAGTGTGGGATTCTACACGTTAGACAACCATTTCCAATGCCGTACATATCTCGACTTATGATGATACGAAATCAAGTCCTCCAATTTTAACTCATGGACTTGTCATCGAGACTTCTATTCGAGTTGTCTCAAAATCATTCTTCGGGTTGTCAGTGTGCGATTCTACGCGGTTGACAATCATTTCCAATGTCGTACCTCTCTCGACTTATGGAGATACGACATCAAGTCCTCCAATTTTAACTCATGGACTTGTCACCGAGGCTTCTATTCGAGTCGTGTCCCAAAACCATTCTTCGGGTTGTCAATTTAGGATTCTACGTCTCTAACAACCATTTCTATTGTTCTCTCGACCTATGAAGTTACGACATCAAATCCTCCAATTTTAACTCATGGACATGTCCTTGAGGTTTCTATTCGAGTGGTGTCTGAAAATTATTTTTCGGGCTTTCAATTTAGGATTTTTCGCGTATGACAACAATTTCCAATGTCATACCTCTCTCGACCTACGGAGAGACGACATCAAGTCCTCTAATTTTAACTCATGGACATGTCCTCGAGGTTTCTTTTCTAGTTGTGTCCGAAAATCATTCTTCGAGTTGTTAATTTAGGATTCTTCGCGTATGTCAACCATTTCCATTGTCGTTCTTTTCTCGACCTATGGAAATACGACATCAAGTCCTCCAAAATCATTATTCGAGGCTTCTATTCGAGCTGTGTCCCAAAATCATTATTCGGGTTGTCAATTTAGGATTTTACTCGTATGACAACCATTTCCAATGTCGTACCTCTCTCGACCTATGAAAATACAACATTAAGTTCTCAAATTTTAACTCGTGGACTTGTCATCGTGGCTTTTGTTCGAGCTGTGTCCCAAAATCATTCTTCGGGTTCTACGCGTCTGACAACCATTTCCAGTGTCGTACCTCTCTCAACCCTTTAAATTTCATGCTATGTTTGATCAAAAGGTAATCTGATTATGAAATATTTATTTTAATTTTCTTATTGTACTTTTTTTCTTCTTCTAAATAACATGGCTTTGTCCTGAATTACTAATTTTTTTCTCAGTGTGACAACGAAGGCACTAATGAGTCCATTATAACTATGTAAATCATTCATGGAAATGAGTTATTTCTCTATGTGTAGACCTCATACAGGCCAAATTCTTTCTCTATTTCTTTTTTAATCATGCAATCACTATATGTTGAGTCCATTCCTTGGTTTTTGTTTGTTTTGCTATGATGGCAGTCCTTTTCCCTCAGCAAATAGTGTTCTCTAATGTGCAGAAGCCAAACTATGACACGAGTGAGCGTGTGAAAGCTTATTTTGGAATCATGTTTACATGTTAAATTCCTCTTTTGCTAATTTAGTGAAGCTCTTTACCGTGGTGGTGATTTTCCTGAGTAAACTTTGGTAGAGAGAAGGCAAACCTTGTGATAGTTGAAACATTCTTTTATATTTTTAACTGTTGAATAAGAAATTATATTGGGGATCTTAAATTATTGCTTAGGTAGGACCTTTGTATATAGAGGTTACAATGATGAAATAAGGAAACATCAAATAAGAAAAGTTCTATTGACTAAATATTTAAATTTAATTGTCCTAACATCTAATATTCTAACACTCCCCCTCAACTTGCAGTATATTTATCAATTGTACTCAGCTTGTTACAAAGATCTTGATATTAGGAAATATTCCAAACGAGATAAAGTTGATGGGGGTTGTGCCAACAGCAGTAGCAAAAGCATGATCTTGAGTAGTAGTAGGACCATTAAGCATGAGCAGGGGTAGTAGTAACAACAATAGACACCAGGTAAGTTGTAGTAGGGGTAGTAGTAACAATAGACACCAGGTAAGTTGTGGTAGCAGTAGTAGCAACAATAATAGACACCAGCTAGAGTTGTAGTGGCAGTAACTACAACTACTATCAGCAGAGCTTTAGATATCAACTAAATATCTAAATTTATTTATTTCCTAATAACTAATATTCTAACATTAGCTATTTCAGTTTTTTGCAAAATGGCACCATATTGTAGAGTATTGGGCTCAATTTTTATAAGAAGAAATTCTTATTCATGTGATTGTAAGATAGACCTTGGCATAATTTTTTTCTCAATTTTTTTTTCAAATACTTCTAAGATTGACCTTTTAACTATTTATGGAAGAAATAAATTTGCTTGCTTAAACTTTGAATAAGTAATGGACAAAATTAACGTTGGAGCCGAGGTGCCTTTAGCTTACCTGCTTATTCAGATTTTAGACAGTGATGGACAAGCCTATTATGGTGTTGTTTCATCTGATTTTTTAAGCTTGTCGTGACCTACAGTACTTGCATTTTGAACTGATACTTTTTTCTGGTAAATTTTTCTAGATCTCCACTTGCATTAGACAATTGGCAATATATTTTCTACTCTTGTCTAAGTAGATGAGTATCTTTGTTAAGATACAGATTGAACAATTTCGCCAACATATCAAATATATCACTTCAGATTTCATTTATAGAGATGCTTGAACTTCTGTTGTAATGACTTTTTTGTTGCCCCCTTTCCTTTGCTGATTGCCGAAGTCGATTGTTATTTCTTATTTCATTGTGAGAGTTGATTGCTACTATCTACAAATGTTATCAGGTAAAATTAAAATTTTGCTGTTTTCTTTTAACCTCAAAATTATATGCTATCTTATCCTCTAAATATTTGTGGCTATATAATATCCTAAAAGTGGCCATTGTTTATTGTGCCTCATATAAGACATGCTGAGATTATCATACTTCGTCTTCTCATAATATGTGCATTTTTCAATTTCCATCCTTGCAGGTTGCATTTTCCGAGTTCACCACTTTGACATGCATTCATATATCATAATGTGCATAGGTTCTGTTTTCTTTTAACCTCAAAATTATATGCTATCTTATCCTCTAAATATTTGTGGCTATATAATATCCTAAAAGTGGCCATTGTTTATTGTGCCTCATATAAGACATGCTGAGATTATCATACTTCGTCTTCTCATAATATGTGCATATTTCAATTTCCATCCTTGCAGGTTGCATTTTCCGAGTTCACCACTGACATGGATAATGTATCATAATGTGCATAGGTGCGCAAACTCCCATTAGTTTTGATATTCCCTGTTGTCATTAATATTTTTTATGTTGCATGGTATTGGTGTCTAACAAAATGCTCTTGCTCTGAAATTAAGATTATGCATTATTTATTATATGATTAATTAGAGGTGTATGTCTGGATTTTGAGCAGAACACATCCTCAAGTTGTTGACTGTTTTCATTCATTGGATCTCCCTAGAATTATTGAAGCTGCAAACTGACGGAAAGGGGGTGTCAGATCCTACTACCCCTGGCTCAGCACAAGTTTCACATCCTTGATGAAAAGAGGGTGTCAGAATCATTGAAACTGCAAACTACGGAAAGGGGGTGCTTAGAACTCCTAGTTGGAAAGAGGTGAGGTAAAGAAAAATAGTTACCATTAACGACTTGAAAACAGACCACCCAAATGGTCTTGACAAAAGAAAAATGTTTTTTTGTTTCCCAATGCACAACCTCCGTCCCCTAGGATTTTCCCCCCTTTTGACTTGGATGTTGAAAGCCGTTGTATTCTCTTCAAATTATAGGCCGACACAATGTTTGACAAAGTATAAATGTTAGATCCTGATCCTTGGTCTGGGGTTAAATCTTGATTAGTGTGTTGAATTAGGCTAATTGCTTCTGACTTTGTCGGAGTAGGCTAGTATGGTGGAGGCATGGGTTGAGGTGATGTGGGGAATGCTGGAACTATGGGTTTGCTTGCTTGGGTGGTGTGTTGTGTTACAAGAAAAACACACTCATCTCTCTTTTCCTCTCCTCTCACCACACCCTCTCTCCCTCTTTAAGGTCGGCTCAAGGTGGTTGTCGAAGGTGGTGGTGTGGACGGCGGAGCAAGAAGGAGACGCGACTTGGAGCGTGACTGGTGGTAGGCTCGTGCATGGTTAGCTTGGTGCGAGGTGCAAGGAGGCATGATTAGAGATACTCGGCTACGAGGGAGTGGCTACCCGTGACAGTCAGAACTTCGGCGGACCCAAAGAGGTATGCTATGTTCTTTAGGTTGCTCACACAAGGTGTAAGGGGTTCTTTAGGCTCATCGCCGGAAGTCGGAGGCCTCGTCGGTGATGAGGGGAGACTGGTCGTCGGTCGGTACAGTGAGGCGTAGCCCAGACAACGGTGAACCGATGCCATGGTGGCGGTCGACCAGATGTTGATTAGGAACTTGTGAAGTTCCTGGTATTTTTGGTCGGACGAGACCCCATTTTGGTGTTCAACCATTGCATTGTTAGTTTCTTTGGGGTGAAGATCATCTAAACGGTCGACTACTCTGAGACTTTTGTTTGACCAGTTGTAGAGAATCCAAACCTGTGTAGTTCCTGTTAATTTTGGTCGAACGATTTTCATTTTGGTTCCGGTCGTTCTGCATTTAATAATATCTTGTCATGGCCTAAACTTTCTAAACGGTCGACTGCCCTTTGACCTCAGTTCGACCAATGACTTAGGTTTTAGCCCAGTGTTCGACTGACTTGTTTTGTCGTTCCAACGTTTCCCTATTCGTCAGCAAATAGTCGACCAGTTTGCCAATTCATGTCGACCGTTGGTTCCCAGAATTATGTTCTTGTCTTATGTCTTGTGTCGTGTTGTCTTCATCGGAAACATGTGTCCTCGCCTTGTGCGTGAGCCGGGAGGTGATAGTGGGTGCGATGAGAGCGTTTGCGCAGAGACCGCCGAGCAATGGATGTAGACACTTGATACACGTGTCACTTTATGTTTATGAGATTTTGTATAACATGTGCATTTCACGGAGTCTCAATTGCTAGCAGACCTGAAGGATCGCAAATCTCAATGTATTGCATTATTACGTAGCTTCTCGAAGCGAGATGACTGATCAGCTTGTGTGGCGTCGGAGATGACTGATCAGCTTGTGTGGCGTCGGAGATGACTGGTGACGATTATTCTGGCAGGTAGTTCGGTTGTGGAACAACTAGACAAGTTGGTCGTCCTGCAAGCGACAACTCCGATGGGTGTGACGTCCACGAGATCATATCTGTATCTTTGTTGTGAAATTGTGTGCAACCCTCACCGAACCATCATGATTAATACAATCGCGAGTGGGGTGCGTGGTGTACTCTCCTTAAGGCAACATGTGCCTACGGTAGGTCCCATTTGGGGACCTGGTATTGCTGATGGGACTGTTGTCCCTGGTTTCCCATGGTGGGGACGACTTTACTTTGCATTCTTCGTGACATGATATACTAGTATGATAGGGTCATTGTACGTTCATTCATACATATTTAGAGGGATTTAGTATACGGGGTTTTCGTTATGAAAACTCATGTATTTTATCATGTTTGCATTTCAGGGTCTTGTCAGGTACTTAGTCGGTGGCCACCGAGGACGAGCACACTAGGACCGGATCTCCAGCCTCATCTCTTAGGTTTTAGCTATCTGTATTTTGTACTTCTGTGTAATCGTATTTTGAAACTCCAGTGTAATTGTGCACTTTGTTTAATATTTTATGAGTAATTTTTCTCATTTCATTTTGGTCTTATTTCCTTGATAATTTGTTTAAATTTTCTGCTTTATCGAGAACGTTACAATAAATGTCTTGTTTAGGTTTCACACTATAGTTTTATGAAGCATCAAAATGCATTTGATAAACCGATTGAATAGTCATTGACATTATGGTAATTGCAACATCAAAGGGTAAATAAGAAGTTGTAATACTGATAGCAAAGAGAATATACGACGGTTAATGGATATGGATAGGCAACCAAGACTAGGGGTGAAACTTTGTGTCCGAAATCCGTCAATCAGACCGACTCCGTACTTGAAATCAAAATAATTATCCGAGAAAAAATCCGCAACCGAATTTGTATTCGGATATAAACATCCGTAAAAAAACGAAGCGAATATGAATATTGGTACATCCGATTCGAATAATATCTGGTTCGTATTTTATATGCACATATAAATAAAAATAAAAAATATATACAATATATATGAATTAAAATATGTTATTTATATTATATTTAATATTTTTTCATGTAGGCTTACGCTTAAATAAAAAAACTAAGGGTATTTATCGAAATGCGTGTACTACATCCTTTGGTTTTTTCCTAAAAAAAGGAAATATCTAAAAATCTATTCGAACACATCAGTTTAACAATTTTGTCGATAATGATCTATTTGTATCATCACACCCGTACAAAAATGAGATATTTTTAAAAACTTAGTGTTTTTATCGAAATGCGTGTGCTATACCTTTTGGTTTTTTTGCTAAAAAGTAAATATCTAAAAGCTCTATGAATGCATCAATTTAACATTTTCGTCGTATAAAATCCATTTGTATCCTAAGAGACCTAAAAAAATAATGAAGTAGTGATTTGTTAAAAACTACGGGGTTTTACCGAAATTCGTGTGATATATACCCTTTGGTTTTATGCTAAAAATAGAAATTTTTAAAAATCTCTTTTCGAACGAAACAGATTAAGATTTTTGTCGTATAAAATCCATGTGTTCTCGGAGTCCTAAAAAAATAACAAAATTGTGATTTTTTTAAAAACTAAGGGTGTTTTACCGAAATTTGTGTGTTATACATTATTGTTTTTTTGTTAAAAAAGGAAATATCTAAAAATCGCTAAGGACCCGTTTGTATCATCACAACCCTCCAAAAATAAACCAAAGGAGACATTTTTTAAAACTGAGAGCTTTTACTAAAATTCGTGTGCTACACCCTTTAGTTTTTCCTAAAAGATGAAATATCTAAAAATCTCTTCGAACGCATTAGTTTAATAATTCCGTCGTATAAAATACAATCGTATCCTTAGAGTCCTCAAAAAATATGAAATAGTGATTTTTTTTAAAACTAAGGGTTTTTACCGAATTCGTTTGCTATACTCTTTGTTTTTTGCTAAAAAAGAAATATATAAAAATCTCTTTTCGAACGCATCCGTTTAACATTTTCGTCGTTAAGGATCCATCTGTATCATCACACCCCACAAAATATAAAGAAAATGAGACATTTATTAACACTGAGGGGTTTTACCTAAATTCGTGTGCTATACTCTTCCTTTTGGTTTTTTGCTGAAAAAGAAAAGATCTAAAAATCTCTCTTCGAACGCATCTTGTTAATATTTTCGTCGCTAAGAATCCATTAGTTTTCTCAGTGTCCTCAAAAAATAATGAAATAGTAATTTTTTTAAATACTGAGGGTTTTTAGCGAAATTCGTTTGCTATACACTTTGTTTTTTTGCTAAAAAAAGAAATATATAAAAATCACTTTTCGAACGCATCAGTTTAACATTTTCGTCGCTAAGGATCCATTTGTATCATCACACCCCTCAAAAAATAAAGAAATTGAGACATTTTAAAAGCTGAGGGTTTTTACCGAAATTCGTGTGTTATACTCTTTGGTTTTTTGCTAAAAAGGAAATATCTAAAAATTAGACTTCGAACGCATCAGTTTAAAAATTTTTGTCGGTAAGAATTCATTTGTATCATCACACCCAACAAAATATAAGGAAAATGAGACTTCAAAAGCCGAGGGTTTTTACCGAAATTCGTGTCCTATACTATACCCTTTGGTTTTTTGTTAAAAGAGGAAATATCTAAACATCTGTCTTCGAACGCATCAGTTATCATTTTCGGCTAAGAATCCATTTGTATAATCACACCCCCCAAAATAGAAGGAAAATGTGACATTTTTTAAAACGGATGGTTTTTACCGAAATTCAAGTGCTATATAATACCCATTCGTTTTTTGCTAAAAAAGGAAAGGTGTAAAAATCTCTCAACGAATGCATCAGTTTAACATTTTCGTCGCTAAGAATCCATTAGTGTCCTCAGAGTCCTCAAAAAATAATGAAATAGTGATTTTTTTAAATACTGAAGATTTACCGAAATTCGTTTGCTAAACTCTTTGTTTTTTTGCTAAAAAAAGAAATATATAAAAATCTCTTTTCGAAAGCATTAGTTTAACATTTTCGTCGTTAAGGATTCATTTGTATCATCACAACGCACAAAATATAAATAAAATGAGACATTTTTTAAAACTGAGGGGTTTTACCGAAATTCGTGTGCTATACTCTTCCCTTTGGTTTTTTGCGAAAAAAGGAAAGATCTAAAAATCACTCTTCGAACGCATCAGTTTAACATTTTCGTCGCTAAGAATCCATTAGTGTCCTCAGAGTCCTAAAAAAATAATGAAATAGTAATTTTTTTAAGTACTGAGGGTTTTTACCGAAATTCGTTTGCTATACACTTTGTTTTTTTGCTAAAAAAGAAATATATAAAAATCACTTTTCGAACGCGTCAGTTTAACATTTTCGTCGCTAAGAATCCATTTGTATCATCACACCCCTCAAAAAATAAAGAAATTGAGACATTTTGAAAAGCCGAGGGTTTTTACCGAAATTCGTGTCCTATACCGTTTGGTTTTTTGCTAAAAGAAGAAATATATAAAAATCTGTCTTCGAACGCATCAGTTTAACATTGTCGTCGCTAAGAATCCATTTGTATCATCACACCCCACAAAATATAAATAAATGAGAATTTTTTTAAAACTGAGAGTTTTTACAGAAATTCGTGTCCTATACTATACCCTTTGGTTATTTGCTAAAAGAAAAAATATCTAAAAATCTGTCTTCGAACGCATCAGTTTAACATTTTCGTCGCTAAGAATCCATTTGTATCATCACACCCCACAAAATATAAGGAAAATGAGACATTTTTTAAAACTGATGGTTTTTACCGAAATTCATGTGCTACACTATACCCTTTGGTTTTTTGCTAAAAGTGGAAAGATCTAAAAATCTCTCTTCGAACGCATCAGTTTAACATTTTCGTCGCTAACAATCCATAAGTGTTCTTAGAGTCCTCAAAAAATAATGAAATAGTGACTTTTTTAAATACTGAGGGTTGTTACCGAAATTCGTTTGCTATATATACTCTTTTTTTTTGCTAACAAAAGAAATATATAAAAATCTCTTTTCGAGCGCATCAGTTTAACATTTTCGTCGTTAATGATCCATTTGTATCATCACACCCCACAAAATACAAAGAAAATGAGACATTTTTTTAAAACCGAGGGGTTTTACCGAAATTCATGTGCTATATTCTTTCTTTTGGTTTTTTGCTGAAAAAGAAAAGATCTAAAAATCTCTTTTCAAACATATCAGTTTAACATTTTCGTCGCTAAGAATCCATTAGTGTCCTCAGAGTCCTCAAAAAATAATGAAATAGTGATTTTTTTAAATACCGAGGGTTTTTATCGAAATTCGTGTGCTATACTATAACCCATTGGTTTTTTGCTAAAAGAGGAAATATTTAAAAATATGTCTTCGAACGCATCAGTTTAACATTTTCGTCGCTAAGAATCAATTTTTATCATCACACCCCACAAAATATAAATAAATGAGACATTTTTTAAAACTGAGGGTTTTTAGCGAAATTCGTGTGCCATACTACACCCTTGGGTTTTTTTGCTAAAAGAGGAAATATCTAAAAATCTGTCTTCGAACGCATCAGTTTAACATTTTCGGCTAAAAGTCCATTTGTATAATCACACCCCACAAAATATAAGGAAAATGAGTCATTTTTTAAAACTGATGGTTTTTACCGAAATTAATATGCTATACAATACCCATTGGTTTTTTGCTAAAAAAGGAAAGATTTTAAAATCTCTTTTCGAACGCATCAGTTTAACATTTTCGTCGTTAAGAATTCATTAGTGTCCTCAGAGTCCTCAAAAAATAATGAAATAGTGATTTTTTTAAATACTGGGGTTTTTTTTCCGAAATTCGTTTGCTATAACCTTTGTTTTTTTGCTAAAAAAAGAAATATATAAAAATCTCTTTTCGAACGCATCAGTTTAACATTTTGTTCGTTAAGGATCCATTTGTATCATCACACCCCTCAAAAAATAAAGAAATTGAGACATTTTAAAAAACCGAGGGTTTTTACCGAAATTCGTGTGCTATTTCGTTTGGTTTTTTTGCTAAAAGAGGAAATATCTAAAAATCTGTCTTCGGACGCATCAGTTTAACATTTTCGTCGCTAAGAATCCATTTGTATCGTCACGCCCCACAAAATATAAGGAAAATGAGAAATTTTTTAAAACTGATGGTTTTTACCGAAATTCGTGTGCTATACTATACCCTTTGGTTTTTTGCTAAAAAAAGAAATATTTAAAAATCTCTCTTCAAACGCATCAGTTTAACATTTTCGTCGCTAAGAATCCATTAGTGTCCTCAAAGTCCTCAAAAAATAATGAAATAGTGATTTTTTTAAATACTGAGGGTTTTTATCGAAATTCGTGTGCTATACTATACCCTTTGGTTTTTTGCTAAAAGAGGAAATATCTAAAAATCTGTCTTCGAACGCATCAGTTTAACATTTTCGTCGCTAAGAATCCATTTTTATCATCACACCCCACAAAATATAATTAAATGAGCCATTTTTTAAAACTGAGGGGTTTTACCGAAATTCGTGTGTTATACTATACCCTTTGGTTTTTTGCTAAAAAAAGAAAGATCTAAAAATCTCTCTTCAAACGCATCAGTTTAACATTTTCGTCGCTAAGAATCAATTAGTGACCTTAGAGTCCTCAAAAAATAATGAAATAGTGAATTTTTTAAATACTGAGGGTTTTATGCTAAAAAAAGAAATATTTTAAAATCTCTTTTTGAAGGCATCAGTTTAACATTTTCGTCGTTAATAATCCATTTGTATCATCACACCCCACAAAATATAAAGAAAATGTGTCATTTTTTATAACTGAGGGGTTTTACCGAAATTCGTGTGCTATACTATACCCTTTGGTTTTTTGCTAAAAGAGGAAATATCTAAAAATCTGTCTTCGAACGCATCAGTTTAACATTTTCGTTTAACACATCAGTTTAACACATCAGTTTAACAATTTTGTCGATAATGATCTTTTTGTATCATCACACCCGTAAAAAATGAGACATTTTTAAAAACTTAGCGTTTTTATCGAAATGCGTGTGTTATAACCCTTTGTTTTTTTTGCTAAAAAGTAAATATCTAAAAATCTCTATGAATGCATCAGTTTAACATTTTCGTCGTATAAAATCCATTTGTATCCTAAGAGACCTCAAAAAATAATGAAGTAGTGATTTGCTAAAAACTACGGGGTTTTACTGAAATTCGTGTGCTATATACCCTTTGGTTTTATGCTAAAAATGGAAATTTCTAAAATTCTCTTTTCGAACGCAACAGATTAACATTTTTGTCGTATAAAATCCATATGTGTCCTCAGAGTCCTAAAAAAATAATGAAATAGTGATTTTTTTAAAAACTAAGGGTATTTTACTGAAATTTGTGTGTTATACACTATTGTTTTTTGCTAATAAAAGGAAATATCTAAAAATCTGTTCGAAGGCTTGAGTTTAACATTTTCATCGCTAAGGACCCGTTTGTATCATCACAACCCTCCAAAAATAAACCAAAGGAGACATTTTTTAAAACTGAGAGCTTTTACTAAAATTCGTGTGCTACACCCTTTGGTTTTTTCCTAAAAGATGAAATATCTAAAAATCTCTTCGAACGCATCAGTTTAATAATTCCGTCGTATAAAATACAATTGTATCCTCAGAGTCCTCAAAAAATAATGAATAGTGATTTTTTTTAAAACTAAGGGGTTTTTACAGAACTTCATGTCCTCTAATCAATTAGTGTCCTCAGAGTCCTAAAAAAAGAAATATATAAAAATCTCTTTTCGAACGCATCAGTTTAACATTTTCGTCGTTAAGGATCCATATGTATCATCACACCCCACAAAATATAAAGAAAAAGAGACATTTATTAACACTGAGGGGTTTTACCTAAATTCGTGTGCTATACTCTTCCTTTTCGTTTTTTGCTAAAAAAAGAAAGATCTAAATAGCTCTCTTTGAACGCATCAATTTAACATTTTCGTCGCTAAGAGTCCATTGGTGTCCTCAGAGTCCTCAAAAAATAATGAAATAGTGATTTTTTTAAATACTGAGGGTTTTTACCGAAATTCCTTTGATACCCTTTGATTTTTTGCTAAAAAAGAAATATATAAAATCTCTTTTTGAAGGCATCAGTTTAACATTTTCGTCGTTAAGGATCCATTTGTATCATCACACCCCACAAAATATAAAGAAAATGTATCAATTTTTAAAACTAAGGGGTTTTACCGAAATACGTGTGCTATACTATACGCTTTGGTTTTTTGCTAAAAGTGGAAATATATCAAAAAAGTAGACTTCGAACGCATCAGTTTAACATTTTGTCGCTAAGGATCCATTTGTATCATCACACCCCACAAAATAGAAATAAATGAGACATTTCTAAAAACTAAGGAATTTTACCGAGATCCATTTATAACCTTTGGTTTTTTGCTAAAAGTGGAAATATCTCAAAAACTCTCTTCGAACACATCAGTTTAACATTTTCGTCGCTAAGAATCCATTAGTGTCCTCAACGTCCTCAAAAAATAATGAAATAGTGATTTTTTTAAATACTGAGGGTTTTTACCGAAATTCGTTTGCTATACCCTTTGTTTTTTTGCTAAAAAAAGAAATATATAAAAATCGTTTTTTGAACGCATCCGTTTAACATTTTCGTCGTTAAGGATCCATTTGTATCATCATAGCCCACAAAATATAAAGAAAATGAGTCATTTTTGAAAACTGAGGGGTTTTACCGAAATTCGTGTGCTATACCCTTCCTTTTGGTTTTTTTCTTCTGAAAAAGGAAAGATCTAAAAATCTATCTTCGAACGCATCAGTTTAACATTTTCGTCGTTAAGTATCCATTTGTATCATCACACCCCACAAAATATATGGAAAATGAGACATTTTTTAAAAATGATGGTTTTTATCGAAATTCGTGTGCTATACTACACCCTTTGTTTTTTTTCTCAAAGAGGAAATATCTAAAAATCTGTCTTCGAACGCATCAGTTTAACATTTTCGGCTAAAAGTCTATTTGTATAATCACACCCCACAAAATATAAGGAAAATGAGACATTTTTTAAAACGGATGGTTTTTACCGAAATTCATATGCTATACAATACCCATTGGTTTTTTGCTAAAAAAAGAAAGATCTAAAAATCTCTCTTCGAACGCATCAGTTTAACATTTTCGTCGCTAAGAATCCATTAGTGTCCTCAGAGTCCTAAAAAAATAATGAAATAGTGATTTTTTAAATACTGAGTGGTTTTACCGAAATTCGTTTGCTATGCCCTTTGTTTTTTTGCTAAAAAAGAAATATATAAAAATCTCTTTTCGAACGCATCAGTTTAACATTTTCGTCGCTAAGGATCCATTTGTATCATCACACCCCACAAAGTATAAAGAAAATGAGACATTTTTTAAAACTGAGGGTTTTACCAAAATTCTCGTGCTATAAAATACCCTTTGGTTTTTTGCTAAAAAAGGAAATATCTAAAAATTAGACTTCGAACGCATAAGTTTAACATTTTCGTCGCTAAGAATCCATTTGTATCATCACACCCCACAAAATATAAAGAAAATGAGACAGTTTTTAAAACTTAGGGGTTTTACAGAAATTCGTGTGTTATACTCTGCCCTTTGGTTTTTTGCTAAAAAAGGAAAGATCTAAAAATCTCTCTTCGAACGCATCAGTTTAACATTTTCGTCGCTAAGAATCCATTTGTATAATCACACCCACAAAATATAAAGAAAATGAGACATTTTTTAAAACAGAGGGTTTTTACCAAAATTCGTGTGCTATACACTTTGGTTTTTTGCTGAAATAGGAAATATCTAAAAATCTATCTTCGAATGTATCAGTTTAACATTTTCGTCGCTAAGAATCCATTTGTATCATCACACCCCACAAAATATAAAGAAAATGAGACATTTTTTAAAACTGAGGGTTTTTAGCGAAATTCGTGTGCTATACTACACCCTTTGCTTTTTTGCTAAAAGAGGAAATATCTAAAAATCTGTCTTCGAACGCATCAGTTTAACATTTTCGGCTAAAAATCCATTTGTACAATCACACCCCACAAAATATAAGGAAAATGAGTCATTTTTTAAAACTGATGGTTTTAAAATCTCTTTTCGAACGCATCAGTTTAACATTTTCGTCGTTAAGACCTCAAAAAATAATGAAATAGTGATTTTTTTTAAATACTGAGGGTTTTTACCGAAATTCGTTTGCTATATACACTTTGTTTTTTTCCTAAAAGAGAAATATCTAAAAATCTCTTTTTGAACGCATCAGTTTAACATATTTGTCGTTAATGATCCATTTGTATCATCACACCCCACAAAATATAAAGAAAATGAGACATTTTTTACAACTGAGGGGTTTTACCGAAATTCGCGTGCTATGCTATACCCTTTGGTTTTTTGCTAAAAAAGGAAATATGTAAAAATTAGACTTCGAACGCATCAGTTTAACATTTTTGTCACTATGAATCCATTTGTATCATCACACCCAACAAATTATAAAGAAAATGAGACATTTTTTAAAACTGAGGGGTTTTACCGAAATTCGTGTGTTATACTCTATCCTTTGGTTTTTTTGCTAAAAAAAGAAAGATCTAAAAATCTCTCTTCGAACGCATCAGTGTAACAGTTTCGTCGCTAAGAATACATTTGTATCATCACACCCACAAAATATAAAGAAAATGAGACATTTTCTCAAACTGGGGGTTTTTACTGAAATTGGTGTGCTATACTATACCCTTTGGTTTTTTGCTAAAAGTGGAAATATCTAAAAATCTGTCTTCGTACGCATCAGTTTAAATTTTTCGTCGCAAAGAATCCATTAGTGTCCACAGCGTCCTAAAAAATAATGAAATAGTGATTTTTTAAATACTGAGGGTTTTTGCCGAAATTCGTTTGCTATACCCTTTGTTTTGTTGCTAAAAAAAGAAATATATAAAACTCTCTTTTGGAACGCATCAGTTTAACATTTTCGTCGTTAAGGATCTATTTGTATCATCACACCACACAAAATATAAAGAAAGTGTGTTATTTTTTAAAACTGAGGGGTTTTACCGAAATTTGTGTGCTATACTATACCTTTTGGTTTTTTGCTAAAAGAGGAAATATCTAAAAATTAGACTTCGAAAACATCAGTTTAACATTTTCGTCGCTAAGAATCCATTTGTATCATCACACCCCACAAAATATAAATAAATGAGACATTTTTTAAAACTGAGGGGTTTTACCGAAATTCGTGTGCTCTACTATACCCTTTGGTTTTTTGCTAAAAAAAAGAAAGATCTAAAAATCTCTCTTCAAACGCATCAGTTTAACATTTTCGTCGCTAAGAATCCATTAGTGTCCTCAGAGTCCTCAAAAAATATTGAAATTGAGACATTTTTAAAAGCTAAGGGTTTAAACCCTTTGGTTTTTTGCTAAAACAGGAAATATCTAAAAATCTATCTTCGAACGCATCAGTTTAACATTTTCGTCGCTAAGAATCCATTTGTATCTCACACCACAAAAAATATAAATAAAATGAGTCATTTTTTAAAACTGAGGGTTTCTACCGAAATTCGTGTGCCATACTAGACCCTTTGGTTTTTTTTTGCTAAAAAAGGAAAGATCTAAAAATCTCTTTTCGAAGGCTTCAATTTAACATTTTCGTCGTTAAGGATCCACTGTATCATCACACCCCACAAAATATAAAGAAAATGTGTCATTTTTTAAAACTGGGGGGTTTTACCGAAATTCGTGTGCTATACTAGACCCTTTGGTTTTTTTTTCTAAAAGAGGAAATATATAAAAATTATACTTCGAACGCATCAGTTTAACATTTTCGTCGCTAAGAATCCATTTGTATCATCACACCCCACAAAATACAAATAAATGAGACATTTTAAAAAACTAAGGAATTTTACCGAAATCCATTTACACCCTTTGGTTTTTTGCTAAAAAACGAAAGATCTAAAAATCTCTCTTCGAACGCATTAGTTTAACATTTTCGTCGCTAAGAATCCATTAGTGTCCTCAGAGTCCTCTAAAAATAATGAAATAGTGATTTTTTTAAATACTGCAGATTTTTAACGAAATTCGTTTGCTATACCCTTTGTTTTTATGCTAAAAAAAGAAATATATTAAAATCTCTTTTTGAAGGCATCAATTTAACATTTTCGTCGTTAATAATCCATTTGTATCATCACACCCCACAAAATATAAAGAAAATGTGTCATTTTTTAAAACTTAGGGGTTTTACCGAAATTCGTGTGCTATACTATACCCTTTGGTTTTTTGCTAAAAGAGGAAATATCTAAAAATTAGACTTCGAACGCATCAGTTTAACATTTTCGTCGCTAAGGATCCATTTGTATCATCACACCCCACAAAATATAAATAAATGAGACAGTTTTAAAAACTAAGGAATTTTAGCGAAATCAATTTAAACCCTTTGGTTTTTTGCTAAAAGTAGAAAGATCAAGAAATCTCTCTTCGAACGCATCCGTTTAACATTTTCGTCGCTAAGAATCCATTAGTGTCCTCAGAGTCCTCAAAAAATAATGAAATAGTGATTTTTTTAAATACTGAGGGTGTTTACTGAAATTCGTTTGCTATACACTTTGTTTTTTTTCTTAAAAGAGAAATATCTAAAAATCTCTTTTCGAACGCATTAGTTTAACATATTTGTCGTTAATTATCCATTTGTATCATCACACCCCACAAAATATAAAGAAAATGAGACATTTTGAAAACTGAGGGGTTTTACCGAAATTCGTGTGCTATACTATTCCCTTTGGTTTTTTGCTAAAAGATGAAATATCTAAAAATTAGACTTCGAACGTATCAGTTTAACATTTTCGTCGCTAAGAATCCATTTCTATCATCACTCCCCACAAAAAATAAATAAATGAGACATTTTTAAAAACTAAGGAATTTTACCGAAATCCATTTATACCCTTTTGTTTTTTGCTAAAAAAAGAAAGATCTAAAAATCTCTCTTCAAACGCATCAGTTTAACATTTTCGTCGCTAAGAATCAATTTGTATCATCACACCCCACAAAATATAAATAAATGAGACATTTTTAAAAACTAAGGAATTTTACCGAAATTCATTTATACCCTTTGGTTTTTTGCTAAAAAAAAGATCTGAAAATCTCTCTTCGAACACATCAGTTTAACATTTTCGTCGCTAAGAATCCATTTGTATCATCACACCCCACAAAATATAAATAAACGAGACATTTTTAAAAACTAAGGTATTTTACCGAAATCCATTTATACCCTTTGGTTTTTTGCTAAAAAAATAAAGATCTAAAAATATCTCTTCGAACGCATTAGTTTAACATTTTCGTCCTAAGAATACATTTGTATCATCACACCCTACAAAATATAAATAAATGAGACATTTATAAAAACTAAGGAATTTTACCGAAATCCATTTATACCCTTTGGTTTTTTGCTAAAAAAAGAAAAATCTAGAAATCTCTCTTCGAACGCACCAGTTTAACATTTTCGTCGTTAAGAATCCATTAGTGTCCTCAGAGTCCTCTAAAAATAATGAAATAGTGATATTTTTAAATACTGAGGGTTTTTACCGAAATTCGTTTGCTATACACTTTGTTTTTTTTCCTAAATGAGAAATATCTAAAAATCTCTTTTCGAACGCTTCTGTTTAGCATATTGGTCGTTAATGATCCATTTGTATCATCACACCCCACAAAAGAAAAAGAAAATGAGACATTTTTTTAAAACTGAGGGTTTTACCGAAATTCGTGTGCTATACTATACCCTTTGGTTTTTTGCTAAAAGAGGAAATATCTAAAAATTAGACTTCGAACGCATCTGTTTAACATTTTCGTCGCTAAGAATCCATTTCTATCATCACACCCCACAAAATATAAATAAATGAGACATTTTTAAAAACTAAGGAATTTTACCGAAATCCATTTATACCCTTTGGTTTTTTGCTAAAAAAAGAAAGATCTCAAAATCTCTCTTCAAACGTATCAGTTTAACATTTTCGTCGCTAAGAATCCATTAGTGTCCTCAGAGTCCTCAAAAAATAATGAAATAGTGATTTTTTTTTAATATTGAGGGTTTTTACCGAAATTCGTTTGCTATACACTTTGTTTTTTTTCCTAAAAGGGAAATATCTAAAAATCTCTTTTCGAACGCATTAGTTTAACATATTTGTCGTTAATTATCCATTTGTATAATCACACCCCACAAAATATAAAGAAAATGAGACATTTTGAAAACTGAGGGGTTTTACCGAAATTCGTGTGCTATACTATTCCCTTTGGTTTTTTGCTAAAAGATGAAATATCTAAAAATTAGACTTCGAACGCATCAGTTTAACATTTTCGTCGCTAAGAATCCATTTCTATCATCACTCCCCACAAAAAATAAATAAATGAGACATTTTTAAAAACTAAGGAATTTTACCGAAATCCATTTATACCCTTTGGTTTTTTGCTAAAAAAAGAAAGATCTAAAAATCTCTCTTCGAACGCATCAGTTTAACATTTTCGTCGCTAAGAATCAATTTGTATCATCACACCCCACAAAATATAAATAAATGGGACATTTTTAAAAACTAAGGAATTTTACCGAAATTCATTTATACCCTTTGGTTTTTTGCTAAAAAAAAGAAAGATCTGAAAATCTCTCTTCGAACACATAAGTTTAACATTTTCGTCGCTAAGGATCCATTTGTATCATCACACCCCACAAAATATAAATAAATGAGACATTTTTAAAAACTAAGGTATTTTACCGAAATCCATTTATACCCTTTGGTTTTTTGCTAAAAAAAGAAAGATCTAAAAATCTCTCTTCGAACTCATTAGTTTAACATTTTCGTCGCTAAGAATCCATTTGTATCATCACACCCCACAAAATATAAATAAATGAGACATTTTTAAAAACTAAGGAATTTTACCGAAATCCATTTATACCCTTTGGTTTTTTGCTAAAAAAGAAAGATCTCAAAATCTCTCTTCAAACGTATCAGTTTAACATTTTCGTCGCTTAGAATCCATTAGTGTCCTCAGAGTCCTCAAAAAATAATGAAATAGTGATTTTTTTTAATATTGAGGGTTTTTACTGAAATTCGTTTGCTATACACTTTGTTTTTTTTCTTAAAAGAGAAATATCTAAAAATCTCTTTTTGAACGCATTAGTTTAACATATTTGTCGTTAATTATCCATTTGTATCATCACACCCCACAAAATATAAAGAAAATGAGACATTTTGAAAACTGAGGGGTTTTACCGAAATTCGTGTGCTACACTATTCCCTTTGGTTTTTTGCTAAAAGATGAAATATCTAAAAATTAGACTTCGAACGCATCAGTTTAACATTTTCGTCGCTAAGAATCCATTTCTATCATCACTCCCCACAAAAAATAAATAAATGAGACATTTTTAAAAACTAAGGAATTTTACCGAAATCCATTTATACCCTTTGGTTTTTTGCTAAAAAAAGAAAGATCTAAAAATCTCTCTTCAAACGCATCAGTTTAACATTTTCGTCGCTAAGAATCCATTTCTATCATCACTCCCCACAAAAAATATATAAATGAGACATTTTTAAAAACTAAGGAATCTTACCGAAATTCATTTATACCCTTTGGTTTTTTGCTAAAAAAAGAAAGATCTGAAAATCTCTCTTCGAACACATCAGTTTAACATTTTCGTCGCTAAGGATCCATTTGTATCATCACACCCCACAAAATATAAATAAATGAGACATTTATAAAAACTAAGGAATTTTACCGAAATCCATTTATACCCTTTGGTTTTTTGCTAAAAAAGAAAAATCTAGAAATCTCTCTTCGAACGCACCAGTTTAACATTTTCGTCGCTAAGAATCCATTAGTGTCCTCAGAGTCCTCTAAAAATAATGAAATAGTGATATTTTTAAATACTGAGTGTTTTTACCGAAATTCGTTTGCTATACACTTTGATTTTTTCCTAAAAGAGAAATATCTAAAAATCTCTTTTCGAACGCTTCTGTTTAACATATTGGTCGTTAATGATCCATTTGTATCATCACACCCCACAAAACAAAAAGAAAATGAGACATTTTTTTTAAAACTGAGGGTTTTACCGAAATTCGTGTGCTATACTATACCCTTTGGTTTTTTGCTAAAAGAGGAAATATCTAAAAATTAGACTTCGAACGCATCAGTTTAACATTTTCGTCGCTAAGAATCCATTTCTATCATCACTCCCCACAAAAAATATATAAATGAGACATTTTTAAAAACTAAGGAATTTTACCGAAATCCATTTATACCCTTTGGTTTTTTGCTAAAAAAGAAAGATCTAAAAATCTCTCTTCGAACGCATCAGTTTAACATTTTCGTCGCTAAGAATCCAATTGTATCATCACAGCCCACAAAATATAAATAAATGACACATTTTTTAAAACTGAGAAATTTTACCGAAATCGATGTATACCCTTTGGGTTTTTGCTAAAAAAGGAAAGATCTAAAAATCTCTTTTCGAAGGCTTCAATTTAACAATTTCGTCGCTAAGGATCCATTTGTATCATCACACCCCACAAAATATAAATAAATGAGACATTTTTAAAAACTAAGGAATTTTACCGAAATCCATTTATATCCTTCGGTTTTTTGCTAAAAAAGAAAGATCTAAAAATCTCTCTTCGAACGCATCAATTTAACATTTTCGTCGCTAAGAATCCATTTGTATCATCACACCCCACAAAATATAAATAAATGAGACATTTTTAAAAACTAAGGAATTTTACCGAAATCCATTTATACCATTTGGTTTTTTGCTAAAAAAAGAAAGATCTAAAAATCTCTCTTCGAACGCATCAGTTTAACATTTTCGTCGTAAGAATCCATTAGTGTCCTCAGAGTCCTCAAAAAATAATGAAATAGTGATTTTTTTTAAATACTGAGGGTTTTTGGCGAAATTCGTTTGCTATACACATTGTGTTTTTTCATAAAAGAGAAATATCTAAAAATCTCTTTTCGAACGCATCAGTTTAACATATTGGTCGTTAATGATCCATTTGTATCATCACACCCCACAAAATATAAAGAAAATGAGACATTTTTTAAAACTGAGGCGTTTTACCGAAATTCGTGTGCTATACGATACCCTTTGGTTTTTTTGCTAAAAGAGGAAGTATCTAAAAATTAGACTTCGAACGCATCAGTTTAACATTTTCGTCGCTAAGGATCCATTTGTATCATCACACCCAACAAAATATAAATAAATGAGACATTTTAAAAAACTAAGGAATTTTACCGAAATCCATTTATACCCTTTGGTTTTTTGCTAAAAAAGAAAGATCTGAAAATCTCTCTTCGAACAGATCAGTTTAACATTTGCGTCGCTAAGGATCCATTTGTATCATCACACCCCACAAATTATAAATTAAATGAGACATTTTAAAAAACTAAGGAATTTTACCGAAATCCATTTATACCCCTTGGTTTTTTGCTAAAAAAAGAAAGATCTGAAAATCTATCTTCGAACAGATCAGTTTAACATTTTCGTTGCTATGGATCCATTTGTATCATCACACCCCCACAAAATATAAATAAATGAGACATTTTTGAAAACTAAGGAATTTTACCGAAATCCATTTATACCCTTTGGTTTTTTGCTAAAAAAAGAAAGATCTAAAAATCTCTCTTCGAACGCATCAGTTTAACATTTTCGTCGCTAAGAATCCAATTGTATCATCACAGCCCACAAAATATAAATAAATGACACATTTTTTAAAACTGAGAAATTTTACCGAAATCGATGTATACCCTTTGGGTTTTTGCTAAAAAAGGAAAGATCTAAAAATCTCTTTTCGAAGGCTTCAATTTAACAATTTCGTCGCTAAGGATCCATTTGTATCATCACACCCCACAAAATATAAATAAATGAGACATTTTTAAAAACTAAGGAATTTTACCGAAATCCATTTATACCCTTCGGTTTTTTGCTAAAAAAGAAAGATCTAAAAATCTCTCTTCGAACGCATCAATTTAACATTTTCGTCGCTAAGAATCCATTTGTATCATCACACCCCACAAAATATAAATAAATGAGACATTTTTAAAAACTAAGGAATTTTACCGAAATCCATTTATACCATTTGGTTTTTTGCTAAAAAAAGAAAGATCTAAAAATCTCTCTTCGAACGCATCAGTTTAACATTTTCGTCGTAAGAATCCATTAGTGTCCTCAGAGTCCTCAAAAAATAATGAAATAGTGATTTTTTTTAAATACTGAGGGTTTTTGGCGAAATTCGTTTGCTATACACATTGTGTTTTTTCATAAAAGAGAAATATCTAAAAATCTCTTTTCGAACGCATCAGTTTAACATATTGGTCGTTAATGATCCATTTGTATCATCACACCCCACAAAATATAAAGAAAATGAGACATTTTTTAAAACTGAGGCGTTTTACCGAAATTCGTGTGCTATACGATACCCTTTGGTTTTTTTGCTAAAAGAGGAAGTATCTAAAAATTAGACTTCGAACGCATAAGTTTAACATTTTCGTCGCTAAGGATCCATTTGTATCATCACACCCAACAAAATATAAATAAATGAGACATTTTAAAAAACTAAGGAATTTTACCGAAATCCATTTATACCCTTTGGTTTTTTGCTAAAAAAAGAAAGATCTGAAAATCTCTCTTCGAACAGATCAGTTTAACATTTGCGTCGCTAAGGATCCATTTGTATCATCACACCCCACAAATTATAAATTAAATGAGACATTTTAAAAAACTAAGGAATTTTACCGAAATCCATTTATACCCCTTGGTTTTTTGCTAAAAAAAGAAAGATCTGAAAATCTATCTTCGAACAGATCAGTTTAACATTTTCGTTGCTATGGATCCATTTGTATCATCACACCCCCACAAAATATAAATAAATGAGACATTTTTGAAAACTAAGGAATTTTACCGAAATCCATTTATACCCTTTGGTTTTTTGCTAAAAAAAGAAAGATCTAAAAATCTCTCTTCGAACGCATCAGTTTAACATTTTCGTCGCTAAGAATCCAATTGTATCATCACAGCCCACAAAATATAAATAAATGACACATTTTTTAAAACTGAGAAATTTTACCGAAATCGATGTATACCCTTTGGGTTTTTGCTAAAAAAGGAAAGATCTAAAAATCTCTTTTCGAAGGCTTCAATTTAACAATTTCGTCGCTAAGGATCCATTTGTATCATCACACCCCACAAAATATAAATAAATGAGACATTTTTAAAAACTAAGGAATTTTACCGAAATCCATTTATACCCTTCGGTTTTTTGCTAAAAAAGAAAGATCTAAAAATCTCTCTTTGAACGCATCAATTTAACATTTTCGTCGCTAAGAATCCATTTGTATCATCACACCCCACAAAATATAAATAAATGAGACATTTTTAAAAACTAAGGAATTTTACTGAAATCCATTTATACCATTTGGTTTTTTGCTAAAAAAAGAAAGATCTAAAAATCTCTCTTCGAACGCATCAGTTTAACATTTTCGTCGTAAGAATCCATTAGTGTCCTCAGAGTCCTCAAAAAATAATGAAATAGTGATTTTTTTAAATACTGAGGGTTTTTGGCGAAATTCGTTTGCTATACACATTGTGTTTTTTCATAAAAGAGAAATATCTAAAAATCTCTTTTCGAACGCATCAGTTTAACATATTGGTCGTTAATGATCCATTTGTATCATCACACCCCACAAAATATAAAGAAAATGAGACATTTTTTAAAACTGAGGCGTTTTACCGAAATTCGTGTGCTATACGATACCCTTTGGTTTTTTTGCTAAAAGAGGAAGTATCTAAAAATTAGACTTCGAACGCATCAGTTTAACATTTTCGTCGCTAAGGATCCATTTGTATCATCACACCCAACAAAATATAAATAAATGAGACATTTTAAAAAACTAAGGAATTTTACCGAAATCCATTTATACCCTTTGGTTTTTTGCTAAAAAAAGAAAGATCTGAAAATCTCTCTTCGAACAGATCAGTTTAACATTTGCGTCGCTAAGGATCCATTTGTATCATCACACCCCACAAATTATAAATTAAATGAGACATTTTTAAAAACTAAGGAATTTTACCGAAATCCATTTATACCCCTTGGTTTTTTGCTAAAAAAAGAAAGATCTGAAAATCTATCTTCGAACAGATCAGTTTAACATTTTCGTTGCTATGGATCCATTTGTATCATCACACCCCCACAAAATATAAATAAATGAGACATTTTTGAAAACTAAGGAATTTTACCGAAATCCATTTATACCCTTTGGTTTTTTGCTAAAAAAAGAAAGATCTAAAAATCTCTCTTCGAACGCATCAGTTTAACATTTTCGTCGCTAAGAATCCATTTGTATCATCACACCCCACAAAATATAAATAAATGAGACATTTTTAAAACTAAGGAATTTTACCGAAATCCATTTATACCCTTTGGTTTTTTGCTAAAAAAAGAAATTTCTAAAATCTCTCTTCGAACGCATCAGTTTAACATTTTCGTCGCTCTGAATCCATTAGTGTCCTCAGAGTCCTCAAAAAATAATGAAATAGTGATTTTTTTAAATACTGAGGGTTTTTACCGAAATTCGTTTGCTATACACTTTGTTTTTTTTCCTAAAAGAGAAATATCTAAAAATCTCTTTTCAAACGCATCAGTTTAATATATTGGTCGTTAATGATCCATTTGTATCATCACACCCCACAAAATATATAGAAAATGAGACATTTTTTAAAACTGAGGGGTTTTACCGAAATTCGTGTGCTATAGGATACCCTTTGGTTTTTTGCTAAAAGAGGAAATATCTAAAAATTAGTCTTCGAACTCATCAGTTTAACATTTTCGTCGCTAAGGATCCATTTGTATCATCACACCCCACAAAATATAAATAAATGAGACATTTTTAAAAACTAAGGAATTTTACCGAAATCCATTTATACCCTTTGGTTTTTTGCAAAAAAAAGAAAGATCTAAAAATCTCTCTTCGAACGCATCAGTTTAACATTTTCGTCGCTAAGAATCCATTTGTATCATCACACCCCACAAAATATAAATAAATAAGACATTTTTAAAAACTAAGGAATTTTACCGAAATCCATTTATACCCTTTGGGTTTTTGCTAAAAAAAGAGAGATCTAAAAATCTCTCTTCGAACGCATCAGTTTAACATTTTCGTCGTAAGAATCCATTAGTGTCCTCAGAGTCCTCAAAAAATAATGAAATAGTGATTTTTTTAAATACTGACGGGTTTTACCGAAATTCGTTTGCTATACACATTGTTTTTTTTCCTAAAAGAGAAATATCTAAAGATCTCTTTTCGAACGTATCAGTTTAACATATTGGTCGTTAATGATCCATTTGTATCATCACACCCCACAAAATATAAAGAAAATGAGACATTTTTTAAACTGAGTGGTTTTACCGAAATTCGTGTGCTCTACGATACCCTTTTGTTTTTTTGCTAAAAGAGGAAATATCTAACAATTAGACTTCGAACGCATCAGTGTAACATTTTCGTCGCTAAGGATCCATTTGTATCATCACACCCCACAAAATATAAATAAATGAGACATTATTAAAAACTAAGGAATTTTACCGAAATCCATTTATACCCTTTGGTTTTTTGCTAAAAAAAGAAAGATCTGAAAATCACTCTTCGAACACATCAGTTTAACATTTTCGTCGCTAAGGATCCATTTGTATCATCACACCCCACAAAATATAAATAAATGAGACATTTTTAAAAACTAAGGAATTTTACCGAAATCCATTTATACCCTTTGTTTTTTTGCTAAAAAAAGAAAGATCTAAAAATCTCTCTTCGAACGCATCAGTTTAACATTTTCGTCGCTAAGAATCCACTAGTGTCCTCAGAGTCCTCAAAAAATAATCAAATAGTGATATTTTTAAATAGTGAGGGTTTTTACCAAAATTCTTTTGCTATACACTTTGTTTTTTTTCTTAAAAGAGAAATATCTGAAAATCTCTTTTCGAACGCATCAGTTTAACATATTTGTCGTTAATGATCTATTTGTATCATCACATCCCACAAAATATAAATAAAATGTGTCATTTTTTAAAACTTAGGGGTTTTACCGAAATTCGTGTACTATACTACCCTTTGGCTTTTTGCTAAAAGAGGAAATATCTTAAAATTAGACTTGGAAGGCATCAGTTTAACATTTTCGTCGCTAAGAATCCATTTGTATCATCACTCCCCACAAAATATAAATAAATGAAACATTTTTAAAAACTGAGGAATTTTACTGAAATCCATTTATGCCCTTTTGTTTGATGCTGAAAAAGGAAAGATCTAAAAATCTCTCTTCGAACGCATCAGTTTGACATTTTCATCGCTAAGAATCCATTAGTATTCTCAGAGTCCTCAAAAAATAATGAAACTGTGATTCTTTTAAATTCTGAGGGTTTTTACCGAGATTGGTTTGCTATACACTTTGTTTTTTTTCCTAAAAGAGAAATATCTAAAAAACTCTTTTCGAACGCATAAGTTTAACATATTGGTCGTTAATGATCCATTTGTATCATCACACCCCACAAAATATAAAGAAAATGTGTCATTTTTTAAAACTGGGGGTTTTACCGAAATTTGTGTCCTCTACTATACCCTTTGGTTATTTGCTAAAAGAGGAAAGATCTAAAAATCTCTCTTCGAACGCATGAGTTTTAACATTTTCGTCGCTAAGGATCCATTTGTATCATCACACCCCCCACAAAATATAAATAAATGAGGCATTTTTAAAAACTAAGGAATTTTACCGAAATCCATTTATACCCTTTGGTTTTTTGCTAAAAAAAGAAAGATCTAGAAATCTCTCTTCGAACGCATTAGTTTAACATTTTCGTCGCTAAGAATCCATTAGTGTCCTCAGAGTCCTCAAAAAATAATGAAATAGTGATTTTTTTAAATACTGAGGGTTTTTACCGAAATTCGTTTGCTATACACTTTGTTTTTTTCCTAAAAGAGAAATATCTAAAAATCTCTTTTCGAACGCATCAGTTTAACATATTCGTCGTTAAGGATCCATTTGTATCATCACACCCCACAAAATATAAAGAAAATGAGACATTTTTTAAAACTGAGGGGTTTTACCGAAATTCGTGTGCTATACTATACCCTTTGGTTTTTTGCTGAAAAAAGAAAGATCTAAACATCACTCTTCGAACACATCAGTTTAACATTTTCGTCGTTAATGATCCATTTGTATCATCACACCCCACAAAATGTAAAGAAAATGTGTCATTTTTTAAAACTGAGGGGTTTTACCGAAATTCGTGTGCTATACTATACCCTTTGGTTTTTTGCTAAAAGAGGAAATATCTAAAAATTAGACTTCGAACGCATCAGTTTAACATTTTCGTCGCTAAGAATCCATTTGTATCATCACAGCCCACAAAATATAAATAAATGAGACATTTTTAAAAACTAAGGAATTTTACCGAAATACATTTATACCCTTTGGTTTTTTGTTAAAAGTGGAAAGATCTAGAAATCTCTCTTCGAACGCATCAGTTTTAACATTTTCGTCGCTAAGAATCCATTAGTGTCCTCAGCGTCCTCAAAAAATAATAAAATAGTGATTTTTTTAAATACTGCGGGTTTTTACCGAAATTCGTTTGCTATACACTTTGTTTTTTTCCTAAAAGAGAAATATCTAAAAATCTTTTTTCGAACGCATCAGTTTAACATATTGGTCATTAATGATCCATTTGTATCATCACACCCCCACAAAATAAAAATAAAATGAGACATTTTTTTTAAAACTGAGGGGTTTTACTGAAATTCGTGTGCTATACTATACCCTTTGGTTTTTTGCTAAAAGAGGAAATATCTAAAAATTAGACTTCGAACGCATCAGTTTAACATTTTCGTCGCTAAGAATCAATTTGTATCAGCACACCCCACAAAATATAAATAAATGAGACATTTTTAAAAACTAAGGAATTTTACCGAAATCCATTTATACCCTTTGGTTTTTTGCTAACAATAGAAAGATCTAAAAATCTCTTTTCGAACGCTTCAGTTTAACATTTTCGTCGCTAAGAATCCAATTGTATCATCACACCCCACAAAATATAAATAAATGAGATATTTTTAAAAAACTAAGGAATTTTACCGAAATCCATTTATACCCTTTGGTTTTTTGCTAAAAAAAGAAAGATATAGAAATCTCTCTTCGAACGCATCAGTTTAACATTTTCGTCGCTAAGAATCCATTAGTGTCCTCAGAGTCCTCAAAAAATAATGAAATAGTGATATTTTTAAATACTGAGGGTTTTTACCGAAATTCGTTTGCTATCACGTTGCTTTTTTTTCTAAAAGAGAAATATCTAAAAATCCTTTTTCGAACGCATAAGTTTAACATATTTGTCGTTAATGATCCATTTGTATCATCACACCCCACAAAATATAAAGAAAATGAGATATTTTTTAAAACTGAGGGGTTTTACCGAAATTCGTGTACTATACTACCCTTTGGTTTTTTGCTAAAAGAGGAAATATCTAAAAATTAGACTTCGAAGGCATCAGTTTAACATTTTCGTCGCTAAGAATCCATTTGTATCGTCACTCCCCACAAAATATAAATAAATGAGTCATTTTTAAAAACTGAGGAATTTTACCGAAATCCATTTATGCCCTTTGGTTTTATGCTGAAAAAGGAAAGATCTAAAAATCTCTCTTCGAATGCATCAGTTTGACATTTTCGTCGCTAAGAATCCATTAGTATCCTCAGAGTCCTCAAAAAACAATGAAATAGTGATTCTTTTAAATACTGAGGGTTTTTACCGAAATTCGTTTGCTAAACACTTTGTTTTTTCCCTAAAAGAGAAATATCTAAAAATCTCTTTTCGAACGCATAAGTTTAATATATTTGTCGTTAATGATCCATTTGTATCATCACACCCCACAAAATATAAAGAAAATGAGACATTTTTTAAAACTGAGGGGTTTTACCGAAATTCGTGTGCTATACTATTCCCTTTGGTTTTTTGCTAAAAGAGGAAATATCTAAAAAGTAGACTTCGAACTCATCAGTTTAACATTTTCGTCGCTAAGGATCCATTTGTATCATCACACCCCACAAAATATAAATAAATGAGACATTTTTAAAAACTAAGGAATTTTACCGAAATCCATTTATACCCTTTGGGTTTTTGTTAAAAGTGGAAAGATCTAGAAATGTCTCTTCGAACGCTTCAGTTTTAACATTTTCGTCGCTAAGAATCCATTAGTGTCCTCAACGTCCTCAAAAAATAATGAAATAGTGATTTTTTTAAATACTGAGGATCAAAACAATTCGGTTTTATGTCTTTTTCGAGATTTTTGATGATTTGTTGATAAAAATCTAATAAATTCGTTTTGATGGTTTTATATGTTTTAAAACATCACACATGATTGTTAGAATTGAAATTTATACATTTGTCTAATTTATAGAATTTTCTTTTTATTTAAATGATTATTTTATAAAGGAATCAACAAAGCCGAAAATGACTAATGTTCATCTTTCCTTTTGGAAATTGGATGAACGGCGGTTCAAAATAATTAATTTTGAACTATGGATGCATGAAAATCATTTTAATGGATTTCAAATGATTTTTCTATAATTGTTTGATTTTAGATGCTTGATAATCTAGATTAAATGGTTTAGATTGGACATGGGTGTATGCGTTGCTCGAGTTGTCTTTGCAGGAATTGTGAGTTTATATGTTCCAAATCAGCGCCTATGAATGTTTGTAATTATTATGATACATGGGCTTATTTATATGTAAAAGCCAAATTCTCTCTTTCTATCAGTAGATAATTGCATTGCATATGAGAGGTTTTTCATAGGACTTGCACTAGTCGGTTTTTATCGAATGTGAGGAGCATGTTTATTTTCTGTAAAATCTACATCTCCGGTGCAAGAGGAAGTCTCCGCTGTAGTGCATCGATCGAGGATCGAGGATCAGGGATCAGGGATCAAGGATCAAGGGTCAAGGATCAAAGGGAACATATAAACTCACACGATGTGGATTGTGTGAATGGTTTAATTCCTTTTTTTAATTTCTGCTATGCATGTGATGAATGTGATTGAATGTTAGGATGTGTATGAATGATAATATGCATGATAACCTAAAATTCCGAATCACATGTTAATATATGAAATTGTCCAACAAAATTAAGAGTAATTTTCCTTCTTATTTCATCCACTAGCAGCCATTGATCGAGGGATACTCTGCTCGCCCTTAGAGGGAGATAGCTCCCTCCATCTTTGGGAATAGTGGGAGATATAATGGTTGTCTATTGTTGTGTTACGATTAAATATATGAGGTGCGTTTCACCCTACTGAACCCCAAGTATGTTTAATTGTGAATACAATGGATAAACGTATCTCGTATCAAATGAAAATAAGTTTTCTTAACATTACCTAGAGCCCTCGCTCGGTTTTGGGAAAAAGTTTTTCTTACGAGGATAGGTCATATTCCCTCATAATTAAAACGATAAGAATCACAAGAGTTTGAAGATGCTAGTATTGCTAAAATTCAAAAAGGTTGTGATTAGAAAGAGTTTTTCTTACCTTGATATTGTGATATATTTGATAGCCCTTAGCTAGTCTATATTACAATTGATAGGATCTTGGATTACTGCATTTACGGGCAAAATTTCATTTGCAGTATTTACATTTATATTTGATATATATATGTATGTATTTTAAAACATAAAATTGAAATAAAATCCTATATAATTTATTTTGTAGAAATGTCTAATATCCAACCAATTGTGCGATCTATGATCGAAAAGAATCCTTTGCAAAATGATGGCTCAAACTTCATGAGATGGCAACTCAATCTTAATATCATGTTGAGGTTTGAAAAACTATCTCATATTTTGGATGATGAAATCCCAAAATTGAATGAGAAGGCAATCAGTAATGAGAAAGAGGCGATAGCCAAGTGGGAAGACCAAGAGAACCAAGTTCACGGTCTAATGTTGGCATCCATGGGTGACTCGCTTCAAGCGAAATACTTGGATTCAAAACCCAAGAAGACCATGGAAGTTTTAACAAAGATGTTCATGGATAGTGCCCGAAAGGAGCGCTATAAGACCACCATCGCACTCACAAGGTGCCATATGGCGGAGGGAACATCGGTATCCGTGCATTTTCTCACGATGCAAGGATACCTTGAGAAGTTGTCGAAGCTCTCTTCTCCAATGCCCGAAGACATTGCCGAAGAGCTGATTCTTGGCTCTCTAGCCCCGTCCTTTAAGGACTTTGTGATGCACTATCATGTGCGTGAAAAAGGGGTGAGTCTTGAGGAGCTTCACAACGCTCTCAAAACGGCAGAAGTTGACATGGGCAAGGGTCGGGACAATCAAGTCCTAGCTGTCCATGAGAGGAGCAAAAAGATCAACAAAGGTAAAGGCAAATTTACCAAAGATACGTCAATCAAGAGCAAGGGAGTAGGAGGTGCTCATGAGAGTGCCTCAAGGGGGAAATCTTTCAAATCTCCAACTCCCAACATGGAGTGCTTTCACTGCGGTGAAAAGGGACACATCCGACCTAATTGCCCCAAATACAAGGAAGACCTTGAAAATGGGATGATTGAACGTAGGCGCCCGAGAAACGCCATAGGTATGTTTGTTATTGAGATAAATTTAATCACCTCTATCCTTGATTTGGTAATGGTTACCGGATCTTGTGCTCACATAATTTTGATGTGCAGCTATTGAAGGATAGGAAGGAACTCGTGAAGAACGAGATGATATTGAAGATTGGAAATAGTACAAGCATCGCTGCGACTGTACAAAATTCTATGGAACTTCAATAGTCTAGTGATTTAAATTTATGCCTTGAAGAATGTTTATTATGTGCCTTCGATTAGCAAGAACATTTCTGTATCAAGTTTTAGATATGGATAAATTTTAATAAATATTTTAATTCTTGCTTGCCTATATCGAAGAATGAAATTTTCTATGCAAATACATTCGCATAGAATGGTTTCTTTTTGCTTGAAATAAATAATAAACAAACTCAAACAAACAATAACAAAAGGAACTAAGATAACTCACGTGAATGATACAATCTTGTAGCACTATCGGATTGGTTAAATAAATGACCAAGAGACCTTTCAAGAAGAAAGGAACGAAAAAGAATAACTAATTGGATATGATACATTCTAATGTATGTGGTCCGATAAGTACAAGTGCAAGAGACGGTTTAAGGTACTTCATTTTGTTCACGGACAACTATAGTCATTATGGCTATATTTGTCTAATGGGAAGCAAAAGTGAATTCTTTGACAAGTTCAAGGAATTCGAGGATGGAGTAGTAAACCAACTCAACAAGAATATCGAGTCTCTATGAAAGGTTCGTAGGGGCGAGTACTTAGGATACCTAATTTGACTCATTCCTAAAGTAGAAATAGGATATTGCTCGACATGGTTCGATCAATAATAAGTCAATCTAAATTGCCTATTTACTTTTGAAATTATGCACTACAAATAATGACAAACTCACTAAATAATGTTACATCCAAATCTGTGGAGGAAATGTCTTGTGAGCTATGGAGTTGAAAGACACCTAAGCTCGACTTTCTCAAGATTTGGGGTTGTGAGGTATACATCAAGAAATTGATGTCAACCAAGCTTCAACCAAAAGCGGATAAGTGCTTCTTTATAGGTTGTCCTCGTATGACAAGAGGATACTACTTTTGGTGTATCACCTCCAATCGAAAGATTTTTGAGAGAGATATGTTTTTCTGGAATTTCTGGAAAAGAGAGAAAAGTAGTGGGAGTAGAGTTAAGCTTGGGGAAACTCAAGATAATCTACAAGATCATGATGTGAATGTTGCATTCCAAAAATCATGAAGGCCCAACCGAGATTCATTTGGTTAGTGGGAGTATGAGTGAGAGATCCTTAGAAGAAATTGTGAGAGAATCTCAATCATCCCCACCTAGTGTACGTTCGAGAGTCGAACGTGAACCTATTCCTCAAGCAATTGTGTAAGAAGTTCGAGAGACACGAGAAGAACCAAAAGAACTAAGAAGGTCAATGAGGGAAAGGAAGAAACCCAATAAGTATGTGGGACTTCATGAGATCATGGTACTAGATACCAAAGATCCCTCGACCTTCCAAGAAGCAGTGGAAAGAAAAGACTCCAAACTATAGTTAAAGGCCATGGAATCCGAAGTAGAATCCATGTATGATAATCAAGTATGGAACTTGATTTGCCTTCCTCAAGAGAAAATATCATTTGGTATAAATGAGCTCTTAGGAGGAAGATGGACATGGATAGTAATTTGACAACCTACGAAGCAAGACTTGTAGCAAAAGTTATACTCAAATTCAAGAAATTGACTTTGATGAAATTTTTGAGAGGTTGTCATATTAAAAATCTACTCGGATTATGCTCACTATTACCGCATTTCACAATTGTGAGATATGGAAGATGGATATCAAAATGGCGTTCCTTAAACGGGAACTTGGAGGAGGATATGTACATGGTACAACCTCAAGGTTTTGATGACCCAAATAATAGCGAGAAGAAATGCAAGTTTCGAGAATCCATTTATGGATTGAAGCAAGCATCGAGGAGTTGGAACAAACGCTTTGACGAGGAGGTGAAGAAGATTCACTTCATTCAAAGTAAAGGAAAACCTTGTTGATACAAGGAGATTAGTGGGAGCCATGTAGTACTTCTGATCTTATATGTCGATGACATATTGCTCATGAGCAATCATATACCTTAGCATTAGCAAACGAGAAATTTCATTGAAATCGGCATTTTCAATGAAAAGAAATGGATGAGGCTCAACACTTCTTGAGAATCAAGATGCATTGAGATACATCCCGTAGACTCATTGGCTTCAGTCAACGTGCATATATTGACAAGGTCTTGGAAATGTTCAGGGTGAACAATTCCGATATGGACAATGTGCCAATAAGTATAAGTATAGGTGTGCAACTCAAGGAGTCTCAACGTGCTCAATCAGACAAAGACTTGGAGTACATGAAGGTATCCCTTATGCTTCGGCAAAAGGAATGACCATGTACACAATGACTTGCACAAGACTCGATATCTCGTATGCTCTAAGCGTGACAGGTAGTCGTCAATCCGACGCAAGCCCTAAGCATATGATTGCGGTCAAGAATATTCTGAAGTACCTTAACCGGACTAAAGATAAGGTTCTTGTTTATGGAAGACAAAGGAGAAAATAGCCGAGGGCTATTTTGATGCAATTCTCATAAGGATTCTTGACAATAGGAGGTTGGGATAATGATGCGTCATCATTATCGAAGTTGAAGGCATGAGCTAGTGTAGTTAGGAGTAATATCACTACAGCTAACTCAACCACCAACGAAAGACAAAATAAATAAATGGGTGGACACAACAGTGACACAACTGATCCATTCAACAAATCTTCATACCAAGCTAAGAGACGAAATATATTTCGAGTTCATGAATCCAAGGATCCACGTGGATTGGCTTGATAGGTGATTTGAGAAGGTTACCCTAGTTATTAATGTTTTATGCATTGAGAATGTATGTGAAAGAAAACTTTGATAACAAGTGGGAGATTGAAGGGAATGTGTTCTAAAAGTTTTACTTTTAAATGTCAATTATTATGAATTGAATGAGAAATCATTTTGTTCCTTGTTTACGTTATTCGTCTTTTAGAAGTGTTAAGGAATAGACTCTTGGGCCTTAACCGTAGAGCTTTAAAAGATATTGGTTTGCATAAAACAAAAGATATTCGCAATCATGGTAATAAACATGAGACATTTATTACCGAGTTAAGATTGTCGTGTTGGTCATAGATCATTGTAGCTCTACAAGTGAGTGACAACACGGGAACGCAAAAGAGGAAAATATTACTTTTGTATACTGAATTGACCTAATAAGTAAAATATTATAGAAATGTGTTTCTGTGTCATTAATATTTTATTGTGTCCTTGGTCCTTTGATATGAGACTTATATCCGATCACTTAAGAAATACTTGATTAGGCTAGTGTCTTGAGCTATCGATAAGTGTAGTGTAAAGGCATTGGTTGGTTAAGTATGACTTTTGTTGGAGAAGATAATTAGTCAAAAGATTATCATTGCCCCTCTTAATTGAGTAATGATATTAATGGGCCCCTTGATAAAGCAAAGTTATAATGTGCACAATGTGATTTGAGTTAAGTCACATATTTATAACTAGCTTAAAGAGATCAAGAAATGAATACTAATACAAAGATGACACAATACTACTTCGTGTGTATTCTTAATATCATGAGGCAAGGGACGGACACAAGTGGTGCACTCCATCACTAATTTGATCGGATTTTGGTTCGAGCTGAATTAAGACATCTAGCTAATTGGGAACTATAATGTGTAGCTAGATACCGCTTATAGTTTGTGATGTTAAGCTATTAATATCATTGTCAATTTAGCTTAGATCCTCACATAGGTTACACCATAAAACTGGGAAACAAGAAGGTGATTTTATGTTCATATGATGTATCGAGTTTCGTATACATGTGGTGAATCGATAAAATCATTATGTCATGAAAATGACATATTTAGAATCATGAATTTATATATGAGATGTAAATATATCATGGGGTGTGATTGTTTGATATTACATATGATGATATATTGCATATGATATATAAATTAGCTATAACCCCAAAGATCGAATTTTGTTGGGAATTAATCCAAAATTCGATAAGGCAAATTAATTAATTAAATTTGCTAAAACCCCAAATACGAATTTTGTTGGGAATTAAACCAAAATTAGATAAAGGTAAATTAACTAAATTTCCTAAAACAAAAAAACGAATTTTGTTGGGAATTAATCCAAAATTCGATAAATGCAAATTAATTAAGGAATTATTGATCATGGTTTTGACTTTGTCAATTATGACTAAATTTGGATGTGGATTAATAAATTTAATATTTCGAATTGGTCTTAAAAGAGAAAAACATGGAAGAATGGGTCTATGATTTGGAAATTAAAGGAGCCTATAAATAGGCCTAATTTCCTTCATTAAAAATAAGTGTATGCAAAATTCTCTCTCTCTCTAACCACCCAAATTAATCCATCCGAAATTCCTTATTTAATTTGAGTTTTTTGGAGAGTAAAATCTCAGGAAAGAAAAAGGGGGGGTTATTACCTAGATTCTAAACCCGTTTGGAGATTCATTGGCTAGCTCACTTCTCTCCAACCTTGTTTAGAGTTTGGTGAACACTCGAAGGCAATCCACCGGACTATTCGACCGGCAACGCGACTCCGGATCTTCAAGAGGTTTTAGAGAACATCTAGGTATGATCCTCTTTGCAATTGTTTGTTTGTTCTAATGCATGTTAAATAATTAGCACAAACAAATGCATGTTTATATGAAAATCGAAGAAAAAAATGAATGTTTCGATCCTGTATGTTTATAAAATTTCGAAAATATATACATACTATAGGGCACGAAATCCAACAATCACACCCCACAAAATATAAAGATAAATGAGACATTTTTTAAAACTGAGGGTTTTTACCGAAATTCGTGTGCCCGAAAATACTATACCCTTTGATTTTGTGCTAAAAACGAAAGATCTAAAAATCTCTCTTGGAACGCATCAGTTTAAAATTTTCGTCGCTAATGATCCATTTGTATGATCACACCCCTCAAAAAATAAAGAAATTGAGATATTTTTAAAAGCTGAGGGTTTTTACCGAAATTCGTGTGCTATATACCTCTTTGTTTTTTGCTAAAAGAGGAAATATCTAAAAATTTATCTTCAAACACATCAGTTTAACATTTTCGTCGCTAAGAATCGATTTGTATCATCACACCCCCACAAAATATAAGGAAAATGAAACATTTTTTAAAACTGATGGGTTTTACCGAAATTCATGTGCTACTCTTTGGTTTTTTGCTAAAAAAGGAAAGATCTAAAAATCTTTCCTCGAACGCTTCAGTTTAACATTTTCGTCGCTAAAGATCCATTTGTATCATCACACCCCTCAAAACATAAAGAAATTGAGACATTTTTAAAAGCTGAGGTTTTTACAGAAATTCGTGTGCTATTCCATTTGGTTTTTTGCTAAAAGAGGAAATATATAAAAATCTGTCTTCGAACGCCTCAGTTTAACATTTTCGTCGCTAAAAATCCATTTGTATCATCACACCCCCACAAAATATAAATAAATGAGACATTTTTTAAAACTGAGGGTTTTTACCGAAATTCGTGTGCTATACTATACCCTTTGTTTTTTGCTAAAAGAGGAAATATCTAAAAATCTCTCTTCGAACGCTTCAGTTTAACATTTTCGTCGCTAAGGATCCATTTGTATCATCACACCCCTCAAAACATAAAGAAATTGAGACGTTTTTAAAACCTGAGGTTATTTACCGAAATTCTTGTGCTATTCCATTTAGTTTTTTGCTGAAAGAGGAAATATCGAAAAATCTGTCTTCGAACGCATCAGTTTAACATTTTCGTCGCTAAGAATCCATTTGTATCATCACACCCCACAAAATATAAATAAATGAGACATTTTTCAAAACATTGGGTTTTCACCGAAATTCGTGTGCTATACTATACCCTTTGGTTTTTTGCTAAAAAAGGAAATATCTAAAAATCTCTCTTCGAACGCCTCAGTTTAACATTTTCGTCGCTAAGGATCCATTTGTATCATCACATCCCACAACACATAAAGAAATTGAGACATTTTTAAAACCTGAGGGTTTTACCGAAATTCGTGTGGTATACACTTTGGTTTTTTTCTAAAACATGAAATATCTAAAAATCTGTCTTCGAATGCATCAGTCTAACATTTTCGTCGCTAAGAATCGATTTGTATCATCACACCCCCACAAAATATAAGGAAAATGAGACATATTTTAAAACTGATGTTTTTTACCGAAATTCATGTGCTATACTATACCCTTTGGTTTTTGGCTAAAAAAGGAAATATCTAAAAATCTCTCTTCGGACGCTTCAGTTTAACATTTTCGTCGCTAAAGATCCATCTGTAGCATCACACCCCCCAAAAAAATAAATAAATGAGACATTTTTTAAAACTGAAATTTTTTACCGAAATTCGTGTGCTATACTATACCCTTTGGTTTTTGGCTAAAAAGGAAAGATCTAAAAATCTCTCTTCGAACGCTTCAGTTTAACATTTTCGTCGCTAAAGATCCATTTGTAGCATCATATCCCTCAAAACATAAAGAAATTGAGACATTTTTAAAAGTTGAGGGTTTTTACCGAAATTCGTGTGCTATTCCATTTGGTTTTTTGCTAAAAAATTAAATATCTAAAAATCTCTCTTTGAACGCATCAGTTTAACATTTTCGTTACTAAAGATCCATTTGTAGCATCACACACCCCAAAAAATAAAGAAATTGAGACCTTTTTAAAAACTGATGGTTTTTACCGAAATTTGTGTGCCATACCCTTTTGTTTTTTGCTAAAAGAGGAAAGATCTAAAAATCTGTCTTCGAACGCATCAGTTTAACATTTTTCGTCTTTAAGAATCCATTTGTATCATCACACCCCACAAAAAATAAAGAAAAGGAGACATTTTTTAACACTGAGGGTTTTTACCGAAATTCGTGTGCTATACTATATACACTTTGGTTTTTTTGCTAAAAAAGGAAAGATCTAAAAATCTCTCTTCGAACGCATCAGTTTAAAATTTTCGTCGCTAATAATCCATTTGTATGATCACACCCCTCAAAGTCCTCAGAGTCCCAAACAAAATGAAATAGTGAATTTATAAAAACTTAGGGTTTTTACCGAAATTCGTGTGCACCATTTGGTTTTTTTGCCAAAAACAGGAAATATCTAAAAATCTCTCTTCATGCAGATCAGTTTAACATTTTCATCGCTAAGGATCCATTTGTATCATGACACCCCTCAAAAAATAAAGAAATTATGACATTTTTAAAAGCTGAGGTTTTTTACCGAAATTCGTGTCCTACCCTTTGGTTTTTTGCTAAAAGAGGACATATCTAAAAATTTATTTTCGAACGCATCAATTTAACATTTTCGTCGCTAAAAATCCATTTGTATCATCACACCCCACAAAAAATAAAGAAAATGAGACATTTTTTAACACTGAGGGTTTTTACCGAAATTCGTGGGTTAGACTATAACCTTTGGTTTTTTGCTAAAAAAGGAAACATCTAAAAATCTCTCTTCGAACTCATCAGTTTAACATTTTCGTCGCTAAAGATCCATTTGTATCATCACACCCCTCAAAACATAAAGAAATTGAGACATTTTTAAAAACTGAGGTTTTTTACCGAAATTTGTGTGCTATTCCATTTGGTTTTTTGCTAAAAGAGGAAATATCTTAAAATCTGTTTTCGAACGCATCAGTTTAACATTTTCGTTGCAAAAAATCCATTTTATCATCACACCCCACAAAATATAAATAAATGAGACATTTTTTAAAATTGAGGGTTTACCGAAATTCGTGTGCTATACTATATACCCTTTGGTTTTTTGCTAAAAGAGGAAATATCTAAAAATCTCTCTTCGAACGCTTCAGTTTAACATTTTCGTCGCTAAGGATCCATTTGTATCATCACACCCCCAAAAAAATAAAGAAATTGAGACATTTTTAAAAGCTGAAGTTTTTTACCGAAATTCGTGTGCTATTCCATTTGGTTTTTTGCTAAGAAAGGAAAGATCGAAAAATCTCTCTTCGAACGCATCAGTTTAAAATTTTCGTCGCTAACAATCCATTTGTATGATCACACCCCTCAAAACATAAAGAAATTGAGAGATTTTTAAAAGCTGACGTTTTTACCGAAATTCATGTGCTATTCCATTTGGTTTTTTGCTAAAAGAGGAAATATCAAAAATCTGTCTTCGAACGCATAAGTTTAACATTTTCGTCGCTAAGAATCCATTTGTATCATCACACCCCACAAAATATAAATAAATGAGACATTTTTTAAAACTGAGAGTTTTTACCGAATTTCGTGTGCTATACTATACCCTTTTGTTTTTTGCTAAAAGAGGAAATATCTAAAAATCTCTCTTCGAACGCTTCAGTTTAACATTTTCGTCGCTCAAGATCCATTTGTATCATCACACCCCCTCAAAACTTAAAGAAATTGAGACGTTTTTAAGAGCTGAGGGTTTTTACCGAAATTCGTGTGCTATTCCATTTGGTTTTTTGCTAAAAGAGGAAATATCGAAAAATCTGTCTTCGAACGCATCAGTTTAACATTTTCGTCGCTAAGAATCTATTTGTAAGATCACACCCCACAAATTATAAATAAATGAGACATTTTTAAAACTGAGGGTTTTTATCGAAATTCGTGTGCTATACTATACCCTTTGGTTTTTGGCTAAAAAGGAAAGATCTAAAAATCTCTCTTCGAACGCTTCAGTTTAACATTTTCGTCACTAAAGATCCATTTGTATCATCACACCCCACAAAAGATAAATAAATGAGACATTTTTTAAAACTGAGAGTTTTTACCGAAATTCGTGTGCTATACTATACCCTTTGGTTTTTGGCTAAAAAAGGGAAGATCTAAAAATCTCTCTTCGAACGCTTCAGTTTAACATTTTCGTCGCTAAAGATCCATTTGTAGCATCACACACCCCAAAAAATAAAGAAATTGAGACCTTTTTAAAAACTGATGGTTTTTACCGAAATTCGTTTGCTATACCCTTTTGTTTTTTGCTAAAAGAGGAAAGATCTAAAAATTTGTCTTCGAACGCATCAGTTTAACATTTTTCGTCTTTAAGAATCCATTTGTATCATCACACCCCACAAAAAATAAAGAAAACGAGACATTTTTTAACACTGAGGGTTTTTACCGAAATCCGTGTGCTATACTATACCCTTTGGTTTTTTGCTAAAAAAGGAAAGATCTAAAAATCTTTCTTCTAACGCATCAGTTTAAAATTTTCATCGCTAATAATCCATTTGTATGATCACACCCCTCAAAGTCCTCAGAGTCCCAAACAAAATGAAATAGTGAATTTATAAAAACTTAGGGTTTTTACCGAAATTCGTGTGCACCATTTGGTTTTTTTGCCAAAAAAAGGAAATATCTAAAAATCTCTCTTCAAGCAGATCAGTTTAACATTTTCATCGCTAAGGATCCATTTGTATCATGACACCCCTCGAAAAATAAAGAAATTATGACATTTTTAAAAGCTGAGGTTTTTTACCGAAATTCGTGTCCTTCCCTTTCGTTTTTTGCTAAAAGAGGACATATCTAAAAAATTATTTTCGAACGCATCAGTTTAACATTTTCGTCGCTAAGAATCCATTTGTATCATCACACCCCACAAAAAATAAAGAAAATGAGACATTTTTTAACACTGAGGGTTTTTACCGAAATTCGTGGGTTAGACTATAACCTTTGGTTTTTTGCTAAAAAAGGAAACATCTAAAAATCTCTCTTCGAACGCATCAGTTTAACATTTCGTCGCAAAAGATTCATTTGTATCATCACCCCCCTCAAAACATAAAGAAATTGAGACATTTTTAAAAACTGAGGTTTTTTACCGAAATTTGTGTGCTATTCCATTTGGTTTTTTGCTAAAAGAGGAAATATCTAAAAATCTGTCTTCGAACGCATCAGTTTAACATTTTCGTCGCTAAAAATTCATTTGTATCATCACACCCCACAAAATATAAATAAATGAGACATTTTTTAAAATTGAGGGTTTTTACCGAAATTCGTGTGCTATACTATACCCTTTGGTTTTTTGCTAAAAGAGGAAATATCTAAAAATCTCTCTTCGAACGCTTCAGTTTAACATTTTTGTGGCTAAGGATCCATTTGTATAATCACACCCCTCAAAACATAAAGAAATTGAGACAGTTTTAAAAGCTGAGGGTTTTTATCGAAATTCGTGTGTTATACCCTTCGGTTTTTTGCTAAAAGAGGAAATATCTAAAAATCTGTCTTCGAATGCATCAGTTTAACATTTTCGTCGCTAAGAATCGATTTGTATCATCACACCCCACAAAATATAAGGAAAATGAGACATTTTTTAAAACAGACGTTTTTTACCGAAATTCATGTCCTATACTATACCCTTCGGTTTTTTGCTAAAAAAGGAAAGATCTAAAAATCTCTCTTCGAACGCTTCAGTTTAATATTTTGGTCGCTAATGATCCATTTGTATCATCACACCCCTCAAAACATAAGGAAATTGAGACATTTTTAAAAGCTGAGGTTTTTTTACCGAAATTCGTGTGCTATTCCATTTGGTTTTTTGCTAAAAGAGGAAATATCTAAAAATCTGTTTTCGAACGGATCAGTGTAACATTTTCGTTGCTAAGAATCCATTTGTGTCATCACACCCCACAAAAAATAAATAAATGAGACATTTTTTAAAACTGAGGGTTTTTACCGAAATTCGTGTGCTATACTATACCCTTTGGTTTTTGGCTAAAAAAGGAAAGATCTAAAAATCTCTCTTCGAACGCTTCAGTTTAACATTTTCATCGCTAAGGATCCATTTGTATCATCATATCCCTCAAAACATAAACAAATTGAGACATTTTTAAAAGTTGAGGGTTTTTACTGAAATTCGTGTGCTATACCCTTTGGTTTTTTGCTAAAAGAGGAAATATCTAAACATCTGTCTTCGAATGCATCAGTCTAACATTTTCGTCGCTAAGAATCGATTTGTATCATCACACCCCACAAAATATAAGGAAAATGAGACATTTTTTAAAACTGATGTTTTTTTACCGAAATTCATGTGCTATACTATACCCTTTGGTTTTTTGCTAAAAAAGGAAAGATCTAAAAATCTCTCTTCGAACGCTTCAGTTTAATATTTTCGTCGCTAACGATCCATTTGTATCATCACACCCCACAAAATATAAATAAATGAGACATTTTTTAAAACTGAGGGTTTTTACCGAAATTCGTGTGCTATACTATACCCTTTGTTTTTTGCTAAAAGATGAAATATCTAAAAATCTCTCTTCAAACGCTTCAGTTTAACATTTTCGTCGCTAATGATCCATTTGTATCATCACACCCCTCAAAACATAAACAAATTGAGACGTTTTTAAAAGCTCAGGTTTTTTACCGAAATTCTTGTGCTATTCCATTTAGTTTTTTGCTGAAAGAGGAAATATAGAAAAATATGTCTTCGAACGCATCAGTTTAACATTTTCGTCGCTAAGAATCCATTTGTATCATCACACCCCACAAAATATAAATAAATGAGACATATTTTAAAACATTGGGTTTTCACCGAAATTCGTGTGCTATACTATACCCTTTGGTTTTTTGCTAAAAAATGAAATATCAAAAAATCTCTCTTCGAACGCTTCAGTTTTAAACATTTTCGTCGCTAAGAATCCATTTGTATCATCACACCCCACAAAATATAAATAAATGAGACATTTTTTAACACTGAGGGTTTTTACCGAAATTCGTGGGTTAGACTATAACCTTTGGTTTTTTGCTAAAAAAGAAACATCTAAAAATCTCTCTTCGAACGCATCAGTTTAACATTTTCGTCGCTAAAGATCCATTTGTATCATCACCCCCCTCAAAACATAAAGAAATTGAGACATTTTTAAAAACTGAGGTTTTTTACCGAAATTTGTGTGCTATTCCATTTGGTTTTTTGCTAAAAGAGGAAATATCTAAAAATCTGTCTTCGAACGCATCAGTTTAACATTTTCGTCGCTAAAAATCCATTTGTATCATCACACCCCAGAAAATATAAATAAATGAGACATTTTTTAAAATTGAGGGTTTTTACCGAAATTCGTGTGCTATACTATACCCTTTGGTTTTTTTGCTAAAAGAGGAAATATCTAAAAATCTCTCTTCGAACACTTCAGTTTAACATTTTCGTCGCTAAGGATCCATTTGTATCATCACACCCCTCAAAACATAAAGAAATTGAGACAGTTTTAAAAGCTGAAGTTTTTACCGAAATTCGTGTGCTATACCCTTTGGTTTTTTGCAAAAAAAGGAAAGTTCTAAAAATCTCTCTTCAAACGCTTCAGTTTAACATTTTCATCGCTAATGATCCATTTGTGTCATCACAGCCCTCAAAACATAAAGAAATTGAGACATTTTTAAAAGCTGAGGGTTTTTTTCGAAATTCGTGTGTTATACCCTTCGGTTTTTTGCTAAAAGAGGAAATATCTAAAAATATGTCTTCGAATGCATCAGTCTAACATTTTCGTCGCTAAGAATCGATTTGTATCATCACACCCCACAAAATATAAGGAAAATGAGACATTTTTTAAAACTGATGTTTTTTACCGAAATTCATTTGCTATACTATACCCTTTGGTTTTTTGCTATAAAAGGAAAGATCTAAAAATCTCTCTTCGAACGCTACAGTTTAATATTTTTGTCACTAACGATCCATTTGTATCATCACACCCCTCAAAACATAAGGAAATTGAGACATTTTTAAAAGCTGAGGTTTTTTACCGAAATTCGTGTGCTATTCCATTTGGTTTTTTGCTAAAAGAGGAAATATCTAAAAATCTGTTTTCGAACAGATCAGTGTAACATTTTCGTCGCTAAGAATCCATTTGTGTCATCACACCCCACAAAATATAAATAAATGAGACATTTTTTAAAACTGAGGGTTTTTACCGAAATTCGTGTGCTATACTATACCCTTTGGTTTTTTGCTAAAAGAGGAAATATCTAAAAATCTCTCTCCGAACGCTTCAGTTTAACATTTTCGTCGCTAAGGATCCATTTGTATCATCACGCCCCTCAAAACATAAAGAAATTGAGATATTTTTAAAAGCTGAGGTTTTTACCGAAATTCGTGTGCTATTCCATTTGGTTTTTTGCTAAAAGAGGAAATATCGAAAAATCTGTTTTCGAACGCATCAGTTTAACATTTTCGTCGCTAAGAATCCATTTGTATCATCACACCCCACAAAATATAAATAAATGAGTCATTTTTTAAAACTGAGGGTTGTAGCGAAATTTGTGTGCTATACTATATATACCCTTTGGTTTTTGGCTAAAAAAGGAAAGATCTAAAAATCTCTCTTCGAACGCTTCAGTTTAACATTTTCATCGCTAAGGATCCATTTGTATCATCATATACCTCAAAACATAAAGAAATTGAGACATTTTTAAAAGTTGAGGGTTTTTACCGAAATTCGTGTGCTATACCCTTTGGTTTTTTGCTAAAAGAGGAAATATCTAAAAATCTGTCTTCGAGTGCATCAGTCTAACATTTTCGTCGCTACGAATCGATTTGTATCGTCACACCCCACAAAATATAAGGAAAATGAGACATTTTTTAAATCTGATGTTTTTTACCGAAATTCATGTGCTATACTATACCCTTTGGTTTTTTGCTAAAAAAGGAAAGATCTAAAAATCTCTTTTCGAACGCTTCAGTTTAATATTTTCGTCGCTAAAGATCCATTTGTGTCATCACAACCCTCAAAACATAAAGAAATTGAGACATTTTTAAAAGTTGAGGTTTTTTACCGAAATTCGTGTGCTATTCCATTTGGTTTTTTGCTAAAAGAGGAAATATCAAAAAATCTGTCTTCGAACGCATCAGTTTAACATTTTCGTCGCTAAGAATCCATTTGTATCATGACACCCCACAAATTATAAATAAATGAGACATTTTTAGAACTGAGGGTTTTTACCGAAATTCGTGTGCTATACTATACCCTTTGGTTTTTGTCTAAAAAAAGAAAGATCTAAAAATCTCTCTTCGAACGCTTCAGTTTAACATTTTCATCGCTAAGGATCCATTTGTATCATCATATCCCTCAAAACATAAAGAAATTGAGACATTTTTAAAAGTTGAGGGTTTTTACTGAAATTCGTGTGATATACCCTTTGGTTTTTTGCTAAAAGAGGAAATATCTAAAAATCTGTCTTCGAATGCATCAGTCTAACATTTTCGTCGCTAAGAATCGATTTGTATCATCACACCCCACAAAATATAAGGAAAATGAGACATTTTTTAAAACTGATATTTTTACCGAAATTCATGTGCTATACTATACCCTTTGGTTTTTTGCTAAAAAAGGAAAGATCTAAAAATCTCTCTTCGAACGCTTCAGTTTAATTTTTCGTCGCTAACGATCCATTTGTATCATCACACCCCACAAAATATAAATAAATGAGACATTTTTTAAAACTGAGGGTTTTTACCGAAATTCGTGTGCTATACTATACCCTTTGTTTTTTGCTAAAATATGAAATATCTAAAAATCTCTCTTCGAACGCTTCAGTTTAACATTTTCGTCGCTAAGGATCCATTTGTATCATCACACCCCTCAAAACATAAAGAAATTGAGACGTTTTTAAAAGCTGAGGTTTTTTACCGAAATTCTTGTGCTATTCCATTTAGTTTTTTGCTGAAAGAGGAAATATCGAAAAATCTGTCTTCGAACGCATCAATTTAACATTTTCGTCGCTAAGAATTCATTTGTATCATCACACCCCACAAAATATAAATAAATGAGACATTTTTTAAAACATTGGGTTTTCACCGAAATTCGTGTGCTATACTATACCCTTTGGTTTTTTGCTAAAAGAGGAAATATCTAAAAATCTCTCTTCGAACGCTTCAGTTTAACATTTTCGTCGCTAAGGATCCATTTGTATCATCACATCCCACAACACATAAAGAAATTGAGACATTTTTAAAACCTGAGGGTTTTACCGAAATTCGTGTGGTATACACTTTGGTTTTTTTCTAAAACATGAAATATCTAAAAATCTGTCTTCGAATGCATCAGTCTAACATTTTCGTCGCTAAGAATCGATTTGTATCATCACACCCCACAAAATATAAGGAAAATGAGACATTTTTTAAAACTGATGTTTTTTACCGAAATTCATGTGCTATACTATACCCTTTGGTTTTTGGCTAAAAAAGGAAATATCTAAAAATCTCTCTTCGAACGCTTCAGTTTAACATTTTCGTCGCTAAAGATCCATCTGTAGCATCACACCCCCCAAAAAATAAATAAATGAGACATTTTTTAAAACTGAGAGTTTTTACCGAAATTCGTGTGCTATACTATACCCTTTGGTTTTTGGCTAAAAAAGGAAAGATCTAAAAATCTCTCTTCGAACGCTTCAGTTTAACATTTTCGTCGCTAAAGATCCATTTGTAGCATCATATCCCTCAAAACATAAAGAAATTGAGACATTTTTAAAAGTTGAGGGTTTTTACCGAAATTCGTGTGCTATTCCATTTGGTTTTTTGCTAAAAAATTAAATATCTAAAAATCTCTCTTTGAACGCATCAGTTTAACATTTTCGTTACTAAAGATCCATTTGTAGCATCACACACCCCAAAAAATAAAGAAATTGAGACCTTTTTAAAAACTGATGGTTTTTACCGAAATTTGTGTGCCATACCCTTTTGTTTTTTGCTAAAAGAGGAAAGATCTAAAAATCTGTCTTCGAACGCATCAGTTTAACATTTTTCGTCTTTAAGAATCCATTTGTATCATCACACCCCACAAAAAATAAAGAAAATGAGACATTTTTTAACATTGAGGGTTTTTACCGAAATTCGTGTGCTATACTATACCCTTTGGTTTTTTGCTAAAAAGGAAAGATCTAAAAATCTCTCTTCGAACGCATCAGTTTAAAATTTTCGTCGCTAATAATCCATTTGTATGATCACACCCCTCAAAGTCCTCAGAGTCCCAAACAAAATGAAATAGTGAATTTATAAAAACTTAGGGTTTTTACCGAAATTCGTGTGCACCATTTGTTTTTTTTGCCAAAAACAGGAAATATCTAAAAATCTCTCTTCATGCAGATCAGTTTAACATTTTCATCGCTAAGGATCCATTTGTATCATGACACCCCTCAAAAAATAAAGAAATTATGATATTTTTAAAAGCTGAGGTTTTTTACCGAAATTCGTGTCCTACCCTTTGGTTTTTTGCTAAAAGAGGACATATCTAAAAATTTATTTTCGAACGCATCAGTTTAACATTTTCGTCGCTAAAAATCCATTTTTATCATCACACCCCACAAAAAATAAAGAAAATGAGACATTTTTTAACACTGAGGGTTTTTACCGAAATTCGTGGGTTAGACTATAACCTTTGGTTTTTTGCTAAAATAGGAAACATCTAAAAATCTCTCTTCGAACTCATCAGTTTAACATTTTCGTCGCTAAAGATCCATTTGTATCATCACACCCCTCAAAACATAAAGAAATTGAGACATTTTTAAAAACTAAGGTTTTTTACCGAAATTTGTGTGCTATTCCATTTGGTTTTTTGCTAAAAGAGGAAATATCTTAAAATCTGTTTTCGAACGCATCAGTTTAACATTTTCGTTGCAAAAAATCCATTTTATCATCACACCCCACAAAAAAAAATAAATGAGACATTTTTTAAAATTGAGGGTTTACCGAAATTCGTGTGCTATACTATATACCCTTTGGTTTTTTGCTAAAAGAGGAAATATCTAAAAATCTCTCTTCGAACGCTTCAGTTTAACATTTTCGTCGCTAAGGATCCATTTGTATCATCACACCCCCAAAAAAATAAAGAAATTGAGACATTTTTAAAAGCTGAAGTTTTTTACCGAAATTCGTGTGCTATTCCATTTGGTTTTTTGCTAAGAAAGGAAAGATCTAAAAATCTCTCTTCGAACGCATCAGTTTAAAATTTTCGTCGCTAACAATCCATTTGTATGATCACACCCCTCAAAACATAAAGAAATTGAGAGATTTTTAAAAGCTGAGGGTTTTTACCGAAATTCGTGTGCTATTCCATTTGGTTTTTTGCTAAAAGAGGAAATATCAAAAATCTGTCTTCGAACGCATCAGTTTAACATTTTCGTCGCTAAGAATCCATTTGTATCATCACACCCCACAAAATATAAATAAATGAGACATTTTTTAAAACTGAGAGTTTTTACCGAATTTCGTGTGCTATACTATACCCTTTTGTTTTTTGGTAAAAGAGGAAATATCTAAACATCTCTCTTCGAACGCTTCAGTTTAACATTTTCGTCGCTCAGGATCCATTTGTATCATCACACCCCACAAAAGATAAATAAATGAGACATTTTTTAAAACTGAGAGTTTTTACCGAAATTCGTGTGCTATACTATACCCTTTGGTTTTTGGCTAAAAAAGGGAAGATCTAAAAATCTCTCTTCGAACGCTTCAGTTTAACATTTTCGTCGCTAAAGATCTATTTGTAGCATCACACACCCCAAAAAATAAAGAAATTGAGACCTTTTTAAAAACTGATGGTTTTTACCGAAATTCGTTTGCTATACCCTTTTGTTTTTTGCTAAAAGAGGAAAGATCTAAAAATTTGTCTTCGAACGCATCAGTTTAACATTTTTCGTCTTTAAGAATCCATTTGTATCATCACACCCCACAAAAAATAAAGAAAACGAGACATTTTTTAACACTGAGGGTTTTTACCGAAATTCGTGTGCTATACTATACCCTTTGGTTTTTTGCTAAAAAAGGAAAGATCTAAAAATCTTTCTTCTAACGCATCAGTTTAAAATTTTCGTCGCTAATAATCCATTTGTATGATCACACCCCTCAAAGTCCTCAGAGTCCCAAACAAAATGAAATAGTGAATTTATAAAAACTTAGGGTTTTTACCGAAATTCGTGTGCACCATTTGGTTTTTTTGCCAAAAAAAGGAAATATCTAAAAATCTCTCTTCAAGCAGATCAGTTTAACATTTTCATCGCTAAGGATCCATTTGTATCATGACACCCCTCGAAAAATAAAGAAATTATGACATTTTTAAAAGCTGAGGTTTTTTACCGAAATTCGTGTCCTACCCTTTGGTTTTTTGCTAAAAGAGGACATATCTAAAAAATTATTTTCGAACGCATCAGTTTAACATTTTCGTCGCTAAGAATCCATTTGTATCATCACACCCCACAAAAAATAAAGAAAATGAGACATTTTTTAACACTGAGGGTTTTTACCGAAATTCGTGGGTTAGACTATAACCTTTGGTTTTTTGCTAAAATAGGAAACATCTAAAAATCTGTCTTCGAGTGCATCAGTCTAACATTTTCGTCGCTACGAATCGATTTGTATCGTCACACCCCACAAAATATAAGGAAAATGAGACATTTTTTAAATCTGATGTTTTTTACCGAAATTCATGTGCTATACTATACCCTTTGGTTTTTTGCTAAAAAAGGAAAGATCTAAAAATCTCTTTTCGAACGCTTCAGTTTAATATTTTCGTCGCTAAAGATCCATTTGTGTCATCACAACCCTCAAAACATAAAGAAATTGAGACATTTTTAAAAGTTGAGGTTTTTTACCGAAATTCGTGTGCTATTCCATTTGGTTTTTTGCTAAAAGAGGAAATATCAAAAAATCTGTCTTCGAACGCATCAGTTTAACATTTTCGTCGCTAAGAATCCATTTGTATCATGACACCCCACAAATTATAAATAAATGAGACATTTTTAAAACTGAGGGTTTTTACCGAAATTCGTGTGCTATACTATACCCTTTGGTTTTTGTCTAAAAAAAGAAAGATCTAAAAATCTCTCTTCGAACGCTTCATTTTAACATTTTCGTCACTAAAGATCCATTTGTAGCATCACACCCCCCAAAAAATAAAGAAATTGAGACCTTTTTAAAAACTGATGGTTTTTACCGAAATTCGTGTGTCATACCCTTTTTTTTTGCTAAAAAATGAAATATCTAAAAATCTCTCTTCGAACGGATCAATTTAACATTTTCGTCGTATAAAATCCATTTGTGTCCTCAGAGTCCCAAACAAAATAAAATAGTGAATTTAATAAAAACTTAGGGTTTTTACCGAAATTCGTGTGCACCATTTGGTTTTTTTACTAAAAAAAGGAAATATCTAAAAATCACTCTTCAAACGGATCAGTTTAACATTTTCATCGCTAAGGATCCATTTGTATCATGACACCCCTCAAAAAATAAAGAAATTATGACATTTTTAAAAGCTGAGATTTTTTACCGAAATTCGTGTCCTATACCCTTTGGTTTTTTCCAAAAAAGGAAAGATCTAAAAATCTCTCTTCGAACGCATAAGTTTTAAATTTTCGTCGCTAATGATTCATTTGTATGATCACACCCCTCAAAACATAAAGAAATTGAGACATTTTTAAAAGCTGAGGTTTTTACCTAAATTCGCCCTTTGGTTTTTTGCTAAAGAGGAAAATTTTAAAAATCTATCTTCGAACGCATTAGTTTAACATTTTTCTCACTAAGAATCCATTTGAAACATCACACCCCACAAAATATAAAGGAAATGAGACATTTTTAAGAATGAGAGTTTTTACCGAAATTCGTGTGCTATACTATACCCTTTGGTTTTTTGCTAAAAAAGAAACATCTAAAAATCTCTCATCGAACGCATTAGTTTCAAATTTTCGTCGCTAATGATCCATTTGTATGATCACACCCCTCAAAAAATAAAGAAAATGAGACATTTTTAAATAAGGAGGGTTATTACCGAAATTTGTGTGCTATACCCTTTGGTTTTTTGCTAAAAAGGAAATATATAAAAATCTCACTTCGAACACATCAGTTTAACATTTTCGTCGCTAAGGATCCATTTGTATCATCACACCCCTCAAAAAATAAAGAAAATGAGACATTTTTAAAAACTGAGGTTTTTACCGAAATTCGTGTGCTATACTATACCTTTTGGTTTTTTGCTAAAAAAACATAAAAAAAATCTCTGTTCAAACGCATCAGTCTAGCATTTTCGTCGCTATGGATCCATTTGTATCATCACACCGCTCAAAAAAATAAACAAAATGAGAACTTTTTAAAAACTAAGGGTTTTTACCGAAATTCGTGTACGGCCCTTTGTTTTTTTGCAAAAAAAGGAAATATCTAAAAATCTCTTTTCGAACACATCAGTTTAACATTTTCGTCGCTATGGATTCATTTGTAGCATCACACGCCTCAAAAAATAAAGAAATTGAGACATTTTTAAAAACTGATGGTTTTTTCCAAAATTCGTGTGCCATACCCTTTTGTTTTTTGCTTAAAAATGAAATGTCTAACAATCTCTCTTCGAACGGATCAGTTTAACATTTTCGTCATATAAAATCCATTTGTGTCCTCAGAGTACTCAAAAACAAAATGAAATAGTGAAATTTTAAAAACTTAGGGTTTTTACCGAAATTCGTGTGCACCATTTGATTTTTTTCCTAGAAAAGGAATTATCTAAAAATAACTCTTCGAACGGATCAGTTTAACATTTTCATCGCCAAGGATTCATTTGTATCATCACACCTCTCAAAAATTTATGAAAATGAGACATTTTTAAAAATTGAGTGTTTTACCGAAATTCCTGTGCTATATCCTTTGGCTTTTTTCCAAAAAAGAAAATATCTAAAAATCTCTCTTCAAAGGCATCAGTTTAACATTTTCGTCGCTAAGAATCCATTTGTATCCTCACTCCCTACAAAATATAAAGAAAATGAGTCATTTTTAAAAACTTAGGGGTTTTACCAAAATTCGTGTGCTATATATACCCTTTGGTTTTTTGCAAAAAAATTAAATATCTAAAAATCTCTCTTTGAACGCATCTGTTTAACATTTTCGTTACTAAAGATCCATTTGTAGCATCACACACCCCAAAAAATAAAGAAATTGAGACCTTTTTAAAAACTGATGGTTTTTACCGAAATTCGTGTGCCATACCCTTTTGTTTTTTGCTAAAAGAGGAAAGATCTAAAAATCTGTCTTCGAACGCATCAGTTTAACATTTTTCATCTTTAAGAATCCATTTGTATCATCACACCCCACAAAAAATAAAGAAAATGATACATTTTTTAACACTGAGGGTTTTTACCGAAATTCGTGTGCTATACTATACCCTTTGGTTTTTTGCTAAAAAAGGAAAGATCTAAAAATCTTTCTTCTAACGCATCAGTTTAAAATTTTCGTCGCTAATAATCCATTTGTATGATCACACCCCTCAAAGTCCTAAGAGTCCCAAACAAAATGAAATAGTGAATTTATAAAAACTTAGGGTTTTTACCGAAATTCGTGTGCACCATTTGGTTTTTTTGCCAAAAAAAGGAAATATCTAAAAATCTATCTTCAAGTAGATCAGTTTAACATTTTCATCGCTAAGGATCCATTAGTATCATGACACCCTTTGGTTTTTTGCTAAAAGAGGACATATCTAAAAATTTATTTTCGAACACATCAGTTTAACATTTTCGTCGCTAAGAATCCATTTGTATCATCACACCCCAAAAAAAATAAAGAAAATGAGACATTTTTTAACACTGAGGGTTTTTACCGAAATTCGTGGGTTAGACTATAACCTTTGGTTTTTTGCTAAAGAAGGAAACATCGAAAAATCTCTCTTCGAACGCATCAGTTTAACATTTTCGTCGCTAAAGATCCATTTGTATCATCACCCCCCTCAAAACATAAAGAAATTGAGACATTTTTAAAAACTGAGGTTTTTTACCGAAATTCGTGTGCTATTCCTTTTGGTTTTTTGCTAAAAAAGAAAATATCGATAAATCTCTCTTCGAACGCATGTTTAACATTTTCATTGTATCAAATCCATTTGTGTCCTCAGAGTCCTCAAAAATTAATGAAATAGTGATTTTTTAAAAACTAAGGGGTTTTACCGAAATTCGTGTGCTATACCCTTTGGTTTTTTGCTAAAAAGGGAAATATCGATAAATCTCTCTTCGAACGCATCAGTTTAACATTTTAGTTGCTAAGAATCCATTTGTATCATCACACCGTCAAAAAATAAACAAAAAGAGTCAGTTTTAAAAACTGAGGGTTTTTACCGAAATTCGTGTGCTACACCCTTTGGTTTTTTGCTAAAAAGAAAATATCTACAAATCTCATTTCGAATGCATCAGTTGAACATTTTCGTCGTATAAAATACATTTGTGTCCTCAGAGTCCTCAAAAAATAATGAAATAGTGATTTTTTTACCGAAATTTGTGTGCTATATCATTTGGTTTTTTGCTAAAAAAGGAAATATCGATAAATCTCTCTTCGAATGCATCAGTTTAACATTTTAGTTGCTAAGAATCCATTTGTATCATCACACCATCAAAAAATAAACAAAAAGAGTCATTTTTAAAAACTGAGGGTTTTTACAAAAATTCGTGTGCTACATCCTTTGGTTTTTTGCTAAAAAGGAAATATCTAAAAATCTCACTTCGAATGCGTCAGTTGAACATTTTCGTCGTATAAAATCAATTTGTGTCCTCAGCTTCCTCAAAAAATAATGAAATAGTGATTTTTTAAAAAACTGAAGGTTTTACCGAAATTCTAGTGCTATACCATTTTGTTTTTTGCTATAAAGGAAATATCTAAAAATCTCACTTACAACGCATCAGTTGAACATTTTCGTCGTATAAAATCCATTTGCGTGCGTCCTCAGAGTCCTCAAAAAATAATGAAATAGTGATTTTTTTAAAAACTGAGGGTTTTTCCGAAATTCGTGTGCTATTCCTTTTGGTTTTTTGCTAAAAAAGAAAATATCGATAAATCTCTTTTCGAACGCATCAGTTTAACATTTTCGTTGTATCAAATCCCTTTGTGTCCTCAGAGTCCTCAAAAATTAATGAAATAGTGATTTTTTAAAAACTAGGGGTTTTTACCGAAATTCGTGTGCTATACCCTTTGGTTTTTTGCTAAAAAGGGAAATATCGATAAATCTCTCTTCGAACGCATCAGTTTAACATTTTAGTTGCTAAGATTCCATTTGTATCATCACACCATCAAAAAATAAACAAAAAAAGTCATTTTTAAAAACTGAGGGTTTTTACCGAAATTCGTGTGCTACACCCTTTGGTTTTTTGCTAAAAAGGAAATATCTAAAAATCTCATTTCGAATGCGTCAGTTGAACATTTTCATCGTATAAAATACATTTGTGTCCTTAGAGTCCTCAAAAAATAATGAAATAGTGATTTTTTTACCGAAATTCGTGTGCTATATCATTTAGTTTTTTGCTTAAAAAGGAAATATCGATAAATCTCTCTTCGAACGCATCAGTTTAACATTTTAGTTGCTAAGAATCCATTTGTATCATCACACCATCAAAAAATAAACAAAAAGAGTCATTTTCAAAAACTGAGGGTTTTTACACAAATTCGTGTGCTACATCCTTTGGTTTTTTGCTAAAAAGGAAATATCTAAAAATCTCACTTCGAATGCATCAGTTGAAAATTTTCGTCGTATAAAATCAATTTGTGTCCTCAGATTCCTCAAAAAAAAATGAAATAGTGATTTTTTTAAAAACTGAGGGTTTTACGAAATTCTTGTGCTATACCATTTTGTTTTTTGCTAAAAAGGAAATATCTAAAAATCTCACTTAGAACGCATCAGTTGAACATTTTCGTCGTATAAAATCCATTTGCGTGCGTCCTCAGAGTCCTCAAAAAATAATGAAATAGTGATTTTTTTAAAAACTGAGGGTTTTTCCGAAATTCGTGTGCTATTCCTTTTGGTTTTTTGCTAAAAAAGAAAATATCGATAAATCTCTCTTCGAACGCATCAGTTTAACATTTTCGTTGTATCAAATCCCTTTGTGTCCTCAGAGTCCTCAAAAATTAATGAAATAGTGATTTTTTAAAAACTAGGGGTTTTTACCGAAATTCGTGTGCTATACCCTTTGGTTTTTTGCTAAAAAGGGAAATATCGATAAATCTCTCTTCGAACGCATCAGTTTAACATTTTAGTTGCTAAGATTCCATTTGTATCATCACACCATCAAAAAATAAACAAAAAAAGTCATTTTTAAAAAGTGAGGGTTTTTACCGAAATTCGTGTGCTACACCCTTTGGTTTTTTGCTAAAAAGGAAATATCTAAAAATCTCATTTCGAATGCGTCAGTTGAACATTTTCATCGTATAAAATACATTTGTGTCCTTAGAGTCCTCAAAAAATAATGAAATAGTGATTTTTTTACCAAAATTCGTGTGCTATATCATTTAGTTTTTTGCTTAAAAAGGAAATATCGATAAATCTCTCTGCGAACGCATCAGTTTAACATTTTAGTTGCTAAGAATCCATTTGTATCATCACACCATCAAAAAATAAACAAAAAGAGTCATTTTTAAAAACTGAGGGTTTCTACCGAAATTCGTGTGCTACACCCTTTGGTTTTTTGTTAAAAAGGAAATATATAAAATCTCACTTCGAATGCATCAGTTGAACATTTTCGTCGTATAAAATCAATTTGTGTCCTCAGCTTCCTCAAAAAATAATGAAATAGTGATTTTTTTAAAAACTGAGGGTTTTACCGAAATTCTTGTGCTATACCATTTTGTTTTTTGCTAAAAAGGAAATATCTAAAAATCTCACTTAGAACGCATCAGTTGAACATTTTCGTCGTATAAAATCCATTTGCGTGCGTCCTCAGAGTCCTCAAAAAATAATGAAATAGTGATTTTTTTAAAAACTGAGGGTTTTTCCGAAATTCGTGTGCTATTCCTTTTGGTTTTTTGCTAAAAAAGAAAATATCGATAAATCTCTCTTCGAACGCATCAGTTTAACATTTTCGTTGTATCAAATCCATTTGTGTCCTCAGAGTCCTCAAAAATTAATGAAATAGTGATTTTTTAAAAACTAGGGGTTTTTACCGAAATTCGTGTGCTATATACCCTTTGGTTTTTTGCTAAAAAGGGAAATATCGATAAATCTCTCTTCGAACGCATCAGTTTAACATTTTAGTGGCTAAGAGTCCATTTGTATCATCACACCATCAAAAAATAAACAAAAAGAGTCATTTTTAAAAACTGAGGGTTTTTACCGAATTTCGTGTGCTACACCCTTTGGTTTTTTGCTAAAAAGGAAATATCTAAAAATCTCATTTCGAATGCGTCAGTTGAACATTTTCATCGTATAAAATACATTTGTGTCCTTAGAGTCCTCAAAAAATAATGAAATAGTGATTTTTTTTACCGAAATTCGTGTGCTATATCATTTAGTTTTTTGCTTAAAAAGGAAATATTGATAAATCTCTCTTCGAACGCATCAGTTTAACATTTTAGTTGCTAAGAATCCATTTGTATCATCACACCATCAAAAAATAAACAAAAAGAGTCATTTTCAAAAACTGAGGGTTTTTACAAAAATTCGTGTGCTACATCCTTTGGTTTTTTGCTAAAAAGAAAATATCTAAAAATCTCACTTCCAATGCATCAGTTGAAAATTTTCGTCGTATAAAATCAATTTGTGTCCTCGGATTCCTCAAAAAATAATGAAATAGTGATTTTTTTAAAAACTGAGGGTTTTACCGAAATTCTTGTGCTATACCATTTTGTTTTTTGCTAAAAAGGAAATATCTAAAAATCTCACTTCGAACGCATCAGTTGAACATTTTCGTCGTATAAAATCCATTTGCGTGCGTCCTCAGAGTCCTCAAAAAATAATGAAATAGTGTTTTTTTTAAAAACTGAGGGTTTTTCCGAAATTCCTGTGCTTTTCCTTTTGGTTGTTTGCTAAAAAAGAAAATATCGATAAATCTCTCTTCGAACGCATCAGTTTAACATTTTCGTTGTATCAAATCCATTTGTGTCCTCAGAGTCCTCAAAAATTAATTAAATAGTGATTTTTTAAAAACTAGGGGTTTTTACCGAAATTCGTGTGCTATACCCTTTGGTTTTTTGCTAAAAAGGGAAATATCGATAAATCTCTCTTCGAACGCATCAGTTTAACATTTTAGTTGCTAAGAATCCATTTGTATCATCACACCATCAAAAAATACACAAAATGAGTCATTTTTTAAAACTGAGGGTTTTTACCGAAATTCGTGTGCTACACCCTTTGCTTTTTTGTTAAAAAGGAAATATCTAAAAATCTCACTTCGAATGCATCAGTTGAACATTTTCGTCGCATAAAATACATTTGTGTCCTCAGAGTCCTCAAAAAATAATGAAATGGTGATTTTTTACCGAAATTCGTGTGCTATATTATTTGGTTTTTTGCTAAAAAAGGAAATATCGATAAATCTCTCTTCGAACGCATCAGTTTAACATTTTAGTTGCTAAGAATCCATTTGTATCATCACACCATCAAAAAATAAACAAAAAGAGTCATTTTTAAAAACTGAGGGTTTTTACAAAAATTCGTGTGCTACATCCTTTGGTGTTTTGCTAAAAAGGAAATATCTAAAAATCTCACTTCAAATGCATCAGTTGAACATTTTCGTCGTATAAAATCAATTTGTGTCCTCAAATTCCTCAAAAAATAATGAAATAGTGATTTTTTTAAAAACTGAGGGTTTTACCGAAATTCTTGTGCTATACCATTTTGTTTTTTGCTAAAAAAGAAATATCTAAAAATCTCTCTTCGAACGCATCAGTTGAATATTTTCGTCGTACAAAATCCATTTGCGTGCGTCCTCAGAGTCCTCAAAAAATAATGAAATAGTGATTTTTTTTAAAAACTGAGGGTTTTTCCGAAATTCCTGTGCTTTTCCTTTTGGTTTTTTGCTAAAAAAGAAAATATCGATAAATCTCTCTTCGAACGCATCAGTTTAACATTTTCGTTGTATCAAATCCCTTTGTGTCCTCAGAGTCCTCAAAAATTAATGAAATAGTGATTTTTTAAAAACTAGGGGTTTTTACCGAAATTCGTGTGCTATACCCTTTGGTTTTTTGCTAAAAAGGGAAATATCGATAAATCTCTCTTCGAACGCATCAGTTTAACATTTTAGTTGCTAAGATTCCATTTGTATCATCACACCATCAAAAAATAAACAAAAAAAGTCATTTTTAAAAAGTGAGGGTTTTTACCGAAATTCGTGTGCTACACCCTTTGGTTTTTTGCTAAAAAGGAAATATCTAAAAATCTCATTTCGAATGCGTCAGTTGAACATTTTCATCGTATAAAATACATTTGTGTCCTTAGAGTCCTCAAAAAATAATGAAATAGTGATTTTTTTACCAAAATTCGTGTGCTATATCATTTAGTTTTTTGCTTAAAAAGGAAATATCGATAAATCTCTCTGCGAACGCATCAGTTTAACATTTTAGTTGCTAAGAATCCATTTGTATCATCACACCATCAAAAAATAAACAAAAAGAGTCATTTTTAAAAACTGAGGGTTTCTACCGAAATTCGTGTGCTACACCCTTTGGTTTTTTGTTAAAAAGGAAATATATAAAATCTCACTTCGAATGCATCAGTTGAACATTTTCGTCGTATAAAATCAATTTGTGTCCTCAGCTTCCTCAAAAAATAATGAAATAGTGATTTTTTTAAAAACTGAGGGTTTTACCGAAATTCTTGTGCTATACCATTTTGTTTTTTGCTAAAAAGGAAATATCTAAAAATCTCACTTAGAACGCATCAGTTGAACATTTTCGTCGTATAAAATCCATTTGCGTGCGTCCTCAGAGTCCTCAAAAAATAATGAAATAGTGATTTTTTTAAAAACTGAGGGTTTTTCCGAAATTCGTGTGCTATTCCTTTTGGTTTTTTGCTAAAAAAGAAAATATCGATAAATCTCTCTTCGAACGCATCAGTTTAACATTTTCGTTGTATCAAATCCATTTGTGTCCTCAGAGTCCTCAAAAATTAATGAAATAGTGATTTTTTAAAAACTAGGGGTTTTTACCGAAATTCGTGTGCTATATACCCTTTGGTTTTTTGCTAAAAAGGGAAATATCGATAAATCTCTCTTCGAACGCATCAGTTTAACATTTTAGTGGCTAAGAGTCCATTTGTATCATCACACCATCAAAAAATAAACAAAAAGAGTCATTTTTAAAAACTGAGGGTTTTTACCGAATTTCGTGTGCTACACCCTTTGGTTTTTTGCTAAAAAGGAAATATCTAAAAATCTCATTTCGAATGCGTCAGTTGAACATTTTCATCGTATAAAATACATTTGTGTCCTTAGAGTCCTCAAAAAATAATGAAATAGTGATTTTTTTTACCGAAATTCGTGTGCTATATCATTTAGTTTTTTGCTTAAAAAGGAAATATTGATAAATCTCTCTTCGAACGCATCAGTTTAACATTTTAGTTGCTAAGAATCCATTTGTATCATCACACCATCAAAAAATAAACAAAAAGAGTCATTTTCAAAAACTGAGGGTTTTTACAAAAATTCGTGTGCTACATCCTTTGGTTTTTTGCTAAAAAGAAAATATCTAAAAATCTCACTTCCAATGCATCAGTTGAAAATTTTCGTCGTATAAAATCAATTTGTGTCCTCGGATTCCTCAAAAAATAATGAAATAGTGATTTTTTTAAAAACTGAGGGTTTTACCGAAATTCTTGTGCTATACCATTTTGTTTTTTGCTAAAAAGGAAATATCTAAAAATCTCACTTCGAACGCATCAGTTGAACATTTTCGTCGTATAAAATCCATTTGCGTGCGTCCTCAGAGTCCTCAAAAAATAATGAAATAGTGTTTTTTTTAAAAACTGAGGGTTTTTCCGAAATTCCTGTGCTTTTCCTTTTGGTTGTTTGCTAAAAAAGAAAATATCGATAAATCTCTCTTCGAACGCATCAGTTTAACATTTTCGTTGTATCAAATCCATTTGTGTCCTCAGAGTCCTCAAAAATTAATTAAATAGTGATTTTTTAAAAACTAGGGGTTTTTACCGAAATTCGTGTGCTATACCCTTTGGTTTTTTGCTAAAAAGGGAAATATCGATAAATCTCTCTTCGAACGCATCAGTTTAACATTTTAGTTGCTAAGAATCCATTTGTATCATCACACCATCAAAAAATACACAAAATGAGTCATTTTTTAAAACTGAGGGTTTTTACCGAAATTCGTGTGCTACACCCTTTGCTTTTTTGTTAAAAAGGAAATATCTAAAAATCTCACTTCGAATGCATCAGTTGAACATTTTCGTCGCATAAAATACATTTGTGTCCTCAGAGTCCTCAAAAAATAATGAAATGGTGATTTTTTACCGAAATTCGTGTGCTATATTATTTGGTTTTTTGCTAAAAAAGGAAATATCGATAAATCTCTCTTCGAACGCATCAGTTTAACATTTTAGTTGCTAAGAATCCATTTGTATCATCACACCATCAAAAAATAAACAAAAAGAGTCATTTTTAAAAACTGAGGGTTTTTACAAAAATTCGTGTGCTACATCCTTTGGTGTTTTGCTAAAAAGGAAATATCTAAAAATCTCACTTCAAATGCATCAGTTGAACATTTTCGTCGTATAAAATCAATTTGTGTCCTCAAATTCCTCAAAAAATAATGAAATAGTGATTTTTTTAAAAACTGAGGGTTTTACCGAAATTCTTGTGCTATACCATTTTGTTTTTTGCTAAAAAAGAAATATCTAAAAATCTCTCTTCGAACGCATCAGTTGAATATTTTCGTCGTACAAAATCCATTTGCGTGCGTCCTCAGAGTCCTCAAAAAATAATGAAATAGTGATTTTTTTTAAAAACTGAGGGTTTTTCCGAAATTCCTGTGCTTTTCCTTTTGGTTTTTTGCTAAAAAAGAAAATATCGATAAATCTCTCTTCGAACGCATCAGTTTAACATTTTCGTTGTATCAAATCCATTTGTGTCCTCAGAGTCCTCAAAAATTAATGAAATAGTGATTTTTTAAAAACTAGGGGTTTTTACCGAAATTCGTGTGCTATATACCCTTTGGTTTTTTGCTAAAAAGGGAAATATCGATAAATCTCTCTTCGAACGCATCAGTTTAACATTTTAGTGGCTAAGAGTCCATTTGTATCATCACACCATCAAAAAATAAACAAAAAGAGTCATTTTTAAAAACTGAGGGTTTTTACCGAAATTCGTGTGCTACACCCTTTGGTTTTTTGCTAAAAAGGAAATATCTAAAAATCTCATTTCGAATGCGTCAGTTGAACATTTTCATCGTATAAAATACATTTGTGTCCTTAGAGTCCTCAAAAAATAATGAAATAGTGATTTTTTTACCGAAATTCGTGTGCTATATCATTTAGTTTTTTGCTTAAAAAGGAAATATTGATAAATCTCTCTTCGAACGCATCAGTTTAACATTTTAGTTGCTAAGAATCCATTTGTATCATCACACCATCAAAAAATAAACAAAAAGAGTCATTTTCAAAAACTGAGGGTTTTTACAAAAATTCGTGTGCTACATCCTTTGGTTTTTTGCTAAAAAGAAAATATCTAAAAATCTCACTTCCAATGCATCAGTTGAAAATTTTCGTCGTATAAAATCAATTTGTGTCCTCGGATTCCTCAAAAAATAATGAAATAGTGATTTTTTTAAAAACTGAGGGTTTTACCGAAATTCTTGTGCTATACCATTTTGTTTTTTGCTAAAAAGGAAATATCTAAAAATCTCACTTCGAACGCATCAGTTGAACATTTTCGTCGTATAAAATCCATTTGCGTGCGTCCTCAGAGTCCTCAAAAAATAATGAAATAGTGTTTTTTTTAAAAACTGAGGGTTTTTCCGAAATTCCTGTGCTTTTCCTTTTGGTTGTTTGCTAAAAAAGAAAATATCGATAAATCTCTCTTCGAACGCATCAGTTTAACATTTTCGTTGTATCAAATCCATTTGTGTCCTCAGAGTCCTCAAAAATTAATTAAATAGTGATTTTTTAAAAACTAGGGGTTTTTACCGAAATTCGTGTGCTATACCCTTTGGTTTTTTGCTAAAAAGGGAAATATCGATAAATCTCTCTTCGAACGCATCAGTTTAACATTTTAGTTGCTAAGAATCCATTTGTATCATCACACCATCAAAAAATACACAAAATGAGTCATTTTTTAAAACTGAGGGTTTTTACCGAAATTCGTGTGCTACACCCTTTGCTTTTTTGTTAAAAAGGAAATATCTAAAAATCTCACTTCGAATGCATCAGTTGAACATTTTCGTCGCATAAAATACATTTGTGTCCTCAGAGTCCTCAAAAAATAATGAAATGGTGATTTTTTACCGAAATTCGTGTGCTATATTATTTGGTTTTTTGCTAAAAAAGGAAATATCGATAAATCTCTCTTCGAACGCATCAGTTTAACATTTTAGTTGCTAAGAATCCATTTGTATCATCACACCATCAAAAAATAAACAAAAAGAGTCATTTTTAAAAACTGAGGGTTTTTACAAAAATTCGTGTGCTACATCCTTTGGTGTTTTGCTAAAAAGGAAATATCTAAAAATCTCACTTCAAATGCATCAGTTGAACATTTTCGTCGTATAAAATCAATTTGTGTCCTCAAATTCCTCAAAAAATAATGAAATAGTGATTTTTTTAAAAACTGAGGGTTTTACCGAAATTCTTGTGCTATACCATTTTGTTTTTTGCTAAAAAAGAAATATCTAAAAATCTCTCTTCGAACGCATCAGTTGAATATTTTCGTCGTACAAAATCCATTTGCGTGCGTCCTCAGAGTCCTCAAAAAATAATGAAATAGTGATTTTTTTTAAAAACTGAGGGTTTTTCCGAAATTCCTGTGCTTTTCCTTTTGGTTTTTTGCTAAAAAAGAAAATATCGATAAATCTCTCTTCGAACGCACGGTTTAACATTTTCGTTGTATCAAATCCATTTGTGTCCTCAGAGTCCTCAAAAATTAATGAAATAGTGATTTTTTAAAAACTAAGGGTTTTTACCGAAATTCGTGTGCTATATACCTTTTGGTTTTTTGCTAAAAAGGGAAATATCGATAAATCTCTCTTCGAACGCATCAGTTTAACATTTTAGTTGCTAAGAATCCATTTGTATCATCACACCATCAAAAAATAAACAAAAAGAGTCATTTTTAAAAACTGAGGGTTTTTACCGAAATTCGTGTGCTACACCCTTTGGTTTTTTGCTAAAAAGAAAATATCTAAAAATCTCATTTCGAATGCATCAGTTGAACATTTTCGTCGTACAAAATACATTTGTGTCCTCAGAGTCCTCAAAAAATAATGAAATAGTGATTTTTTTACCGAAATTCGTGTGCTATATCATTTGGTTTTTTGCTAAAAAAGGAAATATCGATAAATCTCTCTTCGAACGCATCAGTTTAACATTTTAGTTGCTAAGAATCCATTTGTATCATCATACCATCAAAAAATGAACAAAAAGAGTCATTTTCAAAAACTGAGGGTTTTTACAAAAATTCGTGTGCTACATCCTTTGGTTTTTTTGCTAAAAATGAAATATCTAAAAATCTCACTACGAATGCATCAGTTGACCATTTTCGTCGTATAAAATCAATTTGTGTCCTCAGATTCCCCAAAAAATAATGAAATAGTGATTTTTTTAAAAACTGAGGGTTTTACCGAAATTCTTGTGCTATACCATTTTGTTTTTTGCTAAAAAGGAAATATCTAAAAATCTCACTTCGAACGCATCAGTTGAACATTTTCGTCGTATAAAATCCATTTGCGTGCGTCCTCAGAGTCCTCAAAAAATAATGAAATATTGATTTTTTTTAAAACTGAGGGTTTTTCCGAAATTCGTGTGCTATTCCTTTTAGTTTTTTGCTAAAAAAGAAAATATCGATAAATCTCTCTTCGAACGCATCAGTTTAACATTTTCGTTGTATCAAATCCATTTGTGTCCTCAGAGTCCTCAAATATTAATGAAATAGTGATTTTTTAAAAACTAGGGGTTTTTACCGAAATTCGTGTGCTATACCCTTTGGTTTTTTGCTAAAAAGGGAAATATCGATAAATCTCTCTTCGAACGCCTCAGTTTAACATTTTAGTTGCTAAGAATCCATTTGTATCATCACACCATAAAAAAATAAACAAAAAGAGTCATTTTTAAAAACTGAGGGTTTTTACCGAAATTCGTGTGCTACACCCTTTGGTTTTTTGCTAAAAAAGAAATATCTAAAAATCTCACTTCGAATGCATCATTTGAACATTTTCGTCGTATAAAATCAATTTGTGTCCTCAGATTCCTCAAAAAATAATGAAAATAGTGTTTTTTTTAAAAACTGAGGGTTTTACCGAAATTCTTGTGCTATACCATTTTGTTTTTTGCTAAAAAGGAAATACCTAAAAATCTCACTTCGAACGCATCAGTTGAACATTTTCGTCGTACAAAATCCATTTGCGTGCGTCCTCAGAGTCCTCAAAAAATAATGAAATAGTGATTTTTTTTTTAAAAACTGAGGGTTTTTCTGAAATTCCTGTCCTATTCCTTTTCGTTTTTTGCTAAAAAAGAAAATATCGATAAATCTCTCTTCGAACGCATCAGTTTAACATTTTCGTTGTATCAAATCCATTTGTGTCCTCAGAGTCCTCAAAAATTAATGAAATAGTGATTTTTTAAAAACTCAGGGTTTTTACCGAAATTCGTGTCCTATACCCTTTGGTTTTTTGCTAAAAAGGGAAATATCGATAAATCTCTCTTCGAACGCATCAGTTTAACATTTTAGTTGCTAAGAATCCATTTGTATCATCACACCATCAAAAAATAAAGAAAACGAGTCATTTTTAAAAAGTGAGGGTTTTTACCGAAATTCTTGTGCTACACCCTTTGTTTTTTTGCTAAAAAGGAAATATCTAAAAATCTCACTTCGAATGCATCATTTGAAAATTTTCGTCGTATAAAATCAATTTGTGTCCTCAGATTCCTCAAAAAATAATGAAAATAGTGATTTTTTTAAAAACTGAGGGTTTTACTGAAATTCTTGTGCTATACCATTTTGTTTTTTGCTAAAAAGGAAATATCTAAAAATCTCACTTCGAATGCATCAGTTGAACATTTTCGTCGTATAAAATCCATTTGTGTCCTCAGAGTCCTCAAAAAATAATGAAATAGTGATTTTTTTTAAAAACTGAGGGTTTTTCCGAAATTCGTGTGCTATTCCTTTTGGTTTTTTGCTAAAAAAGAAAATATCGATAAATCTCTCTTCGAACGCATCAGTTTAACATTTTCGTTGTATCAAATCCATTTGTGTCCTCAGAGTCTACAAAAAATAATGAAATAGTGATTTTTTTAAAAACTGAGGGTTTTTACCGAAATTCTTGTGCTATACCCTTTGGTTTTTTGCTAAAAAGGAAATATCGATAAATCTCTCTTCGAACGCTTTAGTTTAACATTTTAGTTGCTAAGAATCCATTTGTATCATCACACCATCAAAAAATAAAGAAAACGAGTCATTTTTAAAAAGTGAGGATTTTTACCGAAATTCGTGTGCTACACACTTTGGTTTTTTGCTAAAACGGAAATATCTAAAAATCTCACTTCGAACGCATCAGTTGAACATTTTCGTCGTATAAAATCCATTTGTGTCCTCAGAGTCCTCAAAAAATAATGAAATAGTGATTTTTTACCGAAATTCGTGTGCTATACCCTTTGGTTTTTGCTAAAAAAGGAAATATCGATAAATCTCTCTTCAAACGCATCAGTTTAACATTTTAGTTGCTAAGAATCCATTTGTATCATCACACCATCAAAAAATAAAGAAAACGAGTCATTTTTAAAAAGTGAGTGTTTTTACCGAAATTCGTGTGCTACACACTTTGGTTTTTTGCTAAAAAGGAAATATCTAAAAATCTCACTTCGAACGCATCAGTTGAACATTTTCGTCGTATAAAATCCATTTGCGTGCGTCCTCAGAGTCCTCAAAAAATAATGAAATAGTGATTTTTTTTAAAACTGAGGGTTTTTCCGAAATTCGTGTGCTATTCATTTTGATTTTTTGCTAAAAAAGAAAATATCGATAAATCTCTCTTCGAACGCATCAGTTTAACATTTTCGTTGTATCAAATCCATTTGTGTCCTCAGAGTCCTCGAAAATTAATGAAATAGTGATTTTTTAAAAACTAAGGGTTTTTACCGAAATTCGTGTGCAATACCCGTTGGTTTTTTGCTAAAAAGGGAAATATCGATAAATCTCTCTTCGAACGCATCAGTTTAACATTTTAGTTGCTAAGAATCCATGTGTATCATCATACCATCAAAAAATAAACAAAAAGAGTCATTTTTAAAAACTGATGGTTTTTACCGAAATTCGTGTGCTACACCCTTTGGTTTTTTGCTAAAAAGGAAATATCTAAAAATATCACTTCGAACGCATCAGTTGAACATTTTTGTCATATAAAATCCATTTGTGTCCTCAGAGTCCTCAAAAAATAATGAAATAGTGATTTTTTTAAAAACTGACGGTTTTTACCGAAATTCGTGTCCTATACCTTTTGGTTTTTTGCTAAAAAAGGAAATATCTAAAAATCACTCTTCAAACGCATCAGTTTAACATTTTGGTTGTATCAAATCCATTTGTGTCCTCAGAGTTCTCAAAAAATAATGAAATAGTGATTTTTTAAAAACTACGCGTTTTTACCGAAATTCGTGTGCTTATACCGTTTGGTTTTTTGCTAAAAAAGGAAATATCGATAAATCTCTCTTCGAACGCATCAGTTGAACATTTTCGTCGTATATAATCCACTTGTGTCCTCAGAGTCCTCAAAAAAATAATGAAATAGTCACTTTTTTAAAAACTGAGGGTTTTTACCGAAATTCGTGTGCTATTCCTTTTGGTTTTTTGCTAAAAACAAAAATATCTAAAAATCACTCATCGAACGCATCAGTTTAACATTTTCTTTGTATCAAATCCATTTGTGTCCTTAGAGTCCTCAAAAATTAATGCAATAGTGATTTTTTAAAAACTAAGGGTTTTTACCGAAATTCGTGTGCTACCCTTTGGTTTTTTGCTAAAAAGGAAATATCGATAAATCTCTCTTCGAACGCATCAGTTTAACATTTTAGTTGCTAAGAATCCATTTGTATCATCACACCATCAAAAAATACACAAAATGAGTCATTTTTTAAAACTGAGGGTTTTTACCGAAATTCGTGTGCTACACCCTTTGCTTTTTTGTTAAAAAGGAAATATCTAAAAATCTCACTTCGAATGCATCAGTTGAACATTTTCGTCGCATAAAATACATTTGTGTCCTCAGAGTCCTCAAAAAATAATGAAATGGTGATTTTTTACCGAAATTCGTGTGCTATATTATTTGGTTTTTTGCTAAAAAAGGAAATATCGATAAATCTCTCTTCGAACGCATCAGTTTAACATTTTAGTTGCTAAGAATCCTTTTGTATCATCACACCATCAAAAAATAAATAAAAAGAGTAATTTTTAAAAACTAAGTGTTTTTACCGAAATTCGTGTGCTACACCCTTTGGATTTTTGCTAAAAAGGAACTATCTAAAAATCTCACTTCGAATGCATCAGCTGAACATTTTCGTCGTATAAAATCCATTTGTGTCCTCAGAGTCCTCAAAAAATAATGAAATAGGGTTTTTTTTAAAAACTGAGGGTTTTACTGAAATTCTTGTGCTATACCATTTGGTTTTTTTGCTAAAAAGGAAATATCTAAAAATCTCACTTCGAACGCATCAGTTGAACATATTCGTCGTATAAAATCAATTTGTGTCCTCAGAGTCCTCCAAAAATAATGAAATAGTGATTTTTTTAAAAACTGATGGTTTTTACCAAAATTCGTGTGCTATACTTTTTGGTTTTTTGCAAAAAAAGAAAATATGTAAAAATCACTCTTCGAACGCATCAGTTTAACATTTTCGTAGTATCAAATCCATTTGTGTCCTCAGAGTCTTCAAAAAATAATGAAATAGTGATTTTTTAAAAACTGAGGGTTTTTACCGAAATTCTTGTGCTATACCCTTTGGTTTTTTGCTAAAAAAGGAAATATCGATAAATCTCTCTTCGAACGCATCAGTTTAACATTTTAGTTGCTAAGAATCGATTTGTATCATCACACCATCAAAAAATAAACAAAATGAGTCATTTTTAAAAACTGAATGTTTTTACTGAAATTCGTATGCTACACCCATTGGTTTTTTGCTAAAAAGGAAATATCTAAAAATCTCACTTCGAAAGCATCAGTTGAACATTTTCGTCGTATAAAATCCATTTCTGTCCTCAGAGTCCTAAAAAAATAACGAAATAGTGATTTTTTTAAAACTGAGGGTTTTTACCGAGATTCGTGTGCTATACCTTTTCGTTTTTTGGTAAAAAAGGAAATATCTAAAAATCACTCTTCGAACGCATCAGTTAAACATTTTCGTTGTATCAAATCCATTTTTGTACTCAGAGTCCTCAAAAAAATAACGAAATAGTGATTTTTTTAAAAACTGAGGGTTTTTACCGATATTCGTGTGCTATACCTTTTGGTTTTTTGCTAAAAAAGGAAATATCTAAAAATCACTCTTCGAACGCATCAGTTTAACATTTTCGTTGTATCAAATCCATTTTTGTCCTCATAGTCCTCAAAAAATAATGAAATAGTGATTTTTTAAAAACTAAGGGTTTTTACCGAAATTCGTGTGCTACACCCTTTGGTTTTTTGCTAAAAAAGGAAATATCGATAAATCTCTCTTCGAACGCATCAGTTTAACATTTTAGTTGCTAAGAATCCATTTGTATCATCACACCATCAAAAAATAAACAAAATGAGTCATTTTTAAAAACTGAGGGTTTTCACCGAAATTCGTGTGCTACACCCTTTGCTTTTTGCTAAAAAGGAAATATCTAAAAATCTCACTTCGAACGCATCAGTTGAACATTTTCGTCGTATAAAATCCATTTGTGTCCTCAGGGTCCTCAAAAAATAATGAAATAGTGATTTTTTAAAAAAGTGAGGGTTTTTACCAAAATTCGTGTGCTATACTTTTTGGTTTTTTGCTAAAAAAGTAAATATTTAAAAATCACTCTTCCAACGCATCAGTTTAACATTTTCGTCGTATCAAATCCATTTGTGTCCTCAGAGTCCTACAAAAATATTGAAATAGTGATTTTTTTAAAAACTAAGAGTTTCTACCGAAATTCGTGTGCTATACCCTTTGGTTTTTTGCTAAAAAGCGAAATATCGATAAATATCTCTTTGAACGCATCAGTTTAACATTTTCATCGTATCAAATACATTTGTGTCCTCAGAGTCCTAAAAAATTATTGAAATAGGGATTTTTTAAAAACTAAGGGTTTTGACCGAAATTCGTGTGCTATACCCTTTGGTTTTTTTGCTAACAAAGGAAATATCGATAAATCTCTCTTCGAACGCATCGGTTTAACATTTTAGTTGCTAAGAATCCATTTGTATCATCACACCATCAAAAAATAAACAAAATGAGTCATTTTTTAAAACTGAGGGTTTTTACCGAAATTCGTGTGCTACACCCTTTGCTTTTTTGCTAAAAAGGAAATATCTAAAAATCTCACTTCGAATGCATCAGTTGAACATTTTCATCGTATAAAAACCATTTGTGTCCTCAGAGTCCTAAAAAATAATGAAATAGTGTTTTTTTTAAAAACTTAGGGTTTTTACCGAAATTCGTGTGCTATACTTTTTGGTTTTTTGCTAAAAAAGGAAATATGTAAAAATCACTCTTCGAACGCATCAGTTTAACATTTTCGTAGTATCAAATCCATTTGTGTCCTCAGAGTCTTCAAAAAATAATGAAATAGTGATTTTTTAAAAACTGTGGGTTTTTACCGAAATTCTTGTGCTATACCCTTTGGTGTTTTGCTAAAAAAGGAAATATCGATAAATCTCTTTTGGAACGCATCAGTTTAACATTTTAGTTGCTAAGAATCCATTTGTATCATCACACCATCAAAAAATAAAGAAAACGAGTCATTTTTAAAAAGTGAGGGTTTTTACCAAAATTCGTGTGCTACACACTTTGGTTTTTTGCTAAAACGGAAATATCTAAAAAGCTCACTTCGAACGCATCAGTTGAACATTTTCGTCGTATAAAATCCATTTGTGTCCTCAGAGTCCTCAAAAAATAATGAAATAGTGATTTTTTTAAAAACTGAGGGTTTTTACCGAAATTCGTGTGCTATACCTTTTGGTTTTTTGCTAAAAAAGGAAATATCTAAAAATCACTCTTCGAACGCATCAGTTAACATTTTCATCGTATCAAATCCATTTGTGTCCTCAGAGTCCTCAAAAATTAATGAAATAGTAATTTTAAAAACTAAGGGTTTTTACCGAAATTCGTGTGCTATACCCTTTTGTTTTTTTTTTGCTAAAAAAGGAAATATCAATAAATCTCTCTTCGAACGCATCAGTTTAACATTTTAGTTGCTAAGAATCGATTTGTATCATCACACCATCAAAAAATAAAGAAAATGAGTCATTTTTAAAAACTGAAGGTTTTTACTGAAATTCGTGTGCTACACCCTTTGGTTTTTTGCTAAATAGGAAATATCTAAAAAACTCACTTCGAACGCATCAGTTGAACATTTTCGTCGTATAAAATCCATTTCTGTACTCAGAGTCCTAAAAAAAATAACGAAATAGTGATTTTCTTAAAAACTGAGGGTTTTTACCGAGATTCGTGTGCTATACCTTTTGGTTTTTTGCTAAAAAAAGAAATATCTAAAAATCACTTTTCGAACGCATCAGTTTAACATTTTCGTTGTATCAAATCCATTTTTGTACTCAGAGTCCTCAAAAAAATAACGAAATAGTGATTTTTTTCAAAACTGAGGGTTTTTACCGAGATTCGTGTGCTATAATACCTTTTGGTTTTTTGCTAAAAAGGAAATATCTAAATATCTCACTTCGAACGCACCAGTTGAACATTTTCGTCGTATAAAATCCATTTGTGTCCTCAGGGTTCTCAAAAAATAATGAAATAGTGATTTTTTTCAAAAGTGAGGGTTTTTACCGAAATTCGTGTGCTATACTTTTTGGTTTTTTGCTAAAAAAGTAAATATCTAAAAATCACTTTTCGAATGCATCAGTTTAACATTTTCGTCGTATCAAATCCATTTGTGTCCTCAGAGTCCTCCAAAAATATTGAAATAGTTATTTTTTTAAAAACTGAGGGTTTTTACCGAAATTCGTGTGCTATACCCTTTGGTTTTTTGCTAAAAAGGGAAATATCGATAAATCTCTCTTCGAACGCATCAGTTTAACATTTTAGTTGCTAAGAATCCATTTGCATCATCACACCATCAAAAAATAAAGAAAATGAGTCATTTTTAAAAACTGAGGGTTTTTACCGAATTTCGTGTGCTACACATTTGGTTTTTTGCTAAAACGGAAATATCTAAAAATCTCACTTCGAACGCATCAGTTGAACATTTTCGTCGTATAAAATCCATTTGTGTCCTCAGAGTCCTCAAAAATTATTGAAATAGTGATTTTTTAAAAAACTTAGGGTTTTTACCGAAATTCGTGTGCTATACGTTTTGGTTTTTTGCTAAAAAAGGAAATATCTAAAAATCACTCTACGAACGCATCAGTTTAACATTTTCGTCGTATCAAATCCATTTGTGTCCTCAGAGTCCTCCAAAAATAAAGAAATAGTGATTTTTTTAAAAACTGAGGGTTTTACCGAAATTCGTGTGTTATACCATTTGTTTTTTTGCTAAAAAAGGAAATATCGATAAATCTCTCTTCGAACGCATCAGTTTAACATTTTAGTTGCTAAGAATCCATTTGCATCATCACACCATCAAAAAATAAAGAAAATGAGTCATTTTTAAAAACTGAGGGTTTTTACCGAATTTCGTGTGCTACACACTTTGGTTTTTTGCTAAAACGGAAATATCTAAAAATCTCACTTCGAACGCATCAGTTGAACATTTTCGTCGTATAAAATCCATTTGTGTCCTCAGAGTCCTCAAAAATTATTGAAATAGTGATTTTTTTTAAAAGTGAGGGTTTTTACCGAAATTCGTGTGCTATACTTTTTGGTTTTTGCTAAAAAAGGAAATATCTAAAAATCACTCTACGAACGCATCAGTTTAACATTTTCGTCGTATCAAATCCATTTGTGTCCTCAGAGTCCTCCAAAAATAACGAAATAGTAATTTTCTTAAAAACTGAGGGTTTTACCGAAATTCGTGTGCTATACCCTTCGGTTTTTTGCTAAAAAAGGAAATATCGATAAATCTCTCTTCGAACGCATCATTTAACATTTTAGTTGCTAAGAATCCATTTGTATCATCACACCATCAAAAAAAAAAGAAAATGAGTCATTTTTTAAAAACTGAGGGTTTTTACCGAAATTCGTGTGCTATACATTTTGGTTTTTTGCTAAAAAAGGAAATATCTAAAAATCACTCATCGAACACATCAATTTAACATTTTCGTTGTATCAAATCCATTTGTGTCCTCAGAGTCCTCAAAAAATAATGAAATAGTGATTTTTTAAAAACTAAGTGTTTTAGCGAAATTCGTGTGCTATACCCTTTGGTTTTTTGCTAAAAAAGGTAATATCGAAAAATCTCTCTTCGAACGCATCATTTAACATTTTAGTTGCTAAGAATCCATTTGTATCAACACACCATCAAAAAATAAAGAAAATGAGTCATATTTAAAAACTGATGGTTTTTACCGAAATTCGTGTGCTACACCCTTTGGTTTTTTGCCAAAAAGGAAATATCTAAAAATCTCACTTTGAATGCACCAGTTGAACATTTTTTTCGTCGTATAAAATCCATTTGTGTCCTCAGAGTCCTCAAAAAATAATGAAATTGTGATTTTTTAAAAACAAAGGGTTTTTACCGAAATTCGTGTGCTATATATACCCTTTGGTTTTTTGCTAAAAAAGGAAATATCTAAAAATCACTCATCCAACGCATAAATTTAACATTTTCGTTGTATCAAATCCATTTGTGTCCTCAAAGTCCTCAAAAAATAATGAAATAGTGATTTTTTAAAAACTAAGTGTTTTAGCGAAATTCGTGTGCTATACCCTTTGGTTTTTTGCTAAAAAAGGAAATATCGAAAAATCTCCCTTCGAACGCATCATTTAACATTTTAGTTGCTAAGAATCCATTTGTATCAACACACCATCAAAAAATAAAGAAAATGAGTCATATTTAAAAACTGATGGTTTTTACCGAAATTCGTGTGCTACACCCTTTGGTTTTTTGCCAAAAAGGAAATATCTAAAAATCTCACTTCGAATGCACCAGTTGAACAATTTTTTCGTCGTATAAAATCCATTTGTGTCCTCATAGTCCTCAAAAAATAATGAAATTGTGATTTTTTAAAAACAAAGGGTTTTTACCGAAATTCGTTTGCTATACCCTTTGGTTTTTTGCTAAAAAGGGAAATATCGATAAATCTCTCTTTGAACGCATCAGTTTAACATTTTCGTCGTATCAAATCCATTTGTGTCCTCAGAGTCCTCCAAAAATATTGAAATAGTGATTTTTTTAAAAAACTGAGGGTTTTTACCGAAATTTGTGTGCTATACCCTTTGGTTTTTTGCTAAAAATGGAAATATCGATAAATCTCTTCGAACACATCAGTTGAACATTTTCGTCGTATCAAATCCATTTGTGTCCTCAGACTCCCCAAAAAATAATGAAATTGTGATTTTTTAAAAACTAAGGGTTTTTACCGAAATTCGTGTGCTATACCCTTTAGTTTTTTGCTAAAAAAAGGAAATATCGATAAATCTCTCTTCGAACGCATCAGCTTAACATTTTAGTTGCTAAGAATCCATTTGTATCATCATACCATCATCTTTTTTAAAAACTGAGGGTTTTTTACCGAAATTCGTGTGCTACACTTTTTGGTTTTTTGCTAAAACGGAAATATCTAAAAATCTCACTTCGAACGCATAAGTTGAACATTTTGTCGTATAAAATCCATTTGTGTCCTCAGAGACCTCAAAAAATAATGAAATAGTGATTTTTTTTAAAAAGTGAGGGTTTTTACCGAAATTCGTGTGCTATACTATTTGGTTTTTTGCAAAAAAAGGAAATATCTAAAAATCACTCTTCGAACGCATCAGTTTTAAATTTTCGTCGTATAAAATCCATTTGTGTCCTCAGAGTCCTCAAAAAATAATGAAATTGTGATTTTTTTAAAAACTGAGAGTTTTTACCGAAATCCGTGTGCTATACTTTTTGGTTTTTTGCTAAAACAGGAAATATCTAAAAATCACTCTTCGAACGCATCAGTTTAACATTTTCGTCGTATCAAATCCATTTGTGTCCTCAGAGTCCTCCAAAAACTAAGGGTTTTTACCGAAATTTGTGTGCTATACCCTTTGGTTTTTTGCTAAAAATGGAAATATCGATAAATCTCTTCGAACACATCAGTTGAACATTTTCGTCGTATCAAATCCATTTGTGTCCTCAGACTCCTCAAAAAATAATGAAATTGTGATTTTTTAAAAACTAAGGGTTTTTACCGAAATTCGTGTGCTATACCCTTTAGTTTTTGCTAAAAAAAGGAAATATCGATAAATCTCTCTTCGAACGCATCAGCTTAACATTTTAGTTGCTAAGAATCCATTTGTATCATCATACCATCATCTTTTTTAAAAATTGAGGGTTTTTTATCGAAATTCGTGTGCTACACTTTTTGTTTTTTTGCTAAAACGGAAATATCTAAAAATCTCACTTCGAACGCATAAGTTGAACATTTTGTCGTATAAAATCCATTTGTGTCCTCAGAGACCTCAACAAATAATGAAATAGTGATTTTTTTTAAAAACTGAGGGTTTTTACTGAAATTCGTGTGCTATACTATTTGGTTTTTTGCAAAAAAAGGAAATATCTAGAAATCACTCTTCGAACGCATCAGTTTTAAATTTTCGTCGTATCAAATCTATTTGTGTCCCCAGAGTCCTCCAGAAATATTGAAATAGTGATTTTTTTTAAAACTAAGAGTTTTTACCGAAATTCGTGTGCTATACCCTTTGGTTTTTTGCTAAAAAGGGAAATATCGATAAATCTCTCTTTGAACGCATCAGTTTAACATTTTCGTCGTATCAAATCCATTTGTGTCCTCAGAGTCCTCCAAAATTATTGAAATAGTGATTTTTTAAAAAACTGAGGGTTTTTACCGAAATTTGTGTGCTATACCCTTTGGTTTTTTGCTAAAAATGGAAATATCGATAAATCTCTTCGAATACATCAGTTTAACATTTTCGTCGTATCAAATCCATTTGTGTCCTCAGAGTCCTCAAAAAATAATGAAATTGTGATTTTTTAAAAACAAAGGGTTTTTACCAAAATTCGTTTGCTATACCCTTTAGTTTTTTGCTTAAAAAAGGAAATATCGATAAATCTCTCTTCGAACGCATCAGCTTAACATTTTAGTTGCTAAGAATCCATTTGTATCATCATACCATCATCTTTTTTAAAAAGTGAGGGTTTTTTACCGAAATTCGTGTGCTACACTTTTTGGTTTTTTGCTAAAATGGAAATATCTAAAAATCTCACTTCGAACGCATAAGTTGAACATTTTGTCGTATAAAATCCATTTGTGTCCTCAGAGACCTCAAAAAATAATGAAATAGTGATTTTTTTAAAAACTGAGGGTTTTTACCGAAATTCGTGTGCTATACTATTTGGTTTTTTGCAAAAAAAGGAAATATCTAAAAATCACTCTTCGAACGCATCAGTTTTAAATTTTCGTCGTATCAAATCTATTTGTGTCCTCAGAGTCCTCCAGAAATATTGAAATAGTGATTTTTTTTAAAACGAAGAGTTTTTACCGAAATTCGTGTTCTATACCCTTTGGTTTTTTGCTAAAAAGGGAAATATCGATAAATCTCTCTTTGAACGCATCAGTTTAACATTTTCGTCGTATCAAATCCATTTGTGTCCTCAGAGTCCTCCAAAATTATTGAAATAGTGATTTTTTTAAAAACTGAGGGTTTTTACCGAAATTTGTGTGCTATACCCTTTGGTTTTTTGCTAAAAATGGAAATATCGATAAATCTCTTCGAATACATCAGTTTAACATTTTCGTCGTATCAAATCCATTTGTGTCCTCAGAGTCCTCAAAAAATAATGAAATTGTGATTTTTTAAAAACTAAGGGTTTTTACCGAAATTCGTGTGCTATACCTTTTGGTTTTTTGCTAAAAAAAGAAATATCGATAAATCTCTCTTCGAACGCATCAGTTTAACATTTTAGTTGCTAAGAATCCATTTGTATCAACACACCATCAAAAAATAAAGAAAATGAGTCATTTTTTAAAACTGATGGTTTTTACCGAAATTCGTGTGCTACACCCTTTGGTTTTTTGCCAAAAAGGAAATATCTAAAAATCTCACTTCGAATGCACCAGTTGAACATTTTTTTCGTCGTATAAAATCCATTTGTTTCCTCAGAGTCCTCAAAAAATAATGAAATTGTGATTTTTTAAAAACAAAGGGTTTTTACCGAAATTCGTGTGATATACCCTTTGGTTTTTTGCTAAAAAGGGAAATATCGATAAATCTCTCTTTGAACGCATCAGTTTAACATTTTCGTCGTATCAAATCCATTGGTGTCCTCAGAGTCCTCCAAAAATATTGAAATAATAAATTTTTTTAAAAATTGAGGGTTTTTACCGAAATTTGTGTGCTATACCCTTTGGTTTTTTTTTAAAAATGGAAATATCGATAAATCTTTTCGAATACATCAGTTTAACATTTTCGTCGTATCAAATCCATTTGTGTCCTCAGAGTCCTCAAAAAATAATGAAATTGTGATTTTTTGAAAACAAAGGGTTTTTACCGAAATTCGTGTGCTATACCCTTTGGTTTTTTGCTAAAAAGGGAAATATCGATAAATCTCTCTTTGAACGCATCAGTTTAACATTTTCGTCGTATCAAATCCATTTGTGTCCTCAGAGTCCTCCAAAAATATTGAAATAGTGATTTTTTTAAAAACTAAGGGTTTTTACCGAAATTTGTGTGCTATACCCTTTGGTTTTTTGCTAAAAATGGAAATATCGATAAATCTCTTCGAACACATCAGTTGAACATTTTCGTCGTATCAAATCCATTTGTGTCCTCAGACTCCTCAAAAAATAATGAAATTGTGATTTTTTAAAAACTAAGGTTTTTTACCGAAATTCGTGTGCTATACCCTTTAGTTTTTTGCTAAAAAAAGGAAATATCGATAAATCTCTCTTCGAACGCATCAGCTTAACATTTTAGTTGCTAAGAATCCATTTGTATCATCATACCATCATCTTTTTTAAAAACTGAGGGTTTTTTATCGAAATTCGTGTGCTACACTTTTTGGTTTTTTGCTAAAACGGAAATATCTAAAAATCTCACTTTGAACGCATAAGTTGAACATTTTGTCGTATAAAATCCATTTGTGTCCTCAGAGACCTCAAAAAATAATGAAATAGTGATTTTTTTTAAAAACTGAGGGTTTTTACCGAAATTCGTGTGCTATACTATTTGGTTTTTTGCAAAAAAAGGAAATATCTAGAAATCACTCTTCGAACGCATCAGTTTTAAATTTTCGTCGTATCAAATCTATTTGTGTCCCCAGAGTCCTCCAGAAATATTGAAATAGTGATTTTTTTTAAAACTAAGAGTTTTTACCGAAATTCGTGTGCTATACCCTTTGGTTTTTTGCTAAAAAGTGAAATATCGATAAATCTCTCTTTGAACGCATCAGTTTAACATTTTCGTCGTATCAAATCCATTTGTGTCCTCAGAGTCCTCCAAAATTATTGAAATAGTGATTTTTTTAAAAAACTGAGGGTTTTTACCGAAATTTGTGTGCTATACCCTTTGGTTTTTTGCTAAAAATGGAAATATAGATAAATCTCTTCGAATACATCAGTTTAACATTTTCGTCGTATCAAATCCATTTGTGTCCTCAGAGTCCTCAAAAAATAATGAAATTGTGATTTTTTAAAAACAAAGGGTTTTTACCAAAATTCGTTTGCTATACCCTTTAGTTTTTTGCTTAAAAAAGGAAATATCGATAAATCTCTCTTCGAACGCATCAGCTTAACATTTTAGTTGCTAAGAATCCATTTGTATCATCATACCATCATCTTTTTTAAAAAGTGAGGGTTTTTTACCGAAATTCGTGTGCTACACTTTTTGGTTTTTTGCTAAAATGGAAATATCTAAAATCTCACTTCGAACGCATCAGTTGAACATTTTCGTCGTATAAAATCCATTTGTTTCCTCAGAGTCCTCAAAAAATAATGAAATAGTTATTTTTTTAAAAACTGAGGGTTTTTATCGAAATTCGTGTGCTATACTATTTGTTTTTTTTGCAAAAAAAAGGAAATATCTAAAAATCACTCTTCGAACGCATCAGTTTTAAATTTTCGTCGTATCAAATCTATTTGTGTCCTCAGAGTCCTCCAGAAATAGTGAAATAGTGATTTTTTTTAAAACGAAGAGTTTTTACCGAAATTCGTGTTCTATACCCTTTGGTTTTTTGCTAAAAAGGGAAATATCGATAAATCTCTCTTTCAACGCATCAGTTTAACATTTTCGTCGTATCAAATCCATTTGTGTCCTCAGAGTCCTCCAAAATTATTGAAATAGTGATTTTTTAAAAAACTTAGGGTTTTTACCGAAATTTGTGTGCTATACCCTTTGGTTTTTTGCTAAAAATGGAAATATCGATAAATCTCTTCGAACACATCAGTTTAACATTTTCGTCGTATCAAATCCATTTGTGTTGTCAGAGTCCTCAAAAAATAATGAAATTGTGATTTTTTAAAAACAAAGGGTTTTTACCGAAATTCGTGTGCTATACCATTTCGTTTTTTGCTAAAAAAAGGAAATATCGATAAATCTCTCTTCGAACGCATCAGCTTAACATTTTAGTTGCTAAGAATCCATTTGTATCATCATACCATCATCTTTTTTTAAAATTGAGGGGTTTTTACAGAAATTCGAGTGCTACACTTTTTGGTTTTTTGCTAAAACGGAAATATCTAAAAATCTCACTTCGAACGCATCAGTTGAACATTTTCGTCGTATAAAATCCATTTGTGTCCTCAGAGTCCTCAAAAAAATAATGAAATAGTTATTTTTTTAAAAACTGAGGGTTTTTATCGAAATTCGTGTGCTATACTATTTGTTTTTTTTGCAAAAAAAAAGGAAATATCTAAAAATCACTCTTCGAACGCATCAGTTTTAAATTTTCGTCGTATCAAATCTATTTGTGTCCTCAGAGTCCTCCAAAATTATTGAAATAGTGATTTTTTTAAAAACTGAGGGTTTTTACCGAAATTCGTGTGCTATACCCTTTGGTTTTTTGCTAAAAAGGGAAATATCGATAAATCTCTCTTTGAACGCATCAGTTTAACATTTTCGTCGTATCAAATCCATTTGTGTCCTCAGAGTCCTCCAAAATTATTGAAATAGTGATTTTTTAAAAAACTTAGGGTTTTTACCGAAATTTGTGTGCTATACCCTTTGGTTTTTTGCTAAAAATGGAAATATCGATAAATCTCTTCGAACACATCAGTTTAACATTTTCGTCGTATCAAATCCATTTGTGTCCGAGTCCTCAAAAAATAATGACATTGTGATTTTTTAAAAACAAAGGGTTTTTACCGAAATTCGTGTGCTATTATACCCTTTAGTTTTTTGCTAAAAAAAGGAAATATCGATAAATCTCTCTTCGAACGCATCAGCTTAACTTTTTAGTTGCTAAGAATCCATTTGTATCATCATACCATCATCTTTTTTTAAAATTGAGGGTTTTTTACAGAAATTCGTGTGCTACACTTTTTGGTTTTTTACTAAAACGGAAATATCTAAAAATCTCACTTAGAACGCATCACTTGAACATTTTCGTCGTATCAAATCCATTTGTGTCCTCAGAGTCCTCAAAAATTATTGAAATAGTGATTTTTAAAAAACTGAGAGTTTTTACCAAAATTTGTGTGCTTTACCCTTTGGTTTTTTGCTAAAAATGGAAATATCGATAAATCTCTTCGAACACATCAGTTTAACATTTTCGTCGTATCAAATCCATTTGTGTCCTCAGAGTCCTCAAAAAATAATGAAATAGTGATTTTTTAAAAACTAAGGGTTTTTACCGAAATTCGTGTGGTATACCTTTTGGTTTTTTGCTAAAAAAAGAAATATCGATAAATCTCTCTTCGAACGCATCAGTTTAACATTTTAGTTGCTAAGAATCCATTTGTATCAACACACCATCAAAAAATAAAGAAAATGAGTCATATTTAAAAACTGATGGTTTTTACCGAAATTCGTGTGCTACACCCTTTGGTTTTTTGCCAAAAAGGAAATATCTAAAAATCTCACTTCGAATGCACCAGTTGAACATTTTTTTCGTCGTATAAAATCCATTTGTGTCCTCAGAGTCCTCAAAAAATAATGAAATTGTGATTTTTTAAAAACAAAGGGTTTTTACCGAAATTCGTGTGCTATACCCTTTGGTTTTTTGCTAAAAAGGGAAATATCGATAAATCTCTCTTTGAACGCATCAGTTTAACATTTTCGTCGTATCAAATCCATTTGTGTCCTCAGAGTCCTCCAAAAATATTGAAATAGTGATTTTTTTAAAAAACTAAGGGTTTTTACCGAAATTTGTGTGCTATACCCTTTGGTTTTTTGCTAAAAATGGAAATATCGATAAATCTCTTCGAACACATCAGTTGAACATTTTCGTCGTATCAAATCCATTTGTGTCCTCAGACTCCTCAAAAAATAATGAAATTGTGATTTTTTAAAAACTAAGGGTTTTTACCGAAATTCGTGTGCTATACCCTTTAGTTTTTTGCTAAAAATAGGAAATATCGATAAATCTCTCTTCGAACGCATTTGCTTAACATTTTAGTTGCTAAGAATCCATTTGTATCATCATACCATCATTTTTTTTAAAAACTGAGGGTTTTTTACCGAAATTCGTGTGCTACACTTTTTGGTTTTTTGCTAAAACGGAAATATCTAAAAATCTCACTTCGAACGCATAAGTTGAACATTTTGTCGTATAAAATCCATTTGTGTCCTCAGAGACCTCAAAAAATAATGAAATAGTGATTTTTTTTTAAAAACTGAGGGGTTTTACCGAAATTCGTGTCCTATACTATTTGGTTTTTTGCAAAAAAAAGAAATATCTAAAAATCACTCTTCGAACGCATCAGTTTTAAATTTTCGTCGTATCAAATCTATTTGTGTCCTCAGAGTCCTCCAGAAATATTGAAATAGTGATTTTTTTAAAACTAAGAGTTTTTACCGAAATTCGTGTGCTATACTCTTTGGTTTTTTGCTAAAAAGGGAAATATCGATAAATCTCTCTTTGAACGCATCAGTTTAACATTTTCGTCGTATCAAATCCATTTGTGTCCTCAGAGTCCTCCAAAATTATTGAAAGAGTGATTTTTTTAAAAAACTGAGGGTTTTTACCGAAATTTGTGTGCTATACCCTTTGGTTTTTTGCTAAAAATGGAAATATCGATAAATCTCTTCGAATACATCAGTTTAACATTTTCGTCGTATCAAATCCATTTGTGTCCTCAGAGTCCTCAAAAAATAATGAAATAGTGATTTTTTAAAAACTAAGGGTTTTTACCGAAATTCGTGTGCTATACCTTTTGGTTTTTTGCTAAAAAAAGAAATATCAATAAATCTCTCTTCGAATGCATCAGTTTAACATTTTAGTTGCTAAGAATCCATTTGTATCAACACACCATCAAAAAATAAAGAAAATGAGTAATTTTTAAAAACAGATGGTTTTTACCGAAATTCGTGTGCTACACCCTTTGGTTTTTTGCCAAAAAGGAAATATCTAAAAATCTCACTTCGGATGCACCAGTTGAACATTTTTTTCGTCGTATAAAATCCATTTGTGTCCTCAGAGTCCTCAAAACATAATGAAATTGTGATTTTTTAAAAACAAAGGGTTTTTACCGAAATTCGTGTGCTATACCCTTTGGTTTTTTGCTAAAAAGGGAAATATCGATAAATCTCTCTTTGAACGCATCAGTTTAACATTTTCGTCGTATCAAATCCATTTGTGTCCTCAGAGTCCTCCAAAAATATTGAAATAGTGATTTTTTTAAAAAACTGAGGGTTTTTACCGAAATTTGTGTGCTATACCCTTTGGTTTTTTGCTAAAAATGGAAATATCGATAAATCTCTTCGAACACATCAGTTGAACATTTTCGTCGTATAAAATCCATTTGTGTCCTCAGAGACCTCAAAAAATAATGAAATAGTGATTTTTTTAAAAAACTGAGGGTTTTTACCGAAATTCGTGTGCTATACCCTTTAATTTTTTGCTAAAAAAAGGAAATATCGATAAATCTCTCTTCGAACGCATCAGCTTAATATTTTAGTTGCTAAGAATCCATTTGTATCATCATACCATCATCTTTTTTAAAAACTGAGGGTTTTTTACCAAAATTCGTGTGCTACACTTTTTGGTTCTTTGCTAAAACGGAAATATCTAAAAATCTCACTTCGAACGCATAAGTTGAACATTTTGTCATATAAAATCCATTTGTGTCCTCAGAGTCCTCAAAAAATAATGAAATAGTGATTTTTTTTTAAAAACTGAGGGTTTTTACCGAAATTCGTGTGCTATACTATTTGGTTTTTTGCAAAAAAAGGAAATATCTAAAAATCACTCTTCGAACGCATCAGTTTTAAATTTTCGTCGTTTCAAATCTATTTGTGTCCTCAGAGTCCTCCAGAAATATTGAAATAGTGATTTTTTTTAAAACTAAGAGTTTTTACCGAAATTCGTGTGCTATACCCTTTGGTTTTTTGCTAAAAAGGGAAATATCGATAAATCTCTCTTTGAACGCATCAGTTTAACATTTTCGTCGTATCAAATCCATTTGTGTCCTCAGAGTCCTCCAAAATTATTGAAAGAGTGATTTTTTTTAAAAACTGAGGGTTTTTACCGAAATTTGTGTGCTATACCCTTTGGTTTTTTGCTAAAAATGGAAATATCGATAAATCTCTTCGAACACATCAGTTGAACATTTTCGTCGTATAAAATCCATTTGTGTCCTCAGAGACCTCAAAAAATAATGAAATAGTGATTTTTTTTAAAAACTGAGGGTTTTTACCGAAATTCGTGTGCTATACCCTTTAATTTTTTGCTAAAAAAAGGAAATATCGATAAATCTCTCTTCGAACGCATCAGCTTAATATTTTAGTTGCTAAGAATCCATTTGTATCATCATACCATCATCTTTTTTAAAAACTGAGGGTTTTTTACCAAAATTCGTGTGCTACACTTTTTGGTTCTTTGCTAAAACGGAAATATCTAAAAATCTCACTTCGAACGCATAAGTTGAACATTTTGTCATATAAAATCCATTTGTGTCCTCAGAGTCCTCAAAAAATAATGAAATAGTGATTTTTTTTAAAAAAAACTGAGGGTTTTTACCGAAATTCGTGTGCTATACTATTTGGTTTTTTGCAAAAAAAGGAAATATCTAAAAATCACTCTTCGAACGCATCAGTTTTAAATTTTCGTCGTTTCAAATCTATTTGTGTCCTCAGAGTCCTCCAGAAATATTGAAATAGTGATTTTTTTTAAAACTAAGAGTTTTTACCGAAATTCGTGTGCTATACCCTTTGGTTTTTTGCTAAAAAGGGAAATATCGATAAATCTCTCTTTGAACGCATCAGTTTAACATTTTCGTCGTATCAAATCCATTTGTGTCCTCAGAGTCCTCCAAAATTATTGAAATAGTGATTTTTTAAAAAACTAAGCGTTTTTACCGAAATCCGTGTGCTTTACACTTTGGTTTTTTGCTAAAAAGGGAAATATCGATAAATCGCTATTCGAACGCATCAGTTTAACATTTTCGTCGTATCAAATCCATTTGTGTCCTCAGAGTCCTCAAAAAATAATGAAATAGTGATTTTTTAAAAACTAAGGGTTTTTACCGAATTTCGTGTGCTATACCTTTTGGTTTTTTGCTAAAAAAAGAAATATCGATAAATCTCTCTTCGAACGCATCAGTTTAACATTTTAGTTGCTAAGAATCCATTTGTATCAACACACCATCAAAAAATAAAGAAAATGAGTCATTTTTAAAAACTGATGGTTTTTACCGAAATTCGTGTGCTACACCCTGTGGTTTTTTGCCAAAAAGGAAATATCTAAAAATCTCACTTCGAATGCATCAGTTGAACATTTTCATCGTATAAAATACATTTGTGTCCTCAGAGTCCTCAAAAAATAATGAAAGAGTGATTTTTTAAAAACTAAGGGTTTTTACCGAAATTCGTGTGCTATAGCTTTTGGTTTTTTGCTAAAAAAAGAAATATCGATAAATCTCTCTTCGAACGCATCATTTAACATTTTAGTTGCTAAGATTGTGTCATCACACCATCAAAAATAAAGAAAATGAGTCATTTTTAAAAACTGAGGGTTTTTACCGAAATTCGTGTGCTATACATTTTGGTTTTTTGCTAAAAAATGAAATATGTAAAAATCACTCATCGAACGCATCAATTTAACATTTTCGTTGTATCAAATCAATTTGTGTCCTCAGAGTCCTCAAAAATTAATGAAATAGTAATTTAAAAAACTAAGGGTTTTTACCGAAATTCGTGTGCTATACCCTGTGGTTTTTTTTCCTAAAAAAGGAAATATCGATAAATCTCTCTTCGAACGCATCAGTTTAACATTTTAGTTGCTAAGAATCCATTTGTATCATCACACCATCAAAAAATAAAGAAAATGAATCATTTTTAAAAACTGAAGGTTTTTACAGAAATTTGTGTGCTACACCCTTTGTTTTTTTGCTAAAAAAGAAATATCTAAAAATCTCACTTCGAACGCATCAGTTGAACATTTTCGTCGTATAAAATCCATTTCTGTCCTTAGAGTCCTCAAAAAAATAAAGAAATAGTGTTTTTTTTAAAAACTGAGGGGTTTTACCGAGATTCGTGTGCTATACTATTTGGTTTCTTGCAAAAAAAGGAAATATCTAAAAATCACTCTTCGAACGCATCAGTTTTACATTTTCGTCGTATCAAATCCATTTGTGTCCTCAGAGTCCTAAAAAAATAATGAAATAGTGATTTTTTAAAAACAAAGGGTTTTTACCGAAATTCGTGTGGTATACCCTTTAGTTTTTTGCTAAAAAAAGGAAATATCGATAAATCTCTCTTCGAACGCATCAGCTTAACATTTTAGTTGCTAAGAATCCATTTGTATCATCATACCATCATCTTTTTTAAAAACTGAGGGTTTTTTACCGAAATTCGTGTGCTACACTTTTTGGTTTTTTGCTAAAACGGAAATATCTAAAAATCTCACTTCGAACGCATACGTTGAACATTTTGTCGTATAAAATCCATTTGTGTCCTCAGAGACCTCAAAAAATAATGAAATAGTGATTTTTTTTTAAAAACTGAGGGTTTTTACCGAAATTCGTGTGCTATACTATTTGGTTATTTGCAAAAAAAGGAAATATCTAAAAATCACTCTTCGAACGCATCAGTTTTAAATTTTCGTCGTATCAAATCTATTTGTGTCCTCAGAGTCCTCCAGAAATATTGAAATAGTGATTTTTTTTAAAACGAAGAGTTTTTACCGAAATTCGTGTTCTATACCCTTTGGTTTTTTGCTAAAAAGGGAAATATCGATAAATCTCTCTTTCAACGCATCAGTTGAACATTTTCGTCGTATCAAATCCATTTGTGTCCTCAGAGTCCTCCAAAATTATTGAAATAGTGATTTTTTTAAAAACTGAGGGTTTTTACCGAAATCTGTGTGCTATACCCTTTGGTTTTTTGCTAAAAATGGAAATATCGATAAATCTCTTCGAACACATCAGGTTAACATTTTCGTCGTATCAAATCAATTTGTGTCCTCAGAGTCCTCAAAAAATAATGAAATTGTGATTTTTTAAAAACAAAGCGTTTTTACCGAAATTCGTGTGCTATACCCTTTAGTTTTTTGCTAAAAAAACGAAATATCGATAAATCTCTCTTCGAACGCATCAGCTTAACATTTTAGTTGCTAAGAATCCCTTTGTATCATCGTACCATCATCTTTTTTTAAAACTGATGGTTTTTACCGAAATTCGTGTGCTACACTTTTTGGTTTTTTGCTAAAAAAGAAATATCGATAAATCTCTTCGAACACATCAGGTTAACATTTTCGTCGTATCAAATCAATTTGTGTCCTCAGAGTCCTCAAAAAATAATGAAATTGTGATTTTTTAAAAACTAAGGGTTTTTACCGAAATTCGTGTGCTATACCTTTTGGTTTTTTGCTAAAAAAAGAAATATCGATAAATCTCTCTTCGAACGCATCAGTTTAACATTTTAGTTGCTAAGCATCCATTTGTATCATCACACCATCAAAAAATAAAGAAAATGAGTCATTTTTAAAAACTGAGGGTTTTTACCGAAATTCGTGTGCTACCCTTTGGTTTTTTGCCAAAAAGGAAATATCTAAAAATCTCACTTCGAACGCATCAGTTGAACATTTTCGTCGTATAAAATCCATTTGTGTCCTCAGAGTCCTCAAAAAATAATGAAATAGTGATTTTTTTAAAAACTGAGGATTTTTACCGTAATCCGTGTGCTATACTTTTTGGTTTTTTGCTAAAACAGGAAATATCTAAAAATCACTCTTCGAACGCATCAGTTTAACATTTTCGTCGTATCAAATCCATTTGTGTCCTCAGAGTCCTCCAAAAATATTGAAATAGTGATTTTTTTAAAAACTAAGAGTTTTTACCGAAATCCGTGTGCTATACACTTTGGTTTTTTGCTAAAAAGGGAAATATCGATAAATCGCTATTCGAACGCATCAGTTTAACATTTTCGTCGTATCAAATCCATTTGTGTCCTTAGAGTCCTAAAAAAATAATGAAATAGTGATTTTTTAAAAACTAAGGGTTTTTACCGAAATTCGTGTGCTATACATTTTGGTTTTTTGCTAAAAAAAGAAATATCGATAAATCACTCTTCGAACGCATCAGTTTAACATTTTAGTTGCTAAGAATCCATTTGTATCATCACACCATCAAAAAATAAAGAAAATGAGTCATTTTTAAAAACTGAGGGTTTTTACCGAAATTCGTGTGCTACACCCTTTGGTTTTTTGCCAAAAAGGAAATATCTAAAAAACTCACTTCGAACGCATCAGTTGAACATTTTCGTCGTATAAAATCCATTTGTGTCCTTAGAGTCCTCAAAAAATAATGAAATAGTGATTTTTTTTAAAACTGAGGGTTTTTACCGAAATTCGTGTGCTTTACTTATTGGTTTTTTGCTACAAAAGGAATATCTAAAAATCACTCTTCGAACGCATTACTTTAACATTTTCGTCGTATCAAATCCATTTGTGTCCTCAGAGTCCTCCAAAAATAATGAAATAGTGATTTTTTTAAAAACTAAGCGTTTTTACGAAATTCGTGTGCTATACACTTTGGTTTTTTGCTAAAAGGGAAATATCGATAAATCTCTCTTCGAACGCATCAGTTTAACATTTTAGTTGCTAAGAATCCATTTGTATCATCATACCATAAAAAAATAAACAAAAAAAGTCATTTTTAAAAATCTGAGGGTTTTTACCGAAATTCGTGTGCTATACCATTTGGTTTTTTGCTAAAAAGGAAATATCTAAAAATCTCACTTCGAACGCATCAGTTGAACATTTACGTCGTATAAAATCCATTTGTTTCCTCAGAGTCCTCAAAAAATAATGAAATAGTGATTTTTTTAAAAAAACTAAGGGTTTTACCGAAATTCGTGTGCTATACCCTTTGGTTTTTTGCTAAAAAAGGAAATATCGATAAATCTCTCTTCGAACGCATCAGTTTAACATTTTGGTTACTAAGAATCCAATTGTTTCATCACACCATCAAAAAATTAAGAAAATGAGTCACTTATTAAAACTGAGGGTTTTTACCGAAATTCGTGTGCTACTACTACACCCTTTGGTTTTTTGCTAAAAAGAAATATCTAAAAATCTCACTTCGAACGCATCTGTTGAACATTTTCGTCGTATAAAATCCATTTGTGTCCTCAGAGTCCTCAAAAAATAATGAAATAGTGATTTTTTAAAAACTGAGGGTTTTTACCGAAATTCGTGTGCTAACCTTTTGGTTTTTGGCTAAAAAAGGAAATATCTAAAAATCACTCTTCGAACGCATCAGTTTAACATTTTCGTCGTATCAAATCCATTTATGTCCTCAGAGTAATCAAAAAATAATGAAATAGTGATTTTTTAAAAACTAAGGGTTTTTACCGAAATTCGTGTGCTATACCTTTTGGTTTTTTGCTAAAAAAGGAAATATCTAAAAATCACACTTCGAACGCATCAGTTGAATATTTTCGTCGTATCAAATGCATTTGTGTCCTCAGAGTCCTCCAAAAATGATGAAATAGTGATTTTTTTAAAAACTAAGAGTTTTTACCGAAATTCGTGGGCTATATACCCTTTGGTTTTTTGCTAAAAAGGGAAATATCGATAAATCTCTCTTCGAAGGCATCAGTTTAACATTTTCGTTGTATCAAATCCATTTGTGTCTAAGGGTTTTTACCGAAATTCGTGTGCTATACCCTTTGGTTTTTGCTAAAAAGGAAATATCGATAAATATCTCTTCGAACGCATCAGTTTAACATTTTAGTTGCTAAGAATCCATTTGTATCATCATACCATCAAAAAATAAACAAAAAGAGTCATTTTTAAAAAACTTAGGGTTTTTACTGAAATTCGTGTGCTATACCATTTGGTTTTTTGCTAGAAAGAAAATATCTAAAAATATCAGAGTCCTCAAAAAATAATGAAATAGTGATTTTTTTTAAAAAAACTGAGGGTTTTTACCCAAATTCGTGTGCTATACCATTTGGTTTTTTGCTAAAAAGAAAATATCTAAAAATCTCACTTCGAACGCATCAGTTGAACATTTTCGTCGTATAAAATCCATTTGTGTCCTCAGAGTCCTCAAAAAATAATGAAATAGTAACATTTTTTAAAAACTGAGGGTTTTTACCGAAATTCGTGTGCTATACCTTTTCGTTTTTTGCTAAAAAAAGAAATATCAATAAATCTCTCTTCGAACGCATCAGTTTAACATTTTCGTCGTATCAAATCCATTTGTGTCCTTAGAGTCCTCAAAAAATAATGAAATAGTGTTTTTGTTAAAAACTAAGGGTTTTTACCGAAATTCGGGTGCTACACCCTTTGGTTTTTTCCTAAAAAAAGAAATATCGATAAATCTCTCTTCGAACGCATGAGTTTAAAATTTTAGTTGCTAAGAATCTATTTGTATCATCACACCATCAAAAAATAAAGAAAATGAGTCATTTTTAAAAACTGATGGTTTTTACCGAAATTCGTGTGCTACAGTTTTTGGTTTTTTGCTAAAACGGAAATTTCTAAAAATCTCACTTCGAACGCATCAGTTGAACATTTACGTCGTATAAAATCCATTTGTGTCCTCAGAGTCCTCAAAAAATAATGAAATAGTGATTTTTTAAAAACTAAGGGTTTTTACCGAAATTCGTGTGCTATACCCTTTGGTTTTTTGCTAAAAAGGAAATATCGATAAATCTCTCTTCGAACGCATCCGTTTAACATTTTAGTTGCTAAGAATCCATTTGTATCATCATACCATCAAAAAATAAACAAAAAGAGTCATTTTTAAAAAACTTAGGGTTTTTACCGAAATTCGTGTGCTATACCATTTGGTTTTTTGCTAGAAAGGAAATATCTAAAAATATCAGAGTCCTCAAAAAATAATGAAATAATGATTTTTTTTTAAAAAACTGAGGGTTTTTACCGAAATTCGAGTGCTATACCATTTGGTTTTTTGCTAAAAAGAAAAAATATCTAAAAATCTCACTTCGAACGCATCAGTTGAACATTTTCGTCGTATAAAATCCATTTGTGTCCTCAGAGTCCTCAAAAAATAATGAAATAGTGATTTTTTAAAAACTAAGGGTTTTCACCGAAATTCGTGTGCTATACCCTTTGGTTTTTGCTAAGAAAGGAAATATCGATAAATCTATCTTCGAACGCATCCGTTTAACATTTTAGTTGCTAAGAATCCATATGTATCATCATACCATAAAATAATAAACAAAAAGAGTCATTTTTTAAAAACTAAGGGTTTTTACCTAAATTCGTGTGCTACACCCTTCGGTTTTTTGGTAAAAAGGGAAATATCGATAAATCTCTCTTCGAATGCATCAGTTTAACATTTTCGTTGTATAAAAACCATTTGTGTCCTCAGAGTCCTCAAAAAATAATGAAATAGTGATTTTTTTTAAAAACTAAGAGTTTTTACCGAAATCCGTGTGCTATACACTTTGGTTTTTTGCTAAAAAGGGAAATATCGATAAATCGCTATTCGAACGCATCAGTTTAACATTATCATCGTATCAAATCCATTTGTGTCCTCAGAGTCCTAAAAAAATAATGAAATAGTGATTTTTTAAAAACTAAGGGTTTTTACCGAAATTCGTGTGCTATACATTTTGGTTTTTTGCTAAAAAAAGAAATATCGATAAATCTCTCTTCGAACGCATCAGTTTAACATTTTAGTTGCTAAAAATCCATTTGTATCATCACACCATCAAAAAATAAAGAAAATGAGTCATTTTTAAAAACTGAGGGTTTTTACCGAAATTCGTGTGCTACACCCTTTGGTTTTTTGCCAAAAAGGAAATATCTAAAAATCTCACTTCGAACGCATCAGTTGAACATTTTCGTCGTATAAAATCCATTTGTGTCCTCAGAGTCGTCAAAAAATAATGAAATAGTGATTTTTTTAAAAACTGAGGGTTTTTACCGAAATCCGTGTGCTATACTTTTTGGTTTTTTGCCAAAAAGGAAATATCTAAAAATCTCACTTCGAACGCATCAGTTGAACATTTTCGTCGTATAAAATCCATTTGTGTCCTCAGAGTCGTCAAAAAATAATGAAATAGTGATTTTTTTAAAAACTGAGGGTTTTTACCGAAATCCGTGTGCTATACTTTTTGGTTTTTTGCTAAAACAGGAAATATCTAAAAATCACTCTTCGAACGCATCAGTTTAACATTTTCGTCGTATAAAATCCATTTGTGTCCTCAGAGTCCTCCAAAAATATTGAAATAGTGATTTTTTTAAAAACTAAGAGTTTTTACCGAAATCCGTGTGCTATACACTTTGGTTTTTTGCTAAAAAGGGAAATATCGATAAATCGCTATTCGAACGCATCAGTTTAACATTTTCGTCGTATCAAATCCATTTGTGTCCTCAAAGTCCTAAAAAAATAATGAAATAGTGATTTTTTAAAAACTAAGGGTTTTTACCGAAATTCGTGTGCTATACATTTTGGTTTTTTGCTAAAAAAAGAAATATCGCAAAATCTCTCTTCGAACGCATCAGTTTAACATTTTAGTTGCAAAGAATCCAATTGTATCATCACACCATCAAAAAATAAAGAAAATGAGTCATTTTTAAAAACTGAGGGTTTACCGAAATTCGTGTGCTACACCCTTTGGTTTTTTGCCAAAAAGGAAATATCTAAAAATCTCACTTCAAACGCATCAGTTGAACATTTCGTCATAAAATCCATTTGTGTCCTCAGAGTCCTCAAAAAATAATGAAATAGTGATTTTTTAAAAAACTGAGGGTTTTTACTGAAATCCGTTTGCTATACTTTTTGGTTTTTTGCTAAAACAGGAAATATCTAAAAATCACTCTTCGAACGCATCAGTTTAACATTTTCGTCGTATCAAATCCATTTGTGTCCTCAGAGTCCTCCAAAAATATTGAAATAGTGATTTTTTTAAAAACTAAGAGTTTTTACCGAAATCCGTGTGCTATACACTTTGGTTTTTTGTTAAAAAGGGAAATATCGATAAATCGCTATTCGAACGCATCAGTTTAACATTTTCGTCGTATCAAATCCATTTATGTCCTTAGAGTCCTAAACAAATAATGAAATAGTGATTTTTTTAAAAACTGAGGGTTTTTACCGAAATTCGTGTGCTATACCTTTTGGTTTTTTGCTAAAAAAAGAAATATCGATAAATCTCTCTTCGAACGCATCAGTTTAACATTTTAGTTGCTAAAAATCCATTTGTACCAACACACCATCAAAAAATAATGAAAATGAGTCATTTTTAAAAACTGAGGGTTTTTACCGAAATTCGTGTGCTACACCCTTTGGTTTTTGCCAAAAAGTAAATATCTAAAAATCTCAGTTCGAACGCATCAGTTGAACATTTTCGTCGTATAAAATCCATTTGTGACCTCAGAGTCCTCAAAAAATAATGAAAGAGTGATTTTTTTAAAAACTGAGGGTTTTTACCGAAATCCGTGTGCTATACTTTTTGGTTTTTTGCTAAAACAGGAAATATCTAAAAATCACTCTTCGAACGCATCAGTTTAACATTTTCGTCGTATCAAATCCATTTATGTCCTCAGAGTCCTCCAAAAATATTGAAATAGTGATTTTTTTAAAAACTAAGAGTTTTTACCGAAATCCGTGTGCTATACACTTTGGTTTTTTGCTAAAAAGGGAAATATCGATAAATCGCTATTCGAACGCATCAGTTTAACATTTTCGTCGTATCAAATCCATTTGTGTCCTCAGAGTCCTAAAAAATAATGAAATAATGATTTTTTAAAAACTAAGGGTTTTTACCGAAATTCGTGTGCTAATATATACCTTTTGGTTTTTTGCTAAAAAAAGAAATATCGATAAATCTCTCTTCGAACGCATCAGTTTAACATTTTAGTTGCTAAGAATCCATTTGTATCATCACACCATCAAAAAATAAAGAAAATGAGTCATTTTTTAAAAAGTGAGGGTTTTTACCGAAATTCGTGTGCTACACCCTTTGGTTTTTTGCCAAAAAGGAAATATCTAAAAATCTCACTTCAAACGCATCAGTTGAACATTTTCGTCGTAATATCCATTTGTGTCCTCAGAGTCCTCAAAAAATAATGAAATAGTGATTTTTTTTAAAAACTGAGGGTTTTTACCGAAATCCGTTTACTATACTTTTTGGTTTTTTGCTAAAACAGGAAATATCTAAAAATCACTCTTCGAACGCATCAGTTTAACATTTTCGTCGTATCAAATCCATTTGTGTCCTCAGAGTCCTCCAAAAATATTGAAATAGTGATTTTTTTAAAAACTAAGAGTTTTTACCGAAATCCGTGTGCTATACACTTTGGTTTTTTGCTAAAAAGGGAAATATCGATAAATCGCTATTCGAACGCATCAGTTTAACATTTTCGTCGTATCAAATCCATTTGTGTCCTCAGAGTCCTAAAAAAATAATGAAATAGTGATTTTTTTAAAAACTGAGGGTTTTTACCGAAATTCGTGTGCTATACCTTTTGGTTTTTTGCTAAAAAAAGAAATATCGATAAATCTCTCTTCGAACGCATCAGTTTAACATTTTAGTTGCTAAAAATCCATTTGTACCATCACACCATCAAAAAATAAAGAAAATGAGTCATTTTTAAAAACTGAGGGTTTTTACCGAAATTCGTGTGCTACACCCTTTGGTTTTTTGCCAAAAAGGAAATATCTAAAAATCTCACTTCGAACGCATCAGTTGAACATTTTCGTCGTATAAAATCCATTTGTGTCCTCAGAGTCCTCAAAAAATAATGAAATAGTGATTTTTTTAAAAACTGAGGGTTTTTACAGAAATCCGTGTGCTATACTTTTTGGTTTTTTGCTAAAACAGGAAATATCTAAAAATCACTCTTCGAACGCATCAGTTTAACATTTTCGTCGTATCAAATCCATTTGTGTCCTCAGAGTCCTCCAAAAATATTGAAATAGTGATTTTTTTAAAAACTAAGAGTTTTTACCGAAATCCGTGTGCTATACACTTTGGTTTTTTGCTAAAAAGGGAAATATCGATAAATCTCTCTTCGAACGCATCAGTTTAACATTTTCGTCGTATCAAATCCATTTGTGTCCTCAGAGTCCTAAAAAAATAATGAAATAATGATTTTTTAAAAACTAAGGGTTTTTACCGAAATTCGTGTGCTATACCTTTTGGTTTTTTGCTAAAAAAAGAAATATCAATAAATCTCTCTTCGAACGCATCAGTTTAACATTTTAGTTGCTAAGAATCCATTTGTAGCATCACACCATCAAAAAATAAAGAAAATGTGTCATTTTTAAAAACTGAGGGTTTTTACCGAAATTCGTGTGCTACACCCTTTGGTTTTTTGCCAAAAAGGAAATATCTAAAAATCTCACTTCAAACGCATCAGTTGAACATTTTCGTCGTATAAAATCCATTTGTGTCCGCAGAGTCCTCAAAAAATAATGAAATAGTGATTTTTTTAAAAACTGAGGGTTTTTACCGAAATCCGTGTGCTATACTTTTTGGTTTTTTGCTAAAACAGGAAATATCTAAAAATCACTCTTCGAACGCATCAGTTTAACATTTTCGTCGTATCAAATCCAATTGTGTCCTCAGAGTCCTCCAAAAATATTGAAATAGTGATTTTTTTAAAAACTAAGAGTTTTTACCGAAATCCGTGTGCTATACACTTTGGTTTTTTGCTAAAAAGGGAAATATCGATAAATCGCTATTCGAACGCATCAGTTTAACATTTTCGTCGTATCAAATCCATTTGTGTCCTCAGAGTCCTAAAAAAATAATGAAATAGTGATTTTTTAAAAACTAAGGGTTTTTACCGAAATTCGTGTGCTATACCTTTTGGTTTTTTGCTAAAAAAAGAAATATCGATAAATCTCTCTTCGAACGCATCAGTTTAACATTTTAGTTGCAAAGAATCCATTTGTATCATCACACCATCAAAAAATAAAGAAAATGAGTCATTTTTAAAAACTGAGGGTTTTTACCGAAATTCGTGTGCTACACCCTTTGGTTTTTTGCCAAAAAGGAAATATCTAAAAATCTCACTTCAAACGCATCAGTTGAACATTTTCGTCGTAATATCCATTTGTGTCCTCAGAGTCCTCAAAAAATAATGAAATAGTGATTTTTTTAAAAACTGAGGGTTTTTACTGAAATCCGTTTGCTATACTTTTTGGTTTTTTGCTAAAACAGGAAATATCTAAAAATCACTCTTCGAACGCATCAGTTTAACATTTTCGTCGTATCAAATCCATTTGTGTCCTCAGAGTCCTCCAAAAATATTGAAATAGTGATTTTTTTAAAAACTAAGAGTTTTTACCGAAATCCGTGTGCTATACACTTTGGTTTTTTGCTAAAAAGGGAAATATCGATAAATCGCTATTCGAACGCATCAGTTTAACATTTTCGTCGTATCAAATCCATTTGTGTCCTCAGAGTCCTAAAAAAATAATGAAATAGTGATTTTTTTAAAAACTGAGGGTTTTTACCGAAATTCGTGTGCTATACCTTTTGATTTTTTGCTAAAAAAAGAAATATCGATAAATCTCTCTTCGAACGCATCAGTTTAACATTTTAGTTGCTAAAAATCCATTTGTACCATCACACCATCAAAAAATAAAGAAAATGAGTCATTTTTAAAAACTGAGGGTTTTTACCGAAATTCGTGTGCTACACCCTTTGGTTTTTTGCCAAAAAGGAAATATCTAAAAATCTCACTTCGAACGCATCAGTTGAACATTTTCGTCGTATAAAATCCATTTGTGTCCTCAGAGTCCTCAAAAAATAATGAAATAGTGATTTTTTTAAAAACTGAGGGTTTTTACCGAAATCCGTGTGCTATACTTTTTGGTTTTTTGCTAAAACAGGAAATATCTAAAAATCCCTCTTCGAACGCATCAGTTTAACATTTTCGTCGTATCAAATCCATTTGTGTCCTCAGAGTCCTCCAAAAATATTGAAATAGTGATTTTTTTAAAAACTAAGAGTTTTTACCGAAATCCGTGTGCTATACACTTTGGTTTTTTGCTAAAAAGGGAAATATCGATAAATCTCTCTTCGAACGCATCAGTTTAACATTTTCGTCGTATCAAATCCATTTGTGTCCTCAGAGTCCTAAAAAAATAATGAAATAGTGATTTTTTAAAAACTAAGGGTTTTTACCGAAATTCGTGTGCTATACCTTTTGGTTTTTTGCTAAAAAAAGAAATATCAATAAATCTCTCTTCGAACGCATCAGTTTAACATTTTAGTTGCTAAGAATCCATTTGTAGCATCACACCATCAAAAAATAAAGAAAATGTGTCATTTTTAAAAACTGAGGGATTTTACCGAAATTCGTGTGCTACACCCTTTGGTTTTTTGCCAAAAAGGAAATATCTAAAAATCTCACTTCAAACGCATCAGTTGAACATTTTCGTCGTATAAAATCCATTTGTGTCCGCAGAGTCCTCAAAAAATAATGAAATAGTGATTTTTTTAAAAACTGAGGGTTTTTACCGAAATCCGTGTGCTATACTTTTTGGTTTTTTGCTAAAACAGGAAATATCTAAAAATCACTCTTCGAACGCATCAGTTTAACATTTTCGTCGTATCAAATCCAATTGTGTCCTCAGAGTCCTCCAAAAATATTGAAATAGTGATTTTTTTAAAAACTAAGAGTTTTTACCGAAATCCGTGTGCTATACACTTTGGTTTTTTGCTAAAAAGGGAAATATCGATAAATCGCTATTCGAACGCATCAGTTTAACATTTTCGTCGTATCAAATCCATTTGTGTCCTCAGAGTCCTAAAAAAATAATGAAATAGTGATTTTTTAAAAACTAAGGGTTTTTACCGAAATTCGTGTGCTATACCTTTTGGTTTTTTGCTAAAAAAAGAAATATCGATAAATCTCTCTTCGAACGCATCAGTTTAACATTTTAGTTGCAAAGAATCCATTTGTATCATCACACCATCAAAAAATAAAGAAAATGAGTCATTTTTAAAAACTGAGGGTTTTTACCGAAATTCGTGTGCTACACCCTTTGGTTTTTTGCCAAAAAGGAAATATCTAAAAATCTCACTTCAAACGCATCAGTTGAACATTTTCGTCGTAATATCCATTTGTGTCCTCAGAGTCCTCAAAAAATAATGAAATAGTGATTTTTTTTAAAAACTGAGGGTTTTTACTGAAATCCGTTTGCTATACTTTTTGGTTTTTTGCTAAAACAGGAAATATCTAAAAATCACTCTTCGAACGCATCAGTTTAACATTTTCGTCGTATCAAATCCATTTGTGTCCTCAGAGTCCTCCAAAAATATTGAAATAGTGATTTTTTTAAAAACTAAGAGTTTTTACCGAAATCCGTGTGCTATACACTTTGGTTTTTTGCTAAAAAGGGAAATATCGATAAATCGCTATTCGAACGCATCAGTTTAACATTTTCGTCGTATCAAATCCATTTGTGTCCTCAGAGTCCTAAAAAAATAATGAAATAGTGATTTTTTTAAAAACTGAGGGTTTTTACCGAAATTCGTGTGCTATACCTTTTGATTTTTTGCTAAAAAAAGAAATATCGATAAATCTCTCTTCGAACGCATCAGTTTAACATTTTAGTTGCTAAAAATCCATTTGTACCATCACACCATCAAAAAATAAAGAAAATGAGTCATTTTTAAAAACTGAGGGTTTTTACCGAAATTCGTGTGCTACACCCTTTGGTTTTTTGCCAAAAAGGAAATATCTAAAAATCTCACTTCGAACGCATCAGTTGAACATTTTCGTCGTATAAAATCCATTTGTGTCCTCAGAGTCCTCAAAAAATAATGAAATAGTGATTTTTTTAAAAACTGAGGGTTTTTACCGAAATCCGTGTGCTATACTTTTTGGTTTTTTGCTAAAACAAGAAATATCTAAAAATCCCTCTTCGAACGCATCAGTTTAACATTTTCGTCGTATCAAATCCATTTGTGTCCTCAGAGTCCTCCAAAAATATTGAAATAGTGATTTTTTTAAAAACTAAGAGTTTTTACCGAAATCCGTGTGCTATACACTTTGGTTTTTTGCTAAAAAGGGAAATATCGATAAATCTCTCTTCGAACGCATCAGTTTAACATTTTCGTCGTATCAAATCCATTTGTGTCCTCAGAGTCCTAAAAAAATAATGAAATAGTGATTTTTTAAAAACTAAGGGTTTTTACCGAAATTCGTGTGCTATACCTTTTGGTTTTTTGCTAAAAAAAGAAATATCAATAAATCTCTCTTCGAACGCATCAGTTTAACATTTTAGTTGCTAAGAATCCATTTGTAGCATCACACCATCAAAAAATAAAGAAAATGTGTCATTTTTAAAAACTGAGGGTTTTTACCGAAATTCGTGTGCTACACCCTTTGGTTTTTTGCCAAAAAGGAAATATCTAAAAATCTCACTTCAAACGCATCAGTTGAACATTTTCGTCGTATAAAATCCATTTGTGTCCGCAGAGTCCTCAAAAAATAATGAAATAGTGATTTTTTTAAAAACTGAGGGTTTTTACCGAAATCCGTGTGCTATACTTTTTGGTTTTTTGCTAAAACAGGAAATATCTAAAAATCACTCTTCGAACGCATCAGTTTAACATTTTCGTCGTATCAAATCCAATTGTGTCCTCAGAGTCCTCCAAAAATATTGAAATAGTGATTTTTTTAAAAACTAAGAGTTTTTACCGAAATCCGTGTGCTATACACTTTGGTTTTTTGCTAAAAAGGGAAATATCGATAAATCGCTATTCGAACGCATCAGTTTAACATTTTCGTCGTATCAAATCCATTTGTGTCCTCAGAGTCCTAAAAAAATAATGAAATAGTGATTTTTTAAAAACTAAGGGTTTTTACCGAAATTCGTGTGCTATACCTTTTGGTTTTTTGCTAAAAAAAGAAATATCGATAAATCTCTCTTCGAACGCATCAGTTTAACATTTTAGTTGCAAAGAATCCATTTGTATCATCACACCATCAAAAAATAAAGAAAATGAGTCATTTTTAAAAACTGAGGGTTTTTACCGAAATTCGTGTGCTTCACCCTTTGGTTTTTTGCTAAAACAGGAAATATCTAAAAATCACTCTTCGAACGCATCAGTTTAACATTTTCGTCGTATCAAATCCATTTATGTCCTCAGAGTCCTCCAAAAATATTGAAATAGTGATTTTTTTAAAAACTAAGAGTTTTTACCGAAATCCGTGTGCTATACACTTTGGTTTTTTGCTAAAAAGGGAAATATCGATAAATCGCTATTCGAACGCATCAGTTTAACATTTTCGTCGTATCAAATCCATTTGTGTCCTCAGAGTCCTAAAAAATAATGAAATAATGATTTTTTAAAAACTAAGGGTTTTTACCGAAATTCGTGTGCTATACCTTTTGGTTTTTTGCTAAAAAAAGAAATATCAATAAATCTCTCTTCGAACGCATCAGTTTAACATTTTAGTTGCTAAGAATCCATTTGTAGCATCACACCATCAAAAAATAAAGAAAATGTGTCATTTTTAAAAACTGAGGGTTTTTACCGAAATTCGTGTGCTACACCCTTTGGTTTTTTGCCAAAAAGGAAATATCTAAAAATCTCACTTCAAACGCATCAGTTGAACATTTTCGTCGTATAAAATCCATTTGTGTCCGCAGAGTCCTCAAAAAATAATGAAATAGTGATTTTTTTAAAAACTGAGGGTTTTTACCGAAATCCGTGTGCTATACTTTTTGGTTTTTTGCTAAAACAGGAAATATCTAAAAATCACTCTTCGAACGCATCAGTTTAACATTTTCGTCGTATCAAATCCAATTGTGTCCTCAGAGTCCTCCAAAAATATTGAAATAGTGATTTTTTTAAAAACTAAGAGTTTTTACCGAAATCCGTGTGCTATACACTTTGGTTTTTTGCTAAAAAGGGAAATATCGATAAATCGCTATTCGAACGCATCAGTTTAACATTTTCGTCGTATCAAATCCATTTGTGTCCTCAGAGTCCTAAAAAAATAATGAAATAGTGATTTTTTAAAAACTAAGGGTTTTTACCGAAATTCGTGTGCTATACCTTTTGGTTTTTTGCTAAAAAAAGAAATATCGATAAATCTCTCTTCGAACGCATCAGTTTAACATTTTAGTTGCAAAGAATCCATTTGTATCATCACACCATCAAAAAATAAAGAAAATGAGTCATTTTTAAAAACTGAGGGTTTTTACCGAAATTCGTGTGCTACACCCTTTGGTTTTTTGCCAAAAAGGAAATATCTAAAAATCTCACTTCAAACGCATCAGTTGAACATTTTCGTCGTAATATCCATTTGTGTCCTCAGAGTCCTCAAAAAATAATGAAATAGTGATTTTTTTAAAAACTGAGGGTTTTTACTGAAATCCGTTTGCTATACTTTTTGGTTTTTTGCTAAAACAGGAAATATCTAAAAATCACTCTTCGAACGCATCAGTTTAACATTTTCGTCGTATCAAATCCATTTGTGTCCTCAGAGTCCTCCAAAAATATTGAAATAGTGATTTTTTTAAAAACTAAGAGTTTTTACCGAAATCCGTGTGCTATACACTTTGGTTTTTTGCTAAAAAGGGAAATATCGATAAATCGCTATTCGAACGCATCAGTTTAACATTTTCGTCGTATCAAATCCATTTGTGTCCTCAGAGTCCTAAAAAAATAATGAAATAGTGATTTTTTTAAAAACTGAGGGTTTTTACCGAAATTCGTGTGCTATACCTTTTGATTTTTTGCTAAAAAAAGAAATATCGATAAATCTCTCTTCGAACGCATCAGTTTAACATTTTAGTTGCTAAAAATCCATTTGTACCATCACACCATCAAAAAATAAAGAAAATGAGTCATTTTTAAAAACTGAGGGTTTTTACCGAAATTCGTGTGCTACACCCTTTGGTTTTTTGCCAAAAAGGAAATATCTAAAAATCTCACTTCGAACGCATCAGTTGAACATTTTCGTCGTATAAAATCCATTTGTGTCCTCAGAGTCCTCAAAAAATAATGAAATAGTGATTTTTTTAAAAACTGAGGGTTTTTACCGAAATCCGTGTGCTATACTTTTTGGTTTTTTGCTAAAACAGGAAATATCTAAAAATCCCTCTTCGAACGCATCAGTTTAACATTTTCGTCGTATCAAATCCATTTGTGTCCTCAGAGTCCTCCAAAAATATTGAAATAGTGATTTTTTTAAAAACTAAGAGTTTTTACCGAAATCCGTGTGCTATACACTTTGGTTTTTTGCTAAAAAGGGAAATATCGATAAATCTCTCTTCGAACGCATAAGTTTAACATTTTCGTCGTATCAAATCCATTTGTGTCCTCAGAGTCCTAAAAAAATAATGAAATAGTGATTTTTTAAAAACTAAGGGTTTTTACCGAAATTCGTGTGCTATACCTTTTGGTTTTTTGCTAAAAAAAGAAATATCAATAAATCTCTCTTCGAACGCATCAGTTTAACATTTTAGTTGCTAAGAATCCATTTGTAGCATCACACCATCAAAAAATAAAGAAAATGTGTCATTTTTAAAAACTGAGGGATTTTACCGAAATTCGTGTGCTACACCCTTTGGTTTTTTGCCAAAAAGGAAATATCTAAAAATCTCACTTCAAACGCATCAGTTGAACATTTTCGTCGTATAAAATCCATTTGTGTCCGCAGAGTCCTCAAAAAATAATGAAATAGTGATTTTTTTAAAAACTGAGGGTTTTTACCGAAATCCGTGTGCTATACTTTTTGGTTTTTTGCTAAAACAGGAAATATCTAAAAATCACTCTTCGAACGCATCAGTTTAACATTTTCGTCGTATCAAATCCAATTGTGTCCTCAGAGTCCTCCAAAAATATTGAAATAGTGATTTTTTTAAAAACTAAGAGTTTTTACCGAAATCCGTGTGCTATACACTTTGGTTTTTTGCTAAAAAGGGAAATATCGATAAATCGCTATTCGAACGCATCAGTTTAACATTTTCGTCGTATCAAATCCATTTGTGTCCTCAGAGTCCTAAAAAAATAATGAAATAGTGATTTTTTAAAAACTAAGGGTTTTTACCGAAATTCGTGTGCTATACCTTTTGGTTTTTTGCTAAAAAAAGAAATATCGATAAATCTCTCTTCGAACGCATCAGTTTAACATTTTAGTTGCAAAGAATCCATTTGTATCATCACACCATCAAAAAATAAAGAAAATGAGTCATTTTTAAAAACTGAGGGTTTTTACCGAAATTCGTGTGCTACACCCTTTGGTTTTTTGCCAAAAAGGAAATATCTAAAAATCTCACTTCAAACGCATCAGTTGAACATTTTCGTCGTAATATCCATTTGTGTCCTCAGAGTCCTCAAAAAATAATGAAATAGTGATTTTTTTTAAAAACTGAGGGTTTTTACTGAAATCCGTTTGCTATACTTTTTGGTTTTTTGCTAAAACAGGAAATATCTAAAAATCACTCTTCGAACGCATCAGTTTAACATTTTCGTCGTATCAAATCCATTTGTGTCCTCAGAGTCCTCCAAAAATATTGAAATAGTGATTTTTTTAAAAACTAAGAGTTTTTACCGAAATCCGTGTGCTATACACTTTGGTTTTTTGCTAAAAAGGGAAATATCGATAAATCGCTATTCGAACGCATCAGTTTAACATTTTCGTCGTATCAAATCCATTTGTGTCCTCAGAGTCCTAAAAAAATAATGAAATAGTGATTTTTTTAAAAACTGAGGGTTTTTACCGAAATTCGTGTGCTATACCTTTTGATTTTTTGCTAAAAAAAGAAATATCGATAAATCTCTCTTCGAACGCATCAGTTTAACATTTTAGTTGCTAAAAATCCATTTGTACCATCACACCATCAAAAAATAAAGAAAATGAGTCATTTTTAAAAACTGAGGGTTTTTACCGAAATTCGTGTGCTACACCCTTTGGTTTTTTGCCAAAAAGGAAATATCTAAAAATCTCACTTCGAACGCATCAGTTGAACATTTTCGTCGTATAAAATCCATTTGTGTCCTCAGAGTCCTCAAAAAATAATGAAATAGTGATTTTTTTAAAAACTGAGGGTTTTTACCGAAATCCGTGTGCTATACTTTTTGGTTTTTTGCTAAAACAAGAAATATCTAAAAATCCCTCTTCGAACGCATCAGTTTAACATTTTCGTCGTATCAAATCCATTTGTGTCCTCAGAGTCCTCCAAAAATATTGAAATAGTGATTTTTTTAAAAACTAAGAGTTTTTACCGAAATCCGTGTGCTATACACTTTGGTTTTTTGCTAAAAAGGGAAATATCGATAAATCTCTCTTCGAACGCATCAGTTTAACATTTTCGTCGTATCAAATCCATTTGTGTCCTCAGAGTCCTAAAAAAATAATGAAATAGTGATTTTTTAAAAACTAAGGGTTTTTACCGAAATTCGTGTGCTATACCTTTTGGTTTTTTGCTAAAAAAAGAAATATCAATAAATCTCTCTTCGAACGCATCAGTTTAACATTTTAGTTGCTAAGAATCCATTTGTAGCATCACACCATCAAAAAATAAAGAAAATGTGTCATTTTTAAAAACTGAGGGTTTTTACCGAAATTCGTGTGCTACACCCTTTGGTTTTTTGCCAAAAAGGAAATATCTAAAAATCTCACTTCAAACGCATCAGTTGAACATTTTCGTCGTATAAAATCCATTTGTGTCCGCAGAGTCCTCAAAAAATAATGAAATAGTGATTTTTTTAAAAACTGAGGGTTTTTACCGAAATCCGTGTGCTATACTTTTTGGTTTTTTGCTAAAACAGGAAATATCTAAAAATCACTCTTCGAACGCATCAGTTTAACATTTTCGTCGTATCAAATCCAATTGTGTCCTCAGAGTCCTCCAAAAATATTGAAATAGTGATTTTTTTAAAAACTAAGAGTTTTTACCGAAATCCGTGTGCTATACACTTTGGTTTTTTGCTAAAAAGGGAAATATCGATAAATCGCTATTCGAACGCATCAGTTTAACATTTTCGTCGTATCAAATCCATTTGTGTCCTCAGAGTCCTAAAAAAATAATGAAATAGTGATTTTTTAAAAACTAAGGGTTTTTACCGAAATTCGTGTGCTATACCTTTTGGTTTTTTGCTAAAAAAAGAAATATCGATAAATCTCTCTTCGAACGCATCAGTTTAACATTTTAGTTGCAAAGAATCCATTTGTATCATCACACCATCAAAAAATAAAGAAAATGAGTCATTTTTAAAAACTGAGGGTTTTTACCGAAATTCGTGTGCTTCACCCTTTGGTTTTTTGCTAAAACAGGAAATATCTAAAAATCACTCTTCGAACGCATCAGTTTAACATTTTCGTCGTATCAAATCCATTTATGTCCTCAGAGTCCTCCAAAAATATTGAAATAGTGATTTTTTTAAAAACTAAGAGTTTTTACCGAAATCCGTGTGCTATACACTTTGGTTTTTTGCTAAAAAGGGAAATATCGATAAATCGCTATTCGAACGCATCAGTTTAACATTTTCGTCGTATCAAATCCATTTGTGTCCTCAGAGTCCTAAAAAATAATGAAATAATGATTTTTTAAAAACTAAGGGTTTTTACCGAAATTCGTGTGCTATACCTTTTGGTTTTTTGCTAAAAAAAGAAATATCGATAAATCTCTCTTCGAACGCATCAGTTTAACATTTTAGTTGCTAAGAATCCATTTGTATCATCACACCATCAAAAAATAAAGAAAATGAGTCATTTTTTAAAAAGTGAGGGTTTTTACCGAAATTCGTGTGCTACACCCTTTGGTTTTTTGCCAAAAAGGAAATATCTAAAAATCTCACTTCAAACGCATCAGTTGAACATTTTCGTCGTAATATCCATTTGTGTCCTCAGAGTCCTCAAAAAATAATGAAATAGTGATTTTTTTTAAAAACTGAGGGTTTTTACCGAAATCCGTTTACTATACTTTTTGGTTTTTTGCTAAAACAGGAAATATCTAAAAATCACTCTTCGAACGCATCAGTTTAACATTTTCGTCGTATCAAATCCATTTGTGTCCTCAGAGTCCTCCAAAAATATTGAAATAGTGATTTTTTTAAAAACTAAGAGTTTTTACCGAAATCCGTGTGCTATACACTTTGGTTTTTTGCTAAAAAGGGAAATATCGATAAATCGCTATTCGAACGCATCAGTTTAACATTTTCGTCGTATCAAATCCATTTGTGTCCTCAGAGTCCTAAAAAAATAATGAAATAGTGATTTTTTAAAAACTAAGGGTTTTTACCGAAATTCGTGTGCTATTCCTTTTGGTTTTTTGCTAAAAAAAGAAATATCAATAAATCTCTCTTCGAACGCATCAGTTTAACATTTTAGTTGCAAAGAATCCATTTGTATCATCACACCATCAAAAAATAAAGAAAATGAGTCATTTTTAAAAACTGAGGGTTTTTACCGAAATTCGTGTGCTACACCCTTTGGTTTTTTGCCAAAAAGGAAATATCTAAAAATCTCACTTCAAACGCATCAGTTGAACATTTTCGTCGTAATATCCATTTGTGTCCTCAGAGTCCTCAAAAAATAATGAAATAGTGATTTTTTTAAAAACTGAGGGTTTTTACTGAAATCCGTTTGCTATACTTTTTGGTTTTTTGCTAAAACAGGAAATATCTAAAAATCACTCTTCGAACGCATCAGTTTAACATTTTCGTCGTATCAAATCCATTTGTGTCCTCAGAGTCCTCCAAAAATATTGAAATAGTGATTTTTTTAAAAACTAAGAGTTTTTACCGAAATCCGTGTGCTATACACTTTGGTTTTTTGCTAAAAAGGGAAATATCGATAAATCGCTATTCGAACGCATCAGTTTAACATTTTCGTCGTATCAAATCCATTTGTGTCCTCAGAGTCCTAAAAAAATAATGAAATAGTGATTTTTTTAAAAACTGAGGGTTTTTACCGAAATTCGTGTGCTATACCTTTTGATTTTTTGCTAAAAAAAGAAATATCGATAAATCTCTCTTCGAACGCATCAGTTTAACATTTTAGTTGCTAAAAATCCATTTGTACCATCACACCATCAAAAAATAAAGAAAATGAGTCATTTTTAAAAACTGAGGGTTTTTACCGAAATTCGTGTGCTACACCCTTTGGTTTTTTGCCAAAAAGGAAATATCTAAAAATCTCACTTCGAACGCATCAGTTGAACATTTTCGTCGTATAAAATCCATTTGTGTCCTCAGAGTCCTCAAAAAATAATGAAATAGTGATTTTTTTAAAAACTGAGGGTTTTTACCGAAATCCGTGTGCTATACTTTTTGGTTTTTTGCTAAAACAGGAAATATCTAAAAATCCCTCTTCGAACGCATCAGTTTAACATTTTCGTCGTATCAAATCCATTTGTGTCCTCAGAGTCCTCCAAAAATATTGAAATAGTGATTTTTTTAAAAACTAAGAGTTTTTACCGAAATCCGTGTGCTATACACTTTGGTTTTTTGCTAAAAAGGGAAATATCGATAAATCTCTCTTCGAACGCATCAGTTTAACATTTTCGTCGTATCAAATCCATTTGTGTCCTCAGAGTCCTAAAAAAATAATGAAATAGTGATTTTTTAAAAACTAAGGGTTTTTACCGAAATTCGTGTGCTATACCTTTTGGTTTTTTGCTAAAAAAAGAAATATCAATAAATCTCTCTTCGAACGCATCAGTTTAACATTTTAGTTGCTAAGAATCCATTTGTAGCATCACACCATCAAAAAATAAAGAAAATGTGTCATTTTTAAAAACTGAGGGTTTTTACCGAAATTCGTGTGCTACACCCTTTGGTTTTTTGCCAAAAAGGAAATATCTAAAAATCTCACTTCAAACGCATCAGTTGAACATTTTCGTCGTATAAAATCCATTTGTGTCCGCAGAGTCCTCAAAAAATAATGAAATAGTGATTTTTTTAAAAACTGAGGGTTTTTACCGAAATCCGTGTGCTATACTTTTTGGTTTTTTGCTAAAACAGGAAATATCTAAAAATCACTCTTCGAACGCATCAGTTTAACATTTTCGTCGTATCAAATCCAATTGTGTCCTCAGAGTCCTCCAAAAATATTGAAATAGTGATTTTTTTAAAAACTAAGAGTTTTTACCGAAATCCGTGTGCTATACACTTTGGTTTTTTGCTAAAAAGGGAAATATCGATAAATCGCTATTCGAACGCATCAGTTTAACATTTTCGTCGTATCAAATCCATTTGTGTCCTCAGAGTCCTAAAAAAATAATGAAATAGTGATTTTTTAAAAACTAAGGGTTTTTACCGAAATTCGTGTGCTATACCTTTTGGTTTTTTGCTAAAAAAAGAAATATCGATAAATCTCTCTTCGAACGCATCAGTTTAACATTTTAGTTGCAAAGAATCCATTTGTATCATCACACCATCAAAAAATAAAGAAAATGAGTCATTTTTAAAAACTGAGGGTTTTTACCGAAATTCGTGTGCTTCACCCTTTGGTTTTTTGCCAAAAAGGAAATATCTAAAAATCTCACTTCAAACGCATCAGTTGAACATTTTCGTCGTAATATCCATTTGTGTCCTCAGAGTCCTCAAAAAATAATGAAATAGTGATTTTTTTAAAAAAACTGAGGGTTTTCACCGAAATCCGTTTACTATACTTTTTGGTTTTTTGCTAAAACAGGAAATATCTAAAAATCACTCTTCGAACGCATCAGTTTAACATTTTCGTCGTATCAAATCCATTTGTGTCCTCAGAGTCCTCCAAAAATATTGAAATAGTGATTTTTTTAAAAACTAAGAGTTTTTACCGAAATCCGTGTGCTATACACTTTGGTTTTTTGCTAAAAAGGGAAATATCGATAAATCGCTATTCGAACGCATCAGTTTAACATTTTCGTCGTATCAAATCCATTTGTGTCCTTAGAGTCCTAAAAAAATAATGAAATAGTGATTTTTTTAAAAACTGAGGGTTTTTACCGAAATTCGTGTGCTATACCTTTTGGTTTTTTGCTAAAAAAAGAAATATCGATAAATCTCTCTTCGAACGCATCAGTTTAACATTTTAGTTGCTAAAAATCCATTTGTACCATCACACCATCAAAAAATAAAGAAAATGAGTCATTTTTAAAAACTGAGGGTTTTTACCGAAATTCGTGTGCTACATCCTTTGGTTTTTTGCCAAAAAGTAAATATCTAAAAATCTCACTTCGAACGCATCAGTTGAACATTTTCGTCGTATAAAATCCATTTGTGTCCTCAGAGTCCTCAAAAAATAATGAAATAGTGATTTTTTTAAAAATTGAGGGTTTTTACCGAAATCCGTGTGCTATACTTTTTGGTTTTTTGCTAAAACAGGAAATATCTAAAAATCACTCTTCGAACGCATCAGTTTAACATTTTCGTCGTATCAAATCCAATTGTGTCCTCAGAGTCCTCCAAAAATATTGAAATAGTGATTTTTTTAAAAACTAAGAGTTTTTACCGAAATCCGTGTGCTATACACTTTGGTTTTTTGCTAAAAAGGGAAATATCGATAAATCGCTATTCGAACGCATCAGTTTAACATTTTCGTCGTATCAAATCCATTTGTGTCCTCAGAGTCCTAAAAAAATAATGAAATAGTGATTTTTTAAAAACTAAGGGTTTTTACCGAAATTCGTGTGCTATACCTTTTGGTTTTTTGCTAAAAAAAGAAATATCGATAAATCTCTCTTCGAACGCATCAGTTTAACATTTTAGTTGCAAAGAATCCATTTGTATCATCACACCATCAAAAAATAAAGAAAATGAGTCATTTTTAAAAACTGAGGGTTTTTACCGAAATTCGTGTGCTTCACCCTTTGGTTTTTTGCCAAAAAGGAAATATCTAAAAATCTCACTTCAAACGCATCAGTTGAACATTTTCGTCGTAATATCCATTTGTGTCCTCAGAGTCCTCAAAAAATAATGAAATAGTGATTTTTTTAAAAAAACTGAGGGTTTTCACCGAAATCCGTTTACTATACTTTTTGGTTTTTTGCTAAAACAGGAAATATCTAAAAATCACTCTTCGAACGCATCAGTTTAACATTTTCGTCGTATCAAATCCATTTGTGTCCTCAGAGTCCTCCAAAAATATTGAAATAGTGATTTTTTTAAAAACTAAGAGTTTTTACCGAAATCCGTGTGCTATACACTTTGGTTTTTTGCTAAAAAGGGAAATATCGATAAATCGCTATTCGAACGCATCAGTTTAACATTTTCGTCGTATCAAATCCATTTGTGTCCTTAGAGTCCTAAAAAAATAATGAAATAGTGATTTTTTTAAAAACTGAGGGTTTTTACCGAAATTCGTGTGCTATACCTTTTGGTTTTTTGCTAAAAAAAGAAATATCGATAAATCTCTCTTCGAACGCATCAGTTTAACATTTTAGTTGCTAAAAATCCATTTGTACCATCACACCATCAAAAAATAAAGAAAATGAGTCATTTTTAAAAACTGAGGGTTTTTACCGAAATTCGTGTGCTACATCCTTTGGTTTTTTGCCAAAAAGTAAATATCTAAAAATCTCACTTCGAACGCATCAGTTGAACATTTTCGTCGTATAAAATCCATTTGTGTCCTCAGAGTCCTCAAAAAATAATGAAATAGTGATTTTTTTAAAAATTGAGGGTTTTTACCGAAATCCGTGTGCTATACTTTTTGGTTTTTTGCTAAAACAGGAAATATCTAAAAATCACTCTTCGAACGCATCAGTTTAACATTTTCGTCGTATCAAATCCAATTGTGTCCTCAGAGTCCTCCAAAAATATTGAAATAGTGATTTTTTTAAAAACTAAGAGTTTTTACCGAAATCCGTGTGCTATACACTTTGGTTTTTTGCTAAAAAGGGAAATATCGATAAATCGCTATTCGAACGCATCAGTTTAACATTTTCGTCGTATCAAATCCATTTGTGTCCTCAGAGTCCTCCAAAAATATTGAAATAGTGATTTTTTTAAAAACTAAGAGTTTTTACCGAAATCCGTGTGCTATACACTTTGGTTTTTTGCTAAAAAGGGAAATATCGATAAATCACTCTTCGAACGCATAAGTTTAACATTTTCGTCGTATCAAATCCATTTGTCTCCTCAGAGTCCATTAAAAATAATGAAATAGTGATTTTTTAAAAACTAAGGGTTTTTACCGAAATTCGTGTGCTATATACCCTTTGGTTTTTTGCTAAAAAAGGAAATATCGATAAATCTCTCTTCGAACGCATGAGTTTAAAATTTTAGTTGCTAAGAATCCATTTGTATCATCACACCATCAAAAAATAAAGAAAATGAGTCATTTTTAAAAACTGATAGTTTTTACCGAAATTCGTGTGCTACACTTTTTGGTTTTTTGCTAAAACGGAAATATCTAAAAATCTCACTTCGAACGCATCAGTTGAACATTTACGTCGTATCAAATCCATTTGTGTCCTCAGAGTCCTCAAAAAATAATGAAATAGTGATTTTTTTAAAAACTGAGGGTTTTTACCGAAATTCGTGTGCTATACTTTTTGGTTTTTTGCTAAAACAGGAAATATCTAAAAATCACTCTTCGAACGCATCAATTTAACATTTTCGTCGTATCAAATCCATTTGTGTCCTCAGAGTCCTCCAAAAATATTGAAATAGTGATTTTTTTAAAAACTAAGAGTTTTTACCAAAATCCGTGTGCTATACACTTTGGTTTTTTGCTAAAAAGGGAAATATCGATAAATCGCTATTCGAACGATCAGTTTAACATTTTCGTCGTATCAAATCCATTTGTGTCCTCAGAGTCCTAAAAAAATAATGAAATAGTGATTTGTTAAAAACTAAGGGTTTTTACCGAAATTCGTGTGCTATACCTTTTGGTTTTTTGCTAAAAAAAGAAATATCGATAAATCTCTTCGAACGCATCAGTTTAACATTTTAGTTGCTAAGAATCCATTTGTATCATCACACCATCAAAAAATAAAGAAAATGAGTCATTTTTAAAAACTGAGGGTTTTTACCGAAATTCGTGTGCTACACCCTTTGGTTTTTTGCCAAAAAGGAAATATCTAAAAATCTCACTTCAAACGCATCAGTTGAACATTTTCGTCGTATAAAATCCATTTGTGTCCTCAGAGTCCTCAAAAAATAATGAAATAGTGATTTTTTTAAAAACTGAGGGTGTTTACCGAAATCCGTTTGCTATACTTTTTGGTTTTTTGCTAAAACAGGAAATATCTAAAAATCACTCTTCGAACGCATCAGTTTAACATTTTCGTCGTATCAAATCCATTTGTGTCCTCAGAGTCCTCCAAAAATATTGAAATAGTGATTATTTTAAAAAGTAAGAGTTTTTACCAAAATCCGTGTGCTATACACTTTGGTTTTTTGCTAAAAAGGGAAATATCGATAAATCGCTATTCGAACGCATCAGTTTAACATTTTCGTCGTATCAAATCCATTTGTGTCCTCAGAGTCCTAAAAAAATAATGAAATAGTAATTTTTTAAAAACTAAGGTTTTTTACCGAAATTCGTGTGCTATACCTTTTGGTTTTTTGCTAAAAAAAGAAATATCGATAAATCTCTCTTCGAACGCATCAGTTTAACATTTTAGTTGCTAAGAATCCATTTGTATCATCACACCATCAAAAAATAAAGAAAATGAGTCATTTTTAAAAACTGAGGGTTTTTACCGAAATTCGTGTGCTACACCCTTTGGTTTTTTGCCAAAAAGGAAATATCTAAAAATCTCACTTCAAACGCATCAGTTGAACATTTTCGTCGTATAAAATCCATTTGTGTCCTCAGAGTCCTCCAAAAATAACGAAATAGTAATTTTTTTTAAAACTGAGGGTTTTTACCGAAATTCGTGTGCTATACCATTTGGTTTTTTGCGAAAAAGGAAATATCTAAAAATCTCACTTCGAACGCATCAGTTGAACATTTTCGTCGTATAAAATCCATTTGTTTCCTCAGAGTCCTCAAAAAATAATGAAATAGTGATTTTTTAAAAAAAACTAAGGGTTTTTACCGAAATTCGTGTGCTATACCCTTTGGTTTTTTGCTAAAAAAGGAAATATCGATAAATCTCTCTTCGAACGCATCAGTTTAACATTTTAGTTACTAAGAATCTAATTGTTTCATCACACCATCAAAAAATTAAGAAAATGAGTCACTTATTAAAACTGAGGGTTTTTACCGAAATTCGTGTGCTACTACACCCTTTGGTTTTTTGCTAAAAAGAAATATCTAAAAATCTCACTTCGAACGCATCTGTTGAACATTTTCGTCGTATAAAATCCATTTGTGTCCTCAGAGTCATCAAAAAATAATGAAATAGTGATTTTTTAAAAACTAATGGTTTTTACCGAAATTCGTGTGCTATACCTTTTGGTTTTTTGCTAAAAAAGGAAATATCTAAAAATCACACTTCGAACGCATCAGTTGAATATTTTCGTCCTATCAAATGCATTTGTCCTCAGATTCCTCCAAAAATGATGAAATAGTGATTTTTTTTAAAAACTAAGAGTTTTTACCGATATTCGTGGGCTATATACCCTTTCGTTTTTTGCTAAAAAGGGAAATATCGATAAATCTCTCTTCGAATGCATCAGTTTAATATTTTCGTTGTATCAAATCCATTTGTGTCTAAGGGTTTTTACCGAAATTCGTGTGCTATACCCTTTGGTTTTTGCTAAAAAGGAAATATCGATAAATATCTCTTCGAACGCATCAGTTTAACATTTTAGTTGCTAAGAATCCATTTGTATCATCATACCATCAAAAAATAAACAAAAAGAGTCATCTTTAAAAAACTTAGGGTTTTTACCGAAATTCGTGTGCTATACCATTTGGTTTTTTGCTAGAAAGGAAATATCTAAAAATATCAGAGTCCTCAAAAAATAATGAAATAGTGATTTTTTTTAAAAAAAACTGAGGGTTTTTACCGAAATTCGTGTGCTATACCATTTGGTTTTTTGCTAAAAAGAAAATATCTAAAAATCTCACTTCGAACGCATCAGTTGAACATTTTAGTCGTATAAAATCCATTTGTGTCCTCAGAGTCCTCAAAAAATAATGAAATAGTAACATTTTTTAAAAACTGAGGGTTTTTACCGAAATTCGTGTGCTATACCTTTTGGTTTTTTGCTAAAAAAGGAAATGTCAATAAATCTCTCTTCGAACGCATCAGTTTAACATTTTCGTCGTATCAAATCCATTTGTGTCCTCAGAGTCCTCAAAAAATAATGAAATAGTGATTTTTTAAAAACTAAGGGTTTTTAACGAAATTCGGGTGCTACACCCTTTGGTTTTTCGCTAAAAAAAGAAATATGGATAAATCTCTCTTCGAACGCATGAGTTTAAAATTTTAGTTGCTAAGAATCCATTTGTATCATCACACCATCAAAAAATAAAGAAAATGAGTCATTTTTAAAAACTGATGGTTTTTACCGAAATTCGTGTGCTACACTTTTTGGTTTTTTGCTAAAACGGAAATATCTAAAAATCTCACTTCGAACGCATCAGTTGAACATTTACGTCGTATAAAATCCATTTGTGTCCTCAGAGTCCTCAAAAAATAATGAAATAGTGATTTTTTTTAAAACTAAGGGTTTTTACCGAAATTCGTGTGCTATACCCTTTGGTTTTTTGCTAAAAAGGAAATATCGATAAATCTCTCTTCGAACGCATCCGTTTAACATTTTAGTTGCTAAGAATCCATTTGTATCATCATACCATCAAAAAATAAACAAAAAGAGTCATTTTTAAAAAACTTAGGGTTTTTACCGAAATTCGTGTGCTACATCCTTTGGTTTTTTGCCAAAAAGGAAATATCTAAAAATCTCACTTCAAACGCATCAGTTGAACATTTTCGTCGTATAAAATCCATTTGTTTCCTCAGAGTCCTCAAAAAATAATGAAATAGTGATTTTTTTAAAAACTGAGGGTTTTTACCGAAATTCGTGTGCTATACACTTTGGTTTTTTGCTAAAAAGGGAAATATCGATAAATCTCTCTTCGAACGCATCAGTTTAACATATTAGTTGCTAAGAATCCATTTGTATCATCACACCATCAAAAAATAAAGAAAATGAGTCATTTTTAAAAACTGAGGGTTTTTATCGAAATTCATGTTCTACACTTTTTGGTTTTTTGCCAAAAAGGAAATATCTAAAAATCTCACTTCAAACGCATCAGTTGAACATTTTCGTCGTATAAAATCCATTTGTGTCCTCAGAGTCCTCAAAAAATAATGAAATGGTGATTTTTTTAAAAACTGAGGGTTTTTACCGAAATTCGTGTGCTATACTTATTGGTTTTTTGCTACAAAAGGAATATCTAAAAATCACTCTTCGAACGCATTAGTTTAACATTTTTGTCGTATCAAATCCATTTGTGTCCTCACAGTCCTCCAAAAATAATGAAATAGTGATTTTTTTTAAAAACTAAGAGTTTTTACCTAATTCGTGTGCTATACACTTTGCTTTTTTGCTAAAAAGGGAAATCTCGATAAATCTCTCTTCAAACGCATCAGTTTAACATTTTAGTTGCTAAGAATCCATTTGTATCATCATACCATAAAAAAATAAACAAAAAGAGTCATTTTTAAAAAACTGAGGATTTTTACCGAAATTCGTGTGCTATACCATTTGGTTTTTTGCTAAAAAGGAAATATCTAAAAATCTCACTTCGAACGCATCAGTTGAACATTTTCGTCGTATAAAATCCATTTGTGTCCTTAGTGTCCTCAAAAAATAACGAAATAGTGATTTTTTTAAAAAAAACTAAGGGTTTTTACCGAAATTCGTGTGCTATACCCTTTGGTTTTTTGCTAAAAAAAGAAATATCGATAAATCTCTCTTCGAACGCATCAGTTTAACATTTTAGTTACTAAGAATCCAATTGTTTCATCACACCATCAAAAAATTAAGAAAATGAGTCATTTATTAAAACTGAGGGTTTTTACCGAAATTCGTGTGCTACACCCTTTGGTTTTTTGCTAAAAATAAATATCTAAAAATCTCACTTCGAACGCATCAGTTGAACATTTTCGTCGTATAAAATCCATTTGTGTCCTCAGAGTCCTCAAAAAATAATGAAATAGTGATTTTTTTAAAAACTGAAGGTTTTTACCGAAATTCGTGTGCTAACCTTTTGGTTTTTTGCTAAAAAAGGAAATATCTAAAAATCACTCTTCGAACGCATCAGTTTAACATTTTCGTCGTATCAAATCCATTTATGTCCTCAGAGTCATCAAAAAATAATGAAATAGTGATTTTTTAAAAACTAAGGGTTTTTACCGAAATTCGTGTGCTATACCTTTTGGTTTTTTTGCTAAAAAAAGAAATATCTAAAAATCACACTTCGAACGCATCAGTTGAATATTTTCCTCATATCAAATGCATTTGTGTCCTCAGAGTCCTCCAAAAATAATGAAATAGTGATTTTGTTAAAAACTAAGAGTTTTTACCGAAATTCGTTGGCCATACCCTTTGGTTTTTTGCTAAAAACGGAAATATCTAAAAATCCCACTTCAAACGCATCAGTTGAACACTTTCGTCGTATAAAATCCAATTGTGTCCTCAGAGTCCTCAAAAAATAATGAAATAGTGATTTTTTTAAAACTGAGGGGTTTTACCGAAATTCGTGTGCTATACCTTTTGGTTTTTTGCTTAAAAAGGAAATATCTAAAAATCACTCTTCGAACGCATCAGTTTAACATTTTAGTTGCTAAGAATCCATTTGTATCATCACACCATCAAAAAAATAGAGAAAATGAGACATTTTTAAAAACTGAGGGTTTTTACCGAAATTCGTGTGCTACACCCTTTGGTTTTTTGCCAAAAAGGAAATATCTAAAAATCTCACTTCGAACGCATCAGTTGAACATTTTCGTCGTATAAAATCCATTTGTGTCCTCAGAGTCCACAAAAAATATTGAAATAGTGATTTTTTTTAAAAACTGAGGGTTTTTTCCGAAATTCGTGTGCTATACCTTTTGGTTTTTGCTAAAAAGGGAAATATCTAAAAATCACTCTTCGAACGCATAAGTTTAACATTTTCGTTGCAGGAAATCCATTTGTGTCCTCAGAGTCCTCCAAAAATAATGAAATAGTGATTTTTTAAAAACAAAGGGTTTTTACCGAAATTCGTGTGCTATATACCCTTTGGTTTTTTGCTAAAAAAGGAAATATCGATAAATCTCTCTTCGAACGCATCAGTTTAACATTTTAGTTGCTAAGAATCCATTTGTATCATCACACCATCAAAAAAGAAAGAAAATGAGTCATTTTTAAAAACAGAGGGTTTTTACCGAAATTCGTGTTCTACACTTTTTGGTTTTTTGCCAAAAAGGAAATATCTAAAAATCTCACTTCAAACGCATCAGTTGAACATTTTCGTCGTATAAAATTCATTTGTGTCCTCAGAGTCCACAAAAAATATTGAAATAGTGATTTTTTTAAAAACTGAGGGTTTTTTCCGAAATTCGTGTGCTATACCTTTTGGTTTTTGCTAAAAAGGGAAATATCTAAAAATCACTCTTCGAACGCATAAGTTTAACATTTTCGTTGTAGCAAATCCATTTGTGTCCTCAGAGTCCTCCAAAAATAATGAAATAGTGATTTTTTTAAAACTAAGGGTTTTTACCGAAATTCGTGTGCTATATACCCTTTGTTTTTTTGCTAAAAAAGGAAATATCGATAAATCTCTCTTCGAACGCATCAGTTTAACATTTTAGTTGCTAAGAATCCATTTGTATCATCACACCATCAAAAAATAAAGAAAATGAGTCATTTTTAAAAACAGAGGGTTTTTACCGAAATTCGTGTTCTACACTTTTTGGTTTTTTGCCAAAAAGGAAATATCTAAAAATCTCACTTCAAACGCATCAGTTGAACATTTTCGTCGTATAAAATTCATTTGTGTCCTCAGAGTCCTCAAAAAATAATGAAATAGTGATTTTTTTAAAAACTGAGGGTTTTTACCGAAATTCATGTGTTATACTTATTGGTTTTTTGCTACAAAAGGAATATCTAAAAATCACTCTTCGAACGCATTAGTTTAACATTTTCGTCGTATCAAATCCATTTGTGTCCTCAGAGTCCTCCAAAAATAATGAAATAGTGATTTTTTTAAAAACTAAGAGTTTTTACCTAATTCGTGTGCTATACACTTTGCTTTTTTGCTAAAAAGGGAAATATCGATAAATCTCTCTTCAAACGCATCAGTTTAACATTTTAGTTGCTAAGAATCCATTTGTATCATCACACCATCAAAAAATAAAGAAAATGAGTCATTTTTAAAAACAGAGGGTTTTTACCGAAATTCGTGTGCTACACCCTTTGGTTTTTTGCTAAAAATAAATATCTAAAAATCTCACTTCGAACGCATCAGTAGAACATTTTCGTCGTATAAAATCCATTTGGGTCCTCAGAGTCCTCAAAAAATAATGAAATAGTGATTTTTTTAAAAACTGAGGGTTTTACCGAAATTTGTGTGCTAACCTTTTGGTTTTTTGCTAAAAAATGAAATATCTAAAAATCACTCTTCGAACGCATCAGTTTAACATTTTCGTCGTATCAAATCCATTTATGTTCTCAGAGTCATCCAAAAATAATGAAATAGTGATTTTTTAAAAACTAAGGGTTTTTACCGAAATTCGTGTGCTATACCTTTTGGTTTTTTGCTAAAAAAAGAAATATCTAAAAATCACACTTCGAACACATCAGTTGAATATTTTCGTCGTATCAAATGCATTTGTGTCCTCAGAGTCCTCCAAGAATAATGAAATAGTGATTTTGTTAAAAACTAAGAGTTTTTACTGAAATTCGTGGGCTATACCCTTTGGTTTTTTGCTAAAAAGGGAAATATCGATAAATCTCTCATCGAATGCATCAGTTTAACATTTTCGTTGTATCAAATCCATTTGTGTCCTCAGAATCCTCAAAAAATAATGAAATAGTGATATTTTTTTAAAAACTAAGGATTTTTACCGAAATTCGTGAGCTATACCCTTTGGTTTTTTGCTAAAAAAGGAAATATCGATAAATCTCTCTTCGAACGCATCAGTTTATCATTTTAGTTGCTAAGAATCCATTTGTTTCATCACACCAGCCAAAAATTTAGAAAATGAATCATTTTTAAAAACTGAGGGTTTTTACCGAAATTCATGTGCAACACCCTTTGGTTTTTTGCTAAAAAGGAAATATCTAAAAATCTCACTTCGAACGCATCAGTTGAACATTTTCGTCGTATAAAATCCATTTGTGTCCTCAGAGTCCTCAAAAAATAATGAAATAGTGATTTTTTTAAAAAACTGAGGGTTTTTACCGAAATTCGTGTGCTAACCTTTTGGTTTTTTGCTAAAAAAGGAAATATCCAAAAATCACTCTTCGAACGCATCAGTTTAACATTTTCGTCGTATCAAATTCATTTGTGTCCTCAGAGTTCTCCAAAAATAATGAAATAGTGATTTTTTAAAAAACTAAGAGTTTTTACCGAAATTCGTATGCTATACCCTTTGGTTTTTTGCTAAAAAGGGAAATATCGATAAATCTCTCTTCGAATGCATCAGTTTAACATTTTCGTTGTATCAAATCCATTTGTGTCCTCAGAATCCTCAAAAAGTAATGAAATAGTGATATTTTTTTAAAAACTAAGGGTTTTTACCGAAATTCGTGTGCTATATACCCTTTGGTTTTTTGGTAAAAAAGGTAATATCGATAAATCTCTCTTCGAATGCATCTGTTTATCATTTTAGTTGCTAAGAATCCATTTGTTTCATCACAACAGTCAAAAATTTAGAAAATGAGTCATTTTTAAAAACTGAGGGTTTTTTCCGAAATTCATGTGCAACACCCTTTGGTTTTTTGCTAAAATGGAAATATCTAAAAAACTCACTTCGAACGCATCAGTTGAACATTTTCGTCGTATAAAATCCATTTGTGTCCTCAGAGTCCTCAAAAAATAATGAAATAGTGATTTTTTTAAAAAACTGAGGGTTTTTACCAAAATTCGTGTGCTATACCTTTTGGTTTTTTGCTAAATAAGGAAATATCTAAAAATCACTCTTCGAACGCATCAGTTTAACAATTTCGTCGTATCAAATCCATTTGTGTCCTCAGAGTCCTCAAAAAATAATGAAATAGTGATTTTTTAAAAACTAAGGGTTTTTACCGAAATTCGTATCATCGCACCATCATAAAATAAAGAAAATGAGATATTTTTAAAACCTAAGGATCCCTTTGGTTTTTTGCTCAAAAAAGAAATATCTAAAAATCACACTTCGAACGCATTAGTTTAACATTTTCGTCGTATAAAATCCATTTGTCTCCTCAGAGTCCTCAAAAAATAATGAAATTGTGATTTTTTTTAAACATAGGGCCTTTACCAAAATTCGTGCCCTTTGGTTTTTTGCTAAAAAAGGAAAAATCTAAAAATCTCTCTTCGAACGCATCAGTTTAAAATTTTCGTCGTATAAAATTCATTTGTGTCCTCAATGTCCTCAAAAAATAATGAAATAGTGATTTTGTTAAAAACTAAGGGTTTTACCAAATTTCGTGGGCTATACCCTTTGATTTTTTGCTAAAAAAAGGAAATATCTAAAAATCACTCTTCGAACGCATCCGTTTAACATTTTCGTCGTATCAAATCCATTTGGGTCCTCAGAGTCCTCTAAAAATAATGAAATAGTGATTTTTTTTAACAACTAAGGGTTTTTACCAAAATTCGTGGGCTATACCCTTCGGTTTTTTGCTAAAAAAGGAAATATCTAAAAATCACTCTTCGAACGCATCCGTTTAACATTTTCGTCGTATTAAATCCATTTGTGTCCTCAGAGTCCTCTAAAAATAATGAAATAATGATTTTTTAAAAAACTAAGGGGTTTTACCGTAATTGTTGAGCTATACCCTTTGGTTTTTTACTAAAAAAGAAAATATCTAGGAATCAATGTTCGAACAGATCAGTTTAATATTTTTGACGTATCGAATCCATTTGTCTCCTCAGAGTCCTCTAAAATATTACAACCGTGGATTTTTTTTAAAACCAATGTTAAACTGATGCGTTCGAAAGACATTTTTAAAAACTAAGGGTTTTTACCGGAATTCATGTACCCTTTGATTTTTTGCTAAAAAGGAAATGTCTAAAAATCTCACTTCGAACGCATCAGTTGAACATTTTCGTCGTATAAAATCCATTTTTCTCCTGAGAGTCCTCAAAAAATAACGATATAGTGATATTTTTAAAAAACTAAGGGTTTTTACCGAAATTCGTTTGCTATACCCTTTGGATTTTGCTAAAAAAAGAAATATCTAAAAATTACTCTTCGAACGCATCAGTTTAACATTTTCGTCGTATAAAATGAATTTGTGTCCTCAGTGTCCTTAAAAAATAATGAAATTGTGATTTGTTAAAAACTAAGGGTTTTTACCGAAATTCGTGTGCTATAGCCTTTGGTTTTTTGCTAAAAAAGGAAATATCTAAAAATCACTCTTCAACTGCATCAGTTTAACATTTTCGTTGTATAAAATCCATTTGTGTCCTTAGAGTCCTCAAAAAATAGTGAAATAATGATTTTTTTAAATACTGAGGGTTTTTACCGAAATTCGTTCGCTATATATACTCTTTGTTTTTTTGCTAACAAAAGAAATATATAAAAATCTTTTTTCGAACGCATCAGTTTAACATTTTCGTCGTTAATGATCCATTTGTATCATCACACCCCACAAAATATAAAGAAAATGAGACATTTTTTAAAACTGATGGTTTTTACCGAAAATCGTGTGCTATACTCTTCTCTTTGGTTTTTTGCTAAAAAGTAAATATCTAAAAATCACTATTCGAACGCATCAGTTTAACATTTTCGTCGTATCAAATCCATTTGTGTCCTCAGAGTCCTCTAAAAATAATGAAATAGTTATTTTTTAAAAACTAAGGGTTTTAAACGAAATTCGTGGGCTATACCCTTTGGTTTTTTACTAAAAAAGAAATATCTAGAAATATCTGTTCGAACAGATCAGTTTAAAATTTTCATCGTATCGAATCCATTTGTGTCCTCAGAGTCCTCTAAAAATAATGAAATAGTGATTTTTTAAAAACTAAGGGGTTATACCGAAATTCGTGGGTATACCCTTTGGTTTTTTGCTAAAAAGAAAATATATAAAAATCTCTCTTCGAACGCATTAGTTTAACGTTTTCGTCGTATCAAATCCATTTGTCTCCTCAGAGTCCATTAAAAATAATGAAATAGTGATTTTTTTAAAACTGAGGGTTTTTACCGAAATTCGTGTGCTATATACCCTTTGGTTTTTTGCTAAAAAATGAAATATCCAAAAATATCTCTTCGAACGCAACAGTTTAACATTTTCGTCGCTAAGAATCCATTTGTATCATCACACGATAAAATAATAAAGAAAATGAGACATTTCTAAAAACTAAGGGTTTTTACCGGAATTCGTGTGCTATATACCCTTTGGTTTTTTTGCTAAACAAGGAAAAATCTAAAAATCACTCTTCGAACGCATCAGTTTAACATTTTCATTGTATAAAATTCATTTGTGTCCTCAGTATACTCAAAAAATAATGAAATACTGATTTTTTTAAAAACTAAGGGTTTTTACCGAAATTCGTGGGCTACACCCTTTGGTTTTTTGCTAAAAAAAGAAATATCTAAAAATATCTCTTTTAATGCATCAGTTTAAAATTTTCGTCGTATAAAATTCATTTGTGTCCTCAGTGTCCTGAAAAATTAATGAAATAATAATTTTTTTAAAACTTAGGGTTTTTACCAAAATTCGTGTGCTATATATACCCTTTGGTTTTTTGCTAAAAAAGAAAATATCTGAAAATCTCTCTTCGAACGCATCAGTTTAACATTTTCGTCGTATAAAATTAATTTGTGTTCTCAGTGTCCTCAAAAATAATGAAATTGTGATTTGTTAAAAACTAAGGGTTTTTACCAAAATTCGTGTGCTCTACGCTTTGGTTTTTTTGCTAAAAAGTAAATATCTAAAAATCACTATTCGAACGCATCAGTTTAACATTTTCGTCGTATCAAATCCATTTGTGTCCTCAGAGTCCTCTAAAAATAATGAAATAGTTATTTTTTAAAAACTAAGGGTTTTAAACGAAATTCGTGGGCTATACCCTTTGGTTTTTTACTAAAAAAGAAATATCTAGAAATATCTGTTCGAACAGATCAGTTTAAAATTTTCATCATATCGAATCCATTTGTGTCCTCAGAGTCCTCTAAAAATAATGAAATAGTGATTTCTTAAAAACTAAGGGGTTATACCGAAATTCGTGGGTATACCCTTTGGTTTTTTGCTAAAAAGGAAATATATAAAAATCTCTCTTCGAACGCATTAGTTTAACGTTTTCGTCGTATCAAATCCATTTGTCTCCTCAGAGTCCATTAAAACTAATGAAATAGTGATTTTTTAAAAACTGTGGGTTTTTACCGAAATTCGTGTGCTATATACCCTTTGGTTTTTTGTTAAAAAATGAAATATCTAAAAATATCTCTTCGAACGCAACAGTTTAACATTTTCGTCGCTAAGAATCCATTTGTATCATCACATTGCTAAAAAAATAAAGAAAATGAGACATTTTTAAAAACTAAGGGTTTTTACCGAAATTCGTGTGCTATATACCCTTTGGTTTTTTTGCTAAACAAGGAAATATCTAAAAATCACTCTTCGAACGCATCAGTTTAACAATTTCATTGTATAAAATTCATTTGTGTCCTCAGTATACTCAAAAAATAATGAAATACTGATTTTTTTTTAAAAACTAAGGGTTTTTACCGAAATTCGTTGGCTACACCCTTTGGTTTTTTGCTAAAAAAAGAGATATCTAAAAATATCTCTTTTAATGCATCAGTTTAAAATTTTCGTCGTATAAAATTCATATGTGTCCTCAGTGTCCTGAAAAAATAATGAAATAATAATTTTTTTAAAACTTAGGGTTTTTACCGAAATTCGTGTGCTATATATACCCTTTGGTTTTTTGCTAAAAAAGAAAATATCTGAAAATAATGAAATAATAAATTTTTTTAAACTTTGGTTTTTTACCGAAATTCGTGTGCTATATACCCTTTAGTTTTTTGATAAAAAACGGAAATATATAAAATCTCTCTTCGAACGCATCAGTTTAACATTTTCGTCGCTAAGGATCCATTTTTATCATCTCACCCTCAAAAAATAAAGAAATTGAGACATTTTTTAAAACTGAGGGTTTTTACAGAAATTCGTGTCCTATACCTTTTGGTTTTTTTATTAAAAAAGTAAATATCTAAAAATCTCTTTTCAAACGCATCAGTTTAACATTTACGTCGCTATGGATCCACTTCTTTCATCACACCCCTCAAAAAATAAAGAATATATGACATTTTTAAAAACAAATTGTTTTTACTAAAATTCATGCGTTAATCTCCTTTGGTTTTTTGCTAAAAAATGAAATATCTAAAAATCTCTTTTCAACGCATCAGTTTAACATTTTCGTCTCTAAGGATCCATTTGTATAATCACACCCTCAAATAATAAAGAAAATGAGACATTTTTTAAGAATAAGGGTTTTTACCAAAATTCGTGCCATTTGGTTTTTTTGCTAAAAAAGGGAAATATACAAAACTCTCTTTTCGAACGCATCAGTTTAACATTTTTGTCCCTAAGGATCCATTTGTATCATCACACCCCTCAAAAAATAAAGAAAATGACACATTTTTAAAAACTAATTGTTTCTACCAAAATTCGTGTGTTATATACCCCTTGGTTTTTTGCTAAAAAGAAAATATCTAAAAATATCTCTTCGAACGCTTCAGTTTAACATTTTCGTCGCTAAGAATCTATTTGTATCATCACACCCTTAAATAATAAAGAAAATGAGACATTTTTAAAAACTGAGGGTTTTTACCGAAATTTGTGTACTATACCCTTTGTTTTTTTTGCTAAAAACAAAATATCTTAAAATCCCTTTTCGAACGAATTAGTTTAACATTTTCGTCGCTAATGATCCATTTGTATCATCACACCTCTCAAAAAATAATGAAAATGAGACATTTTTAAAAACTAATGTTTTTTACTAAAATTCGTGTGTTATATACCCTTTGTTTTTTGCTAAAAAAAAGAAATATCTAAAATCTTTTCGAACGCATCAGTTAACATTTTCGTCGCTAAGGATCCATTTGTACCATACTACCATAACACCCCTCAAAAAATAAAGAAAATGAGTCATTTTTAAAGACTAAGTGTTTTTACCGAAATTTGCGTGCTATATCCTTTGTTTTTTTTGCTAAAAAAGGAAATATCTTAAAATCTCTCTTCGAGCACATCAGTTTAACATTTTCGTCTCTAAGGATCTATTTGTATAATCACACCTCTCAAAAAATAAAGAAAATGAGACATTTTTAAAAACCGAGTGTTTTTACCGAAATTCGTGTGTTATAGCCTTTGGTTTTTTGCTAAAAAATAAAATATCTAAAAATTTCTCTTCGAACGCATTAGTTTAACATTTTCGTCGCTAAGGATCCATTTGTATCATCACACCCACCAAAAAAATAAAGAAAATGAGAAAAAATTTAAAACTAGGGGTTTTTACCGAAATTCGTGTGCTATATACCCTTTGTTTTTTTTTGCTAAAAAATGAAATATCTAAATATCTCTTTTCGAACACATCAGTTTTACATTTTCGTCGTTAAGGATCCATTTGTATCATCACACGATCAAAAAATAAAGAAAATGAGACATTTTTAAAAACAGAGTGTTTTTACCAAAATTTGTGTGTTATACTATACCCTTTGGTTTTTTGCTAAAAATGAAATATCTAAAAATCTCTCTTCGAACGCTTCAGTTTAACATTTTCGTCGCTAATGATCCATTTGTATCATCACCCCCTCAAATAATAAATAAAATGAGACATTTTTAAGAACTGGTGGTTTTTACCGAAATTCGTGTACTATATATCCATTGTTTTTTTTGCTAAAAAATGAAATATCTTAAAATCTTTCTTCGAACGCATCAGTTTATCATTTTCGTCGCTAAGGATCTATTTGTACCATAACACCCCTTAAAAAAGTAAAGAAAATGAGACATTTGTTAAGAGTAAGGGTTTTTACCGAAATTCGTGTGCTATATATACCCTTTGGTTTTTTGCTAAAAAAGGAAATATCTCAAAATCTCTCTTCGAACGCATCAGTTTAACATTTTCGTCGCTAAGGATCCATTTGTATCATCACACCACACAAAAAATAAAGAAAATGAGACATTTTTAAAAACTAAGGATTTTTACCGAAATTCGTGCGTTATACCCTTTGGTTTTTTGCTAAAAAAGGAAATATCTAAAAATCTCTCTTCGAATGGACCAGTTTTTTCATTTTCGTCGCTAAGGATCCATTTGTATCATCACACCCCTCAAAAAATAAAGAAAATGAGACATTTTTTAAAACTAATTGTTTTTACCAAAATTCGTGTGTTATATACCCTTTGATTTTTTGCTAAAAATGAAATATCTTTTCGAACGCATCAGTTTAACATTTTCGTCGCTAATGATCCATTTGTACCATAACACCCCTCAAAAAATAAAGAAAATTAGACATTTTTTAAGACTAAGAGTTTTTGCCGAAATTCGTGTGCTATACCCTTTGGTTGTTTGCTAAAAAAAGAAATATATTAAATTTTCTCTTCGAACGCATCAGTTTAACATTTTCGTCGCCAATGATCCAATTGTATCATCACACCCCTCAAAAAATAAAGAAAATGCAACATTTTAATAAAATGAGGGTTTTACCAAAATTCGTGTGCTATACCATTTGGTTTTTTGCTAAAAAATGAAATATCTAAAAATCTCTTTGTACGCATCAGTTTAACATTTTCGTCGCTAAGGATCCATTTGTATGATCACAACTTACAAAAAAATAAAGAAAATGAGATTTTTTTTTAAAATTAGGGTTTTTTTCCGAAATTCGTGTGTTATATACCCTTTGGTTTTTTGCTGAAAAAGGAAATATCTAAAAATCTCATTTGGAACACATAAGTTTAACATTTTCGTCGCTAAGGATCCATTTGTACCATAACACCCCTTCAAAAATAAAGAAAATGAGACATTTTTTAAGACTAAGGGTTTTTACCAAAATTCGTGTGCTATACACATTTGGTTTTTTGCTAAAAAAAGAAATATATAAAAATCTCTCTTCGAACGCATCACTTTAACATTTTCGTCGTTAAGGATCCATTTATATCATCACACCCTCAAAAAATAAAGAAAATGAGACATTTTTAAAAAATTGATGGTTTTTACCGAAATTCGTGTGCTATACCCTTTTGTTTTTTGCTAAAAAAAGAAATATATAAAAATCTTTTTTCGAACGCATCAGTTTAACATTTTCGTCGCTAAGGATCCATTTATATCATCACACCCTCAAAAAATAAAGAAAATGAGACATTTTAAAAAACTGGTGGTTTTTACCGAAATTCGTGTGCTAAAAAATGAGACATTTTAAAAAACTGGTGGTTTTTACCCTTTGGGTTTTTTTGCTAAAAATGAAATATCTAAAAATCTTTGTTTGAACGCATAAGTTTAACAATCGTCGCTAAGGATCCATTTGTACCATAACACCCCTCAAAACATAACGAAAATGAGACATTTTTTAAGACTAAGAGTTTTTTGTCGAAATTCGTGTGTTATAACCCTTGTGAATTACAAACTCCACCACTTAAGGTGGAGGCTGAAGGTTCATCCCAATTAATTCTTAATGAACCCTAGTTTTTTCATTCTTTTCCGGACTCTGGGAATTTAAGGATGATTTTGGGATGTCTTTTTTGGTGGAACGGTTTTTTAGTCTTTTGACCCTTTTTATCTGGAGATGATGTTTTGTAATGTTTGTTGCCGATATGGTGTCTCATCTCTTATGTCTGCCTTATCTCCAATTCTCCAAAGCGGATAAATGGGCCGTTCCATGTTGGGACCAAATTTAGATTTTTATGTCTTGTTTACAAAATGCAGTCCGGTTAGGCTGATGGGCTGTTGGATGATGGCTGAGAAAGTTTGATTGAGTCTTCAGTCTACGCTGTCTACTACTAGTAATGGGATTGATTCACTCGTCAAAAAGAGTTTCACTTTGCAGACCATCAAAATCTCATTATTAAAATTTCAAAGCTTGGAATTATCGTATTTAGAGACTTATGAAACGATCCAGATGATTGTCGGATTTCTAAGGTTTCCATTAATAAGTGTTAAATTGTAAAGTCCAAAGACTTTTTTTTTTATAAAAAACGTCACATAGAGTACAATGAATGTTTATTGTAGAAATGTATACTTGGTGGTTGACTTGATTGCAAAGATCTGAAAAAACAGAGAAAGGAAGAAGGAAGGTGGTTGAGATTGTTATATAATTTTGTAAAAAACAAAGGATAATTACATATGGTGACCACCCCACCTATTTATGGGTTGGTGGTTAAGTTAGTTATACCCGATTAGTTGGGTACCTGATTACATGTAAAACATTTATGGGTTAAGTGGATTTATAAACATCTACTTAACCCAATTACATGAAGTACTTATCACCTGTATTAACAGAAAAGGATATGAATACAATACTCCTTAATTATGAATTCTAACAGTCCCCCTCAAGTTGGAGAGTGAATATCATGAACTCCCAACTTGGAGACAAGGAATTGAAAACGGGAAGTGGCTAAAGGCTTGGTGAATATGTCTGAAATTTGCTGAGTACCACTAATGTGATGAGTTTTGATGAAGCCTTGTTGTATTTTTTCACGGATAAGATGACAATCAAGCTCAATATGCTTGGTTCGTTCATGAAACACTGGGTTGGATGCGATGTGTAGTGCTGATCGATTGTCACAATACAGTTCAACTGTTGTTGGATGAAGGATATGTAATTCTTCCAAGAGATTGATTAACCATGTGAGTTCACAGCTAGCATTGGTCATGGCCCTATATTCTGCTTCAGCAGAAGATCGTGAGATGGTAGTATGTTTCTTAGTTTTCCAGCAAATGAGTGATTGACCAAGGAATATAGCAAACCCACTAGTTGATCTCCTGGTTAATGGGCAGCTAGCCCAATCAGAATCGCAAAAACCCTTTAGTATAATGTCATTCTGAGCAGGAAAGAGTAACCCTTAACCTGGAGCTTGTTTAAGGTATCTCACAATCCTCAGAGCAGCTTGATAATGTCTTTTTCCTGGTTTGTTCATGAACTGACTGAGATAGTTCACAGGATGAGTGATGTCGGGCCGAGTGATTGTCAAATACAATAGGCGCCCAATGAGTCTTCTGTAGCAAGTTGGGTCATAAAGAGGTTCTCCGGGATCTTCAGCTAGCTGGTTGTTGACTTCAAGTGGTGTTGGAGCTGGTTTAGAAGCTAGCAAGCCTGTGTCTTGAAGAATTTGCAAAGCAAATTTCCTTTGGTTCAGGTTGATCCCTTTATTACTTCTAGCCACTTCAAGTCCTAAGAAGAATTTTAAGCCTCCAAGGTCTTTGATATGAAATTTTTGCTTTAATGTGTCTTTGAGTTGTTTGATAACTTCATTATTATCACCTGCAATAAGTATGTGATCAACATACACAAGTATTAGTGTGAAAGAAGATACTGTTTTAGATGTAAATAAAGAATAATCTGCCTTTGATTGTTGAAAGCCTATATTGATTAAGATGGTGGAAAGTTTCTCAAACCAACATCTACTAGATTGTTTCAGACCATAAATAGACTTTTTTAGTTTGCATACAAGTGATTTATCATGAAGTATAAGACCTGGTGGTGGTTTCATGAAAATGTCTTCATGCAAGTCTCCTTGAAGAAATGCATTATTTACATCAAGTTGATGTAAATGCCATTTCTTAACAGCAGCCAATGCCAAGAGAATTCTAACAGTAGTCATCTTGGTAACAGGAGCAAAAGTTTCATGATAATCTAATCCCTCAATTTGGTTGAAACCCTTAGCTACAAGTCGAGCCTTATATCGCTCAATATCACCATTAGCCGTATACTTAATTTTATACACCCATCTACATCCAATTAACTTTTTATCTCTAGGTAACTCAACTAGATCCCAAGTATGATTAAGATTAAGAGCATTTAGTTCATTATCCAATGCCTCTATCCATTTAGAATCAGTGCAAGCTGACTTATAAGAAGAAGGTTCTTGGTGAGAGTCCACAGAATTAATATAGTGATTATATTGAGATGATAAAGATTGAGAAGTAAGATAGTTATGAATTGGGTACCTGGTTCCTCTTTTGTTGCTACTGGAAAGAGGAACACTTACCTGATGATTGGCTTCTTCTGTGTTGACCACATTGCTTCTTAAGGTGGGACATTGGAAATCCTTAAGCATGAGAGATTTGGTATGAGGTCTGACAGATCTTCTTGGTTGATTTGCTTCATTAGTCTGAATGTCAGGTTGTGGTGATCCTATATTATTGTGTTCTTCATGTTGTGTGATAATTTGGGTTTGGTTGTGATGGTTATTATTAACATCGTTTCCTTGATTATGTGGTGTGTCAATTGATTCATGATCATTAGCAAAGTCAGGAACTGTAGTAGGTATAACAGTAGTATCAACAACTATAGTGGTGTCTATTTTAGTGGTTTTGTAGGGATAAATGTGTTCAAAGAAAAGAACATCTCTACTAACTATATATTTTCTTTTCTGAATATCATAAAGTCTATAACCCTTTTTGTCATGTGGGTAACCAACAAAAATACACTTTTGAGCTCTTTTATCAAATTTATCATTGACTTGAAGATTAGTAGAAAAGCACAAGCAACCAAAAATTCTCAGATGAGCATAAGATGGTTCTTTGTTGAAAAGCATTTCATAAGGTGTATTATTGTGCAGTAATTTAGTTGCCATTCTATTAATAAGATAGGTGGCAGTTAATATACAATCACTCCATAAGAAAGATGGCACATTAGATTGGAACTTTAAGGCCCTAGCAGTGTCAAGTATATGTCTATGTTTTCGTTCTACTATGCCATTCTGTTGTGGAGTGTAAACACAACTCTTTTCATGCAAGATACCACGAAGTTTAAACAACTCTTGCATATTAGAAGCTAGAAATTCCAAACCATTATCACTCCTAACTCTCTTAATTTTTGTATTGAATTGAGTTTGAACAATAGCAATAAAGGATTTGATGATATTGTAAGATTCTGACTTAACTTTCATAAGATAAGTCCATGTAACTCTGCTGAAGTCATCAACAATGGTTAGGTAATATTGAAAACCATCAAGAGAAGGAACTGAATATTTGCCCCAAATATCTATATGAATCAAATCAAAAATCATACAAGTATTAGAAGTACTTAATGAGAAAGGGAGTCTAGTCTGTTTTGCAACAGGACATATGTCACAATGATTATGATTTATTATTCTAACACTATCATCCTTAGTAGCTATAATCTGCATCTTATGAAATGGTATATGTCCCAGCTTGCTATGCCAGTCATGCTTTTCTCTGTTGGCTGTCAACACTAAAAACTTTATTTGCTCTTGAGATTGATGTTGGTTGTTGTAGATATAGAGGTCGCAAATTTCTTTACCCATACCAATCATCTTCCTCTTGGCAATATCCTGAATGAGACAAAAGGAAGGGTAGAAACTAACTGAGCTAAATGATTGTTTGCTTAGCTACTGAAATTAAATTTAATCTGAATTCTGGTATGTATAAGACTTTATGAAGAGTTAAAGAAGGATTCAGTCTAACTTGTCCTACAAACTTAGCTACTACCACCTTGTCATTAGGCAATCTAATAGGTATGCCATGATTTAATCTAGTAAGATTACTCATCATTGATTTAGTAGAGCACATATGATCTGTAGCACCACTATCAATAATCCAAGAATCATGTGAAATAAATGAATAACATGAGGATGTACCTGTATTTGCTGTATTTGCCTGAGTCACATTTTCTTTCTTATTTAGAATTTGCAATATTTGATCATATTGTTCCTTGGTGATGTTTGAATCTCCAAGTTGATTTTCTGCATTAGATGCTCTGCCTCCATTGCTTCTTTCATTTGCTGGAAACTTCTTGTTCTTTTGACTATTGGTTTTTGGAGGAAAACCAACAATCCAGTAGCATCTCTCAGCTAGGTGGCCAACCTTTTTGCAATTTGTGCAAAAAAGTTTCTCTCCCTTGTTCGGCATGTTGCTGTGATTAGTTTGCTTTGAGTAATTGCTGGGTTGATTGCTGTAATTGCTGGATTGATTGCCATAGTTGCTGGACTGATTGCTGAAGTTGTTGTTCCTACCAGTAGCTAATGCAGTAGCATCTGGTAATAACTGACTTGAATCACCCACTTGTCTTTGTTTCTCTTCTTGCAATATCAATGAGAATACTTTTGAGACTGGTGGTAGTGGTGTAGATAGCAAGATTTGTCCTCTTATTCCAGAAAATGATCCATTTAAACCTAAAAGGAACTGCAAGGTTTTGTCCTGTTGCTCTCTCTCATACACTTCTTTCATAAAACCACATTTGCATCCTCCACAGTTGCATGTAGGTAGTGTAGTGTAGGCAGATAATTCATCCCAAATGCCTTTTAATTTGGAAAAATAATCTCTAACACTATAGCTGTCTTGATTTAATGAAGCCAAAGCCCTCTTTAACTGAAACAACCTTGGCAAGTTTGTTTGAGAGAAACGATCTTGCAGATCTTTCCATACTTCTTGAGTTGTATCATAGTATATAACTGTATCAACCAGTTCATGATCTAATGAACTTAAAATCCAGGACATAACCATGTCGTTAGCCCTACTCCACTTAGCATAATCCTTTGGTGATAGTTGTTTAGAAGGTCTAACAACACTTCCATCTACAAACCCTAGTTTATCCTTAGCTCCTAAAGCCATGCGCATAGCTCTCGACCAGGTGGGATAATTATCCCCATTAAGGACCTTAGAAACAAGATTAACACCAGGATTATCAGATGGCAGTAGATTATAAGGATTACCAGATTCTTGATTAGTAATTGGGAAATTGGGAGCGTCTCCTGTGGCCATTATGTTGTTTTCTTGCAAGTTTTTCTTCAAATCTCAGAACTGAAGAAATCTGGTTGCTGAAGCTTTTCTTGATTCTTTGATTCCTTTTAGTAATCACTTCTTCACAAAAAAATCTGGTTGTGCGGAAGCTTGAAAGGATCGTTCATCTGATACCATGTAGAAATGTATACTTGGTGGTTGACTTGATTGCAAAGATCTGAAAAAACAGAGAAAAGAATCGAAGGAAGACAAGAAAGGAAGAAGGAAGGTGGTTGAGATTGTTATATAATTTTGTAAAAACAAAGGATAATTACATATCGTGACCACCCCACCTATTTATAGGTTGGTGGTTAAGTTAGTTATACCCGATTAGTTGGGTACCTGATTACATGTAAAACAGTTATGGGTTAAGTGGATTTATAAACATCTACTTAACCCGATTACATGAAGTACTTATCACCTGTATTAACAGAAAAGGATATGAATACAATACTCCTTAATTATGAATTCTAACATTTATTTATACGATGAGATGATTGACTCATTGAAGTAACGCATTGGAACCTTCTGAATATAAATTTTATTTGAATATATTTGGTAGACCATGACATTACAAAATTCGGAATCTTTTTCATAATGTTCCTGCTGTTCCCACGACTACCATCTCTCCCACATTCAAATGCATTATTTTATCCAAAATTGCTCAAATAAATCATTTTAACAAAAAAACACTCAAATAAAATTAGCTATTTACACAGTTAACTCTTACATAACTCCTGATATTTTTGTACATCCAAGATCTAACCAAAAGCCCCTCACAATATATAATATCATTAATCATATATATCGTTACAGGTTATAAACTCCACTTCTTATAAATGATAAGGGTGTTAATATAGAGTAGTATTTAATTAAGAGCTATTTGCTTGAGTGCACCTCAAACGTTGTGTAATTGTTTTTTTGCATTTGCATGTGATTTTCGACTATTTCATTCCGTGCATCTACATTTTAAGTATAACTCTTTTCTATACACATGTGCCATTGGCAAGCCAATCCTTACAAATTATGTTAGAAATTTTGTAATTTACACCCTCTAAATTTAAATATATATTTAATGTTAAATAAAAAAATAAAAAACCCAAACCCTCACTTCTCCTCTCTCCCTCCCGGTCTCTCCTTTCTCTCTCTCTCTTTTGGTCTTTCTATTCTCCTCACTTCTCTCTCTCTCTTCAGTATTCTCTCTCTCTCTAGCCTCTAGTTATCTCTCTAGCCTCTTTCTTCTCCTCATTTCTCTCTTCTCTCTCTAGTTCTCCCTCTCTCCCTCCAATTCTTTCTCTAGTCTCTTTCTTCTCCTCACTTCTCTCCTCTCTCGCTCTAATTCTCTCTCATCTCTCTCTCCAGCCCCTTTGTTCTCATTTCTTTCCTCTCGCTTCAGTACTCTCTCCTCTCTAGTCATCTCTCTCTTCTGAACTTCTCTCCTCCTAGCCTGTTGGCAAAAGTGGTGGTGGTGGAGCAGGGAGAGACGAGAGACAACGGGAGAGAGAAGTGAGGGTTTTGGTTTTTCCAATTTTTTTATTTTTTATATAACATTAAATACATATTTACCCATTTAAATTTAGAGGGTGTAAATTACAAAATTTCTAATAGAATTTGAATGAATTTGTAACGGAGTGGACCCCACTAACTGCGCATATGAGCAAATAAATATAAATGTAGATGCACGGAAAAAGTTAAAATTAAAATGTAGGTGCACGAAGAAAAGAATTTGAAAACTAGATGTAAAGATCCTATTACACGACGTTTGAGGTGCACTCAAGCAAATAAAATTTTGATTGATCTAAAAGATAGTGTTGTGTCTGCTTCATTCGGAATAAACTAAGATTCGACAATAATTTTGTTTATAACAAACAATAAATCAGTGGAATGTGGATATGCACATTATATTATCTATATGTTATCATCGTTCTATCTTATGGAACAATCATAACATTGGTATGATATTAATATTGTTAGGAATATATTCTTACAATTACAGGGGCATCCCAGGGGATACAACACCAGGTTTAATTAGCAAACCATACAACCTCAACGGCAGCAACTTCATACTTCTCTCAGTACGTAGTTTTGTTAGCGTTTGTTAGTTTACTAAAATCAAGATCACTTACAACACTAAAATGCGTAGATGAAGACAGTCAACCAGTGGCTGGGAGACATTGGCAGATAGAACTGCCACTACTCTACTTAGTCTACTACCAGTGCAACAAGACAACGAATCCCAGAAGACCCACGTGGAATCACATCATCCTTGCCCCCCTCTCTGTCGGGATGAGGTAGCAACGTGCAATGTGTTTTGGAAAATGATTCGTTCACCTTGTGGTCCGGATAGGACTATAAATAGGTAGGATTTTATTCGCAACCCATCTCGTCCTGCCTAATGCGGGTAGTAAACAAAAAAATGTTACTCGTCAACCCGCTAACCCGTCATCCGCATAACCCGCCTAATAAGCGGGGCGGGTTGCGGTTGTCTTGCAATCCGCTACGCATAACCTGCAATCTGTCTAATCAAATATATTATTAATTTTTATATACCAAATCATTTTAATGTTTCAATTTTACCATAAATGTTAACCCACCGTACTAAGTCACTATTCAACACTCATCAAACGTCTAATTTTTTACTCACCACACATCCAATTTTCCAAAAAATACAATGAGTGATTAATATTTCTCAAGTTTTGATGTTCTTTAATTTTTCTTAGAAAAAATTAAAAAAAATCCCACCAAACCCGCATTACCCGCTCCGCCCCACCTAGTCCAACCTTACGCAGGGTGGGTAGCGGATTTTTTTTTTAATTTTTGACCCGCCCTGCCCCGCATACCCGCTTAACTTAGGCGGGGCGGGTAGCGATGGGTGAAAAACCCAACCCGCCCTGCTTACACCCCTAGTCCCCGACGCTGTTTGACGTGGCAGTCCATTCAGCAGTCCAGTCAGCAAAAATTAACAAAATCACATATTATTTATTTATTTTATGTCACATCACAAGCATGCGTAGTTATGCGACATTTGGTTTCCACCATACATATCTCAACGAAATCTTTCATTATCCCCCAAAACGTTCATTCTCCATCAATATTTTCTCCCGGTGGAAGGTGAGATTGGTAAGATGGAGACAAACACGGGAGTGAGTCTTGAGGGAGGTGGAGACGCTGACGACGTTGGTTAAGACGTCGCAGTGAAGTTGGTCGGCGAGGAGGGGGAGGGAGTCGTTGGCATTGGAGCTTGTCCCGAGGCGAGGAGGAGGAGGAACGTTGTTCTTTGTAGCTGATTTGAGTTTTTTGTGTGATGTTTTTTGGGGGAAAGTTTGGTTTTTTGTGGCTGATTTGAAGTTTCTTTTTTTGTTCTGTGATGGATCAGTCTTGGTTTCTTGGAATTGTGGTTCATTGTAGCTGATTTGGGTTTTTGTGTGGATTTTTTGGGGAAAAATTTGGTTCTTTGTGGTTGATTTGAAGTTTTGGTTTCTTATGTGATGGATCGATTTTGGTTTTTGATGTTATTTTGGCAAGCTTGTTTCTTTGTAGCTTTTGTTCTTTGTAGTTGTTTTGGATTTTGTACGGTGTTGTTAGGGAAAGTTTGATTCTTTATAGTTAATTTGAGGTGTTGTAGTGATAATTTTTTTGGGTTGTTGGTATTTTTGTCTTGAAAGTTTGGTTCTTTTTCTTTGATTTCGGTTTGTGGTGTTCTTGTCTAAAGTTTCTAATTTCAACTTGGGTTGTTTAAAAAGACAACCCAACATGATAAAAGGCCAAACAAATGTGATGAAAAGGACAAACTCATACTTAAAAATGATAAACCACTACTTAAAAAGGACAAAACATTATTTAAAAAGGATAAAGCCTCGACATAGAAAGGACAATTCACCAACATAAGAAGGACCGACCCAACTGTTAAAAATGACAAAATCATACTTAAAAAGGACAAACATACACTAAAAAGGACAAAACCATACTTAAAAATTGCAAACCGGTACTTAAAATGATAAACTCATACTTAAAAAGGACAAACTATTACTTAAAAATGACAAAACCTCAATATAGAAATGACAACCCACCAATATAAGAAGACCGACCCAATTGTTAAAAAAGACAAAGTCATACTTAAAAAGGACAAACCTACACTAAAAAGGACAAAATCATACTTAAAAGGTAAAAACCGGTACTTAAAAAGGATAAACACATACTTAAAAAAGACAAACCATACATTAAAAAAGACAAACTCATATGTTAAAAAGGACAAAACATGAACTTTTCATTTTACCTTTGTATCCGAAGGTTGCATTGAGAAATCAAAGGTTGCGTTGGGAAAAGTAAAAGTTGTGTTGGGAAACCAATCGTTGCAGTGAGAAAATAATGTTGCATTGGGAAACTAAAGGCTGCATGTGACACAAACATGTTATTAAAATAATTTCTCTGCTAACTGGACTGTGGACTGGACTGACCATGTCAGGCGCGTTCCGAACGCTCGCGTTCGTATATCACGGTCCATATATTATATATGTTTTTAGAGTTAATTGCAACTCGTATCTTTAGGTTTAGTTGTATAATATATATATATATATGTGTGTGTGTTTTTAGGGTAATTGCATTTCTTTTCTTAACCATTCAAATGTTGTCAATTTATCTCCTCCCCGATAACTCAAAAAATCTTCCCACACTACCTTTACTTGAATCTTTTAGAATTGCAATGTAGCCCGGTGGTAAAACATCAAGACTTTTTAGTTAAGTCTTATTATGGCAATTGATTCTTAATTATAAGTAATTTAAGACTAGAAATCTACTAACATAAACTAATTTCAAATATATCATATGTGTCATAATAATAAATCTAATGGCCCACCGGTGATTCCTATAAAACCAATCATGAAGATGCTCCTCCCAGTCCCATTGGTTTCATGGAAGGAAAATGATAAATGGACGCTTACGTCCGGGATGCGCGCTGACGTGGTCAATGTAGGATCGTAAATGTCTCTAATTCTAATCACCGTTAACCTAATTACCTACTTGTTTAAGCAATCAAAGATGTGCAGCAGAATTTAAACAAAAACAAGCAAGTAAGGCAAACCACAATGATGACATTGAAATTTATAGAGGTCGCCTCCGCCTACTTCCTCTCTTGCAAGATCCGCTCGATCTCCCTCGAGCTCCGCTCGCGTCTTCACTATCAACCTCGTTCCGGGCCGAGATTAAGCATTTTACAAAACAAGCTCCACAAACACCCTCGTGAGCTTGACTTTCTTCTCTCAGAATCCGAGAGGAACACTTTGGGCTTTCACTGAAGTCCTTGCTTCTTTACAACTGAGATCTTGAGTGGAACACTCTCTCTAACTTTAGCACACTTAGCTAGGATGTGGAATTGATGCTAAGATGTTGAAGTTTAAGCTTGGAGAGTAGGATTTGGGGAATGGGAGACTTGAGAGTTTCTCTTAGATGTATTTGACAAATAGAAGTGTAAGAGCTATGTAATTGTGTCAAGGGAACACATATTTATAAGCTCCTAAGGTATTATAGCCGTTGGGGATGAATTAGGTAACGATTGTGTAAGATACACAAAATAGAAACTGACGGGCACTTTGGGTTTGTCAAACAATATCATATTTGGTCGACCGAAACAAAGAATACGGTCGACCGAAAACCGACAGGCACTTTGGGTTTGTCAAGGAACAAAAGTTCCGTCGACCGAACAAGGTCCTCGGTCGACCGATACACTAAATGTATTTGGGGTATATGAAGATAATACGAATACGATCGTTGGGTATAATACGACAAAACAAACGGTCGGAAAAATATGTTAACTCTGTCGACCGAAAAGGTTTGGACGGTCGATCGAACTTGGGCAGTTAAACACTAACAAGATATATGATCACTCGGTCGACCGAACGGTCTGTTTCGGTTAATCGAATATGGGCAGACTGTTCAGGTTTTGGTTTAGTGTTTTCCGGTCTAAGTTTGGGTGATCTATTGAAGTCCAAATTATGTGAAATTTCATGTGTGACTTCTATAGGGAACCTAACGTGTGTTTGAGTAGTTTTTAGCTCAAGTATGCTCAATTACACAAAGTTCCTAAGACTCAAAGAAATACAAATTACATGTCTTCAAATGAGCTTGATTACATGCCTTTGACTTGATTTCCTTTCTACCTTGAGTCTTGATCACTTGTAGAGGTTAGCACAAAACAATATATATGCAATGCAACATGTGTGCTACTCTACATGATCACAATTAAGATTAGGTTGATTAAATCATCAAAACATAGATTAATGCAAAAAAACCAACAGTCAGTCCAGTCAGCAGCAACAATCTAGTCATCAAAAGTCAAATGTATTTTCCTTTCTGAAATTAATCGAATAACAAATTTATTTTGTGTCACATGCAATTTATACTCTCCCAATGCAACATTACGTTCCAAATGCAACAATTCATTTCCCCATGCCACATTTATTTTCCCAATGCAACTTTTGATTCCCCCGCGGACAAACCCACAACTTAAAATGGACAGACCAACACCTTATTATGTCCACAATAAGTTATGTGTCTGTCCAGAATAGGTTCTGTGTTTGTCCAAAATAAGTTGTGTGTCTGTCCAGAACAGGTTGTGTGTATGTCCACAATAAGTTATGTGTCTGTCCACAATAGGTTCTGTGTCTGTCAACAATAGGTTGTGTGTATGTTCACAATAGGTTATGTCTCTGTCCACAATAGGTTTTATGTTTGTCCACAATAAGTTCTGTGTTTATCCACAATAGGTTTTGTGTCTGCCCATAATAAGTTCTGTGATTATCTAGAACAAGGTGTGTGTGTCTGTTCATAATAAGTTATGTGTCTGTCGAGAATAGGTTGTGTGATTGTCAAGAATAAGGTGTGTATCTGTCCAGAATAGGTTGTGTGTATGTCCATAATAATTTCTGTGTCTGTCCATAATAAATTTTTGTGATTGTCCAGAATAAGTTGTGTCTGTCCAGAATAGGTTGTGTGATTGTCCAGAATGAGGTGTGTATTTGTCCACAATAAGGAGTGTGTCTGTCCAGAATAAGTTTTGTGTCTGTCCAGATTAGGTTATATGTCTGTCCAGAATAAGTTGTGTATCTGTCCAGAATAAGTTTTGTGTCCGTCCAGATTAAGTTGTGTGTCTGTTCAGAATAATTTGTATTGGGAAAATATTGCACACGAAATCAAATGTTGTATTGGGAAATGAAATGTTGCATAGTAGCACGTAATGTTGCATGTGGAAAGTAAAAATTACACGTGACACAAAATAAAATATGTTATTTATTTAATTTCAAAAAATAAAAGACATTTGACTTTTGCTGACCGGATTGCTGACTGTATTGACCTTGTCAGCGCACGTCCCGAACGTCCTTGTCCGTGTATCACTACCATTCATGGAATGCTTTGACCAAACACAACAAAGTAGACGTACGTAGAGAAAGAAGATGGAAGTATCCCATGTGAACCATGAGAAGTGGACAAAATATGGAGGAGTGAAGCAGTGACTCGGAAGATTACATGAAGTGGTGTGGTGATATTGGCAATCAAGGGGGTGGTTTGGAGCTGTTGGTTTTGAAGGCAAGACATCACTGGTGTGTGATTTGGATCTTGGCAGAGACACGTGTACGGATGATGTACATGTGGTGGGAATCCTCCAAGCATGCGACTCCAGAGAGGTCGCGACAAAAGGCCGCAAGATGGTCACACACTCAAAACTAGTTAGCCTTTTGGGACACTTACTTCAATCTAGATTCACGGTGTCTTTATGCTTGGGACTTTCACAAGAAGTGTCGTTTGAGTGGGAAATTTAGTTTTAAAACTTGTTTGTTAATCATTGTGCGTATGTATATTTTATGTATGGGTGAATAATTCTACTTCGACTAGTTTGGAGATATATCATTGTGTGAGCTCTTTCAACTATAGGTTAGCTTTAAGCGATTTTTTTTTGTGTGGCATGTCCCTTGTTTCAACATAGTATCAGAACTTGTGAGCCAAGTATCCTCGCATGTGAAGGAATGCAAAAACAAATGATCTTTATTGTGTATGTGGAGATGCAGGAGAATAAAATCCCGTATCGGCTGATTTGATGATGTACTAGTTTTGGAGTGTATGGTAGATAGCGCTGTAAATGAATTGGTCAAATCTATGGATCTGTAAATCCGATCCGGTGAATCCGGATTAGGGTTGCTGTAATATCCTAAACCTTAATTAACTTGGTTAATTGTTTTTAGGTGCCTAATTGGTGGATTAAGATGGAGGGCTGAGATTGATTTGGTAGAGATGTGATGGATGGAGATTGGAGGAGAAAGGTATAAGTTGGTGAGTTTTATTCTCTCTCTCTCTCTCGCGCGTATTCTCTCTCTCTCTCTCGCTCAAATCCTCTCATCTCTCTGATCTAATCCTCAGTGTGCGGAGGCGCTCGAGGAGTGATTCTCGAAAGGCGATGTGAAGATCGGACGTTCTCCGGAGGAGTAGATCGTTGCTCGGTTGTGTTGCCGGAGTTTGGGCTCGAGAGGAAAAGCTCGCCGTTGGGTCTTCGAATGCTTCTTCAAGTCTTCAAGGTATGTCAAGCTTTACTTTGATGCTCACTTATGTTTTCGTGAGTGTTGGAGTGGTCGACGGTAGGCCGGATGGCTCGTCAGACCTATGCAGTAGTTTCTGCACTATAAACGGTCGACCGGTGGCATGGTTCGGTCGACCGGTCGTAGTGTAATTTGGGCGAAATCTCTTGCACCGGTCGAACGATACCTGGGAGGTGGTCGACCGGTAGTGCATTTTGAGCGAGAGATAGAGTCTCTGAGTGTTTTTGGTCGAACGGGACCCCTTTGTCGGTCGACCGAAAGCACTGTTGTAGGTCGGTTGGGGCGTTGACCATCCAAACGGTCGACCGCCTAGTTGACTCGTTCGACCGACGTTTTAATTAACTTAAAGTTTGTTCGACCGCGTGATGGTTCAGTCGACCGATGTATTCTGATGGATTTGGATTTTCTACTGCCTATTTTCGGTCGACCGGTGATTGCGTTTGGTTCGACCGTTTGTGCATTTTGTTGCGGCATGGAGTTTCTTACTGGTCGAATTCGGTCGGACGGGACCCCTTTGCCGTTCGACCGGTTGACAGTTTTGTTGGTTGGGACAGTCCTATGGAGAGGATTCGGTCGACCGGTTTGGTGATTTGGTTCGACCGTTTGGTACGGTTTTGTGTGTTTATGTGTTGTGGAACCAGCTCAAGATGGCAACGAGTCTCCGGCCTTTTTGGGGCAACGGTACAGACATTGCCGGCCTGAGAGTGGTTCATTAGTGTGTGGGGCCAGCCCAAGATCGCAACGGATCTCCGACCCTATAGGGGTGACCGGTGCCGGCCTGAGGGTGGTTCGTGTGTGGGGTCAGCCCAAGATGGCAACGGATCTCCGACCTTAAAGGGGTGACCGGTGTCGGCCTGAGGGTGGTTTGTGTGTGGGGTCAGCTCAAGATGGCAACGGATCTCCGGCCCTAGAGGGGTGACCGGTGCCGGCCTGAGAGTGGTCTTCTAGAGCAGCTCAAGATGGCATCGGGTCTCCGGCCCTAGAGGGGCAACAGTACAGACATTACCAACCTGAGAGTGATCCAGCGTGTGTTGTAGCGGAGGGAGTTTCCGGCTGTGGTGCCTGGGGCATGTGTGAGGGTTGGGCTAGAGGACCCGCGAGACCCGTCACTGTTTGGTGTCTACTGTGGTAGGGAGAGAATTCCCGGGGGCCCAGTGAGACGATGTTTGTTTATTTATTGCATTTGATTTCATACATGCTCATTATTGTCTAGTTCATTTATTGTGTTAGAGGTTTGGCATACGGGGTTTCATCATGGGAAACTCAGGCATATTCATGTTTTATGTCAGGCCGTGAGCGGCGCTAGAACGTGGTGACTGAGGATGAGCACGTTCCGGTCCAGATCCTGCTTTCCCTATTTTGAGGTCCGAGTGATTACATGTACTTTTTCCTTATCTTTTGTTGTAATCACACTTTTGAAATTCTCAGATATATATATTGTATATATGTTGGTGCACCAGTTGTCTGTTTCCTTCGGTAATATCCTCGTGTAGTGTTTTATTAAAAATTTAAATTTCTTCCGCTTTTGCGGATGTTACAGTTGTAATTTACAATCGGTTTAGAAAACAAAACTCAATGACCCGCCAACCCGCTTCCTTAGTCAGACGGATTAGGGTTGAACAAAAATCCAAACACGCTAATCCGTCAACCCGTTAAAATAATATAATAATAAATATTATTAATACAATTATATACACATGAAATATTTTTATCTAACTTTATCACTCCTAAATTTATTATTAATACCTAATCTACCAAATTAAAACTTAATCTAAGCTTCCAAAGGTCCTCTTTATATGCTAGATTGGTTGCTCCTCTCTCTATTATGCTCGAGTCTCGATCCTTTTCGGTCGAGTAGCTTTCGCACCTCTCGCTTCCCCTTGAGCTCGATCCAAGCTTTTCTTGATAATAATTAAAAATTCTCAATTCAAACATAAATTCATTAATTTACTAAAATATATTGTTATTTAGATATATATATATTTTATTTTTTAGTATTTAATATTTTTGAAATAAGAGAACTCGTTCCGCAACACGCTAAGGAGACGATTCGTGAGTTTTCTGGGGTGGGTTATGACCCAATCCGTAACCCGCCAAACCTGAGGGGTCAGGTGCAGGCCGATCCCGACTCACCCTGAACCCGGCCCATTTACAACCCTGATGGTAGGTAAGAACTAGCTTTTTGGATAATGAACCCCCACATGTCCTTTGTTTCAACAATGTTGAAGTCGAGTACTACTTGGATGGGAAGATGTTACAACTTACAAGGTCGATCATCATCCATTAACAACTCGTAGTAGGTGGAATATGGATATGCAATCCACACCTAATTATAATTAAAATTATTCATACCAATTATCAAAAAATAATGTTGGAGTCGAGAAAAGGGAATACTGTTTTAGTATTATCTAAGATAATTCCTTTTGAGTGTCAAGTAATAAACTACAATTTTAAGGAATTTAAATTGTTCCCGCAAAACAATCGGAAGAACTCGTCAAATTTCCTGTTTTGTTGAGGTTCTGTCGAAACCAATCAATAAGATGGTAAAGCAAGAGGAATTAAGGAAAATGAGATTTTAACGATGATGATGTATCAAGTGATGACATCCAGTAGATTATTTTCTCCCAGTCAGTACTCATCCTGTTTTTCTGGATGACCATCCATACGCATGCATCCAGAGAAAGAAATCTTGTGTGAAGTCACAAGATAAACAATGCCACCATTGTCCATTCCTGTACAACAGAAACAAAAGAAAATTGTGGGTTTATCACATATTCATATCTTCTACAGATCAGTACTGGTTAATGTAGATTCCCTTTTCTTGCAAGCCAAAACAAGTCCAATCTTTGGGAACCAATGATCAACCCACGAGACATAGAAGAGAGATCTTGGATAGTTCTTAATTATTAAACATATCAAATATGCATTTGGTTATATCTGGTTCTTTATAACCATGATTGCAAATGTAAAAGAGTGGTTCAGAATCGTTTTGTTTGCCCAACATTTTGCACCTAACATTAGCATATCTGTAACATCCACAACACAGCGAAAAATTTAAAATTTTTATAACACACAATCAACAGAGGATATTACGCAAATACTAAACACAGGTGCACCAACATGTATAATATATATATGAACATCAGAGTATTTCAAAAGTTGTGATTACATCAAAAGACTATACAAATGGAAACAGTAATCACTCGACCTCAACTGAGAGAAAGTTGGATCCGGTAGCGGTGCTCCTCTCCTCGGTCACCACCCCCTATCGCCGATCACGGCCTGAAAGTAAACATGCAACAATGCCTGAATTTCCAGAAGGAAACCCCGTATGCCAAACTCTAAATACATGAACTGAAATACACCCTAGCATGCAATTCTACTAAACTAGAAAAACATCACAACGGGCTGGGCTCCAGGGCTCTTTCACCCAACCACAGCACACACACCACAGTCACGGGGCTCCAGGTCTAATCTCAACCAACCACCGTAACTCACACTCATCGCCTAGCTGGGCTCCAGGTCTAATCTCAACCAACCGCAGCTCCCACGACACGACCAAGGGCTCCAGGTCTAATTTCAACCAACCCAAACGTCTAAGGGCTCCAGGTCTAATTTCAACCAACCCCTACACGCGGTCCCTGCTCAGGCTCCAGGCCTCTTTCAGCCAACCTGAACGCACTACGGGGCTCCAGGTCTAATCTCAACCAACCACCGTACAGACTAGCTGGGCTCCAGGTCTAATCTCAACCAACCACCGTACAGACTAGCTGGGCTACATGTCTAATTTCAACCAACCGCAGCTCTCACACAGTCACGGGGCTCCAGGTCTCTTTCAACCAACTACCGCAACACCACAATTCTAAGCTGGGCCTCAGGCCTATTTCAGCCAATCCCAAGCTCTTGCACAGTCACGGGGCTCCAAGTCTAATTTCAACCAACCACCGCAACTCTCGTGCACCCTAGCACACTTGCCGGAAGAACATCGGCACCACAACTCGCCCCACACAGACGACCACAACAACAGCACCTCCATAGTGCAAAACTGGACACAAACGGTCGACCGAATCAAACAAATACAGGGAAATCGCATCGACCGACACTCCATCGGTCGACCGTTTCCCACCAACCGCACTCGTTCGGTCGAACCAAAGTCAAGGGATGGTCGACCATTTAGATGGTCAACTCCCAGGTTCAACGAACAAAACGACCATTCGGTCAAACGGCAAAGGGACCCCGTTCGACCAAAAGTAACCAGGGACAAATCCCACAATGAATTCGGTCAAACACCCGAGCACTCTCGGTCGACCGAATCCCACCAGGGAAAAATCCCTCACCCGCACCACGAATCTGGTCGAACGTCGAGACCTCCTCGGTCAACCGAATTCCTCCAGAGCGTTCCCCACGCTCAGCACACAAGTCCGGTCGACTGAAACCACATTCGGTCGAACCGACCACTATTCTCAGTTAAGTCACGGTCGGACGAAGTCAATGAGCGGTCGACCGTTTGGATTGTCAATCGCTCCCAACCGACTTAAGACAGTGCACACGGTCGAACGGCAAAGGGGACCCGTTCGACCGAATCTCACCAGGCTTGCCTCCTACGCACGATCGGTCGACCGCCCCAAGGGCATCGTTCGACCGATTTGAGGCAGAACCCGAATTCTCTTCACGAACGGTCGACCGTTTGCACCAACCGGTCGACCGATCAGGCAGTGAAATCTGCTGCACATTTACTCGCGACGAGCCGAAAGGCCTACTGTCGACTTCCAAATACTCACGATAACTAAGTGAGCGAGCTTGACATACCGGAAGGCTTGAAGAAGCCTTTGAAGAACTGCGACGACGCCTCCACGAGCACGTTTCCCCAAATCCCGATCCGTCGACGAAGCTCGCGTCCAAACGACGATCAACACCTCTTCTTGACACACTCGAGCACTCCAACACCTCCACCTTCCTCTACCACCACAAACACAGAACATGCACAAGGTAAAGAAAGAGAAGGGGAAAACGCGAGGGATGGGTTAGTAAACTACGCTCACCTTCGACCACCACCACGACTCCGAAGAACTCCACCACAACCACGCCGGAGCACCACCGCAAGGGAGACCACCACTGAGGGGAAAGAGAGAGAACGTGAGAGAGAGTAACGAGAGAGAGAGAGAGAACAAAACTCCTAAATATCTCCCCAAAACACATCCTCACCATCCATTTCCTTCCTTTCCATCTCCACCACACATCTCATCTCCTCTCCATCTCAACCCTCCATCCATCCATCATCAATCCAAGCCATCCATCACCATTTCCCCCTAATCACCACCTAATCAACAACAAAACCCAATTAGGATTAGGATCCCACAATATCATTCTCTTTCTCAGATTAAATATGACCAAAGATATACTCATGAACAGTCTTGTATGGACCCAGGTCCAAGTGCATGTGGGAAGTATCCAATTAAGTTCATGCACGTACTTAGTCATTAGTCATTACAATATTTCATATAAACTATTCTGATGCGTGTCATTCCACATAACAATATGATATACACATAGGGCGACAGACCTGCATGATATAGAGAGATTTTTATTGATATATTGGAGAAATGTAGCTTGCAAAACAATATATACATATGGAGAAATGTAAACAAATGTATGTTTAATATATTAGAGTGAATTGGCATCTTTTAGTGAGGGTTCATTTGATTCGAGGCACTTTAGTTGATTTTCAATGTAATATACTTCCAAGAAGACAAACATCCTCTGGCCTTCTACCCACATGCAAGTTTGTTTATGTTAGTGTTGGAAACTGGGTTTCCTCTTTTATAAATTCTAACAAATCAGATCTTATCTTCCAGAGACCAGAATGTAGCTTCCACGTTGAGTCGGCCTGTGGGGGAATTCTAAACATTTCGGGAAATTTGTATGGAGGGCCTGAAGTTAGATAAATTTGGCAAGAATGTGCAAAAGAATTGCAACCTTACACAGATCTGGAAGTTTGTGATATTACTAGAAGTGACATGTACTTTGGCTCTTTTAGCAAGTTATATGAAATCACTTATCAAAAGCGTAACGATTTATTATTAAAAAGGTGTAAATATTACAACTCATTAATCATACCTTTTTTCAAGAAAAAAATTGGTATATATATATATATATAAGGTTATGAAGCCACAACCATGGTGAAGGTTTTAACAATTATCTCGTACCAGTTGGTCGTAAATGGGTGAATACCCGGTTTCATTGTATTAAAGACGTTAAAAAATTGACTAACACTATTGATCATGTAAGTGTAGAATTATAAAATCATTGTTTTTGTCCTAAGTCGTTGACCTTTAAAGAGAAAATGCAAAGAACAATATGACCACCTAAACTATCTTTTTCGAATTCAAAGTGATCCCCCTCAACTTTTAAACATGCGAAATACATCCCTTAAACTTTAAAACATACCAACCCCATCCCACCCCTGAACTTCCAATTCATCACATAGTCATACCATTTGGTGACACAATTTGTTTATATTTCAAAAGAAACCTGTGCCAAGTCCTAAATTTCTGGACATACATAATTATGCTACTTCTCCAAGGTTAGTAAACGAAACAGTTCTGGATGGCGGCGGATCCAGACTTATTTTTAGTGTGGGCACAATTAATACAATGTTAATTAAAGATGTCTCTAATATAACAAAATATTACAAAATTAAATAAAGTAATAGTAATTTTATTTTCTTAACTTTAATTGTTCTTACAAGAATTGTTCATGTTATGTATGACAAAAAAAGTTATTTCCCCTTCCTTAACAATGGTGAGTTGGTTCTCAAAACAAAGGAGGAACAACATATTTTATAAAATGTGCTAAGTAATTCTAATTATGGTACAATTGCTATTTGATTAAATTGGCTCTCTTTTGTTTAGATTAGATGACAAGCTGGAAAGTTCCTAAGCATCTCGTTTTTGTTTATTTAGTCCCAAAATAAATAAAATTAAGTGGTACCATGGGGACTCGAACATGGGTCGACTCTTTTTGTTTAGTCCAAAAATGAAATAAAATTTGAAATCACGACGACGGATCTCGAATATGGGGCGTGATTACAACTATACAAGAGAAATCTTCATCAAACTCTCAGAGAAACCAGCCCACCATTAACCATCTTCTATCCAAGAATATACACTATATATTTATAATATTTTGCATGAGCACTGACTAAACACCTCAAAATAAAATTCACGACGAAAGGTGGACGGACACTTGCCTACCCGTGCCTACATGTGGATCCGCCATTGGTTCTGGATACATCATACATGTATCATCATTAACATATGTATAGGAAAATTACCTTACATTATATGTGCATGGTCGACAATTACGATATATATGCGCAGTTTTGCCCAGAAGGTTGGATATTGTTGAAACATAAGTGGGAATTGTCTCATCAACTCCAACAGAATCCAACAATAATGCAAAAGGAGAAAAGCAGAAAGAATTAGTACAGGATGATGCACTGTGTTGGTTTCTTTTTTAGCTTTGGTCAGTGTGATCCAATCATGGCAACCAAAGAAAATCAACAAAATTGCAACAACACCAACCAAAACTAGAGGACGTCCACTTCAATCTATGGAAATCATGCTTTTTCAGAGAAAACGAAGAGAGAAGTGAGAAAGAAAGTTAGAAACAGAACACGACAGCAGTGGCCAGGAAGAGAATTGTGCATGAGCTGGAGATTCTTATGACCCACATTGTCGTGTTTTCGCATCTGATATCATTATCATCGTCTCTCTTTAACCTAACTTTCATGCATGCTCCAATTTTATACATATTTTCAATAGTTGGTTATAATAATTCTTTTGACATTTATATATCAACATGAAAAATTCTTATTGGATCGTTTAGTATATTGTTACTTATTTTACTCGTTCAAATTGAAAAATGTACATATAGCTACTTTTCTTGGTGGATCGTTTAAACTGATGTTACGAAGAAAAATCATCAACGTATATTAATTTCGAGTGTTTAATTACCTGTATATAGCTAGTGGTGGATACATTTACATGAGATCTCTATCTGAATGTGTTTTTTTTTGGTGGCATGTTATTTACAGCTGTTTTATTTGGATGGCCGAATTATACAACTGGCTTATGTGTATCTCTCGAAGGATTCACTTTTAAATTATGTATGCTAGTATAAGTTAAAAAAAGTCCCATGCACAAGGTTAGAATTTGAAAACTACCTGAACATGACTTGATATGACATAAATCTCAGTTTGATCATTTCACATTGACAAAAATAATAACGATAACACTCAAGTTACTATTGTACCTACATTTCTATAGTTTTTTGTTTTTTTTGGAATTTTGCCAATAATTGTTACACATCCATTCATCGGATCCTATAATTAATAATTGTCAATGAATATGAAGTACACCGTTACTTGGAATAATGTGTCTAATAAAACAAGAAACCCAAGAATAATGTCGTTTTCATGCCCTGTCATTTCAATATTCTTTGATTTTTAAAACTGGGACATCTACACTTGGCACCTCCCAACTTAATATTAGCTCGATATTCAAGTTTTTCAACTTTGCAATCATTCCGTAAGGTATATCAAGATGAGAGAGAGCAAGCGGAGGAATCTTGCAAGTAAACAACACTCCGTATTGGGGTTGTCATTACTCATTACGACATTACCTAGAAATATCACATAAGCACTTGTACTTTTACTAAGACTATCATATTTCTTCGAGAAGATCGATGATTACATTGCATGATTGGAATACCATGAATTCAATTCAATATTACTGCGGAGGGGTTTACGGCATCATAGAAAAATGCTGAACTTCTTTTCTTCTTAACGTAAGAATAATATATCCATTATTCTTTGGATTCCATAATTTTAAGTTAAATTACAACAAGTCAAGTTAAAATAAGTTCTACTCGATATATGACAATATAATGACCTAACTAATTAATCGAAGCGTAATATTTATCACTGCCAATACTGTTTTTACGGTATATTATTATCGCACTGTCGTTAATTCGCGACCCAAACAGATAATCGATGGTTGTATCGAGTTCATTGGTGCACGTGTAACTCACAAGAAGCACTGGCTTTTGAAGGAAAAAAGGAGGAAGAAATGGTTGTTTGGTTTGTAGCCATGCATGGATGAGCTGTGGCTTTGCGTTTGTAGGTACAGGAAGAGACAAGCTACAAAGAATCTATCCAAAGCTTCCTGTCAATTGCTTGATAATGACAAAACGTTTGTCGAAGGATAAACATTGGCTCCATTAAATGTCCCTAGATAGGTTTCATAATAAGAACCTAAGGCTACCAATTTTGAAGCTTGAGTATACGTTATGATTACCATTTTCAAATTTATTGTACACATATAGGCATGTGAGACCCATACCTTGATATTGTATCTCAAAAATGTTTAATTCCTTTTATTCGAAGAAAACAAACATTATAACAATTGGGATATAAATATTAATTGCTGATGAAATTAAAATTTACACATACAAGAACATATTGGAACCAAGTAGACATCATATATTTCTCAACCCATTTTTCTTCCTTGCTTGATCTTTTGATAAATTGAAAAGTTCACGAATTCCCAAAGTCAAGGGAGCAAAACAATGGAGACTGTATTGCTTAGTTGGTAAATCCTAGATTTGAAATTACCGAGTTCAAAAATCGAACCCAATAGTCGATAGGCACGACCCGCATTCTGTGCTTTAATTATAACACACTAGCAATTTTTTCCATAAAAATGTCAAGGGAGCAAACTTTAGTAGAAAAAGATTCATAAGATCAATTATCGCTAGTTGTTAAGAGGGATCTTCTTTTGACGAATTAATTATAGAAAGAACAACTAGTCAATTGTGTTTAATTTGGATTGTCCTGGTATTAACTAATGATTCTTCATTAAGAATTAGATAATCCAGCAAAGGGACCACAGGAAGACGAGTGGTTAAATGCTGATAACCACTTACTATTACCTCAGGGTATGCTTGGTACGTATGAGTGTAATAAAGAGTGAAAAATTAAGGGGTAACTTTTCATCCTCTCAAGCATGTTTGGAATGAGGAAAATGATAAGGATAAGAGAATCTATTACCCTAATACGTGGTTAATCCATTCCCCTCTCTCTCCGATGGGTGAAAATTATGAGAATTTTATTTTATTTTATTTTATTTTTCACTTCTAATACATCTATTTAGTAGAAATATATTGTAGAATGACTACAAATGAAATGCCATCTGATTTGTATTAATTTTGTCAGGCAGGTTGGATTTTCTCAAGTTTTGAAAATATTACTTCATAAATTTTTTTCCCTTGACAAACCAATTTTGGGGAAAAGTAATTATTAGTCTCCTAAAAGATTACTCGCATAATTATTACTTCGGATTTTTTTTTCCTTTTAATTTTACCCTGGTTCCATGAACGGAACGAGAGACAGCTGGAAACATGGATCTTGCATGGTCATACTTTAAGCAAGAAAATCATCCATACTCGTTTTGTTTTAAAGATCATATATAATCACAATTATCATCTTTCATGCAATCGGCCTTAGGCTCTTATCATTATAAAGTTTTTTATAAACTTATTACGTGTTGTCATTGCATAGATCATCAAAGACTTCCAAAAAAGGCCAGGTGTAGGGAAATTAATTTGTATGGAGACAAAAAATATACATGTACATAAGAGGATAAGGGGCATATAAATCTAAATACTGAGCCAAATGTAATCTTAGTTTCGTTATTGTCATGAACTTAAAAGGTATATTATTCTCAAATTTAACTGTCATAAACTCTTCCAACAACAGTCCATGGATAAAAACAACAGTAGATCACGCCTAAGATTTCATGTTGATTGACAATACCATATTCTCCACTTGAATGCTGTCGTTTGTTTCAAATACAATCCATCTTGCAACTCTTTTGACTGAAGTCAATCCAGGTTTAGCTCGGTTGGTGGTTTGTTTTCTTTATTGGATAAGCTAGTATGTATATATAGTATAATAATATTGGACCCTTTGGATCATACTCGACTGTATTGCTTTCTATTTAAGTTATGTGACATAATATTTTCACTCCTCACTTTTGATAAACATCATAGAGCTGTTGGAATTGATTTATAATTGCTTAATATAGGAATTCTGGGAGAATCGGTCAACCGAAACTTAAGTGTCCGGTCGACTGAATTACTCTAGGAGCCACAGGGGCTCAGATCAGATCAGGATCGGTCGACCGGTTATGGGAACACGGTCGACCAAAAACGTCAGTAGATTTGGAGCTCAGGATTGATCGAGATTCGGTCGACCGGTGCTGGGCACAACGGTCGACCGAAAAATTACAGTAGTTGCGAGATGAAAATCAACATGCAGATCGGTCGACCGGTGTTGGACATGCGGTCGACCGAAAACGTCCAGGAGCTTCAGGCGCTATTCAGCAACGCGGAACGGTCGACCGGCTATGGGCACGCGGTCGACCGAATGATGACAGTTACGCAAACTAACCGAAACCCGGTCGACCGATGGGACATTCCGGTCGACCGTTTTCAGGTAGTTATGCACAATCTGAATTATTCTCTGTACGAATTTAGCCCATTATAAATAGGATTTTCGCCATAATCTTGTAAAATAACATACAATACTTATTCCCTTGAGAGAGATTAGGCTAGAGAGAGATCTAGAGTGCTTTGGGAGACATATTGCTTCCAATCGTTTGTAATCTCAGAGACTTCTCTTGTTGGAGAAGAGCTTCAAGGAAAGGAAACCCGCAGGAGACCCCCCAAGGACGTGGGCATCTTGTCGAACCTTGTAAAATCGCGTGTGTCATGGTTTGCTTCAGGTATGTTGTGTGATTGCTTGCTATTTCATCTTATTTGTGTTTATTTGTTGCATTAATATTGGAAGAGGGTCAGAAGTTAATTCTGCATTCAATATTCTATATTTCGTGGTGCGTGCAATCCGTGTCATGTTAGTGCATCATAGATCCCTCTCCCAACAAGGCCAACATGTTATCAAATGAATTAATGATGTACACTAATCAAATACACTGTTATGTCATACTTGTAAGTTGTAACTGCTATCTCCGATATTGAATTGTTGTATATTTGTATGTTAAAAATTCATCATTACATTGGATTGAAAGATGCCAAGCAAGAGGTTTTGTAATCTAATATGTGTAGTACACTAATCGTTTAGATCATGGACCACTCAGAATCCCTTTATAGTTGGACCATGTAATTAAATGCCACCAAATTGAAAATTTGTTTGTTGGTAAGTTTCCCCTTCAGCTTCAGAAAACCTTGCATCAGATAAACCAAAAAAATATATGAACTCACAGGTTTGAAAATTTTCTTTAAAAAGTCTGTAACTAAAATTCCAGCTCAAGTTCAGTGTACAATGCTGCCCCTTATTGGAAGGTTGTGGAGATAGAGACGTGTTTACACCATGTCATCTTTCTTCCACAAGTTTCCACCATTTACAACTATTCCACTTCCCCTCCATTAATATAATTAACCAACTTAATGTACTTCTAATGATACTGTATTTGATCATAACAAAAATTTAGATGGACTAGACATCCTGACAATTAATTAAATCGAATAGTCAGTAAATATATTAAAATATGGAATTGTGGTGGATGATGGTTGAAATATAGAATCAAAGACCGAGGCAGGCCAGAGGAATATATGGTATTGTTTAGGGAGAGTTCAACGGATTACGTAGAAGAAGTTTTTGGTTGTAGTAAGAAAAAAAGGAAGAAGGAAAAAGAAAGGAGTGAGTGGGAGAATGGGACAGAAGATCTAGGGAAAGGTGGTGGAGGCTTTATGGCAGATGATTGCAGGGGAGAAGGTAAGTGAGGTGTGGAGTTTTCTGCTCTGGGTAATGCGCTTTTAACTCCCCCCTAAACCCTAAGAGGTACCAGCAAAAGAATCAGATTTTTTTTTCAAAAAAGAAAAAGAAAAAAAAACCCAGCAATTTCTTCTTGTTATTTTCCTAACAAGAAATCATATCTTTTTGGACAGGTGATTATATCTCAATGGTTAGATAATATAGTTATAAATTAATATCTTTACAACAGGAGCACAGTTATGCATGGACAAGACTGGGAAAAAATGTACATAAGATGAGTGCTCATATTTTACAAGCAAAGACAGCAAATATTCTTCAAGCATCTACTTACAGTATATGCACATAATAACAAGGAAGATTTTTAGAAGTACATATATCCAACTCTTGATGTTACAATACATACTATTTTCTTTTTCTTCACCTGATAATCAACCCTTTTACCAAAAGACATACTCACTAACTAACAATAAAGTAAATTTTTTAAGTGGGCAACATTAAGTACCATATGCAGGTATAACATTAAAATAAAGTAGAAGAATTCTACAAAAACAAAAAAACATACCAGCTAACATCATGTTCTCATTTCCTTGTCTCTCTTGCCCTCATACTCTATATCCATCTCTAAACAAAAAGAAAGAAAAAGAATGGGAATCTCTGGCAAGTCCTCAAATTTCTCAAACCAATGCAATATTTTCCCAACCCATGTCAGCTTTTTCTCCTCCTGTCCTCTTGGGACTGTTGCACTTCCGTCATTATTACCAAATCAAACAAGCACCACTCGACCCTCAAGATCTTCTTAATACTAATCCTCTGCCACCCTACATGTTACCTCTTCTTCTTCTTCTTCTTCATAGTTCATCACACCTTCACGTGGGCAACTTTCTGTAGTTCTTTTGTTTGCCTTTATAACCCCCTCTTGCCACTCCTCCCACTTCAGGAAAACCAAAAGGTGACATGGGTCTGCGTCTGTTTGTTAGTTTGTTCACTTCTCCTCCTCCTCTTTCACATATATAAAACTAGTATAAGTAGACTTGTAGTAGTAGTTCAGGTTCAGGAATAGTACTAATTGTTCAAGTTCAAGTTCACATATATAAGATGGCATTGGAGACTGTGGTGTTCCCACAAGACTTGTTGTTCAGCAAAGATATTTGTTCTTCCATGTGCTATGAGGACAGGGATATGGTGTTGGATTCTTTGTTGGATGATCTCCAAGTGAGTTGGATTGACCCTTCTTGTTCTTCAGCTCTTGCCCACAACTTCGATGATTGGGACGTGAATAATTACTCTACTTCCGATGCTAATCATAGCATTAAGAAGGATGGAAGTGGTGGGAAGGTGGAGGTGGAGGCCACGGTGGCCGGGAGGAGGAAGAGGAGGAGGACTAAGACTTGCAAGAACAAGGAGGAGGTGGAGAATCAGAGGATGACACATATTGCTGTGGAGAGGAACAGGAGGAAACAGATGAATGAGTACCTCGCCGTGCTTCGCTCTCTCATGCCTTCTTCCTATGTTCAAAGGGTTTGCACTCTTTCTTCTCTAAAATCTTATCATGTAATCTAATCTTGTCTTGGATTTTTTTGGGTTCAGTCTAGTGTTTTTGTTAATTAGTGTCTGTTGCAGTCATTACTTATTCAAGTACTTGGAAGTGAATAAGCACTTCTATGTAGATTGGTTACTTCACTTCCATGGTGCACAAAACCTTATTTATTATCTGTTCTCCGTGTGTTTACATGCTTTGCCTTGTCATTTCTATATATGCTTTGTGGGTATAATCAGATCTTGACAATTTTATTCATATAAGAAATTTTTGGTGAGATCAGTTGAGTGTGGCCGGAATTGTGATGTTTGAAGGGGGTAAACAAAATCCAGAACAGCACAATGGGCACAAAATCTAGTATAGAAAGACTAGATTTCATTCCCAAGGTTTGGCCTTAACAAAATCTAGTTTTGCTGCAGGGAGATCAAGCATCCATTATTGGAGGAGCAATAAACTTTGTGAAGGAACTTGAACAACTCCTTCAGTCTCTGGAAGCCCAAAAAGGGATCAAACAACATTCCACGGGTGGCATGCCTTTTGCTGATTTCTTTACATTTCCACAATACACATCAAGCCCAAATCCATCGCCCAAGGGGGCTGCTGCCTTCGGCTGTGGCAATGAGGCAGTGGCTGAGAATCGGTCGGCCATAGCTGACATTGAGGTGACAATGGTGGAGAGCCATGCCAATCTTAAGGTTCTTTCAAAGCGTCGGCCCAAGCAATTGCTCAAGATTGTTGCCGGTTTGCAGAATGTCCGCCTCACTGCGCTCCATCTCAATGTCACCACCATTCATCAAATGGTTCTCTATTCCTTCAGCCTCAAGGTAAATATGTTTTTTTTTAACCTGCCATCCTGAAAATTAAATACCATAATCCTTATTACCTTGTAGGTATTAGTTTCATAATATTGCTTAAACTAAATGATACTGACATCTAAATCCATCATATGTAAGATCATAAGGAGCTAAATAAACAACTCTGTCACTATCCAACTGGCTTAGCCGTAGAGAAAATGTCATATCGTAGAATTTAGTTAGAGCAAACCCGAAATGCGGTATTAGTATCAAAGAGCCGTAGGTATAATATCTTAATATTTCGTCCATAAGAGCAAGAATGCTGATATAAAAAATTCCGATTTTGCAGGTGGAAGAAGACTGCCAGCTCACGTCGGTCGATGAGATCGCGACAGCCGTCTACCAGATGCTGGGAAAAATCCAAGAAGATTGTGAAAATGATCAACTTAATAACGTCTGCTGAAATCCCAAGTCCCACTCTCCTCTTATAAATGAGAACACTGGTGTTGGAAGGTTTTCTTATGCTCTTTCCCGTCTGTACTAAGCTTGTTGCTGATGACCAAGTGGATGGTGTGTTTAATTTTTCCACTCCACTGTGCTCCTCCTCCTACTCTGTACTAAAGAATTAACATGTTTGGTTTTGTTGGTTTCATATGAGAATGCATTAATGAATAATGATGTGAATGATTGCTCAGAGATGCCTACTATCAAAAGCAACTTAACTATTTTTGTGCTTTAACATAGTTGATAGCTTGTCTCTGCATTCATAGTCACTGAATTCTCCACTGCTTTGTGGGAGATAATTAAACAGCTGTGTTTCAGGTCATAATCCAAGGACCACTACACTTGTCAATCCCTGCGCTTGCGACACACATATGTTCTTACATGTACTCAATTTCAACTATCCTAAACAATAGTCTCAGAATCCTTAACACGTGAAACTAAAGTTAATATTGCTGATGTTTACAAAGGAAGATTAAATAGCTTTTAAACAATAGACCTTTTACAGAGCAAGTTCATAATTTAAAAAAAGGAAGAGAAGTACAAAAAACTTGGGGGGTTCTTTCAGTGTTTTTTTTTACAGAAGAAGAATATTGGGAATTTAAAACAATATATAGACAAGAAGAGGCAGATGGATTTAGATTGAGACTAATGAATTGTAAAATGCATTTCTATAGATTAAGGTTAGATAAGGAGCAGTCCAATGACCAAATCATACAGCAGCTCTGAAAAGAAGAGGTTACCTAAAGGAGGGTTGTAGTACGGTGTTCCAACACCATTCCATTCCCATGTCAACTCAGTTTGTATTGAAAGGGAGATTGGAGACTGTGGGTCCTCTGCTTTTTCTTTTACATCAAAACAGTCTTGAGAGCAATGATTCGAGAGAACTCAGCATTAGGTCATTTTCCAATATGTGATTTTGTATTAAAGTTTGCAAGGACTGATCAAAAATAGTAGCTGCACTTGTTCCAACCAGTGCTAAATGGACGAGTCCCATTCCCTAGATGTTCATGTGGTCACAGTTGATTGCGATTTTTCATTCTCCGAATAGTTACAACCACAGATTTTGCATAATAGATGCAAAACATGAACAGCTTGCCCATAGGAACATATGACCATAGATTCTGCATACTAGACATAAAATTTGAAAAGGTTGCCTATAATAACATTGGGTATGTGTATTGTGAACATCAACCTCGATTTTTCTTGATATCGATCAACAGAAACCGTCAAACCTGCTGAGTTGTACTTTTGAAATTTCAGCTCCAATAGCAACTGTTAAGCACAAGAAGAAAGAACATTGTAGTAATTTTATATATCTCAGAATTAAATCTCCTTTGTATAATTGTATAGAAGAAAGAAAACGAGAACACGACATAAAAGGAAAGACCGAAAGATGACCACAAATTTATTGCATATTTAACATAAGCAAATTGTATGTTTCATGATATTGCAACGTTCATACATTCTGACATATTTCGAAGCAATTTGAAGCTGTATTTGCTCCAAAATGTTGCAACTTGTACATTTATACTTCATTTTGACTGTTCTTCAAATGTAAAATTAAAAAGGCTGCACATTTACAATTTGTGAGGAAATAAATAAGTTTCATTTACGACATTCCCCAGCCAACAACTCACACCATCTCCAAACTAATTCTAAAATTCTAATATACTAACGAAGCTATCGTTTTCAACATACAGTAGGCATTGCCTTGCAAAAAAAAAACTTACAGTAGGCACTCTGACCCCTTATTTTGTCTTTTTTAAGAGGTTCAAAGTTCTCGGCCAGTACAGTCCTACACAGTGAATATGAGGCAAAAAAAAGGGTGAGGAAATAGCAGAAAGTACCTCAAAGATTGTAAATGGCATGAAGTTAAGGATGAGTTTAAAATATTGTACTGAGCAAATACCATCGTACCAGTTTTGTTTTGTTTTCCCAATCTGTCCAGTGTACTAAAACTTAACTGGTGTTAGTGTGTTACTAACCATTGAGAACATGGATCCGGAGATTTATTGCAGTAAGTTGGGTCAGCGAACTCTTGCACATGATTCAATAACAATTATCAGCCTCTCAGCCAACTAGAAAAAATTCTCATATTTTATTTATACTTCCTTCTTTGTTAGTTAAAAACATTTCTTCCCCTCCCAAAACAACATTGGTTCTCACGTCACATCATAAATGTAAGGTCTCTCATCTTCTGCTCTTCTCCCTCTCACAAAATTTGATCTGATTCATATATGTGACGAATGTTGCCAGACCATACTCTCGATGTGTAATAAACATTTTGTGGCTCCCCTTGCTTTTCAAATTCCTCGACAATAAAACTTCTCTTTTTGAAGGGTTCTTTGACTTGATATAAGTACATTGAATGTCTGATACATGACCATAAAGATTAGTCGCACTAATGCACTGAAAATTGCTCGATGCTCAGTGAATTTATTTTACTCGATTGTATTTGTTTACTCGATCAATATCACAAAACTAGGTCATGTCCTCAAATTTCACTTTTTTGATCACTTCTACAGCTCCAACATTTGAATTGCTGACGTATACAAGGCAGATCGTACAATATACCAACTGAAATGCTCTCAAATTATTCCTTCATCAGAGACCTTACTAAGGACTAGTTCCGAGATACAAATGAAATGTTCATGTAAAACCACCTCTCAGCAACCAAGCATCCACTAAATTAACTACAGATCATTGTCCTTTACCAAATGCTAAGAGACCATACGTAAGAGTAAGACAAGAGGAAATGTAATGTAGCGATTGCAATGAATTACTTATATCGATACAGATAAAGGTATACAACGTCACAACCTTTTAATAAAACATGTAGCCTTTTAGGTTAAGTGGTTGAAGGGAAGCACAATTATTGTGTTTCTCCAAGTTTCTTTAAATAGCATATGCAACACTTGCAGTAGCATAAGCATTTGTACAGTATATCATAATTTTGCGATTTAATTATTTTTAATTCATGTAGTGGCTTCTTCTTTGTAGAATTGTAGGGTGTAAGACATGGTTTCAAATTGAGGATGCATTGACATGATGGTGGTTGAACACTTGAACCGTTGAAGACGCGAAGTGGAGAGGTTCTTAGCGTGTCAAATTGGTGCATTTTCAGAAAATTTGAGAAACCCAACTGTTACCGATTCAAACAAAGTAAGGTTGTTAATTTTCTAAATCCGGTACTTGATCAAAACGCATACATTCCATGACACTTAATACGCTCCTCCTCCTTTCCAGTTATTACTTTTTTCCGACGAGGATTATATTGTAATGGACATTGGTTTTTGTTGAGTAGTATAAATAAACAACGAAAATGTTATTAGAGAGTGAACACACGAGCATCTCCTTGAAGTCCTGCGAACAGATTTACCTTGGATGTCAGGTTATGATGAGTCTTCCTGGACAATATTGGATGAATCCTCTGCACACCCAGAGTTCTTGTTTTCTCCAGTGGAATCTTCAAGCTTTTCTGTGTCTAAAGGAATCCCTCCTTTTCTGCACGCTGCAGCAACTCTAGGCAAAACATGCACTTTCCAACTAATAATTATAATCCATTTCGAAATAGGAATCAATCAGTTATCACAAATACAAATAACAAATAGCTACAAAAGAAGTTATAAACTTGCGGTGTAAATTACATACTAAAATCAAGGAACCACCGTCTTAATAAAACTTCTTTGAAGGATGGATAGCAATGCGGAAAAAGATTTTGAGATAAAATCTTTATTTTAATCAGTATTTTTGTGATATAATCATAATTTGTTAAATCAGAACGGTGCATGAATTTCTCTGGGAATAATTAAAAGACTACTAGGTTTTGGGCCTCCTGAAGGGTCACAAAGCATTAACACCGACAGTGTAAATCCAAAAGATATTAAAGTGACAACGAAAGACAACTTATGAACAGGAAAGTAAGTTGATACCTCTTCCTAACCACACTAACCAGTATAGACAATGAGGTGATTAGTTAATGACTTCCAATGTCATCCCTAGGTGGCCTTAAAAAAATCCTACAAAGGGAAAGGGTAGTTGCAAGAACATGAGGGGTTCGATATTGAGACAAGTAAAATTTGATTGAGGGTATTGTCTTTTTCAAGCACTGGTAATTGCAGGAGCAGGGCTACATACATCCGACCTCCTTGCCTCGGCTAGGGTGGGAGCCGTGTTTATGAAGGCTTCAGACAGCATTGACATGTATATGTCTTTTACCAAATATTCTTCAAAACTGATAATGAATTCTAATGAAGGAGGAATCATGCCCACAACCTAGTACCAATAATACTTTCATAGACCAATGTACTCATGTTTTGTAACAAATTGATCGTTTTCTCCAAAGAAGGTTATCTGAAAACCCAAAAGAAATGCTTGATATGGAATTGAGACAATGAAAGGTGATAACCTATGGGCCAGTGACTTGAATGATATTGTCTCTACATGATTGAAGCTCGTAGCTGTTTGGGTGTGGCGCGTAGTATCTAACGATTCCTGGAAACTCATAGCTTTCTCTTTGGGGCCACAATTGTACAAGCTTTCCAGTATTCTGAAGATGATAATCTTTCTCAAATCATGTAGGCCCAGAAAAAGAACCCACAGCTCAAGCTTGAGCTGGAATCTCCTGAAATCCTTCCAGTTATAGGGTCTCCGACCATCACAATTTTGTAAAAGTAATAGTTCCTATGGAAGATGATTCGTCATGTCGTAATTGTTACCACTATTGTGCAAGTTTTTTCAATATGATAGGTAGTTGATGTTAGGTGATTAGAGACTGCACTAAAAAAAATTTAGTTCAGAGAAAGGAATAAGTTTCGTATTTTATTATTCCTCTCATTTTGACAGAATCAGATATATAAAGTATTTCGTAATTCTTAAATATATCGTAGTTTCTTTTGGAGATACTTTAACATCAAATACAAGATTTGAGGTATAAAATATGTTGCAAGGCAGCTTGAAATGTTTGAGCAAGTAAAGAAATAGTGAAGATCTTTCAGAGAAATTCTCATTACATTAATGATTTCTTTTAGTTGAATGAACTTCTCCAAATAAATTTGGGTTCAGAGTTTCTTAAAGCAGTATACGGGCACCTGCACTTTTCAGTGTATTCTTTCCATTGCAATGCCATAGGTCACGGAAAAGAAGGGCTAGATCAAGATGGATTAAACCAAAAAACAAATATTTCACACGAGAGGTGGGTAGATTAGAAATAAGTGGGGTAAAGGATATAAAAACAATTATCTGATACGGTATAAAACAGCTTACAACCCAACCATAGGCCATACTAATGCATCAGCTAAGAAACTAAAAAAACAGAATGTGACCCGTTTGAAGATAACAGTTCAGGTGTCAATCGAAAACATTAGATTGCAGTAATTGAACAATAAGGCCAGCATTATCATGATTGTTTTGCATCCAGTAATGTAAATAAGACTGATAAACATGGTCGGACGAATGTAGCAGTGGGCATGGTATGGAAACCAAGTAAAAGAGATTTATTTAAGATGTCTAACATAATGAAAAGGTGGACAACTAGCCAGCCTGGTACTGCTCTGAGGATCCTATCTTTCAAATATGCAACTTCTTCAATATATCAGTAGAACAACCAGAAACAACCTCCTCATGAAACCTAAATCTCGATTGTCAACATCATTTTGTCTACAAAGATTTGATCGATGCATTTGTGTTTTGTGATTCTTGAGCATCAGTTGACCTAATCCTGCTTACTGGCAAACTTCATAGCATAATTTCTGCGTTTGACCTATAGTATGTGATATCACTTGAACACGGAGTTCACATTACTAATGCTTTAATATTAAAGACACTAAAACTGTCATGAATCTCCTTAATAACCAAATCTGTCGTTAAAGCTTCAAATGCTAAATTTCTTATGCTCTCTAAGTTTGATAACTTGATATCCACTTTCCATTGTGGAAGCTTAAGGCATTTGTATATCTTTTCAAATGTCATCATGAAAGTGGGAAATCAACGACCTATTCAGGGACTATGAGTGTATACATCACCACGATCACCACTTTCATTTCTGGGTAATGTCCATTTTTCCGTTTTATCATCTTATGAATCATATCTGATGCTGAATTGCCAGCTTTTAACACATCAACTTCTTATGTCTGATTCCCTCCCCTCCTCCCCCTCAACCAATTTTCGTGACATTGTACACCCATTACACATTCTATTTGCCCATACTCATGGAGACACTTTCATAGTCATAGTATGTCAGGAGACAAATATTTTCAAATTTATTATATTACTTGAACTTCTTTCCAAAGAGTTCTCTCCTCGTTGTTATGTCAATCCAGTCAATATCAACTAAAATAAGAATCAGTGCCAAAGTTTCAATACTTCAAACTAACGATTCAATAGATAATACAACAAAAGATAAGCCGCGAAACACAAAAAACCTAAGTTCTAACATATGCAATGAAACCCAAGGACGGAAATGCACTAATTTACTGGTGGGAGGGGGTCAGGAGAAGAGCGACATAAAGCCTTTTGTAGTCCAAATGATAAAAGTTTTTTGTTAGTCTTGTGCCTTAAAAACCTATGCATAATGATCGACTAGTTGGCAAACGGTTGACCGAATAGTGGGCGATAGTAAAATTTGGATTTTCTGGACTGATCAAAACCAGTCAACCTATTTCAATTTGGTTGACCTATTTGGTGAGGAAATACTCATTTTGAAGTTACTGGAATTTGAAGTTCGGTCAACCAATTGGCAAACGGTGAACCGTTTCTGGGCGACGACAAAACTTGTGAATGACCATTTTGCGTATTTCTTCTCCACTATTTGTGTGCCCTAAAATATAATGTGTGTGTGTATCCTTATACCATATAGGGTTTGGGGGTGTGGAAAACACCACCCAAAGATGTATGAGACTCCATCCTTAGGGCTACCACCAAGTATGATCTCATTCCTCCTCCTACCTCCATAAAGCAACCAATGGGGGACTTCTCTCACATGGAGCATCTTCTTAGAGCCACCTATGGATTCCATAGCTCAATGAGTCATCAAGTTGAGGAAGTTATTTGAGTCATCAAAAGAGAAACTTTGAGAGGTTGAAGAAGACCAATGGAGGTGAGAAATTATTTCTTATACTTAGCATTTGTGATTTCTATGTTGCTTGAAGATTGTAGATTCGAGAGGGATATGCTTTTGTATCTACAAGTGCCTCTTGGAGGTTTATTCTTCTTCATGCTCTCTCATTTTATTGAATTGTTAGCCTATACTCTTGTATATGTATCCTCATATATAGAGATTAAACTCTCATCAACAAACCCCGAGCTTAACATTACTCAGAGATGTAACCATCCAGAGTCCCAATTTAGTTTCAAGGTATCATCTTCATGCTATGGTTCATCGTATGTATCATCGTTTTACACTATAGTGAAGTTCAACTGTCTCCGCCCGTGATTTTTTCCAAATAAGATTTCCACGTATATCTTGGCATTTGGGTTGATTGCTTGTGGTTTGCCTTTAAATTTCTTACTTGATTTGGTACATGCATGTTAGATGTTTGTGAATTTACCTTGTCTAGCTTTCAATGGGATTTTCTCACTTCGCTTTATGGATCGGCACACTACTATTGCAATTTACCTATGCTACAAATATGCAATTAAACAAAACTTGAGCAACTACACGGAATTCGAAGGTCTGGCACAACAAAACAAAATCCACTCAGGCATTATTGCCCTACCAGAAAACCAACCATGAATCTGTAATACAAGTTGAGGTAAAGATGATTGACGGTTGGCATTACGTGCGCTATTGGGCCATTTCATCAAACAGCTTCAGAGCAACTCGGATTTCATAAAGCAAAATCCCTCGAGAAAAGAAATTTGAACATGAGAGAGCACATTGGAACAACATTTCAATTCACGCGATCAAATCTTCCTACAAAAACAACACGAATAAGTTAATTGGAGTTTGTTTAAAACTATAGGTACAATGGAGACAATAATAAGTAATATGTGAGGTAAAACGCAAGAAAATGAAAAGGATTTGCGTTAATAACCTTATGAGAACATTTTATTTGAGGAAATCAGACACACGAACACGAGGATATTTTATTTGAGTTTTAGGCAACGTGAACTTGCGCATTCGGTGGAGTAACTTGCCACTACACGATTGTGGGCTGAGAAGACCCAAGCCTTTATTGAGTAGGGCTCTGTGTTGTCGACTGAAGCCCAAGTCGGCCCATCAACCCAATCCAACCAAAAACTTGAGGAGAGAAAATTTGCATTGCATGGGTTGGGCTTGTTAGCTCGTGGGAGAGTCCATTGGGCGTTCTGTTTTTCCGAGATTTTTTAATAAAAAAATATGTAAAAACTTATTATTATTTTTAACAATGAAACTTACCGGACAATGTTGCAAACTCCGCAGATGACATTGGGGAAGCAATTAACCGTGCTGGGAGGTTACATGAGAACCATTGAAGTCAAAACATACCCAAGATCCGCTTATATGATTTGGTGGTGCATTATGTCGTCACACATTCATTTCATTTAATTCTCCATATGCTTCATGAGAAGCACATTAAATTTTGCAACATAGGAGAAAACACCCAACGCGCCTAAGTTGTGCAAACTTTTGCGATCATCATTGGTTTGGATCGTACTATTCCTAAAAGAAGTAGATTATGCTAAATATTTATGTAAACATTCATAGATAGAGAAGGCAGATTAGAACAATACCAAAGTTCTGAGAAATATCTGTAGAGAACAAATTTATGGTAGTAATCTTCGGTAAACATGTGAATAAGCTATCCTTGTTGAATCTTGTCCATTCAAAATGTTTCTTGTTCTGTATACTAACACAAATAGTAAGAGTCAATATATCGAAAGGTTTTGATGAAATATTATACTTTCTGCTTTCAGTTCATTTAATATTCATGTTCCATATTTTGGATACAATTCAGTAATATGTTTTCTGCTGAGATGTACCATTTGAAATGAAGAATTGGTCGAGCTAGTGCTTGTCCTCGTAAATGCTACAGAGGAAATAGTGGATCGAACTTATACTTCTATAAGCTACATTTAACAAATGAACTGCAAGTTAATCTAACAGTATTAAAAATCTTGATATTTGTATTTTTATGTCAATATTGTCCGGTAAGTTTCAATGTTAGTTTTGCCGTTGCATGAATTAAATCCTTAACTTCTCCTCGTAAACAAGCTCTCGCCTTCAAAATCATTTTTTCCTCACTTTAAAACCTCAAACATGTTTTTTGAGAGAAAGGAACGACACCAGATATACATGATAGAAACATGCCCCTGATGTAGATGGCCATGACCACTCATCTAAACCAATAATAATCTAAAAATGTTTTGACATTGCATCTGATAACACCAAACCTTAAATATAGTTATTCATACTTACTTAGCAGGGTGCACAGCAACCATGTCCATTTCCTCTACCTCAACCGTTTCTCGTTTTCCAATTTCACCATTGAAGCTCGATACCTCTCAAATCTCACCATGTTTTGGTCTGCGATTCTCGAGGTCGCATCAACTCCGACGATGGAAGGTAGTCTGTGCAGCTCCAAAGGATAGAAATCAAACAAATAAGTAATGTCATGTGATACTATATGAACTTAACTTCTGATTCACATTCTTTATATTAGTTATTTTTCTCTTTCTTTTGACCATGGATTCATAATAGTTCGTTGAAGGGGAAGAATAATAAGAAGCTCGAAAATCAAATTGAGGAAGCCCTTGCTGTTGCTTTTACGAATCTCTACGATGGGTAACTCAACTTAATTTCCTGTGTTACATTAACATACGATGTGCGAAAGTTTGAGCATGCATGGTAAGCGTGCAGGATATACGGGCTTCTGGAAGCAGTATTTTCCCCAGAAACATCTGCACAGCAACCATTCAGCAGTAGAATGAGGAGTGTTGGTGAGTTTGCTTTTGAGTGCACAAAAAAGTCAATTCCATACAAGAATTAGCTATCAGAAATTTAAATCTTAGCTTGGATGATTCTTAAAGACATACGTCATAATTTTTATTTTTATTTTTGAAAACTTATCTCAATTGGCAGATCTTAGGGAAATGATGCATGAGGTAGAGGATATGGCAGAAGAAATGGTAGAGGAAGGGCAAGAGATGGCAAAGGAAATGGTAGAGGAAGGGCAAGAGATGGCAAAGGAAATGGCAGAGGAAGGGCAAGAGATGGCTATAGAAATGGCTGAGAAAGGAGAAGAGATGGCCAAAGAAATGGCAGAGAAAGGAGAAGAGATGACAAAAGAGTTTATAGAAGAACTCCCTGACGGAGGATTAAAGAATGTTGTGGCCGGATTGGAACAATTGAACGTTGAAGCCGGATCTCTTAATAATCAAATTAAACTCCTAGGCTGGGTATGCATCTGACAGATTATATTTGAGTATATTCTCATTTTACTTTTATGTGGATCACTCATTTTCCCTTTCTTTCATGTATTGCAGGTAACAGGTTTTGTAGACAGGGTAGCTGCATCATATTTTTCTGGCAAGGGCAAGAAAAGAGAAAAAGATGGGGAGGAGCAGCACTAGATTGGAGTTGTGATATATGCCCCATGAGAACAAACAAATCTATCTTCTGCTTCTGTTTTCTCAATTCATGGGATTGGTTTGTTACATACAGCAAATACAAATATTCTTCGCGAGAGACGCGTCATTGTTTAATTGTGTGAAAAAGGAAAAAAAACTGTAAAGAAAATGAATTGAATGTGAAATATTAAACTCTTCTCCGTCAATTAGATTCTCTGGTTTGCTGCAAAGCTGTAACTGTAAGGCTGAGAGTGTACAACAAATCAACAATATGTTCTAACTTGTAACTAACTTTACTGCCAACTACAGAAATTGAGATCTCATCGGTCTGAAGAGGGTTGAAAAAGGTGTTCCTCTGTATGTGTTTATCATTAATTTAATTTGTGCAGTTGAAGCTGAATTTTGTTACTAGATTTCCTTTTTGAGATTTGACTACTTAGGTGTGGACTTGTTAGCATACCTTTATTGCTGGAAAAGTTATAGAAACTTGAGAGGTAATTAGGGATTGTACTTAAGCACGAGGATTTGAGATGTCACAAACTCTAGCTACGAATCACTTAAGCATCAGGGGTCTAACTAGTTGGAATATTGAAATACAATCCACCTTGCTTATGTTGACAAAAATATTTCTGTCTGTAACTGTAAGACAGTAGTGTCACAATTTCACTTGAGTACTTAAACATGAAGATTTCAGATGTCACGATCTCTGGCAAAGAACCACATTGCTTATGATGAAAAATTACATCTGTCTACAAGACAGTATTGTGACAAAACTCACTCCATAATTGCCATTGAACGGGTGATTAGACGACCAAAATTCACGTGACTACCCAATGATTTCACTTTTGTCATTCTTAGCGTTATATAGTGCATAGCATCTCAGCAATAGTAAATTAATACCTACATAAGTTGATACCTCTAGAAGAGAGGGCTTCAGGAATTCTATTAACTTCACTGTAGCATTTCATTAGAGGTCCAACGAAGTTTGCTGGAGCTTTGACAGTTCGACGTGTTCTACTAGAGATACAGTGGACGTAGCAGAAGTTTAGAATCTTTCATGGTAGTTTAAAAAGGTACAAGGATTTCAAAGTAAAATTGTTAATTTGTTCTCCTAATGCATCTTAGAAACTCATTTAAAGATATTATAAAAATAATCCCCCCATATATATTATTATTATAATAAAAAATGTGATTGTAGTTGGGATTTTTTTAAAAAAACCACTGCAAGAATAATAGAAAATGAACATTATCCAGATAAACAAAAAGAAAAAGAAAAAAAAGGAAAAGAGAACAAGCAAGGAACACAAACTCGACCAAAATCTGGTAAATCCCCAACCGTGTCGCCTCCACTCCACTCCACTCCAATGGCGCTCCACCTTCTGGGCTTCCTCCAACCCTTCCCGACCCCGTGTTCCCTCCGGAACCCTCTCCCTGTCTCGGTGGGCCCCTCCTCCTCCCCTTCCCTCCCTCTCCACGTCTTCCCTTCCGGCGCCCACCAGTGGTTCTTCTCCGTCAAGCCCCTCCACTGCGCCGCCTCTCCCGTGGCCGCCGTGGAACGGGAGGAGGAGAGCGCGGAAGGGAACCGGACCAGAGTGATCGCCCAGAACATTCCTTGGACTGCCACTGCTGACGACGTCAGATGTTTGTTTCAGAAATACGGTTCCGTTGATGATGTTGAGGTTTGCTTCTTTTTTTCAATTTTTTTTTTTTGCGTTTCTTTGGGTGGAAAATATGTTTGTTGTACAGAAGTTGTCATTTTTCTGTAATTTGATTTGTTTTCGGATAAAATGAAGGAATTGAACATTTTTATTGACTTTTATGGGTTTATATTTATTGTTTAAGTTTGTTTTGGGTAGATGTAGGCAACAATTTTGTGAAGGGTGGGCAGTTGGTTAAAGTTGAAATTTTTGAAGTACTTTCATTCTGCTAATGATTGTATTTACTGAAGTTCTTTTGTTGTGGTTTGGTTTTTTGATGAAGCTATCGATGCACAACAGCACGAGGAATAGGGGATTAGCATTCGTCACGATGGGATCAGAGAAAGAAGCGATGAAAGCTATTAATGGTCTAAATATGCAAGTTACGTGTTCTTCTGTCATGCCAATTCTTAATCATTTGATTTTCGTATATGTGTCAACACTTAAGAGTTGGTGGTGGTTCCGTAGGAAATAGATGGTCGAATGATAAAAGTGGAATTTGCGAGGTCGCTTAAGAAGAAACCTTCTGTAAGGCCGGAACCTGTGAAGAGACACAATGTTTTCGTGGGAAATCTGAATTGGAGGACGAGGTCCCGTGATCTTCGGGAATTCTTCACGGCTTTCAATCCAAATGTTTTGTCGGTTGAAGTCATTTTCCGTACCAATCCCAGAAGAACAGCAGGTTATGGATTTGCCTCTTTTGCAACCAAAGAAGAGGCTGAGGCTGCAATAGCTTCTCTGGATGGGAAGGTAAGATTTTCTTATTATACCTAACCAATTGTCTCACTCTACGATTTTCAAGTTGGATTATTTTAAAAAAAGTAACACGAAATTAGCTCTTAATTATCAAAACATCCTTAGGAAATACAAGGAAGACCTGTTCGATTGGTTATGGGAAAAGGCGTGAAACAGGAATCGAACGGAGCTGCCGAATCTGAACAAGAGGCGGATGAAGTGAGTGACACTGAAACAACGTCAGAAGTCAATGATAATATGAAGAGCCTAAGTGTAGAAGCCTAAAGAGGAACTTGTTTGCATTTCTGCATGATGCAGCTAAGGTTGAATTAACTCTTTTTCAGGTTGTAAACAGCATATACTGCAACTACCTGTTGTACATAGCCTGATTTTATCTTCTTTATTTTTTCTTTTATCTACTTACATCTCTTTGTTTCCATACAACAATGTAACAATTCATTTTCTATTAGAGAAGATAATTGATATGTCTTGTGCTCGCCTATTTTATTATACGTCTTCAACCAAATGTTACTTTTTTCATGATGGCATTATGTCAATTCTCTTTTTTTCCAAGACCAAGATACCTTGTACATTGTAGTGCTTCGACTTTAAAGTCCTCCGTGTTGGAGTTATCTATCAATTTTGAAGTAAGGCTTGCTGCAAGAAAAGGAGACGAATGGGAGAAAAATGAAATTCGAGACCTACTGGATGTGGATCAAGCTCGAGGAGAATAGGTGAAAGCTAATAGCTATTGTCTAAGCACATCATTGATCTTCAATTTTGGCGAGCAATAGATTGATTAGAGAAGTTCTATAGCCTTGATTAGTCAATAGATCTACTAACGGATAGAGGCAACGGTCTTGCAATCAACCGATCAAACCTGTAGATCAAATTCAGGGGTTTTATGCTATTGCAAAACCTTAATACTAAAGTTTAAGTTATATATTGGAGCTGGTAATGGGGTTGACATGAAAATGTTATTTGTTGTGAGATCGTAGAAGTTATAACCACCAAAATGCAAGAGAGAAAAGAGCAACCCCAGCCTTCATCTCTTATTAGTGTATTTTTCCATTGGAGACAAGGAAAAGGAAGAAGAAAACCACTCAACCCCCGGTTACTTTGCTGCCTACATTGTCAATTCACATAGATCTTATGTTACTTGGTTTGTTTATGGTTTTTGCTCAGTCGTTTGCTTGTGTTTTGTGTGTTTGTTCTTCGATCCACATCACGTTTCCAAATCTCATTTCATTCCCTGCACTCCATGGTCAAAGTAGATTGTTATTTAACTTTGTAGGTAGACTCAGCATTGATCAAAGACAATTTCCAGTTGGAAACTTGGCAAGCATCCTTGACATATATTTTTTAAATGTTCTACATACTAATCTAGTATTTTTTTTTTGTTCGTATGTTATATAGATACTAGCATGCTGAGATGTATCAATTTCAACTTCTATATGTATATATATATATATATATATATATATATATATATATATATTATAATTTGTAAATATGTATGACTTTTGGTGTTCCACAATGATACTATAGCTTTAACAACTTTTTATTATTTTCTTGTCATCACATTTTGATTTTTCATAAAAAAATAGGAAATTTCGTTGAGCTATTCACCAACCATTTATTTTTTGAACATTGACATTTTTGGATCAATTTATAGAGATTTGCCGATTTATGTCTCTTTCGTGTTTTCCTTAAATTTGTGCATATTCCCTTCTTTGAAATAGAATTTTGCAAACAATGTTTGATAGTTTGAATTGTTTTAGTGGCCATGAGCTCATTTTATGATTTCAATGCTAATCTTTTTTATCCTATACTCGAAAAAGGAACACAAATATCAATTACCGTAGATTTTCCCCAATTGATGTGGTCTGAAAAATTAAGAAAGATCGAAAACAGAAAAGAACAAGAGAGGAACATAAAACAAAAATGATTTGAAGTTATAAGCTCAACAAAGTTGTCTTAAATTGTCAATGTCAATTTCTAACATAAATGGATGTTTGTTGCAGCATCACTATTATTTATTTTCCTAATCTCATGTGCTGATGATTTGAATGAGCTTTTTTGCTTTATGCCAACTACCCATTTCTGCTGTCTTTCTTATTTTAAGGAACAAAGCATGATAATGTTTATTTTTGCTTTCTTATCTGCATTCAGTGTGCACCTAACAATTTGAATAGCACTTCAGCTACTTTTTGCTATGATGCCACCATAACCCTTTTCTGTTATTTGTTCTAAATAATTTTAATTTTTCACCTTTTCCCATTTCAGTAGTGCATTGCCAACGGCAATGTAAATATAAGAAACCATGTTATTTTGATCTTCCATGAGAACTATGTGATTTTCACAGTCAGATAAAAAGAGAGAGCAAGGGTACATGTTTTAACTTATTCAGATGTTTTTCTCTGACCGTAGATGCCCCAGCTTCGGTTTTATGAATTCTGACATTATCAGGCGGTTGATTTCATCAACCGGAGTCACCACAGCAACCCTTGGGAATTGTTGTTCTTATTGTTATTGTTAGGTGTGCTAGGTGAACTAAAACAGACCAACCATGACAAAAGCCATGGTGTTAAATATTAGTTCACCCTATCTTTTTCTCCATCTACTCTTTATAAGTTTTTAGATTCTTATTCTAACCTTGAATAGTTGAGAACTTCCAAATGCTTATTTACTTGCATTTTGTGATCTTTTCGTTCATTGTCCGAAAAAAAGGCTGAGAAAACAATTAATATCTGCCAGAACTCGCTTCGTGTCCTTTCTGCACTCAGTTCTGTATATTTTTTTGATATATCATTGCATCAACAAAACCATGAAGTTTTTATCTGATCAAATCACTGGAACACCACAACAATCATATCAAGTCTCTTATTACGGTAATCATAAGTTCATAATACTGTTAGAGGCTCGAATAGATCAGAACACATTTTTATCATTGACAGTTTATGTGAAGTGATAACAAAATGAACCAGATGTGGGTGAAGAATAACATCTGAACTAATATTTCCGAATTGCCAATCCAATAATGCCATCGTTTAGGACATGAAGTGGGATCCTAATTAGTAGAAAGTGGAAACACCCACAATGGGCGATTGGATATCAAAACGAATAAATAAACAAACAAGTGGAGAAGGAACCATTAACACTATAATATGATGGGTGGAAGACTTAAATAAATTTGCATTATGTGTTGTTGCTGACGATGAATCCTTTCAACCCACCAACGTGTTTCAAGGGGTTGTTAATGTAGTGATGCTCATATATCATTTCTTTATGTAATATAATATCAAAAGTTGGCCCCAAACCTCAACAAGAAACAGCTCATTCCACAATTATCATCACAAGGTGAGACCACATCCTTTCTCTCTCTCCTAAACTTCTGCATATAAGCAAGCCATAGTTTCTTCCTTTCCTCTACTTTTCCCTCTTAAAATTTGAAGTCTCATTTGCTGTAATATCATCCAAGTTTTGGCTTGCGAGTTACATACAGTTTTTGGGGACTTGCCATTGTAAAATGTGGCCTCCATGGTTACGCCCTCTTCTGTGTGCCGAATTCTTTAGTCCGTGCAAGTTCCATGGAGGTTTGAGCCGGAACGAATGCAACATGTATTGTCTTGATTGCTCAAATGGTGCTCTATGCTCGTCGTGCCTGATTGATCATCGTGATCACCGGGTGATTCAGGTAAGCAAATTCATCTTCTTTTGGCACCATTCTGTAAGATTGATTTTTTTTAAACTTCATTCCATCTGAACGTAGATAAGAAGGTCGTCGTACCATGATGTGATCCGCGTGGCTGAAATTCAGAAGCATTTGGACATTTCCGGTGTTCAAACGTATGTTATTAATGGTGCCCGTATAGTTTTCCTGAATGAGCGACCGCAACCGAGGCCTGGGAAGACTGCGGCAAATGCTTGCAGTCACTGCAAGAGGAGCCTTCTTGATGCACTTTCCTTTTGCTCATTGGGTTGCAAGGTAAAGAACATTGTCACATTCAGCATGTTAGTTATCATTTATCGAAGTAATTAATGTGTCACAAAAATCCAAGTATTTTTCCAATAGAATCCTGTTAGTTGTAAAGTTTACAACATCATAACATTCAGGATGTTTTGCCAACAAATGCATCACAAGAAACCATTCGCTTAATTATCCATGGAATTAGTCTTGCTAGTCTAAAAGGCATCATATAACATTGTAAAATCCAGCATGTTATTTCAGAAGAATGGACCCTAACTATTTTATCATTCCTAGTAGAATATTGTTGGCTGTAAGGTGCAAAAATTGTCAATTTCTTATATTCACCAAGTTATTACCAATCAAAGTACCACAACTACTCAATCATTGCTTATGGAATCGTATTAGTTGTAAGGCTTAAAATTTTCTTAACATCCAGCATGTTATTCCAAAACTTGTATCACAACCACCAAATAATTATTCATGGAATCTTGTTATTTTTGGAACAAAGATGCCCATAAAAGCACAATCAACCAACTTGCTGCAATAAAATGATGAATAAGCAAACAGAAAAACCTTTTGACTTTCCTTTTCTTTAATCGGTAATGCAGTTGGTGAAGACTACTACAACTGAAATAAGAGATGGCGAACTCGAGAAAGACGAACAGAGCACGGTTTCTCACTGGCAAAACTTCAAGAGAAACGCAGAGTTCAGATACCAAGGTGGTCGAGTTTCGCCACTGGAACCCATGTTAAAACGAGCAACGAAAAGGCGAAAAGGCACACCACATAGAGCACCAATGGGAGCTTGCTAATCAACTGGAATGCTTGTAATTAAACAGCAGTTTAGTTCTTGTACATGGTATATGGTTAGAAAAGTATTTCATTCTCTACTTCTCTTATTGTTAAAATTTTAAGCAACTGAAATGTTTCTCTTATTGAGAAAATTTGTTAATAACGTTTGACACATTGTTTCCTATCTTGAATTGTACCTTTGTTGAAACTTTTCATGAGGGAACAATGTATGTAGTCTTCTACAGATTGCTGTTGGAATATGCTTTTCTAAATGTATAATGGAATAAATGTTATAATTGGTATTTAAAGGAGACTTTTCTTGGCCTAACAGAGCATAACTTTTACAATTTTTATTATTTTCTAACAAATCAAAATAATTAAGCTTGCCTAAGTTGCCTTCTTGTTAAGGAATAGTGTTAGCTTATTGCCCAAGTCTATGTTTGACCTTATCAAAGTCAAATCTACCTGGTATCGCTGTTGATGTAGAGTATCAGAGGCTTCTATGGTTTTAGATACCAACAGTTGATAATATCACAGGAATAAAATAAAACTTCGGAGTCATAATGGAACCCAAATGTTAGTAAGGGGGAAAAACTCTGGGATTGTAATGGAATCTAAATATTGAAACCGGGGTCGTCTTGGAAATTTTTGAGGCTCTGTGCGAAAATAAAAAACGAGACTCCTAAATTTGAAAAAAATTATCCTCCTAGTTTAAATAATAAAAAATTCACTAACTTAATGCAATATTAATTGAATTTTTTTGTCCTCTTAGCAATATTTGATACAAATTTATCAATATTTAAGTGTTATTTATGTGTTAACACTAATTTTCTTTGCAACTCAATAAAACCATGTACATTTTTTTTTGAGGCCCCCTCAAAGTGAGACCCGGAATGAGGCCCGGAGCAGGAGCTCACTCTGCTCCTGCTATTGGGCCGGGCCTGATTGAAACCAAGAGAAAGAAAAGCTGGAGGCTGGAGTTATAATCTTAGTTATAATAAAATGGAAAGTAGAAAAAATAAATTGGGGAGAATTGTAAAAAAAGACCCTCAAATATTTTAACTTTCAGTCCAATAGTTTGTGATATCATAAAACTAGTATAAATTGCAATATGAGTAAATTGCAACAGGCAATTCTTAATTTAATTAATGTTACCAATAACTAAAGTTATATAATTAGATATTCCTTTTACTTGCATTGGATCAGTGATTCTTTCATAAATTTGATTTTTTTAACGATTCAAAAATAACTAAATGTACCAAAAAAAGTTCGCCCTTTGTATCTCTTAAGGATCTAAAAGTAAGACACGGAATCTCCCATTGACTTTTTTGGGTGTACTAACGTAGTACTTGGTAAAAGATTTGAGATCTCTGATGTGTGTAGATTTTTGATGTGGGTAGTTTTTTATTATCTCAGATTCTCTTATAGATCGTGTTACAATTACCAGTCCTCAAGTGGTATGAGAGCACAAAATTAACGAAGACAATCAAAACTAAAATCTCAATAGTGTTATGTCATGATCACCGATACTTTACATAATAACAGCTGAATATTTTTTATCAATACATATTTGCCGTCTCGAATGTCAAAACCCGTTGCATAAATCCACGGAGAGGATGTCTAGTATATCCCTTCATTACAAATCCACAAAACTCACTGCAAATACAGACATATTGATATCTTGATCTTCTTTACAATAACGTGGTGGTTAAAAAAAAGCCTCTAATGATGTTTTGAACCGTGATTGGGTAAAGGGGTATATTCATGTTAGTGCATTAAGTCCTAATTTTAGGCCAAAGATGAAATTAGCTATACCGTCAAGATGGCAACTTAATTGGCACTCGGAATGCGAAAGGGATGTATTGTTTCTGCACTCAACCGATTGGTTTTGCCAATACTCCACTGCTACAGTTAATTCAAGGCATCTAACAAGTTTTGAGATGTAAGCCTTTTCTTTATTTTATTTTAGATGGTGTGTTTGGATACAAGAAAGAAGAGAGAATAAAAAAATGAAAAATGATTTATGGACCTAAAAATTGAGAGAAAAATAAAGTTTCTCTTGTTTGGATAGGTTTTTAGGAGAGAGGGTGAGAGAACTTCTTTCCTCTCCAAAATCTTTTTCTTCTTTTCCCTTCTCTCTCTACTTTCTATCCAAACACACCACTTGCATAACCCAATCACCTCACCAAACTAGTTCATATGTGGTCATCCATCAAAGTGGCATCCTGCGTTGTCCAAGACACACCCACCACTACCAGTACTTGACGTTGGTTTAGCCAACTTAGGCGCCAAGAACCCTGCTTGTGGCACATGGCAGCAGCATAACACAAACATATATATGCTTCAAACGTAAGGTTGGTTTGGCAACAAATTTTTTGGAAAATCTATGGAGATTTTGAAAAGCAATTACCAAACGAAAAATAATGAATGGGGGGATTTTTGGAAAAGCTGAAATTTGAAATTCTTAATTCATATACATCTCTCTCCTCCAAAAGGCTAATTTAAGGTTATTTTTGTTTTTTTTTATTGTTATCCATTAAATTTACTCTTTTACCCTCACTATTCTTGAGAATAATATTATTTCAAATATTGATAATTTACGATATTACAAAGCAATATTATTCTATATATTAATATTATCTAAATTTTAATATATATATGTAATATTGATTAACAAAGTAAGTTGTTTAAAATTTTAAACTTACAATAATTATCTCTTTAAACTTTTTATGTTTTTGTAATGTGAAACAAGTTGATTTATTTTTTGTTGAAGATGATTTCAATAAAAGGTAAGCTGTAGGTTGAAAGGGTATTTTAGTAATCTTTGGAAAACTAAAATCTAGATATTTCTAAAAAATATATTCTTTAGAAATTTTGAGAAATTTCAGATTTTTCCTAAAAGCTTCGTTCGAAAAGCGGTTGCCAAACGGAATATGAAATGAAACAATTCATTAAAATAATTTTCCTATAGTCTCGAACTGTACGTCTGACTCCCACCTGATCCACTTTAGATATAAGAAATGAAACAATTGGGTATTTGGTGGGTGGCAATGACGGTCCTTGTGTATGGTATGGATCTACTTAATTTGTGTTGGGCTAAACGCAACAGGACCATGCCGTGGTTTGTTCATGTAGCAATAGATAAAGCGTGTCTTATGTCAGACTGCATATTAGAACTAATTCTCTCATTTTTTTAACATATTAGCATTATATGTTATGTTTCTTCAACGTCATGCCGCAAATATACGGGAGAATAACGCCATAATGACATTACTTAACACTATACTCCTAATTGAAATACATATATAATTTTAAACATAAATCTTTTTCCAAATATGCTTTCATATTTGGAATGCATATAGATATGAATTGAAAACTTGATGTGCTTATTTAATAAATATACATTTTTACCGATTTATAATTGAAGTTAGTACTTAGTCGTGGCTAGTGTTCTGAAATGCGGTCGCATATGTGAATGTATTCTGAAATGTGGTCGCATATGTGAATGCAGGGGAGAAGTGCATTGCATCCGTCTAATACGGCCCGCATCCGAGCCCGCATATGCGGCCCGATGCGGGCGCATTTCAAAACACTTAGTTTTTATTTTTGGTTATTTTTGGATTTGATTTTGGTGTTTTTTTTACCATGATTTGTTTAATATTCAATTAATGATCTTAGAAATTATTCAAAAATCTACCTAATTTTTTAGTTACATGTATATAATTTATAATTAATATATCTATATTATTTAATTATTAAATCGCAAACTGCATCCCGCATATGTCGGATGCGGTGTCTCGCCGTATCGCATCCGCATTTCTGAACTTGGTCGTGGCATAGGGACTTTTCATCCTTTTTTTAGAATTAATTAATATGGTGGCAACATAATAGTTAGACATGTATTTTATGATTAGAGTCAATTGCTTTTATTTTTATTTCATGTTTTATTACGTTCATATTGTGATAATCCGTTGAGTCCGTTGTAACTAATCTTCTAGTGGTTGTTATGTCGGTTGTGGACACCTCGTTGGCTCATTGTAAAGACACGTGTCACAATCCCATGCAGTGTGTGGTCCCATGTAGCAACCTCTTGACTCCATATATATATATATATATATATATATATATATATATATATATATATATATATATACATAAATTATAAAATGAGCCCGAGACTCATTTAAGCTTAAGTAAGCCCCTAAACATCCACCACCCAAGACAAATCCAATAGTGGATGTAAATGTATGTTATTTTTAGATAGAAAATGGTAAAATTGGAAACTCAATCACTCATTCCCTCTCACCTCTCCTCCCTCTCACGATTCTCACCCAAAATCCATTATTTTTTGAATGCAAATACTAATTTTGGTTCCTCTTTCTTGTCTCAATCTTCTCCACATCTTCAAAGTACCAATTTCTTATCGTTAGAGATTTCTTCTCATCGGAGTTCTCCTCTCTCCTCTCCATAGATTTGATTTCCGAAATCCCTTTTGTGGAACACATTTTTGGTAACTCCAACAAATCAATGAAGATATCATCACATCTCGATGAAGACGGCAATCCGAGGTGAATGATTATCGACTGAAACTTAAGTATTGATTTTAACTTTCGATTCAAAAATGATTATTTTTTTACGAAATTTCACCATTCTATGAATTTTACTTCTCTTTTTGCACAAGCATCCAGTCCTTTTATTTCGCGGGATGTTATTTTGCAACAAAATGTACTATATTGTTATTGCTAATGAGATAATATTACAGTTCGTCTTATATTATTACAGTTAGCAATTATGAATTTTTTGACTATATTATTCTAGAAATACATGTATTATTGGATTGGGTTGAGGAGAATTATATGGAAGTTGGAATATGATTGAGTTTGGTTTGGTTTGCTTGCGGTTTTAATTGCAATATAGTCACATTATGTCTTAATTGCTACATGCACTTTTTAGAATTTAGATATTATGTTCATATTACGGCAAACCATGTTGCATTCTAGTAAGTTTGGTTGATATTACTGCAACCCCGTTTTATTTTCTGTTAGTGACATAATATTACAACCTTTTATAGTCAATATTGTTGTTCTAGTACATTGATTCAATATGGTCACATTATGTTTTCATTGCTACATGCACTTTTTGGAATTCAGATAATATGTTCATATTACGGCAAACTTTGTTGCATTCTAGTAAGTTTGGTTGATATTACTGCAAACCCGCTTTACTTCCCGTTAGTGACATAATATTACAGATTTTGTATAGCCAATATTGTTGTTCTAGTACATCAATTTAATATGGTCACATTATGTCTTCATTGCTACATGCAATGTTTAGAATTTAGATGTTATGTTGATATTACGACAAACTCGGTTGTATTCCAGTTAGTTATATAATATTACAATTTTCAATTTCATTTAAGTCTTATTTTTGATAAATATATTGCAGGTATGGTTGTATGGGCACATCACTTTGTTTAAACCTATTTTTCCTGAACTGAAGCCGAGGATTAGAAAGTGGGCTTCTCCTATGGAACCAAAGTTGAAGGACATATCTGGCATGGTTGATGATATGCATGGATTTTTAGTCTATTGTTTCAGTTGATATGTTTTGTTTTTATGAGTTTAAATGTTAATTTTTGTCAAGTGGGTGGCTAAGTACTTCGAAATGACGCACAATTTTGATAATATGAAGACTTGGGAAGTAGAACATGTTCCTTGCCCCGAGCAATCAGCCACAAGTTTGAATTACGGTTTGTATGTTTTGAAGTTTGCAGAATATATCTCTGAAGGAAAAGATATATTTGATTTTGGAGAAGATGATATGGCTCGAATTCGTGCTGAATACGTTGTTATGATACTTCGTTGAACTTCCAAATAGATAAGAGGAAATTTATTTTTATTTTTTTGGGAATTTTGTGTTTTTGAATTATACAACATTACAATTACATGCAACTGTTGTATGTATGACTGAATATTTAAAGTTAATATTACATACTGAAATAAGGTTGAAATTAAATCTTTTGTCATTTGGTATCTCGAATGTGAATAAACTAGTATTACAGACTATGATTACTATCCTCTATTCAATATCAGTCTTACATAAACTTTGGCCATTGTTAATAATGTAGAGTATCTAAAATAGTTGATTTGAACGAGCAAGATGATGTGTTGAATTTATTAACAATATATGACGGTAAACAATGACTTTTTATCACAATAACAATATATTACGGTTGTCAATTTAATATTGATGTTTAGACGAACTACATTATTTTAAACAAAGGATTAAGGCCTCCCAAACTTTTTAAAAAACATTGTTAAACAACCGTAAATTATATCACGGCTAATGACGTCATATTATTAGAACAATAATTCCTATAATCACGATTTTATTTTAACATGAGTTAATCATTCATCTCTTTTTGCGCATCACTAAAAACATTTTATCTTACGTCTAACAAATTAATATTACAACATCTTGATATAACGTTTTGTGAACGTAATAGTATTGTTATATTAAGTTTTAAAAAGTAATATTACAATATATTGTTGATATTACGGTTGTTTCCGTAATATTACTGCTAATAGATACAGTCATACAAGGTACATAACACATGATGTACTTCTCGATCACTTTTTTTGAAACGTTTGTAAACCTCAGATTATATGAAGAATCACATTACATTTTACACATTATTAGGCATCCATTTTCGTATTTGGGAAGGACTAAAAATAATTGTATCTTATGTCTAGCAAATTAATATTACATCTTGATATTACTTATGATGAATGTAATACCTTTTTAATATTACGTTTTGAAAAATAATATTACAGCATCCTGTTGATATTACAGTTGTTACCGTAATATTACAGCTAATAGATACAGTCATACAAGTTACATAACATGTACTCATTCACCATTGTGTGGGACAAAACCTAACATATTCAACAAAAATAAGAGTATATAGAATGTTTCAAAAAAAACTTAATAGTTTTACTAGAGTATGTATATCAAAAATTAAAAAATGATGTGTATTCTTGTAGGAGATTGTAATAGTAGTCAACTGAATCAAGTCCAAGTTAAAGATTGTTTTTCCACCACTTTAAAGAAAAGGAATCTAAGAAAAACGAGCACATCGAAAATGATTTCCAAACCAACAAGTCGGAATATAAACCCAGTGTTCTACCAAAAAATATCGAGAACCCAAATAAACCACAAGATTAAAGATCCACGAAATAAAACCATGTTTCCCAAAAATATACTAAAACCAAACCAAACCGAAATCAACAGCAAAAAATTAACCGAATATATTAAGTTCTAGGACGTCTCGAAGAATCCAGCGTAGTGGATGACAATGAGGGACGTTAGGGAGGTGATAATAGATGTGGATGGAAAAAACGTGGAGGGTTTGGATGTTGAGGAGAAATGGATGACGAAAATGGAAGGAGAAATAGTGGGTTTGGATGGTGAGGAGAAAGGGATGGCGAAAATGGAAGGATGAATAGTGGGTTTGTTTTTGGTAACGTGGATTAAAGGGATGAGGATGATTGAGAAGACTCTCAAATTTACTTTATTACCCTCACTTAAAGTAAAAGACTCACAATCATTTAGATTGAGATGAATGGTTAGATCTTGATGAACTCATTTAAACAAAATGAGCACAGGGCTCATTCTATCCTTACTCTACATATATATATATATATATATATATATATATACACATATATATATATACATACATACATATATACATACATATATATATACACATACATATATTTATGATGGTTTGGGGACCCATTAGAGATATGGGAAACCGATTTTATTTACTCTTCAGCTCAAATTCTATCATGGTATCAAGAGTCGCTAATGTTTCCTCTATTTTGTCCCATTTTTAGGGTTTTCTTTTTCATCGACGATCTTCTCGTCGGATTATCTCTTGCTTCATCGGAGCTAAATCCAACAGAGGTTTGTCTGAAATTTGGAGTAGATCGACGAGGATTAAAGTTTGAAGTCGACGATGACAGGAACAAACCTCATGGCACCACCGACGACGGTGCACTAAAGTGTGGCTTCAAAACTCACATCCTCCAACTATCCTCTCCGGTGATCAAAGATCGTGTCTTTACTACGAGCATACAATCTGATAAAATTTGTTGATGACTTATTCTTGCCTCCGTCGGTGTTGATTACGGGTGCAGATGGCACAATGATCTCCAATCTGGCGTATCGAGCATGGTTTCGCCAAGATCAGCTAGTCTTGAGTTGGATTGTTTCCTCAGTATCTAAGTCGATCAGAGCTCAAATCGTCAACCTAACGACGACGTAAAAGGTTTGGAAGTTTCTAGAGATTTTTTTCTCTACTCAATCTCGATCCAAGATCTTCCATTACAAGTCGGAGTTGGGCATGCTCAAGAAGGTTGGTATGAGCATCACCAGCCTCACCTTGAAGGCAAAGATGACCACGATAGATATTGCAGCCTTTGGCAAACCACTAGATGACGATGACCTCATTGCAGCGGTGCTTAATAGCCTACCATCAGAGTTTGACTCGGTGGTTTCTTTGATCACCAACATGTTGGCTTTTTGGCATTAATCTATGTTTTGATGATTTAATCAACCTAATCTTAATTGTGATCGTGTAGAGTAGCACACATGTTACATTGCATATATATTGCTTTGTGCTAACCTCTACAGGTGATCAAGACTCAAGGAAGAAAGGAAATCAAGTCAAGACATGTAATCAAGCTTATTTGAAGACATGTATTTTGTATTTCTTTGAGTCTTAGGAACTTTGTGTAATTGAGCATACTTGAACTAAAAACTACTCAAACACACACTAGGTTCCTTATAGAAGTCACACACGAAATTTCACATAATTTGGATTTCAATAGATCACTCAAACTTAGACTGAAAAACACTAAACCTGAACCCAAACTGTCTGCCCACATTCGGTCGACCGAGTGATCAATTAATCTGTTAGTGTTTAACTGCCTAAGTTCGGTCGACCGTTTAGACCTTTTCGGTCGACCGAGTCCCAAGTATTTTCTGATCGTTTGTTTTGTCGTATATACCCAATGGTCGTATTCGTATTAACAAAAAAATACCCCAAATACAGTTCATGTATTGGTCGACCGAGGACCTTGTTCGGTCGACCGAATATCTGTCTCTTGACTAACCCGAATCTCCTGTTGGAATTCGGTCGACCGTTAGACCTTTGTTCGGTTGACTGAATAGAACATTGTTTGTCAACCCCTTAGAGTCTGTTGTGAATCGGTCGACCGAACCCTTTGCGGTGTTCGACCGATCACTTAACTATACTTAAGTCTTAACGTTGGGCGGTCGACCTTTCTTAATCGGTCGACCGAACTGAGTTCAAAACTGTCTAACGGTCGACCGTTCAGCCCGATCCGGTCGACCGAACTCATCCAGAATTGGGTCCTGCGAGTTTTTGTTTTGTGTATCTTACACGAACTTATACCCAATCAACCACAACGACTATATTCTCTCTAATGCTTATAAATAGAGTTGTAAAACACATTTTAACACAACTCTCCCACACATACTTGTCCAATACATTAGAGAGAAACCCAACACACTCAAAGCCTTAAACCTTCCACACTTTAGTCATAAATCTTATCTCACTCAAGTGTGCTCAAGTTTAGAGAGTGTTGTTCCACTCAAGATTCGTTTGTAAAGAAGCAAAGACTTCGGTGAAAGCTCGAAGTGTTCCTCTCAGATTGTGAGAGAAGAAAGTCAAGCTCACGAGGTTGTTCGTCAAGCTTGTTTTGTAAAAGGTGTTCTCTCACGGCCCGGAACGGGGAGTGGATAGTGAAGACACGAGCGGAGGTCGAAGTGTCGAGTGAAGCTTGCAAGAGAGGACGTAGGCGGTGACCGAACCTCTGTAAAAACCCCCGAGTCCATTGTGGTTTGCATTATCTATTCCTTACTTGCTTGTTTGTTTAAATTCTGCTACGCAAAACTTGATTGCTTAAACGAGTAGGTAATTAAGGATAAAAATGATTAGAATTGTAAACCCACACGATCCTACACAACCGAGCAGAGATAATGACATATGATAACGTTGTTGTTGGTCTTTTGCTCACTGAACATAGTCTTGCTAGAAATGCACCGTTTGTCGTCTCCAGCAATCTTGTTCAACGCGATGGTCCCAAAGAAAATCGAGGAAATGGACGTAATAGTCAGAGAGGTGATGGAGGCTGATCCTCTCGCAATGGTTGTCGTGTAGGCAGTTCGGATCGTAAATTGTCGATTGTTGGAGTCCATTGTTGGATCTACAACAAACTTAATCACTTTGCCGCAACTTGCTATCAACGTTGTGATCGTGTTGCTGCTGGACCATAAGCACATTTGGCAGAGAACTCTGCCTATGCAGATGAGGGTTGGTATGTTGATTCGGGAGCAACACACCACACTACAAACTCACTCCAGCAGATCGAGAATGCAACACCTTACACCAGCAACGATGAAAATAGCAAATGGTATGGGGATTCCTATCTCTCGTATGGTAATTCTGTTTTGCACAAAGGCAGCAATGCTTATTTTCAACTTAAAAAAAAATCTTCGTGTTCCAACCTGGCCAAACGCTTGTTATCCGTTCGACGATTTTCTAAGGATAAAAATGTATTCTTCAAACTTCATCCTAATTCTTTTGTGTTAAGGACCAGGACAAGAAGGTGGTGCGACTTCAAAGGGCTACTAATTAAGCATGGCCTCTTTCACCTTTCTTCTTGTTCTGGCAGATTTTTCTATTCCCGTAATAAGGAGAGCTCGTTGACGCTTTACCTTGCTGCGAAGAGTCCTCTCTATATCGAGCATAGTCCTCTCTATACACATCCTTATGCAAATCTTCTCGCAGTCCGCAAAGCTCTCCATCGCAGCCAGATCGAGTTTGGTCCCGATAATGATCAAGTAGTATGCTCTGCATGTATGCAAGCTGAGAGTTGTTGCCTAACTCTTAAGCCGACTGCCACTATTAGTTCTTTTCCATTTCAAATTGTTCATAAGGATGTGTGGAGTTCACCTATTGTGTCGCATGATGAATTCAAATATTTTGTATCGTTTATTGATGATTGCTCAAAATATGTGTGGATGTTCTCTATTAAGAATAAATATGATGTTTTTAGGATTTTCTTTAGTTCCATGTGTTTGTTAAAAATCAATTTGGGACTACAATTAAAGGGGTCCATAGTGATTGGGGTGGCGAACATAGGCATCTCCATGAATTGTTCGAAATTGCAGGCATTGAAAAATAGTTGGGTCCAACTGTGTGTCCAAAAGCCCAGCCAACACATACCACCTCCACCACGTGAGCTGCAACAACCATTGCCAACTTATATCGATCCAGACCCAGGCCCACAACCATTCCAATAGTCGAGCCTCATGTAAGCCCATCTCCTACTCCTCACTCTACTACGCCATCATCTAATGATGATCATGTTGCACCAATCTCCAATAGGTGCTCAACGCTTTTGCCTCACTCCTTTCCAATTCGGGACTTGGGTTTTTTCGAGCCACTTTTTGGGTATTGAAGTCCGTCAGGTCTTGGATAGGTTTCACTTATGCCAACATCACTATCTCCTTAAAACTGCTTCGAGAGAACAAATTGGAGAATGCCACACATTTCACTATCACGATGGCCTTCTCTACTCGCCTTTCCAAGCACGACAATCTTGCTTTCAAGGATCCGACACTTTCGTATCATCTTGGGCTCTCTCCAATACCTTTCGATCACTCGATCGGATATTGGCTTCGCGGTTAACTGGCTATGTCAAATGATGCAAGCACCTACTGAGCTCAATTGGATGGCCCTTAAGCGACTCCTCTGTTATTTAAAAGGCATGGTTCAGCATGACTTGCTTTTCTCCAAAACCAGCTCCTCGGATCTTGGTGTGTTTATGGACTCCGACTAGGCCGAATGATCGCAAATCGACGACTGGGTTTGCTATCTTCTTGGATGATCATCTCATTTTGTGGTCTGCGGAGAAACATAGCACCATCTTGAGGTCGTCAACGGAAGAGAATATTAAGCACTAACCAATGCCACCGCAGAGATCACTTGGCTTCATTCCCTGATGTTTAAGGTGGGCATACCACTTCCACATGCAGTTGTTCTTCGGTGTGACAATGTGAGTGTCATCTATCTTATGGAAATCCCATGTTTCATGCCTGTATGAAACATGTAGAAGTGGAGTTCTACTTTGTGCGTGAGAGGATCTCTTTGTTTGTTATGTTGCCTCATATGAGCAAGTCGTTGATATCTTAACAAAGCCTCCTCCGAAAAAGTAGTTATGTTGGTGTCGATCCAAACTTATGATGTGTGAACCTCCCCCATAAGTTTGAGGAGGGATGTTAGTATAAATGAGTTTGTTGTAACTAATATTCTGGTAGTTGTTATGCCAACTGTGACCACCTCATTGTAAAGACGCGTCACAATCTCATGTAGCGTGTGATCCCATGTAACAACCTCTTGACTCCTACATATATGATGGTTTGGGGACCCATTAGAGATACATGATTAGAGATATAGGAAACCAATTTTATTTACCATCTTGCTCGAATCCTATAAATCCCAATCCTATTCTTTTGACATGTTTAAGAAAACTAATATACATTAATACATGCTTTTTTTGAATAAACCGTTTTTTCATAGAAAGCATGGAAGCGCACGCACTCATATGCCAAAACTCTAAAAGTAGGGTAACATGCACATATGCAAAAAGAAAATAGTTGTATCCCAAATTGTTATAAACCCAGAAAGTTAAGAATCATTAATAATAGTACCCTACCAACATTAAAGAAGAAAAACGCACAAAACAGTTTAATTAAACTGGTATCACGCAACACGTTTCCTCTCTCACACCAAACTTTCTTAATCCACTACTTTCCCACCACTTCAAGTTACCCTTTTCCCTTGCCTTCTCCTCTCTTCCTTCTTCCTCCTCTCAAACTTAATTTCTCCGAAGAACATGAGTGATCTCCTCAGGAACTGCGACCTTCCTCCGCCTCAAAAGTTCTTGTTCTCCTTTGACAAAGATGAGAAGAACAACTTTTTGCAACCACCACCGACATCTCAACCGCTTGTGTACGTTATTTTTTAAAATATTTTTCTCCATTAATTATCTTGGTTTAGGACAAGAAGAAGATATTATGAAGTTGAATTTGTATGGTTGTGGTTCCTTGAATGTAGTATACAAAGACTTGGGTTAATCATCCTAAAACAATTGTATGTATTTGTTATGAACGTCCCTAGTGCAAAGATATGTATAGGTGAGTCTTAATTAACATAACAGGACCTTATTAGTCTATAATTTTGGTAACCGTGTTTTTTCTTCCTCTTTATAGAGAATTGCATATTGAATTAATTTGTGACATTATTGTCACAACAAATCCATCTTTCCCAATCAAAAGATCGAAACAAAATCATTTTTATTAAATATTAAATAATACGTACATTCCTAAGTGAGTCGATCTTATATCTAAAATTTGACAGTTCGTCGGTAAGTACATCATTTCGAATAAATAATTTATACCTTCTTAATCGATCGTTCCCTTAATTAGCAACAAAACGAAGACATTGGTAGACGAGTTAGGGGTGACGAAAGGCAACAACCTATGGAGCGACGAGCCGACACCGGAGCGAGGAGACAACGGCGGGGACCTCCTCCGGGCACTCCAGCTATCCCAAACCAGAGCAAGAGAAGCCGAAGCGAAGGCCTCATCCCTCACCAGAACCTCGAAGACGATGGAGACCTTGTTGTGGGAAGGGTCGTTCAAGCTGATGGGGCACCAGCACTTGGTCAGACTTCTCCAGGCTCGGATTGCACACCTGGAGAACGACAAGGATAAGATGAGTACCGTGGTGGGGCCAGACGAGGACAAAGATTTTGGAACTGCTGGATTTTGTTCTAACGCTGCTGCATGGTGTTTTGCTTTGGCCGCCCTGTGCTTCGGAGTTGCTGCCATTAATGGTTACACCTACGTGTTTTGATTTTGGAGTTGGGTCTTGTTGAGTTTATGTTTATGTACCTTTAACTAATGGGGATTAATTTGGCGGCTTGGGTTTGTAATTGGTGCAATATTCATCATCAGATTGCGATGGATATGCATATAATACCAATATATGTTTCCTGGAGAGATATAATGGAAGTTATATCAATTGTAGACATGTCAAAACTAGCTACTATTTAATAAACAAGATATATACACAAATGAACCGACCATATCACCAGATTGGAATGTCCTACCTTTTTTTTCCCTATGTGGGCAAGCAAACAGAAGATAAGATGTTGATGGTGCTGATTTGGCTTAAACTATATATTGTTTATTTGTTATAAATGTTTGCTTGAAAGTCGAAACTATTAAGATCGACGATTTAATTAGAAGAGTTATTTAGGTGGGGGTAGGTTGAGTAGAGGAGATCTTGGTTGATTATTTGATCAGATTAGATAACTAAAGCTAAAAACACGCCACCAAATATGCCCACTTCTGTTTCAAGTTTCAACATGGTATTAGAATCAATGGTTCAACTATGGGTGCCTTATCATGTGAGGTACAAATAAACTAGTAGCTAGTCCTGGTTCAGGTTGTGACTCTTGAGTACGCGTGAAAATAGTCTCATATTGCAAGATTTGGAGTTATAACCTTGGGGTTATAAGAAATTCGGATCCCTACTTATATTTATTTCAACATATCTTATCAATTATAAGGTTTTGATCTCTATGTATGGGCAATGTAATGCTAGTTTTAGATATCGAGCAATGTAATGCTTGTTTTAGATATCGATTAAAGTCTTTAGCAAGAGATCCAAAGTAATCATCACCCAGTAGAGTGTAGTGATATTTTTGTGTAAGTCCACTGAATTGAAACTATTGTTGGAAAAATCAAACTTTCTATATTTCCCGTAAATCTATCACCTTCCGTTGCAACCCAATAAAAATGAACTCAAGCATTTCTGAGAAATTAATATGATTTCATGTGAATTTCACGAAGATCATCGTCTAGGCTAGAGGTAAAGTCCATGGACTCTGGTGGCAGGCCTTCACAGTTGAGCCCATTACAAGCACCTTGACTATTACCTTTTTTCCTCCACTGGTAAGTGGTAACTCCAGTCTCATTACTTGACAGTTGACAGTTGACAGTTTTAGGAGTACTGGAATATGATGAATATGAAACTTGACTTAGATTAGTTGATTTACATGACAACTTAATTTCACCACTAAACGTGAAACTTATAGACCAAGGAAAGAACAAATCTAGAAGTCTGTCTTGATTAATTTGGTGTAAACTCATAACACAAGAGTGCATATACACACACAAGTCTAAACCAAAAAAATTGAACCACAAATCAAAAGGTCAATTAGTTGGTTGGCAGAAAATTACACCGAATCATTGCCTTATCCTTTTATATGTTAATAACTTCTACGTCCCGGGATTCTCTTGAACACTTAATTTGTCCTGCTTGATGTGATTAGTCCTGCTTGATGTCAATTACTTCAACAGGTTTGGAGTGAAAAGAATAAAGTAATATAAAACAAGTACACTAATCAAGCATCTAGTTAGGTATACACCCACATCTAAGCTCCAACTCAGGTAATCATAAATCAGAAGTAAGCATCGAATAATAAGTCCACCATATATTCTTCCTTCCGGTACTTTATGTATATATCATTGTCTCATGCAAAATTCTCTGTAAGACTATATATACCAATCTGATTAACTTGTTTGAGATTGTAAGTAATGGGTGGTGATATATTAGCTGTTGTGATGCTCCTCCTTAGCTGTGCTCGCCGGATCGCCGGTACGGTGTACACTGTCGGGGAGTCGAGTGGTTGGGCCGTTGGTGTTGATTACAACAGTTGGGTTGCTGGCAAAAGCTTTGTCGTTGGTGACAGCCTTGGTATGATATTTGACTTGTCGACTCATTGCACGAGCTCTTCTTTTAATTACTCTGCTCTTAAATTACAACAAATCGAATCTTAGAAAGTGAGTTATATATTAGAATTAAATTGAAAACGTAAAATGCTTTCAAAAATTTACTCCATTCTCAACTTGGAGAGATTATTAGAAATTTAGCAGTTTTGTGTTCTAGCCACACTTAGAGCATCCAATTGCCTAATTAGCCACTACATTTTAACACTCAATTTCATGAGTTGACAACAAAAAAACACAAATTTCTTCAATTTGTTGGAGTGATTATGCCAGTTATTAGTTGAACGAGCACTCAACACCGGGGATTGTTAGATTTAACCGTTAAGTTACACATATTAAACTATAATTTCCTTTTTAGAATATATAATTGATATCGGACAGACAGCTTATGGATATTCTCAAAAGGTATTAGATCTTTTTCACTCTATTAGATATAAGTTTATTTTGAGATGCATGGGAATTCACGCTTCAACAACACTACATACTCGTCCACCAGCATGAGAATAACAAAGTTGCAGATTAAATTGACTTCTTGATCTCCTTTTGAATTCCTGGGAACGTTAGAATAAGAATAACAATGAGTATTCGATTAAACAAGACATTCTCTTAACTTGCATATTATTTTGACTAATTATTAATATATACTAGCTCAACCGATAGAATTCTAGTCTTTGGTCGATTGATCTAACGTCGAAAAACTTATATGCCATAATTTTTCAACAAAATCATACAAGCGTGCATGTACATAATTCTGGGGCCACATTTCAGTGTTCAAATACCCCGCCGGGACTCACACGGTGGCCGAAGTAACTTCTGACGACTACGCCGCCAGTTGCACCGGCGGAGGCAAGGCAGACAGCAGTGGAACCGCCAACATCCTCCTCGGCACCACCGGGACCCACTACTTCATCTGCACAGTCCCCGGGCACTGCTCCGGCGGCATGAAGCTCGCTGTACCAGTCCAAGCCACGTCGTCCTCCGGTGCCATGCCGAGCGGCCCCACAACCACTACGTTCACCACACCCACAACCGTGACCACGCCCTACTCCTTCTCGTCTCGAGGTGGAGTTCCATTCCTGGGGCTCTTGCTTGCCGGAATGGTGACGTGGTGTTTGCTTTGAATACGCCGGCCGGCCGGGGTGGAGACAGTGCATGAGTGTGTGGTTGGTCGTATGTTTAGGAATTAGGATTGTTAATAACATGCATGTTACTTGGTTTTGAAATAATCGGTTCCACTTTAGTCTCTAGCTTGGTTCCGATGTGTTGTGAGTTTGTGATTTGTGAGAGAGGATAGTTGATGATGTCCTTTTGTCCTATGACTTTTATCTAGTTGTGAATTTAAATTGCTATTTCTGGTGGGAATATATATGTTATAATTTTTTCAAAGTATGTAGTTATCATTAGATTAAATACTCTTTGGTATGAAATATAACAAAGAACTAATAAATATGTGATATTGAAGAGTGGTGTCTCGACTTGTATTGGATTTTCTTTTTTAGTTCAATATCTTTATTTGAATTGAGCACAAGAGTACAAAAAGTGAGTTATGGTGGTACGAATAAATCTAGTGGGCTTTTCTCTAATGGACCTCAGGCCCAGGATCAGAATGTGTGTAGGGGAGAATACAACTTTTAATTAATATTTATACAGATATTTTATTAGTTAAACACATTCGCTTTGTCCTTTGAATTTTGTTGAAACAGCGTTAAGAACTTATCCTAACTAGAATTACTCAATTACAAACTCCTAACACTGGTGAAAGTTATCCAAAAATTAAGTTGGTTCAAATTTGGAACCACCTGCAGACTTTGTTCCTGCGTCCGCCCTTAAGCATCCATTCATGAGCTAATTTTAAAATACAATCTCGTCTCTTGATTGAATTGTGTATTAAAAGTTTAAACTACTCCACACCTGAGTAATCTCAATCTCTGTAATTTGATATTCAAAATTCCTTTTATTATTGGGATTGGAGACAATTTATAATAAAAAATTATTTATTTTTAACACAGGTAGGAATCGTAGGATTTGGAAATGTCAAGTTTCATCCATCCAAACAAAGAAAAATTCAATAACAAGATTTTTAAACGTTGTCATTTCGAAATAACAGGTTTACCCAAACAAGATATGACCGTCATTTATAAATTCTGAATTTGTAGATATGAATGATATGTTGCGCGAAATTTTCAAATGACAGATAAAAGAACCCTAAATTTCAAATGACAGATAAAAGCACAGTAAATAAAAATGGTATGAGTTTTATTTTATTTATATAACACAAACAAATACACAACAAAATAACAACTCAGTAACCCGTAATAATCAAATCTAAACACAAATCAACAAACAATGTCAACCACATCAAAACCCTAACGAACCACCACAGAAAATCTAGAAAGCCACGGCGACGGCAACTCCGACGGCCGATCCGACGGCGGCGATCCATCCGACACCTCTACCTCCGGCTGCGTTGGAAGGCGACCCTCCGGGCGACGAGGCTCCGGGAGAGGACCCCGGCGCGCCGGGCATCATCGGAGGCATGGATCCCATCCCCGGAGACGAAGGAGGCGGCATCATCGGGGACATGGACGGAGGGGCCATCGGGGACATGGACGGAGCCTGGGCGAGGGCGGAGGTGAGGACGGAGGCGACAAGGAGGAGGACGAGAGGGGTTCGGAGGTCGCCGGAGAAAGCCATAAGGGTTTGCCGGTTTGGGACTGGATTTGGGTTTGTGGTTTCAGAGTGGATTGGAGTTGATGGGGGATGTGGGGGGGTTTATATAGTGGAGAGTTGGAAGTCGGTTAGATTTTGAAAATTGCGTGTTTTCTTTTTGGAAGCCAGATGAATCAATAAAATAAATGTTGTTTATGTTTGAATTGTATTATTCGGACTTGGGTGTTAGGGTTTCGAATGCATTTATTGTTGTCGTGTTGTCTTTTTCAAACTTCACAATTCGAGACTATTAGGGAACTTAAATTGTTTGTTATTTGATGTAGTTTCGGGTTTACTTTTGTGCTTCGTTTCCTATGTCATCGAGACTTTGGAGTTTGGAGTACGTACATATCTGCTGAAAACATTTTTATAAGATTAATATCCATATTACGAGTGATCATAATTTTTCGTTGAAGGAATACATATAAACTTTGAAAATAAAAATATTTTTTTTTTCCCTACAATCTAAGGAGACGACCCACTGCTTGTAATTAGCTCAACGTTTCATGTTCTTTCTGGAGCTTTATTAGGAAAAAATGAATAAAATGGTTAATTGACGATGAAGGAAGTAGAGACGCGTCCAAGAAAGACACCACCTAAAATAACTACCATATTGACCTTTGCGAATAAGTGTCACGCTTACGCTTAAGCGCCAGAAAATCAACGTAGTTAACTATTTGTCCTTATGCGATAGATACAAGACGCGTTCAGCAAAAAACCAACCACTGTTCAAAGTAATAACACATTATCTTCCACACGGTTTTGTTAAGCAAGTAGCAAATGCTATGTGGCCGAAATGGAACTTACACGCAAATGATAAGTCTAAGGAAAGTGGGTGGAAACTTCAAAGTTAGTTTATTGTGGAATGGGAGATAATGCGAACATTTCAAACTGGTTAGGTTGGTTTCAGAACTGCTGGTTTTTAATGTTAATTTATCAAATTGGAGTATAGTTGATATGAACATAATTGGGAAGTACGCATTGTAACGTCCAGCACACGCACATGCGTGACGATTGCTGAGGGCATCTTTAATGCGTTATCAAACCGGACGGGTCGACCGTTAGCACGTTTTTTAAAGTAAATCTTTCGATTTTTTTAAAATTAGTTTGAATTTTTTTGGATTATTTACAGTTTGCCCCATAAACTATGTCTTGGTATCACTTTGTCCTCCTGAAGTTTCAAAGTTAACAGTTAACTCTCCTGAACTTTAATTTTGTAACACTTTGCCCCCTTGAACTTCAAAAACTCATTATTTAACACAAATTCGACGTTTTTTTTCCTAATTTTTTTATTGTATCCCTAATACACTCTTAAACTTATATTTACGTGAAAGTTTGGATCGAAACGGAGGTCGGATATGGTTGGAATTTGGGTCGGATTGAGTGCACGTAAATATAGGTTTAGGAGTGTATTAGGGATACAACAAAAAAATAGGAAAAAAACGTCGAATGTGTGTTAAATAATGAGTTTCTGAAGTTCAATGAGGTAAAATGTTACAAAATTAAAGTTCAGGGGAGGTAATTGTTAACTTTGAAACTTCAGGAGGGCAAAGTGATATCAATGCATAGTTCAGGGGGCAAACTGTAATTAATCCTTTTTTGGTTTTGAAAATACATTTTCTAATATTTTTGATTTTGTTAGAATTTTTTTCAACATCGATCCCAAAATAACGTGGAGAAGAGAGATAGATTGTGGTAGGTTGTGGTTAAGATATAAACAGTGTAAGAAATAGAAAAAAGTCGGTCGGAAAGATAGAAAATTGACGTGAGTAAGAAAAAAAGCTGATGTTAAAAAGAATTGAAAAAATATGATGACCGGGTCGTGAAATTCATGGTCATGGATGGTTGAGTCTTCACATTCTTCTTGGAAGAACACGTGTTTAGTTTGAACATCGATCTATAATTTGTTATTATAAGGAACAGTCATGTTCATCAGCTTTAACAATTATTGGGGATTTGCCTGGCTTAATTAGTATCATTGCAAGATCGAGTTGTCTTTTGGTAAATAAAAATATTACATAAATATCAGCCAAAATATTGACACCTAGACAACACCATGCCCATCGCTTTCTTTTACCTGCTTAGCATCTAGCAGTACAGGATGAATAGTTCGTACCATTTAAAATATTCTTAAACAAATATTTCTCAAGAAAACATGCACCTACGATTCCAGAACCAAACACAAGCTCGTTTATACTTGAGTAATGATAAAAACATTTTGAAGATAAGTGAATTCGTATAAGCAGCCAGAAAATGCAGACATGGCACACTTTACATATACCTGTTAATTGTTATCTAGTCATTTACAGCAGTTAAATTTGTGAAAATAAAAACAATGGTGGCCCAACGTTCAGGTCACATGAAAGTATGAAACGAATAATTCACCTCACTGATCTCGACTGTTGAACACATGGGTCATGAATGTACATATGCCGCCTACTGGAATCCTCTCTACTAGAAAATTGAGTTAGGTTGGTTGATTCTCCAGCCTCTTCTTTCTCAGCACCAGGGACACGAACAGAAAATGGTATCAACAGCAAATCAAAGACACCATCTTGCAGAACTTCTAACTCCACGTGCGCCATTGAATTGCATTAACAGTCGGACTGCCATCAAATATTATTACTTCCGGTAGTCCAAAGCAAAGTTGTAATGTGAATGGCCAAGTTGCTTGATTTGGAGACATGCATGTTAGCAAAACAGTCAGTCTCAACTGACACTTCTGCCCAGGAACAGTAGGATTATCAGCAAGAGACCAATCTCAAGTACGATGTTTCTACCAGATAGTCTATCGATGATAAGCTCCCACCTGTTAGTTCAACCAGTACACAGCTTCTGATCAAGCCTGTTATTCATTTTCAAAATTTACATTATGACAGGAAATACTAGCAAATATCGACCTACCCAAGCCCAATTTCACTTCATCTACCGTGACAAATATAATCCGACATCGACAGAAAATTATCTAGCCTTTCCCGTAAGAGTGAGTTGAGAGTCTTGAGACCATATGTAAATTTATATCCTGAAAGGATAAATAAAAAAATTATGGATTCTGATGAAAGAAAAAAAAAGTGCTCAACTGAAGTATCACAAACTATGTGCTCTGAATCAGGATGGTGTAAACTCATGAACAATGTCATCATCTCAGTGCGGAAAATAAACATCAAAAAGCAAGAAAGTGTACAAGTAAAATAACTAACAGAAAAACGTCTAATGCAACCTAGCACTTCACTTGCAGATGGTAGACTTCAAATGGATTTCTAAATTTATTTTCTGTACTGTTCTTACAAAGAAGATAACTCCTATTTACTATTATTTCCATTTTATGTCATTAATTGCTGAAATTAATCTCTTCCGAAGACAGTGAGATGCTTTTACATGCAAGTGCTCCAATACTAAGAAAATTGAAATAAATAAAAAACCCAGAATATGGATCTTGCATATGAAGAATGACGGGGGGTGCTAATTATAAATTGAAGGAACAAGAAAACTGTGCTTGGAACGGAGGTAAAAATTAAAGGGATTTTTTTTTCCAGAATATTAATTATGGGAGTAATCTCTTAGGAGGGTGATAAGAAATTGAGAAAACCTGATCCGATAATATTAGTAGAATTTTTTAGTTACATAGATGTGTTAGACGTGAAAAAAGAAAAGAAAATAAAAAATCCATAATTTTTACCTCATGGGAAAGGAGGGGAATGGATTACTCCTACAAGGGGGTAATAGAATCCCCCATCCTAATCTTTCCCCCAATTCCAAGCATGCTTGAGGGCATGAAATGTTACTCCCTTAATTTTACACCCCCTATTACCCCAATACCAAGCACACCACCCTTAAGAAAAATACATTCCAAATGATAAAATGACATTCATGCATTCATTCATTGACTCACCAGTTTCCTGCTGTCGATGGGTTATTTTCTAGAAATTCTTCTTCCTTTTCAAGTTCTTCTAGAATGGCTCGTTGCCGTTCATTTACATGCCTGAAGGAAACAGGGAGTGGTTTTTCAACAAAAGAGAATTCACAATACTACATCTAGTTATTTACTATATTGTCTACAGCTTCTAAACACCCTTTATGAACCACTAGATGCAGTTTTAGATTTCTTTTCAATCTTCAATTGAGGGTTTCCAAGTTCCAATTTTTTTGGCAAAATCATACCAGAAAAAATAAGTTTTAACGTGTTGAGGAAGTTCTCTGTTTGCAAAATTTGTATCATATTCCTATTCTCCTTAGATTGCCTACTTCTGTTTGCAAAAATATTACGGGGTTGGTTTGATCTCTCCTCCTAGATTGAGCCATGCATATTTTAAAGAAAAGTGTTGCCAAATGTGATACTGATGATAATGTATAACACACACTATCACCTAAACAGTACATTTGCAAGACAATTGACACATGTATCACATTTTAATAGATGTTCTAGCACATTTCCTGAGTTTAAAGATAAAATTCCTAATCTTAAGAGCCATTCGGATTCTTGGACACAAATAAGCAATGACAACCAAGAAATGAGAGCCTTACGTGGGGAATTGGACACGAAATCTGACATACTGATCACCACGGTCTATTAGACCCACATGCCTGGGCAATCCTGACAATTTGTGTGTTATGAAAAGGTTAGTGGTGAGGAGGATTGAATAAATACACTGAAGCACTTGTGATATAAAACAGAAACACCTATAGACTACCTTTGCCTTTCAGAACTACAAGGTGTTCATGCTGAACACCTCGAGGTATCTGCACAGAAAAATTGTGAAAATAAAAATGGGCACAGCAACCAGGGTGGAAATGTAGAACAGTGAGCCACCATGAAGGACTATGAAAATTAGATTTAAACCACTACTTTAAGACTACAATAGAGAAACCTGAAGGAGCTGTCTATATAACTAGAAAGATAAACAATACGATCAACCATGGTATAAACTTTGATGTTGGAACAATGTCTCATGTCATCAAACCCCTTTCTATTAACTATGTTACTTTTCTAAGTTTCTCAAATTCTTGCATAGAAATACCAGAACTGGTCATTGAATACTGTCATAACTCATAAGGACACAGCATATACCATCATATTTTATAAAAATGACATCATTCGAAAGACACAAAGACAAACAAAGTCAACTCACAAAAGGAAGAAGTAGTGATAATAAAATTCATAAAATGGTTTGGAATCAAGGATTCAAGATAGTGGTACCTTCAATTTTTCTTTTCCAGATAAGGTTGGCACTTCAATCTTACCACCAAGCATAGCCTGCAAGACAAATCGGAAGACAACCTGTGAGCAGGTTTTGCCGAAACAGTAACATTCACTCTGATCTTGTTACAATTTGTCTTAGCAGAAGTTACAAAAGAGCCTTACTTATTCTAATTTAAAAAAAAAAACTTATGTGCAACAGTTATGAACAATATATTATCTAAAAAATCATCAAACTGATCAAAGGTAGAAAATTCAGCTTTTGTCTGTGTGTGTGTTTGAATTTTACCTAATACCGTTATACAATGCAGAAAATTGAGATTCCATTTCAGAGATTAATTGATGGATGTTTTATTACCATAAGTCATTAAACTTTCCCCCACTTGTAATTCGTCACTAGAAAGTTATGTAACTTGTGTTAACATCAAAATATTAATGTACAAATGATTGCCAAAATTAATGGACATCCAAATTTGACTAAAAGCATGATGTTGACTGATGGTAGCTACTGGGATCACACTACTTGTGTTTTAACCTAAATAATCTCAAGTTTTAAAATTCTTATTGCTTCTGGATATTTTCCGATTCTGAAGATTGAACTGCGAATTTCGAAAACCAATAAATACGATCATAGCACTTTGTCTTGAACTAGGCACTTAGCAACTTAGAACCTTAAGTTTTTAAACAGCAAAATCATTAAAGTTGAAATGTGAAAATAAGGGTTAAAAGTGACAAAGTAAAGGTAGCATCAGGATGTTCAGATGAGCTAGTGACGAAGATATTTCCTAATTCCTTAAAGATGCAATTAAGTAATCCTAGCATTTCTCTACGCATATCATCCAATTTAGTAACCAATTGAACAGAAAGATGCAATGAACTGCTAAGGCAATGTAGCATTATGGGTCCTACATCTTCCACAGCTGGAACATTATGATCAGATCAAACACTAAAGGAGGAAGAATTACTATAAAGGATTAATACCTAGCACTCATTTTAAACTTTAGCTTGCCTTCTTGAGGAAGCGAAGATTGAGATAATAGCCATGGCCTACAGGGGAACTAGAGATGACGATTTCATATCATAAGCCAAGTGTCCTAGCCAGTATTAATCTAAAGTTCAGAAGTTATAAGGTGAACACTATATTTCACTAAATATAATTTAAGAGGTGACAATTTCAATTATGCAAATAATCAGTGTTTCATGTACAGGCCTGTATGAAGCTAATTTTAGCGTCCACATATATATCAGCACCATCCCTTGAAAAGATTGGATCTGTAGAAATCTGTTCAATAGCACAATATTAGTTATAAATTCAAAATAAGGAAATACATTTAAAAACACTGCCAAAAGTATAGTGAAAAAATAAGACCATGCTATGTCTACAAATTGGGGGAAATTCAATGAAAATAATAGTGTCAACAGCAGCAATATACTATTGATTTATGCCTGTAGTTTGCTGTTGTAGACTTCATTGAGCACAATAGGTGACAAACACAAGTCATGACTGTTATTTCTTGATTGTTCCTCTGATAGATAAAGTATCAGCTGCTCTCCCACAAGAGGTGCATATTGGTGTTAACAACGCAAGAGAGAGACAACATTTGAAAACAACCATATTAACGGCACCCAAGAACACTACCATTTCAGTTAAGATGCTAAGTCCCGAGATGTTCAGACTAAGAAAACCAAAGGAGTATAAGTAGATAGGACAGTTTCAAATTGGGCAGCTGTACTATTACATATACCAAAATAAACATCAGCTAAGAAAATAGATATGGCACTTAAAAGTCCAGCTTAAAAAATAGTCAATCGATCCTGTGAGGTGGCAAAAAGTGAGAAATTAAGTATACATGGAGCTTAATGTGCAAGTTTCCAGGATGAACACCTCGGCCTCCACTGTTACCAGCTTTAGGCACATTAATCGCATCACCAGAGTCCAAACCTACAAGGAAAAACTAGAACATCATTTACAGACATATGCCTATAAATTAAGCTGATGCATTGAACAGCTGAAATGACACTAAATTTTTGACTCAAGAAAATTCATTTTAAATAATTTTTATTGGTGGTAAAGTTTAGAGTGAAGATATTATGTGCTCTCCACAAGAAAAGACTCATGCAATCTTATCATCACTGATATTTATGCTAATTTTTAATTTTCTGACAACATTAAACTGACTAATGTATTCTTTCGCTGTGTTCACGAACAGAAGAAAAAAGAAGTTAGCAATGCTGGCCTTTTCTAAGTTCTGACATCAACTACATGATAATTGGGGCTTGGATATTCCACTGAAGCAATTCCGGAACAAGCATTTAATCAAAAATGGTGCATCATAAACGTGAACTATAACATTCACCTAGACTGGCAGGCTATGCCTGTAACATTGGTTAAATTCGTAAGTGGAAAAAAAGGGATATCAAACCATACCGATAACAAGATGCGAGTCATTTATGTGAATCATCTCGAATAAGAAACATCAACTTGCAATGTATCAAATATGGAAAGCAATAAAGCACCTGGTGGGATGTTTACATCAACATCCTTACTGCCCTCAACCACCCCGGATCCTTTACATGCCAAGCAATAATCCTGAGAAAGCAACACTTACTGAGGTAGGTAATTTCAATGTTGCAGGAGTAATGGAGTATAAGCTTCTGCTAACACAACAAACCTCAATAATTTGACCCCGTCCTTTGCAGGAACTGCATACTGAGGAGAATGGAAAAATTATAACCTGGAACACAAATTGACAGCCAAAAAAAGCTTGATTTGTATGCTGGACATGTATGCAAATTATTGATTTAGTAACATCAAATCATGAACAAATGAACCTTACTCTTCCAGAGCCTTTGCATGTTGGGCATGTCTTCGGCTTAGCATTATTTCGATTGCCAGTTCCATCTGCAGAACAAGAAACAACAATCCAAAATTAAAAGACAATACAAGGATAAGTTTTTAAAATATAAAAGATAGAAATCTAAAAAATTTGAGTTGTGATCTGAAAAAATTATATAATGAATTTCACATGGGTGCATTATTTATCCTTGATATAAACATTTAGATTTAGGTATTAGCATTTAAATTACATCATCACAAGTTTCCTGGAAGTTAAAGGCATTCTGCAACGGATAGGTTTAAGTGCTAAAAAACAAGCATAACACAGATTAATCATTTGAAATAGACAATAGTAGAATAATAAAGGACGATCCAGACAATCTAGAACAAGGAACTGGAAATGACTTGTACTTACAACATGAGGTGCAGAGGATGAGTGCACCAAAAGAAATATGTTTTCTGCAACCCATAGCAGCCTCGTGAAAGGACAGCTGGAGATTTACCTGACGATGACAAGAAAGAAGAGATAATGACAATGTTATGAGCATATATAGCTATAGACACCATGGCCTTATGCAATATAGTGCAGTTCTAGATCAATTTACCTGTACATCTGGAGCATATCGCTCCCTTCCCTCTTCAAATACCTAACATTGGTTTTAACAGATAAATAATTTGACAGAAGGAATCAAACGGTTGATTGGATATGTGAAGAAAGATAGGGAGAAGTCACCTCAGAGAAAATGTGATAGAATGTGCTGGAAAAAGGATCTTGTTGTTCAGAAGACCTCTGTCTTCTGAAACCACTGTTATCATAGGAAAAAAATTCCGTGTATCCAGAGGAATCTATCTGCAAATAACAAATTCATCTCAAATCCCTAATTATTGTCAGTGGGCTTGCCAATTACATATGGATATGTATGATACAGGCTACAACAATGGATTAATGACAAATTTTGCACAACCATACATGTGAAAACAACTAATTAACAAAGGGAGGACAAACACAGAAACCATTTCAAGTTACAAATTCAAAGTGGCAAGCCAGAGTTAAGTAATGCAGTAAACCTTGTCATACTGAGCTCTCTTCTCTGGATCACGCAGTGTCTGAAAGATTCTTCAAAAAGAATACACTTTCATGTTAATTGTAACAACGAAAACTGAAGTTCAAGGAGGGATTCAAAAATAACTCATCAACGACATAGAAATAATAGTCACTCCACCTCGTAAGCCTCTCTTATTTCTTGAAACTTTCTCTTTGCTGCAGGATTATGCTTGTTTGTGTCAGGATGGTACGTTTTGGCAAGCTGGTAATGTTACACAGGGGAGAAAGAGAGTCAATGCAACAAAGTATAGAAGGATTTTTTTACAAGTACACATTCTAATTGCATCAGATACACATTTACACGCAAAGAAATACATAAAATCGATGGATATACATTTCTGATTTCCACTTAGTAGAATGTAATTATTATTTTTTGCGTAACAGTTTCTTCTTTTTCCCCCAGAAAAAATCACATCTTATTGACAATGTTGTTCATCATTAATGTAAAAACCAGTCGATCATATACTAGTACATTGTGTCCTTACAAGAATGTTTTAACTTGTTGATGAGATTTCCTGTTTAGGCAAATTTCTACAAACAATAAAAGCTGAAATTTGAAGGAGGAACACGTGGGAAATTTTGATAAGAGATTACACATGCTTGTTGGTGCAATAACAATATAGCTGATATCTATAGTTCTAACTTAAGGTCCGCATGCAGTTAAACAAATTATTCAAGTTAAATAGCAACAAGTGCTTTAAAGACAACAGCAAAATCAATAGTAACTAACTACAAATAGTGAATGAACAATGAAATCTTAAAGCCGTACAACAGAGAAAATAACATTCTACAAATGAAACACAGTTACTCACAGCATGAAAGGCCTTCTTCACTTCGTTCTGATTAGCGTTTTTAGGGACCCCAAGTATTTCGTAGTAGTCTTTCTCGACCGCACGCTGCACCCCTGCGAAAACAGCACAACGAATTTCACCGAAGGTCATAAAACTCACAGATTTAGAATCGCCACGATATACAAACGTTTCGAACGAACTACCTGTGGCATGGAAAGATCGCTTCGACATCAGGAAAGGCATCGGCAGAGCAACGCAACCACAACTACGACCGTTGGAAGCTACGAAAGGATTGAGAAAAAGAAAACACGTCAACACCTGATTCCACTCCGAACAGTACGTTCTACTTCAACAAAACCACAAGTAATGGGAAATAGTTCCTTACGTGGCGTCGGCGGTGAATGCGAGATGGATTTTGGCAAGGATTGAGTCCCATTGCTACGTATCGCGCGATCCAGAGAGGAAGAGAATGCGGACGATCGGAGCTGGTGGGGATTGTTTGTTAGAGAAGAAGATCGGTAAGAAAGGGGTTTAGGGTTTACCGTTCGCGCGCGGGGAAGATGGAGAAGTGATTTGGAGAGAAACCCTAACCGGTAGAATCTCCCCATTCACGCTCTGCACTCTGCAAACTGCAGGTGAAAATGGTGATCCGGATTTCATTTTTATTTTTGGGTTTTTTTACTTTTACTTCACAAGGAAAAAATTAACCGAATGTTAAATCCACACCTATTCGGAAGCATAATAATATTTAACCATATATTTTTTAGTAATATTTAACACAGAAAATATTTAACCGTATATTTTTATTTTGGTAAATAAGGTGTTTCCAAGTCGTAATTTTTATATATAATAAAAAAATTAAAATTCGAAATTTAAGAAAAAGAAAAAAATAATCGAAATCTACTCGGATCGCGGGTGTGAACCGTGATCCGTCCTATTTAAATATATAAAAAATTAGTATGGATCATGAGTGTGAACCGCGATCCATCAAATTTTAAATAAAAAAATAATTCCACGGATCACGGTTCACACACGCGATCCGTGTCATTTAAAAAAAACTAATGTTGTATAGGATGGCTTCTAACGCTGCATGGGGAAGTAGAGTCGTAGAAATGTGACTTGAACTCTGTAGTTTAGGATGGCTTCTACTACAGAAATTATGCTAAATTCGAAAACATTAGGATTTTGAGTTCTCAGGACTGAGGTTAAGTTATGCTGTTATGACATTTCACCTTTGGAACCAATACACCCTTTGTCGGTGTACAGGAAACTGTGTATTTATGATGGGTTCCATGTTGCATCCGTTACTATACATTTTAACTAATGCTGATATCAAGCGTTGCATTAACAAATCACAACTATATACATGCACCCGACAACGGGTATCTTGTGCACAACATAAGTAATTGGGAGACATAACTAACAAGTGCACGTGATCAAACCATATTGCTAAGCCATTTGAAGCAAAACAGACAATTCTTTTTCTTATGGATAAGTTAATATGCTTTTTATCTGTAGTGAATAAATTAATAAGTATATATGCATATGATGGATTCTGTGAAGTAGCATTCTTTTTATCCGAAGAAATGAATATTCTTGGGGCATGAAATTCCACGAGTTTATGGACTTTTTGGTGGGCTATTTTTCTCCGCAAATAGTATTTCATCTCTTAAGCTTTGTGTTCATTTTATATGTTTGAATTTGCTCGTCTCGTTATAACCGAACCATGCACAGATATGCGAGTGGATGATAAATCATCAAGATGGTGAAGTAACTGATGCTGATTATGCAGTTAGTATAGACCTGATAACCAAAGTTTTTGGTAGTGGTGCTGCGGAGGAATTCTTTGAAGGAATCCTGTTAAATCCTAACTCCTTGTTATTATTTTAATGGTGTTTAGAGGTGGATTAGTGAAGGTTTGAGATGGACGGCTGAGATGAAGTGAGGAGTTTGGTATTTAAGGTGAATTTCTCTCTTTTTACTCACTCTCTCACGATCTCACTCGCCTCTCTCTCCCTCAGTTGTTTCTTCGGTGTTGGTGGAGGCGAGGGTTGCTGTTGGAGTCGCCGGAGGAGCTCGGGTTGTTGCCGTGTCGAGTTGATCGGAAGTTCGCCGGAATTCGAGTTATATCGTGGAGACGCTCGCCGTTGTTTCTTCTAAGGCTTCTTCAAGCCTTAAGTATGTCAAACTTGCTTTTACGCTCACCTATTATTAGTGTGGGGGTGGGAGCGGTCGACGGTAGGCTGTTTTGGCTCGTCGGACCTGCACAGCCGTTTCTGCACTAAAATCGGTCGACCGGTGTTCTGGGTTCGGTCGACCGGTTATAGTGTATTTTGGGCGAATTCCTCGCACCGGTCGAACGATGCCCTTTGGGTGGTCGACCGGTTGTGCAATTTTAGCGAGAAAAGGACGCTCTGGGTATTTTCGGTCGAACGGGACCCCTTTGCCGGTCGACCGAAAGTACTTTTGGGTTCGGAGCCCAAAAGAAAGGAAAGAATCAATCCAGACGCGCAAAGGAGGATCAAATCATACCATAAACATTCAGCCAAAATACGGATTTAATCCGACTCAATTGTGCGGTGTTTCCGCCGCACAACACATACACCATGCGGTGATTCCGCCGCCTACCTTGCAATCCGTGTGCTCAAATTTTGTCCAGTCGTATCTGGACACGTGTACTTTCTTATTCTATACCTAGGTCCCTTGTATCGGCTATAAATAGCCCTGAAACGATGTTGTGAGGGTCCCTTAGCTTATGTCCTTAGTTTTTTATTCCATAATTTAGTTTTGTTGTTTTTATTTCTTGTTTTTAGTTTTCTTTTGTAATTCCTCTAGGACCCTTCTCATTCCCTCCATCTATGAGTTTCTAACTCTTTCCAAATGGTGGAGGTGACGGATTTAGGGTGATGAGAAGAGAATAAAGTTATTATTTTAATTTCGTGATTAGTATATTTTGATTACTTGAGTTTGTGTTAAATCATTTATCATGTAATGTTTTATAACTAATATGATTTATTATAAGTTTCTGAATTCTCTAATCTAAACCCTATATCTAAACTTCCACCCAACGGAATTCACCATCTTTGTTCTTGTTTTATTTTTATTTGTTCATGTTTCTTGCTTTAGATAATTAAAACCAAAAATCTCAAAAACCAAATTTATTCTTCTCTCCTTCTTTCCCCCAACCGTAAATCACACAAATAATAAATCTCTCCCTCCTTGTGTTCGACCCGTACTTGCCACGTCTTCATTGACGTCGTGCACTTGCGGTATAAATAAAAATCTCATCAAGTTTTTGGCGCCGTTGCCAGGGAGGCGACGCAGATTTTGTTTAGTTTTGTGATTTCGATTTTATTCTGTTTATCTTGTGCGCGATCTAAGTATTTGGATTTGTGTTTCAGGAAACAACAGAGTGCGCGGAGAAATCCGAGCACATTTTGAGCTAAACGAGCGGCGAAATCGCCGCACCTATAGAGCCACTTGCGGCGAATCCGCCGCACACTTGGAGTTGTTGGTCTTCAAATTATTCTGGGGTTAGCACCATCTCTGGGTGGACGCATAGAGAAGCTGGAAATTTCGAGAGCGGGCGGTGAACCCTACTGAGCGTGCTTAGGTAACTTTTGTTGCATCTTTCCTCGTAATTTCTAGTTTAAAAAAATAATTCCTTTTATTAGAATTGCACGTGTTAGGGCAAAAATTCCATAATTGGCAATAATTCAACTCTGACCTAAAATTGGCAAAATTAGAAAGGCCTTAGTGCATGCATCATTTAGTGTTTTGTTTGCATTATTCTTGCTAAATTTTTGCAAATTAATTTTTGTTGAAGAGTGCTGGAGTCAAGGTACGTGCACGAGTTTGATTGATTGCATTTAAGCATATAATTTAGTTTGCACAACCTTGCAATTGCCCCCCACTAAAGACCATTGTTTGACTATCTTTGCTAGATCTAAGTTAAACTATCTTAAGGGCAACTCCGTAGGCAAAGATACGGTGGGGATTTCACCACCCTTCCGTAGCCCACAAATCACAATCCTAAAGTGTCACCCAAGCCTTAAATTAAAATTAATTAGACATTGACCCCTAAGGACTCGGACTCAATTAAGGAGAAGAATTGGTTTGACTTGCTATGACCTGAAGCCGATCGAATTTAAGTTGGTGTCTAGAAAGTGTTTTTGTGTTGACGTAAGTCTTCCAAGCGAAGTGGTTGTCTAATTGGCACCGACTCTTTCGGAAGCGCCCCCACTAGCTATACACGGCCTGGCCAAGTTGGTTTGATTAGTGAGGGAGGTGAATAAAGCAAATCAACTCGACTCAACCAGTTAGGAGTCGTCTAGATTTAAGCGACACTAGGTCTAGGATTGTTTGAACCGTGCTTGTTCAGGAAATTTCTGACCGACCATCTTTTCTATCTTTAGAGTTAAGTTTCCCTTCTCATCTGAGTCTTCTTTCTCTTCTCACCTCAATTCTCTAGATTAGGATTCCTTTCTCATCTTTCCCCATTCTATTGTTTGTTTCCATTTTCAAAAAAAACAAAAAAAATTGTAATTAATTCTTAAAATTAAATTTGGAATTTAAATTTCGAATTTGAACTCAAAAATTGATTCAACCCGGTGCACTCAGCTTTGGATTCGGGACTTGAGTAATCGACTCTCACGAGTTCATCTAGATTCCAGTCTAGAACTTAGCCCCAATCCATCTGCTGCATCACCTCACCCGGATCCAATGGGTGAGAATGTAGTGGACCCACCTGTTGCACAACCTATAACTCTGAGGGATCGATGCTACCCAGCGATGGCTGCTCAGCCATCATGCATCGTTATGCCCACCATACAGGGTCGCGACTTCGAACTTAAGGCACAATACATGAGTATGTTGCCTAACTTCACCTCTAGGGAAGACCTATATCTCTTCCTTAGAGAATTTGAGGAAATCTGCTCTCTTATGCAATACCAGCATATCCCTGAGGAGGCAGTGCGTCTGAAATTCGTGCCTCTAGCACTGAAGGACAACGCTAAGAAATGGCTATATAGTCTAGCCGAAAGATCCATTAGAAGTTGGGTTGAGTTTGTTCAAGTTTTCCTAAAAAATATTTCCCCAACCATAAGACTATGAGGATTAGGAATGAAATTGTTGCATTCGTTCAATCTGAGAGCGAGCCGTTCTATTCCTATCTAGAAAGATTTAAAAGTGTGCTGACCCAATGCCCTCATCATGGAATTCCAAGATGGTAATTGTGCCAAATTATTTATGAGGGATTGACACTCACATCCAGGGTTATGGTAGAATCCGTAAGCCAAGGGAACTTTATGTCAAAAAATGAAAATGATGCCTGGACTTTTCTTGAGGATTTAGCTGAAAACAGTATGCAATGGGACAATGCTAGAACACCGTTTAACCCAAGTATTGGATCTAGAATAGCAAGCCAACATAAACCAGGTGTCTTAGCTGTAGATGTCAATGTAGCGGCTGAAGCAAAACTAGCTACCCTTATGCGCAGAATGGAAAGTCTAGAGCTACAAACCCGAACCCGAGTGAATCAAGTCTCGTCTATCCCTTGCTCTAGATGTGGTCAGACTGGTCATTTAATGGAGGATTGTGCGGACTGGGAACAAGTTAATGCCACGTTTAACCATGCTAGAAATGACCCATACGCATCAACCTATAACTCGGGTTGGCGTAATATTTCCAATTTCTCATCAAGCCAACAAGGTCAACCTCCTAGACAACAACCAAACCCGTATAACCAAAATAATACATCATCTGGGTTTAGTAACAATGGCGATCATGAGGTTAGGTTGACAAGCTTGGAAAATTTGATGAAAACCTTTATACAAACAACCAACCAGTCCTTCCAAAGGCTAGAGACACAAGTCAGCCAACTAGCACAAATAGTAGGTGAAAGAGAAAAGGGTCGGTTTCCAAGTCAACCTGAGGTGAACCCAAGATCTAATAATCAATATCAGCCCTATCAACCACCTTCGGGAAATAAGAACCCTAGACCGGTTCAAATGGTTCATGAGGAAGGACCGTTCCAACAAATAAATGCAGTAGTATCATTACGGTCCGGAAGACAAGTTGATAACAATGTGGTAAATCCTAGAACGTCTAATCAATCTAGCCATCAAGCAACCACATATGACTTAACCAGTGAACCTGACGTACAATCTGAAATGCCCAACCCACCTACTCAACCTGAACCCATAGCTCAACCTGAGCGAGTCTATGTTCCTAAAGCTCCATTCCCCAATAGACTAAAAAAGAACTCAAGTGCACAAATGGAGAAAATCTTGGAAGTATTTAAGCAAGTTAAGGTGAATATTCCACTCTTAGATATGATTCAACAAATACCTGCTTATGCTAAATTCTTAAAAGATTTGTGCACTAAGAAGAAAAAAACGAACGTACCAAAGAAGACATTCTTAACTGCAAACATAAGCTCTATTTTGTCCAACACATCTCCTATAAAATATAAGGATCCTGGGTGTCCCACAATTTCATGTTCAATAGGAGATACTTTTATCAACAAAGCCCTTCTAGACCTTGGTGCTAGTGTTAACCTACTCCCGTTCTCTGTCTACGAGCAACTCAACCTTGGTCCACTAAAACCCTCTAGGACAACCCTTTAATTTGCTGATTGCTCTATTAAGAAACCAAGAGGTGTAGTAGAGGATGTTTTGATTAAGGTTGGTGACTTCATTTATCCAGTGGATTTTGTCGTTCTAGACACTGAACCTGTTGTCGATCCTAAGAGACAAATCCCTGTAATACTAGGCAGACCCTTTTTAGCCGCTTCTGAAGCATTGATAAACTGTCGAAATGGGCTCATGCAATTATCTTTTGGGAACTTAAAAGTTGAATTTAATATCTTTCATGTTGATAGTGAGCCAGAAATAATATGCAATCAAAGTGATGTTGTGATGAGAGCACGTATCTATCAGATTTCTGAATCAAATAAATCATCACGAAATCAAAAAGGAAGTAAAAAAGGGAGTAATTCTTCGGCACACCCACCATCACTCGAGCAAATAAAAGAACCAATACATGTGAGGGGTGTGGAATATGTGCCTCAGTGCAACATGTGGAACAATTCAACTGGATACATGCACCAACATGTTGTCATTCAATCCAGTTCTGACTATGGTTGACTCTGAGAAAATTTAACCCCTCTACCGCAAGTTGACTCAGGTAATACGTGCATTTGCTTTTTCTTTGCATACATTGAGGACAATGCATGATTTAGGTGTGGGGGGTGTCTATCTATCTGTTTTATTTTTTTGTTCTTAAAAAAAAATCAATGTTTCATGACATAGCTTAAGATTGAACTACCAAAACCCGTGTACAAAATGCATTGAGTTTTTGTTCCTTATTATATAGTTCTGCTTGTAGAAACTATGACATAAATCTAAGTTCCAAAGGAATAACCCATTACCCTTTAAGACATGTATGCACTTAAATTGGATGAATCAAATCTTTGAAGTGGTTGATAAAAAGCAGAGGTTGAGGAAAATATACCGGGAAGTGTGGACTTCTAATAACAATTAAGCCTTGAGGAAAATAAAAGTAAAATAAAAATAAAGGAATAAAGTGAGGAAAGCACATTTTGCAAAATGATTACAAAAGCCCAAGTCTTCGAGTCACTAGTCCGTAGGGGTATCTTGAAACCCGGTAACTTGAGTCTACCAACTCGGGATTATCGACCAAACTCGCTACACGAATGCAAAAAGGGTAAAAGTGTCAAAAGGCAAATGTGTTGAATCACGGAAGAAGAAATATATATATATATATATATATATATATATATATATATATACTCAAGGCCCAAAGCTAAAAGCATGATCTATGCCATGGTTGATCCGAATGATACTTCACCACCAGAGGAGGCGTGCAAAATAATTTGAGTGATAAACATGTGTAGAAGGGTTAGTGGTGTGAATGTGGAGGAATAAAGACCAAGTCAGAATTTTGATAAGTTAGATCTGTATAATGAGCATGCAAGGATTCTAAGTGAGTTGTATAAGGTTGAGGTGAAGATATTGAGAGCTATTAATGAAATGTTGAATTAAGACTTTGTGGGTGTGTCAACTGAAAACCCTCACGAGACAAAACTCGTCCTCTAAGGAAACTTGGGGGTTTAAAGGCTTGTTGCACATGCTAAGTGCAACTGTCATTCCTACGAAAGTGAGTTAGGATTTCCCTGTTTTCATTTTTCTTATATTCTGTTTTGCTAGGGACTAGCAAAATCTAAGTGTGGGGGTATTTGATGCATTGCATACATTGCATCATATGTCTTTCATTTAGATTAATTTTATATCAATAAATGCTACTAAGGTATGTGTTTAGTCTGATTTACAGAATACAGGGACCTGAATGCAAATTACCCATATCCCGAGAATAAACGCGTGCAAAGAGACTCATCTCTATCATAAAGACCAAGTCAAGATTATCAGGAGTCAAATGGAAGTTCATCCAAGCATAAAAGCATTCAAGGACCTAATTACAAAAAGGCCAAGGACTTAAGCACAAAAGTAGCCAGAGACGTAATTGTAAACAGCCGAGGACCTAACTGCAAATTAAATATCTTGGAGAAGTTTTAAAGAAAAATGAATGTGGATCTCTAAATATATAAAGAAATAAAGTCGGAGCCCAAAAGAAAGGAAAGAATCAATCCAGACGCGCAAAGGAGGATCAAATCATACCATAAACATTCAACCAAAATCCGGATTTAATCTGACTCAATTGTGCGGCGTTTCCGCCGCACAACACATACACCATGCGGCGATTCTGCCGCCTACCTTGCAATCCGTGTGCTCAAATTTTGTCCAGTCGTATCTGGACACGTGTACTTTCTTATTCTATACCTAGGTCTCTTGTATCGGCCATAAATAGCCCTGAAACGATGTTGTGAGGGTCCCTTAGCTTATGTCCTTAGTTTTTTTTCCATAATTTAGTTTTGTTGTTTTTATTTTTTGTTTTTAGTTTTCTTTTGTAATTCCTCTAGGACCCCTTCTCCTTCCCTCCATCTATGAGTTTCTAACTCTTTCCAAAGGGTGGAGGTGACGGATTTAGGGTGATGAGAAGAGAATAAAGTTATTATTTTAATTTCGTGATTAGTATATTTTGATTACTTGAGTTTGTGTTAAATCATTTATCATGTAATGCTTTATAACTAATATGATTTATTATAAGTTTCTGAATTCTCTAATCTAAACCCTATATCTAAACCTCCACCCAACGGAATTCACCATCTTTGTTCTTGTTTTATTTTTATTTGTTCATGTTTCTTGCTTTAGATAATTAAAACCAAAAATCTCAAAAACCAAATTTATTCTTCTCTCCTTCTTTCCCCCAATCGTAAATCACACAAATAATAAATCTCTCCCTCCTTGTGTTCGACCCGTACTTGCCACGTCTTCATTAACGCCGTGCACTTGCGGTATAAATAAAAATCTCATCACGTGCACTCTGGATTGGGCAGGGCATTGGGATGAGCACTTGCCGTTGATCGAGTTCGCCTACAACAACAGCTACCACGCGAGTATTGGGATGGCGTCGTACGAGGCTTTGAACGGGAGACCTTGCAGATCACCGGTGTGTTGGAGTGAGGTAGGCGAGAGACAGCTAGTCTGGCCTAAGATTGTGCAGATGTATGCTGAGAAAGTTGACGTGATCAGGCAGAGGTTAGCGACAGCTCAGAGCAGGCAGAAGAGCTACGCGGATCGGCGTAAGCGTGTGCTGATTTTTGAAGTTGACGATCACGTCTTTCTGAAGATCTTACCGTCCCGTGGGGTGATGAGATTCGGGAAGAAGGGGAAGCTCAGTCCGATATATATTGGGCCGTTTGAGATATTAGACCGAGTTGGAGGTCGCCTACCGGATCACGTTGCCGCCACAGTTTTCTGGTCTTCATAACGTCTTCCATTTTTCGATGCTGATGAAGTACGTGGCAGATCCCTCTCATGTAATCCAGATTGAGGTTCCAGAGATCCAGCAGGATTTCTCTCTTGAGGAGAGACCCATGGAAATTGTGGATCTGATGGAGCACCAGCTTAGGAGGAGGACTATTCCTATGGTTAAGGTCAGGTGGCAGCATCACTCCGAGCGAAAGGCTACTTGGGAGGTTGAGGAGGAGGTCCAGAAGTTGTATCCGGAGCTGTTTGGTAAGAGCTGATTTTAATTTCGAGGGCGAAATTCTTTTAAGGAGTGTGGATTGTTAAATCCTAACTCCTTGTTATTGTTTTAATGGTGTTTAGGGGTGGATTAGTGAAGGTTTGAGATGTACGGCTGAGATGAAGTGAGGAGTTTGGTATTTAAGGTGATTTTCTCTCTTTTTACTCACTCTCTCACTCTCTCTCACGATCTCACTCGCCTCTCTCTCCCTCCGTCGTTTCTACGGTGTTGGTGGAGGCGAGGGTTGTTGTTGGAGTCGCCGGAGGAGCTCGGGTTGTTGCCGCGTCGAGTTGATCGGAAGTTCGCTAGAGTTCGAGCTATATCGTGGAGACGCTCGCCGTTGTTTCTTCTAATGTTTCTTCAAGCCTTAAGGTATGTCAAACTTGCTTTTACGCTCACCTATTATTAGTATGGGGGTGGAGCGGTCGACGGTAGGTCGTTTTGGCTCGTCGGACCTGCACAGCCGTTTCTGCACTAAAATCGGTCGACCGGTGTTCTGGGTTCGGTCGACCGGTTATAGTGTATTTTGGGCAAATTCCTCGCACCGGTCGAACGATGCCCTTTGGGTGGTCGACCGGTTGTGCAATTTTAGCAAGAAAAGGACGCTCTGGGTATTTTCGGTCGAACGGGACCCCTTTGCCGGTCGACCGAAAGTACTGTTGTATGTCGGTTGGGGCGTTGACCATCTAAACGGTTGACCGCCTGGTTGACTCGTTCGACCAATGACTTAAGTTAACTTAATGGTCGGTCGACCGAAAGTGTGGTTTCGGTCGACCGTGTAGTGTGGACTGTTGGTGAGTCCTATTGGTGGTTTTCGGTAGACCGGAAGTGTCGGGTCGTCCGACCGTTTGATCATGGTTTGCGAAAATGAATTTCTTACTGGTTTATTCGGTCGACCGGGCTCTCTTTGTCGTTCGACCGATTGGCGGGTTTTTCGGTTGGGTCACCTCTCTGGGTGAGGATCGGTCGACCGGAAGACAGATTTTGTTCGACCGTTTTACACAGTTTTGGTGTGTTTGTGTTACTATTGATTGGCTAGAAGGCGACGGGTTCACCGACCCTTTTGGGGCGAGGGACGGACATGTCGGCCCTATAGCGATCAGTAGTGACACGTGGAGGGGGATTGTGATTAACTGTCGTTGTGGCTCCGACAATTGAGGCAAAGTCGTGGCTCCGGCGAATGAGGCATGTTTTATTTGTCGTCGTGGCTCCGACAATTGATGCAAAATCGTGGCTCTGGTAACACTGAGGCAAGAGTTGGGTTGTGTGGCCGTGTTTTGGACCGGTGGTGCCTTGTGTGCACGAGTGTTGGTGGGGTTGGGGTGAGAGGACCCTTGAGACCCGGGTTGTTGTTTTGGCTATGGCCGGGAGAGAGGTCCCGGGAACTTAGCAGTTGTGTTGGTTGTGATATTTGTGGTTCATTGCATTTTTCATTATTGTTCATATATGTGTTAGGGTTTGGCATACGGGGTTTCCTTTTGGAAACTCAGACATGTTTCATGTCTGCTTTCAGGCCGAGAGTGGCGTTAGGCGGGTGGTGACTGCGGAGGGGGCGCTCGGGACTGGATCCTGCTTTCCTTCCCTTTTGAGGTGGTTGTGATTACACATGTATATTTTACGTTTATGAGCTTTTGATGTAATCACATTCTTTGTAAACTCGATCACATATATATATATATATTATATGTTGGTGCACCTTTGTGTGTATGTCCTTTCGTGATGTCCTCACTTGATTGTATGTTTTAAATTTTAAATTTTCCGCTGTGTTTGAAGACGTTACAAATCCCGTCAACTTAAAAAACATCTGAAACATATACAACTCTTCTCCACTCCTTTGCGGCGGCAAAGCTCATCCTAAAGGCCGAGAGACTTTTCAAGAAGATGAAGGAATCAAACCTTAATTTGACTGCTCTTCCCTATAATGAAATGATGACATTGTATATATCTGTTGGTCAGCTGAACAAAGTCCCTGAAGTTACTTCAGAACTCAAATGCAAAGGAGTTTCTCCTGATCTATTCACATACAACCTTTGGATAAGTGTGACCGTTGTTATGATGGACATCGATGGTGTTCGAAATATTTTAGATGAGATGCGCAATGATACAAATTCAAATAACAGTTGGGTTATGTACATGACTCTTACTGAGATTTACGTAAGTGTCAATCAACTAGTAAAGTCAGAAAATACTCTGGTTGAGGCAGGAGAAAATATTTCCCTGAGAGATTGGATAGCTTATGATTTTCTTGTCATTCTTCATGCTAGTCTAGGAAACAAAGATAAAATTGGTGAAATATGGAAGTCAATGCGGATGACAACGCAAAAAATGTCCATAAGAAACTACATCTGTTTGCTTTCTACGTATCTTATGCTTCGGCATGTGAAAGAAGCTGGAGATGTTATCGACCAGTGGAAAGGCACAAAGCACCTGAATTTTGATGCTCCGGCTTGCAATGGACTTTATGATGCTTTTGTGAAGGCAGGTTTGATGTTATGTCCCTAACCCATTTTGGGTTTGATTAGTGCTAAGTAAGGTTTGACTTGAAGTGATAGGGAGAGAGAGAGAGAGAGGTATCGGTGGAGGTATGGGTGAGGTGAGGGGGTAGGGGGTGTAGGGGATGGGAGGGGTGTTGGGTGTGTTGGGGTTTGCTTTAAAAGCAACCCAATCCTTCTTCCTCTTCTTTTCTTCTTCTCCTTCCCTTTTCCTCACACCTTCCTCACCCTCTTCTATCTTTGTCGGCGAGCAGCTCTGGTGGTCGGTGACGAGAGCGGACGAGCGGTCCAGGCGGGAGAGGTGCGGAGTTAGGCGCGCGAGGAGATCTCTGGAGGCGACATGTGCGAGCGAGGCTCAGACGGGTTTTTCGTCGTCTTGAAAGGTATGCCGGTTCTTAGTGTGATTTCGTTGTTCACCCTCGTGTGAGGGTTGTGTTGGTCTGTCGGGGGAGGTCGGAGACCTCTATGGCGGCGTGTTTTGCGTAAATCCTCGGCTGGCGCTAGGTTGAAGACGACCAACGGTCGACCGGGTTCCTTCGGACGGTCGACCGATGTAGTGTATTTTACCCGACTTTAACCTTCACCGGTCGAACGATGCCTTGTGGCGGTCGACCGGTAGTGCGTTTTGCTGGTGAGTTGGGATTGTCTGTCGTGTTTCGGTCGACCGGTTCCTTGGGTTCGTTCGACCGGAACACGAATAGAAATGCATGCTTGTTCGACCGTTTATTGTTATGCGTTCGACCGTTATATGACTTAGAACTGCTACGATGCCCTTGTAGTTTTCGGTCGACTGAGACCCCTGAGTCGGTCGACCGGTAGTTTTGAATTGATGTTGACCAGACTCTGGATTTTGACCTCATATCGGTCGACCGGTTTTAGATCTCTGTTCGACCGTTGAGACTTAGTTTTTGCGCAGAGAGTTTGACCGTTGCAGACTTTCGGTCGACCGAACCTTTCATGGGAACGGTCGATCGGGTTGCCTCTTTCGGTCTACTGTTTGTGCACAGAACCGAATTCTCAATCCTTTTTAGGATGTCAACTCTGTCCACGGAAACCCGTGTCCTCGCCTTGTGCGTGAGCCGGGAGGTGACGGTGGGCGCGTACATGTGCCTGCCCAGGGACCGTCGTGTGGAAGAGTGTGGGTGTTCGGGACGTGTCACCTCCGTGTATGGATGGTGACTTGATGTTATGAATTGATTGGACTCATGGTAGAGTAGCATGCCTGAGGGATTGCGGATCCCAATGTATAATGTTTGTGCGAGCACGCAACTGTCGTTGGGTGAGGTGACTACCAGTCTGGATGGCTACGGAGGTCGTTGCCCTGCTTTTATAGCGACACAGTTGGTGTTTGTGGCTCGTAGAGCCTGATGACATGGTAGACTTTGGTCTGGACCCGTCCGATGATGTGTCGGACGTATTGATAGACCACCGATGTTGTGCCGGTGATGCCGCCGATGCTGTTATGGCGATGATGATTGATGGGCCGATGATGTTCCGGCTATGTTCCTCAGATGGGCACCTACTGAGATGATGATTGATGGACCGACCGAGCGACGGCTCCGTTGGTGTGGTTTCGACCACGAAGTTACAGATCTGTTTCTTATGGCGCAGACTTGGCGGATGCTCCTTGCCGAACCTCATGATTAGTGTAGCCGCGTATGGGGAGTGTCACGTCATGTTCCGTTAGACCGTATGTGCCTACGGTAGGTCTCCTTGGGAGACCCGATGATGATTGTCGGACTGCCGTCCTATGTTATCCTTCGGGAGAACTGTTTTCCTTACTGTTGATGACATGACATGCTACTAGTATGATAGGTTCATTTGTACTACTGCATGTATATAGGTGAGCATGGCATACAGGGTTTCCTTATGGAAACTCAGGCATTGTTGTTACATCTTTTTCAGGACCGCAGTAGGTCCAGTTGGGTGGTGATCAGCGGGCGCGCGCATCTTGGGATCAGATCCTCTATTCGGACCACTGAGGTCGACATGATTACTTTTATCTCCCTTTGTTGTTCTATTGTAATCATGTATCGTTTTGACAAACTCTGATGTAATATGGTGCACCACTTATATATTTTATGAGAAGTAACATTCTCGTCTTTTAATTATTGGTCTTCGTTGTCTTGATGATAATTTTTAAATTTCCGCTGTTTCGGGATGTTACATTTGATGTCTGCGGCAAATAACTTTCATGATCTGATGCTTCAGAGAAATATTGAGTATGTAGAATAAGATGGGGATGTCACTAAAAATTAGTAGTTTCCCTTTTCAGTTTGCTCATCAGTTCTCATCAGTTTGCTCATGGTTAGTCCATATATGGTGGTGAAACAGAGCCAAAAATGTGCTAGTTTAGACTTTAGAGCACTTTTCTTGATTTTTTTGTACCTTAAATTATTGGAGCTATAAGATATGATATCTGCTGTCATCTCTTTCCTCTTGTGGTCACTAATTTTACTGAGAATGTTTGGAACCCTTAAATGTATTTATTGTTCAATTTTTATTCTTGTTGACCTTTTTGTTTCTGCAATTGAAAATTTGAAATGCTTTCATCAATTATCGTTTGTAGATATGTTCCTTAGTTTCATTTCAAATTCAATTCACATACATATATAAGTTAGTTATAAGCTCAGATTGGTTGCCTTTCATTGTCCGAGGTGTATAATTTCCTAGCCTCTAGAATGCAGTGATTTTTTCATGGTCGTATTCCTACTAATAAATTATCCGTAATATCTTAACCTCGTAAGCATATCATTTAAATAATACATCCAGATTTTGATCAATTGATTATAGCACTAGTAAAAGATACTACCTTTTTTCGAAATAAGTAACTCTAGATACCCTGTAGTGTTTCATCAACCTCTGTATCAAAGAAATGTATTCTTAAAACAGTAAATGACAATCTTATCTTATAATTAAGCAAACATCTCCAAAAGATAATCTGTAACATCCCCGAACAGCAGAAAATTTAAACTTTTAAAATCAAGGGAAACACGTGGGTAAAACAATCAAGAGTGGGGACATTACTGAAAGAAATCCTCAAATACATAAGGTGCACCATATTACATAAGAGTTTGTCAAAAGAGTGATTACATCGGAATACAAAATACATAAAACATGCAATCACGACAACCTAAATAGGTAGACGACAAGATCCAGTCCCAAAGTGCAATCTCCCTCGGTCACCACCCGCCGGAACCTAACGCGGTCCTCAAAAAGATGCAACAACAATGCCTGAGTTTCCATAAGGAAACCCCGTATGACAAGCTCACCTATATGCCCTAACATACTAGTATAGCATGACATGGAATACAAAGCAGTAAACATCCACAAGGGTAAAACCGGACATCCGTCCTGCAATCGTTCCCGCTGCCACACAGGCCCCGCGGTCTACAATCGCCACCGCTTCCACACAGGCCCCGCGGTCCGCAACATCGTCGTCGCCACACAGGCCGCACGGTCCAACAACCACCGGTACCACACAGGCCACACGGTCAAACAACACCACCGCCACACAGGCCGCACGGTCCAACAACGGGTCCCCGTAGAGACCTACCGTATGCACATACGGTCTAACGGACAGTACGCAACACATCCCCACACGCGACTACACTAGCCAAGGGATCGGTGAGGAGGCGTTCGCACTTCCGCGCAGGTAGAATCAGATCTGAAAACATCGTGGTCCACCACCACACCAATGGAGCCGTCGCTCAGGTCGGTCCATCAACCGGCGCCACACAGACCGCACGGGATATCACTCGATAGGTGCTCAGTCGAGCTACCTGCCGGAACACATCATCGGCAGTCCATCGCCGCAACCACACAGGCTACGCGCGATCCTCCTTGCCGCCACACAGGCCGCACAAGGGCCCTACCGCCGCCACACAGGCCGCACGACACGTACAATCACTGCCATCAAGGCCAGTCGAACATATCCGCCACACAAACGCCAGACAATCGACAGATCCGAACCGAAGTCCGCAGGGTCAACGAGCTCCACGTGCAACACCAACTCCGGCTCCAAACGAGCAGGGTCACGACCTCCGTCGCCGTCAATAGGCCGGTACCCCTCTAGACCTCCGTCGCCAATCCTGGCCGGTAGTCATTGTGCCTCCGTAGGCATCGGCCGGTAGTCACTGCACCCGTCAGCAGTTGCGTGTTGCTGAAGCAATGAGATCCGCAATCCCTCAGGCTGCTACTCTAACGCGAGTCAAACGATCCACCATATTTGTCACGATCCATACATGGAGGTAACGCGTTCCGGACACCCACACTCTTCCACACGGCGGTCCCTGGGCAGGCACGCGTAACGCGCCCACCGTCACCTCCCGGCTCACGCACAAGGCGAGGACACGGGTTTCCGTGGACAGAGTTGACATCCTAAGCGGAACCAGGAATTCTGTCCTGTGCAAAAACGGTCGATGATGAGAATTAAATTTATACCGCAAGTGCACGGCGTCAATGAAGACGTGGCAAATACGGGTCGAATACAAGGAGGGAGAGATCTTGTTATTTGTGTGATTTTCGATTAAGGGGAAGAAGGAGAGAAGAAATAAATTGGGTTTTGAGATTTTTGATTTTTAATTTCCTAAAGCATGAAACATGAACAAATAAAACTAAAGCAAGAACAAAGATGGTGAATTCCGTTGGGTGGAGGTTTAGGTATTGGGTTTAGATTAGAGAATTCAGAAACTTATAATAAATCATATTAGTTATAAAGCATTACATGATAAATGATTTAAGATAAACTCAAGTAATCAAAATATACTAACACGAAATTAAAATAATAACTTTTATTCTTCTTCTCTTCACCCTAAATCCGTCACCTCCACCCTTTGGAAAGAGTTAGAAACTCATGGATGGAAAGGAGGAGAAGGGGTCCTAGAGGAATTACAAAAGAAAACTAAAAACAAGAAATAAAACAACAGAAATTTATTAAACTAAGGAATAAAAAGTAGAACATAAGCTAAGGACTCTCACAACATCGTTTCAGGGCTATTTATAGCCGATACAAGGGACTTAGGTATAAAATAGGAAAGTACACGCGTCAACACGCAACCGGTAAAATTTTTAGAGCATGAATCTAATTTGGTGCGGCGGATTCGCCGCACTTTGTACATAAGGTGCGGCGGATTCACCACCTTTTTAGCTCCGATTTAATCCGGAATTTTCCTGTGTGTTTATGGTATGATTTCAATATCCTTTGCGCATCTGGATTGATTCTTTCCTTTCTTTTGAGCTCCGACTTTATTTCTTTATATATTTTGAGATCCACATTGATTTTCTTTAGATTTTCTCCATAATAATAAAAGTTACTCGTAATTTGCAATTAGGTCCTTGGCTTTTTGCAATTAAGTCATTATCTACTTTTGTGCTTAAGTCCTTGTCCTTTTTGTAATTAGGTCTTGAATGCTTTTATGCTTGGATGCATTTCCATTTGAAACCCGATAATCTTGAACTTGGTCTTTATGCCAGGAATGAGTCTCTTGCACGCATTTATGCTCGGGATATGGGTAATTTGCATTCAGGTCCCTGTATTCTGTAAATAAGACTAAACACATACCTTAGTAGCATTTATTGATATAAAATTAATCTAAATGAAAGACATATGATGCAATGTATGCAATGCATCAGTCGACCGAAAGAGACACTCGGTCGACCGTTTCCTCAAGGGAATCGGTCGACCGCTATGACAACCGGTCGACCGCTTCCACAAGGGAAATCGATCGACCGAAAGTGACAGCTCGGTCGACCGCTTCCACAAGGGAATCGGTCGACCGAAGCGTTTGCAACGGTCGAACTATTTGCGCAACACAAAAATCCAACGGTTTACCGAAGGTGTAAAACCGGTCGACCGAACGAGGTCAAAATCCGGAGTCTGATCAACATCAAAATCCAATCTATCGGTCGACCGACTCAGGGGTCTCGGTCGACCGAAAACTTACAGGGTCAACTTAATATTTTCTATGTCATCAACGGTCGACCGAAAACACTAGCATCCTACCGGTACACTCAAGTTCCGGTCGACCGACATAAAGACCCGGTCGACCGAAACACAACAGACAGGCAAATAACACTACGTTCGGTCGACCGTCCAAGGGACCCGGTCGACCGACAGACGTCTTCAACCTCACGCCAGCCGAGATTTCGACGCCCAAACTTGTCGCCGGCGAGGCCTCCGACCTTCCGCGACCTACCAAAATCTCACCCCAACGTGAGTGATCACTATAGGCCTCTAATGCAAGAACTTGGCATACCTTTGCGATGAACAACGAACTTCACTGGAGCTCCAACGACGCCTCCGGACTGCACCTCACGCCCACTCTCCTTGCTCCGTCTCCTCGCGCCTCAACAGACCCCGCACGCACCACCACTGCTCGAGCCCCAAATGGAGAGGAAAGAAAGTGATGGAGAGGAGGAAGGTTAGAAGAAGAAAAAGAAGAAGAGAAGAAAACGTGAGAGAGAGAGGTGTGCAACCCTTCTTCAACCCATGCCTCCACCATCATCCTACACCCTAGCACCCACTGTTCACGTCACTCCACCCTCACCCTTCAACAGTGCACGCCCCCTCTTCCCTTCCCCATGCAAAGCCTCCTCCTAACTCCACTTAGCTCCCTAATGAGGGTTAGTGTCATAACATAATCCCTGAATACGACAATCAGTTTCTAGATAGTATGTAGTTTTAACCTCTTTAAAACTCTTAATTTTGAACTCTCACTTTCTCTTTTATAGCTCTCATGTGAACAACAACTTTGTCACGAGGAGGAAAGTGCACAGCATCTACATTGAACATATCGTGCATCCATGCCCAGAGCAATGGCATGTTTGATTCTTCAATGACCGTGACTTCAAATACTTCTTCAATAATTGGAATCCACAAGATGATCCAACCAGCGATGATGTCAACAAATCCAATGGTTTGTCCACCAAAGAACTTCTGACCATTCAGACACCCTTCTAGAGTCTTCAGGTGCTCTTTCAATACTTCTACTGCTTTGAATAGTTCATCTCCAGTTTTTGAGACCACGTCGAATGATGCAACCAAAACCTATTTATCAGCATACAGAAAAAGTAATCTTTTATGTTACTGCATTTAAGTATGCAATGGATTACTTCCTCGGAGATTCACAAACTACTAATACCAGGGTCTACTGTAAAGAACTTTTTACTCTTCTTTAAGTTAATCTCTGAAATACTTGCATGAGTTATGGATGTAAATGACAAGCAATGGTGGTGTTTATATAATTGACAATTAGGGTTATTTGTGCTAGATCAAGAGGAGTGTAAGTAATTTGGTTGCAAGGGGGTTCCGCATGAGTAGTTCACTTATCATGGGGGTAAAGATATCTCTAACCAGCATTAATTGTCTTCAATCTGGTGTGGACAAGGTTTAACCCATCTAGGTGGTGAAACAGGTAAATTAGTGTGTGCAATCAAATATATTAGTTGAAACAGATAAACTAGTGTGCCCAACTAAATTAAATCAAGAAGTTTATTGTGTAAATTTTCTGCTCATTCTCATCCTGAGCTTCAAGGCTTGTCGTTGCTCAGGACTGGAGTAGTTATTACTTGTTACGCTTACAATTTCTTATAAATTATTTCGATATCTTTGCCGGAAAGCTCAAAAGCTAAAAGAGTAACAAGAAAGAGTTGCTTGTGTTTGAGAGGTGGAGAGATTGAAAGATGGTGAGACAAAGTTGAGAAAGATCCTTTATCTCAGTGGTGGTTTTTCCTTCATGTTAAACAGTGTAGGTGGCTGTGGTCTCATGGATTATGCTTAATGTTGTATGGAGAACATCTCTTTTGCTTGTGATCCCAATTCTGTTTGTGGTTTCTCGCAAAGATGGTGACATAAATATTCATGAGAGAGCAAAAAAAGAAGTTCTAGTTGTTTGCTACTACAAAATCATTTTCCTGTCTCCTAAATTTCTGTCAAATGGCATTGAAAATAAGCATTGACATGGGGTTTATTTGAATACCTTTTCCTCGGCAAACTTTGCCCAGAAACGAGCCATGGCCTTCTGGTAAGGATCAGAAGGCAAGAAGGGCTGGCCTACATCATGCCACATCTCATCTGTTCGTGCTAACGGACGAGGACGAGAGGAGGCTTTCTTATACTTTTCGAGCCTTTTTTACTTTATCCAGCAAGCAACGGCTCTTTTTTCTCGATACGGCTATCGCTGTAACTCGTTGGATGAAAGTTTAAACCGGGCATCCGTTTTTCATCCGGTTCTATACCCGATGAAAAAGGAATGTAGCATGCAGCCACACGAACGCATTGCATTGCCCATCACCGAGCGGGACACATCAACTAAAGTGGGTTTTGAACTCGTACTCAACGATGACGGTGGACTCAAAAATCGGCTTCCCATGGTGGACGACGACCGGAACCTGTTTGTGCACCGGATTGAAGCTGAGGAGCTCAGGGCTCTTGTTCTGCAAGTCTTCCTCAATGTAGTCATACTTTAAACCCTTCAGCTTAAGAGCCCATTCCACTCGAAGTACGAATGGGCTCTCCAATTTGCCATACAACTTCACCTCCTCAGATCCCATTGGGAAGACTGTCAGTTGTTGGAGAATATGCTATTGGTATTTGTGCACAATTGGATGGATTTCTAATGGAGCGTGCCGTGGATTATTCTAAAAAACCTCATGTGTTTGAAGATAAAACTTCCATGATTGTTTTGGACCGAAAAGTCTAGCTTGGAAAAATAATGTTTGTCCCACTCTCCGGAGAAGGTAGGACAAAATAGCAGGTTTCGTATCCAGTTAGGACAAAAGAGTGTGTATGCACATTATTGTCGTGGCCTGGCCTCGTGGGGTAGTTTCGAAAGATATTTGTTGGTGCCAGTCCGACCCTTCCAAAAGGTTTGGTCGCCTCATCGATTAGATCCAATCATGCTTATCAATAAATAATATGGTTGGAGAGTGGACCAAATGATCTCTCTGCTCTTGTGATACATGTATGTATCCGTTTTTCAAAAATGACAGCATTCTCTTACAAAAGAATATTAGTTTTGCCAGCAAGGAAAATGAGCGTCCTCTTAGAATTTCTTCGAAGGTGTGGTGGGAAAGCAAAATTAGATGCAGGTCTAATTGAGAGTCACTCAATTAACGTGTGATCAAGCATCCAAATTTTCATTTTCTAAAAATGTAAGCATGTAATAATGTACAATAATTTATATGCGCATCAGAAATATGCTGATACACGGGATACATGGAAAGAGGACAACTTCCCGCACGCATCATATCATACACTTTCAAATTTCAATCCTCACCGAGTGTCACTTTTGCGTTACAAAATCTACAAACTCGCCATGATGAAACAACTGGTCGGTACAATACGGGAGACGTCACCATTCACCAGTAATTGCAAAGCTATTTGTTAATAACAGCTCAGAGAAGACCAAGTAGTAGATGCTATGATACATAGAATGAATTAGTAATCTATCCGGAACCATTTACAAAAGTTAAGTCTAAAACAGGACCTATAGTCCCATGGAACAACAATCCATTAAAATAGGTCCAACAAGAGAACTTAATCACCTCCTAGAAAATTTAGACCATAGGTACACCAGGAAAAAGCACAGAAGAGCAAAGAGTATCACACGCCAAACATGGTTGGAACCTTGTTGGATGATGCTATTGTTCATTCTTCTCATGTTGTTCTTCAACCCTGCTTGGGCTTTAATAACTGTCATTTGCTGTTAAGGAAGCAAAAAGATGAAAACATCAATAGAAATTACTGGTGAAACATATAGATAAGTAACATGCACAAGGTTGTTATCTTTGTTATCCCCCTCTTAATGTGCAAAGACAAATATAAGTTAGAGAAACAATGCCTTGATATGATTGGACAAGTAATATTGCCAACTACTTAAAAAATGATGCTTCATGGGGAGAAATCAACATCAACGCGCCAAGGACAAAGCAAGAAAAATATGTTAAGAACAACAAGACTTAGAATTGCCACCAATTTATCACGGGAAACACCCACGAGGAAGGTGCATGACCATTGATGGGACTCAATTTGTGTGGGGAGATCCCACAGACACTAATTGCTCTCAGTTTTGATCAGTTAAAAAACAAGGTTTTCATGTGAATTGGTGATGGAAAAAAATAAAGCCCACAGATTGTGTATTAGATAAAACCACGTCAAATTGAAAATTCCAAAACGAACAATTAGAACCGAAGAGGTCTACCTATGGAGACACCTATAAGAAGAAGAGTATTGAATCAGATCCAAGACATAAAAAGTGGAAGAGGTAGACCACGATTGACTTGAGAGGAAGTGGTCAAAAGAGATTTAAAAGATTGGAATGTTCTTCGGGAATTTGCATTGGATAGAAACACGTGGAAGAAGACGATTCACGTGCCTGAACCGTGACTCCTTAGTGTTTCATTTCTAACCTACCTCAACTAGTTTGGGATAAAAGACTTTGTTGTTGTTGTTGTTGTTGAACAATTAGAACCGAAGTAAGCAAGGCAAACATAAAAAAATAGGTGATAAAAAGGAGAAACCATAATGATGAAATGTTAGCTTTTCTCACTCACTCCAAATGCTGAAATAGTCAAGACTCAATGTTTGATAAATCACTTCCAGTCACTCTCTTATGGACACAGGGCTTTACATTTAAGGTTGAAATATACAATATAGTGTATATTGTTTACTAAAGCATAGATCAGGCCAGCTCAATTTCCACGACTGGTTGCTGTTAGGTGCTTCGGAATTTGGGAACACGAATGCCCCCACAAAATGGTGGACAAATGACATTGAGATTCATCTTGGATATTGAACCAAACAGATAGAAAGAAAAATGGTTGGTTGGTTAATAAACACCCACTGTTAGACTAATCTTATACGGTTAAATATTTAGATTGGTTGGATGAAATGAGGTAAACCCAACAAATTCATGATCTTGTGGGCCATGAGTCACATGTTCATGACCTTTCATGAGTCACGAATTTAGTGAATGACCTATAACTCTCCAACTTCAAATCCTAAAAGATTAACCGGAGATGGAGAAATTTAAATGAATCACGAGTTCATGACCTTCAATCAAAAGAGGTGGGAGTGGATTTGATTGATATAGGTTTCAAAATCTCATGGCTCCTACACATGTCTACATGAGGTAGTTGTCAATCCAAGGTTGGATTTGAACTTGGAGAATTATAGATCATTCATGAATCTTGAATCAAAATAAATGATGGTTGAGCATAAATGATTTTATATGTTCTTACAATGCCCTAACAAGGCATAATTAATACTCGTTGCTTGGATCTGAGATGAAAAAAATTCAGGTTAGTCATAACCCTTGGATGAAAGAAGTAATTGGAAAACATCCTTCACCCTCAAATTTGCAATTCATGGAGGGTGTGATCCATAGTTATTTCCTATGTAATTTCTAAGAAATGTTATTGGTCTCAATTGTGGGTCTTAGGGTGATTTTGTAAATAGTTCTCAATGAATTAGGGTCAAGTTGGATTATTGTGTGAGTTTAGTAAGATTATGCAACTAAATTTTGGTAAACAAGACTATGGTTTGGTCAGAAAGGATCTAGTGTGGTCATCATTGTATATCTACCCATCAATCAATCTGAACCAACGAACCATTACCCAAACCTAATTGTCAGATTCAAATAAACCACACTCACGGCCCAATTGATCTAATTTATTAACCCTTTATGACCCTATGCTTCAACTCAACTTGAGTTCAACAAAAAATATCTTAAAATTTCAACATAAAATAGTTATTAACTCATCCACACCATTCATTGCAAATCTTAGGGTAAAAATCATGGATTCATGGTTCACTCCTTATAAAATATAAAAGCTCCATGGAAATAATAAATTCATACCAACTTTGCCAAAAAGTCATTCTGAAACTTCGCCTCACCCTCGATCTCTAAGGCCACCTGCGCAATGAAATGATGTGAGCCACCACCAAAGTAAATACTTAAAAAAATCAACTTGAGAAATGGTTATATCGTAAATTAATGTTTCCTGATAATTTCCCTTCCAAAAACAATCACATGAGGGGAAAAGGCGTCGAACAATGCCACATGCAGTGTAATGACTCATGACCATCGAACAATCGCTTGCAATAATAACACACCAAGGGCAAAAGTCCCGGAAACATAAAAATTACCACCACATGATAACAGTTACAGAAACAATGAAAGGATACACAGATAACACACGACCACATAAGAGAAGGCACACAAATTCGTTAAGACAGAACCCTTCTTTCTTCTCAATTCTCTCACACTTTTTATTCCGACACTCAGTAAACGTAACTTACAAACTACTTTTCGGGAGGAAAAAACTAGGGTTTGAGTCTTCTGATCGCCTCACACTTCTTCTTTTTCTTCCTCGGAGATGCAATTAGTCACTCGTATTTACCAAATTAACGAACATAAAGACCTAAATTTCACCAGAAAAAGCTTACAGAGACAACATCAACTAAGAATAAAAAAGAGTTTCTAGTTTCTATCTTACGCCTTTCAACCGCCTGATCTTGGAATGTAGCCCCGTGATCTCCTCGTCCACGTCAGCATGCATCGGATCGATCCGCAACTGAATCTCCCCTGCCGGCGCCGGACCCGATCTCTCCCTGTAACCGCAATCCAACCTCCAATCAAAAAATAAAATAAAATAAAATAAATAAATTCATTCCACTCGGAAGAGAAAAGAAAACACACCTCGATCTCAGACTTCCCATTTTTTTCCCCTTTCAAAGGAAGAAAATCACCTCCCACCGAGTTCGCAGTTTCTATTTGGATTGATCATAAGAGGGGAAGAAGAGAGTGATGGATCCGACTAAATTATTATCGGATCCTACTTCTACCCGATTAAGTTACGGCTGGCCCAAGGCTTTAAGCCGAGTGATTGTGGACTTTTTTATCTCTCAATTTTAGCTTAATGTTTACAACAACTGTAAATATTAGAAGCAACGTAATTAAATAGAGCATTCCTAGCCGTAGGATCACCCCTAAACAAATATCTGAAACCTTACGAATCCTCTCAAACACATCCCGAGACGGTTACAAAACTATTTTTTCCTCCCCTCTTGCTTGGCGGTCCTACTACTTAAGGTGGTAGTCCCTCTCATCCTTTATTAATCCCTGAGACATCTTTGCAATCGTAATTTGTTTACAGTTTCTTACCAAATGTTTGACTAATTACCAAAAGAGATTCTTCGTGGGTTGGCATGAACGAGGTCGACAACAGAAGTGGATTCGGACACTAGTATGTTGGGGTGCAGTTGTTGTGGCTTACATTCTGTGGTTGTTTTGAAAGATCAGAGGTTGTGCTGTTTGTCAGGTGTTGGTGTAACACTCTCATAATAGTCTCGTAACATCTAGCATAAGAATGTTTGGATAAGTTATATAGACATGATGAGTTTACTACCACAACACCAACCAATTTAAGTTTTGTAGTAATAAGTGTTGTGAGATAGTAAACTCATGAACGACAGACCGAAGACTCGACTTGCCTATGTTAAGCATATACACATGCGAACAAAAGAAGATCAATTTTTCTGATGCTGTTAGGAGATGATGGGTTTGGATTTTGTTTCAAGGTTATGGTTTAGATGGAAATTGATGTTGCCATGGGGGGGGGGGGGGGGGGGGGGGGGGTTGAGATTGAATTTAATTTTCGATTTAAGATAAGAGAGTAGTAATAAGAGAGAGAGAGAAATAGAAGAGAGAGGAAAAAGAAGTAAGTGTTATTTATTTATTTATTAGTTAAGGGGAATTTACAAATTTTAGAATTAAATATCAATATTGTTGACATTGTTAATCAAAAGTGTTCGGTGTTAACGGAGTATGTTAACGGAGTGGTAGTTTAAAAAAACGTAATGACATTTGTAAACATGTATTAATTTTTGTGTGACATAGATAGAAATAGTTGTAAAGTAATAATAAAATTAGAATTATAGTATTTTGAAGTGACACCTAAGTAAAAAAACTCTAAGAGAAATTGAGACTATTGCAGATTTGCAGAAAGCATCGAGTTTTTGTATGAACTATTTAACAAGTAGTTGCTTAACACGAGTGGTGATTGATTTGCCGTAGATTTATGCAAACATGGGTCCAGTAATTTATATTGGAGATCCAACCAATTTTAATTTGAAGAGAGAAACACCGTTCATCTAACAAATTGGGAAAGTTCGTGTACGGTTTATATTATGATTCAATTGGATTCCTAATTCCATTGCATTACTCTCCTTCGCATCAATTATATTTGTATGAAATTATATGTATATTTGATTTTATATTCCACATCTTCCTCGAGAAAATTGAGGGTTCAAACCCATTTGCATTGAAAGAGGGAAACTTAATTGATCTCCCAGTCAAGAAGTGAGTGTAATTTATTACGATTCACTACAAAATGAAGAAATGCGAAGCACGTTACTTTGTTTTTACTTAAGCATTTCTGTAGGGATGTTAATAAATTACTAGAAAAACTTTAACTATTGCTACTACTTTCCTTTTCAAGTAATAATTTTCGCATATTGTTGCGAAAATTATAGAGAAGCTTTTTATACATTTATAAAAGGATCTTCATAAATTATAGATAAGCTTTTATTATTGATTTGGTTGAAAAGCAACATTTTTTGTGCTATCATAGTTTTGTTGTTGCAAAATTTGCAGATTTACACAACACCCTCACATTTGATGCTCCACGGCGGTATGGGTGCAAGCAGGGTGGGACAAGTTTTTTGTCCCACCGCCTCCTACTCTGGTTAAGTTAAGCGGGCAAGTAGGGTGGGGTCAAAAAAATGGTTGCCCATCCCGTCAAATGGTGGACTAAGTGGGGCGACTTACTTTTGATAAAAACTAAATACAAAAAATTAATCTATTTTCCTTAATATTTTTCATTTTGATTAAAACTAGATACAAAAAATCAAGAAAAAAATCAATCGATGAATATGTTTTTAAGACTATATACAAAAAAATTAAAACTAAATACAAGGTAAATTGCGATTATGAGTTGTTAGGTTATGCGGGTTGCGGAACAGGTTGTGAGAAAATCGCAACCCGCTTCATTTATTATGCGGATTGTGTGGGTGGCAGGTTGGTAGGTAGGTTTTTTTTGTCCGCAACCTTCATAAGACGGGACGGTAGGTCAAATCCACCTCATTGACAACCCTAACGGCAGTGTTTAAATAAGTTTTACAATTGATGCTTTTGTTTGTGAGAAGATTCACAGGTACTCATTATGTTGCTTTTGGTGATACAAACCGATTTTCTTGTAGGGAATCAAGTTCTTAAACTGAAAACTTTAGATTAAAAACATAATTTGACACTGTTGTTTCCTTAAAAAATCAAATTAGAGTTGCTTTATAATTTTTTAAACTTATTTCAGAGTTGCTTCCCATTGCCCAACTTAATAGAATTCACTAATTATATGTAAATACACTAATTATTGTTTGTTGCATAACTTTCTTAACCAGGAGGTTTGAATTTAGGTTTCGTGGCATGATATTGATGTTAATGTTTGTATGATTTGTTTTTCTTGATTTTTCTACCGGTTATTTTTATGGTTTAGGAGAGTATGTCTTGCTGATTTTCCCTTTAAGCACCACTGCAGAGGTGTCGAGCTCGGCCCAAACTTTTGTTAGTGATAATCCAAGACTAAATAACATGAAGGAGTCTTAGCTTTCAATTAACCCGTATAGTTTTTCTCTGCAGCCAATCACAATGCATAATAACTTTTATGCTTTCTATTTATGCTGCAAATTTTTAGTTATTCACTACCAAATTTTTTTTTTATGTTCAGACCACCCTTAACCATAAAAAAATCCAACCGCCCAACACATCCGCCCGACACATCACCAAAACTATTGCCACATCCACCGCCCGGGTGGACAGGGGTGGGTGGGTGGGGGGCACGCGCCCTCATTGGATACTGATTTTTTTAATATAATAATATATTTAAATATGTTAATAATTATTTAAAAAATAATTTTAAATCGTTTTTTCAACAAAAAAAATGAAAATATATTTTTTATTTTTTCTTATTTTTCAGATTTTTAATTTTTTGTGTTTTACCCAAAATTGATTTCCAAATAATGTGGAGGAGGAGAGAATGTATGGCGTTTAGGTTGTTTAAAAATCTTAAAAAATATAAACAAATAAAAAACATATTTTCAGAAAATAAAATTCGAAAAATTGATTTAAAATAATTTGCAAATCAATTTTTCAATTGTTTTTACAAACAAAAAAGAAAAAGAAAAAGGGGAAGACACATCCCCACCGAACTCATTTTCCCTCCCGCCCGCAGAAAACCACTCTATTTGGCACACAAGCGTGATCCAAAATAAAAAAAAATTCATCGTTAGAGTTCTCCAATAAAGTTGATCTAAAATAGTTTCATAGGAATCAATGTTGACGAAAATGAGAATAAAAATTCTGAAAGGGAACTATACCCACCCAAATAAAACATTTCATTTGCTGTGTAAATCGACAACAACTCGCATTGCCCGGGTACACTGTTGTAACTAGGGGTGCACATGGGTCAGGTTTGGACTAGAACCTGACCCAACCCGAAAAATTCGGGTTTTAAAAAACTCAATCTGAACCCAAACTTGAACCAATTCGGGTTCAACCCAACCTGACCCGAAATTTTCGGGTTGGGTTGGGTAGGATCGGGTTGGACCCGAAATAAGATATATTTTAGAATATCTAATAATCCAAGTATTCACCGCAACACATTTCAATAATTAAACGTAATTGTAGGTATTTAGTGATAAGGTGGAACTACATTCAGACCAAGAAAAGGAATGCACGTATTTGTATGTCGCAATTAAAGAGCTCAGGATCTCAAAAGAAACATTTCTGACTTCATTAATTTCTTACAGAAAATAGAAGAAACGAAGCTAAATCCATTTCAAACTTCCAAAACCAAACAATGACTTCTACAGATGAAATGCTAGATTTTCTGACTATTGATTGTTCGTAATATTCACAAATCGCGAAAACCAACTCGAATCAAAGCATCACAACCAAAATTCGCAAACCAATCGAAACTCAACTTCTAATCTCCAAAACACTGACGTTGCTAACTTCTAGAGATCATCTGAAGACAAATTACGACGAACCACATTTCTCGCATTTCTGGCTACTAAACATTCAAAAATAGTTAAAACCTACTCGAATCAAACCAACCAAATGAAAAAAGGAAGAACAGAACCTATTGAACACAACAAGAACAAAACCTATTGAAAACATTCACAAATAGTTGATCGACAGTTGCCCTTGGTCTGCGGGACACCGGGATCTATGGAGAGCAACTGAAGCCTGTGGAGGGGCGGAGGGATCAACAGAGAGGAGTGGAGCCACGGTGGGGTGAGGCCACAAGGAGAGGGGTGCGTCAGGTGGCGAGGCCGCGAGGAGAGGGGGACGTGAGGAGGACTGAGGAGATGAGGGGAAGATTTTGATAGGGTTTTACGAACATGGACGGTCTGGATTATCCTCGGTCTATTATATTTTAAAAAAAAATCGGGTTCGGGTTGGGTTGGGTTGGGTTGAGTCAACTAGACCTCTCAACCCGAACCTGACCCGAAAATTCAGTTTTTAGATATATATTTTCAACCCAACCCAACCCAACCCAACCCCTTCCCAACCCAACCCAACCAGTCGGGTTCAGGTTCAACCTGACCCGTGTGCACCCCTAGTTGTAACTCCTTTACCACCAAAAGACTAGTCATGTGTGTTTAGATAACAACCAAGGAGATAAAAGTAGAGAAGATAAAAAATGGAAAGAAGATAAAAGAAATTATGTTTATTTTCTTTTATTTGGATACAAATAAGTTAGAAAAGAAAAGAAAAGAAAAATGTAACATCATATTACCAAAATACTCATGTTATTTCATTTTATGGTATTTTGGGAAGAATGAATAAAATTCAACTTTCTCTCTATTTTAGGAGAGAAGTTCAGAGCTCATTTTGTATAAGATGATTTCTCTTCATTTTTTTTAAGTTGTTATCTAAACAAGAGAAAATCAAGTTTTTATTTCTTCTCTCTATTTTTTCTTAAGTTGTCATCTTTCTTAAGTTGTTAACCAAGCATACCATTAATCAATGCATTGTTGATATTTTTATTAATTGTTAAGAAAACATTTCACTAGGTGTTTCCCGTAATTTATCAAAAGGAAAAAGTGGGTTAATGATGAGCAACAATAACTTTAGGTCAACAAAATTACTTCACGCTTCTTTCTGGAATGTCGGGGTTTCGAAAGTTTTGTTTAAACTCGTCAGATTGTAGCTATTGGTATGGGTTGAATATTACAGTCGAAATAATTATTGTTTTCCCCACTGATGTTGTATCCCTTTCACTCCCAGGTTTAAAGACACCATACATGATTTAACAATGCACATGTGTGACCTTAAAAATGGAGATATCATTTACGACAATGATTAATGTTTTATCCTTAAAAACATGTCGACAGTCATATAACATTTCCATGTGCAAATCTAACTAAACGATTTTAATGTCGATTTGTGTATGCAACTCCGTTTTCTTAAATCAATGCTGCAAAACAAACTTATTGGTCAACTCTTGCCAAGATATCATAGTGATCATGTAACGCACATGTCAAACGCTAATATCTTCAAATTCTACTTGATCATGGTAAATGTAAGCAACCATGTAATATTATTATGTGTTCGGTAAAGAAATTAAGAAGCTAACGTTGTTGCTACGTGAGAATGTGACGTCGGCTTAATGACGTCAGAGTGGGAATGGTAGAAACTAAATGAGACATTTGACTATTTTAGGATTCAACTTAATATTTTGTATTACCTTAATTGGTTTATTTTTTTCTATCCCGAAAGCAACTTGGAATTTGTTAAGGAGGTCCTTCCAAGTAAAGTATCGATTCTATATCTCTACGCTTTGTTGATGGGGAAGTTCAAGTCCGTATCGCCCTCTTGGGAATCTGGAGAAATTATCACGTTTGGCAAAGATGTTTTGATTGAGCATTATGAACAATAAATAACCGTAGATACAATTACAAATATAATCACGTGATACAGTAAGTTAAAGATGTTGAATAAATATTTCAGTAGAATCCAGATTAAGATAACGTACAAATTCACGTTCGAACAACAAAAAATGAAAAATAATTATCAGAAAACACCTTACAAACTGAGCCGTCGAATTCTGAGTATAACTATCCAGAAAAATTATGAAGACCGTCGGAGAACAAGTTGGTTTCAGAGTATAACTATCACCTTGATGATAAAGCCTCTAAGATCCCCCAAATCCCCCGCGTCGCGTCTCGTCACGCCCAGGACGAGACGGCCGTGCGCGTTTGTGTGGAAAATTCTCTATTCATCTCTTTCTACCAACAAAGAGTTATGAAAGGATAATGCTTATCAACATTCTTCAAATTCCCTAATGTGAGACTATATAAGATGTGAGCACATGACAAATGACTCAATAAATCTTATCTTCAACTCAACATTGAATTTTTCTCAATTAAGTTATTCATAAGTCTAACCCAAACTTAATAATCCAATAATAACTTGTATTGACGTAATAATATGTTTCGAAGTGCACCTCTCGAAACAACCACCGAGTTTGCGCTTCAAGGGAAACCAACCAAATGCCTTCCAAATAAAGCAAATTAAAACATACACTTCTTTTCACGTTTATTTGGAAGATGTTCGGAATCTAAACTTAAATTATTTAAGAAAAATATGGCAACCTGTGTTCAATCATAACATGCATAATATCAATATGTTGTTTTAATGATGAAGAAGATGATGATGAACGTTCACGTCAAATTAACAGGAGGTGGCTTCCCCTTTCCTCATGAACATGCTTTAAAAGAGTGTCATGCGCGCGTTCCCACAAAATTATAGTCCTGAATATTAAATAATAAATATTACATGGAATGTAAAACATGAAGGAGAAATCCTGTAAGTCACGAGGTTTGTTTTCATTTCTCTTTTTCACATTCTAATTTTGCTCCGTGTAAGTGTGTAATTACTGGACTTCGTTTGGATACAATTGCCACTTAATTATCACGAATGTTTTTTGGTTTTGAAGGAGAATAGAAGGTTGTCCAAATGATCCATAACATGTCCCCGGAAGAAGTGAGCATACGAGCTCAACTCGAGCTAGAAATAGAAAGAGACCTAGAAAACGAGATCAAAGACGGATTATGTCAACTTGCTCTCCGCTTGCATAGCTTATACCAACATCGGCAAAACAAAAAGAACTCAATCATGGTATCAAACAAACCATTAATGGAAGTGAGTATATTGATCAAGATGGATGGAGGGTGCAAAATTGAGGTCAAAGAGAGCAAGAAAACGGGATCCATTAGTAAGTCCAAGTCTTCAAGCTCTGGAGCAAAGCTTTCTCGGGTCAACCATGGAGGGGCATCTAGATCTGCTCATGTTAATGATAAAAGGAACTCAGTTGATGGATCGGAACGTAAGGTGACCAAGAGGTCCAGAAGGAATTTTGTAAATGGTTGGAAAGTGTGAAATTGTATTCAAAGACTTAAGAGAGTAAATATCATATGTGTTGTTTGCCCGATAAATAAGATATAAATATATTCCTGTGATATGCTAATTCATTTTCATTGGCTCGTAGTCTATTTTCTGTGGAAAGGGAGCTCATCGATTTCTTTGCATATGAGAGGTTTTAATTATCATATTGGTACAACTCCCATTGCATCCTATGGTCCTCCGAGCGATGATACATGCATTCAATTAAATGGGTGCCTCTGAATCGATAAAGCTATATACTCACGAGTTTTATATATCAGAAAATAATAATAATAATAATAATAATAATAATAATAATAAGATCCTGTGGGACTAATCTACGTACGGATCTAGAGCAAGATATTTTGTAAGGGTTTTTTGCTTCAGTGCACCTTACAAGTGTCCTAATTAACGATATGCACTAACGTTTTTGCTATTGCCGAAAGTGTGCACATGTAAGCAGAATATATTTGCTCATATGCACATTTGCCATTAGTTGAGTCTACTCCGTCACCGTTTCCGTACAACGTCGTTACATAATTTGTAAATTAAACATTGTAAAATACAAATATCCTTAATATTAAAAAACAAAAATCAAAACGTTAAATACATAAAAAACCCAAAGTTTCTCTCTCTTCCTCCTCCCGACATGATCCTCTTGTCCCGGCGGTAGCGTCCGACCCACACCCTCCTCTTCCTCGCCTTCCCCTACCTCATCTTCATCGCCCTCAAGCTCCTCCGCTTCCTCGAGGTTGCCTACATGCTCGGCACCGACCATGCATGCCTTCTCCTCTGACTGGAATCCCTCCTTCAATATCATTCATCTCGAGGTTGAACTTCCACACCCGCCTCAACTCCCCAACGGGGGACCAAGGCGGCCCAAGATGGACAAATTGGGGAGGACGAGTCCGTAGACGTGGTCGCGGGTATCACAACAAATGCCAACTCAGGGCGGGGGTGTTGGAGGAGGCGTTCCAGATGGAGAGGATAGGCTGAGGGAGGTGGAGGGTGGCGGAGAGAGCGAGGAGGGAGGAGAGGTTGGCGGGGTGGGAATGGGGGGAGGGGAGAGTGGTGACGAGGAAGAAGAAGAAGAGAGGGAGAGAAGACATGTTGGTTGGGTGTTGATTTTATGTTTTTAACTTTTGTTTTTAATATTAAAGATATTTGTATTTTACGAGGTTTAATTTACAAATTGTCTAATGGCGTTAGACGGAAATGCCGACGGAGTTAGCCCCACTAACGGCAGTGTACATATGAGCAAATATGTTTGGCTTGCGGATGCACCTCCTGAAATAACAAAAACCGATGTGCATATCGAGAATTAAGACACTTGTCAGGTACACCAAGCAAAAAAACCATGTTCGGACTAATGAGAACATACAACGTTTGACTTATTCAACCACACGGTGAATGTAACGTCCCTGAAACAGCGGAAAATTTAAAACAGAGTATCACCAGGATTGCGACCTAAAAGAGCAGGAACATTATTCATAAAATATTCAAGATGTGCACCACAATACAACAGAGTTTATCAAAATGTATGACTACATCGGAGTACAAGAAAATATAAATACAAGTAGTCATACAACCTAGGAAAATACGATATGAGGATCCGATCCCAGAGTGCCCTCGTCATCGGTCACCACCCACCAGCATCTACTGCGGTCTTGAAATGCAAATATAACATTGCTTGAGTTTCCATAAGAAAACTCTGTATACCAAACTCACCTATATGCATGCTAAACTACAATGAAAGAACATATCATACTAGTGTAGCATGACATGATATAATGCAATAAAACATTCCCTCGAAATGGTAAATAAAGGACATCCGTCCCACAATCCATCATAAGGTCCCCTATGGAGACCTACCGCAGTCACAAGCGGTCTTACGGACAGAACGCAACGCACTCACACACAACTACACTAAAACATGGGTTTGGTGAGGGGCGTCCGCACTTCCTCATCAGTAGAATCAAATTTGATCTCAAGGTCAACACATCACCGACTGAGTCGTTGCTCAGGTCAGTCAACTCACTTGGTTGTGCCACAACCAAGCTACCTACCTGATCACATTGTCGGACAGTCACCGCCGCCACTCGGTCGGGCAGTCCTCTCCGTTGCCACTTGGTCGCGCAGAGGTTCCTTACTTGCATGTCTCTCAGCACAGGCTACCAACACTGCCGCCATTCCGTCGCGCGGGTAACATCAAGGTCAGTTGAAGGTATATGTCGCCCATAACGTCAGTTAATCAACTCATCTGGACAGAAGTCCGCAGGGTCATCTTGCTCTGTAGAGTCGTGCAACATTGTGCATTGTGATCCGCTATCCCTCAGGGCTACTACCCTAATAAAAGTCAAGTAGATGCTCTAAACTACACCATAATCTATAGTACAGAGGTGTTACGTCCCAAGTATCCACACTTTTCGACTCGACGTTTCCTGGGCAGACAAGATCATCGCACCCACCGTCACATCCCGGCTCACGCAATAGGCGAGGACATGAGCTTCCGTCGACAGAGTTGACATCTCACAAGGACAAGGATTCAGTCTTGAGCACAAACGGTTGACAAAAAAAGGTGAACTGGTCGACCGTTCCTCAAATGAATAGGGAACGTTCGAACGGACGCCTACAACAGTCGAACCTTGAGCTCAAGGCTTACACCCCAATGGTCGAAGTAAAGGTCGATGGCGGTCGACCGATAGATGGTCAACACCAGACTGAGAATAAGTCTATAAGGCAATGGTCGAACGGCTCAGAGGTCGTGTTCAACCGAAATTATCAGTCTTTCCTACGTTCACAAAGTCACTATCGGTCGAACCAGCATATAGTACACTTAAGTTACCGGTCAAAGGAGTGTTAAGGGCGGTCGCCATTTTAGATGGTCAACGCCCAATCCCTGTCAAAATACAATGCAACGGTCGACAGAGTTGACACCTCACAAGGACAAGGATGGAAAGAAGATGAAGTTGAGAGGGAAAGATGGAGAGGTGAGGGGAGAGAGTTAAGCAGAGAATGAGAGAGGAGAAGATGTGCTTTTCTTCAAATCCCACACCACCACCAACCTCAAAGTAAGGTTTGAGATTTAACAGTGAATTCCTCGACGCCTAAATAGTTAAATTACAAATATTTTGATAAATTTGAATGTTGAAGCAATTTATTAGCTACGGGTTTCGTTATCTCAAGTAGGTCTACCAATAGAGAGGCCAGTGGTATGCTAAATATCTACGAAATCGAACCGTTAGAACGAGATCGCTAATCTTCAACTATTTCAAGGAGAGAAATTTGAAGATTCTCGCACGGCTATGAGGCTTCTATTAAAAAACCCAACAAAGTCTTGGTTCAATAGAGTGAACAACACAAAAATATTGGTCTAAAAATATCGACTTTTATCCACTGGTTAACAAGAAAACAAGAAATACTTGTTATAAGTAAACCTTCCATCAACTTTATCTTTATGCATGCAAATATGCAATTGCTTTCCTCCACGCGCGCATGGGAAAAGGAGAACAAAGGGAAGAAGTAGTAGTATATATGCACAGTGGTGATAGTACGTGTAACGTCCCCGAAACAGTGGAAAATTTAAACAATATAAAAGACCGTCAACGTCTTTTATAAAAGACCGTCCCCAAGGATGACATCAAAGTCTTCCATCGGTAGCAAGACCAGGTCGGCCGGAAACTCCTGATCTCTCGAAACAACCATGGCGTCGGGGACAAATCTTCCCACAATGCCCACCAGACCCAGGGGTGTGCTGACTTCCAAGGTGGCAGTCAACATCGCAAGGGTACAACCCAACACTCCCGCAAATCGCTCTGAGATGAACGAGTGTGTCGCGCCACAATCAAAAAGCACCCTAGCTACCGAACCAGCAACAAGAAGCGTACCTTCCACGACAACGCCTCCATCCCTAGCCTCCTCTGCCTGGATGGTGTAAACTCTGCCAGTGCGCTGCCCCTGCTGTGGTCCAAATGGTGGTCTACCTCCGCCCCCACCTCTGCCTGGCGCTGGTAAACCCGGTGGTCTGCTCGGCCCAGCTCCTCGGCTCGGACAGCTTCTAATAAAGTGGCCCAGCTGGCCACATCCATGACAAGCTCCGGTGCGGAAACACTGCCCCGAGTGAATCCTGCCACAACCGCCACAAGGCTCAGGTCGTGGTGCTGCAGCTCTTGCTCCCTCAAACCGGGGCCTCTTGCCCGGATTCCCCCCAATCTGACCTCCTGGCCGCCCAGAAAACCTACCCGAAGGCCTCCTCTCCTCCTGATAGTTCTCCCTGTAGTCACGATCAAGAAAAATGACACTCTTCACGGCATCGGCTAACGTGCTCGGCATACGCGCGCATGGGAAAAGGAGAACAAAGGGAAGAAGTAGTAGTATATATGCACAGTGGTGGTAGTACGTGTAACGTCCCCGAAACAGCGGAAAATTTAAACAATATAAAAGACCGTCAACGGTCAATGATGCATTGCATACATTGCATCATATGTCTTTCATTTAGATTAATTTTATATCAATAAATGCTACTAAGGTATGTGTTTAGTCTTATTTACGGAATACAGGGACCTGAATGCAAATTACCCATATCCCGAGCATAAACGCGTGCAAGAGACTCATTTCTATCATAAAGACCAAGTCAAGATTATCGGGTTTCAAATGGAAGTCCATCCAAGCATAAAAGCATTCAAAGACCTAATCACAAAAAGGCCAAAGACTTAAGCACAAAAGTAGTCAGGGACTTAATTGCAAAAAGCCGAGGACCCGAATGCAAATTAAAGTACCAAAATATTATTTTGGAGAAGTTCTAAAGAAAAATCAATTTGGATCTCCAAATATATGAAGGATTTAATTCGGAGCTCAAAAGAAAGGAAAGAAATCAATCCAGACGCGCAAAGGACAGTTAAATCATACCATAAACACACAGGAAAAATTCGGATTAAATCAGAGCAGATATTGCGGCGAAATCGCCGCATCTTACATGTATTGTGCGGCGGAAACGCCGCACCCCTTGCGATCCGTGGCTCCGGATTTTGTCCAGTCGTGTCTTGACACATGTACTTTCCTATTTTATACTTAGGTCCCTTGTATCGACTATAAATAGCCCCGAAACGATGTTGTAGAGGTCCTTAGTTTTTGTTCCATATTTTAGTAATAAAATTCTGTTCTTTTATTTTTGTATTTTTAGTTTTCTTTTGTAGTTTCTCTAGGACCCCTTCTCCTTCCTTCCATCCATGAGTTTCTAACTCTTTCCAAAGGGTGGGGGTGACGAATTTAGGGTGATGAGAAGAAGAATAAAGTTATTATTTTAATTTCGTGTTAGTATATTTTGATTACTTGAGTTTATGTTGAGTCATTTATCATCTAATGCTTTATAACTAATGTGATTTATTATAAGTTTCAGAATTCTCTAATCTAAACCCGATATCTAAACTCCCACCCAACGGAATTCACCCTCTTTGTTCTTGTTTTAGTTTTATTTGTTCATGTTTCGTGCTTTAGAAAATTAAAAAACCAAAAATCTCAAAACCAAACTTATTTCTCTTTTTCTTTCCTTAACTCGAAAATCAAAAAAATAACAATATCTCTCCCTCCTTGTGTTCGACCCGTACTTGCCGCGTCTTCATCGACACCGTGCACTTGCGGTATAAATAAAATTCCCATCAGTCAACGAGGGGCACGTCACGGGAAACAAACCCACATATATAATATAAATAAGATCCACGTGGAAGTCAAAATACATATGAGTCAACTGTGATTACAACAGAAATAGATACAAACATGTAATCACTACCTCAACAAAAAGAGACAAAGAAAAGACAAACTACAGGATCAGATCCCGGGGGCACCCTCCTCGGTCACCACCTCGACTCTAATGCTGCTCGCTACCTGAAATGCAAACAAACAAACATGCCTGAGTTCCCTACTGGAACCCCGTATGCCAAACCTCCTAAAATACAAAATGGAATTAAAGACAATGCAATGCAATGCACATGATCATCCACCTCGGGTCCAAAATGATACCCCTCACCGCCTCCGCGGTACTGAACCACTCCTGCCGCACAAGGGTCAAGTCAGTCCACCGCTGCCACACAAGGGTCAGACGACACCACTGCTCCCACAAGTACCGTAGGAAGGCCCCTCGGTACTACGCCACCGCACAAGGAGGGAGTCAGCCTGCCGAATGCACAACTCGGGCCAGACGACAACCGCTACTCCCCAAGAGCCTGCCAGACGCGCACCCTGCCGGAACATCCTCGGCCTACTGACAAACCCCAGCAAACAGCCCAAGGTTTACGACAATCATCTCTCACACCCCGTACGATATGAGAGGCCCAACAATAATACGTCCTCGTCGAAGGTGAAATTCGTAGCTCTCAAGGCCGGTAATCGACCGTCGCCTCGTAGCCGGTAGTCGACCTATACTCGACGTTTCGCGTGTGGATAAATCCACCAACCTGTGGCAGATCGGTCGACCGCTACAAGCATACCGGTCGACCGATCTTCCGCACAATACTCAGTACTGTACAAACAATGCATTCGGTCGAACCACGCCAACCAAATTACTGACCAATCGGTCGAACAAAAGTCATCTAGCGGTCGACCGTTTGGATGGTCTACGCTATACAATATTCATAATTTATATATATCCGACTGGTAGAACTAAGGGTCCGTTCAACCGATAACAGGGATTCTCAGCATTTTGCCCAAGTAATATTCGGTCGACCGGAACTGAGATACAGTTCGACCGAAACATCACATGCACTCTACTGCTTATTTAAAATGCTCAGTCGGTCTACCGAAAGTTAAAGAGCGGTCGACTGTTTTGATGGTCAAAGCTCCCAACCGACTTAGCATCAAATAGATCGGTCAAACCAGGTTAAGGGTGTTCGACCGTTTAATAAGTCAAAACCCCCAACCGACCTATTCTCATTGTTTCGGTCGACCGGCGAAGTGGATCCGTTCGACCGATAACAACATCAAACCTTTTTTTCCCGCCGAAATCTGGCATAACGGTCGACCGTCCTTGGACATCGTTCGACCGTTTACGGGTGTAAAACAATATAATAATAGAATTGGTCGACTGCCCACAGGCAACGGTCGACCGATTGTCGTCTTCAACCTCTGAACAGGTTGAAATCAGACGGGGAATTCGACACCAACGTCGATCCCCAACACTCACACACCTTTGGTGAGTTATAATGAAGACTTGGCATACCTTATTGAAGTTTGTGGATGCTTCCCAAGCTTGGCAACCCAACCCAACTTCTTCTCCTACTCTTATTCTTCTTCTCCTTCTCCTCTTCTTCTCCTCTTCTTAAACCACGACCAAAACTCACACAAAGAATTGAGGATAACGAAAACTCTATCAATTTAACCCTAACCCCCTATTTATAGAAAAAACCAAATCTTATCCAACACCTCCACCTCACCAATTACTGTAGCACGATTAATTAAAGTGAATTAGGTTTAGTTTAGGTTAATTAGGGTGTTTAGATTAATGTTATTACAGTACGAGCACTGGAGCACGTCCATGCCAGGCCAGAGAGGTGGACAATAATAATGGACCCTCTGACCATTTGGGACTTTGAACTATTTGGGTTTGGGTTTCGACCACTAACTTATTAGTGTCCATGCATGCATCAATGATTCAATGGACCACACACACCAAGCTGCTATAAGCAATCAAGCACCTTCTCTTCCATAAGACAAGCTTGCTTTCTCAGCGTGTGCTTCTTCTTCTCTGCCTCTGCCACTGCCACTCCCATTGCTATTCCCACACTTGCATGTGATTCACTGACCAACCTCAACCACTCAACTTTTTCCCCTGTGATTTGGTCCAGATCTCCTGTTGCACTACAAACGTCACACTTGTACTTACACACTCACACGGTCAATACATGCTATCTTCAAATGTTCTAGCTTATTCACTTTTCGAATAATAAATTGTGTTTTGAGAATAACATGTGTTTTACCAAAGAAACACATATAGCCATACAAGGATGGGTCTCTGGATTTACGTACTCTGTGTATTGTTTGCAGCAGACATGTATCAACTATCAACGTTTCATTTATGTACTCGTGCTCGAAACATCACGTATGACATATTTTTTTAATGACCCATGATTCTCCTGTACCCACCTCACTTTCCAAATTGTGATGTTTCTCCCGTTTCAAGTCTTATGATTAGTACGTACCGGAGTGAAATAACACGATATGCAAATAAAATTACAAAAAAAAAAACCTTAAGATCGATTGATGGTTAAACATGGCGTTTTATTTTTGCCAAGAATATAAGTTAATTCATTTTTTAGATGGTTAACGTGTTGTTGTGAAAGTAGATATTGCCTCCTCCATACGTCTTTGTCCAAATCGTTCGTGGTTAGCATCCTCTTAATTATCTCCACTTTAGGCATTTCACATTTCCACTTGTGTCCAAACCCAAGCGGGTCATGTGATTCACCCCATCCCTTGGATTCCCATCAAACGGGCACAAGCCACGACCAAGCGTTGGGAGGGAATATATGGACGCACTAGACATATCTATGGACACAAGACATGTTGTTGTGTCCCCATTATTCCCATCTGCGATAAGTCCAAGTGGGTGTTTGAGACAACGCTACATACTACACCATATCAACGCTAAAGATGGAAGGAAGTGACTGATGATGACATTGAAGAGAAAAAAGCTCAATGCATCTTCTCGTCTCCATCCCCATCATGCACACATCAACCAATTCTTCTCTCCTTTGTGGTGGGTTTGGTGTACATGTGCTTTGGGAGTGGCATTTGACGGAGAAAGAGGAACAAAATAATTAGAGGGAGGAGAAATAGGAGACAAGTTCAGTAATATTTATATATAATAATAAAAATCGAAAATTATAATTTTAGGATAATAAAAATATCGAATTATGATTGGATTGCGGTTCACACGTGCGGTCCGTCACTTTTTTTTAATTTTTTTTTGTTGTTGCACGGATCGCGATTCACAACCACGATCCGTGACTTTTTTATTTTCTTTTATTTTTTCTGATTTCTGTTTTTCTTTTGTTTGAAATTATTCTTAATCCTTTTTAATATGTTTTCTAATTTTTCTTTCAAAAAAATTGGTGACATTGTCAAAAATCCATAGGTATAACACTCATTACAAACATTTTTGGAAGTCGATTCAGCAAATAATTAAAAACAAAAGTAAAAAATAATAACAAATAGAAAACATATTTGAAAAAATATCTATTAAAAAACAGATTAAAAATGATTTTAAAAAAAATCAAATTTTAGTGTTTTATGTTTCGATTTCTTAAAAATCATTTTTAATCTGTTTTTTAATATATATATATATATATTCAAAATATGTTTTCTAAGTGTTATTATTTTTATAAAAAAATTAATTTTGTCTTAATTTTTTTGCTGCATCGACCAACAAAAATGTTTGTAATGAGTGTACACCTTAAAGATTTTTGACCACGTCTTCAATTTTTTTTGTTTTAATTAATTTTAGTGTTTGTTTAATATTTAGTTGTAAATAATTTATTATTCTGGTTAAGAGAATTTATTTTTTTATTGTATAAAATAACTTAATTTTTCAACGCATTCAGCTATCCACGTAATTTGGAGGTTGATTCTGGAAAAAAATTCAAAAAAATATTTTTTAAAATAATCATAATAATTAAGAAAATATAAAAATATTTCTCAAAAAAAAGAAATAAAAGAAATAAAAATATATTAAAAAAATGACGGATCGCGATTCACATCCACCATCCGTGCAACAAAAAAATTGAAAAGTGACGGATCGCGGTCAGATCCAAGTAGAATTCAATTTTTTTTAATGGTAAAATTGTAAATTTCGAATTTTTTTATATATATAAATTACGGGACAACTTTATAATTATAATTTTTCTTCCAATTCAATTAATTTTTGTTTGTATGTAGTTTATTTATATTTAATGGTACACGTTTGCATGTAACATGGAGATGCAGTCATGCATGTATTCTCACATTAACTGACATTATGTTTTGTCCAACAGCATCCTTGTATAATTATATTAGAAAAGTTATCTTGTGTATCTAATGTTTAGGATAATATTCATCATGGGTAAGGGTAATGCCTGAATTGAATGAGTAAGATTGGATTATTTTTGCTTTTGAGTGATCACATCGATCACATGGGGAGATTGTAGCTGGTTCCAACGTCCAATCCCATTGGGTTGCAATAAAGAGAGAGGAGGAAACATAATACCAAATAGTGAATGAGAGTGGTAAAAGCCGGCATGCAAAGGGAAATGGAATTCACTCTTTATTTTACTCGTCTTGTCAACGTCTAACTCCCCTTTTATCCGCAAAATACTCTCTCACTCATCTTCTTCTCTCTCTAGATCGAGCATTATACACAGTGTTGCTTGATTACATAAATCCGAGAACTTTGATGATTAATTGTCGATATATCATAGCAGTGTTTGGATGTGGTAGTTTTGTGAAAATTCAACAATAATCTTATTTTTCTCTCATAAAACACCCCAAACTCATATCTAGATTCTTGAAAAATTCTAAAAAGAAAATTTTCGATTTAAAGAATATATTAAATAATATCTTTTTCCATAAAAATTCAAAGTAGAACCGCAAGTCCAAATACACTGATTACAATGGTAGAATTAGACTTATAAAGATGTCAAATATCCCCTTCAATTCACCTTTATAAGATCTATAATTAGTTTGCAAGTAAGTGGAAATGAGAAGACTTAAGTGGTCAACCATATTAATACCTTGGATATTGTATCTTCGGGGAATAATTTGATAACGTCACGATGTCAAATCTCATTAGTTGCAGATTATGTTGACTAACAAATATAGCTCAACATTGACTGATTATGTAGCGTTGATCAAAGTCGTACTTCATGATTATTGTTACAACCCAAACCTAGATCAGAGGGTTAATGGAGATTAAGGAGGTGTTTTGCATGGGGTTGTGGTGACGGGAAAAGTGGGTGTACGGGGAAGAGAAGGGGGCGTGCACGGTAGGCGGGGAGGGAGAGTGATGGGTTGGGTTGAGTAGAAGATTGTTGGTGATGATGAGTTTTGTTGGGTTTTAGGAGAGAAAACGTTTTCCTCTCTCTCATTTCCTTTCTCCTTCATTCTTGCACCAAACCCATCTCTCTCTCACTCTTTCCTTTCCAGCGGCACCAGAGGACTCGGAGGCTCCGACGTGAGGAGGTCGTCGCGTTTTATCAACTTTTCCTGAAGTGAGAATTCTTAATGCTGATGACGTGATGAGGATTTCACAAACTACTAAAACTGATCAACATCTCCCTCAGAAGACCCAAAGTTCTCGAAGAATGGTCCTTAGCATTTTTGAATTGTAAACCGTCCTTATTACTTATGGTGCAACTTACAAATGTAAGTTTCTGATGGGAAGTCAGCTTTTAGAAATGTAGATGTACGAATAGTTTTTTCTTCAGGATTGAAAGTTGTTTGACTACGCAGAAAACTTCTTGTAGTGGGTCATGTCTTGTTAAAGTAAATTCATAAATTGTTCTCAGACTTTGATAAAATAAAAATTCATTTTAAATTCGTTTTAAATGTTTTTTTACTTTTTTCTGAAAATATGTTTTTTATTTGTTTATATTTTAAAAAAAATTCAATTTTTTAACACATTATTGATCTTCAAATGATGTTGGGGTAAATTGGTCCAAACAAAACTACATACCAAGGCGCTGAGAAGCTCCTCCACCCCAGCTTCTCCCTCTAAGCATAAAAGTTACGTTGGGTGTCGTGCTAGGAGCTAGGCTTCCCAAGATCTCCTTCGTGTTTGGAAGTGCGAAGAGCACTATAGGCGCTAGGGGTAAGCATTCAGTCTGGATCGGATTAGACCGAACCGAATCAGTCCGGTCAAAAACCGATTTTTTTTTAAATAAAAAACAAAAAAAGACCGGTCCGAACCGGACCGAACCCGAAATTTTAAAATGGACCGGACCGAAACCCGGACCGGACCGGACCGAACAAAACCAAAACTTCCCGGACTGAACCCGGACCGACCGGTCTGGTCCAAAAACCCTGTCCGGTCCGGGTTTTGCTCTCCCCTAATAGCCGCGCTTGCACTGTTGGGGAGCGGGATCACCTGCATCCAAACGGGGTCTTAATCTCATGCTATTTTGTCGGTAAAATAATCTTAATACGACTCATCTATTTGAAAAGCACTAATGTAACACATGAAACAGATATCTCATCTATTTGAAAAGCACGTAGAATCATAATACTCAAGACCGAGGCTTGACTACAAGTTTCCATGTTATATAACTTTGTTCGACTAATCTTATCAACGAGAACTACATCTATGATTCAACCACAGGATGAAGTACCCTAAATGGTGTCAGTTTCTCTCTCTATCACGTCAGCTCACCCCCACCCATCCAAAAAAATAACCTTTTGAAGTAACATTTAAATGGTGTCAGTTCCTCTACCTCAAAACGTAACAAATGGCAAAAAGAGAAACTGACACAAGATGAAGTAACCTAAATGGTGTCAGTTCCTCTACCTCAAAATTTTGGGTTGAGCTTACGGGATGTTTTATTGATAACTCAAAATTTTCTGATATCTGTTCTTACTTGGGACAACTGAGTTGTGATTTTAAATTTAGAGTGATCAAACATCATTTTCATAAAAAGTTGAAACACATGTGTTTCAAGAAAGCAACAAAGAAAGATGTGTCCAAGTTTGCTGGTAGATAGGTTTGTGAATACTTTATTTTGAACTTTAAATGGTGTTAGTTTCTCTCTCTGTCACGTCAGCTCACCCCACCCACCAAAAAAAAATCCCTTAACCACACCCGAGCTACCCCACCCACCCTACACTATCTTACATCATTTCTTAATTAAACAATTTTAATTCTTATACCACATTTAACAAATTACGTTTTACATAATTCTAATTCTAATTACATTATAATTCCAATTGACGAAATGATTAATATTAATAATTAGTAATTAATATTAAACCACGTGAAATTATAGTAATTAAAATTAGAAATGCACAGCACGCGTGCAACGAAAGTAGTCCACGTGAATGTACAGTACACACGTGAATGCATAGTATTTGATTTTCCCTCTATATATACCTTATACAAAACACAACATAAACTTCACACAACTTCACAATGTCTTCTCCAGATCATAACCGTTCTCCTCGTCGTTCTCAATCAAATCCACGTGAACACTATCCAAAATGATACCCCCGTCCATATTTCCCACAACAATTCCAACATCCAGACTTCTCTCATTACACTCAGCCATTCCAACAGCCAGACTTCTCACAATACGCACCATCATTCCCAATACTAGATCAAAACCAACAATTCACAAATTTTTCCCAATACGCACCACAATTCCCACAAAATCACCCCAATTTCAGATGTTTGGCCCCAAAATGTCACATGTAAGTACTCCTAGTATGGAGGACACTGAAGAAGACCAAAACGACGATGAGTCCCCACCACGCCAGACTGTCGCACCACCATCCCCACGTCCACAACGACGCCTTACCAAACAAGTCCAAGCCGTCAAAAGCAATCCGAAGTTGTGGACCACACATGAGGACGAGCGACTCGTGTCAACATATATGGAGGTCAGTTCTGATGTGGTGATAGGGACAAACCAGAAGGCTACTTCTTTGTGGACCAAGGTAAAACGGGTTTATGACATCTCCGTTGAAGAAACGAGCCTCCCTGAGAGGAATGCATAGTCCTTAAAAGGACGCTAGAGTAGAATTATACATGTTGTGAACAAGTGGATCATGTGCTTTGATCACGCGTACTAACGGAAAAGGAGCAGGCAGAACGACGACGATGTCGTCTGATAAGCTCACCACATCTACGAGCAAACTAATAAGTCTAAATTTCTTTACTTTGATGTTTGGGTCATGTTGCCTAGGTATCCGAAATGGGAGTCCCTGCTATCTGGAGCAAATGTTGTGCGTGCTGGTCGGGAGTCCCCAGAGTTCTGGAACTTGCACAACAAATTGCACAACAAATGTCGGGAGACCCAATTTGGAAAGCCTTGGGAAAAGAAAGAGCATTGATGACTCCAGAAGGCAATCACCATCGGAGGCAGAAGAATTGACGTCAGGATCGTCTGCACGCCCACCAGGTGTAAAGAAGACAAGAAACAAGGGTAAAAGTTCATTAGGCCCTGAAAGCAACATCGACGTTCTGAAACTTACACAACAAATTGCATACAACGCCCAAGTGAGAGAAGAAGGTTTCTCCAATCAGGAGGAATTAGCGGAGTGTAATTTTCATAGACATGTTAAAAAACTAAGTTCGATATGCTTCACTCTCTGATAAAAAAAGACAACCCGTCAAAGCGGGAGCAAAAAGTAATTGCGAAACTCATGGATTAGATGAAAGAGAATGGTTTCATGTAGTTTGTTAGTTCGTATTTCGTGTAGTTTATATTACGTGTAGTTTGTTTGTATTTCATGTATTCCGTACAGCTTCGTATTTACGTCTACTTTATATTTTGTACCGTAATGTGTTGTTCCTATGATGTTTTAGTATTAATATATTTTTTAATTTGCACATTAAATATGAATTTATCTTTTATTTGAGCAAGAAATTTGATGTACTGTATAAATTTAATTTTTTTTCAAATTAATAACATCAAAAATTATCGTCCCACCTTTAGTAACAAAACCTCCACTAAAATAAAAGATTTTTAAAAAAAAATATAGACCAATGATGGACACTGCCCCCCCCCCCCCCCCCCCCCCCCCCCCCCCCCTCCGATGACGCTCTGAGCGTCCATTATGGGGAAGGCGCCCATGTCAGGCGCGAGCCAGACCAATTAAGGGTGGCATAACCCACCATGTCTTATCCGTATAAAATATTAATTTTTTAATCAATAAATATATATATTATGATATAAATATATAATTAAGATTTCAGTACTCAGACTTTAAAGTCAGCCACGGGTCACAACTTGTTTAAGTCATCGAGTAAATTCTTCGCTCTCTCTCTCTCGCTCTCTATTTGTTTTATAATATAAAAAAACTCTCTATCAGAGTATATACGTCCATCGGTCCATGCCTTTCACTTCGATACGACTACCATCCATCAATCTTTCACCGCATGGTAATGTACTAATAATTACAATACGTCTATTACACAGTAACGTCAGTGGTAAAACTGTAAAATCAATCATATATATGTAACCAACACTGCAATCCTAAATTAGGATACTTCGTTCACATATACACTTATTTAAAGAATCGAAATTGTACAAAATTTTCGAAAGAACGCCGTTACTCTGACCCACCACTATCTTCCATCCAACTATCTTTACGTTGAAAAATACTATCTAACCCACCACTCAATCCAAACTCATTTTTCACTTATTAACCTCAACTTCACTTTCAACACACTCTCTTGTCCACATAATTTTTTTACCTCATTTTCTATTCTATCACAAAATACATAAACTACTAAATAAATTATTAATTATTTCTATAGTAACTTAATGTAATTAAATTACGATACTTGCCAAATAATTTCGAAAAATTAGATTTAATAATGGTCACTACAACGGGTCGGTTGGGTTTGATATTTATTAGTAATTCTCCCATACGTTTTTGAGTGAATCTGGGTAAATTCATTTGTTCTATTTTGCTAGGTAATTTTTTTTAATTATATACATTTTCAATTATTTCACTAATTTTCTTTAATTACTTACATTTTTTATACTAATTCTGATTAATTATTTACATTTATTTTACTAATTTTCATTAATTATTTTCGCTTATATAAAAACATATACATATCAATTAAATATTATTTAACAAATAAGAAAACTAATTTTTAATCTTTATTTTAAAAAAATTTGGGCCAACCCGGGTCGGAACCCAAGTCAGGTCCACGACCGCCTCCCCCCGTTAAGGGGCTTGGGGTCGAGCCCCGACCCGACCCCAAAAGGCCATCCGTTTAAGAATGGCCTAAGGTCAGGTGATATTATAGATACCTAATTCAATATCAATAAAATTCAAATATCTATTTGACATCTTTTAAATAGGAAGCTCGACCTAGTTTGAATGTTTTCAACCAAGCTCAATGATTGGTATTTTCGTGTTGAAAAAGGAACAAGTAGCGACTTATATAAAACTAGCTTGTATATAAAAGATTGTACATGACTTAAAGGTACATATATCCCTAATCACACGATGTGATACAATTATCAAATGTAGCACATAATGAGCATGAAACTGGTAAAAATCTAACTACGTCTGCTTCAAAACAATTTGCAATTATAAATAATTCCATCATAAAATTTCTCTCGGAAACAAAGAATTTTATTGTAAAATTTAAACCATGTAAAAAATATTTTCCGTAAGAAAATTTTTCTTATATATATAAGAAAAAAAAAGTATATATACATAGTTGAAAACAAAAAATCCAAATAACTAAAATACATTCCCACATCCTTCTTCTGAGTCTAAACTCGTTTAGGACTTCCTTCTAGTGCTTTTGTTGTTATGGAATTATATTTCCTATGGTTGTATCTTTAAATCTCAGTATTTAATGCTCCTTTAGGGCAAACTCGGGCGATGGGCGTCCCGGTTTGCTGCCCGGGACGCCGTTGGGTGGGGGGACACGTCCCCCCGTGTCAACTGGTCCATTTTTTATTTTTTAATAATGTGGAGGATTAATAATGGTATTAGATGAAATTGATAATGTAATGGGTATGTTTGATTAATGTGGGGGCAATGGGGTTAATATTTTTTGTATGTAATTTATTTAAATAATTTTTGTAATATGTAAATTTAATTTCTATTGTGAAATTAAGTTTCTTCAATAAAACTACCAAGTCATTAACAATAAATAAATATTAAATGTTCAAATTAAAATATATATTTATTAATACTACATTACCTTCGGGGATAATACATTACGCTAAGAAATACAAATAAACTACGAAATAAAAATAAAATACAAACAAGAAATACAAATAAACTACGAAATAAAATACGGACTACCTATAATCTAGACAATATTTTTTCGTGATTTAATATTAATTGATGGATAATTCTAGAGTTAATTAATTAAATATAGTAATTTCAATTATGTAAAATGTAATTTGTTGAATGATTTGGAAAAATTAAAAATGGAAAAATAAGAAATGATGTGGAGGAAAGAGAATGCATGGTGTTTGGGTAGCTCAAACATGATTATGAAGTTTTTTTTTGTATGGGTGGGGTAAGCTGATGTGGTAGAAAGAAAACTGACATTACAAATGACGAAAATAAGACTCCTAGGGATAGCCCGGACATGATTATTTATTCTCTTTCGGAGTTCATTCATAACCTCAATTCTTAATTTGTTGAGAATAAATTTTGTATATGACTATTTTATTGTATCAACAATTTTAAAAAAAAACTATGATATCATATAAATTATGTAAATATATTCATAACCTTCGGTCTTACATACATACATACATGAACTTAGTAGCAAACCGCTGTTATCCACCCCACGTTGCCCTAACACTGACACCCGAACCCAAGGCTAAGGTCGGTGTTTGACTCCCCACTATATGATATGAGATATCTATCCAGTATCCATCCATCGACACCCCTTAACTGCCACTAATAATCCCATCTCATATATAACCCCAACCCTCTAATCACCCACACTTCCCCCCATTCTCCCAACTCCAGTACTCCCCCATGGACTTCGACGACCCCATCTCCGACACCGCCATGCACGTCGGCGACACCTCCGGCAACTCCCCTCCTCCTCCTCTTCCCCCACCTCCTCGTCCCAATCCCAATCCTCCCAAATCAAGACCTTCTCCCATCCCAACCCCGACGACCAAGTACAAGGAGTGCCTCAAGAACCACGCCGTCGGAATCGGGGGACACGCCGTCGACGGCTGCGGCGAGTTCATGCCTGCCGGCGAGGACGGCACCCTCGACGCCCTCAAGTGCGCCGCCTGCAACTGCCACCGCAACTTCCACCGCAAGGACCCCGACTCAAGTGGTGTCCTTCTCTTCTCGCCGTCGTACTACCGGAGTGGCCCTCCGGCGGGGTACTACCATCGACCGCCCCCACCGCTGGCCCTCCCGTCGACGTCCGGCGGGGGTGGGGGGAGTAGAGATGAGATGGAGGAGTTCTCGAACCCGGTGTTCGGGTTCGGGTCCGGGTCCGGGAAGAAGCGGTTCCGGACGAAGTTCACCCAGGAGCAGAAGGACCGGATGCTGGGGTTTGCCGAGAGCGTCGGGTGGAGGATCCAGAAGCACGACGAGGCCGCCGTGCAGGAGTTTTGCGCTGAGATTGGAGTTAAGAGACGTGTGCTCAAGGTTTGGATGCACAACAACAAGCACACTCTTGGGAAGAAGCCTTGATTAATTAATTAATGCTGGGAGTGGGATCGATTAACTTAATTGTTGTTTGACTTGATTAGCTAATGTGGTTGACTTAATTGGTGGTGATTGTTCTTACCATTATTGGCCATGGGGGAGATCAGCTACGTGCATGGAGATTGGAGAGAAAAGGAAATTAGGGTTTGTGTTTTTTTTTCCTTCTTTCAATTGTAGTTGTTTTTGGTTTTCATGATGTAGTTTAGATTGAAGGTGTAGTAGTGGAAGCTAGTTAGTGTTATACATGTGTGTTATTCTTTTGTGATTTTCTCATATGATTGATTTTTTTTTCTTAATAAAAATCTCATGTGATTATGTTGATGCTAGTTTGTGAGTGATGTAGAAGAGGACAAGAAATGCAAGGTGTTGGCCGGCCTGAGGAGAGTAGGAAGATGTCTGCTACATGGGATGCAATGGGAGGTGTCTTAAATTGGAGAGCTCTTCCACCTATAATTGCATCCCTTGCCAACACATTGCTCTCCACCTTCTGCATTCATTGCTGCATGTGTGGTCTCTACAACACTTTGAATGAATTCAATACCTCAGGTGAATTGTAGTAGTTACCGTTGCTATTGCTACTTCTTCTCGACTCTAGAAGACTGGATCCGATGGTATGGTTTCAAATTGCACCAGTTAACCTTATTTTCCATGTGAATCGCACAACTTGTTTTTACTGTTTTTCTTGGTACTTCTTGACTTTGGATCTGATGGTGTGGTTTCAAATTCTAATAGCTATATATCTCTATTTTCTCTGAAACCGCACCATGTCGTGTTTTGTTAATCGTGTGTTCAATATTCTCATGATTATTGCTTAATTGTCATCAAAATGAATTATTAGTTAAGTATGATTTCAAATTTTATTAGTTGATGTTATCCGGCCATGCTCTCCAATCTCCACTATTGTAAACTCTTTACCCATTCATCTTCCCTATGTACACATTTATTTTGTAACTCGCGTGATTGCTGCAGATAGCAGTGATTTGAGTTTGTGGGCACAACGGTCCAAGTTTTCTAGTTTTACATTATGGCATTAATGACTAATAATGTCCTCATGGTGAAGCCAACATCACTTTCTTCTTTCTCTCATCTTTTTTTTTTCTATAATCATTCTGTCATCTTGCATTGCTTTGTTCTGTTGATTTTAGCCTCCATTTTCTCAAATGGTCCTTCAATTCCTTGGTTTGGCTATACTCTTCTGATCTATTTTTGGTCTTTTCCGACTTGATTTGTGTTGCATTAATTAGTAATTGATAATGTTAAAGGGAGGAAAACAACACTTTTAACATCATGAATAATTACCTTGCATGCATGCGTTCTTTTGATCTTATATACCATTTGGTTATTGTCTTAGTTGCAAGCTGAGATGCATCTTGAACTCATGCTGTATACATGGATTTTGGTTTCATACAATATTAGGATACTATTCAATCTTGGAAATGCAACACAAGCATTGTGTTAGAAACGTTGTTCGTTTTGCCATTGCAGTGGCCGCTCTAGTGGACGTATGAATATGATCAGGGATAGTCACTCAAGATCGCCTCTTAGCGACGCGGGTCATGTTGTTTCGATTAGAACATATATTTTTTTCAAAGAAATAATATTTTTTGTTTAAGGCTTGATGCATGTCATGGGGTTAACACTCTTAGCGGGTGAGATTCTTCTTTTTAATGGTTTTATCCTTTATTTTGTTGAATATGTATATTAATGTTTGATGTCTGAAGAAATGGCTACCGCCAAAAATTTCTAACCTATTACAAAAAATAAATAAAAAATTACTTGTTTTATGTTGTCATTCCTATGCTACTTGCTAACGAAGATTAAAAAAAAGAAGCTGCTCCAATTTTAATTACATTTTCAATAATTACATTCTTGATTTTTTAATGTTTCAAGGTTTTGGTGATGGAAGATTGAAATCCTACAATTTAGAGTATAAAATTCCAATATAGAGGTTCAAGTGTTCAAATGCGCAGAAATATCCAAAGAAACGGTAACTACTACCTGTTTGGCTACAAATTATCAGCAGATTCCAATTATTACTTGATCCATTTTTCTCTTTGTGAGTTTATTGATTATGGAAGCACTTAACATGAAACTTATTATATATCCATGTTGTGATATGATTCTTGAGCTAGGTGATGGAAAAATTGCCCCAATGGTATCATTTATTAATGTGTAAATATATATGGTTCCATGGGTTAAAGAATATTAGATTCAAATTCAAGGCATTTTTAATTCATTTTTCTAATTAGCGTCAAATACTGGAAACAAAACTAAAATTTTACTTATTTTTTTGTAACAAATAATAAGATTTCGAAAGTACCGTTGCAAAAGAAAACGGCAAAATAAATATATTTAGAAGAAATAGCATGTGATTTTTTTAGCTCATACTAATTTTGGATGTTTGAATAATGGACATCATTAATTTTTATTACAAAGAACGAAGCATAGGTATTCTCCTTGCGGATTTAGGGATTTATGATAACGAAGCCAACATATTTCAGGAATAAAAAAAACAAACGGAATACACACGCACCACACAAATCCCCAGCTACTTTACTCTTGACTTAATACTTCGTCAACTCCATTTTTTTAAGCTAACCCCAATTGGTGTCCTCAACTCCTTATGATTATAATCCTTACCTACCTAATCAATCCAACTAACCCAAATTAAGGCATATGACATCAAATTCAATTCCTCTTTAATCTTCTCATCTTTGCATAAAATATGTGACCACCTATAAAACTTTGGACCATATCTTGTAAACCAAACCAAGGGAATTTAACCAGAGATTGGGATTTGTGTGGCATTATATGCAGTAACTTTATGACATCATAGTTCTGACTTCTGATTGTTGCATGCTGCCTTGCTTTTAGAAATTTCAAAAGAGAGATCAACAACGTGGCATGTCGGATTCCATTCCCTTCAAAGTGGTATAGGATGCTGGTAGAACTTCAGAATACTCACAAAATAAAGGAAAAAAAGACCTTCCTATAAATTGCAGTGGGAGTTCTTTTGCTGCTTTATGTTTTGTTCCATAGAAGTGGTAGGGAATACACAATTACAGTTCACTTCCTAATTATTGAGACTATATATGTATAATGAAGTTGAGAGAAATTAATTTATGTATTATAATAATGAAAGTTGACTTTTCATGGTTTGCGGGTATAACTTGGGAATTGCTTCTGATATATTCTTCTAGGTTATGAAATTCTAATACCATAGTTTTCTTTAATTTGTGTTGTGGTGGTGACATGTATTTTGTGTTAATTCTTCTTGGAGAGAGACCAATTAATGATATACGGGTGGTTTTAAGGACCACACTGATATGAAATATATGTACTACTGCATGAGGTGTTGGCAAAACTTAAGATTTGATCCTTTTGAGGGGACCAACTTTGGAAACTCATGCATGCACTTGGAGTACTTAATTACCACCATCCATATAATTTAGCCGTTGCTTATATTTTTGTTTGTGCATCCAAAAATGTCTTGCAAGTGTTAAAAGAAGAAAAAATGTTTGTGCATGGAAATTTGGATTTTAATAATAGTTCAGTCATGGTGCTGGAATCCAAGAAACTCTGAGAATTGTTGTCCCTAAAGATTCTAAACTAGTTTTGTTCTTTCTTTTTTCATTAAAGAAGAATTGAGTGGGAGCTCGTGGTGGAATCTAGGGTTGATGTGGTGGGCAAAAGACAAAAGAAAACCAAATAAGAAGCAATAATGATGAGAGATTTTAACTGGCCCCCTCAAGCATAGATGAAGTTGACCTGTCATGGGCAGAGAGGGACCCTACTAAAGATTGCAGATCGACTGCTTGGATCTAAGTAAAATGCAAGCTCTACTTAAAGAACTGGCACAGTATCATTTTTTTTAGCACATGTAATTATGTGGTAGGAAGAGAGGAAATTATATATTCTGTTGCCAAGGGTTTTAGGTTTTTGAGCCAAAGGCATGTTAACGGAAGAAAATAACTCACAATCTAGAAAGGTATTTGGAAGCTAAGTAAGTAAATATTTATGCCTAATCAACCATTTAAGAAGTTACCACAATTTTTTACAAAGTACTCCACAGTTTTACTGTTGATAAACGTCGGTCTTTATTTGTAGCAACTTTCAGGCCATCTTTAACCCCAACCCCAAATATCTTGACACGTCAGCTTTCTCTCTCTGCCACGTCAGCAAAAAACACTATGCAACCCACAACCCAACCCAACCCATTTTTCTCTTCTTAACCCCAACCCCACTTTCAACACTCTCTCTCCTCCACATCATTTCTTTTTACCTCATTTTCTATATCAACATAATAATTCACAAACTATTAAATTTATTATTTTTATAATAACTTAATCTAATTAACTTACAATAATTACGAACAACACATAATAATTAGATTTTATTAAAATTCGACAATTACATATTATAATAATTCAAAGATAAAATATTACAATACATATTACAAACATAATTAATTCTCATTCCGTCCAAAACGTCGCCATATATTCTCGATCAAATCGGCTCGCAATGCCATATGTTTTTGAGCGTTGCGAACTCGATCTCTGTTACGCAGATATTTGTTAATATCCACGATACGCTCAGTGGAATACCGGAGACCCGACGGGTTTGAACTTTCACTGATTTCTTGAGGGCGCTCATGTATAAATTCGTTTATATCCACCAACTGTTCATAAGAGTCGCGTTCGTCCTCCACGATCATGTTGTGCATGATTATGCATGCAGTCATAATTTTACCGAGAATGTCTGGAGTCCATGCTAACGACGGTCTTTTCACGATGGCGAATCTTGCCTGAAGCACTCCAAATGCACGTTCCACATCTTTCCTTGTTGCCTCTTGAAATTGGGCAAATAATTTATCTTTAGGTGTTTGAGGAAGGATGATTGATTGCATAAATGCTGCCCATTTTGGATAAATACCATCTGTAAGATAATAACCCATATCATACGAGTTATCATTCACTTCGTATCTCACAGGTGGTGCGCGACCCTCCAGAATGTGATCGAAAACTGGAGAGCGTTGGAGGACATTGAGACATTGTAGACTTGTGTTCAAAACTTGAATATTGTTCGCAAGTTAGAGGTGAAAAATCAGAGCGAAAAGCAATGTTGAAGCTGGCCACTGAGAAGATAGCATTAATGAACACATTATTTGGTAAATCGAACCGCACAGAAGTGGAGGAAAAGACACTTGGAAAGTTGCTGGATTGGGCTGAGAAAAATGGACATCTTTAAATTAGTTTAGTTATGTATTTAGTTGCTAATCGATTTCAGTCAAGTTTAGTTTAAGTCAAATTTCATGTTATTTCCTTTTTGTAGTAGAAATCTATGTTATGTGTTTGGTTGTTAATTTGTTTTGAAGTTAATTTAATTTATTTGAGTTTCAATTTTTTTGTTTACTATATTATTAACAAATATTAATAAGTGATACACTTTAATTGATTTATTTAACAAAAACACAAGAAAATGTAATTTTTTTTAAAAGTTGGATTGAAACATATTGAACTCGTACGAACGGCTGTCCAGCTCGCCGGTGAGCTGGCGGGGGTTTCAGGGGGCAGCGCCCCCTGAAAGGTAAACACAATTTCAAATTTGATATTAAATTCAATATTGATTTTGTATTATTATAGTTAATTCAATTGATTTATTTTATTAATTATTATATTTATTTACAATTTATTTTAATTATATATATTTATTAACATATTATTTAACTAATATAAATAAAAAAAATAAAAAAAAATTCAACGAACCAGGTCTGGCCACGTGGCCAGACCCGGGTCGGGTCGCAGACCCAGGTCGCGACCCGACCCGGGTCCGCTCCCCATTAAGGGGAGCCAGGTCGGGGCGAATTTCGCCCCGACCCGAAAAGGGCCTCCGTTAAGGAGGCCCTCAGTACTTGCGGTTAGAAATTTGTCTTCGTGTCCACACATAGATAAAATGTAATACAATATGAACCATAAGTCGATCATCGTACTTCTGATACCATGTAAAATTTGAGTTCCTCGACATTTTAAAACTCAAGCATTGAACTAGAAAATAGAGAACATAATTCTTTTATATCTGGTCATGTATTATGCAAATATGCCTTTTGAAAAACATAATTTCGTAACTCTAACCTTTTCATGTTTATCATTTTTTTGTGAGAACTCAGCGTTATATATAAAAAAGTTACCTTTAGCAACAATATGATCATTTCTGACCGTAAGATATAATTTTATTATTATTTCATACTTATTAGATTCAATATTTTGTACAAAACTTTTACTGTACATTCATGGTTTTCCAGCAACATCTATTGGATCCTAGTTCTCATCCGTTTCATACCACGAAGTTGTATTAGTTAAGATCATAAGTTGGATTTCATTAAAGTGGATCACGGTTAAAAGCTCGGTAGGTGAAACTTTCAAAAACAAATCCTGAAGCATAAGAAAGTACGTGGAATTTTTTTTAATCCATGTTGGGAATTGAGATCCATTCTTGTGTCCACAACATAATGGTAAATTTTGCAGTGCAACAGTCAACAGACAACGACAGGCGAAGCAGTGGTCCAACGAGTTGACTGCAAGTAGCAAACAGAGAGATCGAGTGTCGCAAACAAAGATGTAGAAACAACGTTTCTAAGTTTGATGGATTGAGAGAGGAGTGGTGGGGAATGAAAGTTAGAGTCTTGGGTTTTGAGTTTGTACACCGGAGTTTGAAGTTTTGAAAGGGGAAAGGAGGGAATGCTATTGCTCAGGGTTGTCTCTTGTTTGATGGAGGTCCCCCTCGCTCTCCCCAAATCAAATCCCAGTGGGTTGTCACTCTTAAAAGTGTCCACTGCGGTGGCAAAATAATTATATAGGTCAGTATGAGTTACAAACTATACCAATAAACTATTTTTTTGTAATAATTGAAACCTACAGCAAGTATTATAAAGGATATGACAAAATGAACCAATCAGACACGATGTGTGGCGTAGTCAGTAACAACTAGCCAGAAGGGAGTGGAAAGCAATTCAATTTCCACCTCCATGACTTGTGGTTGGTCAGTTGGTGCGATAAGATTTAACTTCTACTTACCTTAAAAACTAAAATTAAACCAATCATCTATCAAAACTAAACCAAATGAAGCAATCCATAAATTAGTTGACAATACATAATATAAGGACAGCGAAAATCAATTTAAAATAGAACTTAGACGTTCACACGGAAAATTTAAAATAATAGTGTCATAGTGCATCACTTAGTATAAATATATTGAAGCATTAAATAGCAAAATGGAGAAACGACTCAACGAGTGTCTCACACCTGCCAGCGACAAATAATAGAAGCAATAGTGCAAAACAGGTACAAATTTTTGGATAACTCCATTTTTAGAACGCATTTTTATACCAAAAGGTGGGTAGGCAACTTATAACTTTGAATTTAGTTTGGTAGGTTACCTTTCTCCTGCTCTTGAGTTTGTAAGGGTCTTGTTTGGATTCCGTTTCGGTTAAATTTACTCCAAACTCACAAACACAAAGGATGGGTGATGGGTAAGCAGTTTACTTGTTCAAAATTGCTAGGACTTAACAATATGATATTCTATCCATAGAAAGAGAGTAAACATTAGTTAGATCATCCCTTACCACAGTCATCAGTTCTTTCTCTCTTCAAGATCAATTTTTTTTCTCTTTCACATCAGCTTTCTCTTTCCTCAACCCACATTCTTCTCTTTCCTACACTATTCAAATTTTAACCACAACCCAACATAACTCACAACAATCTATCTCTCTCCTCCACATCATTTCGGAGTCCATCTTGATAATTTTAAAAAAAATAAAAAAAAATTCTAAAAAATCAAAAAAATTATAAAACGTATTTTCAAAAAAAACTCAAACAAAAAATTCAAAAAATCAAAACAAAAAAATAAAAAAATATATTAAAAAAATAAACGACCGGGTCGTTGACCCGGTCATTTGCGACCTAAGAAATCCTACGTTAAAAAAAGCATGACCTCTCCTTAAGAAATCATGCGTTAAAAAAAGCACGACCTCTCGTTAAGAAATCCCGCGTTAAAAAAGCACGGCCTCTCGTTAAGAAATCCTGCGTTAAAAAAAGCACGACCCGGTCGTGAGGTCGTTCACGACCTTAAAAACCCTGCGTTAAGGAATGCTCTTAGACTATTAGTCCTCCACAATAGTCCTGTTCAAATTCAGGAGACGTTTATAACATCTGGAGGAAATAACATAAAAGGTTGTTTCATGCAACAGTATTGAATGTAAATTATAAATGAAAATACATGTGATGCTAACTGTAGAAGAAGACCCTAAACTTTCGAACACCAAGTGACAACTTCAAATAACTTAGATCACGAGTAACTTTGAATCTTTTTTCTCTCGGTAGTACTTTACTTTAAAAAGAATAATGAGAAGGATGATCCTAAAATGTGGACACCAAGTCAACAGGGAAAATCACATCAATTGACGCTGTCTCTACTAAAAAATGGTAAACTTTTACCAAAGGCTGTTACTTTACCCCATTGCTTACACAGTAAAAGAAAATTCAAAGAATGGACCATGCAGAAAGTTCAGACTCTCTGAGAACAGAGTCGAAACAAAACTATCTTATTTTAGCCCACTTATTGTAAAGAAAATGTATGATTAAATCGGTGACATCAGTGTTTTATCAACAGGTATAAAGTTTCACAGATATACAGCATTTCACATATCATAACATGTATTATACTTTTCTTACAAGTACCAACCCTGAAAATATCGCCAAGCTCGCATACTAGAATCAACAATATCTCTCTATGGTTGCAACTCCCTGCCAAACATGACCTCTTGGAGATTCTTCACAGCACTTTCGTAATTCACAAAACCCATGTACCAGAACTCATGGTCATCAACTGAGACGACTTGAATATACTTCTCTGCAGGATTCACCTTGCTCGATGAAGGATTGACAGTTCTTAGCTGATTCAGAGGGATGAGCACCTATATATGAACAATAAAAAATTTCAATGACAATTTTTGGCTGAAATAAACAAAAATTCGTTTTAAGGAACCATGAACAGATTTGAAAAGCTCAGCAGACTAATAAGCAGCATCACACCGTTCAAGGCCTTTGATGTTTGAACCAGGGTAACTCAGTAAGCTACATAACAAACATTCTTAAAAAATCTTACCAAGCTTCATTTTAGGTGCCATTTACACTATTCCTCAACATATACTGACTTAATCATTATTTAAAGTCATAAACAACGAAATGGGAAAGCCGAGAAAAAAGGTGGACAATGTTTCCCTATGTAGCAATTACCCAAAATAATAACTTCTAATACATGCATGACAAATTGACAAGTTATCGTGCAGAAAAAAAGTTAGAAAAGGAAAAACAAAACATCTATGCAATCCAGGAAATCAGAAATGAATCATTGATAAATCCATTAAATTTGGGAATTGCAGGTGGGTTATGCAGAATTATGGAACGAAAAGCACATCCTCACACTACAATTTTAACAGTTAGTGGCACTATCACATTTAAATGTCCAAGATCAGACCTTGTTCGTCATTTTAATTTTCTTGATAATATCCTAAATGACATGCACTTTTTTAACAAGTTCCATCACAAAGGTGTGGAGTCAAGTATAAGTTTTTGCGGCAAATGCCAACAAAAAGTCTAGAACCTATAAATTCCTATAGTCCTGTTTTTAAACCTTCAGTTCCTATAGTCCTGTTTTGTTCTCTAGCACACTAAGAAATTTTATGGGGTTTTCTTACAGGGCCAAAAAGAATTCATTAAGGTGCTTAAGCAAGACAGAAGTACAGCAGAGGCAATTTATTCAGGAGCTGGGATCGCTTTTTATTTACCACAATCTAAAAACTATACCAAGACAGAAGGGCTAATACCTTATAATAGCTCCACTCAGTTTTATTCCCGTCTTTATAAGGCAGAGGGTTGTCGCTAGAGAATGCAATTTTTTCAGTAGAAAGATATAAAATTCCCCTAACAGGGCCAGCAGATGTTGATAAGTAACACGCATAACTATCCTTTAGCTGCTCTTCTGGAAGTGTGTCAAAAGTTTCTCGGAAAATTTTCTCATATCCACCTTCAGCTATGACTTTGGTTCCTTGCGTAATTACTCCCATGGCAGCATCAGCAAAGCTAGGTCCTGTTTTCACTGGGTGAAAATATGTATGTTTATTAATGGGTAGAGTAGTTACAAGCTTAATCTCAATACAAAGAGATACAAACTTAGAAATTGATAACCATGACAACCAAGGTGAAATTAAAAAAAAGAATGCCAAGAATAGCATTCAGTTTTAGCATTTAGTCGTGGTTGTCATGGTAACCATTTGGTCTTGAATGCAAAACTGGATGACCAGAGTAGAATCGTTAAAAATAAACTAAGAGTATCATAAATTGTAGCAGGTATTTCTGACATGTCTACCTTAATGATTTAGGGGCTTCAGCTAAGACTGCAGAAAATAACTGCATTGCAATTTAGATTTCATGACACAATTGACTTGCTCTTCCCACAATATTATGAAATTTAGTAATTCAGTCATAATGGTATCGCAATTTAGATGCTATGAAACAATTAGCTCAGTCTTCCAAGCTCCAACATGCCCCTAGCCTAGTCACTATACTCTTGTTCGTTTAGCACATTACCTGTCTCACAAACAATGACAGATCCAATATAAAAAAACAGATAAATTTTCAACATGTTTAAATTTTCCATATTTATGATACTAACAAATAAACAATCAAAACTAAAGTCCACATAATACTTCATCATGGAAAACTTATTTCACGTAGAACCTAAACTAAAGAGTTGCTGCCTTAGCTGTTCACAGTTTGCCCAACTACTGGCACTAGTTTTTCTTTCAGCTTAAATTTGCTTAATGATGGTGGCTGAAAGCCGAAAGGGGACCGGTGGATCATTTCAGCTTAAACCCAAGAGTTGTCAGACCCCAGTTTACCACTACATAAAACCTCCCTACAAGTTACAAATCAAAAGTCCCATATTTTTAAGGGCATTCCATGGGTATTACAATTACATATCAGAAGTCCATCTTTTTAAGGGTTGTCCATGTATATTTCATACTAATAACCCAAATGTTTTTACTTTCATATTATTTCATAATAATATAAGAAACCAAAGAGTAAGTTAATGAGAAATGTGAATGATAAAAAAAAGAGTTAATGAGAAATGTACAAATCACAACTAAACAAATGGCACAATGCAGTCACAATTATAATGCTCAACTTATACCACATCTGCCAACTTGGAAGATTTTCTAGTACCCACATCACCACAATGACTAAGTTTAGAAATAATGATAGATTCATTTTCTTGTTCTCGGAGCATAGCTATCTAGTATCATTAACATTAATGGTAACCATTCAAAACTAGAATTTAACAGCATATGTTACCAAATCCAGCCATTCAATAGTCATTTTAGAAAAAACCAAAATTCACCAAGGATGTTACGCATTGTGAGTAAGTCCCTACTCCGCAAGTAGACACTAAATGACAATCTCTAGAGAAGACAGCTGAGCAAGTTTTGTAGATAGACAGGAAACTTCAAATCGCAAATTAGACAACACGCACTCGGGCACTCACAATGTTGCCAGACATTCCCCACGAGATCCTCAGTTGTCTTTGCAGTTTCCCCCACCTTCCTCCTCCATCTGCCAAGCACATCCTGCACAATTTCCACTGAAACACAAAAAATAGATCACATCACCAAATCACAGATACATGCAATCAAGAACCTCATAGGCTACACTGCATAAAAGGGAAAAACTACAACAATATGCCAACCCTAAACATCTAACAAAGAATACCGCAAATAACCAACAAAAATCCAGTTATGAGATCCAAAACAATTGGAACGTGGACTTCAAAAGATAGAAACACATGTTGAACTACAGAAAACTTCACAAGATTATCGAAGCCGAAAACGCCTCAACACACAACAACAAAACACATCTTCAGATCCCAAACAACTAGAATTATCTCCTAAATCCCAAAAAAAAAACACAGAACCGTAAAAATCCCATTCCAATTCCTACATTGCCTAAAATATTACAACACCCAAACCAGGAGCGGTACCACCTCGATTTTGGGATTTTCTCATTCCTTTAAATTCAGACCGGAGACCACCTCAAATGGTCATTTCGAATTCGGACCCAAACCCTAAACAATCCCAACAAGCTGAAACCGAAAAACAACTACAAATCACATTTCGAGGATAAAAGAAGACTGACGCTTGGAGGACGGAGCGGGGGAAGTCGGAGGCGGTGTATCGTCGGCAGATCGGGTTTGTACGGACGGAGCGGGAGGGGACTCGACGTCGGCGGGGGGTTTCCCCGGCGTTTCCACCACCACGGCGGTGGCGCCGTCCGATTTGGAGCTGACGTTCGCCTCCATGGTTGGATTGGGATCCATAAAGTCTAACGTCGTCTTCTTCTTCTTCTTCTTCTCTCAGATCTGAACGAGATGATATCGATTTTGCCGGAGAAATGAAATGGCGGGATTGGATGCTTTGGAGGGCGCCTCAAGTTACTGTCCGATGCTCGCTCGCGTCCTGGGCCGGACTGGGCTGGGCCGGCCCATGGACGTCTATTACCATTATATTTCTTTTTTTGGTAAATTAACAACTATGATTAGTTGCAACTTCCCAAGAAAATTACATGTAAGTTTTCAGCTACTGGAAATCAAGAATCTCAGCCTTGGTAGGGGTTGTACGCGTGAATTTTGATACATGAATTATGTTTCGAACTACCGAAATGAAATTGAATTGCTATTCGTCGCCGTAAAACTACTTAAATCGCCCGTACATATTACCATTTTGTCCTCCTAAAATTTATACTTATATAACTCTTCATTTCACTCTTTTAACACAATTTTCTCATCATATTACTATTTTATTCACCAGATATAATGTCTCGGAGGCCAGGAAAAGAACCAGCGGACACCCCAGAATACTCACATCTGGTAAATTGCCTTGTTTATTTTAATTATTTTTTAATAATAAAAAAAATTGGGTAGGGCGTCCGTGGGAGACGCCCGACCCAACGATCGGGCGGCCGCCAGACGCCCGAACATTGGCCTAAACGTCCGCGGGAGACGCTTCCCACGTAGGGCAGGAGTCTCCGGTAGATGCCTCCCACGTACGACAAGTGTCTCCCTTAGACGCCCCAATTTTTTTTGAATTTATTTAAATTGATTATAAATTGTGATAAATTTAAAATAAATTGAATATTACGTTAATAATGAGTTAAATTAGTTTAGTAAATCCTTTATTGATTACAAATTGTGATAATTAATAAATGAATCGATTATTAAGTTAATAATTAGTTTTAGTAATGAATTATTGATTAAAAGTTGTGATAATCACTAAATAAATTGATTATTATGTTAGTAATTAGTTGTGTACGATTTTAGTAAAGGATTATTGATTAATTGTGATAATTGCTAAATAAATCGATTATTAAGTTAATAATTAGTTTAATTATTTTAGTAAATCCATTAATAAAATTGTATTTTTAAAATTGAGTTAATAGTCATCGGGTTACCGTGGAGGAAAACGGAAATCAATTCCCTTACGCGCGGTACGTAGTGTAGCAGACGAGTCAGGTCCTCGTCATCCACGTACACGTGGTATTTCTGCTTCAGTTAGGAGAGAGAGATATGTTACGTCGTCGTCAGACAGCTGAGGATTCTTTCGACGACGAGGATGATTTAGATGAGTTGAGGAGTCACGACGAGAGTGACAATGAGGGTCGGTATGACTTGGGGCCACAGGAGGAGGCGATACATCAGTCTGGTCGAGGACGGGGGCGACATTGTGGTCTTTCGGTTGAGTGGGTCATTAGGAAGGATCGAGGTGACCAGTTTGTGACCGGTGATTCAAGTTCGTGCACTGCAGACGCCCGAGCTCAGAAGAAGAAGAGGGGTGAGGACGACTCTTGGATCGTCACGGATATTATGCCTTGTGGTCCTGTAGATGACAGCGTCATTCCGAGTTTCGAAGGCCACATCGCCAGACACATCTGGGATGCGTGAGGATTGGAAGGTTTTGAAGTGCCATAATCGGCACAGAGCCTGTACGACATTGCAGGCATGGCGTTCAGTGATGACTGATGATATGACGGCGACCGTGGTTGATAGTGGATTGGGTCACTTGCCGTACAACATGTTTTCCTGCATCGACATGCGTTGATTTCGGCTTTCGTGGAGCGATGGCAGCCTGACACCAACACTTTCCACTTGCCGTTCGGAGAGATGACGATCATGTTGCATGACGTCTTTCAGATTCTGCACATTCCTGTTGAGGGCCTTATGGTCAGTGCGCAAGCGTCGACATCTGAGCTGAAGTTATATGTATCTGAGTTGCTGGGTGTCAGCCTGGAGGGTCTTGGGCGAGATAGCTCATTTTGGAGTGGCGGTGGTGTTAGTGTTGATGTTGTGGACGAGTGTTGCAGACGGGGGCGACCACCACGGACTGAGGATACGTAGATGACTGCTTACCTCTTATTACTGCTAGGTTGCGTCTTCTTTGTCGACAAGAACGGTTCCAGAGTCAGACCACGCGAACTACTAGAGGCGAGGGACCCAGATACCATTTGTCAATACCCATGGGGGTCGGCGACGTTGGCATATCTGTATCGCCAGCTGGGTATATCTAGTCGTGCTGATTGTACTGGGATTACTGGTTGTCTTACACTGCTGCAGGCTTGGATCTATGAGTATTTTCTTGCTTTCCGACCACATCGGGAACGAGAGATTATTGAGCGTGGTTATCTTCGTTAGCGTATGTGGCTGTCCGGACCGAGGATAAGAGCGAGGGTCGACTTCTTTCTATTCGTAGACGACTAGATCAGATGACTGCATCGTATGTATATAATGTATATATCATTCACGTTTATTTAAATTTTAATTTTATTATTATTAACGTATAAACGTTTAGGTGGAGTGGTTGTTGTATGGTCCCGAGCCTGTTGTAGTTGTGCCGAGGACTACATTTATCGGTGTTATTCGTTATAGGGATATCACGGAGCCTTATTTACCTGATCGCGTGTTACGTCAGTTAGGTTACGTTCAGGTGATCCCGGTTGACATCCTGACGCACGAGCATGTAGTACGGTCTGCGACTGCGACAACGTACGACGTCAGACATATCATTTCGTTCGCTGAATCGGTTTAGAGGACATTTCCGAGAGTAGGACGACTACACCTGGACGATCTGAGTCGTAGCCGCGACCCCTCCACTTGTGTTGCATATTATTTGCAGTGGTTCGGTAGGTGCTCACATCCACTTATCGTACGCGGTATCATTCCGAGACCGGAGAGACCACTGGATAGGACATGTGCCGATGCGGTAAGTTTATCTAATTTTATTTTTAATTGTAATGTATATTTTGTTATTATTGTTAATGTACACTAATTTTTATTTTACATACAGTAGATGAGTAGGGTGATACGGTGTACGCAACCGTTCGTGCGACAGAGAGACAGGATGCCGACTGAGAATACGAGACTTGCATGTACAGATTGGGATGACTTCATCGAGGATTAGAACAGTCAGTTGGGCATTTCAAACCATGATTCGGATGCTGAGTTGTAGTTGACTTGCTTTTACTATCGTTTTGTTATATATTGCATTGTTACTACATTTGTTGGTATTTGCTTATGCTTATTTGTGTACTCTTATTATTTATTTCTTACGAACATATGTGCTACGTATTTCTTTGACTATCGTATTTTTAAAATTTATTTGTCACGAAAATATCTTCAACTTATTTCTTCAGATATCAAATAATATTTAAATTTAAAATACGGTAAAAGAACAACACGATATAAGTACAAAATACACGATATATTATACATTACAAAAGCATTACAAATTACAATCAAAATGTACTACGTAACCGGTTCCAATACTCCATCCTACTTTCGTACTGATCCTCCCATCCAACAACACTCTCATCTCGCATTTGATACCATAAGGTCGCTATAGGAGGTACTGGGAAATTATCAGCTAATTCCAAACGAATAAAATGTCTGTAACTCCCTAAATGAGCAATGACCAACTCTCTGACAGGCCTCGTCATGGCAGACAGACTCTCCGAAGGTAGCACAGTAAGACACGGGAATAACGAACCATCCGTTCCCATTGCGAAATACATGACCACACATTTGTAAAAATTAGCAATAGGAAACAAGTCGGCTCAAACCTCCATATAATGATCCTCGCCACAAGCTCCCCCGCCCCAATCAATTCGTTGACGAGCCTCTCCCACATTGCCGAAATAGACACTCTCGTATACAAGATGTGCACCTATCTCATTAGAAATCGCACGACGGGCGTACGACCAGTTCTTTTGACCACCATGGAAGACATCGTTAACACATCGAAATCCACAGTTGCCATCAGCACGTACGTCATTCGACATTTTCAGAAATGGTAAAATGATTCCTGGCAGTCTATCAACATATGTGAAGTTCTCCACGTCAATCCGTCCGGACACTGTAAGATAGGTAAATAACAATTCATTAAAACAACAAAATTAGGAGATAATATAATCAACCACATCTAGATTACTGATATATATTAAATAACAACAAAGATATCGTCGTACCAGAAGATCTTGTGCCCGTGTTCACGGACGATCGAGACGAATTGGAAGACCGACCACGACCCCTGGTCCCACTACTGCCAGACCGACGATGACCCCTGCTCCCATTACTGCCAGACCGACCACGACCTCGCTCAGCATACTCGAAGGCACTCGGGTCCCGACGTGTCGACTTTCCCCTAGGTCGACCTCGTACCTTAATATTTTCTGCGGGTTCTACATAGTTCGATTGATCAGGGTGTAACTGTTCGTATAAAATACGAGAGGCACTACAAATTACTGCAGGGTCGCTCTCCAAAATCTAATCAACTAGCTTCCGAAAATACTTGACGTCTTGTGTCGACTGATCCATAAACTCTGACATCTGGACTCCTTCTCCAATGACAAGTGTTTTCCAGAATGGATGAATCTGCTTTAAATAAATTCCATCACCTGACGCAAAATACTCGTACATGGTACATGCACAAGTAATCACATGTGTTGTCAGGAAAGCACACCCACAACGATATTCAATTTCATCACTTAAGTCCTGAGTCAATAACGACAAACAGTGATGCGAAACTCGGTCATTTATATGCTGAAACAAAGGACCTATGTAGTTTGTCACAATTCGACGTCTCGAATCTTCACGAAAGTTCTGAATATTCGTCAACTGCATTTCAATAGCCGAGTTCACGGGGTCGAAAAGAGTGTCGAGAGCGGCAGTCGATGTACTGATCCACTCTTTTAGAGACGAATGTGCACTTTCCACCCTGCAGTTCGTAGTGTTGCCGAAATGAAAAACTTTATTCGTCCAATTCAACACAAATTTTTCCTTATGCACCAACCACGTGTCTTCCACATACTCCGTCAGCACTGGCCAGGACTTGTAAGAATTTTTCAGATTACGGACTGCTCTATCATAATCCGTCTGTGAATAAGAAAGCATGACTCTCCTTCACCTTCCACGCCTAAAACTCTCTGCAAGTTGTTTGTCCTTGCCGAATACGTGGTATGCGTAGTTGTACACGTATTTGTTGATATGCCAGGTGCATAGTAAATGAGCAGACTCAGGAAAAACCTCTGCCACAGGTCGCGTCAGACCAATCTCTCGGTCCGTTATTATTGCAGTCGGGCTAACAATATCCAATAACAGATCTCGCAGCCTCTCCAACACCCACCGGTAACTAGACTCGGTCTCATCCTGCAAAATCGCATATCCAACGAGGAAATTCATGTTTGTTGGAGTAACCCCAACCATCTCAAACAAAGGCATCTTGTACTTGTTCGTCTTATACGTCGAATCCATGCAGATTACGAATGGGTATGTACACAACAACTGAACTGAAGTCGGATGTGCCAAAAATGCGTGAGTGAGGACATTAGTTTCTTCATCTGCCACAATCCAATGCAAATACTTATGCTGCACTGCCTCCCTGAGAAATTGCTGCGCGAGATTCCTGTCTTCAGATTTCGTCCTCCTTATGTACTCTCTGAAGTTATAAATGTGTCTTTGATTGAGATTATCGTCCAAGAATTTTTCCTTTACCACAAACAAAATGTTACGTGATCTTGCTTGTGCCTCTGTCATATCACGAACAATTTGCTTTGCCCCAACACTAAGTCCGCTGACCTGTCGGTGACCCTCTGAATAAACTGCAAGTGGGTGGTTGTGCTGCCCATAGATGTTACTAGAAACAATGATCCATCCATCACGATCCAGTCGCTCCACCACTTTTACCAAAAACCGACAACCGCAACCTTTTCTTTTTGTATTCTTTCGCAGTGCAATACTCGTATCACGAGAACTCATTTCACGTCCGCGATCACATCTCATATAACAATCCATCTGGTTATCTGTTTTTGGTTTGTATGATGATATAACAAAAAAATCCGGCTCCTATTGCAACTTGTTTCACCCATTTACAAGCTTCCTCTATTGTTGTAAATATTTCTTTACTGTCAAAAAGCTCACTGTAATCTACTCCATCACCACCGAAATCTTGCAACGGAACCTGAAAAAAATCTAATTAACAGAAAATTTAAAATTAAAAAAAAAACGGGTGTCTGGCTAAGCTGCCTCCACCAAGGTGGAGGCGGCTTAGCCAATTGGTGGAGGCGACTTAGCCAGACGCCCGAGTCGGGGAAAAAAATTCCGCCCCCGTTATCTTGCCGGATTCAGGTGCTCCGCCAAACATTTTCCTGGTGTTGGTACTAAGAATGTGAGTAAAACTGAGTGAAACACCTTGTTTAAAGATACGGGACGAAATGTGTATTAATTGATTTGTTAAGGGCAAAAATGTCATTTTTAGGGCGATTTAAGTAATTTTCCGACGACGAATAGTAGCCCCCAAACGAAATGATTAACAAACTTTTATGTTGCCATTTTCTGCCATAAAGATACAGTTCTTTAATTGTTACCATCCGTCAAGATTTTGGGATCATTGGAATTTTTTTGGGATATTATGGTATTACTATTTTTGTGTTTATTGTCAATTATTATGAGAAGAAAAGGAAAATTTTGGTAGGTAAGAGACAAGTGTTCAAGGTGTAATTTGGGAATAACAATGGTATAGGGAAAAATCAGTAGCATTGGGATAATTTTTTTCAAAAGTTTCATATTGATTTGTCGAGTTTCATGTTGTAAAAAAAATTAAGTTAATTACAATTTGCTCCTTGAACTATCACTTAATTTCACTTTACGGTCCTGAACTTTAAAATACGACAGTTACCTTTAAACTTTCATTTTGTAACAGTTCGAATTGAATCGAATGTTATATCTTATTCGAAAGATTGATACTGAATTTGACTCTAATTTCAACAATATCTGACCTCATATTTGATCAGGACTTTCATGTAAATTTAAGTTTAAGTGTTTATTATGGATACAACATAAAAAAGTGAATGAGTAATTAAATAATAAAATTTTAAAATAAGACATTTCGCAATGAAAAATGTCATTCCTATATTATTGTTTTTCGTTGAATGATAAATTTTTAAAGTAAGACATTTCACAATGAAAATGTCATTCGATGGAATTGAGGTTCCCATATTATTTGTGCTTCGACTCAGAAGATGTTGTACTTGTCTTTGACATGCCTTGGCCGATAGTCTACTGGCACTCTAGTACATGTGAAACATTTTTGTCACGTCAACTTCTCTCTCTGTCACGTCAGCTCAAACCAACCCCCTAAATTTTTTCTTTACCACACCTAGAAAAAACTCAAACGCCCTACATTCTCTCCCATACACGTCATTTCGGGATCAATTCTAGGCAAAACACAAAAAATGTCAAAAAATTCTAGAAAATATAAACCAATAGAAAACATATTTTCATAAAAATATATATATTATAAAACTGATTTTAAATAATTTTTAAAACATTTTTTAGAACAAAAAACTCAAAAAAAACCAAAATAAAAAGTAACCAATGGTGGGGGGACACGTGCCCCCCACCCACTCAGAATTTCCACCCGGGCAGGTGCAAAATCCGGTTTTTAGCCTACATGCCCGGAGTGAACAGTACCGCATGGGCGCAAAGTAACTACTAAGGATGTTCTAAATATGACATTAGGGTACACCTGATGACTGATTTGTCACTCTTATAGAGTTCCATGATTTATTCCATGATCAAAATATTTCTAATTAAATCAACTCTAACCGGTAGCATTCGAGTTATGAAGAAAACGAAGATGAAAGATGGAATTTTGGTTGTTATTTTATTTCTCAGAGAAAAGTTATATTATAAATTTGAATTACATGATATATATAAGCATTGGTTTTGGTTGTCGTTGTAGGGGACAGATGCGTCTGTTGGTGAACAGACGTGATTGTTCTTTGTGATTAATGCTGGTGATGATGTTTAGGCGACGTTTGGTTCTGATGTCGTTTTGGATTCTTCAACACTCCCCCTCAAGTTGGCTTCGGAAGAGATTAAAGGTGCCCAACTTGTCTATGATTAGGTTGAATTGTTTCTGACTTAGAGCTTTGGTGAAGACATCTGCCAGTTGTTCTTTACTGGAGATGTATGGGACATCTATTTCTCTGGCTTGAATCTGTTCTCGAATGAAGTGTCAGTCAACTTCAATGTGCTTGGTTATTTCGTGAAATACGGGATTTGAAGCTATGTGCCGAGGAGCATTGTTGTCGCAGAACATGTTCATGGATGTGGTATGAGTTTGTCCCATATCATGGAGAAGCTGCTTTAGCCATATAAGCTCACTAGTTGTTGATGCCATGGCACGATATTCAGCTTCAGCGCTAGATCGGGCAACAACCTTTTGTTTCTTACTTCTCCAAGTTACGAGATTTCCTCCTACGAACGTGCAAAAACCGGTAGTGGACTTTCGATCATAGCTTCCTGCCCAATCTGCATCTGAAAAACCAATGATATTGTTAGAGTTGTTATTTTTCATCAGTAGTCCTTGTCCTGGGGTCTGTTTTATATATCTTAGAATTCTATCAATGATATCTAAGTGTGGTGTTCGGGGTGCATGCATAAATTGACTTATTATGCTAACAACAAAAGTGATGTCAGGTCTGGTTACTGTTAGATATATGAGTTTTCCTACAAGTCTTTGAAATTGGTGAATATCTTTGACAAGTTCTCTATTAGTAGGACTGATTTTGAGATTTGCCTCAATAGGTGTACTAGCAGGCCTAGCTCCAAGTTTTCATGTTTCTTTTAATAGATGTAGGGCGTATTTTCTTTGTGATAGGAACATACCATTTTTTGAATATGCAATCTCTATTCCCAGAAAGTATTTTAGGAAACCAAGGTCTTTTATATCAAATTTTGTTTTTAAGTAATGCTTGACCTGGTTAATTTCATTATTATTATCACCAGTAATGATGATGTCATCTACGTAGACTAAGACTATGGTGACTTCTTTCTTATGATGCCTAGTGAACATAGAAGCGTCAGCGGAAGACTTTAAAAAACCATAAGCAATAAGAAAATGACTAAGTTTGGCATACAATGCACGGGGGGACTGTTTCAGACCATAGATGGCTTTGTTGAGTTTGCATACCTGGTTTGGAGTGGAGTTGTACCCTGGTGGAGGAGTCATGTATACTTCTTCTTCAAGAGTCCTTTGGAGAAAAGCATTCCTAACATCCATTTGATAGAGTTTCCAATTTTTATTAACAGCTATGGATAGGAGAACACGAACAGTGTTCATTTTTGCAACGGGTGCGAACGTTTCTAGGTAATCGAGACCATAAGTCTGAGTATACCCTTTGGCTACTAAACGAGCCTTATACCTTTCAACGGTTCCGTTGCTGTTATATTTTATTTTGTAAACTCATTTGCATCCAACTGGTTTGGTTCCGTTAGGTTTAGAAATGAGTGTCCAAGTGTTGGTTTCTAAGGCTTTGAGTTCTTCCTCCATGGCATTGCGCCATTTAGGGTCGTAGGTAGCTTCGTGAAAGCTCTTAGGTTCTAGGTTTTCGTTTATTTTGGTTAAATAGGCCCTATAGTTTGGTTGTATTTGTTTATAGGTTAAGTGGTTTTCAATGGGGTAAGTTACTTGTGAGGTAATAAAGTCGTTAAACCTAGTAGGCGGACGACTGGGTCGAGTAGATCTTCTTCTCGGAGGTGTCTCCTGATTGTTTGGAGGTAAAACTTCTTCTTCTTCTCTTTCTTCTTCTCCTTCTTTTTCTTCTTCTTCTCTTCCTCCTCCTTCTGTTTGAGTGCTGATCCCTGGTAGAACGGGTGTGTTGAGAGATTGGATTGTGCTTGTATCTTCGGGTCTTCTGAAGTAGGACTCTGTTTCTCTAAAGACTACATCTCGCGAAATATACATTTTACAATTTTCGGGGTTAAAACATTTGTACCTTTTTTTGTGAAAAGAGTAACCAAGAAAAATACACTTTACAGAGTTACTATCAAATTTATCTGTACGTTTCCTGTGAACAAAACAAACACACCCAAAAACTTTGAGATGATCTAAGGTTAATTTCCAACCTAATAGTATCTCTAGTGGTTGTTTATTTTGAAGGACAGGACTAGGGAGCCGATTTATGAGATAAGCAGCAGTTAAGACTACATGAGACCAAAAATGTTTGGGGACATTATTTTGAAAGAGTAAGGATCTGGTTATATTTAAGAGATGCCGATTTTTTCGCTCAGATACTCCATTCTGTTCGGGGGTATGAATGCATGTAGTTTGATGTAATATTCCGCGTGTTTAAAAAAAATTGAAAGTTGAGATTGGTATATTCAGTCCCGTTGTCTGTTCTTAATGTTTTAATTTTAAAATCATACATGTTTTCAATAAATGTTACAAATTCGCAAATTTTTTGGAAAACATCTGATTTGTTTTTAAGAAGATAAATCCAAGTATTTTGTGAGAAATCGTCAATAAATAACACAAAATATTTGAAACCATTATAAGATTCGACTAGGGCAGGTCCCCAGATATCGGAGTGAACTAATTCAAACGGAAAACTTGATTTTGTTTTAGATTTTAAAAAAGGAAGTATTGTTTGTTTAGAAAATTGACAAACATCACATGCATAGGTAGATGAAATAGAAGGAAATAAAGTTTTCAAAACGGGATGGGATGGATGTCCCATTCGTTTGTGCCAGAGAACATGATTAGGCACACTAGTGGTATGAAAGGCCTTATGCTGAGTATCTAAAACATAGAGCCCGTTGATTTTAACTCCTCTACCAATCGTCTTCCCTGTAATTAGATCCTGAAAGTAAACATCATTAGGGGTGAATATAACATTGCAATTCAAATTTTTCGTAATTTTTGCGACAGAGGGGAGATTAGATGTAAAAGTTGGTACATATAGGACATCTTTGTTTATTTTATTCAATATGGTGATTTCTCCTGTACCTTTTATTTCTACTTGATTATTATTGGCGACAGTCACATATTTGTTAGGCATATTTAATTTTTCTTTGATGTGGTTTAGTAAACTAAGATTTCCAGTCATGTGATCCGTGGCACCTGAGTCAATTATCCATTGAGTATTATGTCTTATATTTCCTAAGATTTTATTTGGTTTATTTGCAGAGAAATTTTTGGGCCAAGTTTTTATACCTGCACAATTACCTGATCCTTGAGGGTTGGTTTGCAAATAGTTTCTTAAGTGGGCCAGCAGTTGGTTCAGCGGAATCAGGTCGGGTTTGGATCCGGATCCATGTCCGGTGGGAGTTTGAAATGCGGTTCCGGGTCGGGTGGATTCTTCGGATCGGGTCTGGAGAAACCCGGATCCGTCTGTCGCGAAAGGTTATAAAACCTCGAGGATCCGTTTCGTCTGCCCATTTCCGCCTTTCTTGCTCCATGCTAGGGTTAGCCACCGCACCGTTTCCTGTTGGTCTGAGGCCGTTGTTTTTCTTTTTGTTGTTCCGATGATCTCCTCCTCCTTCCCTCGTTGGTCGGAGATGCGGATGTAGGAACCAGCAGAAGTTCCTATTGTGTCCCGGTTTTTTGCAGTTGTCGCATGTCTCTTGTGGTCTGTTTCCGTATTTTTTATTTTTGTTTTGCGATTTTCCGGCGAAGAACGCCTGAGTTTCTGATGTTCGTTCGCTGTTCCGAGCGGTGGTCCAGCGGGATTCCTCCCGTTGGATCATCGCGATGATGGTCGCGAGGTCTGGAAGGTCCGGTGTCATGAGGACTTGGCTTCGGATGGCTTCGTAGCTACCGTCGAGTCCGATGAGAAACTGGTAGATATGGTCCTTTTCTTTTCACTCAAGCAAGATCCCCGGGTCGGTGGTCGTGGGCTCGTAGATAGCGAGCTCGTCCCAGCCGTGCTGAAGCGTTCCGAGGTATTCTGTGATGGTCTGTCCGTGTTGTTTTGTCTGCGATAAATCTTGTTTTAGTTTAAAAACATGAGCGAAATTTTGGGCTTTACCGTATATGTTCTGGACCGCGTCCCAGAGTTCTTTTGCTGAGTTCTTGTAGAGGAATATGGACCCGATTTTTGGTTGCATGGAGTTGACGACCCACGACATTACGAGGTGGTCCATCGCCTGCCACTCTTCTTGTTTTGTCTCGGTTTCTTCTCCTTTGGGTTTTTTTGATGTTCCGGTGATGTGACCGAGTTTTCCTTTCCCACTCAGGGCCAGTGTGATCGCCCGTGCCCATGACAGATAATTCTGTCCATTGAGCAGATGCGACACCAGTCTGGGGGCGTTTACTTCTGGATCCGTCATCACTTAACTTTCTCTTGCGTTTGGATGTAGGTTTCTTCCACCTTCAACCCCCTTGAGAGGCAAATGTGGTGTTTTTCGGGGGGTTTTTTGGTGGATGTTTCTGAGGGGATCCAGTGATGAGTTCAGAGAACTCTGAGGATCGCCGATGATGGGAAAAATGAGGATCTTCGCTCTGATACCATGAAGAAAACGAAGATGAAAGATGGAATTTTGGTTGTTATTTTATTTCTCAGAGAAAAGTTATATTATAAATTTGAATTACATGATATATATAAGCATTGATTTTGGTTGTCGTTGTAGGGGACAGATGCGTCTGTTGGTGAACAGACGCGATTGTTCTTTGTGATTAATGCTGGTGTTCAGGGCCGTCTCGGAAAATTTTGAGGCCCTGTGCGAAAATCAACAATGAGGCTCCTAAATTTGAAAAAAAATTGTCCTCATAGTTTAAATAATAAAAAATTCACTAACTTAATGTAATATTAATAGATTTTTTTTGTCCTCTTAGCAATATTTGAGACAAATTTATCAATGTTTATGTGCTATTTATGTGTTAACACTGATTTTCTTTACAACCCAATAAGCCTATGTACATATTTTTTTGAGGCCCCTTTAAAATGAAGCCCTGAATGAGGCCCAGAGGAGGAGCTCACCCTGCTCCTGCTATTGGGTCGGGCCTGCTGGTGATGATGATTAGGCGACGTTTGGTTCTGACGTTTTGGATTCTTCAACAAGTTAGAATGTGAGAATAAGTGATCGGTGTGTAAAATCACGAGGATCAACTTAAAACCATTCATGCGCACACACCAAAATCATTGAGGACCTTAACAACCAACCAAAGGAGTTAGAACGCTATTTGGTGGACTGACTTTATTAACAACAGAAAAAATATCTCCATAATAGTGTAGTTGATGACTTAACATTATGGTCATTATCAAAAAAAGAAAGGAAAAAAAAGACTAACATTATGGTGTATGATGGAGTCACTTTATTAGCATCATAAATCACGTCAACCAAAAGTTGAGGATATGGAAAAGGATACTCATCAACCTAAGCAACAAGCACGTGTCTTCCCCCATATTTGAGCAATCAATGACCACATCCATCCAATAGCAGTATTGGATTTGATAACTGCCCAACTTAAGTAGGAACAGGACAACAACCTCTCCGTGAAATTATTGGATCAACCTATCAATCAGTCTTTGTCAAAGAAGATTAAAATCCAAACTAAGTTCAATTATCATTAATTAGCATCCAATTATCATTAATTAAAAAACAACAGTACCCCCATGCAGCAAATGAAAGTAAACAATATCTACAAGTATTTAATTACTTTTGGAGAATAGTACGTTTGTTTAACTATGCAAATTACAAAGAATGTATCAATCGCATGAACTGCATATGGAGCCGGGGTGTATCACAAGTTCACAACTGGTTTGAAGATGTAGATCATTCCACGAGGTACTCTGAAGTCTGATCTTATATCCAACTAAAGTTGCAAAATTAAATAAATATACCTTATCCGTGATTAAGTTTGAAACCGCAGCAAACTTTACAAATTGTGGTAGACGCCGGAAAGTAACGGTCATCCAAATCTCATGAACCGTAGATATTTTAGATTTTTAAGATTGGAGGTTCTACAACTTACGATACAGGAAATTTTGATTGAAATTGTTATCGTCTTTAGTCAATTATCCAACAAATAAATTGATAGGAACGTGCTAGCAGAGAAATCTTTAATTCAAATGGTATAGTCTTGGCCAATCACCTACAACCACCCATCTTTTCCTCACTAAACGACAATTTGGGAGGTGAATGGATATGTTTGGATCATTGGATGGATTGATTGAAACAGAAACGACACAAGTCCCAATGCCACCCTTCTGAAGTTTTTGAGTTTTTTTATTAGTATTTTAGGATTTATCTTTTAGGCAAGTCGCCATCGTAAATTTGGAGTTTCGAATTTACATAACAGGACATGGAGTCGAAAATTGGAAATTACTAGGTAAAATTTAGAAGAAACATCTGGGTCCGGAAACAATATCAATTTTCCTGCTTTTCATCTATAAAAATCATTTTTTATAAGATAAAAAACAAATTTATTCGGAACCTCTATGATTTTCCTAAAAGTCAACCTCTTATCACTTTGCGATGAAGAGACGGAGATACAACTTTAAGGATGATAATAGATTATACTATCATGTACTTTAAATTAGTCGAGATGATAAACCTCTTGTGTCATTTAATTGGATGAGATGTAAGACTTTTTTGAGAATAAGGTTTTGTATTCATAGATAATAGTTTGGTTGTTATGAGTCACAACCAACTCAAATAACAAAATGAGCCACGGGAGGGACTAATGTTCAAAGCACCCAAAATCAAGTATGATTAAACTTAGAGCACCACTAACGGGAGTTGGGGAGAGAGAAATCTGACGTGGAAGAGAAAGAAAACTGATTTAGAAGAGAAAAAACTTATGATCATGTCGTGTAGGTCATGATTAGTGATGACCTTAAAAACATAACACAAATACAAGCAAGTCGAAACAATGATTGATGAGGTTATTAAATGAAGTTGCTTCCCTCCTAAAAATTATGTTTCCGTGTTCAATCTAAATTAGAGTTGGGATCCCCGATCCCAGGGTTGGGCCCCCCAATCCAGAGGGGTTAGTGGACGGTCTAGTACTTGAACGGACTTGAGCTCCAAACACAAATACCAACCAAGACAATGATCCCAAGCTCGCCGCGTTGAAGGGTTGAGTAATCCCTCTGAAGAAGGTGGAGAGTGCAGAACCGAATTGTGCGGCTTGTGTCGGAGACATTATGGCTAGCGTGGCCAAGGGTGCTATCGGAACCTCCGAATGTTTCAATTCCGGCAGAGAAGAGGCATTGTCCTCGAGCACCATTGTCCATCCGAGTTTAAAAGGGGATGTAACTTTGACGTCCTCCCTCGTGGCCGGTTGGATGTCTTTATCCAATGCTCTTCCTTGCTTGGGCCTGATGACTTCCACGCTTGGTGGTGTTGATTCGTCTCCTTATCTCCAATGCGCTGGTGGCTGCGTTGGAGTTCCTGGCCTCCGAGAAGCAGGGTCTATGATCGTCTTTCTCTCGCCATTCTGCTCCTATTTTTTGGGGGTCGGCTCAGTTTGATGTCGATGGTTGTGGTCTCAATTTTTTCTAATTTTTGTCATGGGAAAAGAAAATATTTGAAATATGATTCATACTACCTCGTATGGTCACGAGGGTCTTTACCTCCCGTGTTTGCTACTTCTGGCTCAACATTTACGTCACGCGTCCAATGAAAACGACATTTGGCTGAATAAGTAGAACCTGGACATGTGAATAGGAAGGCTTTGGCCAACATAGGTCGAAGGTTCCAACCAGTAAACTCTGACCACTAAGTGCGAATGGTAAGGTCCACTTGCGATGGTGGCCACAACGCATTTAGCGAGCGCCTTGTGGTTGTTGTAGAAGGTGATTGATGGGCGAAGTCACAGGATGACGTTCGTGAGGTGACACAAGCAGAAGTCATGGTGGTTTCTTACTCTCTTGTTTTGCAATTACATTTTGTCCTCACCGTGTATCAATTCTTGTTTGCTTGTGTATGGTTTTGAGGGTTGTTGTTTGGGTTTGGAGGGACACTGCCTTTGTATGTGGCCAACCCTCTTGGAATAGTAACATATTGGATAATGTCTGTTGTGCAATACTTTGTTCTTAAAAGCTTGCTGGTCCTTCTTCCTCCCTACCTTTAACCAGTACGTCGTTTTGTCCTAAGATTTTTTTGTCAAAGACTAGTACTTCATTTGGTACTGAGCATGCTATCAGCTCAACATAGGATTTTTGGGTTTGGGCAGTTGGGGTTGTTATCCAATGAACAAGCAGGGACATACCTGATACCCGAAGGTTCGAACCATTGGCTAACAACCTTGGTGCATTTGTGTTTTGACGGGAGCAATGATGTGCTGCTACATGACTAAGGCATCTTTTGTGTCGCTCCTTGCATCAAATGCGTGTGGGAGGTTTCTTACAAGGAAGACAAACATTTACGAAGAAGCGACAAGAATGGATCTTGGTTTTCAAAACAAATTGAAAACTGAATTGATATTCGTCGTCCTAAAACTACTTAAATCGTCCCAACAGATTACCATTTTGTCATTCTCTCATTTCTACTGCTATAACGCGACATTTTACCCTTCTATCACACATCTCTCTTCATCTTCCTCTTATAATCATAAAAACAAATGTTTTGGAGGTCAGTAATGAGCCAACGGACGCCCCGGTGTACTCGAATCTCGTAAAATATCCAACATCTTTTTAATAAAAAAATAATAAAAAATTACGGGCATCTAACGGAGCCGCCCAGCGTAGGAGAGGGGCGTCTGGGTAAGACGCCTACCCCTAGGGGGGGGGGGGCGTTTTACCCAGACGCCCCTCCCATGGTACGGGCGTCTGGATAAGACGCCTCTCCCATGGGGAGGCGTCTTAGCCAGACGCCCGTCTCCTACGTTGGCGGCTCCGTCGGATGCCTGCAATTTTTTTATTTTTTTTATATTTTTTATTAAAAAGATAATTGATTATAAATTTAGATAATTGCTAAATTAATTAATTAATAAGTTAATAATTACTATATTCGGATGACCGATACCCCTTCGGTACACCGAATAGAGATTTCCAGAGAAATGTCGAAGCTACTGAAAATAAATATTCGGATAACCGGGTAGATATCGGTAAACCGACCCAATGATTCTAGGAAGATCAAAAACTTACTGTCTTTACGATCACGGTGGACCGATGAAAACTCGGTGATCCGCATGGAACATGTTCGGTAGACCGAGAAGCAAACGGTCGATCGTCCGACATCTCACCTTATAATGAGTTTTGCAAGTGATCAACATTAAAAAATACAGATCCAACAATTTCAAAATCCAAAAAATTTCCAGGGGGCGCTGCCCCCTTGACACCCCCGCCACCTCACCGGCGAGGTGGAATGCCGCTCGCTCACCAATGAGCGAGACCCCCGAACGACTTGTCGATGTGGTATTTGTAAGTCGGGAAGTTTTACCACCGGGGATTTTGGATCTTAAATTTTTTGAATATTAATCACTTGCAAAAAAAACTCATTGTAATTTGACCACCTTACCACCGAAAAACTTGCAACAGAACCTCAAATAATTTGAGATAACATACCGTATAATTTTAAGAATTTATTTATATGTTATTTTTAATTTTTTATTATTAAAAAAATACGGGCGTCTGGCTAACACGCCTCCACCATGGTGTAGGCGTCGTATCTAGACGCCCGAGTCGGAAAAAAAATCCACCTCCGTTACGTAGCCTGATCCAGGTGTTTCGCCAGACATTTTCGTGGTGTTGGTACTAGGAATGTGAGTAAAACTGAGTCAAATACCTTGTTTAAAGACACAAGACGAAATGAGTATTAATTGATTTGTTAAGGGCAAAAAGGTAATTTTTGGGGCGATTTAAGTAGTTTTCCGGCGACGAATAGTAGTTCCCAATTGAAAACAATAAGTCTAAGTTTATTGTTAGGTAGGTGTTGCAAATAGTGAGAATGTGATGCTTGATTTTACCGGGGCTCCATTCACTATCCGATGAACCAATGAATATGTTGTTGACTTTTTGACCTTAATCTATATTAATTTTGATGATTAATTAAACTAATCTTAATCAATCAACCTAATCAATCAAAGTGAGCAAACACAATTACATGCATTGCATATATATTTGTATACTTGCAATCATCTTAATAGGTTGATCAAGACAATCAAGGAAATGAGCTCTGAGACAAAGACATCAAGACTCAAGACTTGTAATCAAAACTTTGGACCAAGACATGTAACTTTGTATTTATTAAGTCCATAAGGTTTTATGTAAACTTGAGCACTAGGATTCTGTCCCGTCATTCCTCGGTAAACCGAACCTATTTCGGTTAACCGAATCATACCCAGTTCGGTCCACCGAACACCTGTCGGATAGTCGAATTCTTCCAACCAGTAAAACTTAGGTGTTCTCTGGAATTGCCCATACGGAAGACCGAACAACCTTCGGTCGACCGAATAGCCCTGGACCGGTTTTGGACTTTGCTCCAACGGTCGCATTCAAATCGAGTCCCTAGAGCCCAATTAACTTGACCCACTTTGGACGACCACACACTTCGGTCTACCGAATCCTTATTGGCTTTAGGAGCCCAACAACTATTTTACACGTGACACTTAACCGTTATCGATAAACCAATTTCTCATACAATGTCAGCGCAATACCCGTGCTACTTCGGTCTACCGAAGTATACACGGTCAACCGAACTTGACATAATCAGAGCCCAATCAATTCTATTGTCCACCTTGGAATGGTGAACCGAATGTACTTCGGTGAACCGAATTTAATTAGGGCTAAATAGATAAAAGCTACTGGAGGTTGGTGAAAGGTGATCCGATACATAATCGGTCAACCGAGTTCTTAGTTCAGACCAATTCTTCGGACTACCGTTTGGATAACGGTCGACCGAATATGCCACGATTTTTGTCCGAGGTTAAGTCACATCTTGCATTCCTATTAGTCCATTCCCCCACTAACTCCCAAATGGCTATATGAGCTTGAAGGCTTATAAATAGGACCTCATTTGGTTGCTTTGGACATCTTGAACACTTCCTATCTATCCAATACTAAAAGTCAAATCCTCTCCATCTTCAAGCTCTCAATCCACAACACTCAAGCCTAAACTTCACCACTTGCATATCCAATTCAATATCATATCCAAGTGTACTCAAGTATAGAGTGTTAGTTAGATTGTGATTCCAATTCCTTATTCAAGAATCACCAAGCTGTAAAGCTTCGAGGAAGCTCCCTCTCGGGTTGTGAGACGAGACACGAGCTAGGCGAGGTTGTTCGCGAGGCTCGGTGTTGTAAACGACGTTGGTCTCGGCCCGGAATGGAGATCGGTTAGTGGAACCGTAAGCGAGGCTCGGGGGATCGAGCGAGGCTTGCGAGGAGGACTAGGACCCGGGTGTGGGTGCCGAACCTCTCTAAACTCCGGCGTCGTCATTTTTGTTGTTTGCAATTGTCTCTTCCTTAATCCTTCGATTATTATTTTTAATTCCGCATTTATCCATCGATTAGAGGGTCATAGATCCTAACATATTGTAGGATTTCATGTTTAATTACACATATATATATTCGGATTTTTTATGCGTAATAAGGATCTATTACAATTTTCTATGATTTATTTCATGCATGCATCGGTTTGTTTTAATAACTAGTTTCAAAACTCATTAAAACAAACATGGGCTCCGAAATTCATACCTAGAAGTTCTCTAAAACTTCTTGATGATCCGGAGATGCTAAAGAAGACGATCGTCGCTTCCCGTTGCGCCGGATGCCTCCGAGTGTTCACCCAAACCCTAAACAAGGTTGGAGAGAAAGGAGCTAGCCAATCAATCTCCAAACAAGCTTAGAATCTAGCTACAAACCCCTTCCTTAATCTCTGAGATTTCTCCTTCCAAAGACTTAGAAAACTAAGAGAATTTTCGTGGTGAATTAGGAGAGAAAATATTTAGCAAAACTTCTTCTAACATAATTAAGGAGAATAAGACCCTATTTATAGGCTCCAATCTTACTCTCAATCATGGTTATTCTTAAGTCACGAATTCTTGACATTTTCTCTCACAAACTAATTCCATAACGCATTATATGCACCCACAAAACGTTTGACCAAGTTTGGAGCTAATCCAACCATTGATCAAATTAATCTCTTAATTATCAAAGGCAGAAAATCGATCGGTACTCGGTCGACCGAGACATACTCGGTTAACCGAATATGTCACGTTCGGATTTCCGTGCACTTGACGGATGACCGATTCTTAAGGAGAAAAATTCTTCTTAACCGTTCGGACGAATTCGCGTCTTTGACCGAGTGCCATTCGGTTAACCGAAAATATCGGAACTGGACATTGTTCGGTCGACCGTTTCTGGTTCGGTATACCGACCCAGAGTTCCAGGCACTTTGGTCAAGTTCGGTCAATCAACTTGACCATCCGTTCCACGTTCGGTTGACTGATCCACAGATCCTTCGGTCGACCGAACCTTAACGGATTACCAAACTTCTACCCGATTTTGCCTTTTCAAATTTTGGATCTATTTCCAACAAAATTTGAACTTTAGGGGTTTCAGCAAATTCACAACTTATGCACTATATTATCCTATGCAATAATAAATTATTGCACCCCATAATATATGCATCTCATATGAACTTATCATGATTCTAATTATGTTATATATAACATAATTGATTTTACTTGTTCACCACATGTGTCATATTTTCTATAAGAAACCCGACACATCATATGAATCAAAATCAAGTATCTTGTTTCCCGGTTTTTGCGGTGTGACCTATGGGAGGATCTAGACTAAGTTGACAGTGATATTAAGAGCTTAATATCACAAGCTATAAGCGGTATCTAGCTACACATTATAAGTCCCAATTAGTTAGACACTCGGTCGACCGTTCGCAACATTAAAATATTTCATCACAATGTTCGGTCGACCGACCGATAAATTCGGTCGACCGAAAAGGAACAGACGAAATCCCTGTTACGATGTACACACATCCGGTCGACCGTGCAATATTGCGGTCGACCGTCCAACATCCGGTCGACCGGTTACTGTTTAGCGGTCGACCGTTTGTGCACTGTGCTGCAGACTTGTCAAATTTCGGTTTAACCCCTACAAAATTTGACATTTCAGGATTAGTAATAAATTCATAACTTATGTAACATGTTATCCTATGTAATGATAATACATTACACCCCATAATATTTACATCACATATGAATTTAGATTCTAATTATGTTATTAATCACAACATAATATTGATTTTGCTTGTTCACCCCATGTGTCATATTTTCACATGAAACCCGACACATCCCATGAACTCAAAATCCCCATTTCTTGTTTCCCAGTTTTGTGGTGTGACCTATGGGAGGATCTAGACTAAGTTGGCAGTGATATTAAGAGCTTAATATCACAAGCTATAAACGGTATCTAGCTACACATTATAGCTCCCAATTAGTTAGATGTCTTAATTCCACTCGAACCAAAACCCGATCCACTTAGTGATGGAGTGCCCCACTTGTGTCCGTCCCTTGCCTCATGATATTAAGAATACACACAAAGTAGTATTGTGTCATCTTTGTATTAGTATTCATTTCTTGATCTCTTTAAGCTAGTTATAAATATGTGACTTAACTCAAATCACATTGTGCACATTATAACTTTGCTTTATCAAGGGGCCCACTAATATCATCACTCAATTAAGAGGGGCAATGATAATCTTTTGACTAACTATCTTCTCCAACGAAAGTCATACTTAACCAACTAATGCCTTTACACTACACTCATCGATAGCTTAAGACACTAGTCTAATTAAGCAATTCTTAAGTGATCAGATACAAGTCTCATATCAAAGGACCAAAGACACAGTAAAATATTAATGACACAGAAACACATTTCTATAATATTTTACTTATTAGGTCTATTCAGTATACAAAAGTAATATTTTCCTCTTTTGCATACTCGTGTCGTCACTCACTTGTAGAGCTACAATGATCTATGACCAACACGACAATCTTAACTCGGTAATTAATGTCCCATGTTAATTACCATGATTGCGAATATCTTTTGTTTTATGTAGACCAATATCTTTTAGAGCTCTACGGTTAAGGACCAAAAGTCTCTTCCTTAACACTTCTAAAAGACGAATAGCATAAACAAGGAACAAAACGATTTCTCATTCAATTCATAATAATTGACATTTAAAAGTAAAACTTTTAGAACACATTCCCTTCACATATGTGGTTGCGATAGTCTAGACACACTTTGCAGTTTGGAGAGCGAGACTCAATTGCAAGAGTAGATCTAAGTACCAACCCTCTTTCTGAGCGGTGGTTGGAATCTAGCGTCGCGCTTTGCAGACAAGTATGAAGGCAAGGAGAAACACTGAAGGAAGATCGTTTTTTTATATCAAAGCTCACCTCCTCAACTCGGAAGAACGGTGCTCAATCCATGAAAAACATCTCGAAGCAAATTGTCGAGATACTGTCCTCCCGCTCGCCTACTCAAGAAGATGTCGTCACAGGAGGTGGCCAGAGTGGCAACGAACATGAAAGGCGGTGGAGAGGGACTAGGGCTTGAGGAGTTTTCACAGTGTGAATGTTGTTGTGTGCCACCATATTAGAATTGAGTATCAAACTCAAAACCAATTGACAATGAATGGAGGGACCCTTCAACTTATATGCTCAGGATGGAGTCCACATTTAGGCGATGTGAGACTATCTCTAAAACTCCCCCGCACGCGTAACCATGTAATTTCTTTCGTGTCACGTGTGAGAATAAATAGTGAAGTGTCAAGTCGGCCGTTGAGCCTTAGCAGACTCTAATACTATATTAGGATTGAGTATCCAACTCAAAATCAATTGTTAATGAGTGGAGAGACCCTTCAACTTATATGTCCAGGAGAGAGTTCACATTTAGACGATGTAGGACTATCTTTAGCACACCATCACTTCTTTCCACCACCTAATAAGAGAATAGATGGTTTGATTATCAAAAGAATGAATAATATGAAGTTGCAAAACACGAAAAAAAAAGTATACAGAAAAGGAAAGAGTGAATTTCTTCTTGCCTCCTTTAATTTTTGGCAAGATTAAATCACAATTTGCTTCCTTCAACTAAGGTTTTTTAGCAAATGACTTCCTAATGAAATTTGAACAAAGATTCCTTGGTATTTGTCTCCTAATACGTCGTTAGCAATGTTCAGGGGTATGTCCAAAAGAAAAAAAAAAACAAAATTATGTGATCCATCACAAATCCCAAGTTAAAAGGAACAATAACTTTGTAAATTCAGAGGACTAAACAATGTAGTAAGATACAATACAAGTTGAACCTCTTACGTATAATTTTAATTTCAACAATTTCAATAATCAATAGGACGTCAACCCAGCATCACAAATTTTCACTCCCCAGCTTTAAAAAAAGTAGTTACACACACACTTTTTTTTATTATCTACTGTAATACTACCGTCTCCATTTTAAATATTGAACACTGTAAATATGCAACTTATGCAAGTATGGAACTGACACGTTGAGATTTGATATTAATTTTTAAATATCTCAATACAAAAATACAATTCTTTCGTGAAGGATCCATAAGCAATTATCATTATCAATATATATATATGGTCAAGCTCTATTGAGCACAGGGCTCATCAAATTTAGTTTAAGCCCCATACAATCTCACCATTGGATCTTATTTACAGTTAATCTCACCATTCATTAGCATAACCGTTTTTTTCTTAATTTACCTTACATTTTGAAATGAGTGGTGGATATTGTGGGGGCTTAATTTAGTTTGATTAAGTCCTAGGCTTACTTAAGAATTCCTGTATATATATATATATAAATAACCCCAAAGTCCCATCCTTCCACAAGTGGCGTCAGTCACCTCCCACTCCGACTCCCTTCTCCTCCCACGATGCCGCCGGACCCCGACCCCGACCACCCCACGTCGCGCCTCCTCTTCTCCCACACCCTTGACATCGTCCTAGACACCGTCCTCCACTTCCTCCCCTCCCGCCGCGATCGCGGAGCCGCGTCCCTCGTCTCCCGCTCCTGGCACGCCGCGGAAGCTCGCACCCGCCGCGAGGTCTTCGTCGGCAACTGCTACGCCGTATATCCTCCCCGCGCCGCGCGCCGCTTTCCCAACGCCGTCGCGCTCGTCGTCAAGGGCCGCCCTCGCTTCGCCGACTTCAGCCTCGTCCCTCCTGGCTGGGGCGCCGGAGCCGGTCCGTGGGTCACCGCCGCGGCCGGGGGATTCCGGTGGTTGGAGAGGGTGTGCTTTAAGAGGATGTCAGTTACGGATGAGGATCTGGGGGTGGTTGCCAGGGCGTTTGCCGGGTTTAGGGAGATTTGTTTGGTTTGTTGTGAGGGGTTTGGGGGCGCTGGGATTGCTGCTGTTGCTGCGAATTGCAGGTTTGTGGTCTCAAGATTTAATCTAGCTTTGCTCTCGTTGGTTATCGTTTTTTTTGTCCAAATTTTTTAGTGCAAAAGGTTGAGATTGGAGGTGTTGAGAGATTGTAGTATAAAAGAATTATAGCGTTGTTTAGTCATGTGATTGGATGGCTCACCGTGTGATTTGTTATGTGTAATTTAGGCATCTTCGAGTTCTAGATCTGATAGATGATGAAGTGGAAGACGATGGAGTCGATTGGATTTCTAAGTTCTCGGAGAAAACCACTTCTTTAGAGTCGCTTATGTTTGATTGCGTGACTTCGGAGGTGAATTTTCAAGCTCTCGAGTCACTTGTTGCACGATCCCCTCGACTGAAGAAGCTTAGGGTCAATTATCATGTAACTTCTGTTCAGCTCTGCCGGTTGATGGCAAGAGCTCCTCAGCTCACACACCTAGGTACTGGCTCATTCCGTCCAGTCTTGAGTGAAACAAGTGAATTGGGAGCTCTTGTCTCAGCATTCTCTGCTTCCAATTCTCTCGTCTGCCTTTCCGGCTTCCATGATATTTCTCCAGATTTCCTTCCAGCCATTTACCCGGTGTGTGGCAATCTCACCTCTCTCAATCTCAGCTATGCTGAGATCACCAGTGATCAGCTCAAACCTGCCATTGCAAACTGTCATAACCTCCAGAAATTCTGGGTATGACTCTTTTGGCATAATTTTACTCATATTGTGTCATTTTCGGTGTTTTTATTATTAAAGATCTATATTATTTCTCCAGGCTCTTGATTCAGTGGGAGATGAAGGTCTGGTGGCAGTGGCTGCGGCTTGTGTTGATCTACGAGAGCTGCGTATTTTCCCAATTAATGCACAAGAAGATTCGGAAAGTGCTGTCTCGGATGTGGGCCTTACAGCTATCTCCAGGGGTTGCCGGAAGCTTCGGTCAATCCTCTACTTCTGCCAACGTATGACCAATGATGCTGTTGTTGCAATGTCAATCAACTGTCCAGATCTCGTTGTGTTTAGGCTCTGCATTATGGGCCTCCACCGGCCTGATCGGCTTAGTGGCTTGCCGATGGATGAGGGTTTTGGTGCCATAGTCAAAAATTGCAAGAAGCTTACCAGGCTTGCAGTATCTGGGTGGCTCACCGACAGGGCGTTTGAGTACATTGGGTCGTACGGGAAATTATTAAGAACTTTATCAGTTGCGTTCGCAGGGAACAGCGATGTGGGGCTGAAATATGTGCTTGAAGGATGCCCCAGACTCCAGAAGCTCGAAATACGGGATAGCCCATTTGGTGATTCTGGTTTCCTCTCCGGCCTTCATCATTATTACAACATGAGGTTCTTATGGATGTCTTCCTGCAAGTTATCTCTTAGGAGCTGCAAGGAGGTGGCATGGAGATTGCCAAGGATGGTTGTTGAAGTCATTAGAGATGTAAACAGTGAGTCTAAAATCCATGAAGACGATGAAGACTGCCAGCCAATTGAAAAATTATACATGTACCGATCCCTTGCAGGGCCACGAACTGATGCACCACCATTTGTGACGATCTTGTAATAGAATTCTTTTGTCCATACGACGGTTAGTAGGGTGGAAGTGGTGATGATTCTTATGGTGGAGGAATGGAGGATCTCGTGGGCAATTTTCATATCCCACTATGGATTTCTACCATCCTCTTCAATGCAGACCATATGTCTGCTGCATTGCACCTAAAGTAGAGCTCATGGATTACAAGTTCTGATTCTTCTCAAGCTAATTTATCCTAAAATTCAAGTTTCTAACCTCTTAGAAGGTTCTGGCGACATCCCCAATTAGTTCCTTGATTTTCGCCTTCGGAATATTGTACATGGCTAATAGATTGATCATCTACTGTACAATTGTAGCACAGATCGGTTGCCAACTTCTTGGCCGGCATTGTGATTTTTATCATGGAGTGCTGATTTCATCTTGAATGTTGATGTTCTTCCTTGTACCTGCAAACTCTCGATAGAAGGAGTTTATGTATCTTTCATTATCTACTTCCAGTGCGGAGAAAGAAACAAGAGTTGGTGTTCTCATCAGTCAAGAGCACATTTTTTTGAATATATGAGGTGAAATCTTGACCTATTCTTTTCTCATTATAGGGCTCAACCAGTATGATCAGATCAGATGCTAATGTATGTCGTCAGTCAACAATGATGTTAGGAACGATTTTCTGTACGAACTTGTTTTCTCTGTTTTGTTTCTTTTGCTTCGGTGTCACCATTTCGTTATATCATTAAAATAGGTTTCATCTTAATTTGGGAGATTGAAAATTTCTGTTTTTGCCCCCCAGCTACTTTTATCCTACAGACATGAGCTCATTAGTGATCCAATCAGACAGAAACCTTAGTATTATTGACCAAATAAAACATCTTTTTCACAAATGTTAGCAAAGTTAGGCATCACTGTACCACCACCAAACTAACAAGTAATAACTACCCAATCATTGATTTTTGAATATGCTAATGACAAAAAGGTATCATTTTCCGTGACAACCTTATGCAATGTGTCATCTCTTTAGAAATCACAGCATTACTCTCCAATATTTGACATATTGGGTAGGTTTGGACTCTTTCCAGATTACTTTTGTTAGGTCACTAGTGTGATGTGTCCCGTTCATATTTCTGCACAAGTTGCTTTTGATGTAAGCGATAACTTTGAAAAGGGTTGTTGATGAGGTGATATCTAGTATCAAGTATGAGTTTTTCTTTAACCGGCCTTACGAGTTGACCTGGAGAAGCACTCATAACAAATGTTTAATCCTGCTTCTTTGACTTTGTATAATAAAGTTACAAGGCCTTAGCTGGTATTTTCTTTTCAGAGTTAATGATATTGTATGGATGATTATAACCATAGAGTTAGGTTAATTTTTTCACTGCTAGAAGTGGTCCTTGTCCAAATGTGAGAATATTTGACCAGAAACTGTTGCCATTAAGGATGACAGAAACTTGTTACACGATCAATTGGTCGACTGGTTAGTTTCCAAAATCAATGGTTACAAGCATAAATGGATAATGTAACATGTTGCTTGCTCTGGGTTTCTAGCGTTGCAATAATTATGCTATTGCCCCTCTCATTTGTTTCATGTTGTTGGAGTCTTGGAGATGATTATCATGATAAAAATGGAGTGATGTTTCTGGAAGTAGACTTTATGATTGTGATTACGATGGATCTTACAGAAAATTCGCGGTCAAAAGGCATAAACTAGTTCAGAGGTGAAGATTTAATTGGTAGGTACTTATCACCGAAACTTCTTATATACAAAAGAAATGATAAGGTACACTTATGACTGGTTTGATTTGATAAGGTACGTACTGTTGAAATGATGAGTTAGTTGACGTCTTGTCTTTTCCTTTTGAGCTGGTGGGATGTAAAAAGAAGGATTCCCACGAAGATGAAGGTCAAACAGCATCACTTTGGCGATGGTTCTAACTGCAACTTTTCAAACCAAATCTAGTACTGCACTAAGCCACTTAAGTTTCTAAATTCGAGTCATGTGTCAAACCTAAACAGCATCACTTTGTGAGTTTCTAATTGCAGTCCTTTTCAAAAAATATATGTTAGAGCATTCTTAGCGGGTCATCCGCGTTGATGACCCCGCTGGTCGTCCCGTGGACGACCTGGTCGTCGATCGGGTTGTGCCACTTGGCACAACCCAATTGGGTGGGTTATTTTGTTTTGTTTTGGTTTGATTTTGTTTTTTTAATTAGTTCTAATGGTTCTTAAATCTTTTTTTAAAACATGTTTTGTGATTGTTTGTATTTTTTAATTTTGTCAAAATCGACCCCCAAATGATGCAGATGAGAGAGCATATTGAAAAGTTTGGTTATTTTATTCAATATTTAAAAAAAAGAAAAGAAAACATCTTTGTAAAAAAGAAGATTTTAAAAACAGGTTAAAAATGATTTAAAAAATATCACGAGATTTATTGGTATTTTGGTTTTCCAAATAGATTATTATTAATGTTTTTGATAAATATAAATAATTTTGAAATATAATAAAAATTGAGAAAAAAATTATTGAGACGAAGAAAAAAGAGTGAGATGACTTAGGTCATAGTTAAGGTGTGAATGGTGAGAGAGAAATATGAGGTTGAGTCATGATGACGTGACAGAGAGAGAAAGAAGAGAGAGAATGTGGATGACCTAGGTCGTCGGGATAACCTAGGTCATTGTCGTGGATGGTATTAGTGCACTAACATGAAAGTCAAAGCGAAACAACATCACTTGGATAGGTTTCTGGTCGTAGATACTGTTCGAACACATTATATTCCCACATTATGTGATACCCTGTGATGAGGCAGTTTTGTCACCATTTTAGTTGTAGACTCGAACTTTTTTTGACATTTTTTGAGTTTAATGGACATACTGCTACTTCGATGGTGATCTATAACAAGGTTTGCAGTGTCAATAAACTCGCTCATGGTAGATTAATAGTTAACAATTATTCTCTTTAAGCCAAAATACGACAGGAAAAGCATGACACTGTAATTTAGTCATAAACTGTTATAACTTCCTGAAAAGAGCATGTGAAGTACTAAACATAGTACACAGGTATGCAACTTTTGCGGTGTAAATTAGCATACAACTTGACTAATGTTTCGGAAAAAAGATAGGCAACTTGGGTTATGGTAGTGCTGACGCTTTGCACCCATGCACACACCACTTGCTCTTATGTGATTCCCCTGAGTTCACTCGGCAATAGAACTCCATTATTTATATTCTGAGGTGCCCAATAGGCAGAGACAACACATGATTCCCAATATGCTCAGATTCTTTGATATATTACAATATGATGTCAAGCGTAGTTTAATTATGTACACAAGCCACACGGTATATATTTCTTTGTTTAATGATGGTGGAAGCAAAGACAAAAGGGTGTCATGCACCCAATAATATATTAAACAAATTGTGAAATGAATAGTGTGATTGCGCACCCTTAAACTTCTAGCTACAATTCCATATGAAAAATAATGTTGAGATTATTTCTTAAATCTGGTGTAAATTGAGTTCATGGGATGAAGTGAAGTGGACTCTAGTCTTCGATAAGCTTTCTGGTAGCTGGTGTAATTTATATATTTCTTCTCTAGAATAACAGGTAATGGCATAGTGGAATATTACATTTCCATTGGGCAAGTTGAGGGTTTGATTAAGATATCCGCCCAACTCATGACTGAAAGGTCCAGTTTTGGTGAAAGCATGTGATCAGGAACAGTCATGTGCACTTTGTGTGCATTCCAACTGCTTTCATAGCAGAAGCAAAGAATCAGGAGTGATTGGTGGGTAAGCCTATAAAAGACTTGAATGCTGGATTGCTTCCTTGACTGGCTTGCATGTGGAGCCTTGTTTAGTGCCAAATTTCTGACAAGGTAACAGTTTAGATATGTTGTTGGGATCTAAACAATTGAAGTCGAGCAACAACACATATTGTAACAAATCTGACATCTGAATAGGAGAATTTGTTTAGTTACAATCGCAATGTTCCTTCACAACCACAGAATCATCATCAATAAGTGTGTTGCTTATTTTTTTTCCTTCAAATGTGGATCGTTTTCCGATTTATTTGTGTTATCGTTATGAATGGGCCATGCTGATGTCTTCTACATTCGTCCACTTCTACTATATGCCTCTGAAAAGACTGCTCAGTAATTTAGAGATGAAAGTCCCTATCTTGCATTAAAGTTTAGTTCATATTTGTCGTTGTAATGTATAAAAACTTAGCTATAAAATACAAAGTCCTCAATTCATATTTAATTCAATGCAAAGAACTACATGAATGATGAAACAACGAATGCTATAGTCGACGTGAAATGTTTAAAAAGTTAATGCACTGATTAACCATATCATATTATTGAAAGAATTATCCATTCCATTACTTAACTATGTACTTAAGATACTCTTAAGTGTGTACAAAATCGGGTATTCGGGTATGTCCAATAACCCGTGTTCATCTCTATACAAGATGGAATTTAGGATGTAACAAATGAATTTGAATGAATAACAAAACCACAACAAACCTCTCTCTCTCAAGCTCATTTCGTCTCTCCTCTTCTGCATCAATCCTACACCACGTCGATCTTCCGAATCTTCAAATCATTTAAGATGGTATCAGAGCAGGGGAAGAACGACGAACGACACTGATTAGAGGACGACGGGAAAAGCTAGGGTTAGCAAAAAAAGGGAAATCAGTTGAGAGAATCGACGATTGAAATCAATATGATGGCGACGAGATCGGATGCAAACGGTTCCAAGAATCAAGAGAATGAAGTCCAAGATCCACATCACATGTATTATCTGAGTTCCTCGGATAATCCAGGTAATATACTTGTTCCCAAGTTATTAACTGGGGATAATTACCCCACCTGGGCAAGATCCATGAAAAGAGCTCTAAATTCCAAGAATAAACTTGGTTTTGTTACTGGGAAATACAAGAAACCATCGGTTGAGATCTTTCCCGAAGAGAGTGAAAAATGGGAAAGAATAGATGATTTGGTGTCTTCTTGGATAATCAATGCATTATATCAGAGTTTAGCAAATAGTGTAATTTACCATAATTCTGCAAGAGAGATTTGGGTGGATCTGGAAGAAAGGTTTATGTAATATCCTGAATTTTTTAGTTGAGGTAATAATCAAATATCTTAATGGACTAATTAAGATTGTTGGATGATTGTGTGGTTTTAGGAGAAGATGAAATTTTGAGAAGAATATTGAGAAGAAAAAGATGGAGATTTTGAGGCAAGTACTGATTCGTTATTCTTCAGTTTCATATCATGTCTGTCTCTTTTGATATTCGTAGTTGCATGCATGTTGAGCATTAATATTGATTTTATGGATATGCATATGATTGCATGGTGGTGTTTCGGTCGACATGTCTTGTGGCTGTGTGTATGTTTCTGGCAGAGCAACTTAGGAAAGAGCTGCCTAACGGACAGCGTGGAGCCACCCGAGAGAGGAAAGGGCTGCCTGTCGTTAGTGTGGAGCTACCAGGTGTGCGTCTGACAGATTGATAGATTTCAGAAGCACAGGATGTGGTCGAATCTGAATTGGGGTTTCAAATTGATATGCATGCATTTTATTTGTGATGCATGTCTCTTGATTGTGCTTATTGACTGAATGTCATATTCTGTATTATTTTCCACATGATTATGATTCTGATTGATTGATGGTTGGTACTTGCGGGCTGTCGAGCTCACAAATTGTTGATTATATTTTTCAGATTAATTATGGGCTTATCGGATGGATTTAAATATCAGAGTGCGCAGCGGTCAGGATCGCGGATCGTATCTTAACGCACCGGGTTCGGGCGGGTGAGCAGTTGTCCGGACTCGGGGCGTTACAGTTTATGCAGACCAACATACCCAGTTTGTATGAACTTAAGAAATCAATATCACTCCTTAGTCAAGAGAACACCAATGTCACCACTTATTACTGCAACCTGAAAACTTAGTGGGATGAATTGAATTCACATGTTAAAATTCCAACATGTGTTTGTGGTAAATGCACTTGCAAGGCATACAAAGAAATCATGGAAACAGATCAACAAGAAAAGACCATCCAATTTCACCTTGGACTAAATGAATCATATTCTACCATCAGAGGACAAATCCTACTTAATAGCCCATTACCTTCGGTTAGCAAGATGTATTCGTTGATCCTACAAGAAGAGAAGCAGAGGGAAGTTGGGTCAACTTCTAACCCTTTTCAAGAATCTAAGGGCACCCTTAACGGGGGTGCCCCGCCCGGGCGCCCTGGCCGGGTGGTGGGCGTCCCGGGCAGACGCCCGGGCGCCCAAGGGAGGGGGACACGTGTCCCCCTCCCATTGGTTAATTTTTTTTTAAAATTTATTTATTGGATGTTTTGTTATTAATGGATTGGGTATTTGTTATAAATGTGGGGTAATAATTTTTTGTAAGTGATTAAAATTAAGAAATTTCTAGAACCAACAATTTCAAGTTAAATAGAAAAAATATTAATTCAAAATTTTGTGGTTTAATAGTGATTAATATTGTTAATTAATTAATAGTAATAATAAGTATATCGTGAATTAGAATTATAATGTAATTAGAATTAGATTTATATAAAATGTATTTTGTTAAATGTTGTGTGAGAATTAAATTTGTTTAATTAAGAAATGATGTGGATGAAAGAGAGTGTAGGGTGGGTGGGGGTAGCCTGGGTATGGATAAGGGGTTTTTTGGGTGGGTTGGGTGAGCTGACGTGGCAGAGAGAGAAGCTGACGTGACAGAGAGAGAGTGCAGGGCGCCCGGGGGTAGCCCGGACGCTGTTATTTCTGCTCTAATGCATTAATAGCCAATAAGTCAACCAGCCAAGCAAACCATACACATCAACAACCACTTGCAAACACTCAACAAGATTACAACTCAGATTCTAGAGAGAAACCAACTTGCACAAATTGCAAAAAGGTGGGTCACACTGCGGACAAATGTTACTGGATAATTGGGTTCCCACCAAAGAGCAATAGCTACAAGAAATCCAAGCAAAACAAAGGAAATTGAAGAGAAGGAAGAGTAGCAAATGCTGAAGTCCAAGTGAATGATTCTAATATCACACAAGAACAATACAATCAAATCTTACAAATTCTGAACAAGAAAAATGACAACAAAGCAGAAGAAGCAATTACTCATGCAAACACTGCAGGTACCACCCATTGTTATTCTGTTTTTAATGACAAGACATGGATAATTGATAGTGGATCAAGTGATCATATGTGTGCTTGTTATAAAATAATGATTAATTGTAAGAACATTGATAAAGAAATAGGAATCAGATTACCAAACAATAAAGTAGTCAAAACGGGAATCATATGACAAGTTAGGATCAATGAAGACATCACTCTTAATAAAGTTCTTTATGTGCCAGAGTTTAGGATAAATTTAATATCAGTAGCTAGATTAGCTAAAGACTCTCATTGTAGCACTAGCTTCTACCCTACTTTTGCATTTTCCAGGACCTTACCATGAGGAGGACGATTGGTATGGGTAAGGAGATTGATGATCTTTACATCTTCAGCAACAATGAAAGACATATGACTCTAAGCACGACAAAGGACCTTATAGACTGGCATAAGAGACTGGGACACATCTCAAATGGGAAGCTCCAGACTCTAGCTAGTTGTAACCCTCATTTCAATTCATATTGTAATCAACATTGTGATTTTTGCCAAATAGCAAAACAAACCAGATTACCTTTTCCTATTAGTCATATTGTTACTAGCAATAAATTTGAATTAGTACATTTTGATATATGGGGCAAGTTTGCAGTTCCTTACCACACATGATGTCATTATTACTTAACCATTGTCGATGATTTTAGCAGGAATACTTGGGTTTTCCTTATGAAAACAAAATCCGAAACCTTTAATGTGTGCAAATCTTTTATTGCAATGGTGCACACCCAGTTTAACAGTAAAATAAAAATTGTGAGAAGTGACAATGATTTGAAGTTTTTATCTAACCAATTTCAGGAACTACTTGCCAATAAAAGCATCAAACATGAGAGGAGTTGCCCCTACACACCTCAACAAAATGGGGTAGTAGAGAGGAAGCACAGACACTTGTTATAGATAGCAAGAGCAATCAGGTTTCATTCTAATCTCACTTTGAATTTCTGGGGGGAATGCATATTAACCTCAGCTTACCTAATCAATAGAATACCAACAAAGATCCTACAAAATAAGACACCACATGAAATTCTTTTTAACACCAAACCAAATTATGATCACCTAAGGGTGTTTGGAAATTTATGTTATGAATCTAACCTACAACCACAAAACAAATTTGATTCAAGAGCACATAAGTGCATTTTTGTGGGACATCCATATGGTCAAAAGGGGTACAAAGTATATGATATAGAGAATAAGAAATTTTACATTAGTAGAGATGTTATTTTTTATGAATCTGTTTTTCCATATCATGTTGTAAACGTACCATAGATCAAAGGGCAATGATACTTCCATCACCCTTGGAAGATGAGCACTTAGACTACACATACCCAACCTTGGACAATGAACATGTCCAGGAAGATCACACTATTGCACAACAGGAGAATGATCATGTAGTAGATGTTGAACCAGAAGAATCAAACATAAACCCAACACCAATCACAACAACACTAGAAGCACCAGGGCAACAAGAACAGATAAGAAGGTCAAGCAGAACACAAAACAACTCAGTGCTACTAAAAGACTACCATTGTCCTACCTTGAAAGGGAATCAAGCTCAGGTATGTCCAGAAGACAATCCACACCACAAGCCAAGTAAGAAAGGTAGTAGATACCCTTTACATGCTTTCCTTAGTCACAAAAATATTTCAGAAAAATATGCATGTTTAATCAACAAAATAGACAACATTATGTATTGTGTCTTTATCAATCTTGTTGGATTTTCTCACGAACTAGATGACAGTCAATTTCCATGAGCGAACAAAGCACATAGAAATTGACTGCCATCTAGTTCGTGAGAAAATCCAGCAAGGATTGATAAAGACACAATACATACAGTAGCAGTCAACCAGTAGACATTTTTTACCAAACCCCTTGCTAACCACCAGTTCAAGACCCTCTCTTCCAAGCTGGGAATACATGACATGTACTCTCCAGCTTGAGGGGGGATGAAAGAATTATCAATTCCATTACTTAACTATGTACTTAAGATACTCTTAAGTGTGTACAAAATCGGGTATTCGGGTATGTCCAATAACCCGTGTTCATCTCTATATAAGATGGAATTTAGGATGTAACAAATTAATTTGAATGAATAATAAAACCACAACAAACCTCTCTCTCAAGCTCATTTCGTCTCTCTTCTTCCGCATCAATCCTACACCACGTCGATCTTCCGAATCTTCAAATCATTCAAGAATTATCTTACAGATAAATTACTCAGATAATCAAACGCAGATATCGTCGGTGATTGGCCACTAAACTCAGAACAAAGCAAATGTAGATCGATAAAAAACTTTTTGAACCGGTCTTAACTAGTGCATGAGCTTGACTTAAACAACTGCTCGCTAAAACCAAATTGAAATAAAAGTTCTGAGTTCAACATGGCCATATGGACGCCAAATGACGAAGCAGATGTCTCTGTCCGGTCAATATCATGACAGGGCCAGAGGGGGCCTAGTGAAATCCTTAATCCAATTGGCTAAGTTGTTGAATGCAACTATCCATGTAACGTCCCATCCCCGAACCCGCATCGAGCCTGGGTCCCGATCCGTCACCCATGTGCTCACTGACCCACAACACCCACCTATTGCCACAAAACTTAAATTGGTAAGTGTTATGGTAGTGTGCTCATGTCTTTATATTCCACCCCAACATTCTCTTGTTAAGCAATGTGGGACTAAACTTGGGGGTTTTACAACCTACCCCACTTGAACACCTGACGTCCTCGTCAGGGTCAAGCCACTCAGTCACCAGGCGTTGTGGGATTCTAGAGGTGGCTCCCACTCTTTAGGTGTAGCACTTAGTTCCCACAATTCCAGCTGGTTAAGGCTCTGATACCATCTATAACGTCCCGTCCCCGAACCCGCATCGAGCCCGGGTCCCGGTCCGTCACCCATGTGCCCACTGGCCCACAACACCCACCTATTGCCACAAAACTTAAGTTGGTAAGTGTTATGGTAGTGGACTCATATCTTTATATCTCACCCCAACATTCTCGTGTTAAGCAATGTTGGACTAAACTTAGGGGTTTTACCATCCAATCCATTAGAATACCAACATGCATGCACTAGACTTGACCTCCATTATGTGATAGCCAACAACTACCCTTTAATTGTCGTTGATCCTCTTATTTATAGTGCCAACCACGACGTAACACGTTGATTAATTAGATTGCCATCTCTATCATCTTAATCGTAATTAGAACGAGAACAAACGTGGGAGCAATTCGCAAATTACATATCTATCTAACAAGACCAAAACATGAATGGCAGTCCACAGCAAACAACTAATGCGTAACATCTTACATTTTTATTATTATATACACACACGAGTACACAACTTTGTGCATTGCACGATCTTAGTATTCAAATTTTAGACGAACACTTGAATGTTACAAGTCTTTGAACTCTGTTACAAGGAAAGTAGATTCTCTCTACACGTTGGTATTTAGCTTCTGTACGAAATCTTTTTGAGTGCCAATCTCAAAAATTTCGTAAGAAGTTTTGACCAAACGCTATTTTTTCTTCTTCTATAAAACCTTGGCACTGAAAATTTTCTTTCGGCCCCTTCCACTTCTTGTAAAGTGGAGGGCGAAGAAATATTTATACTAATACAATAATACGTACTCCTCCATTAAAGCTTGTACGATTGAATCATAGACATGTCCAAGGCATGTCGGGGGCTTCACAAGCTTGATTCTTCCCTTTCATTCTGTAACACCTCGACCAAAAAAACAACAACCTGATATGATATGATATGTGTACCTATTCATAGCAAGTCCACCTGGCATCATAACATCCTGACACGTTGTAAACCTTCTTGCTGCAAAAAAACTTCTGATGGCGCGTTTTCTTACAAAGACCATGCAATGACTTGTTTGGTGAGATTTTCTTTTCCACCATTCTTAACACTTCCACGACCTCCGCCATTGCTGGCCTCTCCTCTACCTTTGGCGAGATGCATCGTCTCGCGAGGCGTGCCACGTGGCTTAGTGCCCTATCACATTGCAAGTCTGGTGGGCGAATTCTCCCGTCCCACAATACCCTAAAGGCTCCAACCTCCACCAGCGGTGTTGCCCACTCGACAACGGACGGCGGGGTGTAATCAACGTCGATGGGTCTTCTTCCCGTGAGAATCTCTAGGAGAAGGACGCCAAAGCTGAACACATCAACCTTGGTGCTTAAGTACGATGCTGAGACGTAACCAGGGTCAATGTACCTATTTGTAATCAAAAGGGAAAGAAACTCTTTAACCTCACTCTAAAACTATGAAAAGCCAATGCCTCTCGATTTTAGCATAATTAGACATACACATGCACTGATCATTAGGAAACAAATTGAAAATTAAAACACGAAATGACCCACTTAAGCATTACTTTGGGCAAATCAATCATACTACTTAAACACCACTCTGGGTAACCTACTTACAAGGACCGAATCCAAAAGAATTTGGTGGGTGGAGCAATAATCAGACCAAACTTCACAACAACTAAACCAAACACTTAGAGATCTAAATTTTGATCACACTAAACCTATAAACCACCAACAAACCAAATACTCATCACCAATATTTTCAAAATCAAACACCTAGAGATTAAATTTTGACAATAACAATCCACCAACTCAACCAAATGTTCACAACAAATCTCTCCAAGATCAAATTTTGAAACCCCAAAATCTTATTCCACCACAAACCTAACACCTAACTCCCCAAAAACCACACCAAACTTCTCAAAATCAAAATTTGAAGTCAACATTCTATTTAGTCTCCAAGATCAAAATTTTAAATTCCAAAACTTCATCCCACCTCAAAATACGACAAAATTAAGTCTAAATGTAAAAACTAAATTCTAATTCTAACAACATTCCACCAACAATAATATACTAAGCATAATTCTAACAACATTCCTGCCATGTACATGGCTCCACCACTACTTACAGACTTACCTTGTAAGTTGATGTGGCTAATGAGAGTATGCATAATTAACTCGTTTTGCAGGGGATGATGTGCAAATATCTCATAGTTAAAAAAAAATTGGGTCTCTCCATTGATTCACGGCGTATCAAATGTCAATGTATCATCCCAATTCCCAAATACCTATAATTGCACATTTTTTGGATAAAGACCGTTCACTTGAAATATTATATCAGCACATCCCATTAGTTACTTGTCAAATGTGGTTACCATCTGTGTCTAATCTATATAATAATAAAAAAACTAGCATGCTTTATGTTTCGTGTACTATTTCTCTGATTGACTTGAAAATCACAATTGAATATAATAAAGGAATGACGAAATACAATAGCACAATTCTGCAAAAAGATTCTTCTTGCTATTACGAAGAGAGATAATCATTATTTTGTCAAATTATTAACAAGAGCTGACCCAAGAGGCTAGAATACTATTAACTCATCCTGTAACGTTTCAAAACGAAAACATATCCGAAACAGTTTGGGAAAGCAGAAGCCCCTTGTCATAATCCATTAAAAACCGAGTACATCGACGTAAAACACCAACCAGAAAAACGTGTAATAAGAAGTTGACTTATATATATATATATAGATATATATACCCGATAGTTCCCGCCGGCCGCGGTCTTCCGGCACCGTCACGAACAGCAAGACCAAAGTCACCAACTCTGGCATTCCCCTTCCGATCAATCAAAACGTTAGATGACTTAATATCCCGGTGGATCACCGGCTTCGTCATCCCGTGGAGCTTCCGGACGCCCTCGGCCGCCTGCCTGGCGATCCTCACTCTCCTTGCCCACGTCATTGGAGCCACTCCTTCCCCGTGAAGGAGCTCCTCCAGGGTGCCGTTGGGCATCAGCTCGACGACGGCTACGTGGTTTCCATTGCCGGAGGCGTACCCGAGGAGGTTGACCAAACGGTGGTGGTGGACGGTCGAGAGGATCTTGACTTCGTTGCATGGGGACGGGTGGTCGGAGGATTCTCCGGCGGGAATGAATTTGGCTGCAGCTAGGAGGTGGCCGTCGTCGAGGATGGCCCGGTAGACGACGCCCTGGCTGCCGCGGCCCAGGAGGGAGGTGGGGTGGAAGTTGGAGGTGGCGGCAGTGATGTCGGTGTAGCGGAAACGGCGGATGACGGGAGGTACTTGGACCATGGTCGGAGTTGCCGGATCACGGCCAGCGACGACGACGGAGCTGGGGTGGAGGACGCATGGGGTGTTGGAAGAATAATAATTTTGTTTGGGTTGAATGGTTGATAGGGTATATATATATGTTGTGTATTATAGTAGCAACTCTTTTAATTATAAATTTTTATCTTGGTTTGAGGATTAGTGGGGATTAACTCGTGAAAGTCAAAAGGATTGGACTTGATGAGGATATGCAGAGTTGAGATTCGTTGAAGAGATAGTGACGAGTACTTGTGATTAGTCAGATTAGAAAATACTGTTAGGTAAGATTAGATATTACTAAAAGAGAGCATGCGTAGTCGTGGCTATGATGTTTTAAATCACACCAAATTAATTATCAGGTGATAACAATAATTAGTATTATATCTCTTCTTGACTTAGGTTCAATTGTTATTATCTCTTCTAAAACTGGTAGATGATCATTGCTTTACGACAGCTGATCGATCTCAGAGAAGGTAGGAAATGCGCTTCTTCTTTTTCCATCCTGATTGCATGCTTTCGACGGAAGTAAAATAGAATTCTTTTCATAAGGACAGTTTAATAGTGAACTTATTTCGAATACCTAAACAGACGGAAAGATTTTAGATTTCTTTTCATAAGGACAGTTCAAAAGATTTCGAATACCTGAAAAAAGTAGAAATTGCGAGATGAATTCAGAATTAAGAGGATAAATCTTGCGAACTTCCAAATAAAACAATGGATTCGGCGAACATGAGGAGAAAATTACAATTTAATCTCTATATGTTTTTTCAAATATATTAGTTTTGATACAAAAATAACTCAATCTTGGGTTATGCCCATTGTTCATCGATATTGAAATTGAATCCAAAACTCATAATTTATCGTGTTGTCATACCCTCATTGTCTGTTCAAGTCTTCATAATCAAGCACATGAGATAACAACCAAGTCTGTCTAGTCATAGCACTCTCTTCCTTAATGCATGGGTTTGTAAGTTGAATAAAATATACATATCATTATCAAGCTTGTCATCTCTAATTTAATGAAGTAGGTCGGTTGTAAACTAAAATCAAAGTCTGCAGAAAATTATATATCAGATTGCTAATCCTTCAAACCTAGCTAATATTGACCTTTCCTTTATAGTAATGGGCTAGTGCTTTTGTTTGTCTTATAGCTTTACTAAATAATGTAGTCAAATTGTGCGGCACATAATAGGTTCACCCAATTGTATAATTACTTTGACTAACATTGTAACGTCCCGAAACAGCGGAAGATTTAAAATTTCAAAATAACCAACATAACAGACAACTCACGCGGGAACGTCACTAATATATAAATATATAAATCCGGATGCACCCAAAATACAAGGAGTTTTCCAAAAGAAGTACAACTACAATACTGATACAATGGAATAGAATACAAGTAGTCGTACGGTCTAGCAACTGCCGAAGAGGATCCGACTCTAAAGCGCTCCGTCCTCGGTCACCACCCACCCGGACCTACTGCGATCCTGAAAAAGATGCAACAACAATGCCTGAGTTTCCAGAAGGAAACCCCGTATGCCAACTCACCTATATGCATGCATCACAATAATGAACCTATCATACTAGTAGCATGTCATGGCATCAACAGAAATGGAAAACAGTTCCCCCGAAGGGTAAAACAGGACATCAGTCCGACAATCAATCATCGGGTCTCCCGAAGAGACCTACTGCAGGCACATGCAGTCTAGCAGCCCGCGACATCGCACCCCCCACACGCAGCTACACTACTCAAGGGTTCGGCAGGGAGCCTCTGTCACGTCTACGCGCCGATAGAAACAGATCTGTAAATCTCAGTGGTCGGGGCCACAGGGACCAACGGGGCCGTCGCCCGGAAGGTATAACAACATCATCTCGGTAGGTGCCCAGCCGAGGAAAACAACAACCCGGCACAGCCTCGGCCCAACAATCATCATCGCCGGCACAACCTCGGCGGCATCACCGGCACAGCATCGGTGGTCCATCACAACGTCCGGCACAGCATCGGACGGTCCAGACCGAAGTCTGCCAGGTCATCAGGCTCCTCGAGCCGCGAACACCAACTGCGCCGCTATAAAAGCAGGGCAGCGACCTCCGTAGCCCGTGGGCCGGTAGTCACCTCACCCAACGCCAGTTGCGTGCCCGCACAACATCAACACTGGGATCCGCGATCCCTCAGGCCTGCTATACTACAAAGTGCCAACAAACATCTCAAAAGTCACGGTCCATACATGGAGGTGACGCGTCCCGAACACCCACACTCTTCCCAACGGCGGTCCCTGGGCAGGCACGCATCACGCGCCCACCGTCACCTCCCGGCTCACGCACAAGGTGAGGACACGGGTTTCCGTGGACAGAGTTGGCATTCACAACGGGACCCAGGAATTCAGTTCTGAGCAGATTCGGTCGACCGAAATAGTCTAACCGGTCGACCGTTTCCACGAGGAATTCGATCGACCGAAAGTCTGAATCGGTAGAACTCACTGCGCAACACTAATTCCCAAACGGTCGAACAAAAGTCTAAAACCGGTCGACCGAACGAGGTCAAAATCCGGAGTCTGGTCAACATTAAATTCCACTCTATCGGTCGACCGACTCAGGGGTCTCGGTCGACCGAAAACAAACAGGGTCAACCTATTATTCTAAGTCATATAATCGGTCGAACGCAAACCTCCAACGGTCGAACAACAAACGATCGGTCGAACAACCCAAGAAATCGGTCGAACAAAACATGCAAAACTAACAGGTACACTTAAGTTCCGGTCGAACTCAACAAGGACCGGTCGACCGACAACAGGTAGGAAAATCCCAACTCACCAGCAATAATGCACTACCGGTCGACCGCCCCAAGGCATCGTTCGACCGGTGAAGGTTAAAGTCGGGCAAACAGTGCTAAAACGGTCGACCGCCCGAAGGATCCGGTCGACCGTTGGTCGTCTTCAACCTCGCGCCAGCCGAGGATTTACGAAGAAACGCGTCGCCGGAGAGGTCCTCGACCTCCCCCGACCGACCAACAACACCCTTCCACAAGGGTGAGCAACAAAATCACACTAATGAGCGGCATACCTCAACCAACGACGGAGAAACGCCGGAGCAACGCTCGCGCCTCCGCACCTCCGCACGCGCAACCTCCTCCTCGCCGCGACCTCCTCACGCCGGAGCCTCCGCGCCTTCTTCCTCCGCTGGTCGCCGGACAGAAAAGTGGAGAGAGAGTGAGAGAGAGCAAGTAAGGGAGAGAGAGAGAGAGAAAACCCAACTTAAATACTCTACCCCAACACCTCACCCTCACCATACACCATACTCCTACACTCCAACCCATACCTCCACAACAACTCCACCATACCTCCTCTCTCCTCCAAGTCAAACCTCACTTAACCATAATCCAATCCTAATCCGGTTTAGGGACATAACAAACATATAACGGCTTACCTATGTAGTCCTTGAATAAGGCGTTTATCCTTTTGGTTTGCTTGTCCATCCGTAGCCAATTTGGCTAGTTTGCTTGTTGAGATCTTGAGCTAAGCCCCTAATAGCTCGGAAAATGGCTTCAAGAACATAATCACGAACCTCGACTTGCATCTCTTTCGCTAACTACGAACAACGACTGAAATTTCCGGGGCTTTACCACGTCCCTCATAATTAAGGAACAACGTCGCCTTTGGCGATTGCGATGACAATAACATAGTTTAAGGAGTGATACATCATCACCTTGATGATGGAAAACCTCAATCATCATAATTAGTAACCTCGAAATAAAATCAGTAGAATGCCTGGTTTCTTCCTCATCTTCGTCTTTTCTTGTCGGCAGACAAGACAAATCTTCCTTGAGATCCTTCTTCTTAGTAGTGTAGGTAAAAATGCAATCTACATATTTCTATCTTCAGCAATAAAAATCTCCAATGTTGCCTTTGTTAGATGATAGAGGTGTAACTCTACTATGATGCAAGATATGGCTCACCATATTAGTGGAATACTTTTTCTTTACGAAAACACATTACATTTTCATTGATCTGTTTCCCCAATTCATTTGGTTAAATATATATGTTGACACTGGACAGGGTGACCAATTTGGCTAGGGTTTTGTAGCGAATGCCAGCAATTGGTTACGAGTGTAGAAATAATCATTTCATTTTCTGTGATTGGGCCAGTTTAGTGGTGATCATGATGTCGATGGGGCCAATAAAATCGAGCCAGTTGAATGACAAGGCTGTGAAAGAATCACCTCCCTACATTCTCATGTCTCGTGTTTGCAGAGTATTTTGTATTGTTTATTGGGTTTATTTGAATTCCAACGTGTAATTTTTAGGGAATTACTATTCGTCGCCGGAAAACTACTTAAATCGCCCCAAAAATGACCTTTTTGCCCTTAACAAATCAATTAATACCGATTTCGTCCCGTGTCTTTAAATAAGATGTTTGACTCAGTTTTACTCACATTCCTAGTACCAACACCACGAAAATGTCTGGCGAAGCACCTGAATCCGGCGAGGTAACTGGGACGGAATTTTTTTCACGACTCGGGCGTCTGGCTAAACCGCCTCCACCAAGGTGGAGGCGTCTGCCTAACACGCCTCCACATAGGTGGAGGCGGTTTAGACAGACGCCTCCACCTTTGTGGAGGCGGTTTAGACAGACGCCTCCCCATAGGTGGAGGCGGTTTAGACAGGCGCCTCCACATAGGAGACGCCTGCACAAAGGTGGAGGCGTCTGTCTAAACCGCCTCCACCTATGTGGAGGCGTGTTAGGCAGACGCCCGTTTTTTTTTTGTTTTTTTTAATTTTTTGTTAAATTCAAATTTTTCAGGTTCCGTTTCAAGATTTCGGTGGTGATGGAGTAGATTACAGTGAGCTTTTTGACAGTAAAGAAATATTTACAACAATCGAGGAAGGTTGTAAATGGGCGAAACAAGTTGCAATAGGAGCCGGATTTTTTTTGGTTATATCATCATACAAACCGAAAGCAGATAACCGGATGGATTGTTACCTCAGATGTGATCGCAGACGTGAGATGAGTTCTCGTGATACGAGTATTGCACTGCGAAAGAATACGAAAAGAAAAGGTTGCGGTTGTCGGTTTTTGGTAAAAGTGGTGGAGCGACGAGATCGTGATGGATGGGTTATTGTTTCTAGTAGCATGTTTGGGCAGCACAACCACCCATTGACAGTTTATTCAGAGGGTCACCGACAGGTCAGCGGACTTAGTGCTGGGGCAAAGCAAATTGTTCGGGATATGACAGAGGCACAAGCAAGGCCCCGTAACATTTTGTTGGCGGTAAAGAAGAAATTTCCGGACGATAATCCTAATCAAAGGCACATTTACAACTTCAGAGAGTACATGAGGAGGACGAAATCTGAAGACAGGAATCCCGCGCAGCAGTTTCTCAAGAGGCAGTGCAGCATAAGTATTTGCATTGGATTGTGGCAGATGAAAAACTAATGTCTTGACTCACGCATTTTTGGCACATCGGGCGGTCGCACGAACCGCCTCCCCCAAGGGGGAGGCGGTTCCGGCGACCGCCCTCTCGTTGGGTCGGGCGTCTCCCGCGACCGCCCGACTCAAAAAAAAAAATTTAAAAAATTAATTGAAATAAACAAGGTAATTTACCTGATGTGAGTAGTCAGGGGTCTCCGCTGACTCTTTCCCTGGCCTCCGAGACATTTTATTTGGTGAATAAAAGTGTGATATGAAGAGAAAGTTGTGTTAAAAGAGTGAAATGAGGAGTTATATTAGTAGAAAGGGTAGATGGGCAAAATGGTAATCTTACGGACGGTTTAAGTAATTTTACGGCGACGAATAGCAGTTCAGAATTTTTACGGTGGGATTTGATTCTTAGTCCAAAGTTAATTTGATATTAGAAATCTACTAACTGAATTAGTCCCAATTGCCCCTTTACGTCGATTTATTGTCCCTTTCTACCATTTGCTTGGTTTAGGACACCCGTCGGCTCGAATTTCCCACATCTGACGATTTATGTGACAATTGGTTTTAATTAGATATAATCAAGATTTCTTTCGGATCTTACTATAAATATGTGATTCCTTAAAACTTGATCAATAAATATTTATGTTCTCCAAATGGGTCATCATAGAAATCGGATGTGGGAATACATAGAAACCATTCAAGAGACACCAAGTATTTTATTATTATGTATTAAATGTCAGAAATTAAGAACTTTGCATCCAAATATACCCACGAAGACTTGACTTGCAAAACAAACAAATTGCAGAGAAGTCATTTGCAGGTCAACTTTTATTTTGTTAGTCGGTGATTGGTACAGCATCAAAATAAATGATTTGTTAAAAAATGGTCCCTAATTTTAGCATCCGTGGAAAAGAAAAATCCATGACATAATTACGCTACCTTTCTCCTTGACCTTATTCATGTGTGAAGGTTTTTAAACTAGAAGGATGATATATAATATGGGACGTTCTTATACAAAGGTAAGTATTGGAAAAGTAAGAAGATATCAAGCTATTAAGGGAAAGAGTACATTAATGATGGTGGTGCGAGAAAACAACAAAAGTTTATGGTGGTGAAGTTTGTAGCATTGCTACTAGCTAGGGCTCGATCGTAAGAATGATGGAGGTGAGGATGTCTTGGCTTTGTCAACTCTTTACTTGGTGTTTTACTTCTTCAAATGTTAATCTTCTCAAAGTCATTGTAATGATGTCAACGTGAGGTTGTCATGATGTGTGGTGGGGCTTAAGAGCAGATCTTCTCAAAGTCGTGGAAATGTTGATTTTTTGCATTTGTATTATGCGACTGCGAGGTTTGATTCCTAGATCGATCTCATACATATTGGTCATATATACAATATGTGGAGAAACTTAATTTGCATTAATGTAGTTTTTGTAGTCATTCTTGGTTATGTGGTTTCATGATGTTATGTTAGGGTTTTGTAAATATATGTAATAAATCAATACAAGATTATCCATACATAGTCTCTTTACAAAGAATTTCAATGCCACCATGGATACCACATTATACAACTCAAACAAATTTTAACTGTTCTGCATAACATATCCGTCACTAAAACTTTATAGCGACAATGCATGTCAACTATATATATATATATATATATATATATATATAATTTGATGATTTATGGATACTTTTTAACACGTCATTTATGACGCTCATGACATGGAGGGACATAATTCATTTTAGTTGCATGCACGTTTTTATCAACTATTTGATTTGTTCCGAAAATTGATGCGTGATAATCTAGACGTCATTTGTTGCCCAATGCACATGACCATTGACATTCCCAAACACATGGATATAAGTCACAACGTGGGACTGATGAGTTTCAGCTCGGGAATGGTGCGACCCGACGTGGGACTGGTGTGCGTCCCACGCAGGACATGTTAGTTTCATATTCGCATTTAAAGTATCTACTAACTAAGAAATCAATAGTCTCTTACTTTATGGGAAATTGTATTTTAAAATAATTAAATAAAAAACACAAATGATGATACAGATGGTGACGTGGACCACGTCCGTGTATCAGGACTTATATATATATATATATATATATATATATATATGGAAATGCTAGGTGAGCTCCTTTTTGTGGGCTCTTGGGCAAAATCTGAGATATATCTGGAGATATAATGACCTCTGACACTCCACGTCTCCTCAGATATATCTGGTTATCCCCAGATATATCTCGTTACCCCCAGATATATCTGGTTACCCTAGATATATTCGGTTACTCTAGATATGCATTAAACCCAAGATTCGAATATATCTACGGTAACATCATATATCTCAGGGTAACCAGATATATCTGAGGAGACGTGGAGTGTCAAATATCATCATATCCCCAGATATATCCCGGGTTTTGCCAAGAGCTCAAAAAAGAGTCCACAAAAAAGAACCCACCTAACATTGCCCATATATATATATATATATATATAAGCCATTGGGGTTGTAGAAGTTTTTATAGCAAACTTGGTTGTGACACTCAAAATTAACACATTTTAAAGTTAATTTTTAAATCAAACTTAATCACATGTATTGTTATCTCTTAAGCTATAACATGTTAAAAAAATTAGTCAATCAAAACTAATTTCATCGTTGATATAAAATGCTCATATTTGAACGACTGGAATTTAGTGAATTTTGAAGTGATCGGATCAAAGTCCATGATGATTAATTTGATCTGAATTTTTACCACATGTTCCTTAAATATCATTTATACCACCATAAATTTTCATATAAAAATATATCCGGAAGTGACTGAAAAAGTGTTATCGTTTTAGACATACACACACATATATATATATATATATCGTTTTAGACAACATGTTCCTTATACATAGTATATCTCACTCATAAATTTTCTTAAAAAACTAACCGGTGGTTACTAAAAATGTGGTGTCACGACCAAGGTGATTGTAGGCCTCTTACAACCATATTTTTTCTATATATAGATACACACACATATACATTATATATATATATGTGTGTGTGTGTGTATGTGTGCGAGTACACACACAAACACACGTGCGCGAAATGCCTTTTGGACCTTACTTATTGTTGATTTATTTTGACATACATCTTGACACTTGATTGACATCATTTCATGCATATATTTGTGTCTTATCTTCTTTATTTTGAGCTTAAACAATTCTACGTAACGAGTTTTGTGTTTGAGTTTCAAGAATAAATACGGTTGAGGAGAAGATGCATAAAATGTCTCAAAAGCAAGGAAAATGACTAAGTTGCAAGACTTATGGACTGAGATAAAAAAGAGAATGACCCGGATGTAAAACCAAAAGGATCAATGAACAAATCAAGAAGCTTCACACCTTAATAAGGAGTATTTTGGCAATTAAATTCGGGTCCAACCACCAACAACCCAATTGGGCACACCCATTGCTTGGTGACATTCTCTCTACTTGGAGTAAAAGCCTTGAAGAAAAAACTCACGGTGAAGAAAAATGTAACTTGCAACGTGAGTCATGTTAATAAAATAATTTTTCTTAGTTTCTTTTAATATTGTCTTGTCTTTTAATTCGTGCATGTTTCTTTAGTTTTATTTCTTTTCATTTAGTTTCTTTAGTATTTCTTGCTTGCTTAGTTTAATTTCCTTTCAGTAGAATGTTTCATTTTGTTAATATAGGTTGTAGTATAATGATTAGTGAGTAATTTCATCCCCATTTGGGGGATGGAGAAATATATGATGTGATTATGTGATGTATTAGGTGTGTGTTATTTTAATCATTTGGATCTTACACGATTTCCATAACCATCTAATGGGATTTCACTCTTGTCTTTGATATGCTAATGCTCTTGAATGAAGCTTAGCATATGCTTAGACTAGTGAACTTATTTTATGGGGAATGATGAGGTTAGGATACGAATCCCAATAGCCCGGAGATTCAGACTCTCCCACTTTTCGTCGGTCATCTTCGACGACTTCTTTTCAACTCCATCCAACGTCAGCAATAGCCCGTCTGTCTGAGACATCAACGCACGAACCCTCCGTTGCCATGTTGAAAAGTTCCTTTTCCGGGTGAATTTCTCAGCCCGAAAATTCCGCGCTTCCTCCGTCATCGTAAGTGCAACCAAAAGATCTGATACCAGCTGTTGGGAGGGGGATCTATGATGCACTAGCATGACACGGATTACACGCACCACGTAATATAGAATATTGACTGCGGAATAATAACTTCTGACCATCTCCCAATCTCAATGCAACAACTAAACACGAATAAGATGAAATAGCAAGCAATCACACAGCACACCTGAAGTAAACCACGACACACGCAATTTTACAAGGTTCGGCAAGATGCCTACGTCCTTGAGGGGGTCTCCTGCGGGTTTCCTTTCCTTGAAGCTCTTCTCCAACAAGAGAAGTTCCCGAGATTACAAACGATTGGAAGTAATATGTCTCCCAAAGCACTCTAGATCTCTCTCTAGCCTAATCTCTCTCAAGGGAATAAGTATTGTATGTTATGTTACAAGATTAGGGCGAAAATCCTATTTATAATGGGCTAAATTCGTACATAGAATAATTCAGATCGTGCATAACTGCCTGAAAATGGTCGACCGGAATGTCCCATCGGTCGACCGGGTTTCGGTTAGTTCGCGTAACTGTCATCATTCGGTCGACCGCGTGCCCATAGCCGGTCGACCGTTCCGCGCTGCTGAATAGCGCCTGAAGCTCCTGGACGTTTTCGGTCGACCGCATGTCCAACACCGGTCGACCGATCTGCATGTTGATTTTCATCTCGCAGCTACTGTCGTTTTTCGGTCGACCGTTGTGCCCAACACCGGTCGACCGAATCTCGATCAATCCTGAGCTCCAAATCTACTAACATTTTTCGGTCGACCGTGTTCCCATAACCGGTCGACCAATCCTGATCTGAGCCGAGCCCCTGTGGCTCCTGGAGTAATTCGGTCGACCGGACACTTAAGTTTCGGTCGACCGATTCTCCCAGAATTCCTGTATTAAGCAATTATAAACCAATTCCAGCAATCTCCACCTTGGTTTCGAATTGTTACCTTAGCCTTCTCTGCCCCGCATCCGTTGTGCTTCCTAGAAACACCTTTAGCGCTACCCCCCAGAGCGCTCCTTCTTCTCACTCTCTAAAGACATTAAGAAGCTTCGAGCACAACTCGAACTTCTCCTGATTGACGACCTTGGTCATCATATCTGCAGGATTCTCACTTGTGTCGATTTTTTGGAGAACAACCTGCCCTTCTTCGATCTACTCTCGGATCTTATGGTACCTTACTTCAATATATTTGGTCCTTGAATGGAATGGCTAGATAAATTGCACTTTGACTATCGCAATGCAATTTGGTCACTTCCTGTTCCATGCCCAAAGAGCTAACCAAACCCTTCAACCATATAGCTTCTTTTCCGGCATCGACAACAGCCATGTACTCTGCTTCCGTAGTAGACAACACGGTAGTATGTTGAAGAACCGATCTCTAACTCACTGGACCTCCACCCAAAGTGAACACGTAACCTGTTGTGGACCTCCGCTTATCCAGATCTCCATCATAATCTGAATCAACGTACCCCTCTGTAGGATTTCATGTCCCTATGTATGTATATATTTTAAAATTTTAATATAACATACAAGATCGATTTTCATATTTTCTACAATTTCTATGTACATAGTTTTATGATTATTCTAATAACATGCAATCCTACATTTATTAAAATAAATCACAAAGATAAAATCATACCTAAAAGGTTCTCTAAAACCTTTTTGAAGATTCGGAGTCGCGTTGCCCGTTGAATCGTCCACGGATTTGCCTCCGAGTGTTCACCAAACTCTAAACAAGATTAGAGAGAAAGGAGTTAGTTAATCAATCTCTAACAAGGTTTAGAATCTAGCTAATAACCCCTCTTTAAGCTCCTGAGATTCTTATATCTAAAACTTAAATTTACTAAGAGATTTTCGTGGTGATTAGGGAGAGATTGATGAGAGAAAGATTTTTGCATTAGTTGTTAAACAAGTAGGAGTAATGGTCCTTTTATAGTCTCCCAAAACATCCTTATCAAGAGTTATTATTTCGCCATGATCTCTTGCTTATTCTCTCCTAAATTAATCTCTAATTTCCACATAATCACCCACAAAAAACGTTTTAATTAAATCTGGAATTAATCCACCCATGATTTAATTAATCTCTTAATAATTCAGGCAGAATCGTTCTTGTTCGGTAGACCGAGTATTATTCGGTCAACCGAACCATTCGGTTATAACACGTGTTCGGTACACCGTGAGCTAGACGATCGACCGAATCCGTATGAGAAAAATTCCCTCGAAGAATTCAGACGAACCCAATTAGCATAGATGTCTTTGTTCCACCCGAACCAAAACACGATCCATTTAGTGATGTAAGTGCACCATTTGTGTCCGTCCCTTGCCTCATGATATTAAGAATATATACAAAGTAGAAATGTGTCATCTTTGTATTATATTCATTTCTTGATCTCTTTAAGCTAATTATAACTATGTAACTTAACTCAAGTTACATTGTGCACATTATAATTTTGCTTTATCAAGGGACCCACTAATATCATCACTCAATTAAGAGGGGCAATGATAATCGTTTGACTAGTTATCTTTTCCAGCACAAGTCACGTTCAACCAACTATTGCCGTTATCACTACACTCATTGGTAGCTTTTGACAATAATCAAATTAAACACTTCTTGAGTGAAAAGATATAAGTCTCATATCTTAGGATCCAAGACACAGTAAAACATTAATGACACGAAACACAATTCCATAATGTTTTACTTGTTAGGTCTATTCAATATATAAAAGTAATCTTTTCCTCTTTTATATACTCGTGTCGTCAATTATTTGTAGAGCTACAACAATCGATGACCAACACGACAATATTATCTCGGTAATTACCATGATTGTGAATAACTTTTGATTTATGTAAACCATTATCTTTTAGAGCTCTACGGTTAAGGACCAAGCGCCTCTTCCTTTACACTTCCAAAAGACGAATACCATAATCAATGAACAAAATATTTGCACATTCAATTCATAATAATTAACATATAAAAGTAAAACTTTTAGAACACATTCCTTTCACCCTCCACCTGCCTTTGTGCCCCATCTTTGGTGAACTTCAAGCTAACATCCATGGTTCCCTTCAGGTACCTCAACAGCCACTTCAACGCTTCCCAATGCTCTTTTCCCGGGTTAGCCATATAACGACTCACGAGGCTAACTGCGTGTGATATGTCTGGCCTAGTGCAGATCATAACATACATAACGGATCCGACTGCACTAGCATATGGAAATCTCTCCATATCTCTTCTTTCCTTTTCAGTAGAGGGGTTGCACTTCAGCGAGATCTTGAAGTGGGCACTAATAGGTGTGGCCACCTGCTTGGCGTTCTCGAGATTATACCTCTCGAGTATCTTCCGGATATAGCTCCTTTGAGAGAGCAGAATTTCACCTTTCTCGGTATCCCTGGAGATCTCCATACCGAGAATCTTCTTTGCACTCCCGAGGTCTTTCATCTCAAACTCCCCGTGAAGGTTCAGTTTGAGATCATCTATATGCTTCATCTCCTTAGCCGCGATCAACATATCATCAACATACAGAAGCAAGAACACGTGTGTTCCGTCTCCAAGACTCCGCAAGTATACACAACTATCATAATCGCACCGTACAAAACCATTATTAATCATAAATAAATTGAATCTTTTGTACCACTGCCTCGGTGATTGCTTAAGTCCATAGAGGGACTTCTTCAGCTTGCATACTTGTCATTCCTTGCCTCGTGCGATGAACCCATCCGGCTGCCTCATATAGATTTCTTCCTCTATGTGTCCGTGAAGAAAAGTTGTCTTCACGTCCATCTGCTCTAACTCCATGTTGTCCATCGCTACCATAGCTAACAACACTCTAATAGAGGTATGCTTTTACAACGGGTGAGAAGATCTCGTTGTAATCGACCCCTTCCTTCTGAGCATATCATTTTGCCACCAACCTTGCTTTATACTTTATCTCCTCCATAGGAGATGACCCTTCCTTCTTCCTGAAGATCCACTTGCACCCAATCACGCGCTTTCCCTTGGGAAGCTTCGTTAACTCCCAAGTTTGATTCTTATGAAGAGACTCCATCTCTTCGATCATGGCCACCATCCACTTGTTCATGTCCTCCTGCTCAATAGCTTCTTCGAATGTGCAAGGGTCCCCACATTCGGTAACAAGTGCAAATGCAATACTAGCATCATCGTGACCATACCTCACCGGTGTCTTTGTGATCCTCCTTTGTATTCCTTGAGCAATACTCTCTTGCTCAGCTTCCTCCTCTGCTTGTGAGTCAATTGTTTCCTGCTGAACTTCTTGATTCGATTCTTCCATTGAAGTCGTGACCTCAACTTCAGTTTCGTCTTCCTGCATGGGATTCTCTTGCTGCTCTTTCTCCTCAAGGCCCTTGAGCAAACTTGTCTCATCAAAGACCACATTACTCCGTAGGAGTACCTTCTTGCTCACCGGATCCCAAAGCTTATATCATTTCACTGTCCTATCGTAACCAAGGAATATGCACTCCTTCGATTTCGAATCCAGCTTCGACCGTTGTGTCTCATCGACCAGTGCATAGGCTTTGCATCCAAATATCCTAAGCCTCGAGTAATCAAATAGCTCACTCGTCCACACTTCCCGAGGCGTCTTTAATTCAAGGGCCGATGACGGTGAGATATTTACCAAGTAACATGCAAGATCTACTGCTTCCGCCCAGAAATCCTTCGACAGATTCGCATGAAGCCTCATGCACCTTGCCCGTTCACATAGTGTTCTGTTCATCCTTTCAGCTATGCTGTTTTGTTCCAGACTTCGCGGTGTAGTGAAATGCCTCGTGACGCCTTCTTTCTCACAGAAACTTGCAAACTCCCTTGAGGTGTACTCACCTCCGTTATCTGTCTGTAAGTACTTAACAATTTTTCCTGTACTTTTCTCTACTTGGGCCTTCCATGCTTTAAACTTATCAAAGACATCAAACTTATTTTTCAGAAAATAAACCCATACCTTCCTTGAGAAGTCGTCTATGAATGTGACGAACTATTCGGCTCCACCTCATGACCGAACCTGAGCCGGTCCCCAGACGTCTGAGTGCACATACTCCAGAATTTCCTTCGTCTTGTGGATAGCCGTCTTGAATCGAATCCTATGTTGTTTACCGAAGACACAATACTTGCAAAAATCTAATTTGCAGCTCTTAACACCCTTCAGCAATCCCTGTTTGTGTAGCTCACACAAACCCTTTTCCGACATATGACCAAGCCTCATATGCCAAAGTGCGGTGTTGTCTTCGTCGCGTGCAACATTTGCTGCACCTTTTCCTGCTACTGCATTCCCTAGCATCCAATACAAGTTGCCCACCTTGGTTCCCTTTATCACTGTCATCGCCCCATGAGTGACCTTGATCTTTCTGTCCCCGCCGGACCATCTCCACCCGAGAGTATCAAACTCTCCTAGAGAAATCATATTCTTCTTCAACTCCGGTACGTGACACACACCCGTCAGCGTTCGAATACACCCATCGAACATCTTGAAGTGTACAGAAATAATAACGATGGTAGTGCACGGCGCATCGTTGCCCATAACAACGATCCCTCCTTTCAGTGGCTCATAGGATGTGAACCACTCCTTATCAGGCACATGTGAAATGATGCTCCTGTATCCAAAATTCATCGAGATGATGATTTGTCAATACCTGCAGCGCAAATTGTTAGAACGTCAACTTTGTTCTTCTCCTCCACCACACTAGCGGAATGGTATCCGTCTTTCCCTTTCTGCAGCGACTCCTTGAAGGCCCTACAATCACGCTTCATATGACCAACCTTCTTGCAGAAAAAACATTCAAAGGATCTCCCCTTTGATTTGGACCGGCCCCTTCCGTTGCTTCTTCCTTTGTTACCCGTCCTGCCCCTTTCCGGTGCAACGATCAATCCTTCACCCTTCTCGAAAGAGCTACTACCAGAATTCCTCCTTGCATCGTAGGAGATCAGTGTGCCCTTGACCTCCTCCAACACCAACGAATCCTTGCCATATATGATCGTATTCACCAAGTTCTCATACGAGTCCGGCAGGGACGTCAATAACAACATTGCCTTGTCTACATCCTCCATCTTGTCCTCAAGCTGAGTCAGATCAGCTATCAACTTATTCAACACCGAGAGATGCTCAATGAACGACGTGTTCTCCTTCATCCGAAGCATGTACAGTTGACGCTTCAGATTCAACTTGTTGCTAAGGTTCTTCTTCATGAACCTCTCCTCCAGAAGTTTCCAATATTCTGCCGCGGTCTTTCCCGATTCCTCGAAAAGCAGATCATCCGAGAGGCACAACTTGATGATCCCAATAGCCCGGAGATTCAGACTCTCCCACTTTTCGTCGGTCATCTTCGACGACTTCTTTTCAACTCCATCCAACGTCAGCAATAGCCCGTCTGTCTGAGACATCAACACACGAACCCTCCGTTGCCATGTTGAAAAGTTCCTTTTCCCGGTGAATTTCTCAACCCGAAAATTCCGCGCTTGCTCCGCCATCGTAAGTGCAACCAAAAGCTCTGATACCAGCTGTTGGGAGGGGGATCTATGATGCACTAGCACGACACGGATTACACGCACCACGTAATATAGAATATTGACTGCGGAATAATAACTTCTGACCATCTCCCAATCTCAATGCAACAAGTAAACACGAATAAGATGAAATAGCAAGCAATCACACAGCACACCTGAAGCAAACCACGACACACGCAATTTTACAAGGTTCGGCAGGATGCCTACGTCCTTGAGGGGGTCTCCTGCGGGTTTCCTTTCCTTGAAGCTCTTCTCCAACAAGAGAAGTCCCCGAGATTACAAACGATTGGAAGTAATATATCTCCCAAAGCACTCTAGATCTCTCTCTAGCCTAATCTCTCTCAAGGGAATAAGATTGTATGTTATGTTACAAGATTAGGGCGAAAATCCTATTTATAATGGGCTAAATTCGTACAGAGAATAATTCATATCGTGCATAACTGCCTGAAAACGGTCGACCGGAATGTCCCATCGGTCGACCAGATTTCGGTTAGTTCGCGTAACTGTCATCATTCGGTCGACCGCGTGCCCATAGCCGGTCGACCGTTCCGCGCTGCTGAATAGCGCCTGAAGCTCCTGGACGTTTTCGGTCGACCGCATGTCCAACACCGGTCGACCGATCTGCATGCTATTTTTCATCTCGCAGCTACTGTCGTTTTTCGGTCGACCGAATCTCGATCAATCCTGAGCTCCAAATCTACTGACATTTTTCGGTCGACCGTGTTCCCACAACCGGTCGACCGATCCTGATCTGATCTGAGCCCCTGTGGCTCCTGGAGTAATCCGGTCGACCGGACACTTAAGTTCCGGTCGACCGATTCTCCCAGAATTCCTGTATTAAGCAATTATAAACCAATTCCAACTTCTTATATATTATTAACCCGCGTCATCAAACAGAACGAATGACAACCAAATACAGTTAGTGATTGAAATAACAAATCCAAAAAAATATCAAAATTGTCAGATTTGAAAGTCCCCATCTGCCGACAGAACAATTATGTAGGCAAAACATAAGTATATAATCAATGCAGATCACAAAGCATGCAATTAAGCATCAAAATTAATTCATTTAGAAATCGTTGAATCGAAGATTAGACAAGACTATGGTTTAATTGATCATTGGTTTCTAACCCACGGCATCATATCTTTCTATTACCGCAACTTCATCGCCCACGATCTTACAAAACCAATCAAGCCAACTAACCATCCTTTTCTTGCTTTACACAACAACCTTTTAAGTATCCTATCATTACAAGCAAAACATATTAATTAATAAGTTGCAGTCAAACAAACCTTATGTACCTTATACAGAACATCTTGGCTGTAAAGGTCCAACGTAGGACAATCAATAATTACTTTGATTGATGGACCTACATGCATTTTCCAATGAAGAAAAATATGTCCGAACTACCTGATTTCCGTGTACCTTCCATTCCTAGGATTAGTAATATATATTTATTAACGATATAATCTCACCATGCTAATATATATTTTACAGCATGCATGCCATACTATATTTCCAATTTAAATATTTAGATCTTAAAATCATGATGTATCAGCCAATTCAAACTTGTCTGTATTTAGAAGTACGTAATTGTCTACTTATTGGCAAGTTTAATCCGATACGTTTCTCTACTTAAAAGTTATATATTGAAATCTTAAGTGATGTCAGTTTTTCGCCATATCTCAATACCTAACTGATTCCATGAAAGAACTAGTCTTATGAGTTAGACAAGCAAATTAGTGAATTCCTTAGATCCTTCATTGAAGCAGCTAAACACTGATCAGTTCATTCAAAATTCCATTTCTAGAGCAAACAAAAAGCAAATACATCACAATTACAACAAAATCGTAACTAAAACTGTATAAAACCCTAATAATTAAGAACAGTTACGATATTTTACTAGAAGAAAGGAACATAATATTAACATTAATTAACTATGATAGTTATGATAATGTAATAGATCAAGTAAGAATAAGTAGTACTTGGGGGCGAGATATATATGTTCTAGCTAGCTAGATAGGCTAGGTAGAGACCTCTTCCAACAATTTATATCTTCTAATTTTCGCTCGGAAACCTTGCCTCCCTCTCCTTGTTGGAGACGAAACAATCTCCGGTTTGGACCGTACAATCACCTCCGAAGCAGACCTTTGTAGAGGTCGCAGCCGCTGCTTCTTAACCGGTTTGTCAAGTTGCGAGGTGAACAAGCTTCTTTGAAGCTTCAAGGTGTTGCTACTGCTCCCACTACTGTTGTTGTTATCGCTTATTGCCGGTGACGATGACATGGGAGAGCCATTGTTATTGTTGTTGTTGGCCTTTCCTTCTTCTCTCAGACACCAATTGCATGTCTTGTAGGATTCCGCCTTTGGGTAGATCTCACTACAATATCTGGTCAACACAAAATTAAAATAGAAGACTTTATTAATCCAAAATACCAATTGAATATCACCTTTTATTGATAATTGGGCATTTTAATCAATACACCACAAGCGAATTATTCCTCTTCAAATTTGAAGAAACAAAATGGAAAAAACAATACGTGTGTTTATATTTATGTTGATTAATTTCCTACCAATAAGAAACCTTATTGGTGGTCTTTTTTATATATAAAAAAACAGGATTTTTTTTTTTAAAAAAGAAGAAGCTAGAACGCCGATACGCGCGCTCATGGGCGCATCGGAGATGTTCTGAAAACGAGAAAAAAGTTGATATATTACTTGTGTTGGTAGCGAAAATTGCACGAGTGGCAAAGAAAGAGGTGGATGGGGAGGCCGTGGTCGCCACACATACAACACTCGACAGACGGTGGCAGCGGCGGTGGTGCTCCTGAACCTCCCTTGCTTCCCATGCCACTAGAACGACGAGGAATTGGGAAGGGAAAGTGTGATGGAATGGATTCTGTGTGTAGAAGAATTTTATTTGGTTTTCCGAGTGATGGCTGGTGAGACTTCAGAAAGGTCAAGGGACATTTTAGTCAATTTAACGTGATGACATGATTTGTTCTGGTATTAACGTGTTATAATATTACGTGTATGTACAAGTCCAAGTCTCCAGTCCAACTACCATGGTACGGTTGTCGTTGTAGTTGTTTTCGGGTTTCTGTATGATCCGATAAAATCAAGCACATGGGCCGGGTCTGAGGACGGATGGTCGGGTCATGACCCAGACCAACAAAAGACCTTATTAGAACTGTTAGTTTAGGTTTAATTACGACTTACGATCATTGCTCAAGACCATTGAATATCTCATTATATCTTAGACATGTCTTCCAAGTTGACCTTAAATTTCCAAGTTACCTTTCTATATGCCATTTTGACCTTAGCTTTTAAAATACCTACGCTTTTACAACAAAAAAGATCCAAAAGCCCAAGATGCTAAAGAAATGGAAGCAAACTTAAAAGATTACTTCCTAAGGAGTTCAATACAAAAGGCAACCTGAAGTTTCAATATGAAATATGAGTAAGTTTCAATATAAAATATGAGAACAATAATATGAGAAGCTTCAATATAAAATACCAATATAACAGAACTTCAAGCCCAGAAGAATTTACAAGCTTCCCATATCCCACTTCCAGTATTCTTTTGGAATATGCATCTCTTTTATACATACAGAGCAAGCCACATAGACTTGCATATATAACCCAACTCCAAAGGGAAAGGCGTCTTAAGCCATATTTATTCACTTATAATTCGCTTCCTTGAAATTATCGAGTGTAAACAGTGCAGGAATTCCGTCGAAAGAATCCATTTATCTGCAACATAGATAACTTAAAATGGACAAATTAGATTAAACTGTGCAGCTAAATATTATTTACAACATAAAACACTCAGCCAATTGGCGAAAAAACAGCTTCAAAAATGACCCATAATCATAACTATATACAATCACCTTCTAATTTACTATACCACCAAAATCTGGCTCCACTTTTGTGTGGAGTCTGTTGATGGAAGGACCATCACATGCTGACTGCAGTAAGGGGCCAGTCCGTGTTCCGATTTGCAGCAACGGAAAACATGAAAACTCCCAACCCAATCAGACTTGCTGCCCAACCACTGATTAAGCTTGGGAAAGGGTGTTCTACAACCACAAAAAACACCCCATTTCTGGAACTGGGATTTCATTCTCGTGTGTATTCTTCCACAAATTTCTTCATTCTTTGCTTCAGTGTCTGTATGAGCATACAAAATGTATAAGAGAATTGATGACAGGGTTCCTGCAGAGAAAGGAAAGCTATGCATGACAAGAAATGGGAACAAAATCTTACCGCTAATTCTTCATGTAGCCCAACAAATATCCTTTTAAGCCGTGTTAGTTCCTGCATCAATTTGCTGGTATTTTAGGATGTATTATCGCAAAGCTAGAACATTAAGGGCAAATGGTAATCTGGAAAAAAATCCAAAAATAACTGTAAGATTCATATCATATTTCACCATTATATAGCCATTGATTTGATCAGACGAAATTATCATGGTACCTAGTTAGATGTTAATTAAGGGGCACCCAGCTTGATGGTTTGATCCCAATAGGGAATGGTGCATGTATATAGATAATGGATTTGGCAACTGTATTAACTTCGATGGACAGGTAAATGCTACATAACTAATCACTGATGTTTAGAAATCAAAGTTTGGTACATTACAAAAGATGTTATAGCTTTGACGCAAGACTGCTACTAGCATCAACCATAACAAAGAAGCATATGCACTGGTTGGAGAGTACCATTCAGATCTGTAGTACAAATATTAGCATATTTAGGAAACAATATTTAGCCATCACAATTCAAACTCAGATCATAAATTTATTAGTGTATCATTGATTGGCATGCACATAACATAAACATCCATAAATAAGAGTCCGTGACATGTCATCCTATGATATTTTCTATGAAAGTCATATGTTAAAATGTACCATCTTGTGCTGATGATGAAATTTCATTACTCGTCTAGAGCAATCTTTAAATGCCTTAGTATCCCTTCGTTTGGCAAGGTCTGGAAGGTCACCACCAATTTTCAGGAAATCATCCCTGCATATTTCAAGTCAAAACAGTTAATTTATAATTGTAGCAGGACTTGTGACAGTAGGGGTATTCTAACATGTGAATCGATGCCTCGTTCATAGTCTGTATGGACGTAAAAAGTCGAAGGGAAAAAAAGAATGCACCAACGGAAGAAACAATTTTCCAAGAGATACTAATATAATAACATGACAAACATAGAAAAGAACTTGATAGTACCGTATTTTCTCCATATGGTAACCCAATGCTAGATAGCATTGGTACTTATCTTCATACTCTTGTACATATTCTTTATATCTGCAAGGTACATGCAACAAAGATAAGTGATCAGCAAGAAGAATAAAATGGCATTCTAGCTTTAACATGATACAGGAGAGAGTATCAACAAACGGTTCAAAACTGACAACCAAGATCCAATGAACAGCATAAACATGCCGTAATAATTTAAATATATATGGTTCATTTCTATTTGGGAAGACAAGAAACACATGAAATGCACGATAAATGTAACAGGAATAATAGAAACTTACTGAGAGAAGTCCTTTATTGGACCCTTGAGTTCCGGCTCATTTTTTTCAAATTTTGCGAAAAAATCAATATCTGTCTTCTTCACACCATTTGAGCCACCATCTGAATTAAATTTATCCTTTTTCCAGTTATAAGGTTCCCTTGATTCATTATTTCTCTGCTGGTTAGATTCACCATTAGGTTTTGAATCAATATGGAGTGGAATATTCCAATCATGACCATTAATGGGTTTTCTGTTAAGTCCGTGATTGTTCTCAGTGCCAGACAAATGGTTTTCTCTATTGTCAAACTGGGATGCAAGTTCAGAATCGGGCCATTCCGTTCGTTGTGTTTGGTGAGACTGAGTAACTGCCCATTGCTGAGGCTTTGTTGACTCAGCAAAGTTCTGTGGAACACCTTTTTGTATAGCTTCTTGCTTCTTGTAATATCTACCTTCAGGATTGGTAGGAGACAGTCCTTTCACTTCGACATTGAACTTTGACATTGGTCTTTTATGATAAGTACTTCCACCCAAGTTTTCAGCATCGATTGTTTCATTCTCAAATGTCCTGGGAGAGCCTCTCTCACCAGACTGTCTATTCCCCTGAATATCTTCCATTGTAAGTGGTTCCCGCAATTCACCCATCTCTAGCTCTAGCTCTGAAGTATCTCTTCTTAGCATACTTTCCTTACCATCAAAGGCTGCCAAACTGTCTATCTCAGCCCTGGGCGAGTTCATCTTCTGCCTAGCATCTTTTTGTCTTCTTTGCATGCTAGACTTTGTGGACCGTGAGTTGGAAATAGACAAGCGTCCCACTTTGAATACATTAATTTTAGTTGATTTGCCTGAATTTTTTCCACTGCTGCACAACTGTTCATCTTGAATGCTATGACAATCTTTATTTCTTTGCACAGAGAATTTGTCTAGCAAAGGCATGCTTCTTGTAGAAGGTGCATCTGATTCCTCAGAAAGACTATATATTCTTTCAGCCTGCTTAGCACCTCTATCAAGGTTCACCGAATGCTTTTTGGTCTTCTCCACGCAAGAAAACTTGTTTTGTTTGTAAATGTCATTAGACTTATGGCCTGACTCTTGAGAATCTGGACTTTCTTGTTTCCTGTTGAAGTTTCCATCCGATAAGTACCTCCCTAAGACAGTATTTCCATAGTCTGTTTCTGAGTTACTCAGTACTCTGGAATCTTCAAAAACATCATCAGACACCTTCATAGAATCCTTGTGTTTCTTTTGTTCTGATTTGGCAGGAGTAGCACGGCTTATTTGTTCAGGAAAATTAGTGCCTTGCTGATAGGCCATGGATATGGAAGATGCTTTGCCCTTTGCCTTTTTAGCACTACCCACATTTTCCTGGAGATTCGTCATTTCAGAAGGCCGCTTAGTCTTACCATTGTGAGTTCTTTCAACATTGTCAGGTTGCCTATGATCAGATGTATTATCAGTGACAGGGAGCTTCTCATATTTACCAATGCTTGATCTTCTGTCATCTCGTACCTGTTCAATTTTTGACTGTTTCTCATTAACTGACAGGTAACCTGCCATTTCCTCCTGAGATCCTGAACTACCTTTTGATTTACTATACCTCATATTGTCTCTGGTTGCACTTTTAGGTTCTGGTGTTTCAGCGGCATTGCCAACACAATTGGACTCAATAAGTTGAACCATATCATAATCAACTTCAAAATTGTTTACGTTCAGATCTTGTAGTGGAACCTGGTCATTCAGTTGGTACCCACCACTTTCCACCTGGTGTCCATATGCCACCTCTGTAACTGGTGAAGAGGACATCTTCAATTCAGCAGCTAACAACTTACTTTCAGCTCCTCTTTCATCATCACTTGAAGTAATGTCCACATCAACATCGGTTTCCTTACTGCTGGAGGATGCATCACTCTCACTCTCACTGCTGCTTGCACTTCCAGAAACCCTAGGGCTTCCACTTTTGCTCCTACTTCTGCTTTTACTTCCACTGTCACTCCTACTGTCACTAGTGTCACTTTCACTATCGCTGTCACTTCCACTTTCACTAGAACTAACCTTTTCAGCGTTTTCATTGTTGACCTCCCTATCACTGGTGACTGGGTCAGGGGTAACGCTCTGTTCAATAATTTTCTCCAAGATATCTGCATCTTCTTCTATATCAAGGTGCATTCCAGTCTCTGTTTCAAAATCTTTGGTATTTGTTTTGTCCAACGGATCTCTATTATGGGCTCCATCTCGTGGACCATCAGGAGAACTGTCAGCAGAAAGATAGTAAGTACAACGAGGAGATCGCTCATGACAGGGTGGATGCATTGGTTAATGGTCTCGTGTAACAGCAGTCTAATAGTGATCATTTGATCATAACACAAGTGCAAAATCACACTAGCATGAAACTGAGAAACTAACTGTAATGTGTAAACACGGCCCTCAAAGGTATACCTCCCACTTTCAGATGGAGCCCCATTGGAGCCTTCAACACCAATATTGGGCTTCAGGATATACCTTCCAGGTGCTTGGAAATTTGCAACCTAATAAGAGAAGTGGTATAAAAAAAATTAGCATTGGGAGGGGAACATAATGCACTTCACTTAACCATTCAATTTTTCCATTTATGCAACTTACCATTTTTAGAGCATGCTCAATTTGCTTCATGGAGCTTGGCAATATACATTTCACTGCTTTTTCAATGGCCTGCAACATGATAAGAAATTCAGAATAATACAAAAGTTTATTTTGTATTTTGCATGATATCATATATATTTCTGATGTGCTAAAAAAATGAACAAATTGTTATTTATGGAAACTCACAACATATGCTGACACTAGTCACACTATTATAGATTTGCTAGAATATATAGTTTAGAAAACAAAAAACTGAAAAAAGAAATCCTAATCAAGATCAAATTTCAATAATATTACACAAATTATTTTAGAGTCAAATCAACAATAGAGTTACTATATTACATAAGCCCAAAACTCATATAACAGATGAGAATCAATAACTACAGATGCCTCATGCCCAACAAGGTCAAGTGGTGATTGGTAAGGATTTACCAGAAAACATTTATTTATTGTATGGAATGTGTATCCTTTCCTTAAGGAGGATGATTCTACCAGGTAAATAACAGTAAAACAACCAAAAATCGACATGCTATGATTACAAGGGGATTGATTGTTAATTGAAGCCTAAATATAAGTTTGTGAGGGTAAATAATTGCTAGAGTCAAAAAATATGGGAGATTAACATGAAACTACATGCTTTCTTTACCTTCAGAGACAAGCCTTTGGAATTTTTTGAGAGTAAATTGACCAACATGCTCTTCAAAGATGTAGGTTGAGAACCAGCGTTATTGTTACGTTCAATATCTCTATCCATTCTATGACCAGCACTAACGTATGTTATTTTCTCTTGATTCACAGTGTCCTCTCTACGTGATACCACTGGAGTAACAATATCAGCAGGTGTAGGAGCTTTAACTACACTGGGAGATGGTGAAGTAAGAGGAAGAATCTTTTCTGGTGTAGTTGGCAGCGGAGAAACAGATCTTCCACTTTTAGGATAAAAGTTTGGTGACACACTCAACTTGGAAACTGGCTTAGAAGGAATCACTTTTGGAGCTGCAGCATGTAAAAGAAAAAATAAAGAGGATCATCATTATACTTTAATAAAAGAAAAGTATTGAATTTGGAGCTGAATCTTTTCTTTTACATTGTATCTAGGAAGATAATAAGGCTAAGTCGTGTTTTCAGTAATGGCAGCAAAACCATGCATTTGCATCATTTCAGAGAAAATAAGCAAATACATATCTTATTATAGCAAAAAAGAAAAGATAGTTATGTTGAAACAACTGGTGCAAAGTCAAAATACAGGTTTTTAATGAATAATAGGTGTCACATCATCAACTTAATAGGACACCAAGGGAAATGACACATTCAAAAGGATACCTTGCACAAGGTTAAAAATTCTAAAAAAGAAAAGCATTAGATAGTTACCTATCCTGGATTCATGAGAATTCCAAGCACTATAACAAATTAGAGAACAAAATCAGCACGTTCATAGTTTAGTGAGATGAATTACCTATATTTGTTTCAACCTTTTGCTTTTTGTATGGAGGTCCCTTTTTTTGTTTCCAAGGCATCCTTCTCATGTTACCTAGAGAAAAGGGCATCAACAATTAATCAACTCGACCTTTTGCTGATACACAGAAGTTCTAAGAATGATAAGTATTTGGAAGAAAATGAGATCAGAATATAGAAACAGCAAGCTGAAATGTCCTACAAATGAATTGAATTTTTTACATTTAATTGGTGTATATAAATTACGGTAATATTTCCAACATCAGCCTCCAGATAGTACTGAAATGTGCCCGCAAAATGGGGAGTGGGGACCAGCAAGATGTTTTATATTGGTAGCTTGAAACGATGCAATCTGTAATTGTTAGGATCATGAAAGGTCCTGAGGACATCTGAAATTGGTAATTCTTATGCTTTCGTGTTTTCTCTTTATATCTTCCCTACCTGAATCCCTTTTCAATAATTTTAGGGTAGCACAGTGTAGTTTTCTACCAGGAAAACAACACCTACTTTATCTAATACTTATTTGTTTATGAGCGTGAATTTACTTACCAAAGTATTTCATCTACATGTTCTAATGGGTGTTGGGCAAATGTTTCATATTCCTAGAATTAAGTATATAATTTACCAAAATGCAGAAAATCAAAGTTCTAAGATGTTATGAATTTCGAAGAGCTCCAGTGCTTCACAATTATTTCACCAAAATCTTACAAAATTACAATCATTAACCACAATATCCCTGAAATATTAAAAAGGAGAACATGAAGTTTGATGCCTAGCCAATTGGGTGCCTAGAACCATTATAAGATTCTGGTAATGATTCTAGTCATGGAAGCAGTGGTGGCAGCAAACCACCTACCACAAAGTCTGCTATACAAAAACAAAAAGATAAATGACTGTACAAAGATAGAAATATCATGTAATTATATATGATGTTGCCATGTTGGGTTTCAACATTTTATATTAAGCAGAATATTGAATGATGTGGGGACCCCAACTAGTTTGGGATTAAAGACTTTGTTGTTGTTGTTGTTGTTGTTGTATTGAATGATGTGGGGAAATGTTAATATGGGGAAGTTCTCAAATAATTTTAGAATATTCAATGACCTGTCTGATTTTAATTATTGCATTTTAATATTTTATTATTTCAATTTTCAACATTGTAGAACTAGAAAACTATCGAACCTGTAAATGAAGGATATGAAATAATAACAAGAGGATAAAGTAAAAAACCCACCTTCAACTGCAGCTGAAGACTGATTTTTGACAGATGGGTTGCCAATGTCTAATACAATAGCCCTGGTAGAACAATGTCAGAATAAGACATAATATAAACATGTTCTAGAGTTTTGATGGAAAACAATTAATGTTCTACTTCTACTTATTGCAACTATGGCATTTTATACCTTCTTGATTTTGATTTATGCTCGGCTTCTTTCGACCTCATTTTGACATGGTTCTTCAGAGACTCGTCCAAAATCCGTTGCACATTTAACTTACGCCATGCAGAACCACGTTCAGCAAGAAATCCATCACCACTCTCACCATTACGCTTTTCTTCATAAATATCACAAAGGTCGCCGACCTCTCTAGACCAAGTAAATCCAAATTCCTTGCCATCAACATCTATAACCTGATGTTAGTGATAAATGACTTAGCGCATTGATTTTATATTTATGTTCAGTGGAAACTCACAATCGTATTCACACACACTGACACCAAATAGAATATCCAAAAGAGAGCTGAGGTCAAGACAAATGGAAGAACACGAAATTTCCAATTGACCATCCAATGAATTTTGAATTCCTTTTAATTGACAGGATAGTCAAACACGCTAGTTTTCTAAGTCTGATTAAGAGACCACCGGTCATTAGCTCAAAAGATATATTAACTTTTTTTTTACGTTCATGTGTTGAAGGCACCGCTAGTTTATAAGAGTATGATTACAGAAAACCAGGAAGACGTCTGATAAGAATCCCAAATTAATCAGAGACGCTTTCACTTTCTGGATCGACAAAGGAGAAAAAAAATATAGATATGTCTAGAGCTGTACTTCCTTCAAGATAACGTATCCTTACCTCATTTAATTAGAACTTCTAATTTCCACACTAATAACACGGCCCAACTCACAAATCCCCAAAAGATGTTAACCAATTCTGCGACTGAAGCTTGGCATTCATCTACCTATGGGTGTTAAAAACATCACAGGATTGTTATTCAATCTTATACTCAGGTTCCTTTTTCTAGAATTACCAAATTTTCCGATCACAAGTCTACTACGAGCACTAATTTCTTAAAAAATCATGACAGACCATTAAAACCCCAATTACAAAGGCAGCCGGAGAGAAAAAACAGCAACACAGAATTAGATATTACAAACACAAACAGAAGAATAACAAAGAGCATCCAATTTTCCAACTCACATTGCCAGAGGGATCATTGTTATTGGAATCGAACTTGATCCTCACGGCCCCTCCGGCCGCCTCCGCTCTCTGGATCTCCCTGACCAAATCCGGCGTGAGACGTATGATGGACGCGAAGTCCAGCGCTCCGCTGGACACCATGCTGAAGGCCTCCTCCGGAGCGCTCCCGCCACCGCCGGGACATCCGCCGCCATGGCCGCGATCCGGACGAACGGAGGAGATTCTGGAGGCGGGGGTGACGGGGCGGGCGCCGTGGTGGGGGAGAGGAACCGCCATCCTTTTGGAGGTGGCGCCGCCGCGGCCGGCGGCGCCGGAACGGCCGAGCTTGTTAAACATAAGGGAGGACGAGGATAACGTGCGCGGAGGCGCAAGGTAGTGAGTTGGGTTAACGTGCGCCGGATTGGGGAGGAGAGAAGTGGTAAGTCGCAAATCGGAGGAATTGGGTTTGGAGAAGGAAAGGGACGGGGTACGGTCACCTCCCACAACGGGAGCAGGGAGGTGAGTCTAACGGGATTTGGATTTTGGGCTTTGGCTTTGGATCGTTTCAATGTTCGGTCACCTCTGGAGAAGGTGGGCCTAACAATCTAATCAAATCGGATTAGCTATTGATGATATATGATCATGGCTGGGAATTAGACTTTGGGTCTGATTTGGATTCGTAGGTAACCAAGCTGCCCATACTTTCGATTAGGGGAGAGCAACTTCCGGTCCGGTCCGGGTTTTTGGACCGGACTGGTTCGGTCCGGGTTCGGTCCGGATCGAAACCAACCGGTCCGGGTTTCGGTCCGGCCCACCGGAGCGATTCGGGTTTCGGTCAGGTCCGGTTCCAGACCAAAACCCAAAAATCCCCACAAAAGTTCGGTCCGGTCTGGATTTTTGGACCGGATCGGACCGATCGGCCCGAGTTCGGTCCAGACCGAACCTGACCGGTCCGGTCTTCGTCCTGGACCCCGGAGAGAATCCAGGTCCGGTCTGGACCCCGGAGAGAATCTGGGTCCAGTCTGGTCCGAGTCCGGACCGATACTCACCCCTACTTTCGATCTCCATGTGTAGATATCCGTTCAGTTTGTGTCCTTGGGACGTCGATGTACATCATCAACGATTGGAGGTTTTGTCGGTGATATCCTCCAAAACGACCACAAGGGATGTCGTATCCGCTGTTGTTAGATGCGTTGTGTATGTTCTGCGAGCTTTGTGTTTGATGTTGTAAAGTCTCATAGACCATTTTGTTCTCGATTGCACAAGTTACACGATATGTCAACTATTCATTTGTTTGTTATTTCGAAGGAGTCAACTTTTCTTGACTTACATTCGTAAATTGTAATACTTGTGGGCATCACTCATCAGTCTAGTACTCTAGTCCTCCCACTACGCTGTGTTATTTTTGTACCAATTAATAAATTTTAACGGTTGGTCCGGGCCCACAAATATTTTCCAAACAAATCAATGAATCATTGTGTTGTTAAAAAATACTTCAACATAAAGTATATTTAAATACTATTTTGAGAATGAATTAAACACAATTGCAAAAATAAAGTTGTATATCGTTCGTCTTTCAAATGTTTTCCATCAAATATTGATTCCAGACCCAGGGCCAGGAGGTCTGGGATCAATCCTCTTCAATTCTTCTAAAACTGAAGAGGTCAAATCACTCTAATCTAGACCATTAATTTGGCCTTCAAAAAAGTCTAGATGGTGACTTCTGTGGACGTCGAGGATTGATTTGGTCATTTGGATTATTTGTAGTGCGAATTTTGCTATGTTTAAGGTCTAAAAGCAACTGTTCTTCTTACAATAATTGTAGCAGTTCTAAACTTGGAAACATGATTTTTTTGGTTAAATCCTCTCAAACGAGTAGCTCATGATAGGGACTTCGTACACTATGAATAATTCTTATATATTTAAAAGAAAATTAGGAATTTGATATTTAATATATAAATAATATAAATTAATTACAGTTTTTAAATCTTCGGATATTCGAACTCTTATCCCAAAAAAGGAAGTATGTGTATCCCTATTCCCTATCCATATTCGCTTTTTTGAACTTGATGTCAGTATTAGTATATATCCGAAAATTTTGAGAAAATGATATTTGTATCCATATTCATATCTGCTGGATACGAAAATTTTAATATCAAAATCCTCTAAATTTTGAATATGGATAGATACCGAATAATCCATATCCATTTTACCATTTACACCCTACATAAGTGATAAGATACCATCGCCAAACTAATTATGGCAACAGGGCTTAGATATTGACGATGGAATTGGGCCAAAAAATCGGGCCTATATTTCTATAGGAAAATGGTTTATAGAGATGATTGGGAAAATGAATTCGTAGGTGAGAGTGAAATGCCGAAAAAAACATATTAAGAAAGAATGTTAGTAACTACCATTTTTTATTTGCCAAAAACAAAAAGAGGACTTGGATATTTTCATAATTATTTAATACATGATACTTATGAATCTTCTATCATCCATGTATGATGGTCATGTGAGTTAATAAGGTAGTTAAGTTTTTTTGTTTTTTTAAAATGGTGGGTTACATTTATAGAATAAACGGAGTATTAATGAGTATCTGTTAAATACTATAAAATAGTCAAGCCTTCCTAAAAAAATATTTATAAATGTGGGAAAATTGCAAGTACATTCCTATTTGATTTGCAATCTCATCTACAAAATTACCTATATTTTAATATTTACGAGGATCCATTTCTATATTGGGTTGAGGAAGCACTACGAGTATGTTAAGTTATACTTAGCAGGATCCATTTCAATATTTGGTTGAGGAAAGACTGTATCTTCTGTGCTCTTGTGGTAAAAACGTTATAAGTTATATTTCTAAATTTAACAATTTCCTTTTGATTTTCTTGGAGTACATGAGTAAGCAAAGTGCCTATATATTTGGGATTTGGATCGCACGTCTGAGAACAAATTAATTCTTTCAGAACAATAATCTACAAAGAACTCTGGCCTCGGAATTCTGAGGAAGAATCCAACTAGTATTATACCATAAATTTGACATCAATCGCAAAGTGATGCAATGACACAGTAGAAACAATATCCTCCCATCAGTAAAGGTATTTAAATACAAATAATTGGAAGAAATAAGGGATATTTGAGAATCAAGCGATCATAGTGTTAGTTTTATTTGTTTCATGATTAATGCACAATAAAAATCTTAATTGCACATTATAGGATCTTGAAAAAATGATTTCCACAATGATATTAAAGAGAAGACAAAGAACACATACATTGCTCCATGATTCTATTCAACGAAGAGAAATCTCCAATTGCTATGAATTGATTTCTCCCTCTCAACCCTCACACACTTTTGCTTAATAGAAGTTTTGATGGGGAAAACTAACTTGTATCTTTGGAAGAGGGAGTATTAATCCTTTTATAGAAATAGAGGGAGTAACTACCCATCATGGTGTAACTACCTACTTAACATAAATCTCTCTTAATTAATTAATTAATTAATTTTAGCCTCATAATATTATTAATTTAATAAAGTTGAGACTTAATACATGAGTTACAAGAAAATATCTAACATTCTCCCACTTAGCTTATGTAACATAATTCAACTTCAAGTATTTAATAACAAAACATAATGCGCAAAATTTAGGTTAAAATATTCCTTATATCAATTAAAACATTAGTCACTACTAAGTATGAAAACCTATAAGGATCATGTCGGTTGTACGTCATAGATTCTGACACATTCCCTTCCATGTATCACAATATAGATTTCATATTTAGTATGATCATTAATGAGAGATCATAATGGTCTAACGATAATGTCTTTATAAAAGACATTTCCTGTTTAATCACATAAATCATTGATGTACATGTACTATGATAATGAAACAGGAAAATATAATTTCAGAAACAATTCATAAGCAAATTCAAGAGGTCAACAACATAACATACATACTACATTAATATGCATCATCAATAATTGTTTTCAATAATTCCCATCCGTTCGACATGTTCCCTAAATGTCTTTGGTGGCAAACATTTAGTCAACGGATCCGCAACCATTAAATTGGTGCTTATGTGTTCAATTGACACCATTTGTTTCTGAACTTCTTCTTTAACGACATAGTATTTCAATTTCATGTGTTTAGTACCTTTTGAATACTTGTCGTTCTTAGAAAAGAAGACTGATGCGGCATTATCACAATAAATTTTCAGCGGCTTGACAATAGAGTCGACAATTCCAAGTCCTGAAATATAATTCTGCAGCCATAAACCATGAATTGTAGCCTCAAAGCATGCTACAAACTCAGCCTCCATAGTGGACGCAGCAATGACAGACTGATTCACACTCTTCCAAGATATTGCCCCTTCAGCTAAAAGAAACAAATATCCAAATGTAGATTTTCTAGTATCTACACATCCTGCAAAGTCTGAATCTGAATATCCAATCACCTCGAGGTGATCAGACCGCCTATAAGTGAGCATGTGATCCTTAGTTCCTTGCAAGTATCTTAATACTTTCTTTGCAGCTCTCCAATGATTTATTCCAAGATTACTTTGATATCTACCCAGCATACCGACAACAAAACTGATGTCTGGTCGAGTACAAGTCTGAGCATACATCAAACTTCCAATAATGGATGCATAAGGAATATTCTCCATTTGTTTATGTTCCAATTCATTCTTTGGACATTGCTTAAGATTAAATTTATCCCCTTTCTGAATTGGAACAACACCTACTGAACAACTTTCCATCTTAAATCTCTCTAAAACTTTGTTAATATATGCTTTCTGAGACAACCCTAACAATCCTTGTGATCTATCACGAAATATTTCTATTCCTATCACATAGGATGTCTCACCCATATCTTTCATCTCAAAGTTGTTAGAGAGAAATTTTTTGGTTTCATGTAATAAACCAAGATCATTAGTAGCTAGCAAGAGATCATCAACATACAAAATCAGAAATATAAATTTACTCTCACTGACCTTCAGATATATACATCGATCAACGACGTTTTCATTAAATCCAAAGAAAGTAATTGTATCATTAAACTTGAGATACCATTGACGGGAAGCTTGCTTAAGTCCATATATTGATTTCTTAAGTTTACACACCATGTGTTCCTTTCCTTCAATTACAAAACTCTCAGGTTGTTCCATGTATACTTCTTCATCTAAATTTCCATTAAGAAAGGCAGTTTTCACATCCATTTGATGTAACTCTAAATCACAATGAGCTACTAATATCATAATAATTCTAAGAGAGTCCTTTTTAGATACATGGGAAAATGTCTCTTTGTAGTCAATACTACTTTTCTGAGTGAAACCTTTGGCAACAAGTCTAGCCTTGTGTCTTTCGATATTGCCATTAGAATCGAGTTTAGTTTTAAAGACCCACTTACACCCAACTCTTTTAGAATCTTCAGGCAATTCTACAAGATCCCAGACTTTATTGTGATCCATTGATTTCAATTCTTCTTTCATGGCATCCAACCACTTAATAGAATTAGTACTTTCCATGGCTTGTGAAAATGAAACTGGATCTTCATTAATTCCAATATCAAGTTCTGAGTCTTGAAAATAAACCACATAATCATCAGAAATAGCAGGTTTCCTTGGTCTTTCAGACCTTCTTAATGTCACTCTTCACGTGGTTCATTTACTAAAGTTTCATTGTTGACGATTTCATTATGGGGTGTTTGATCATTTATTTGTTGTTCTTGTACATTGTCAAATTGCTCTACAATTGTAGGAACAACAACATTAGAAGAAGTCAAACGAGCGATTTGGCCTCATGCATGGATTGCAAATAGCTTGATCGTTGACTCGGGACGACTATTGGTGTTGTGGAATGACCACGTTATGGATCTTCATGTTACTTTCGAAACACCACAACTACTCCACTTCAAGGGCCGTCACAAGAAGGATGGGACCGAGTTCGATATCACGGCGGTGTATGGTGAAAATGGGCATGTGGATAGGAGAGCTTTGTGGAGCGATCTTCATATTGTGGCTCCGGAGGTTTCGAGGCCGTGGATTGTAGGAGGTGACTTCAATTGTATTCGTTTTGCTAGTGAGAAACGCGGTGGTGCTGCTGGAAATGAGATAGCGATGAAAGACTTTAATGAGTGTATCAATGCACTTTAACTACTTGAGGTGCCCTCTACGGGAGTGGACTTCACGTGGTCAAATTCCTCCGAAGGAAGTGCTTGTATTGAGACAAGGATTGACCAGATACTTATGAACAATGTGTGGCTCGAGAGGTTTCTGAAATCCTACTACATCGTCGGTGACAAGGATCTAAGTGACCATGACATGCTAGTAATGAAGATGGAGGGAAATGAGAGACGGAAAAATAAGATGTTTTGTTTCGAAAACCATTGGACGGAGCACGTGGAATTTCAAGCCGTAGTGGATCAAGCTTGGTCTACCTTTGTAATTGGCACGCCTATGTTTCGTGTTGCTGAAAAGTTGAAAGAAGTCAAGAAGGCACTTATAGGATGGAGTGGAAGCACCTTTGGAAACGTTACAAACAAGGTGGGTGAGGCCTGGATAACCTTTGAGGAGGTGAGGAAGGAAAGGCAAACCCTACCAAATGATGAAGCTCTAGCCGTTGCTGAAGGGACAACAAAGGTGGAGCTTGAGCGTGCCCTTGCTCGGGAGGAGTCTCTTATCCGTAAAAAATAAGGGTGAAGTGGCTGAAAGAGGGGGGCCGAAACACTAGGTTTTTCCATGCTCAACTCCGAGTGAGGAGAGCCACCAATCAAGTGAGGAGAGTGTGTGAGGGAGCGCATATCGTGGAGGAGGATGGAGAAATTCGGGACGCCTTTCGACGGTTTTATGCTAACTTATTTGCTAATGATTTTCAGGTACAACCACTTGATCCTTCCCTCCTCTTCCCACAACTCCTGTCGGAGGAAGGGAGGGACCTCACACGAAAGCTGGAATTAAGAGAAATCGAAGAGGTGGTGTTACATGCAAATGTGGACAAGGCACTGGGCTCGATGACTTCAACGCAAAGTTCTTCAAGACCGCGTGGGACACCATCAAAGGAGACGTATTCCAGGCCATGAACTCTTGTTTGGACAGCGGAAGAGTGTTAACCCAATGGAACTCTACTTCAATTACAATTATCCCGAAGAAGAAGGCACCGAACTTGGTAGAGGACTACCGCCCCATCACTCTATGCAACATGACCTATAGGTTCACATCCAAAGTGCTTGCAAACCACTTAAGGGGGCTGCTACCAAGGTTGATTGGGGAGAACCAAAGTGCTTTTGTAAAAGGAAGGCAAATTGGTGATAATATTCTTCTCGCACATGAACTTTGCCACAATCTCCACCTTGACAAAGGGAGGGGACGCATGTGCCTAAAGATTGATATCTGGAAAGTGTATGACTCCATCTCGTGGTGCTTCCTTGATGAGGTGACGAGTCTCTTTGGATTCCCTATGAAGTGGAGAAGGCTGATTATGAGTTGTGTCAAAGCATCTTTTGTGGTGACGGTAAATGGAGCTAACTCCACCTCCTTTGCTGCGAGAAATGGCTTGAGGCAAGGTGATCCATTGGCACCCTACTTGTTTGTTATGTGTATGGAAGTCTTAAGTGAGATGGTAAAAAAAACGGTGATGGATGGAAGGATTGAGCCCTTATCTTGCGGGGATGTGCCTGTTTCTCACTTGCTCTTCGCCGATGATGTCCTAGTCTTTGCTAGTGCAACAAAGGCAAACACTCGTGCCATAAAGGCCATCCTAGAGGAGTTCACGGCGTGCTCGGGGCTGCGATTTAGCATGGCGAAATGCCAGGTATTCATGGGAGGGGACGTGCCACATGGAGCTTGGATCGCAACCCACCTTGGTATGGAACGAAAGGAATTTCCGGTGGTCTACCTTGGGCTGCCATTATTCTCCGGGAGGATGGGGAGAACTCATTGCATGTCACTTGTAAACAAGGTAAAACAACGTCTTAGCACTTGGAAGTAGAATTTTCTATCCATTGCCGACCGGGTAGAACTTGTGAGGAGCGTGTTTGTCTCCCTTAGTATTTATTGGACCTTGATTGACATCATTTCATGCTTATATTAGTATCTTATATCCATTATCTTTCACCTAAACAATGCTATGTTACGAGTTTTATGTTTAGTTTTCAGGAATAAATAGGTTTGAAGAGATGAAACATAAAAGGACCCAAAAGCTGGGAAAAAGGACTGAATTGTGAGACCTGTGGACTAAGATGCAAGGGAGAAGGACCTGAACGTAAGACAGAAGGACCTAAGAGCAAAACAGAATACTCCACACCATCACGAGGAGTATTTTAGCAATTCGATTCGGGTCGGAGCTCCAAGAAACCAAGTAAATGCATCCAAGACCAGCAAATATACCAAGAAAAACCCACAACAAAACTGAGCAGGATCTGAACCATATAGACCGCCAATTGACGGTCCAAGACCGCTAATTGGCGGTCCATTTTAGCCCAAATCCGCTAAAATTTCTCCAGCACATGTGTTAGAGGATGTTTAAGCTATTTTTGGTATCTGTTTAGTCCCACATCGGGGGATTGTCCCGATTTGCCTTTTTCCATGGCTGTAAATAGAACTCTTCACCTTCCATTGTAATGACTCCATATTTTAAGTGGTTATTCTTCCTACTAGAAGTGAGGCCTTGAAGCACACACTAAAGTAGGACGATGCTACTTTTAATGTGAGTCATTTTAATACAAGTTTTCTTTATTATGTTGTTTGTTTTATGTTTCTTGTTTTGCTTTGCTTAATCTCATTTCATTAGTTTTATTAGCTTAGTTAATATGCTTTCTTTGTTTAGTTTAATAATTAGTGTCGGGGAGGTGCCAGTCCAGACTCTTGTTTGGACGATTCGAGTGGATTTAATTTGTGTTTTGTAGTTTTTCTTTGTTTCAGGAGACTTGGAGTTGCTAGGAGGAACACCTGGAGAAATTTGGAGGCATTCTGGGCACTGTAGACCGCCAATCAGTGGCCTGAGACCGCCAATTGGCGGTCTGGTGAGCTCATTTTACTCTCTTATTTCTGTGGCGTGTTTACATAATTGATGTAGTAATCTGGGACTTGATTTGGCATGTTTTGAATTATAGTTTGTTCCCAGATCAATAATCAAACCTCCTTTAAGCAACTTGGACCCTAAAACCCCAAGCAAAAGATTAGGCATTCTTTTTGTTTAGGTCATGCATCATGTATGTGACTTAGGCATATAGATTGTCTTTCATTTTAGCTTTATTTTCAGTTGCTGAGTGCTGGCGTGAGGTACGCACCTTCTACTCTCATTCATGCATTTCGTATGAACATGCATTAGTTAGTAGGAAGTGCATTGAAACAAGTGTGAGTTGAGCGTTTGTTTGGAGAGTTGATTGCTAGATTAGGACTCCAAAACGCTACTAAGGAGGGACTGTCCAATAAAAGATAAGGTGGGGGATTTCATCACCCTTTCCTTCACCCCAAAAACCATACTAATCAAAAACCTAATTTTAAAATCAAGTAGACATTGACCTTAAGGAATTCAGACGCATTAGGAGAGTGATCCGGTCCCGACCGTCATGACCTGATCGGCGTTGCCCACTTTGTCGATAGTAGGAGAGACGAGATCCCCGGATCTTGGCTCACTTGCTGGGCTTTGTGGTCCTCGTCGTAGGGAGGTGAGGCGTGTTGAGGCCGTGTGACCTCGTAGTTAGGCGTCGTCTAGCTGTAAGGACCTATGGCGACCTTAGGATTGCTTGAGCCTTGTTTGTTTGTGTGCTTCTACCTGTACCCATCCGCCGTAGCATAAGGACTTCTTCCCTTCTCTCCTGAGTCGTTCTTTCTCTCCTGTGTTCCCCCGTCTTCTCCTCTACGCACATTCTTTGAAAAAGAAAAAAAGAAAAGAAAAAAAAGGTATTGGTTTGTGTGCGTGCACCTTTGTGTATGCTTTCGTGGACACGAGACGAGAGGGGTCGTTTGACGAGGAGCGTTGTCAATCCGGCTTCGGTCATCGATTTCTCGACACCTTCCTCCTCTCGTGTCGCACACAGACCGGGTTCAATGGCTGCTAATTCCCGTGAGGAGGAGCAGTTGCTGGACCCACCTGTTCGACCTGTTCTTCCAGTTGTCGCTCCCATACCTCTACGTGATCGATGCTACCCGAGCCGTACTGCTCTACCCTCATGCATCGTATTGCCAGAGGCTAATGAGAACCATTTTGAGGTTAAGCCTCAGTTTATTTCCATGCTCCCTCACTTCACTGGGAAAGGTGACCCCTATATCTTTCTCAGGGAATTTGATGAGCTCTGTGCTATGTTCAAGCTGCAACAACTTAGCACATACTCCATCCATCTTAGGCTTGTCCCCTTTGCGCTGAAGGATGACGCCAAGAAGTGGTTGTACAACAACCAGGCGAATGACTTTAGGACTTGGGACGAGTTTCAATCTGCATTCCTCAAGAAGTACTTCCCAAATCATCGGACTCAAAAATTGAGGAACAAAATCAATTCGTTCTATCAACATGAGACCGAACCATTCCATGCATACTTAGAGAGGTTCAAGGAGCTACTACTCATGCCCTCACCATGGTATTGAGTTGTGGCGTCTTTGTCAGATTGTTTACGAGGGTCTTCACATCCCGTCAAGAACGCTCCTTGAGTCCATGTGTCAATGAGAGTTCTTAGGAAGGATGAAAGGGAGGCATGAGCTTTCCTAGAAGACCTTGCTGAGAAAACCATGCAATGGGAGAGTGTGAGGGAACCACCTGCATCATCTAGCATAGGAGCGAGGATCGCGAATGCAAACTCGACTAGATCGGGTGCCGCATTTGTTGTCGATACCACTACGGCCACCGAGGCGCGCATGGCGGCCTTAATGCGCCGTATGGATTCGATTGAGCTCCAAAACCAACAAGGTGCACCTCACATGTCCACATCTGGTCCAGTTCCCTGTCATTCATGTGGTAGGATAGGTCATGTAGAAAGCGAGTGTGAGTCCATTCCTCCTGAGATGGAGCGTGTCAACGCCATCTATGATAGAGCCAGGAATGACCCATACTCATCATCTTATAATCCTGGATGGAGGAACCACCCCAATTTTTCATGGAACCAAACTAATACCCCGGGTGGTCCTTCAAACTCCTCTACACCACATTACCAATCACACCAACCTCCCATGCATGCACATTCCTATCAGCCACCCCAAGCGCAAACCACCAATCAATCGGGTTTCCCAAATTCCAATAATATGGAAACCCGATTCAATTCGCTTGAGACCTTGACTTGTGGACTTGAAAACTCAATGAAATTTTTTATGTCAACCACGAGTCAAGTTCTCACTTCAAATCAGCAGACCATCAAATCTCTAGAGCTTCAGATGGGCCAATTGGCTCAGTCTGTACATGAAAGAGAGAGAGAGTCTTTTCCTAGCCAGCCTGAGGCTAACCCCCGCATGTACCAGCAACAACACATGCAAAATGAGAATGTGGTACCTCGGGGGAGGCAAGTGAACCATATGGAGGAACCTGTTCACCATGTCAATTCCATTGTGACCTTAAGAAATGGAAAACAGGTTGACAATCACATTTCCTTGCCACCACCATCTATGCATCCCTTCAGTGGGAATGGTGGTGAAGAAGAGGCTGAGGGTGAGGGTAATACACCAAGGCTTCCTTCTCAGGCACCGCAGAAAATCTACCTGCCAAAAGCTCCCTATCCATGTAGGTTAACCAAAAAGCAGAGTGACAACATGGACAATATATTAGAGGTGTTTAAGCACGTAAAGGTTAACATCCCCTTGTTGGATGTCATCCAACAAATACCTCAATATGCCAAAGTGTTGAAGGATCTCTGCACAACCAAGATGAAGACCAATGTTCCTAAGAAAGCATTCTTGACTGCAAATATCAGCTCACTTTTGTCCAATCCCACAAACACAAAATACAAGGACCCTGGGTGTCCTACTATTCAGTGTACGATAGGGGACACTAGAATGAGCAATGTTTTGCTTGATTTAGGATCAGCGGTCAACCTCCTCCCATTCTCTGTTTATCAACAGTTGAACTTGGGAGAATTGAAACCAACTAAGATCACCCTCCAATTGGTGGATAGATCCATTCGTATTCCCATGGGGATTATCGAGGACGTGCTTATCAAAGTTGGAGATTTTATATTTCCAGTCGATTTTGTTGTCCTCGATACCAATCCTGTTGCGAACACCCACTCTCAAATACCTTTGATTTTGGGTAGACCATTTCTGGCCACCTCCAATGCCTTGATTAATTGTAGAAATGGTCTCATGAAGCTCTCATTCGGTAACATGAGTGCCGAGTTTCATGTGTTCAACTCTGGTAGGCAACAGGAACCCATGGATGAACCTTTAAATCTAAATCTCATCCGCCAATTGGAGAAAGCACCACAAAATCAACGAACACCCGTAACCCCAATGCAACCCGTTGAGAATGTTCGTGGGCCCAGCGAAAACTCGTTGCATGTCATTGCAATGCAACAGAGTGAGCTGGCCTCGAACATGAATGTCCAAAGGGAGTGTTCGTTGCATGATTCAGTTGAGAGTACTAGTGAGAGTGAGACACCTCATCATATGCCTATACCAGAAGGTGTCTCTACCTCATGTCTCATGGCCATTGAGCCATTTGAGCTTCGTTTTGACTCCAACAAGGACCCACTTATGACCGAGCTTATGCTTGATAATCTAAATGATGGTGGGAGGTCCCTGTTGGATGACGTGGGGAGAAGCCCCATTCTTAGTGATGCAGCTCTGCTGCATCCATCGAATGAGCTTGAGGAACTCATTCCGATGCACCCGCCTATTGGTTGGAGGGTTTTGTTCGATGAGCAACTAAACCCTAGTGAGGCAACACAACTTCATTCTTTGTTGCCCACACCCAACCAATATCATGAGGGGTTCGAGCCGTTCAGCTTTGACCTTTCACCCCTCATGACACCTCAGAGTACCGGTGAAGTTTGCCCATCTCGGCAAGTCTCTGGTCCTCATGACTTGATGTTCTCATTTGATGTTCCTTGACCAAATGATTATGAGAATATCATTGTTGCTGTATATATCATGTAAAAAATCGAAAAAAAGAAAAAAAAGAGAGCGAGTAATAAAAGAATCCATGAGCGAGCATTGATTGTTGTGGGCCCCAACCCTTGTGTACTTGGGCCCCATTTCTTCACGTATTTGTCTCCCTTCTTCAGTATCTCACAGGTTTTGAGGGAATTTGGGTTTGTGTCCATCAACATGACCCTGAACGTCCCTTTGTACTTCATGTTGGTGAGATCTTTCCTTTTTCATGCATTTATCCATGTAGTATCTTGTTCACATTCATTGAGGACAATGCATGAAGTAGGTGTGGGGGGGGTGCTTTACGTGTGTACATAGTCGAGTCTTTTCTTTTGATTTTTGTTTTCTTTGTGTGCATTGTTAGGGTCATGTTAGTGTGCCACATTTAACATTGATATACCTGCTTGCCATGATCCTTGGGTGACTTGTCTTCTTTTGCTTGCCTAGTGCTTTAAAATTTTCACATTTCTTTCAAAATCTTCATGTGTTTGCGAAAGAAAATGTTTTTGTAGGTTTTGCGTGTGTTTAGCATGTGTAAAACCGTTGAGAGGTAAAGTAAAAAGAAAGCTCCCAAATTTGTATTGAACTTGATGCATTAGGATATCTAGTTTACTGGCTTTAGGTCTTATCGAGTCGTTAGGATGCACCCTGGTTTCCCTCGGGGGGCGTGTAATCATAGGGTTTCAGCACTCAAACATTTAAAGAAGTCCACCCTGAACCTAATGAGTCAAATAATTCGTGTCTGTTAGTATAAGGAAGTTTGTCGTAGTCAAGGGCCCTTAATCTCTTTTTGTGAAACTTAAGTGTAGGGGTTTTGGTTCCCATGTAGATAAATAAATAAGTGGTGTTCTCTCTTCTCGCACGGCTCCTATCACTCGGGAAAGTAGGTCTGAGGGGACTTTGTGCCTGGTGCTTTCGAGTCATCTGACTTGGGATGCACCGACCGAACTCCCGTTACACGGGTGGTAGGGATCGCCCTATGTGGAGATTTGGGGGAAGGTGTGCGTGATAGTGTAAGTCCTCATAGGCAATGATGCACGAAACCTGACCCTGGGAGAATCAAACACCAACCAATAAACTGCTCCAAAGAAAAGAAAAAAAAGAAAAAAAAGTCAAATAAGAACCAAAATGGACTTTACACATTGTATCACATTCAGAAGTTAAGGTTGCCCATGTCTTTCACTTAAGTCCTTGACTAACTTTCACGAATAACTCATTAAGCTAGATGTGTGGACGGATTACATATATAGAGTCGACCCGTAGTATTACCGCGTCCCATGATCGACAAAATAAGTCCAACGAGTCGTGTAGCTATATTGATTAATGCATCTTGTTCGGATTTTGTGGGTATATCCGCTGAAAACCCTCAGGAGACAACACTCCTCCTCCTTGACGACAAGGAGGTTTAACGGCTTGTTGCACGTGTTAAGTGCAACCGTGATTCCTATGAAAGTGAGTTAGGATTTCTTGTTTTTTGTATGCTTTTCTCTTTCTTTGTTTTGCTCGGGACTAGCAAAAGTTAGGTGTGAGGGTATTTGATTGACATCATTTCATGCTTATATTTGTATCTTATATCCATTATCTTTCACCTAAACAATGCTATGTTACGAGTTTTATGTTTAGTTTTCAGGAATAAATAGGTTTGAAGAGATGAAACATAAAAGGACCCAAAAGCTGGGAAAAAGGACTGAATTGTGAGACCTGTGGACTAAGATGCAAGGGAGAATGACCTGAACGTAAGACAGAAGGACCTAAGAGCAAAACAGAATACTCCACACCATCACGAGGAGTATTTTAGCAATTCGATTCGGGTCGGAGCTCCAAGAAACCAAGTAAATGCATCCAAGACCAGCAAATATACCAAGAAAAACCCACAACAAAACTGAGCAGGATCTGAACCATATAGACCGCCAATTGACGGTCCAAGACCGTTAATTGGCGGTCCATTTTGGCCCAAATCCGCTAAAATTTCTCCAGCACATGTGTTAGAGGATGTTTAAGCTATTTTTGGTATCTGTTTAGTCCCACATCGGGGGATTGTCCCGATTTGCCTTTTTCCATGGCTGTAAATAGAACTCTTCACCTTCCATTGTAATGACTCCATATTTTAAGTGGTTATTCTTCCTACTAGAAGTGAGGCCTTGAAGCACACACTAAAGTAGGACGATGCTACTTTTAATGTGAGTCATTTTAATACAAGTTTTCTTTATTATGTTGTTTGTTTTATGTTTCTTGTTTTGCTTTGCTTAATCTCATTTCATTAGTTTTATTAGCTTAGTTAATATGCTTTCTTTGTTTAGTTTAATAATTAGTGTAATGTTTAGTGAGTAGTTTCATCCCCTTTAGGGGGTGGAGTAGATGTACATACATGCAAATGAGAATGGATTGAATGTTTTATTTCCAATGTGTTGATAAAACATGAATGTATGCTTGCTTGTTTAGGATAGAATTTATAACTTGATGAGTTTTTCCAAAATGATTAGACACCTCTCATGTTTGTTTAGGTTCTGAAATAAACATCTTGCATATGTAAATGTTAATCAACTAAGTTGGTGAATAGATTGATAGGTTTTGCCACAACATTTAGACACTTCCTATGCATGATAACACCACCTTTATTTGTGCTTAAAGAATGTGTTCAACACCCACCTCTTTGCTTGTGTGCATTGACTCCACCCCTTAGGGGTTTTCCCATTTCTGTATTCCAGCATTCTTCTTTTGTTCTTAGCTTAGTTGTCATTTCATTGTTTGTTTCTTTGGTTCGCATTTCATACTTCGTAGTATAGTGTAGCGTAGCATAGCATAATCCACTCTCTTCTCCATCTTTTCGCCACTTGATTTTGTGCAAACGAGAGGCTGCTCACCTCCCTGAGGACGACCCGTATTTGCCACCGCTTCAACGCGGCCGTGCACTTGCGATTTAATATAAAACGTTCAACAGACCTCCACTTTCCTCATCCCACGGAAGGTGCTGCAAGAGATGGAGAGCCTCATGGCTCACTTCATTTGGGGAGGGCAAGAAGCAGGCTGCTGTGGCGTGGAAGGATGTGTGCACACCAAAGGATGAAGGAGGGCTCAGTCTGAAAAGATTAACGACTTGGAATGATGTGGGCCTCCTTCGCCTATTATGGCTTGTGGTGGCGGAAGGAAGCTCCCTTTGGGTGAAGTGTGTACGACGAAAATACCTTAAAAACCGCTCTATTTGGCTAGCAAGGCCACCATCAACATCATCGTGGGCATGGCGAGGGATTCTTCGAGTTCGCGACATTGCTCGACGGCACATCCAATATGAGGTGGGAAGTGGGCAAGAGATACGGTTCTTCCAATATCCGTGGTGTGACGAACCATTTCAATGTGAGAGTTGGGGGGCTCGACTCCACAATGAATTGGGAGTGCCTTGGGATACCAAAGTGTCGTACTTCATAAGAGAGGGGAAGTGGAACCCCCCCCCCCCCCCCCCCCCCCAAGATCAACGATAACGGAGGAAGTTCACTTGAAGATCACAAATACACGCATTCATGGAGGCATGGACCAGCCAAAGCGCATAGAAGAGAAGGGGGCTACATTAGGAGTCAAGGAAGTGTGGGAATGGGTGGTAGAACCGGGGAGAAAGGTCACTTGGGCGGGTGTGGTTTGACACAAACACGTCATTCCCAAGCATGCTATTACAGCTTGGCGAGCAATGAGGGGGCGCCTCCTAACAAAGAAGCTTATGAATTTACGAGGAGCAAAGCATGACCCGGTTTGCAGCTTGTGTGAGAGGGCGGAAGAGGACATTGACCATCTATTCTGGAGATGTTCGTACATTAAGGAGGTGTGGACAACACTACTATTTCTCATGAAGCTGAGCACTCGGCTAGCAAGATCCCTCGAAGGCAAAGCTACACGCCTCTCACACGCGAGAGGAAGCCGGGTTGAGAAGGTGGTGCGAAGGTGGGCTTTTAGTGCCATGATTCATGAGTGCTGGCTGGAACGAAACCGAAGGATTTTCGAGGGAGAGAAGAAGAAGCCAGGAGACATAGTGGCTGCAATCAAGGACATGGTCGGATGTCTTTGGGGGTAAAGTCAAGAAACTTGCGGATAAAAACAGCGAGGAGCAAATTTTTCAGACCACGTGGTGTTAGTTTTTGGGGATACTCGAATATTATAACTACATAGCTAAGCGATGTAATACTAGTAGTGTTTGTGGCCGGCTATGCATATTAGCATGCCCACGGACTTAAAGTTTTCTTTTCGGGTTTTCTAGTTTTGTAAACTCGTTCTTTCATTTAATAAATTTAGAGGTCAAGCCTCCCTTTTGCTTTGCAAAAAAAGGAGGGATGAGTGGGGAGAAAATGATTTATTTTAGTGGAATATTTGTGGTTTAGACCTTAATATTATAATTATCTCAATCAATATGAAAATTTTACATAACCAACCACCTCCACTATTAGAAATGGTTAGGAGCCAAATTTGGAGTACATATATCGCTACTCTTCAGATAATTCTGTCCTGAAGATTTGTGTGATAAAACTCGAAAGACGTGAGCAGCACGTCATAAGTACTTCAAAAAATTGAAATTTTCAGGATTGCATCGTTTGTGAGGAGGTACTACGATTTCTACAATTCAAATCTTGAGATCGGACATATAACCCCACCGTCATTTTCACAAAAAAATTCCAAATGTCGCACATGGATTGTCTCATATTCTTCTAAAAATTACACCAGGACGAGAACTTAGATCTTTTTCAACGTAGACAGAACAAATAGACCCAAATAATTCCCTATCACTTTCGTAGTAAGTCAAATCCTGGACATGATAAACAAAAGTTCTGAAGCAAACACTATGGTTACTTTTGTAATGTTTATGCTACAAGACACGAGGGACCACTCTCAAGAATGGTTGCTAATCTTGTTACTTTACCATACTACACCACAGCGATACTATGGTTACTTTTACACATTACAAGTTAACTATAACGGATCACTTGAGTCAGATTGGGAACTACATATGTTAAGCCATCCTAAAACTTAAAACAGCTACAAGGACCAAACACTATGGTGCTCTTTGGAGATGCCAAAGGCATTGCATAATATTAGACACTGACTCCACCGTCAGACGTGGTACGAATTGGATATAAAAAACGTGATTAGGATCTTACAAGTTGAATCAAGACCTGGTGCAGAGACAAGACCATGTTATTCAATTAGTAAAATGTGCCTAACCAAAACTATAAGGCGCGGCAATTAATCATAATTTCCCTTTCACGATCTTATCCCTGAGAAACTGACTCACATTAATACCATTTTGAGGTGATAACTAAGGTGTTGGACATCTACCCCACAGTCCCACTGTCATTTTCACTTTCAATCGCCACTAATAGAGAACTCAATGGCACATGCACAGTCTAATGACATCTACCACACTGTCATTTTCACTTTCAATCACCACTAATAATACACAAATGCTTTGGTAGCTATCAAAACATAATTTAGGAGGGAAGACAATTACACGCTAAAAGAGACAAAACACGTATCATACAAAAAAAACTTAGGACACGGAGAGTAAGAAAACATAGAACATTAAAGGTCTGCGCTGCACCGCAAGACACGAGAGACCACTCTCATGAATGACTGCTGAAGCATTGCTAATGTTATTCAATTGTTAAAATGGACTCTATCAACTACAATGCCCAACAATTAATCATCAGCTTTCTTCCATGACCTTGACCTTGAGAAACTAATTCACATGAACTGTCAAGTTGCCTCGACACCATCCGACAACCCAACAACCATAATATTGAAGTGATAACTAAGGTGTTGGACATCTCTTCCCCACTGTCATTTTCACTTTCAATCACCACTAATAGAGAACTCAATGGCACATGCACTGTCTAATGCCATTTCCTCGTCCTATAAAGCTGCACCACCCTCATACTTATCAGTTCAACACAGCCCAAGCAAATTCAGAAACCTGTATCTACTGTTTTGTTGCCAGAGAAATCACTTCGAGTAAACCAATATGCTTAACCACAAGAAGATCATTGACATGGCAAGAAAGCTGAGTCAAGCAAAGCCAAATCAAGGTTCTAACGGCAAGACTGGTTCTTCATCAGTGGCCAGCAAAGGCCACATTGTGGTTTACTCCGTCGATGGGAAAATATTCATGGTACCTGTGTCGTATCTCAGCAGCAACATCTTTAGGGAGCTCTTCGACATGGCTGAAGAATTTCTTGGATTACCACGCGATGGGCCTGTCACATTACCATGTGATGCAGATTTCTTGAAACAAGTCGTCTTAACACATAGGCGACGGGTATCCAAAGTAGAAGAGCAAATTCTTCTTGACGTCATCTCAACGGGTCGGTGCTCAGCTTCTCCCTTAATGCAACAAGGAACATGTCAACGACAATTGCTTTGTAGTTTCTGAGGATTAAAAATGTAGAACCTATCAGTGTACTAAACTTGTATAGCTTTTGACATTGAGACATAATAGAATTTATTGACAGAAAGCACTGTGTGCTTCCTAGGAATTTTGGTGCTACATATATCCTTTGGAGACATTTCTTCAGCATTTTATCTAATTTCAGCATTGTGAAGGATACTGAAATGAAAGATGGAACGGGTATTAAGGGTGTTTTGAGGTGGACAAATACACTTCCAATATTAATGTGATAATCTAAATAAATGATGTTCATCTCACTAACTACTCTGTGGAACTAAGCATTGCTATCAGAGGTATGTAAACGTTACAGTGGTCCCCTTCCTCTTTCTTCAAAGTTGTAGATCATGCTTCTAAAGCCACACTTTTTTCCCTTAAAAATGTCTGTTTTGTGTTTTGTTTTAGCAGATATTGTTTTCAACATGCTTTCTAGGATTCCACTACCTCGGCGATGGGGAATTTTGAACAAAATTTGAGACCTACCCTTGTATAAAATCTCAAGGCTACAGTTCAACACAGGCAAGCCTAATTAACAACTTCAAAGATTTTCTCTAAATTAGTCATTTACTAAATGACTCGTTAAATCACTAAAAAATGAAGAGATAGTAGGAGCGAACATCGCTCCTACTAATTGTAAGTTTGTTACAAAATAATGATGCAATATTGTTAGAGTCGGTGGTCATTTATTGATTTTGAGTTTCTCTTGAACTTTTATTTTTCTTAGTTAATAGGAATTCAATATCAGTTGAATGCAGCTTGTAAGGTCAGCCGACTGCAAGCCATATCAACCATTCGGATGAAGTGATGGTCCAACTACAAGACGTGATTTAAAATATGCAACCACGTCACATGGTCTTGTCTACCCTCCATTACCCATGCAAATACATCTACAGAAGCAGGGCCACAAACAAAAGTACGGATAATGGAGCAAACCAAGTACTTGTAACTTGTGCATGACGCCATCGTAAACCTATTGAAGCATAATATTATCACAAAATAGCAGTTGGAGACAAGTTACGTTCAATCAAAATGTTATTTCTGGTAAATTTGGAGTGTAATGACCTGAGAGAATTTTATGAAGTCAACAGATGCCATCTTACCCATAATTGTCCCTACGCTTCAGCCTTCCTTTTCAAAACACAACAACAATAAATTCTTTAATCCCAACTAGTTGGGGTAGGCTTCCAAAACACAACCTGGTTCAAAAATAAAAATATTATTAGATGATAAGAAAGACACAGAACATGAAATACTAGCGAGCATCAATGGAATTAATGAATAATATAGCTGAAGGACATTTCTCGTGCAAAATTTGTACTTTATGATATTGAATGGATCACTTTCAAGGATATTGCATCGCTACGGAGGAACTTAAATGGAACCTATACCACCTATCAAGGACTATAGGAGAAGGATCCCATAGTGCCGTACGGGATAGACACATGCATATGTGGTTCTCGGTGTCATACCAAGTGTCCAACAAGTTTTGAAAAAATAAAAATAAATTCAAATGATCAACATTCAACAAAATATTATGTGGACATAGCCTGTGCAGGAAATGTATTCCGTCGAGCGTGCCTAAGTGGTAATTTTGAGAGAAGATCAAGTGGTAGCTTTCCATAAGAGTTAATGACCCATGGCAAAGAAAGAAACAAATATGAGAAGCAACAAAAAACACGACCATGTGAACTGCACCCTATAGCACAACACAAGCCTAATCCAAATTCTAAAGTTGACAATGCATTAGTAAATGAAAGCACTGCTTGAATTCCTTCCAATAAGTTCTTACAGAATGTTGAAATCTACAGGAATATTAAGAGGTCAAACCCACCAGAAATTAGAAACACAACCCCACCATCATTTTCAAAAGCAAATGCCATAAGTATAGCATATTGCTTGTCTCATTTTCATAAATTTCTCATAAAATTAAACTTAATGACAAATTTGTCATAAAATTAAACATAGTGACAATAGGATATCGGAATTATCCTCTAGTACTTTCTCAGCAAATAATCTCAACTTTTTCCAATTTAGCATGAGTAATCATAAGAAAATCCTTGAGATGAAAAAGAAATGGAGCCAAACAGCAAGACTGAATGAAGATTCTGAACCAAATGCTAGAATTAATAATCCTATCTGAAAAGCCCACTAAACAATACACAAACGCTTTTGATGTAATACCTCTATAAGTCGAGAGATATGACATAGAAAGAAAATTATTCCCAAACAAGTCCTAAAGATAAAAGTTGGAGGAATTGATGTCATACCTCTATAAGTCGAGATAAAAATTGGAGGACTTGATGTCACACATCCAAAGGTCGGGAGATGTATGACATTTGATTTGTAGTTTAACGCGTAACAATTACGCTGATCACAATATCTAATCGAATTCGGAGACCGACGGGAAAGGAGGACAAGTCCTTGAGATAAAAATTGGAGAACTTGATGTCATACCTCTATATGTCGAGAGACATCACATAGAGAAAAACTTATTCGCAAACAAGTCCTGAAGATAAAAATTGGACGACTTGATGTCACACAACCAAAGGTCGGGAGATGAATGACATTGGATTTGTAGTCTAACGCGTAACAATTACGCAGACAACGGTATATCTTCGAATTTGGAGACCAACGGGAAAGGAAGACTAGTCCTTGAGATACAAATTTGAGAACTTAATGTCATACCTCTAAAGTCGAGATATGACAAAGAGAGAAACTTATTCGCAAACAAGTCCTAAAGATTAAAATTGGAGAACTTGATGTCACACATCCAAAGGTCGGGAAATGTATGACATTGGATTTGTAGTCTAACGCGTAACAATTATGCAGACAACGGTATATATATTTGAATTTAGAGACCGACGGGAAAAGAAGATAATTCCTTGAGATAAAAATTGGAGAATTTGATGTCATACCTCTATAAGTTGAGAGATATGAAAAATAAAGAAACTTATTCACAAAAAAATAATAAAGATAAAAATTGGAGGAATTGATGTCATACCTCTATAAGTCGAGATAAAAATTGGAGGACTTGATGTCACACATCCAAAGGTCGGGAGATGTATGACATTTGATTTGTAGTTTAACGCATAACAATTACGCTGCTCACAATATTTAATCGAATTCGGAGACCGACGGGAAAGGAGGACAAGTCCTTGAGATAAAAATTGAAGAACTTGATGTCATACCTCTATATGTCGAGAGACATCACATAGAGAGAAACTTATTCGCAAACAAGTCCTGAAGATAAAAATTGGACGACTTGATGTCACACATCTAAAGGTCGGGAGATGTACAACACCGAATTTATAGTCCAACGCGTAACAATTACGTTGATCACAATATCTAATTGAATTCGGAGACCGACGGGAAAGTAGGACAAGTCCTTGAGATAAAAATTGGAGAACTTAATGTCATACCTCTATATGTCGAGAGACATTACGTAGATAGAAACTTATTCGCAAACAAATCCTAAAGATAAAAATTGGAGGACTTGATGTCACACATCCAAAATTCGGGAGATGTATGGCATTGGATTTGTAGTCTAACGATTAACAATTACGAAGACAACGGTATATATTCGAATTTGGAGACCGACGGGAAAAGAAGACAAGTCATTGAGATAAATATTAGAGAACTTGCAGTCAAATCTCTATAGGTCGAGAGACATAACATAGAGAGAAACTTATTCGCAAACAAGTCCTAATGATAAAGTTGGAGGACTTGATGTCACACATCCAAAACTTGGGAGATGTATGACATTGGATTTGTAGTCTAACGCGTAACAATTACGTTGCCAACGGTATATATTCGAAATTGGAGACCGACAGGAAAGGAAGACAAGTCCTTCAGATAAAAATTGTAGAACTTGATGTCATACCACTTAAGTCTAGAGATATGACAAAGATAGAATCTTATTCGCAAACAAGTCCTAAAGAGAAAAATTGGAGGACTTGATGTCACACATCCAAAGGTCGGGAGATGTATGACATTGAATTTGTAGTCAAACGCATAACAAGTACGCTGACAACGGTATATATTCGAATTTGGTAACCGACGGGAAAGAAAGACAAGTCCTTGAGATAAAAATTGAAAAACATGATGTCATACCTCTATAAGTCGAGAGACATGACATATAGAGAAACTTAAACACAAACAAGTCCTAAAAATAAAAATTAGAGGACTTGATGTCACACATCCAAATGTCGGGAGATATATAACATCGAATTTGGAGACCGGCGGGAAAGGAAGACAAGTCCTTGAGATAAAAATTGGAGAACTTAATGTCATACCTCTATAAGTCGAGAGATATGATAAAAAGAGAAACTTATTAGCAAACAATTCCTAAAGATAAAAATTGGAGGACTTGATGTCATACGTCCAAAGGTTGGGAGATGTATGACATTGGACTTGTAGTCTAACGCGTAACAATTACGAAGACAACGGTATATAATCGAGTTTGGAGACCGACGGGAAAACAAGACAAGCGCTTGAGATAAAAGTTTGAGATCTTGATGCCATACCTGTATAAGTTGAGAGACATGACACAAATAGACACTTATTCGCAAACAATCCTCAAGATAAAAATTGGAGGACTTGATGTCACACATCCAAAGGTCGGGAGATGTATGACATTGAATTTGCAGTCTAACGCGTAACAATTACGCTGACAACGGTATATATTTGAATTTCGATACCGACGGGAAAGGACGATTAGTCCTTGAGATAAAAATTGAAGAACTTGATGTCATACCTCTAAAGTCGAGAAAAATGACAAAGAGAGAAATTTATTCGCAAACAAGTGCTAAAGATAAAAATTGGAGGACTTGATGTCACACATCCAAATGTCGGGATATGTATGACATTGGATTTGTAGTCTAACACGTAACCATTACGACGACAACGGTATATATTCGAATTTGGAGACCGAAGGGAAAAGAAGACAAGTCCTTGAGATAAAAATTGGAGAATTTGATGTCATACCTCTATAAGTCGAGAGATATGATAAAAAGAGAAACTTATTCGCAAACAAGTCCTAGAGATAAAAATTGGAGGACTTGATGTCACACATCCAAAGGTTGGGAGCTGTATGACATTGGATTTGTTGTCAAACGCGTAATAATTACGCTGACAACGGTATATAAAAGAAATATGGAGACCGACGGGAAAGTAAGACAAGGACTTGAGATAAAACTTTGAGATTTTGATGTCATACCTGTATAAGTCGAGAGACATGACATAAATAAACACTTATTCGCAAACTAATCCTAAAGATAAAAATTTGTTGGACTTGATGTCACACATCCAAAGGTCGGGAGATGTATGACATTGAATTTGTAGTCTAACGCGTAACAATTACGTTGATAACGGTATATATTCGAATTTGGAGACCAACGGGAAATGAAGACAAGTCCTTTAGAAACAAATTGAAGAATATGTTGTCATACCTCTACAAGTCGAGAGACATGACATAAAGAGAAACTTATTCACAAACAATTCCTAAAGATAAAAATTGGAGGACCTGATGTCACACAACCAAAGGTCGGGAGATGTATGACATTGGATTTGTAGTCGAACGCGTAAGAATTACGTTGAAAACAGTATATATTCGAATTTGGAGACCGACAAGAAAAGAAGACAAGTCGTTGAGATAAAAATTGGAGAACTTGATGTCGTACCTCTATAAGTCGAGAGATATGACATAGATAGAAAGTTATTCACAAACAAGTCCTAATGATAAAGTTGAAGGACTTGATGTAACACATCCAAAGGTTGGCAGATGTATGACATTGGATTTGTAGTCTAACGCATAACAATTACGTTGCTAACGGTATATATTCGAATTTGGCGACTGACAGGAAAAGAAGACAAGTCTATGAGATAAAAATTGAAGAACTTGATGGCCTACCTCTATAAGTCGAGAGATATGACAAAGAGAGAAACTTATTCGCAAACAAGTCCAAAAGATAAAAATTGGAGGACTTGATGTCACAACTCCAAATGTCGGGAGATGTGTGACATTGGATTTGTAGCCTAACACGTAACAATTACGATGACAACAATATCTAATCGAATTTGGAGAGCGACGGGAAAGGAAGACAAGTCCTTGAGATAAAAATTGGAGAACTCGATGTCATACCTCTATATGACGAGAGATATGACAAAGAGAGAATCTAATTTGTCAAACAAGTCCTCAAGATAAAAATTGGAAAACTTGATGTCACACATCCAAAGGTCGGGAGACGTGTGACATTGGATTGGTAGTCGAATTTGGAGCCTGACAGGAATGGAATACAAGTCCTTGAGATAAAAATTGGAGAACTTGATGTGGTACCTTTATAAGTGGAGAATATGACATAGAGACAGAGTTATTCGCAAACAAGTCCTAAAGATAAAAATTGGAGGACTTGATTTCACACATCCAAAGGTCGGGAGATGTATGACATTGGATTTGCAGTTGAACGCGTAAGAATTACGCTGACAACAATATATATTCGAATTTGGAGACTGACGGGAAAGGAATACAAGTCTTTGAGATAAAAATTAGAGAACTTGATTTCATACCTCTATAACGCAAGATATATGACATAGAGAGAAACTTATTCGCAAACAAATCCTAACGATAAAGTTGGAGGACTTGATGTCACACATCCAAAGGTCGGGAGATGTTTGATATTTGATTTGTAGTCTAACGTGTAACAAGTACGTTGACAACGGTATATATTCGAATTTGGAGACCGACGGGAAAGGAAGACAAGTCCTTGAGAAAACAATTGGAGAACTTGATGTCATACCTCTAAAGTCGATAGACAAGACAAAGAGAGAAACTTATTCGCAAACAAGTCCTAAACATAAAAATTGAAGGACTTGATGTCACACATCCAAAGGTTGGGATATGTATGACATTGGATTTTTAGTCTAACGCGTGACAATTACGCTGGCAACGGTATATATTTGAATTTGGAGGCCGACGGGAAAGGAAGACAAGTCCTTGAGGTAAAAATTGGACAAGTCGATGTCATACCTCTATATGTCGAGAGATATGACCAAGAGAGAAAATAATTCGCAAACAAGTCCTAAATATAAAAATTGGAGGACTTGATGTGACACATACGAAGGTCGGGCGATGTACGACATTGGATTTGTAGTCGAACGCGTAAGAATTACGCTGACAACGGTATATATTCGAATTTGGAGACTAACAGGAAAGGAATACGAGTCCTTGAGATAAAAATTGGATAACTTGATGTCGTACCTTTATAAGTTGAGAGATATGACATAGAGACAGAGTTATTCGCAAACAAGTCCTAAAGAAAAAAATTGGAGGACTTGATGTCACACAACCAACGGTCGGGAGATGTATGACATTGGATTTTTAGTCGAACGCGTAAGAATTACGCTGAAAACGGTATATATTCGAATTGGGAGACCGACAGGAAAGGAAGATAAGTCGTTGAGATAAAAATTGAAGAACTTGATGTCATTCCGTTATAAGTCGATAGATATGACATATATAGAAAGTTATTCGCAAACAAGTTTTAAAGATAAAAATTGGAGGAATTAATGTCATACCTCTATAAGTAAGTCGAGATAAAAATTGCAGGACTTAATGTCACACATGCAAAGGTCGGGAGATGTATGACATTGGATTCATGGTCTAACCCGTAAGAATTACGTTGACCAAAATTTCTAATCAAATTTGGAGGCCGACAGGAAAGGAGGACAAGTCCTTGAGATTAAAATTAGAGAACTTGATGTCACACATCCAAAGGTCGGGAGATGTTTAACATTGAATTTATAGTTTAACACGTAACAATTACGCGGACCATGTTATCTAACAACATTTGGAGACCGACGGGAAAAAAAGACAAGTTCTTGAGATAAAAATTGGAGAACCTGATGTCATACATCCAAAGGTCGGGAGATCTTTAACATTTAAGTATTAATCATGTTATTCAAGTAGAGAAGTTCCATCTAATTGACATGAAAGGAATTGAGGTTGCACGTAGAAACCCAAGGACAAAAATAATATATTTACCCGTGAATCCATAAGTGTTAGCATTCTACAACTTCTTTCTACTGCCAGCAATCTTGTTCAAACAATCTCGGAGCGTTCAGGGTCAGCTTAACTTAATCTTTTTGGTCTCGTAACCCTGTCACATTTGAGTTTAGGAGAAAAAATCAGACATGTAAGGATCTTTGTTCACATGTTAGCTTTAAAAGTGACCATGAAAAAAAAAGGAAATGAAGAAAGCCTATGCACACAAACAAAAAAAGTAACATACCGTGGCAAGGCAAGTGGCAAATATTTCATCTTCTTCAAGGTGGAAAAGGCACATAGAGTGACATCTATGTTGCCTTAGCAGCATCTACGTGGGGTTTTTTTCCGTTCTTGTTTCCCTTTGATCTGAAAAAACAATGTAAAAATCTGTAATGAACCATCAATCAGTAGCAAAACTCATATTATAAATGTTAATAATGTGAGAAAGACAATCTAAATCTGTTCTAAAGTCAGTTTCTTGTGACTCATAAGATTAACGAGGTTGTCTTGTGATGGTTATAATAGAAATTGAGTGAAATACCAATAAAATAAATTTGCTAACAGTTTTTGAATTTCATGACAAAGAAGTCCATCAGTTTTGGAAAATCTCTGATTGAATTCATGCAGAACATACTATATTCCAAAACAGAACATACCATATTCCAAAACAGAGCAGACAAGAAAACAACTCAAAAACACATCAAAACCACATCTTTCAAATCTCAAAATCACACTTTTTTCCGCAATTCCATAACCAAATCCACGACCCAAACCCACCAAACACAGGGATCAGAAGCAAACGAATCAAGCACCGGGACCTTCAGTCGTAGATGATAAGGTTTGAAAACGTGATTGAAGATTAAAAGAGTTTCCAACCCAACCCAACACATCGATGGAGATTCTAACCCCAAAAAACCCAACCCTAACCAGTGTGGAAAGAACTTGCAAACCTCGTCCTGTTCTTGCATTTCGGCGATGGGACGGTTGGGATTAGGGTTTGGAGATGATCGCGGGGAGGATCGGGGTCGGGAATAGGGTTTGGAACCGTCGGGTTGGTCCTGTTCTTCCATCTCTGCAATGGGACAAATCGGGGAGGCCGGAGACGGATCGGGGAGGAAACGGGTTTGGAGATGATGATCGGGGTCGGGGTCGGGATTAGGGTTTGGAAGCCTCGGGTGGGAGAGGGGTGGAGAAGGGCACGAAGAAGAGGAGTGAGTGGGAGGAGGGAAGAAAGGGAAGTGGAGGGAAATTTATAGGGGAAATATTTCGTACCGTTGCGTTCTTGGCTTAACTCACAAGAAAAACAACCTGTAATTTGTCATGATATTGATATTTTTTAGAAATTAATTTTTTTATAGGAAAGAATGGGATTATAGCCGTTGCGTAACTTAACACACGATACAACCGCGTGTATTTTGTTTTAGTACTCACTCTTTTCTCCTATCTTTCGTAGTATTCTACCATTTATGTAAGAAAATTCTGGAAAAACAATTGGAAGCTATAGACTTGCATAACACCCATGGACTACAATTCGACATAGGCAAGCCTATTCGACAAGTTCCAAGATCCTTTTGAAATTCGTCATTTATTAAATCACAAGAGAAAATGGACGGGATAATCGTAGCTAACCTTATTGAATTTGAATTTCTCTTGAACCTTGTATTTTCTTGGTTTGTACGTAGGAATTCAACACCAGATATTGTTGAATGCAGCTTGTAATATCGACCAACTGCGAGTGATATAAAACATTCCCATTGATTGATGGTAAAACTACAACACACAATATGCAACCACATCATATATATGGTCATGTCTTTCCCTCCACCCCTGCAAATGTATATACAAAAGCCCAGTTAATGAACAAATTACGCACCATCTCGGTATAATTGTTGAAGCACGTTATATAATGTCACAAGATCAGTTTAAGGATGTTGCATCACTTAAGTGACTGTTAACAGGATTCAATCCTAACAAGGACGACGGGACCACGTACCTAACAAGCATATGTAGTTGTGTGTCTAATTTCTGGTGGGTTTTGCCCTCTTAATATTTGTGGTAATATTATGCATCAATAGGTTTACTTTTGTGTCATGCACTAGTTCATTGTATGATCCATTCATTGTACTTTTGTTTGTGGCCCTGCTTCTGTGGATGCATTTCGATGGACCATCACTTCGTCGGAATGGTTGACAAGGCTTGCAGTTGGTCAACCTTATTAGTTGCATTCAACTAATATTGAATTTTCTACTAACTAAGAAAATATAAGTTCAAGAGAAACTTAAAATCAAAAAAATGACCATTGACCCTGATTGCACACAAAGCAGGCCATCCTAGTTCTGTAACAAATTTAGAATTACCAGGAGCAATGTTTGCTCCTACTTTCCCTTCATTTTTAAAAATTTTAAATTTGTTAATTAATAAATGCCTAGTTTAGAGAGAATCTTTGATGTTGTTGATTAGGTTTGCCTGTGTTGAATTGTAGGCCAGAGGTTATATACAACTATACAATAGTAGATTCCATATTCTGTTCAAAATCATCCTACATGGAGTTAGTGCAATCCTAGGAAGGCGTGTGAGAAAAGAATCTGCTACTACAAAATAGGCATTTTTAAGAAAAAAATGTGCGGCTTTAGAAGCACAATCTATAAACTATGAAGACAGACGAAGGGGGTCATTATAATGTGTATGCGCGTCTGTTAGTAATGCTTAGTACCACTGACCAATTCATTAATAGTAATACGAACATCATTATTTGGACTATTAGATTAATATTGGAAGTTTATTTGTCCACCTTGTGTCACCCTTAATACTAATGCCTTTTTTCATTTGTGTTTTTTTTTCTTTCAGATTGTTGGAATTAGATAAAATGCTGAAGAAATGTCTCCAAAGGAAATATGTAGCACCAAAATTCCTAGGAAGCACACAGTGCTTTCTGTCAATAAATTATATTATGTCCCAATGCCAAAAACTATACAAGTTTAGTACACTGATAGGTTCTACATTTTAATCCTCAGAAACTACAAAGCAATTGTTGTTGACATGTTCCTTGCTGCATTGAAGGAGAAGCTGAGCATCGACCGATTGAGACGAAGTCAAGAAGATTTTGCTCTTCTTCTTGAGTTACCTTTCGCCTATGTGTTAAGTTGACTTGTTTCAAGAAATCTGCATCACATGGTAATGTGATAGGCCCATTGCGTGGTATTCCAAGTAATTCTTCAGCCATGTCGAAGAGCTCCCTAAAGATGTTGCTGGTGAGATACGACACAGGTACCATGAATCTTTCCCCATCGACGGAGTAAACCACAATGTGGCCTTTGCTAGCAACTGATGAAAAGCCATTCTTGCTGTTAGAACCTTGACTTGGCTTTGCTTGACTCAGCTTTCTTGCCATGTCAATGATCTTCTTGTGGTTAAGCATATTGGTTTACTCGAATTGATTTCTCTGGCCCAAAAAAAACAGTAGATACAAGTTTCTGAATTTGCTTGGGGTGTGTTGAACTGATAAGTACGAGGATGGTGCAGCTTTATAGGATGAGGAAATGGCATTAGACAGTGCATGTGACATTGAGTTCTCTATTAGACCCGTTGTTGTATTAGACCCGTTGTTGTTGCTGGATTGATGTCCTTGTTGACCCTTGAGAGTCCTTGTGTTGTTGGACTAAGGTCCCGTTTACCCTTAGAGGGATTTGAGGCATTGCAGATGTTGATATGACATACTACTAGTATGATAGGTTCATTTACCGTACTGTTGCATTCATATAGGCGAGCTTGGCATACGAGGTTTCCTAATGGGAAACTCAGGCATTATTGTTTGATTCATGTTTCAGGATCGCAGTAGGTTTTGTCGAGTGGTGACAGCAGACACACACATTTTGGGGTCAGGATCCTCTTCGGACTCTTTGAGGTCGTCATGATTACTTGTACTTGTCTTTCGTTGTATTGTTGTAATCATGTCTTTTGACAAACTCAGTTGTATTTTGGTACACCGACTGTTGATTTATATGAGTAACATTATCGTTGATGAGTTTATCTGGTAATCTCTTTGTTGTTTAAAATTTTAAATTTTCGCTGTTTTGGGATGTTACATATATAGTTTTTTGCAGTTGCTGGATTTCCCTGCCCATCACGCAAAAATCCACCTGATCAATTTCTGAGATGTATCAACGGCGATTTCGACAGAGTCAAAGCAACTCTAAAGGGTCCATGAAAATGCGAGTACGAAAAATCCGAACTTACTTCTGGACAATTCAAAATACAATAGGAAAAAACTTCAACATCCATATTTTTCTTTCAGCAGTAGTATCAAAAATACCCTCTAATATATCTTCGTGCCTTTATTAACTGTCAAATATTTCAAGTTAAGGGTCATTTATCTCTATTATAACACTATTACAATTTGATCATTTTCTAACTTAATATTTTTTTATTCTATTTTGTATTTTGAAAGCTCTGATGATCCTTTGGATAAAGTAACAACAGAAGAGGCCACAAGAAGACTAATCACACACTACAAATCTTCCTAGAACTACTACTCAACAAGGAAGAGAGTTGATGAGATATCAGAATTGGTAGGTTCCAACAAACTTAGGGGGTGTTTGGTTGGCTGGAATGGAATGATAATCTCATACCAGGTTGGAATGGATTCTCATTCTTGGGTAGGTAGGTAAGGTTCTGATTCCTAGGTATGAGCTGGAATAAATTCTAATTCTGGGTCTAAAATAAACAAACCAAACACTAGAATTGAATAAAATCCATTCTATTCCATTCCAGGTACCCCCAACTCAACAAGGAAGAGAGTTGATGAGATATCAAAAATATGATAATCAATATTGCATGCATGTATAAAATTCGAAAAATATATACATACATAGGAGCACCAAATCATACAGGTGGTAGAGTTGACGTGTTGGTGTTGAACTGGCGATGGTGGTGGTGGTGACGACGTGTTGGTGTGACTTAATGGGTTAAGTGAGGAGAAGCGCAGAGAAATACGAGAGAGAAAAAGGAGAAAGGATGGGAGAGAGAAGAGAGAGAACCTGAGAGAGAGCACGAGAGAGAGAATTTGAGAGAGAGAAGGAAGAAAAACTTGTATGGGTTTTTTGTTTTATATTTAACATTAAGAACAACTTTTAAATGATGTTTTTTGGAATTTTTTAACAATGTTGGTGACGAAGTTGGGCCCACAAACGCGTCGATGTGCACCCAATAAATTGTAGCGAAATGTAGGTGCACGCAAGCAAATAGTGAAAACATAAGTATAAAGACTCAATTATGCCACTTCAGAGGTGCATTCAAGCAAATCATCCTACATATAATATAAGAGTAATGATCAATTGGTACCATTTATGCTCATCATTGGGCTCCAACCCCCTTTCACCTAGCGAAGGTATTTGGTTTTGTAACAAAACTCATTCTAACAGACCATTTGTATAAATCATTCGCTCATCACCCCCGCTTCAAAATTCAAACCCCCTCCTACTCCAACCTTCATCCTCCTTCGACGTCGTCATCTGGCCTCCTCCCACATTCCTCCTCCTTTGGCATTCTCCTCTTCCAAGCTTCTTCTCCGACATCCTCCCCCCACCTTCCTCCTCCGGAATCCCCCATCCGGCCTCCTCCCACCTTGCTCCTCCTCTGGCCTTCTCCTCCTCCGGCGTCGTTCTCTGGCCTCGTCCTCCAGTTATTTAGGGTTATTTATGGACATATATGTCTTAGATTGTTTAGTCATATTTGTTTGTGGATATATCTAGACTTGTTTGTGATTGTTTAATTTATTCTTGGATATGTATGCATTGTTTTTACATTTTTACAATCACTTATCTAGTGTGGTGTACTAGTGTGTATGTATATTGGTTGTGTGGACCACATGTCTGGATACCACAAGTATTTGTTATCTCTACCAAAATTTAGTTATATTTTCTTGTGTGGTGTAACTATAAACTCTAACACCCTAAATCATAATTCTGAACCCAGACATATCTAACCTTAAATCACAACTCAAACATGTCTACATCCTGAAACCCAAAAAACCTAACCCTAAACACTAAACCTTAAACCGTAAACCCTAAATCTAAACCAAGACATATCTAAACCCAAAACCCTAAATTCTATCACCATAAACCATAAGTTTGGACCCCAAACATATCTCAACAGTAAACCTTATAATGTAAAACTCCAAGACTACATGAAATCAAACATTGGAAACATAAATTGATATGATCCTTCATACTCACACAAGAAAAACATGTTTCTATCCATCTGTGTAGTTATATTTCCATCGACGAACAAGATTAAGCGTCAATGGTAACATACACTGACGTCAGTGCTTATTTTCGTAGGAATCGTCAGAATGGTAACGTACACTGACGGATAACCACTGTCGGTGTAAGTTTTTGAAAAATGAGATGGCGTAAAATGATTTTTTTGGCGCAACAAACAAACACTAACAGATTCCTCCATCAGTGTAAGATTTTAAATATACACTAACGAAGATCATCCTTCGGTGCATCTTTTAAAAAATGAGTGTTTGAATTATTGCATAGAGAAGCACTGATGGAAACTTGTTAGAATTACCGACGGAGGTCAATCTTTATATTGGTAGCCTGAATTGGGCATCCCTTCTCTCCCAAACACTAAAATACTAATCTACTGATTGCCGCCACCAATCGCCGCCGCCCCCCTTACGAACAACCACTCCTACTTTTGCGTCGTTGTTGTTGTCCTTGCGTTGCCACCGTCGTTACTTTGTTGCCCTCCTTAACTCGCATTGATTTCACCAGTGAGCATCTTCTCCCCAACCCTAAACCCAACCTCCTCTTCCCTCAACCACCCACCCACCACCTTAAACCCCTCCCCGCCATCACCACTTTCCCGGGCACAAAATAGTTTGAATGTGAAGTTAATTTTTAGGGGGGAAATTCAAAATAATAATGAAAAGATTAAAAAAATGGCAAAAAATTAACACGGTAGGGGAGATTCTGCCAAAAATCTAAAAAGTACGACTCATTTTTTTAAACATGTTTAAGGTTTAAATTTTATTTGTACTTGTGTTTGGGCTTTAGGAAAGGTTGTCGCGACACATCGATTTGAGTTTAAGATTAGAGGAGTTGTAACAGTTGGGTGGAATTATTCATCGTGATTTTTTGGTGGAATTGTTCTTATGTTGGGATCTTGATCAAGTTCAATATCGATTGCTACTAGAGTGTGAGCTAACTCGTGATATCCCCAATAAAACTTCAATTTCAGAATTACGACTATCACATAGTACTTTTAAGTTCGATGATTCATAGATATCTTATTGAAGTATAAGTTTCCACTCCATGGATTGGGCATGGAGCATGAGTTCAGGTATACGGTTCTCCATATACCCGATTACACAGAGCAAAATTGTATTTGTGCTTAGGCTTTAGGAAAGGTTGTCACGGCGCATCGATTTCTATTTAAGGTCAGAGGAGTTGTAATAGTTGGGTGGAATTATTAGGTGTGATTTGTTGGTGGAATTATTGTTAGGTTGTGATCTTGATTAAGTACCTACATAATCTAAGTAGTACTTAGCGTCTCGTGTGAGCTCTGATCATACTTGTAAGATCCAATATGCTTTTCATTCCCAAACGATATTAAGTTGAAATATCCATAGCTACTAGAGTGTGAACTAACTCGTGATATCCTAAATAAAACTTAATTTTGAGGATTACGACCAGCACATGATACGTTTATGTTCAAGGATTCATAGGCATCTTAGTGAAGTATAAGTGTTCACCCATTGGGTTGTATGTTGATTGTGGTGTTGTTAATGATTTTGTGAATGTGGTCCATATGATATGAATGTGAAATGCAATGGATATTGGAATGTATGAATGCTTTTGTGTCAATCCAGCGTTTGAAGATTTTTCCATATAAAAAATTTATGGGGGGTTGTGCCAAACTTTCTACAAAATTTAATGGTAATTCTTTATAATACGATATTGATATCATGTTTAACATGTTTTTCCGTCTTTAGAGTCATTGGCTCAGATAGAAGCTGGATATATGACAAGAGAATTAGTCAAACATTCAATGAGAATCTAAAGACATTCCTGAACCTTGCATTTGGTCCCCACAACCAATACATTAGTGATAGGAAGATATTATGTCCATGCAAGAAATGTTGTAACACCAATTGGGCGACGAGAGGCGACATCATCAATGATGTCGTCGTAAATAGTTTTGCTCGTAATTACGAGTGGTGGGTTTTTCACAGGGAAAGCATTGCAAGTCAGAGCGCCCAAGTAGTCACCATATGCTCATAAGTTTCTTGACTACATGAAGGATGAAGGTCGATTGTTGTATCTCGAAATCAGAATTGACGAAATTGTTATTCGTCATCAAAACGTTTCAGCTGAAGCACAAAACAGAGTTACTTCAAAAGGAAGCTTGTTTGCCAAAAGATACATTATGAGGCGAAGAAGCTGATTGCCAACTTAGAGTTCCAATTTGTAAATTATAATATATTAAATACAATTTGCTCCCGAGCATACTCATACAAATATGTACATTCGACTGCATGACAACAAAACCCCACAAGCAACGATTGTCATTGTAAGTTTATATACATATTAGTTTCAATAAATTTATGTTGTTGGGTTGCATTCATTTATAATTCATTTTTTTGTTTGTAGGAAAAATTAGAGGTTTTACGAGTACCGGGTGAGACAGACTCTCAAGGCTCTGTCACGTTGGCGATTGTTGCCGAGGACCCGATTGTGACTCTTCTGGGCAATGAACACAAACATGTGAGGATGTACTCTAGTCTCGTCACCCCCACAAAGATGTACAGATCTCGCGGGATGTCATGTTAAGCAGAGCTCAATGCTAGATTGAAGGTTGAGTAGCATGTCCAAGAGAGTAAGGAGCTACGAGTGGGTAATGAGCTGGCAGATGCGCATAGCAAGATCACAACTTTACAATCAACCATCGATTTTTTGATGGCGAAAGGATCGATGGTCTACTTATTATCTAATCAATTCAATTAATTCTCTACTTAATTTGACAATAGATGCACCGGAAACAATTTAAAACAGGTAGAGACAAGCAATGCAAACCACAAGAACACAAGACAATTTTATAGAGGTTCGGCATCCCGCCTACTTCCTTTCCTGCAAGCCCCGCTCGACTCTACGAGCTCCGCTCACGACTTCACTATTCACTCCCCGTTCCGGGCCAGGAAAGAATACCTTTACACAACAAACCTCGTGAACAACCCTTGCTAGCTTGGATCCCTCTTCTCACAATCCGAGAAGGAACACTTTGGGCTTTCACCGAAATCTTTGCTTCTTTGGCAAACAAATGGTTGACTGAATCACAACACTCTGTAACTTGAGCACACTTTGAGTATGGTATCGAATTGATCAAAGATGTGGAAGTATAAGGCTTAGAGTGTAGGATTCGGGCTTTGAGGATTGGGAGATGTCTCTCTAGTTTGTGGAGTAATTAGAAGTGTGAGAGGTGTGTAATCAATGTGTATGGTCATCTATTTATAAGCTCCGAGAGAGAGATATCCGTTGGGGAAGAATTGAATGAGTTGTGTGTAAGATACACAAATCAGAAACTTAGAATCAGCAATTCTGTCCCTCAACTGTCGACCGAATCGGGTTACACAATTGACCGTTTCCTTAACTGTAAGGAAACGTTCGAACCACATAAAGCTTCGGTCGAACCAATTTGGTTTGTGACTTAAGTGAACGGTCAACCCTAAGAGGAATGGTCGACCGAAACTAGGGTTATGATAGGGTTAAAGGATATATCGGTCGACCACAAAAGGAAGGTTCAATCGACCAAAAATAACAGGCAATCGGGGGTTTTGAAATGTTCATATTCGGTCGACCGGTTAAAGGTCTACGGTCTACCGGTGGCCAATTGTATTTTGGGGGTTTAGATGAAAAATACGAATACGACCGTTGTAGAATACGACAAGGGTAACGATCATCCTGAAAATACAAGATCGGTCGACCGAAAGGTCAAAAGCGGTCGACATGTTGAGCTGGGAAAAGTCACTTAGAAAGTCTGTTATAATCAGTTGAAAAGAAAAAGATTTCGGTCGACCGGTTGGCACAGGCAGTTTAGGTTTAGTGATTTTCCGACTAAGGTTTGGGTGATCTATTGAAGTCCAATGAATGTGAAATTTTGTGTGTAACTTCTACAAGGAACCTAGTGTGTATGTGAGTGAGTTTAAACTTTTGTATGCTCATGTTTACACAAGTTCCTAAGACTAAAAATAAAGGCAAATTATATATCTTTAAAAGCTTTATTACATGTCTTGACATCAATTTCATTCTTCCTTGAGTCTTGATAATCTGTAGGTGTTAGCACAATACAATATATGTTCTATGTATTACGTGTGATCCACTATTTTTGATTGTGATTAAGATTAGGTTGATTAAATCATCAAAACAATGATTAAGGCCAAAAAGCCAACAGATGACACATAATAGTTAGGCATTGTAATCTTAATTTAGTGATGTGTATTACATTGAATAGATTTATATGAAGTATCATCTTACGATATAATGTATTGTAACGTGCAGAATATTAATATCACATCCATTTGGATACCACCACCGCCACCAAGACGAGACTGCCTAGTGGTCGTGTTGTTTGTCTACTTATATCATTATCAAACTTCGTTGGCTACTTTTGACTTGAAAACTTCACTTTCAATATAGTTATACAGTTCTGTATGTAGTTTGAATAAATGTGTTTCAGATTAATGCATGGATGTGTTGTGGATGAATTATGAAAACTATTGTTTCTTTTGCTCAGGGAAATCGGAACTCGGAAAGAGCCAATGGTTGTTTCTGGGTTCTGGCGGTGTAAGTTCAACACTTGTCCGGTAACGTACACCAACATGGCTTATTCGTCGGTATAGGTTACCCACAAGATGCACCGACGGAACGTATCCGTTGTTATACGTTGCTATTCATCGGTGATATTGGGTAAATATATTAGTGAGTCTAGATCACCGATGGATATCCGTCGGTGATTCCTTTGTCTAGTATAATATTGATTTTTCATGGAAAAATGATTATGTTTTGTTGTCCTATGTTGTGTACTTGTAGGTTGAAGAGTAGGGGTGTAAGTGGGGCATATTTTTCGCTCACCGCTACCCACCCTGCCTAAGTTAAACGGGTATGCGGGGCAGGTCAAAAATAAAAATAAAACGTTATCCCTTCCGCCTAAGGTTGGACTAGGCGGGGCGGGTTATGCGGGTTTGGTTTGATTTTTTTAACTTTTTAGATTTTTCCTAAGAAAAATAAAAAAATGTCAAACCTTGATAAATAGTAATCACTCGTTGCATTTTTCAGAAAATTTGACGTTTAGTGAGTGTTGAGTGGTGACTTGGTACGGTCGGTTAATGGTTATGTGTAAAACTGAAAACGGTAAAATGATTTTGGTATATAAAAAATTAATTATATTTGATTTAGGCAGGTTGCGGGTTATACGGGGCGGGTTGCGAGACAACTGCAACTCACCCCGCTTATTAGGCGGGTTATGTGGGTGGCGGGTTTGAGAGTAAAATCTTATCCATTTACAGCCCTACTGAAGAGAGAGAACATCATTTATTTTTTGACATATGCACATGGGACGACTTAGAGTTATTTTTGAAATTTTCTACAAGATTGTGTGATTTTGTGCAAAAAATACATTATTTATTCATAATAGTATAATATAATAGTCATAATATAATATTATAGTATAGTAATAAAATCATATAATAGTATAATATAATTCATAATATGATAGAGTCAAGATCTAGTGAGACCAGAGCTCATCTTATTTGTTTAAATCTCTTACAATCTTACAATTAGATTTAATTACAGTTAATCTACAGTTAATATCCACAATTAGATCATTTTATTAGCATGACTGTCATAACCTTAATATACTTTACAATTTCAAATGCATGGTGGATATAGTAAGGACTTAAAGTATGCAAATTAAACTCCAACTTCACCTGAAAATTACCGCAATATAATAATAAAGTCCCAATAATATAATAAGAATATTAGTCTCACCTCAGATTATCAAAAGGAAAAATTTTCAAAATAATTTTTTTTTAATTTATTTTGCCAAAATAGACATCCGTCAAAAGTATTTCTCAAACTAGACCCGCTGCCACCACGTGGTGACACGTGGCGGCGGCGGGTTTTGTTTTTTTGTGCATAGAGAAGTCGTCATCACCAGTGTCGAGTTCTTCCAAGAAGAACTCGACACTGGTGATGCCGAGTTCTTCTTGGGAGAACTCGGCACGGGTGATGACGAGTTCTCTCGAGGAGAACTCGGCACTGGTGATGCCGCGTTCTACCAAGGAAAACTCAGCATCTCCAGTGCCGAGTTCTCTCTGGGAGAATATTGCCAACACTTCATAATCCACTCGACGCGAGGTGTCAGGAGAATAATGACTCAAATAGAATTCGGCATCCTCGATGCCGAGTTCTATTTGGACCTGTTCTTCTGACACTCAGATCGTGTATGAAATCAACTACAATAAACAACATTACGAATCATGTCAGAGATTTTTTTTTAATTTTGACAGAACCTCCCCTATATTTTTCAAATTGGTATATTTAAACCTGCACGGTAGAAAAAAATTAACAATACTACAAACTTCAATTCTCACATACATTCAAACTCACATACATTTAAACTCAAATAAATCACTTTTAAGTTTACATTCATTCAATTTAACTTACATTCAAACCTAAATAACAACAAAAAAAATCTAATTTTAATCACAATAATCATACTTAAATTCAACTATTTTTAAGATGACTACCGTAGATCTATAATCAACAAAACTAAAATCAATAATCAACTAACAAACAAGAAATAAAATTTTTTGCCTAAAAACCCAAAATCGAATTCGAGTTTGCACCAAACTGGGTTCCTAAACCAACAAAAACACTACAATCATATATAAAACAACAATGTATATCATCCAAATACATAAAAAGGCAAGAAAACGGTGGAAAACGAAAAAATATCAAAACCCTAACCTTCAAAACTCAGGAACTCGGCGGATGGGGAGAGGGGGGGCGTCGGGCTGCTTTTATAGCCCGACGGAACTCGGCGTTTGTAACGCCGAGTTCACTTTTTTTTTAAGTGAACTCGGCGTGAGACAAGTTACGTTCAATCAAAATGTTATTTCTGGTAAATTTGGAGTGTAATGACCTGAGAGAATTTTATGAAGTCAACAGATGCCATCTTACCCATAATTGTCCCTACGCTTCAACCTTCCTTTTCAAAACACAACAACAATAAATTCTTTAATCCCAAACTAGTTGGGGTAGGCTTCCAAAACACAACCTTGTTCAAAAATAAAAATATTATTAGATGATAAGAAAGACATTCCGGTGGTCTACCTTGGGCTGCCATTATTCTCCGGGAGGATGGGGAGAACTCATTGCATGTCACTTGTAAACAAGGTAAAACAACGTCTTAGCACTTGGAAGTAGAATTTTCTATCCATTGCCGACCGGGTAGAACTTGTGAGGAGCGTGTTTGTCTCCCTTAGTATTTATTGGACCTCCACTTTCCTCATCCCACGGAAGGTGCTGCAAGAGATGGAGAGCCTCATGGCTCACTTCATTTGGGGAGGGCAAAAGAAGTGGGCTGCTGTGGCGTGGAAGGATGTGTGCACACCAAAGGATGAAGGAGGGCTCGGTCTGAATAGATTAACGACTTGGAATGATGTGGGCCTCCTTCGCCTATTATGGCTTGTGGTGGCGGAAGGAAGCTCCCTTTGGGTGAAGTGTGTACAACGAAAATACCTTAAAAACCGCTCTATTTGGCTAGCAAGGCCACCATCAACATCATCGTGGGCATGACGAGGGATTCTTCGAGTTCGCGACATTGCTCGATGACACATCCAATATGTGGTGGGAAATGGGCAAGAGATACGGTTCTTCCAATATCCGTGGTGTGGCGAACCATTTCAATGTGAGAGTTGGGGGGCACGACTCCACCATGAATTGGGAGTGCCTTGGGATACCAAAGTGTCGTACTTCATAAGAGAGGAGAAGTGGACCCCCCCCCCCCCCCCCCCCAAGAGCAACGATAACGGAGGAAGTTCACTTGAAGATCACAAATACACACATTCATGGAGGCATGGACCAGCCAAAGCACATAGAAGAGAAGGGGGCTACATTAGGAGTCAAGGAAGTGTGGAAATGGGTGGTAGAACCGGGGAGAAAAGGGTGTGGTTTGGCGCAAACACGCCATTGCCAAGCATGCTCTTACAGCTTGGCGAGCAATGAGGGGTGCCTCTTAACAAAGAAGCTTATGAATTTACGAGGAGCAAAGCATGACCCGGTTTGCAGCTTGTGTGAGAGGGCGGAAGAGGACATGGACCATCTATTCTGGAGATGTTCGTACATTAAGGAGGTGTGGACAACACTACTATTTCTCATGAAGCTGAGCACTCGGCTAGCAAGATCCCTCGAAGGCAAAGCTACACGCCTCTCACACGCGAGAGGAAGCCGGGTTGAGAAGGTGGTGCGAAAAGGTGGGCTTTTAGTGCCATGACTCATGAGTGCTGGCTGGAACGAAACCGAAGGATTTTCAAGGGAGAGAAGAAGAACCCAGGAGACATAGTGGCTGCAATCAAGGACATGGTCGGATGTCTTTGGGGGTAAAGTCAAGAAACTTGCGGATAAAAACAGCAAGGAGCAAAATTTTCAGACCACGTGGTGTTAGTTTTTGGGGATACTCGAATGTTATAACTACATAGCCAAGCGATGTAATACTAGTAGTGTTTGTGGCCGGCTATGCATATTAGCATGCCCACGGACTTAAAGTTTTCTTTTCGGGTTTTCTAATTTTGTAAACTCGTTCTTTCATTTAATAAATTTAGAGGTCAAGCCTCCCTTTTGCTTTGCAAAAAAAGGAGGGATGAGTGGGGAGAAAATGATTTATTTTAGTGGAATATTTGTGGTTTAGACCTTAATATTATAATTATCTCAATCAATATGAAAATTTTACATAACCAACCACCTCCACTATTAGAAATGGTTAGGAGCCAAATTTGGAGTACATATATCGCTACTCTTCAGATAATTCTGTCCTGAAGATTTGTGTGATAAAACTCGAAAGACGTGAGCAGCACGTCATAAGTACTTCAAAAAATTGAATTCCCTATCACTTTCGTAGTAAGTCAAATCCTGGACATGATAAACAAAAGTTCTGAAGCAAACACTATGGTTACTTTTGTAATGTTTATGCTACAAGACACGAGGGACCACTCTCAAGAATGGTTGCTAATCTTGTTACTTTACCATACTACACCACAGCGATACTATGGTTACTTTTACACATTACAGGTTAACTATAACGGATCACTTGAGTCAGATTGGGAACTACATATGTTAAGCCATCCTAAAACTTAAGACAGCTACAAGGACCAAACACTATGGTGCTCTTTGGAGATGCCAAAGGCATTGCATAATATTAGACACTGACTCCACCGTCAGACGTGGTACGAATTGGATATAAAAACGTGATTAGGATCTTACAAGTTGAATCAAGACCTGGTGCAGAGACAAGACCATGTTATTCAATTAGTAAAATGTGCCTAACCAAAACTATAAGGCGCGGCAATTAATCATAATTTCCCTTTCACGATCTTATCCCTGAGAAACTGACTCACATTAATACCATTTTGAGGTGATAACTAAGGTGTTGGACATCTACCCCACAGTCCCACTGTCATTTTCACTTTCAATCGCCACTAATAGAGAACTCAATGGCACATGCACAGTCTAATGACATCTACCACACTGTCATTTTCACTTTCAATCACCACTAATAATACACAAATGCTTTGGTAGCTATCAAAACATAATTTAGGAGGGAAGACAATTACACGCTAAAAGAGACAAAACACGTATCATACAAAAAAAACTTAGGACACGGAGAGTAAGAAAACATAGAACATTAAAGGTCTGCGCTGCACCGCAAGACACGAGAGACCACTCTCATGAATGACTGCTGAAGCATTGCTAATGTTATTCAATTGGTAAAATGGACTCTATCAACTACAATGCCCAACAATTAATCATCAGCTTTCTTCCATGACCTTGACCTTGAGAAACTAATTCACATGAATACTGTCAAGTTGCCTCGACACCATCCGACAACCCAACAACCATAATATTGAAGTGATAACTAAGGTGTTGGACATCTCTTCCCCACTGTCATTTTCACTTTCAATCACCACTAATAGAGAACTCAATGGCACATGCACTGTCTAATGCCATTTCCTCGTCCTATAAAGCTGCACCACCCTCATACTTATCAGTTCAACACAGCCCAAGCAAATTCAGAAACCTGTATCTACTGTTTTGTTGCCAGAGAAATCACTTCGAGTAAACCAATATGCTTAACCACAAGAAGATCATTGACATGGCAAGAAAGCTGAGTCAAGCAAAGCCAAATCAAGGTTCTAACGGCAAGACTGGTTCTTCATCAGTGGCCAGCAAAGGCCACATTGTGGTTTACTCCGTCGATGGGAAAATATTCATGGTACCTGTGTCGTATCTCAGCAGCAACATCTTTAGGGAGCTCTTCGACATGGCTGAAGAATTTCTTGGATTACCACGCGATGGGCCTGTCACATTACCATGTGATGCAGATTTCTTGAAACAAGTCGTCTTAACACATAGGCGACGGGTATCCAAAGTAGAAGAGCAAATTCTTCTTGACGTCATCTCAACGGGTCGGTGCTCAGCTTCTCCCTTAATGCAACAAGGAACATGTCAACGAAAATTGCTTTGTAGTTTCTGAGGATTAAAAATGTAGAACCTATCAGTGTACTAAACTTGTATAGCTTTTGACATTGAGACATAATAGAATTTATTGACAGAAAGCACTGTGTGCTTCCTAGGAATTTTGGTGCTACATATATCCTTTGGAGACATTTCTTCAGCATTTTATCTAATTTCAGCATTGTGAAGGATACTGAAATGAAAGATGGAACGGGTATTAAGGGTGTGTTGAGGTGGACAAATGCACTTCCAATATTAATGTGATAATCTAAATAAATGATGTTCATCTCACTAACTACTCTGTGGAACTAAGCATTGCTATCAGAGGTATGTAAACGTTACAGTGGTCCCCTTCCTCTTTCTTCAAAGTTGTAGATCATGCTTCTAAAGCCACACTTTTTTCCCTTAAAAATGTCTGTTTTGTGTTTTGTTTTAGCAGATATTGTTTTCAACATGCTTTCTAGGATTCCACTACCTCGGCGATGGGGAATTTTGAACAAAATTTGAGACCTACCCTTGTATAAAATCTCAAGGCTACAGTTCAACACAGGCAAGCCTAATTAACAACTTCAAAGATTTTCTCTAAATTAGTCATTTATTAAATGACTCGTTAAATCACTAAAAAATGAAGAGATAGTAGGAGCGAACATCGCTCCTACTAATTGTAAGTTTGTTACAAAATAATGATGCAATATTGTTAGAGTCGGTGGTCATTTATTGATTTTGAGTTTCTCTTGAACTTTTATTTTTCTTAGTTAATAGGAATTCAATATCAGTTGAATGCAGCTTGTAAGGTCAGCCGACTGCAAGCCATATCAACCATTCGGATGAAGTGATGGTCCAACTACAAGACGTGATTTAAAAATATGCAACCACGTCACATGGTCTTGTCTACCCTCCATTACCCATGCAAATACATCTACAGAAGCAGGGCCACAAACAAAAGTACAGATAATGGAGCAAACCAAGTACTTGTAACTTGTGCATGACGCCATCGTAAACCTATTGAAGCATAATATTATCACAAAATAGCAGTTGGAGACAAGTTACGTTCAATCAAAATGTTATTTCTGGTAAATTTGGAGTGTAATGACCTGAGAGAATTTTATGAAGTCAACAGATGCCATCTTACCCATAATTGTCCCTACGCTTCAGCCTTCCTTTTCAAAACACAACAACAATAAATTCTTTAATCCCAACTAGTTGGGGTAGGCTTCCAAAACACAACCTGGTTCAAAAATAAAAATATTATTAGATGATAAGAAAGACACAGAACATGAAATACTAGCGAGCATCAATGGAATTAATGAATAATATAGCTGAAGGACATTTCTCGTGCAAAATTTGTACTTTATGATATTGAATGGATCACTTTCAAGGATATTGCATCGCTACGGAGGAACTTAAATGGAACCTATACCACCTATCAAGGACTATAGGAGAAGGATCCCATAGTGCCGTACGGGATAGACACATGCATATGTGGTTCTCGGTGTCATACCAAGTGTCCAACAAGTTTTGAAAAAATAAAAATAAATTCAAATGATCAACATTCAACAAAATATTATGTGGACATAGCCTGTGCAGGAAATGTATTCCGTCGAGCGTGCCTAAGTGGTAATTTTGAGAGAAGATCAAGTGGTAGCTTTCCATAAGAGTTAATGACTCATGGCAAAGAAAGAAACAAATATGAGAAGCAACAAAAAACACGACCATGTGAACTGCACCCTATAGCACAACACAAGCCTAATCCAAATTCTAAAGTTGACAATGCATTAGTAAATGAAAGCACTGCTTGAATTCCTTCCAATAAGTTCTTACAGAATGTTGAAATCTACAGGAATATTAAGAGGTCAAACCCACCAGAAATTAGAAACACAACCCCACCATCATTTTCAAAAGCAAATGCCATAAGTATAGCATATTGCTTGTCTCATTTTCATAAATTTCTCATAAAATTAAACTTAATGACAAATTTGTCATAAAATTAAACATAGTGACAATAGGATATCGGAATTATCCTCTAGTACTTTCTCAGCAAATAATCTCAACTTTTTCCAATTTAGCATGAGTAATCATAAGAAAATCCTTGAGATGAAAAAGAAATGGAGCCAAACAGCAAGACTGAATGAAGATTCTGAACCAAATGCTAGAATTAATAATCCTATCTGAAAAGCCCACTAAACAATACACAAACGCTTTTGATGTAATACCTCTATAAGTCGAGAGATATGACATAGAAAGAAAATTATTCCCAAACAAGTCCTAAAGATAAAAGTTGGAGGAATTGATGTCATACCTCTATAAGTCGAGATAAAAATTGGAGGACTTGATGTCACACATCCAAAGGTCGGGAGATGTATGACATTTGATTTGTAGTTTAACGCGTAACAATTACGCTGATCACAATATCTAATCGAATTCGGAGACCGACGGGAAAGGAGGACAAGTCCTTGAGATAAAAATTGGAGAACTTGATGTCATACCTCTATATGTCGAGAGACATCACATAGAGAAAAACTTATTCGCAAACAAGTCCTGAAGATAAAAATTGGACGACTTGATGTCACACAACCAAAGGTCGGGAGATGAATGACATTGGATTTGTAGTCTAACGCGTAACAATTACGCAGACAACGGTATATCTTCGAATTTGGAGACCAACGGGAAAGGAAGACTAGTCCTTGAGATACAAATTTGAGAACTTAATGTCATACCTCTAAAGTCGAGATATGACAAAGAGAGAAACTTATTCGCAAACAAGTCCTAAAGATTAAAATTGGAGAACTTGATGTCACACATCCAAAGGTCGGGAAATGTATGACATTGGATTTGTAGTCTAACGCGTAACAATTATGCAGACAACGGTATATATATTTGAATTTAGAGACCGACGGGAAAAGAAGATAATTCCTTGAGATAAAAATTGGAGAATTTGATGTCATACCTCTATAAGTTGAGAGATATGAAAAATAAAGAAACTTATTCACAAAAAAATAATAAAGATAAAAATTGGAGGAATTGATGTCATACCTCTATAAGTCGAGATAAAAATTGGAGGACTTGATGTCACACATCCAAAGGTCGGGAGATGTATGACATTTGATTTGTAGTTTAACGCATAACAATTACGCTGCTCACAATATTTAATCGAATTCGGAGACCGACGGGAAAGGAGGACAAGTCCTTGAGATAAAAATTGAAGAACTTGATGTCATACCTCTATATGTCGAGAGACATCACATAGAGAGAAACTTATTCGCAAACAAGTCCTGAAGATAAAAATTGGACGACTTGATGTCACACATCTAAAGGTCGGGAGATGTACAACACCGAATTTATAGTCCAACGCGTAACAATTACGTTGATCACAATATCTAATTGAATTCGGAGACCGACGGGAAAGTAGGACAAGTCCTTGAGATAAAAATTGGAGAAGTTAATGTCATACCTCTATATGTCGAGAGACATTACGTAGATAGAAACTTATTCGCAAACAAATCCTAAAGATAAAAATTGGAGGACTTGATGTCACACATCCAAAATTCGGGAGATGTATGACATTGGATTTGTAGTCTAACGATTAACAATTACGAAGACAACGGTATATATTCGAATTTGGAGACCGACGGGAAAAGAAGACAAGTCATTGAGATAAATATTAGAGAACTTGCAGTCAAATCTCTATAGGTCGAGAGACATAACATAGAGAGAAACTTATTCGCAAACAAGTCCTAATGATAAAGTTGGAGGACTTGATGTCACACATCCAAAACTTGGGAGATGTATGACATTGGATTTGTAGTCTAACGCGTAACAATTACGTTGCCAACGGTATATATTCGAAATTGGAGACCGACAGGAAAGGAAGACAAGTCCTTGAGATAAAAATTGTAGAACTTGATGTCATACCTTTTAAGTCTAGAGATATGACAAAGATAGAATCTTATTCGCAAACAAGTCCTAAAGAGAAAAATTGGAGGACTTGATGTCACACATCCAAAGGTCGGGAGATGTATGACATTGAATTTGTAGTCAAACGCATAACAATTACGCTGACAACGGTATATATTCGAATTTGGTGACCGACGGGAAAGAAAGACAAGTCCTTGAGATAAAAATTGAAAAACATGATGTCATACCTCTATAAGTCGAGAGACATGACATATAGAGAAACTTAAACACAAACAAGTCCTAAAAATAAAAATTAGAGGACTTGATGTCACACATCCAAATGTCGGGAGATGTATAACATCGAATTTGGAGACCGGCGGGAAAGGAAGACAAGTCCTTGAGGTAAAAATTGGAGAACTTAATGTCATACCTCTATAAGTCGAGAGATATGATAAAAAGAGAAACTTATTAGCAAACAATTCCTAAAGATAAAAATTGGAGGACTTGATGTCATACGTCCAAAGGTTGGGAGATGTATGACATTGGACTTGTAGTCTAACGCGTAACAATTACGAAGACAACGGTATATAATCGAGTTTGGAGACCGACGGGAAAACAAGACAAGCGCTTGAGATAAAAGTTTGAGATCTTGATGCCATACCTGTATAAGTTGAGAGACATGACACAAATAGACACTTATTCGCAAACAATCCTCAAGATAAAAATTGGAGGACTTGATGTCACACATCCAAAGGTCGGGAGATGTATGACATTGAATTTGCAGTCTAACGCGTAACAATTACGCTGACAACGGTATATATTTGAATTTCGATACCGACGGGAAAGGACGATTAGTCCTTGAGATAAAAATTGAAGAACTTGATGTCATACCTCTAAAGTTGACAAAGAGAAAACCTAATTCGCAAAGAAGTCCTATAGATAAAAATTAGAGGACTTGATGTCACACATCCAATGGTCGGGAGATGTGTGACATTGGATTTTTTGTCGAACGTCTAAGAACTACGCTGACAACGGTATATATTCGAATTTGGAGACTAACGGGAAAGGAAGACAAGTCGTTGAGATGAAAATTGGAGAACTTGATGTCGTACCTCTATAAGTCGAGAGATATGACATAGAGGCAAAGTTATTCAGAAACAAGTCCTAAAGATAAAAATTGAAGGACCTGATGTCACACATACAAAGGTCGGGCGATGTATGACATTGGATTTGCAGTCGAACGCGTAAGAATTACGCTGACAACGGTATATATTCGAATTTGGAGACTGGCAGGAAAGGAATACAAGTCCTTGAGATAAAAATTGGAGAACTTGATGACATACCTCTATAAGTCGAGAGGTATGACCAAGAGAGAAACTAATTCGCAAACAAGTCCGAAAGATAAAAATTGGAGGACTAGATGTGACACATACAAATGTCGGGCGATGTATGACATTGGATTTGTAGTCGAACGCGTAAGAATTACGCTGACAACGTTATATATTCGAATTTGCACACTGACAGGAAAGGAATACAAGTCCTTGAGATAAAAATTGGAGAACTTGATGTCGTACCTCTATAATTCGAGAGATATGACATAGAGACAAAGTTATTCGGAAACAAGTTCTAAAGATAAAAATTGAAGGACCTGATGTCACACATACAAAGGTCGGGCGATGTATGACATTGGATTTGTAGTCGAACGCATAAGAATTACGCTGACAACGGTATATATTCGAATTTGGAGACTGACAGGAAAGGAATACAAGTCCTTGAGATAAAAATTGGAGAACTTGATGACGTACCTCTATAAGTCGAGATATATGACAAAGAGAGAAACTAATTCGCAAACAAATCCTAAAGATAAAAATTGAAGGACCTGATGTCACACATACAAAGGTCGGGCGATGTATGACATTGGATTTGTAGTCGAACGCGTAAGAATTACGCTGACAACGGTATATATTCGAATTTGGAGACTGACAGGAAAGGAATACAAGTCCTTGAGATAAAAATTGGAGAACTTGATGACGTACCTCTATAAGTCGAGAGATATGACAAAGAGAGAAACTAATTCGCAAACAAATCCTAAAGATAAAAATTGGAGGACTAGATGTGACACATACAAAGATCGGAAGATGTATGATATTTGATTTGTAGTCTAATGTGTAAAAATTACGCTGACAACGGTATATATTCAAATTTGGAGATTGACGGGAAAGGAAGACAAGTCCTTGTGATAAAAAATGGAGAACTTGATGTCCTACCTCTATAATTCGAGAGATATGACATAGAGACAGTTATTCGGAAACAAGTCCTAAAGATAAAAATTGAAGGACCTGATGTCACACATACAAAGGTCGGGCGATGTATCACATTGGATTTGTAGTCGAACGCGTAAGAATTACGCTGACAACGGTATATATTCGAATTTGGAGACTGACAGGAAAGGAATACAAGTCCTTGAGATAAAAATTGGAGAACTTGATGTCACACATCCAAAGGTCGGGAGATGTATGATATTTGATTTGTAGTCTAATGCGTAAAAATTACGCTGAAAACGGTATATATTCGAATTTGGAGACTAACGGGAAAGGAAGACAAGTCGTTGAGATGAAAATTGGAGAACTTGATGTCGTACCTCTATAATTCGAGAGATATGACATAGAGACAAAGTTATTCGGAAACAAGTTCTAAAGATAAAAATTGAAGGACCTGGTGTCACACATACAAAGGTGGGGCGATGTATGACATTGGATTTGTATTCGAACGCGTAAGAATTACGCTGACAGTGGTATATTTTCGAATTTGGAGACTGACAGGAAAGGAATACAAGTGCTTGAGATAAAAATTGGAGAACTTGATGACGTACCTCTATAAGTCGAGAGATATGACAAAGAGAGAAACTAATTCGCAAACAAATCCTAAAGATAAAAAATGGAGGACTAGATGTGACACATACAAAGGTCGGAAGATGTATGATATTTGATTTGTAGTCTAATGTGTAAAAATTACACTGACAACGGTATATATTCAAATTTGGAGACTGACGGGAAAGGAAGACAAGTCCTTGAGATAAAAATTGGAGAACTTGATGTCGTACCTCTATAATTCGAGAGATATGACATAGAGACAAAGTTATTCGGAAACAAGTCCTAAAGAAAAAAAATTGAAGGACCTGGTGTCACACATACAAAGGTTGGGCGATGTATGACATTGGATTTGTAGTAGAACACGTAAGAATTACGCTGACAACGGTATATATTCGAATTTGGAAACTGACAGGAAAGGAATACAAGTCCTTGAGATAAAAATTGGAGAACTAGATGACATACCTCTATAAGTCGAGAGGTATGACCAAGAGAGAAACTAATTGGCAAACAAGTCCGAAAGATAAAAATTGGAGGACTAGATGTGACACCTACAAAGGTCGGGCGATGTATGACATTGGATTTGTAGTCGAACGCGTAAGAATTACGCTGACAACGGTATATATTCGAATTTGGAGACTGACAGGAAAAGAATACAAGTCCTTGAGATAAAAATTGAAGAATTTGATGTCGTACCTCTATATGTCAGGAGATATGCAAAGAGAGAAACTAATTCGCAAACAAGTCCTAAAGATAAAAATTGGAGGACTTGACGTCACACATCCAAAGGTCGGGAGATGTATGACATTGGATTTGTAGCCTAACGCGTAACAATTACGCTGACCACAATATCTAACCTAATTCGCAAAGAAGTCTTATAGATAAAAATTGGAGGATTTGATGTCACACATCCAATAGTCGGGAGATGTGTGACATTGGATTTTTTGTCGAACGTCTAAGAACTACGCTGACAACGGTATATATTCGAATTTGGAGACTAACGGGAAAGGAAGACAAGTCGTTGATATGAAAATTGGAGAACTTGATGTCGTACCTCTATAAGTCGAGAGATATGACATAGAGGCAAAGTTATTCAGAAACAAGTCCTAAAGATAAAAATTGAAGGACCTGATGTCACACATACAAAGGTCGGGCGATGTATGACAGTGGATTTGTAGTCGAACGCGTAAAAATTACGCTGACAACGGTATATATTCGAATTTGGAGACTGACATGAAAGGAATACAAGTCCTTGAGATAAAAATTGGAGAACTTGACGTTATACCACTATAAGTCGGGAGATATGACAAAGAGAAAACCTAATTCGCAAAGAAGTCCTATAGATAAAAATTAGAGGACTTGATGTCACACATCCAATGGTCGGGAGATGTGTGACATTGGATTTTTTGTCGAACGTCTAAGAACTACGCTGACAACGGTATATATTCGAATTTGGAGACTAACGGGAAAGGAAGACAAGTCGTTGAGATGAAAATTGGAGAACTTGATGTCGTACCTCTATAAGTCGAGAGATATGACATAGAGGCAAAGTTATTCAGAAACAAGTCCTAAAGATAAAAATTGAAGGACCTGATGTCACACATACAAAGGTCAGGCGATGTATGACATTGCATTTGTAGTCGAACGCGTAAGAATTACGCTGAGAACGGTATATATTCGAATTTGGAGACTGACAGGAAAGGAATACAAGTCCTTGAGATAAAAATTGGAGAACTTGATGTCATACCACTATAAGTCGTGAGATATGACAAAGAGAAAACCTAATTCGCAAAGATGTCCTATAGATAAAAATTGGAGGACTTGATGTCACACATCCAAAGGTCGGGAGATGTATGATATTTGATTTGTAGTCCAATGTATAAAAATTACGCTGACAACGGTATATATTCGAATTTGGAGACTTACGGGAAAGGAAGACAAGTCCTTGAGATAAAAATTGGAGAACTTGATGTCGTACCTCTATAATTCGAGAGATGTGACATAGAGACAAAGTTACTCGGAAACAAGTCCTAAAGATAAAAATTGAAGGACCTGATGTCACACATACAAAGGTCGGGCGATGTATGACATTGGATTTGCAGTCGAACGCGTAAGAATTACGCTGACAACGGTATATATTCGAATTTGGAGACTGGCAGGAAAGGAATACAAGTCCTTGAGATAAAAATTGGAGAACTTGATGACATACCTCTATAAGTCGAGAGGTATGACCAAGAGAGAAACTAATTCGCAAACAAGTCCGAAAGATAAAAATTGGAGGACTAGATGTGACACATACAAATGTCGGGCGATGTATGACATTGGATTTGTAGTCGAACGCGTAAGAATTACGCTGACAACGTTATATATTCGAATTTGCACACTGACAGGAAAGGAATACAAGTCCTTGAGATAAAAATTGGAGAACTTGATGTCGTACCTCTATAATTCGAGAGATATGACATAGAGACAAAGTTATTCGGAAACAAGTTCTAAAGATAAAAATTGAAGGACCTGATGTCACACATACAAAGGTCGGGCGATGTATGACATTGGATTTGTAGTCGAACGCATAAGAATTACGCTGACAACGGTATATATTCGAATTTGGAGACTGACAGGAAAGGAATACAAGTCCTTGAGATAAAAATTGGAGAACTTGATGACGTACCTCTATAAGTCGAGATATATGACAAAGAGAGAAACTAATTCGCAAACAAATCCTAAAGATAAAAATTGAAGGACCTGATGTCACACATACAAAGGTCGGGCGATGTATGACATTGGATTTGTAGTCGAACGCGTAAGAATTACGCTGACAACGGTATATATTCGAATTTGGAGACTGACAGGAAAGGAATACAAGTCCTTGAGATAAAAATTGGAGAACTTGATGACGTACCTCTATAAGTCGAGAGATATGACAAAGAGAGAAACTAATTCGCAAACAAATCCTAAAGATAAAAATTGGAGGACTAGATGTGACACATACAAAGATCGGAAGATGTATGATATTTGATTTGTAGTCTAATGTGTAAAAATTACGCTGACAACGGTATATATTCAAATTTGGAGATTGACGGGAAAGGAAGACAAGTCCTTGTGATAAAAAATGGAGAACTTGATGTCCTACCTCTATAATTCGAGAGATATGACATAGAGACAGTTATTCGGAAACAAGTCCTAAAGATAAAAATTGAAGGACCTGATGTCACACATACAAAGGTCGGGCGATGTATCACATTGGATTTGTAGTCGAACGCGTAAGAATTACGCTGACAACGGTATATATTCGAATTTGGAGACTGACAGGAAAGGAATACAAGTCCTCGAGATAAAAATTGGAGAACTTGATGACGTACCTCTATAAGTCGAGATATATGACAAAGAGAGAAACTAATTCGCAAACAAATCCTAAAGATAAAAATTGAAGGACCTGATGTCACACATACAAAGGTCGGGCGATGGATGACATTGGATTTGTAGTCGAACGCGTAAGAATTACGCTGACAACGGTATATATTCGAATTTGGAGACTGAGAGGAAAGGAATACAAGTCCTTGAGATAAAAATTGGAGAACTTGATGACGTACCTCTATAAGTCGAGAGATATGACAAAGAGAGAAACTAATTCGCAAACAAATCCTAAAGATAAAAATTGGAGGACTAGATGTGACACATACAAAGATCGGAAGATGTATGATATTTGATTTGTAGTCTAATGTGTAAAAATTACACTGACAACGGTATATATTCAAATTTGGAGACTGACGGGAAAGGAAGACAAGTCCTTGAGATACAAAATGGAGAACTTGATGTCGTACCTCTATAATTCGAGAGATATGACATAGAGACAAAGTTATTTGGAAACAAGTCCTAAAGATAAAAATTGAAGGACCTGATGTCACACATATAAAGGTCGGGCGATGTATGACATTGGATTTGTAGTCGAACGCGTAAGAATTACGCTGACAACGGTATATATTCGAATTTGGAGACTGACAGGAAAAGAATACAAGTCCTTGAGATAAAAATTGGAGAACTTGATGTCATACCACTATAAGTCGTGAGATATGACAAAGAGAAAACCTAATTCGCAAAGATGTCCTATAGATAAAAATTGGAGGACTTGATGTCACACATCCAAAGGTCGGGAGATGTATGATATTTGATTTGTAGTTTAATGTGTAAAAATTACGCTGACAACGGTATATATTCGAATTCGGAGACTGACGGGAAAGGAAGACAAGTCCTTGAGAAAAAAATTGGAGAACTTGATGTCGTACCTCTATAATTCGAGAGATATGACATAGAGACAAAGTTACTCGGAAACAAGTCCTAAAGATAAAAATTGAAGGACCTGATGTCACACATACAAAGGTCGGGCGATGTATGACATTGGATTTGTAGTTGAACGCGTAAGAATTACGCTGACAACGGTATATATTCGAATTTGGAGACCGGCAGGAAAGGAATACAAGTCCTTGAGATGAAAAATGGAGAACTTGATGACGTACCTCTATATGTCGAGAGATATGACAAAGAGAAACTAATTCGCAAACAAATCCTAAAGATAAAAATTGGAGGACTAGATGTGACACATACAAATGTCGGGCGATGTATGACATTGGATTTGTAGTCGAACGCGTAAGAATTACGCTGACAACGATATATATTCAAATTTGCACACTGACAGGAAAGGAATACAAGTCCTTCAGATAAAAATTGAAGAACTTGATGTCGTACCTCTATAATTCGAGAGATATGACATAGAGACAAAGCTATTCGGAAACAAGTCCTAAAGAAAAAAATTGAAGGACCTGGTGTCACACATACAAAGGTCGGGCGATGTATGACATTGGATTTGTAGTCGAACGCGTAAGAATTACGCTGACAACGGTATATATTCGAATTTCGAGACTAACAGGAAAGGAATACAAGTCCTTGAGATAAAAATTGGAGAACTTGATGTCACACATCCAAAGGTCGGGAGATGTATGATATTTGATATGTAGTCTAATGCGTAAAAATTACGCTGAAAACGGTATATATTCGAATTTGGAGACTAACGGGAAAGGAAGACAAGTCGTTGAGATGAAAATTGGAGAACTTGATGTCGTACCTCTATAAGTCGAGATATATGACATAGAGACAAAGTTATTCAGAAACAAGTCCTAAAGGTAAAAATTGAAGGACCTGATGTCACACATACAAAGGTCGGGCGATGTATGACATTGGATTTGTAGTCCAACGCGTAAGAATTACGCTGACAACGGTATATATTCGAATTTGGAGACTGACAGGAAAGGAATACAAGTCCTTGAGATAAAAATTGGAGAACTTGATGTCATACCACTATAAGTCGTGAGATATGACAAAGAGAAAACCTAATTCGCAAAGAAGTCCTATAAATAAAAATTGGAGGACTTGATGTCACACATCCAAAGGTCGGGAGATGTATGACATTGGATTTGTAGCCTAACGCGTAACAATTACGCTGACCACAATATCTAATCGAATTTGGAGACCGACGGGAAAGGAATACAAGTCCTTGAGATAAAAATTGGAGAACTTGATGACATACATCTATAAGTCGAGAGGTATGACAAAGAGAGAAACTAATTCGCAAACAAGTCCAAAAGATAAAAATTGGAGGACTTGACGTCACACATCCAAAGTTCGGGAGATGTGTGACATTGGATTTGTAGTCGAACGCGTAAGACTTACGCTGACAACAGTATATATTCGAATTTACCGTCTGACAGGAAAGGAATACAAGTCCTTGAGATAAAAATTGAAGAACTTGATGTCGTAGCTCTATATGTCGAGAGATATGACAAAGAGAGAAACTAATTCGCAAACAAGTCCTAAACATAAAAATTGGAGGACTTGACGTCTAACATCCAATGGTCGGGAGATGTGTGACATTGGCTTTTTTGTCGAACGTGTAAAAATTACGCTGACAACGGTATATATTCGAATTTGGAGACTGACGGGAAAAAAAGACAAGTCCTTGAGATAAAATTTGGAGAACTCGATGTCATACCTCTATATGTCGAGAGATATGACAAAGAGAGAAACTAATTCGCAAACAAGTCCTTAAGATAAAAATTGGTGGACTTAATGTCACACGTACAAAGGTCAGGCGATGTATGACATTGGATTTGTAGTCGAACGCGTAACAATTACGCTGACAACGGTATAAATTCGAATTTGGAGACTGACAGGAAAGGAATACAAGTCCTTCAGATAAAAATTGGAGAACATGATGACATACCTCTATAAGTCGAGCTATATGACAAAGAGAGAAACTAATTCGCAAACAAGTCCTAAAGATAAAAATTAGAGGACTAGATGTGACACATACAAAGGTCGGGCGATGTATGACATTGGATTTGTAGTCGAACGCGTAAGACTTACGCTGACAACGGTATATATTAGAATTTGCAGTCTGACAGGAAAGGAATACAAGTCCTTGTGATAAAAATTGAAGAACTTGATGTCGTACCTCTATATGTCGAGAGATATGACAAAGAGAGAAACTAATTCGCAAACAAGTCCAAAAGATAAAAATTGGAGGACTTGACGTCACACATCCAATGGTCGGGAGATGTGTCACATTGGGTTTTTTGTCGAACGTGTAAGAATTACGCTGACAACGGTATATATTCGAATTTGGAGACTGACAGGAAAAAAATACAAGTCCCTGAGATAAAAATTGGAGAACTTGATGTCGTACCTCTATATGTCGGGAGATATGACAAAGAGAGAAACTAATTCGCAAACAAGTCCTAAAGATAAAAATTGAAGGACCTGATCTCACACATACAAAGGTCGGGCGATGTATGACATTGGATTTGTAGTCGAACACGTAAGACTTACGCTGACAACGGTATATATTAGAATTTGCAGTCTGACAGGAAAGGAATACAAGTCCTTGTGATAAAAATTGAAGAACTTGATGTCGTACCTCTATATGTCGAGAGATATGACAAAGAGAGAAACTAATTCGCAAACAAGTCCAAAAGATAAAAATTGGAGGACTTGACGTCACACATCCAATGGTCGGGAGATGTGTCACATTGGGTTTTTTGTCGAACGTGTAAGAATTACGCTGACAACGGTATATATTCGAATTTGGAGACTGACAGGAAAAAATACAAGTCCCTGAGATAAAAATTGGAGAACTTGATGTCGTACCTCTATATGTCGGGAGATATGACAAAGAGAGAAACTAATCCGCAAACAAGTCCTAAAGATAAAAATTGAAGGACCTGATGTCACACATACAAAGGTCGGGCGATGTATGACATTGGATTTGTAGTCGAACGCGTAAGAATTACGCTGACAACGGTATATATTCGAATTTGGAGACTGACAGGAAAAGAATACAAGTCCTTGAGATAAAAATTGGAGAACTCGATGACATACCACTATATGTCGGGAGATATGACAAAGAGAGAAACTAATTCGCAAACAAGTCCTAAAGATAAAAATTGGAGGACTAGATGTGACACATACAAAGGTCGGGCGATGTATGACATTGGAATTGTTGTCGAACGCTTAGGAATTACGCTGACAACAGTATATATTCGAATTTGCAGACTGACAGGAAAGGAATACAAGTCCTTGAGATAAAAATTGAAGAACTCGATGACATACCTCTATATGTCGATAGATATGGCAAAGAGAGAAACTAATTCGCAAACAAATCCTAAAGATAAAAATTGGAGGACTTGACGTCACACATCCAAAGGTCGGGAGATGTGTGACATTGGATTTTTTGTCGAACGTGTAAGAATTACGCTGACAACGGTATATATTCGAATTTGGATACTGACGGGAAAACAAAGACTTGTCCTTGAGATAAAATTTGGAGAACTCGATGTCATACCTCTATATGTTGAGAGATTTGACAAAGAGAGAAACTAATTCGCAAACTAGTCCTAAAGATAAAAATTGGAGGACTTGACGTCACACATCCAAAGGTCAGGAGATGTACGACATTGAATATTTTGTCGAACGCGTAAAAATTACGCTGACAACGGTATACATTCGAATTTGGAGACTGACGGGAAAAAAAGAGAAGTCCTTGAGATAAAATTTGAAGGACTCGATGTCATACCTCTATATGTCGACAGATATGACAAAGAGAGAAATTAATTAGCAAAAAAGTCCTTAAGATAAAAATTGGAGGACTTGATGTCACACATACAAAGGTCAGGCGATGTATGACATTGGATTTGTAGTTGAACGCATAAGAATTACGCTGACAACGGTATATATTCGAATTTGGAGACTGACAGGAAAAAAATACAAGTCCTTGAGATAAAAATTGAAGAACTTGATGTCATACCTCTATATGTCAAGAGATATGACAAAAAGAGAAACTAATTCGCAAACAAGTCCTAAAGATAAAAATTGGAGGACTTGACGTCACACATCCAATGGTCGGGAGATATGTGACATTGGCTTTTTTGTCGAACGTGTAAGAATTACGCTGACAACGGTATATATTCGAATTTGGATACTGACGGGAAAACAAAGACAAGTCCTTGAGATAAAATTTGGAGAACTCGATGTCATACCTCTATATGTCGAGAGATTGGACAAAGAGAGAAACAAATTCGCAAACAAGTCCTAAAGATAAAAATTGGAGGACTTGACGTCACACATCCAAAGGTCAGGAGTTGTACGACATTGGATTTTTTGTCGAACGTGTAAAAATTACGTTGACAACGGTATATATTCGAATTTGGACACTAACGGGAAAAAAAGACTAGTCTTTGAGATAAAATTTGGAGAACTCGATGTCATACATCTATATGTCGAGAGTTATGACAAAGAGAGAAACTAATTCGCAAACACGTCCATAAGATAAAAATTGGTGGACTTGATGTCAAACGTACAAAGGTAAGGCGATGTATGACATTGGATTTGTAGTCGAACGCGTAAGAATTACGCTGACAACGGTATATATTCGAATTTGGAGACTGACATGAAAACAATACAAGTCCTTGAGATAAAAATTGGAGAACTTGATGTCGTACCTCTATAATTCTAGAGATATGACATAGAGACAAAGTTAATCGGAAACAAGTCCTAAAGATTAAAATTGAAGGACCTAATGTCACACATACAAAGGTCGGGCGATGTATGACATTGGATTTGTAGTCGAACGCGTAAGAATTACACTGACAACACGGTATATATTCGAATTTGGAGACTGACAGGAAAGGAATACAAGTCCTTGAGATAAAAATTGGAGAACTTGATGACATACCTCTATAAGTCGAGAGATATGACAAAGAGAGAAACTAATTCGCAAACAAGTCCTAAAGATAAAAATTGGAGGACTAGATGTGACACATACAAAGGTCGGGCGATGTATGACATTGGATTTGTAGTCGAACGCGTAAGACTTACGCTGACAACGGTATATATTAGAATTTGCAGTCAGATAGGAAAGGAATACAAGTCCTTGAGTTAAAAATTGAAGAACTTGATGTCGTACCTTTATATGTCGAGAGATATGACAAAGAGAGAAACTAATTCGCAAACAAGTCCTAAAGATAAAAATTGGAGGACTTGACGTCACACATCCAATGGTCTGGAGATGTGTGACATTGGATTTTTTTGTCAAACGTGTAAGAATTACGCTGACAACGTTGTGTATTCGAATTTGGAGACTGACAGGAAAAAAATACAAGTCCCTGAGATAAAAATTGGAGAACTTGATGTCGTACCTCTATAATTCGAGAGATATGACATAGAGAAAAAGTTATTCGGAAACAAGTCCTAAAGATAAAAATTGAAGGACTTGATGTCACACATACAAAGGTCGGGCGATGTATGACATTGGATTTGTAGTCGAAAACGTGTGCTTACATTTTTAAATTTGGTAGTCTAATGTCACATGGCGTATGAAATTAATATAAGAAAAAACACTTGATGTAACACCTTTTGAGCATCAATCAGAGTATTAGGTCATTATAATGTGTTATGTTCAGATCAAACTCTCGTAAGGAAAAGGTTGATGACATTTAAGTATTAATCATGTTATTCAAGTAGAGAAGTTCCATCTAATTGACATGAAAGGAATTGAGGTTGCACGTAGAAACCCAAGGACAAAAATAATATATTTACCCGTGAATCCATAAGTGTTAGCATTCTACAACTTCTTTCTACTGCCAGCAATCTTGTTCAAACAATCTCGGAGCGTTCAGGGTCAGCTTAACTTAATCTTTTTGGTCTCGTAACCCTGTCACATTTGAGTTTAGGAGAAAAAATCAGACATGTAAGGATCTTTGTTCACATGTTAGCTTTAAAAGTGACCATGAAAAAAAAAGGAAATGAAGAAAGCCTATGCACACAAACAAAAAAAGTAACATACCGTGGCAAGGCAAGTGGCAAATATTTCATCTTCTTCAAGGTGGAAAAGGCACATAGAGTGACATCTATGTTGCCTTAGCAGCATCTACGTGGGGTTTTTTTCCGTTCTTGTTTCCCTTTGATCTGAAAAAACAATGTAAAAATCTGTAATGAACCATCAATCAGTAGCAAAACTCATATTATAAATGTTAATAATGTGAGAAAGACAATCTAAATCTGTTCTAAAGTCAGTTTCTTGTGACTCATAAGATTAACGAGGTTGTCTTGTGATGGTTATAATAGAAATTGAGTGAAATACCAATAAAATAAATTTGCTAACAGTTTTTGAATTTCATGACAAAGAAGTCCATCAGTTTTGGAAAATCTCTGATTGAATTCATGCAGAACATACTATATTCCAAAACAGAACATACCATATTCCAAAACAGAGCAGACAAGAAAACAACTCAAAAACACATCAAAACCACATCTTTCAAATCTCAAAATCACACTTTTTTCCGCAATTCCATAACCAAATCCACGACCCAAACCCACCAAACACAGGGATCAGAAGCAAACGAATCAAGCACCGGGACCTTCAGTCGTAGATGATAAGGTTTGAAAACGTGATTGAAGATTAAAAGAGTTTCCAACCCAACCCAACACATCGATGGAGATTCTAACCCCAAAAAACCCAACCCTAACCAGTGTGGAAAGAACTTGCAAACCTCGTCCTGTTCTTGCATTTCGGCGATGGGACGGTTGGGATTAGGGTTTGGAGATGATCGCGGGGAGGATCGGGGTCGGGAATAGGGTTTGGAACCGTCGGGTTGGTCCTGTTCTTCCATCTCTGCAATGGGACAAATCGGGGAGGCCGGAGACGGATCGGGGAGGAAACGGGTTTGGAGATGATGATCGGGGTCGGGGTCGGGATTAGGGTTTGGAAGCCTCGGGTGGGAGAGGGGTGGAGAAGGGCACGAAGAAGAGGAGTGAGTGGGAGGAGGGAAGAAAGGGAAGTGGAGGGAAATTTATAGGGGAAATATTTCGTACCGTTGCGTTCTTGGCTTAACTCACAAGAAAAACAACCTGTAATTTGTCATGATATTGATATTTTTTAGAAATTAATTTTTTTATAGGAAAGAATGGGATTATAGCCGTTGCGTAACTTAACACACGATACAACCGCGTGTATTTTGTTTTAGTACTCACTCTTTTCTCCTATCTTTCGTAGTATTCTACCATTTATGTAAGAAAATTCTGGAAAAACAATTGGAAGCTATAGACTTGCATAACACCCATGGACTACAATTCGACATAGGCAAGCCTATTCGACAAGTTCCAAGATCCTTTTGAAATTCGTCATTTATTAAATCACAAGAGAAAATGGACGGGATAATCGTAGCTAACCTTATTGAATTTGAATTTCTCTTGAACCTTGTATTTTCTTGGTTTGTACGTAGGAATTCAACACCAGATATTGTTGAATGCAGCTTGTAATATCGACCAACTGCGAGTGATATAAAACATTCCCATTGATTGATGGTAAAACTACAACACACAATATGCAACCACATCATATATATGGTCATGTCTTTCCCTCCACCCCTGCAAATGTATATACAAAAGCCCAGTTAATGAACAAATTACGCACCATCTCGGTATAATTGTTGAAGCACGTTATATAATGTCACAAGATCAGTTTAAGGATGTTGCATCACTTAAGTGACTGTTAACAGGATTCAATCCTAACAAGGACGACGGGACCATGTACCTAACAAGCATATGTAGTTGTGTGTCTAATTTCTGGTGGGTTTTGCCCTCTTAATATTTGTGGTAATATTATGCATCAATAGGTTTACTTTTGTGTCATGCACTAGTTCATTGTATGATTCATTCATTGTACTTTTGTTTGTGGCCCTGCTTCTACGGATGCATTTTGATGGACCATCACTTCGTCGGAATGGTTGACAAGGCTTGCAGTTGGTCAACCTTATTAGTTGCATTCAACTAATATTGAATTTTCTACTAACTAAGAAAATATAAGTTCAAGAGAAACTTAAAATCAAAAAAATGACCATTGACCCTGATTGCACACAAAGCAGGCCATCCTAGTTCTGTAACAAATTTAGAATTACCAGGAGCAATGTTTGCTCCTACTTTCCCTTCATTTTTAAAAATTTTAAATTTGTTAATTAATAAATGCCTAGTTTAGAGAGAATCTTTGATGTTGTTGATTAGGTTTGCCTGTGTTGAATTGTAGGCCAGAGGTTATATACAACTATACAATAGTAGATTCCATATTCTGTTCAAAATCATCCTACATGGAGTTAGTGCAATCCTAGGAAGGCGTGTGAGAAAAGAATCTGCTACTACAAAATAGGCATTTTTAAGAAAAAAATGTGCGGCTTTAGAAGCACAATCTATAAACTATGAAGACAGACGAAGGGGGTCATTATAATGTGTATGCGCGTCTGTTAGTAATGCTTAGTACCACTGACCAATTCATTAATAGTAATACGAACATCATTATTTGGACTATTAGATTAATATTGGAAGTTTATTTGTCCACCTTGTGTCACCCTTAATACTAATGCCTTTTTCATTTGTGTTTTTTTTTCTTTCAGATTGTTGGAATTAGATAAAATGCTGAAGAAATGTCTCCAAAGGAAATATGTAGCACCAAAATTCCTAGGAAGCACACAGTGCTTTCTGTCAATAAATTATATTATGTCCCAATGCCAAAAACTATACAAGTTTAGTACACTGATAGGTTCTACATTTTAATCCTCAGAAACTACAAAGCAATTGTTGTTGACATGTTCCTTGCTGCATTGAAGGAGAAGCTGAGCATCGACCGATTGAGACGAAGTCAAGAAGATTTTGCTCTTCTTCTTGAGTTACCTTTCGCCTATGTGTTAAGTTGACTTGTTTCAAGAAATCTGCATCACATGGTAATGTGATAGGCCCATTGCGTGGTATTCCAAGTAATTCTTCAGCCATGTCGAAGAGCTCCCTAAAGATGTTGCTGGTGAGATACGACACAGGTACCATGAATCTTTCCCCATCGACGGAGTAAACCACAATGTGGCCTTTGCTAGCAACTGATGAAAAGCCATTCTTGCTGTTAGAACCTTGACTTGGCTTTGCTTGACTCAGCTTTCTTGCCATGTCAATGATCTTCTTGTGGTTAAGCATATTGGTTTACTCGAATTGATTTCTCTGGCCCAAAAAAAACAGTAGATACAAGTTTCTGAATTTGCTTGGGGTGTGTTGAACTGATAAGTACGAGGATGGTGCAGCTTTATAGGATGAGGAAATGGCATTAGACAGTGCATGTGACATTGAGTTCTCTATTAGACCCGTTGTTGTTGCTGGACTGATGTCCATGAAAATGCGAGTACGAAAAATCCGAACTTACTTCTGGACAATTCAAAATACAATAGGAAAAAACTTCAACATCCATATTTTTCTTTCAGCAGTAGTATCAAAAATACCCTCTAATATATCTTCGTGCCTTTATTAACTGTCAAATATTTCAAGTTAAGGGTCATTTATCTCTATTATAACACTATTACAATTTGATCATTTTCTAACTTAATATTTTTTTATTCTGTTTTGTATTTTGAAAGCTCTGATGATCCTTTGGATAAAGTAACAACAGCAGAGGCCACAAGAAGACTAATCACACACTACAAATCTTCCCAGAACTACTACTCAACAAGGAAGAGAGTTGATGAGATATCAGAATTGGTAGGTTCCAACAAACTTAGGGGGTGTTTGGTTGGCTGGAATGGAATGGAATGAGAATCTCATACCAGGTTGGAATGGATTCTCATTCTTGGGTAGGTAGGTAAGGTTCTGATTCCTAGGTATGAGCTGAAATAAATTCTAATTCTGTGCCTAAAATAAACAAACCAAACACTAGAATTGAATAAAATCCATTCCATTCCATTCCAGGTACCCCCAACTCAACAAGGAAGAGAGTTGATGAGATATCAGAATTGGTAGGTACCAACAAACTTAGTTCCATCCGACTAGTTGGATTCCTTTTGTTCCAGAGAATTTAATATATATTGTTTTGGTTCAGAAAGGAACAGTTCTAAATTCAGGAGGCAGCCAAGCAAGCTTTGTGATGCAAACTTTCACATTAGCGAAACGGTCGTTTGTGAATATGTCGAGGGACTTTGGATATTACTGGTTGAGGCTTGTTGTCTACGTAATCGTCTCGATTTGTATTGGAACTATTTATCTCAATGTTGGAACATGATACAGTTCAATTCTGGTAAATAATAATAATAATTCGAGGTTCACTGGTAGTTTAGTTTGATCAAGAGAAGTACTCAATTCAAAATTTTATCTTTTCAAACAGTCGAGGGGTGCATGCACTTCCTTCGTCCTTGGTTTCGTTACATTCATGTCGATTGGAGGATTTCCTTCGTTTGTCGAAGACATGAAGGTGAACTAAATTTAACACTTAAAATTCTATGCTCCCACATTAGAATAGACAAATTTAAGATTTTTGGCAATGCAGGTCTTCAAAAGAGAGAGAATGAATGGGCATTACGGAGTTTCGGCTTTTGTCATAAGTAACACTATCGCAGGGATGCCTTTCCTTCTTCTAATTGCAGTAATGTCGGGAACGATATGCTACTTCATGGTGGGACTTCATCCAGGTGCTACACACTATCTGTTCTTTCTTTTGTGCTTCTATGCGAGTACAATGGTCGTGGAGAGCTTGATGATGGCCATTGCCAGTGTCGTACCAAACTTTCTCATGGGAATCATCATAGGTGCACGGATTCAGGTATCGCACATTTAAAAATTTATGAGATCATAGACTGTTCACAAACTGATGTGTATCTGTATAGGAAAATATTATTGTAGACATTTATGTTGTTTAAAAGTTTTTTTTTGGTGTAACAATTTCATACCCACAATGAGTGTACGTGACCGTTTTAAAAACTAATTTTTTATGGATTTATCTGTCTAATTTTTATATTGTAGAAATTACTTCATCCAAATTACGAATTTTTTACTCACATTTCAACATGTCAAATTTGAACAGGAAATTTGCATGATGGTTTCTGGGTTCTTTAGGCTTCCAGACGACATCCCAAAACCCGTATGGCGATATCCGATGTCATTTATCAGCTTCCATTAATGGGCAATTCAGGTGAAAACTACAACTTGGAATAAAAAGAAGAGAGTCACTAATCACTTACTGATTTTTCCATTTGTACTGATTCTGAATGGCTATTTAAACAGGGACAATACCAAAATGACTTAAAAGGACTTCTTTTTGACAACCAAACGCCTGACCTTCCGAAGATTCCGGGGGAGTACATCCTTCAGTATGTGTTTCAGATCGATATTTATCGATCGAAATGGATTGATTTGTCGGTTCTGTTTAGCATGATCATTGCATATCGCATGATCTTCTTCATAATAATCAAGATAAGTGAGGATGTTTCACCGTGGATTCGAGGGTACATCGCGAATAGAAGAATGCAACAGCTGAGGAGCAAAGGACAGGGCAATGGAATCGACATACCTTACATGAATCATTCCCTTTCTCCCAAGAAATAAAAACATGGCTATGAACTCTCATAACTGCATACTCGAGGAGTTATGCTGTGAATTTTAACCCTTTGTATTGCTGTACTAGATTAGGAGCAAGTGTTACATTTTAAAGTATAAACCTTATTAGTCATCTTATAATTAGTGCTCAATGGTTGGTTATCTATGTTTCCTCTTTGGAGGAATTAATCTGAACGTGGATAAATGGAGTTTATGTGTTCACGAATTTGCAGATTGCAGAGTACTCTTGTTCTACAGAGCAAAAATGGACATTTTTTTAATCAAAATGGGGTTTGCAGTATACAGAGTTGAGAATAAATCCAAAACAAGATAGTGACACGTTCCAATTAAAATGTAATTGAAGACACACAGAGTCACAGTGTATAACATGAATATGATCCCAACCCATCACCAACCAAACTTAATTTGTCAAACAGAATTAGTTGGATAAAGTTTGTCAGATTTATTACCCTCTTTTTGAATGAATAACTTGATGGTAGAACCTGGTGCTATGTCCGTCAATGTCCATGTGATTTATTACCCCTCTTTTAGATAGATAATTAAATCATTAATACATAAACACCACTTCCTCAGGGCTCAGGGGTTGGTTTTGTACTTATAGTTTGTTCATTAACCAACTCTCAACTAAATCTAAAACTTGGAAAAACTTAACAATTAATTATAGGTGGTCCTGCCACATTTTTACATTCTAAAACATTGCAGCTAGCCTGATATAACTATGTCGAGGTTTTATTTATTCATGGTGCAGCCGATGGTCCGGTAAGTCCCAAAAACTATAACAAAAGTGTGAAACTTGATTAAGCTTTCCGAAATAATTCTTCATGTTAAACTAAATTGAAAAAAAGGTTAATGAATTAGGGTCATAACGATTTAATGGATTTTACTAATTAATACCATCCACTAAATGTTAATGGATCCGGCTGTTAAAAAAAGAGTTAATTTTACTAATTAATACCATCCACTAAATGTTAATTTCGGTTTGTTTCCTTGAAGTATGCAACGATTTTACTTTGTTTATTTTAAACTTCAAAATGTAATAATCACTCTCTCTGTATTTTATGTTTTATAATATTTTGCCCCTGCAACTTTAAGAATCTATTGATTTTCTCGTTCTATTGTGAGGGTGGAGTGGACCAAAGCTTAGAGGTAACCTCTTCATATACTTGGTTTTTTTTGTTTTTTTGTGTTGTTGATTGTTCGAAATGTGTGGTTTGAACGGAAACCTACGTCTACTTGGAGAGAAAAAGCAAGAAAAAAGTGAGTTTTTTTATCGGAGTGAATTAGGTCAATCGAGTTGTGAACCTTTGGGTTTGTAGTTTTTTTAGAAATTTTTAATCGTCAAAACGAAATCAAAAACTTTAGGTTGATACTGAGATGAGTTTTGTGGTTATAGAATTTTTGTTTTTGTTTGATTGTGAATGAGTGAAGGAACACAAATTACGCGGTTTTCCAATTATTTTGCATTGTCACCGTTGAACATGATAGGAATTTCTTTGCATCATGTACTCATAGATATGTAACATGGATGTATATAAATCAAGTTTAGATATTGCAACCATCGGTCTAACCACTCATAAGATAGTGATTTGGTTTTAAACTTGCAAATGGCGATGTCATGTTACATAATCGGAGCCACAATTGGTTGAAAAATGACCGACCATTATGAACCGCAACTAAAACATGATCACTCTGATGATTTGTTCGTTTCCTAAAACTTTTTTTCAAAAAAAAATGCATGATAACACCATGTACGACTTATAATGTGACTATCGTAACAAAATACCCTAAAACGAACTAGTCTTCCTACGAATTTATTATGGGTCTTCTGATAGTCTTAACACGAGAAGAATGGAACTCTTCTTAGTCGTCTCTTGCTATGGATGGTTGTTGGTTGGACATGGTCGAGATCATAACTATACAGACTATACCAGTCTCGTTGTCGAGATCATAACTAACATTGCAACAAAATCTTAAGGCAACAATTCCATCACATCCACGTCAAGTTATTTCGGTTATTATCCTAAATCAGATACATTCCCCCATGCTTTCGGCCCGAACGAATCATAAAACGGACGACTCTTGAAACTTTGGACTTGATAATTTCAAATTGAAAGACATAAAACGAAAAACATCCAATACAAATCAATAAGCATGTATATACGCATGTAGTACATGATAGTCTTAACACCAGAAGAATCGGTCGACCGGTAGGCAAGTTTCGGTCAACTTGTGAGCACAATTTGCTAGAATTATTAAGAGATTATTGTTGATCATGAGATTAATTTATTCCAATTATGGTCAAACGTTTTTAAGGATGATTATGTGTCAATTTGTGATTGGTTTAAGGAAGAGAAAAACAAGAGATTATGGGTTAGTGGATAACTCATGATGTAGGTGTTGGAAGAGCCTATAAATAGGTCATCTCTCCGTACTTGTTTCATTGAATGCAAAAATTCTCTCCCCCCTAACCATCTCATTAATCCATCCGAAAATTCTCTTAATTATTCAAGTTTTTTGAGATTAAATTCTCAAGAGATTTAGATGGGTTATTAGCTAGATTCTAACATTGATTTAGAGATTTTGATTGGCTAGTTCATTTCTCTCTAATCTTGTTTAGAGTTTGGTGAACACTTGGAGGCGAATCGACGGGTGATTCGACGAGCAACGCAACTCCGGATCTTCATAAAGGTTTTAGAGAACCTTTGGGTATGATCATCTTCTATTTATTTTAATATATATGTAAATTACTATGTATTAAAATAGTATATAGAATAATGTATGTAAAATCATCAAAAATATGATAATCGATATTGCATGCATGTATAAAATTCGAAAAATATATACATACATAGGAGCACAAAATCATACAGGTGGTAGAGTTGACGTGTTGGTGTTGAACTGGCGATGGTGGTGGTGGTGACGACGTGTTGGTGTGACTTAATGGGTTAAGTGAGGAGAAGCGCAGAGAAATACGAGAGAGAAAAAGGAGAAAGGATGGGAGAGAGAACCTGAGAGAGAGCACGAGAGAGAGAATTTGAGAGAGAGAAGGAAGAAAAACTTGTATGGGTTTTTGTTTTATATTTAACATTAAGAACAACTTTTAAATGATGTTTTTTGGAATTTTTTAACAATGTTGGTGACGAAGTTGGGCCCACAAACGCATCGATGTGCACCCAAGAAATTGTAGTGAAATGTAGGTGCACGCAAGCAAATAGTGAAAACACAAGTATAAAGAGTCAATTATGCCACTTCAGAGGTGCATTCAAGCAAATCATCCTACATATAATATAAGAGTAATGATCCATTGGTACCATTTATGCTCATCATTGGGCTCCAACCCCCTTTCACCTAGAGAAGGTATTTGGTTTTGTAACAAAACTCATTCTAACAGACCATTTGTATAAATCATTCGCTCATCACCCCCGCTTCAAAATTCAAACCCCCTCCTACTCCAACCTTCATCCTCCTTCGACGTCGTCATCTGGCCTCCTCCCACATTCCTCCTCCTTTGGCATTCTCCTCTTCCAAGCTTCTTCTCCGACATCCTCCCCCCACCTTCCTCCTCCGGAATCCCCCATCCGGCCTCCTCCCACCTTGCTCCTCCTCTGGCCTTCTCCTCCTCCGGCGTCGTTCTCTGGCCTCGTCCTCCAGTTATTTAGGGTTATTTATGGACATATATGTCTTAGATTGTTAGTCATATTTGTTTGTGGATATATCTAGACTTGTTTGTGATTGTTTAGTTTATTCTTGGATATGTATGCATTGTTTTTACATTTTTACAATCACTTATCTAGTGTGGTGTACTAGTGTGTATGTATATTGGTTGTGTGGACCACATGTCTGGATACCACAAGTATTTGTTATCTCTACCAAAATTTAGTTATATTTTCTTGTGTGGTGTAACTATCATCTACATGAAAGTTGTTAGATATATGAAGATTGGTTGTTAGAAATTTATGTTATCTAAACTATATAATATATACCAGTTTTGTCTCATGTGTGTAATGTCTATTTGTGTTTATTTGTGGTTAGGATACCACTGTACGATTTCTAGTTTAATTGCACATATATATTTTCGAAATTTTTATGCACAATAAGGATCAATTACAATTTTCTATGATTTGTTTCATGCATGCATCAGTTTGTTTCAATAACTAGTTTCAAAACTTTATTAAAACAAACATGGGTTCCGAATTTCATACCTAGAAGTTCTCTAAAACTTCTTGATGATCCGGAGACGTTGAGGATGCTTGTCGCTGCGCCGGATGCCTCCGAGTATTCACCAAACTCTAAACAAGATCGGAGAGAGAAGAGCTAGCCTCTCATTCTCCAATAGGGTTTAGAATCTAACTACTAACCCCTCTTTAGTTCCCTTGAGAAGAAGATCTCTGAAAACTAAAACTAAACTCAAGAATTAATGGAAATTCGTGGAGAATTATGGAGAGAGATGTTTGCACAAGAAGATAATCAATTAATTAATAAGGTAATGAGATAAACTTGTATTTATAAGTTCTCTCCAAATTACCTATTCATGTGCAACCTCTTGCCCATGATTTCATGCAAACTTCCATCTAACCATCCATTATTTGCTAACAAATAATCTTAGCCACGAATTAAATCAGTTATGGACCAATTCCATGCATGATCTAATTAATTCTTAAATTAATTCTGCATAAAACCGTCTGGACCGGTCGACCGTTTTGGAGGTTCGGTCGACCGTTTAGACCTGGTTTCGGTCGACCGTTAACAATTTGGTCGACCGTTCGTAACAAAAATATTTCATCGCGATGTTCAGTCGATCGACCGATTATACTCGGTCGACCGAAAACGAACAGGCAAAATTCTTGTTATCGGTGCAACATTCGGTCGACCGTTTAGCGTCTAGCGGTCGACCGTTTTTGCACAGTACTTGCAGACTTGTCAAATTTCGGTTTAACCCCTACAAAATTTGACATTTCGGGATTAGTAGTAAGTTCACAACTTATGTAACATATTATCCTATGTAATGATAAATCATTACACCCCATAATATTTACATCACATATGAATTTAATTTAGATTCTAATTATGTTATTAATCACAACATAATTTCGATTTTGCTTGTTCACCCCACGTGTCATATTTTCTACATGAAACCCGACACATCTTATGAACTCAAAATCCTCATTTCTTGTTTCCCAGTTTTGTGGTGTGACCTATGGGAGGATCTAAACTAAGTTGGCAGTGATATTAAGAGCTTAATTCACAAGCTATAAGCGGTATCTAGCTACACATTATAGCTCCCAATTAGTTAGATGTCTTAATTCCACTCGAACCAAAACCCGATCCATTTAGTGATGGAGTGCACCACTTGTGTCTGTCCCTTGCCTCATGATATTAAGAATACACACAAAGTAGTATTGTGTCATCTTTGTATTAGTATTCATTTCTTGATCTCTTTAAGCTAGTTACAAATATGTGACTTAACTCAAATCACATTGTGCACATTATAACTTTGCTTTATCAAGTGGCCCACTAATATCATCATTCAATTAAGAGGGGCAATGATAATCTTTTGACTAACTATCTTCTCCAACAAAAGTCATACTTAACCAACCAATGCCTTTACACTACACTTATCGATAGCTCAAGACACTAGTCTAATCAAGCATTTCTTAAGTGATCGGATATAAGTCTCATATCAAAGGACCAAAGACACAGTAAAACATTAATGACACAGAAAACACAATTCTATAATGTTTTACTTATTAGGTCTAGTCAGTATACAAAAGTAGTATTTTCCTCTTTTGTGTACTCGTGTTGTCACTCACTTGTAGAGCCACAATGATCTATGACCAACACGACAATCTTAACTCGGTAATTAATGTCCTATGTTAATTACCATGATTGCGAATATCTTTCATTTTTTTATGTAAACCAATATCTTTTAGAGCTCTACGGTTAAGAACCAAAAGTATCTTCCTTAACACTTCTAAAAGACGAATAACATAAATGAGGAACAAAATGATTTCTCATTCAATTCATAATAATTGACATTTAAAAGTAAAATCTTTAGAACACATTCCCTTCAACCACCATATATCTTACATGTTTGTGATATCTATACCATGATTATACATGTTTACAACCACATATCTAGTCAAGTGTGTATGTAAATTCGTTGTGTGGATCACATGTTTGGATATGTACTAATGTTTGTTATCTATTTGTTTATGTCTACCAATATCATTTGTAGTATATTGTATGTGTATATTGGTTGTGAAGTCCACAAGTCTAAATACCACCAATGGAAGTAAATGGATATTATAAACGACATGTAAAATTTTGGAGAGAAAATACAATTCAAATCATCTGCATTAATTGATATTGTGGCCTTAGACAATAAATATCTCAGATATCTCAAACCTATATCTAACAAACTACATCAAGTTTGGACCAAAACATTTCTAAACTCTACACACCCTAGATAAGTCTTGACGAAGACATATCTAAACCCTAACATCCTAAGTCATAAGTATGGACAAGGACATATCTAAAGCTTAACCCTAAGTCAGACATATCTACACTTTAAAACTCGAAAACCATAAACTCTAACACCCTAAATCATAATTCTGAACCCAGACATATCTAACCTTAAATCACAACTCAAACATGTCTACATCCTGAAACCCAAAAAACCTAACCCTAAACACTAAACCTTAAACCGTAAACCCTAAATCTGAACCAAGACATATCTAAACCCAAAACCCTAAATTCTATCACCATAAACCATAAGTTTGGACCCCAAACATATCTCAACAGTAAACCTTATAATGTAAAACTCCAAGACTACATGAAATCAAACATTGGAAACATAAATTGATATGATCCTTCATACTCACACAAGAAAAACATGTTTCTATCCATCTGTGTAGTTATATTTCCATCGACGAACAAGATTAAGCGTCAATGGTAACATACACTGACGTCAGTGCTTATTTTCATAGGAATCGTCAGAATGGTAACGTACACTGACGGATAACCACTGTCGGTGTAAGTTTTTGAAAAATGAGATGGCGTAAAATGAATTTTTTGGCGCAACAAACAAACACTAACAGATTCCTCCATCAATGTAAGATTTTAAATATACACTAACGAAGATCATCCTTCGGTGCATCTTTTAAAAAATGAGTGTTTGAATTATTGCATAGAGAAGCACTGATGGAAACTTGTTAGAATTACCGACGGAGGTCAATCTTTATATTGGTAGCCTGAATTGGGCATCCCTTCTCTCCCAAACACTAAAATACTAATCTACTGATTGCCGCCACCAATCGCCGCCGCCCCCCTTACGAACAACCACTCCTACTTTTGCGTCGTTGTTGTTGTCCTTGCGTTGCCACCGTCGTTACTTTGTTGCCCTCCTTAACTCGCATTGACTTCACCAGTGAGCATCTTCTCCCCAACCCTAAACCCAACCTCCTCTTTCCTCAACCACCCACCCACCACCTTAAACCCCTCCCCGCCATCACCACCTTCCCGGGCACAAAATAGTTTGAATGTGAAGTTAATTTTTAGGGGGGACATTCAAAATAATAATGAAAAGATTAAAAAAATTGGCAAAAAATTAACACGGTAGGGGAGATTCTGCCAAAAATCTAAAAAGTACGACTCATTTTTTAAACGTGTTTAAGGTTTAAATTTTATTTGTACTTGTGTTTGGGCTTTAGGAAAGGTTGTCGCAACACATCGATTTGAGTTTAAGATTAGAGGAGTTGTAACAGTTGGGTGGAATTATTCATCGTGATTTTTTGGTGGAATTGTTCTTATGTTGGGATCTTGATCAAGTTCAAATATCGATTGCTACTAGAGTGTGAGCTAACTCGTGATATCCCCAATAAAACTTCAATTTCAGAATTACGACTATCACATAGTACTTTTAAGTTCGATGATTCATAGATATCTTATTGAAGTATAAGTTTCCACTCCATGGATTGGGCATGGAGCATGAGTTCAGGTATACGGTTCTCCATATACCCGATTACACAGAGCAAAATTGTATTTGTGCTTAGGCTTTAGGAAAGGTTGTCACGGCGCATCGATTTCTATTTAAGGTCAGAGGAGTTGTAATAGTTGGGTGGAATTATTAGGTGTGATTTGTTGGTGGAATTATTGTTAGGTTGTGATCTTGATTAAGTACCTACATAATCTAAGTAGTACTTAGCGTCTCGTGTGAGCTCTGATCATACTTGTAAGATCCAATATGCTTTTCATTCCCAAACGATATTAAGTTGAAATATCCATAGCTACTAGAGTGTGAACTAACTCGTGATATCCTAAATAAAACTTAAATTTGAGGATTACGACCAGCACATGATACGTTTATGTTCAAGGATTCATAGGCATCTTAGTGAAGTATAAGTGTTCACCCATTGGGTTGTATGTTGATTGTGGTGTTGTTAATGATTTTGTGAATGTGGTCCATATGATATGAATGTGAAATGCAATGGATATTGGAATGTATGAATTCTTTATACGTTTATGGACCAAGGATCACACCATATGCTCATAAGTTTCTTGACTACATGAAGGATGAAGGTCGATTGTTGTATCTCGAAATCAGAATGGACGAAATTGTTATTCGTCATCAAAACGTTTCAGCTGAAGCACAAAACAGAGTTACTTCAAAAGGAAGCTTGTTTGCCAAAAGATACATTATGAGGCGAAGAAGCTGATTGCCAACTTAGAGTTCCAATTTGTAAATTATAATATATTAAATACAATTTGCTCCCGAGCATACTCATACAAATATGTACATTCGACTGCATGACAACAAAAACCCACAAGCAACGATTGTCATTGTAAGTTTATATACATATTAGTTTTCAATAAATTTATGTTGCTGGGTTGCATTCATTTATAATTCATTTTTTTGTTTGTAGGAAAAATTAGAGGTTTTACGAGTACCGGGTGAGACAGACTCTCAAGGCTCTGTCACGTTGGCGATTGTCGCCAAGGACGCGATTGTGACTCTTCTGGGCAATGAACACAAACGTGTGAGGATGTACTCAAGTCTCGTCACCCCCACAAAGATGTACAGATCTCGCGGGATGTCATGTTAAGCAGAGCTCAATGCTAGATCGAAGGTTGAGTAGCATGTCCAAGAGAGTAAGGAGCTACGAGTGGGTAATGAGCTGGCAGATGCGCATAGCAAGATCACAACTTTACAATCAACCATCGATTTTTTGATGGCGAAAGGATCGATGGTCTACTTATTATCTAATCAATTCAATTAATTCTCTACTTAATTTGACAATAGATGCACCGGAAACAATTTAAAACAGGTAGAGACAAGCAATGCAAACCACAAGAACGCAAGACAATTTTATAGAGGTTCGGCATCCCGCCTACTTCCTTTCCTGCAAGCCCCGCTCGACTCTACGAGCTCCACTCACGACTTCACTATTCACTCCCCGTTCCGGGCCAGGAAAGAATACCTTTACACAACAAACCTCGCGAACAACCCTTGCTAGCTTGGATCCCTCTTCTCACAATCCGAGAAGGAACACTTTGGGCTTTCACTGAAATCTTTGCTTCTTTGGCAAACAAATGGTTAACTGAATCACAACACTCTGTAACTTGAGCACACTTGAGTATGGTATCGAATTGATCAAAGATGTGGAAGTATAAGGCTTAGAGTGTAGGATTCGGGCTTTGAGGATTGGGAGATGTCTCTCTAGTTTGTGGAGTAATTAGAAGTGTGAGAGGTGTGTAATCAATGTGTATGGTCATCTATTTATAAGCTCCGAGAGAGAGATATCCGTTGGGGAAGAATTGAATGAGTTGTGTGTAAGATACACAAATCAGAAACTTAGAATCAGCAATTCTGTCCCTCAACTGTCGACCGAATCGGGTTACACAATTGACCGTTTCCTTAACTGTAAGGAAACGTTCGAACCACATAAAGCTTCGGTCGAACCAATTTGGTTTGTGACTTAAGTGAACGGTCAACCCTAAGAGGAATGGTCGACCGAAACTAGGGTTATGATAGGGTTAAAGGATATATCGGTCGACCACAAAAGGAAGGTCCAATCGACCAAAAATAACAGGCAATCGGGGGTTTTGAAATGTTCATATTCGGTCGACCGGTTAAAGGTCTACGGTCTACCGGTGGCCAATTGTAGTTTGGGGGTTTAGATGAAAAATACGAATACGACCGTTGTAGAATACGACAAGGGTAACGATCATCCTGAAAATACAAGATCGGTCGACCGAAAGGTCAAAAGCGGTCGACATGTTGAGCTGGGAAAAGTCACTTAGAAAGTCTGTTATAATCAGTTGAAAAGAAAAAGATTTCGGTCGACCGGTTGGCACAGGCAGTTTAGGTTTAGTGATTTTCCGACTAAGGTTTGGGTGATCTATTGAAGTCCAATGAATGTGAAATTTTGTGTGTAACTTCTACAAGGAATCTAGTGTGTATGTGAGTGAGTTTAAACTTTTGTATGCTCATGTTTACACAAGTTCCTAAGACTAAAAATAAAGGCAAATTATATATCTTTAAAAGCTTTATTACTTGTCTTGACATCAATTTCATTCTTCCTTGAGTCTTGATAATCTGTAGGTGTTAGCACAATACAATATATGTTCTATGTATTACGTGTGATCCACTATTTTTGATTGTGATTAAGATTAGGTTGATTAAATCATCAAAACAATGATTAAGGCCAAAAAGCCAACAGATGACACATAATAGTTAGGCATTGTAATCTTAATTTAGTGATGTGTATTACATTGAATAGATTTATATGAAGTATCATCTTACGATATAATGTATTGTAACGTGCAGAATATTAATATCACATCCATTTGGATACCACCACCGCCACCAAGACGAGACTGCCTAGTGGTCGTGTTGTTTGTCTACTTATATCATTATCAAACTTCGTTGGCTACTTTTGACTTGAAAACTTCACTTTCAATATAGTTATACAGTTCTGTATGTAGTTTGAATGAATGTGTTTCAGATTAATGCGTGGATGTGTTGTGGATGAATTATGAAAACTATTGTTTCTTTTGCTCAGGGAAATCGGAACTCGGAAAGAGCCAATGGTTGTTTCTGGGTTCTGGCGGTGTAAGTTCAACACTTGTCCGGTAACGTACACCAACATGGCTTATTTGTCGGTATAGGTTACCCACAAGATGCACCGACGGAACGTATACGTTGGTATACGTTGCTATTCATCGGTGATATTGGGTAAATGTATTAGTCAGTCTAGATCACCGATGGATATCCGTCGGTGATTCCTTTGTCTAGTATAATATTGATTTTTCATGGAAAAATGATTATGTTTTGTTGTCCTATGTTGTGTACTTGTAGGTTGAAGAGTAGGTGTGTAAGTGGGGCATATTTTTCGCTCACCGCTACCCACCCTGCCTAAGTTAAACGGGTATGCGGGGCAGGTCAAAAATAAAAAAAACGTTATCCCTTCCGCCTAAGGTTGGACTAGGCGGGGCGGGTTATGCGGGTTTGGTTTGATTTTTTTAACTTTTTAGATTTTTCCTAAGAAAAATAAAAAAATGTCAAACCTTGATAAATAGTAATCACTCGTTGCATTTTTCAGAAAATTTGACGTTTAGTGAGTGTTGAGTAGTGACTTGGTACGGTCGGTTAATGGTTATGTGTAAAACTGAAAACGGTAAAATGATTTTGGTATATAAAAAATTAATTATATTTGATTTAGGCAGGTTGCGGGTTATACGGGGCGGGTTGCGAGACAACTGCAACTCACCCCGCTTATTAGGCGGGTTATGTGGGTGGCGGGTTTGAGAGTAAAATCTTATCCATTTACAGCCCTACTGAAGAGAGAGAACATCATTTATTTTTTGACATATGCACATAGGACGACTTAGAGTTATTTTTGAAATTTTCTACAAGATTGTGTGATTTTGTGCAAAAAATACATTATTTATTCATAATAGTATAATATAATAGTCATAATATAATATTATAGTATAGTAATAAAATCATATAATAGTATAATATAATTCATAATATGATAGAGTCAAGATCTAGTGAGACCAGAGCTCATCTTATTTGTTTAAATCTCTTACAATCTTACAATTAGATTTAATTACGGTTAATCTACAGTTAATATCCACAATTAGATCATTTTATTAGCATGACTGTCATAACCTTAATATACTTTACAATTTCAAATGAATGGTGGATATAGTAAGGACTTAAAGTATGCAAATTAAACTCCAACTTCACCTGAAAATTACCGCAATATAATAATAAAGTCACAATAATATAATAAGAATATTAGTCTCACCTCAGATTATCAAAAGGAAAAATTTTCAAAATAATTTTTTTTAATTTATTTTGCCAAAATAGACATCCATCGAAAGTATTTCTCAAACTAGACCCGCTGCCACCACGTGGTGACACGTGGCGGCGGCGGGTTTTGTTTTTTTGTGCATAGAGAAGTCGTCATCACCAGTGTCGAGTTCTTCCAAGAAGAACTCGACACTGGTGATGCCGAGTTCTTCTTGGGAGAACTCGGCACGGGTGATGACGAGTTCTCTCGAAAAGAACTCGGCACTGGTGATGCCGCGTTCTACCAAGGAAAACTCAGCATCTCCAGTGTCGAGTTCTCTCTGGGAGAATATTGCCAACACTTCATAATCCACTCGACGCGAGGTGTCAGGAGAATAGTGACTCAAATAGAACTCGGCATCCTCGATGTCGAGTTCTATTTGGACCTGTTCTCCTGACACTCAGATCGTGTATGAAATCAACTACAATAAACAACATTACGAATCATGTCAGAGATTTTTTTTTTAATTTTGACAGAACCTCCCCTATATTTTTCAAATTGGTATATTTAAACTTGCACGGTAGAAAAAAATTAACAATACTACAAACTTCAATTCTCACATACATTCAAACTCACATACATTTAAACTCAAATAAAACACTTTTAAGTTTACATTCATTCAATTTAACTTACATTCAAACCTAAATAACAACAAAAAAAATCTAATTTTAATCACAATAATCATTCTTAAATTCAACTATTTTTAAGATGACTACCGTAGATCTATAATCAACAAAACTAAAATAATAATCAACTAACAAACAAGAAATAAAACGTTTTGCCTAAAAACCCAAAATCGAATTCGAGTTTGCACCAAACCGGGTTCCTAAACCAACAAAAACACTACAATCATATATAAAACAACAATGTATATCATCCAAATACATTAAAAGGCAAGAAAACGGTGGAAAACAAAAAAATATCAAAACCCTAACCTTCAAAACTCAGGAACTCGGCGGATGGGGAGAGGGGGGCGTCGGGCTGCTTTTATAGCCCGACGGAACTCGGCGTTTGTAACGCCGAGTTCACTTTTTTTTAAGTGAACTCGGCGTGAGACAAGTTACGTTCAATCAAAATGTTATTTCTGGTAAATTTGGAGTGTAATGACCTCAGAGAATTTTATGAAGTCATCAGATGCCATCTTACCCATAATTGTCCCTACGCTTCAACCTTCCTTTTCAAAACACAACAACAATAAATTCTTTGATCCCAAACTAGTTGGGGTAGGCTTCCAAAACACAACCTTGTTCAAAAATAAAAATATTATTAGATGATAAGAAAGACATTCCGGTGGTCTACCTTGGGCTGCCATTATTCTCCGGGAGGATGGGGAGAACTCATTGCATGTCACTTGTAAACAAGGTAAAACAACGTCTTAGCACTTGGAAGTAGAATTTTCTATCCATTGCCGACCAGGTAGAACTTGTGAGGAGCGTGTTTGTCTCCCTTAGTATTTATTGGACCTCCACTTTCCTCATCCCACGGAAGGTGCTGCAGGAGATGGAGAGCCTCATGGCTCACTTCATTTGGGGAGGGCAAAAGAAGTGGGCTGCTGTGGCGTGGAAGGATGTGTGCACACCAAAGGATGAAGGAGGGCTCGGTCTGAATAGATTAACGACTTGGAATGATGTGGGCCTCCTTCGCCTATTATGGCTTGTGGTGGCGGAAGGAAGCTCCCTTTGGGTGAAGTGTGTACGACGAAAATACCTTAAAAACCGCTCTATTTGGCTAGCAAGGCCACCATCAACATCATCGTGGGCATGACGAGGGATTCTTCAAGTTCGCGACATTGCTCGACGACACATCCAATATGTGGTGGGAAATGGGCAAGAGATACGGTTCTTCCAATATCCGTGGTGTGGCGAACCATTTCAATGTGAGAGTTGGGGGGCTCGACTCCACCATGAATTGGGAGTGCCTTGGGATACCAAAGTGTCGTACTTCATAAGAGAGGGGAAGTGGAACCCCCCCCCCCCCCAAGATCAACGATAACGGAGGAAGTTCACTTGAAGATCACAAATACACACATTCATGGAGGCATGGACCAGCCAAAGCACATAGAAGAGAAGGGGGCTACATTAGGAGTCAAGGAAGTGTGGAAATGGGTGGTAGAACCGGGGAGAAAGGTCACTTGGGAGGGTGTGGTTTGGCGCAAACACGCCATTCCCAAGCATGCTATTACAGCTTGGCGAGCAATGAGGGGTGTCTCCTAACAAAGAAGCTTATGAATTTACGAGGAGCAAAGCATGACCCGGTTTGCAGCTTGTGTGAGAGGGCGGAAGAGGACATGGACCATCTATTCTGGAGATGTTCGTACATTAAGGAGGTGTGGACAACACTACTATTTCTCATGAAGCTGAGCACTCGGCTAGCAAGATCCCTCGAAGGCAAAGCTACACGCCTCTCACACGCGAGAGGAAGCCGGGTTGAGAAGGTGGTGCGAAGGTGGGCTTTTAGTGCCATGATTCATGAGTGCTGGCTGGAACGAAACCGAAGGATTTTCGAGGGAGAGAAGAAGAAGCCAGGAGACATAGTGGCTGCAATCAAGGACATGGTCGGATGTCTTTGGGGGTAAAGTCAAGAAACTTGCGGATAAAAACAGCAAGGAGCAAAATTTTTAGACCACGTGGTGTTAGTTTTTGGGGATACTCGAATGTTATAACTACATAGCCAAGCGATGTAATACTAGTAGTGTTTGTGGCCGGCTATGCATATTAGCATGCCCGCGGACTTAAAGTTTTCTTTTCGGGTTTTCTAGTTTTGTAAACTCGTTCTTTCATTTAATAAATTTAGAGGTCAAGCCTTCCTTTTGCTTTGCAAAAAAAAGGAGGGATGAGTGGGAAGGAAGTGAATTTGAAATTTGAATTGGAATGGGGAGAAAATGATTTATTTTAGTGGAATATTTGTGGTTTAGACCTTAATATTATAATTATTTCAATCAAAATGAAAATTTTACATAACCAACCACCTCCACTATTAGAAATGGTTAGGAGCCAAATTTGGAGTACATTTATCACTACTCTTTAGATAATTCTGTCCTGAAGATTTGTGTGATAAAACTCGAAAGACGTGAGCGGCACGTCATAAGTACTTCAAAAAATTGAAATTTTCAGGATTGCATCATTTGTGAGGTACTACGATTTCTACAATTCAAATCTTGAGATCGGACATACAACCCCACCGTCATTTTCACAAAAAAAATTCCAAATGTCGCACATGATTGTCTCATATTCTTCTAAAATTACACCAGGACGAGAACTTAGATCTTTTTCAACGTAGACAGAACAAATAGACCCAAATAATTCCCTATCACTTTCGTAGTAAGTCAAATCCTGGACATGATAAACAAAAGTTCTGAAGCAAACACTATGGTTAATTTTGTAATGTTTATGCTACAAGACACGAGGGACCACTCTCAAGAATGGTTGCTAATCTTGTTACTTTACCATACTACACTACAGCGATACTATGGTTACTTTTACACGTTACAGGTTAACTATAACGGATCACTTGAGTCAGATTGGGAACTACATATGTTAAGCCATCCTAAAACTTAAGACAGCTACAAGGACCAAACACTATGGTGCTCTTTGGAGATGCCAAAGGCATTGCATAATATTAGACACTGACTCCACCGTCAGACGTGGTACGAATTGGATATAAGAAACGTGATTAGGATCTTACAAGTTGAATCAAGACCTGGTGCAGAGACAAGACCATGTTATTCAATTAGTAAAATGTGCCTAACCAAAACTATAAGGCGCGGCAATTAATCATAATTTCCCTTTCACGATCTTATCCCTGAGAAACTGACTCACATTAATACCATTTTGAGGTGATAACTAAGGTGTTGGACATCTACCCCACAGTCCCACTGTCATTTTCACTTTCAATCGCCACTAATAGAGAACTCAATGGCACATGCACAGTCTAATGACATCTACCACACTGTCATTTTCACTTTCAATCACCACTAATAATACACAAATGCTTTGGTAGCTATCAAAACATAATTTAGGAGGGAAGACAATTACACGCTAAAAGAGACAAAACACGTATCATACAAAAAAAACTTAGGACACGGAGAGTAAGAAAACATAGAACATTAAAGGTCTGCGCTGCACCGCAAGACACGAGAGACCACTCTCATGAATGACTGCTGAAGCATTGCTAATGTTATTCAATTGTTAAAATGGACTCTATCAACTACAATGCCCAACAATTAATCATCAGCTTTCTTCCATGACCTTGACCTTGAGAAACTAATTCACATGAACTGTCAAGTTGCCTCGACACCATCCGACAACCCAACAACCATAATATTGAAGTGATAACTAAGGTGTTGGACATCTCTTCCCCACTGTCATTTTCACTTTCAATCACCACTAATAGAGAACTCAATGGCACATGCACTGTCTAATGCCATTTCCTCGTCCTATAAAGCTGCACCACCCTCATACTTATCAGTTCAACACAGCCCAAGCAAATTCAGAAACCTGTATCTACTGTTTTGTTGCCAGAGAAATCACTTCGAGTAAACCAATATGCTTAACCACAAGAAGATCATTGACATGGCAAGAAAGCTGAGTCAAGCAAAGCCAAATCAAGGTTCTAACGGCAAGACTGGTTCTTCATCAGTGGCCAGCAAAGGCCACATTGTGGTTTACTCCGTCGATGGGAAAAGATTCATGGTACCTGTGTCGTATCTCAGCAGCAACATCTTTAGGGAGCTCTTCGACATGGCTGAAGAATTTCTTGGATTACCACGCGATGGGCCTGTCACATTACCATGTGATGCAGATTTCTTGAAACAAGTCGTCTTAACACATAGGCGACGGGTATCCAAAGTAGAAGAGCAAATTCTTCTTGACGTCATCTCAACGGGTCGGTGCTCAGCTTCTCCCTTAATGCAACAAGGAACATGTCAACGACAATTGCTTTGTAGTTTCTGAGGATTAAAAATGTAGAACCTATCAGTGTACTAAACTTGTATAGCTTTTGACATTGAGACATAATAGAATTTATTGACAGAAAGCACTGTGTGCTTCCTAGGAATTTTGGTGCTACATATATCCTTTGGAGACATTTCTTCAGCATTTTATCTAATTTCAGCATTGTGAAGGATACTGAAATGAAAGATGGAACGGGTATTAAGGGTGTTTTGAGGTGGACAAATACACTTCCAATATTAATGTGATAATCTAAATAAATGATGTTCATCTCACTAACTACTCTGTGGAACTAAGCATTGCTATCAGAGGTATGTAAACGTTACAGTGGTCCCCTTCCTCTTTCTTCAAAGTTGTAGATCATGCTTCTAAAGCCACACTTTTTTCCCTTAAAAATGTCTGTTTTGTGTTTTGTTTTAGCAGATATTGTTTTCAACATGCTTTCTAGGATTCCACTACCTCGGCGATGGGGAATTTTGAACAAAATTTGAGACCTACCCTTGTATAAAATCTCAAGGCTACAGTTCAACACAGGCAAGCCTAATTAACAACTTCAAAGATTTTCTCTAAATTAGTCATTTATTAAATGACTCGTTAAATCACTAAAAAATGAAGAGATAGTAGGAGCGAACATCGCTCCTACTAATTGTAAGTTTGTTACAAAATAATGATGCAATATTGTTAGAGTCGGTGGTCATTTATTGATTTTGAGTTTCTCTTGAACTTTTATTTTTCTTAGTTAATAGGAATTCAATATCAGTTGAATGCAGCTTGTAAGGTCAGCCGACTGCAAGCCATATCAACCATTCGGATGAAGTGATGGTCCAACTACAAGACGTGATTTAAAAATATGCAACCACGTCACATGGTCTTGTCTACCCTCCATTACCCATGCAAATACATCTACAGAAGCAGGGCCACAAACAAAAGTACGGATAATGGAGCAAACCAAGTACTTGTAACTTGTGCATGACGCCATCGTAAACCTATTGAAGCATAATATTATCACAAAATAGCAGTTGGAGACAAGTTACGTTCAATCAAAATGTTATTTCTGGTAAATTTGGAGTGTAATGACCTGAGAGAATTTTATGAAGTCAACAGATGCCATCTTACCCATAATTGTCCCTACGCTTCAGCCTTCCTTTTCAAAACACAACAACAATAAATTCTTTAATCCCAACTAGTTGGGGTAGGCTTCCAAAACACAACCTGGTTCAAAAATAAAAATATTATTAGATGATAAGAAAGACACAGAACATGAAATACTAGCGAGCATCAATGGAATTAATGAATAATATAGCTGAAGGACATTTCTCGTGCAAAATTTGTACTTTATGATATTGAATGGATCACTTTCAAGGATATTGCATCGCTACGGAGGAACTTAAATGGAACCTATACCACCTATCAAGGACTATAGGAGAAGGATCCCATAGTGCCGTACGGGATAGACACATGCATATGTGGTTCTCGGTGTCATACCAAGTGTCCAACAAGTTTTGAAAAAATAAAAATAAATTCAAATGATCAACATTCAACAAAATATTATGTGGACATAGCCTGTGCAGGAAATGTATTCCGTCGAGCGTGCCTAAGTGGTAATTTTGAGAGAAGATCAAGTGGTAGCTTTCCATAAGAGTTAATGACCCATGGCAAAGAAAGAAACAAATATGAGAAGCAACAAAAAACACGACCATGTGAACTGCACCCTATAGCACAACACAAGCCTAATCCAAATTCTAAAGTTGACAATGCATTAGTAAATGAAAGCACTGCTTGAATTCCTTCCAATAAGTTCTTACAGAATGTTGAAATCTACAGGAATATTAAGAGGTCAAACCCACCAGAAATTAGAAACACAACCCCACCATCATTTTCAAAAGCAAATGCCATAAGTATAGCATATTGCTTGTCTCATTTTCATAAATTTCTCATAAAATTAAACTTAATGACAAATTTGTCATAAAATTAAACATAGTGACAATAGGATATCGGAATTATCCTCTAGTACTTTCTCAGCAAATAATCTCAACTTTTTCCAATTTAGCATGAGTAATCATAAGAAAATCCTTGAGATGAAAAAGAAATGGAGCCAAACAGCAAGACTGAATGAAGATTCTGAACCAAATGCTAGAATTAATAATCCTATCTGAAAAGCCCACTAAACAATACACAAACGCTTTTGATGTAATACCTCTATAAGTCGAGAGATATGACATAGAAAGAAAATTATTCCCAAACAAGTCCTAAAGATAAAAGTTGGAGGAATTGATGTCATACCTCTATAAGTCGAGATAAAAATTGGAGGACTTGATGTCACACATCCAAAGGTCGGGAGATGTATGACATTTGATTTGTAGTTTAACGCGTAACAATTACGCTGATCACAATATCTAATCGAATTCGGAGACCGACGGGAAAGGAGGACAAGTCCTTGAGATAAAAATTGGAGAACTTGATGTCATACCTCTATATGTCGAGAGACATCACATAGAGAAAAACTTATTCGCAAACAAGTCCTGAAGATAAAAATTGGACGACTTGATGTCACACAACCAAAGGTCGGGAGATGAATGACATTGGATTTGTAGTCTAACGCGTAACAATTACGCAGACAACGGTATATCTTCGAATTTGGAGACCAACGGGAAAGGAAGACTAGTCCTTGAGATACAAATTTGAGAACTTAATGTCATACCTCTAAAGTCGAGATATGACAAAGAGAGAAACTTATTCGCAAACAAGTCCTAAAGATTAAAATTGGAGAACTTGATGTCACACATCCAAAGGTCGGGAAATGTATGACATTGGATTTGTAGTCTAACGCGTAACAATTATGCAGACAACGGTATATATATTTGAATTTAGAGACCGACGGGAAAAGAAGATAATTCCTTGAGATAAAAATTGGAGAATTTGATGTCATACCTCTATAAGTTGAGAGATATGAAAAATAAAGAAACTTATTCACAAAAAAATAATAAAGATAAAAATTGGAGGAATTGATGTCATACCTCTATAAGTCGAGATAAAAATTGGAGGACTTGATGTCACACATCCAAAGGTCGGGAGATGTATGACATTTGATTTGTAGTTTAACGCATAACAATTACGCTGCTCACAATATCTAATTGAATTCGGAGACCGACGGGAAAGTAGGACAAGTCCTTGAGATAAAAATTGGAGAACTTCATGTCATACCTCTATATGTCGAGAGACATTACGTAGAGAGAAACTTATTCGCAAACAAGTCCTGAAGATAAAAATTGGACGACTTGATGTCACACATCTAAAGGTCGGGAGATGTACAACACCGAATTTATAGTCCAACGCGTAACAATTACGTTGATCACAATATCTAATTGAATTCGGAGACCGACGGGAAAGTAGGACAAGTCCTTGAGATAAAAATTGGAGAACTTAATGTCATACCTCTATATGTCGAGAGACATTACGTAGAGAGAAACTTATTCGCAAACAAATCCTAAAGATAAAAATTGGAGGACTTGATGTCACACATCCAAAATTCGGGAGATGTATGACATTGGATTTGTAGTCTAACGATTAACAATTACGAAGACAACGGTATATATTCGAATTTGGAGACCGACGGGAAAAGAAGACAAGTCATTGAGATAAATATTAGAGAACTTGCAGTCAAATCTCTATAGGTCGAGAGACATAACATAGAGAGAAACTTATTCGCAAACAAGTCCTAATGATAAAGTTGGAGGACTTGATGTCACACATCCAAAACGTGGGAGATGTATGACATTGGATTTGTAGTCTAACGCGTAACAATTACGTTGCCAACGGTATATATTCGAAATTGGAGACCGACAGGAAAGGAAGACAAGTCCTTGAGATAAAAATTGTAGAACTTGATGTCATACCTTTTAAGTCTTGAGATATGACAAAGATAGAATCTTATTCGCAAACAAGTCCTAAAGAGAAAAATTGGAGGACTTGATGTCACACATCCAAAGGTCGGGAGATGTATGACATTGAATTTGTAGTCAAACGCATAACAATTACGCTGACAACGGTATATATTCGAATTTGGTGACCGACGGGAAAGAAAGACAAGTCCTTGAGATAAAAATTGAAAAACATGATGTCATACCTCTATAAGTCGAGAGACATGACATATAGAGAAACTTAAACACAAACAAGTCCTAAAAATAAAAATTAGAGGACTTGATGTCACACATCCAAATGTCGGGAGATGTATAACATCGAATTTGGAGACCGGCGGGAAAGGAAGACAAGTCCTTGAGGTAAAAATTGGAGAACTTAATGTCATACCTCTATAAGTCGAGAGATATGATAAAAAGAGAAACTTATTAGCAAACAATTCCTAAAGATAAAAATTGGAGGACTTGATGTCATACGTCCAAAGGTTGGGAGATGTATGACATTGGACTTGTAGTCTAACGCGTAACAATTACGAAGACAACGGTATATAATCGAGTTTGGAGACCGACGGGAAAACAAGACAAGCGCTTGAGATAAAAGTTTGAGATCTTGATGCCATACCTGTATAAGTTGAGAGACATGACACAAATAGACACTTATTCGCAAACAATCCTCAAGATAAAAATTGGAGGACTTGATGTCACACATCCAAAGGTCGGGAGATGTATGACATTGAATTTGCAGTCTAACGCGTAACAATTACGCTGACAACGGTATATATTTGAATTTCGATACCGACGGGAAAGGACGATTAGTCCTTGAGATAAAAATTGAAGAACTTGATGTCATACCTCTAAAGTCGAGAAAAATGACAAAGAGAGAAATTTATTCGCAAACAAGTGCTAAAGATAAAAATTGGAGGACTTGATGTCACACATCCAAATGTCGGGATATGTATGACATTGGATTTGTAGTCTAACACGTAACCATTACGACGACAACGGTATATATTCGAATTTGGAGACCGAAGGGAAAAGAAGACAAGTCCTTGAGATAAAAATTGGAGAATTTGATGTCATACCTCTATAAGTCGAGAGATATGATAAAAAGAGAAACTTATTCGCAAACAAGTCCTAGAGATAAAAATTGGAGGACTTGATGTCACACATCCAAAGGTTGGGAGCTGTATGACATTGGATTTGTTGTCAAACGCGTAATAATTACGCTGACAACGGTATATAAAAGAAATATGGAGACCGATGGGAAAGTAAGACACAGACTTGAGATAAAATTTTGAGATTTTGATGTCATACCTGTATAAGTCGAGAGACATGACATAAATAAACACTTTTTCGCAAACTAATCCTAAAGATAAAAATTTGTTGGACTTGATGTTACACATCCAAAGGTCGGGAGATGTATGACAATGAATTTGTAGTCTAACGCGTAACAATTACGTTGATAACGGTATATATTCAAATTTGGAGACCAAGGGGAAATGAAGACAAGTCCTTTAGAAACAAATTGAAGAATATGTTGTCATACCTCTATAAGTCGAGAGACATGACATAAAGAGAAACTTATTCACAAACAATTCCTAAAGATAAAAATTGGAGGACTTGATGTCACACATCCAAAGGTCGGGAGACGTGTGACATTGGATTGGTAGTCGAATTTGGAGCCTGACAGGAATGGAATACAAGTCCTTGAGATAAAAATTGGAGAACTTGATGTGTTACATTTGTAAGTGGAGAATATGACATAGAGACAGAGTTATTCGCAAACAAGTCCTAAAGATGAAAATTGGAGGACTTGATTTCACACATCCAAAGGTCGGGAGATGTATGACATTGGATTTGTAGTCGAACGCGTAAGAATTACGATGACAACAATATATATTCGAATTTGGAGACTGACTGGAAAGGAATACAAGTCTTTGAGATAAAAATTAAAGAACTTGATTTCATACCTCTGTAACGCAAGATATATGACATAGAGAGAAACTTATTCGCAAACAAATCCTAACGATAAAGTTGGAGGACTTGATGTCACACATCCAAAGGTCGGGAGATGTATGATATTTGATTTGTAGTCTAACGTGTAACAAGTACGTTGACAACGGTATATATTCGAATTTGGAGACCGACGGGAAAGGAAGACAAGTCCTTGAGAAAACAATTGGAGAACTTGATGTCATACCTCTAAAGTCGATAGACCGGACAAAGAGAGAAACTTATTCGCAAACAAGTCCTAAAGATAAAAATTGAAGGACCTGATGTCACACATACAAAGGTCGGGCGATGTATGACATTGGATTTGTAGTCGAACACGTAAGAATTACGCTGACAACGGAATATACTCGAATTTGGAGACTGACAGGAAAGGAATACAAGTCCTTGAGATAAAAATTGGAGATCTTGATGACGTACCTCTATAAGTCGAGAGATATGACAAAGAGAGAAACTAATTCGCAAACAAATCCTAAAGAAAAAAATTGGACTAGATGTGACACATACAAAGGTCGGAAGATGTATGATATTTGATTTGTAGTCTAATGTGTAAAAATTACACTGACAACGGTATATATTCAAATTTGGAGACTGACGGGAAAGGAAGACAAGTCCTTGAGATAAAAATTGGAGAACTTGATGTCGTACCTCTATAATTCGAGAGATATGACATAGAGACAAAGTTATTCGGAAACAAGTCCTAAAGACAAAAATTGAAGGACCTGATGTCACACATACAAAGGTCGGGCGATGTATGAAATTGGATTTGTAGTCGAACACGTAAGAATTACGCTGACAACGGTATATATTCGAATTTGGAGACTGACAGGAAAGGAATACAAGTCCTTGAGATAAAAATTGGAGAACTTGATGTCACACATCCAAAGGTCGGGAGATGTACGATATTTGATTTGTAGTCTAAAGTGTAAAAATTACACTGAACACAGTATATATTCGAATTTGGAGACTAACGGGAAAGGAAGACAAGTCGTTGAGATGAAAATTGGAGAACTTGATGTCGTACCTCTATAAGTCGAGAGATATGACATAAAGACAAAGTTATTCAGAAACAAGTCCTAAAGATAAAAATTGAAGGACCTGATGTCACACATACAAAGGTTGGGCGATGTATGACATTGGATTTGTAGTCGAACGCGTAAGAATTACGCTGACAACGGTATATATTCGAATTTGGAGACTGACAGGAAAGTAATACAAGTCCTTGAGATAAAATTGGAGAACTTGATGTCATACCACTATAAGTCGTGAGATATGACAAAGAGAAAACCTAATTCGCAAAGAAGTCCTATAGATAAAAATTGGAGGACTTGTTGTCACACATCCAAAGGTCGGGAGATGTATGATATTTGTAGTCTAATGTGTAAAAATTACGCTGACAACGGTATATATTCAAATTTGGAGACTGACGGGAAAGGAAGACAAGTCCTTGAGATAAAATTGGAGAACTTGATGTCGTACCTCTATTATTCGAGAGATGTGACATAGAGACAAAGTTACTCGGCAACAAGTCCTAAAGATAAAAATTGAAGGACCTGATGTCACACATACAAAGGTCGGGCGATGTATGACATTGGATTTGTAGTCGAATGCGTAAGAATTACGCTGACAACTGTATATATTCGAATTTGGAGACTGGCAGGAAAGTAATACAAGTCCTTGAGATAAAAATTGGAGAACTTGATGACGTACCTCTATAAGTCGAGAGATATGACAAAGAGAAACTAATTCGCAAACAAATCCTAAAGATAAAAATTGGAGGACTAGATGTGACACATACAAATGTCGGGCGATGTATGACATTGGATTTGTAGTCGAACGCGTAAGAATTACGCTGACAACGGTATATATTCGAATTTGCACACTGACAGGAAAGGAATACAAGTCCTTGAGATAAAAATTGAAGAACTTGATGTCGTACCTTTATAATTCGAGAGATATGACATAGAGACAAAGTTATTCGGAAACAAGTCCTAAAGAAAAAAATTGAAGGACCTGGTGTCACACATACAAAGGTCGGGCGATGTATGACATTGGATTTGTAGTCGAACGCGTAAGAATTACGTTGACAGTGGTATATATTCGAATTTGGAGACTGACAGGAAAGGAATACAAGTCCTTGAGATAAAAATTGGAGAACTTGATGACGTACCTCTATAACTCGAGAGATATGACAAAGAGAGAAACTAATTCGCAAACGAATCCTAAAGATAAAAATTGGAGGACTAGATGTGACACATACAAAGGTCGGAAGATGTATGATATTTGATTTGTAGTCTAATGTGTAACAATTACGCTGACAACGGTATATATTCAAATTTGGAGACTGACGGGAAAGGAAGACAAGTCGTTGAGATAAAAATTGGAGAACTTGATGTCGTACCTCTATAATTCGAGAGATATGACATAGAGACAAAGTTATTTGGAAACAAGTCCTAAAGATAAAAATTGAAGGACCTGATGTCACACATACAAAGGTCAGGCGATGTATGACATTGGATTTGTAGTCGAACGCGTAAGAATTACGCTGACAACGGTATATATTCGAATTTGGAGACTGACAGGAAGTAATACAAGTCCTTGAGATAAAATTGGAGAACTTGATGTCATACCACTATAAGTCTTGAGATATGACAAAGAAAAAAACCTAATTCATAAAGAAGTCCTATAGATAAAAATTGGAGGACTTGATGTCACACATCCAATGGTCGGGAGATGTGTGACATTGGATTTTTTGTCGAACGTCTAAGAACTACGCTGACAACGGTATATATTCGAATTTGGAGACTAACGGGAAAGGAAGACAAGTCGTTGAGATGAAAATTGGAGAACTTGATGTCGTACCTCTATAAGTCGAGAGATATGACATAGAGGCAAAGTTATTCAGAAACAAGTCCTAAAGATAAAAATTGAAGGACCTGATGTCACACATACAAAGGTCAGGCGATGTATGACATTGGATTTGTAGTCGAACGCGTAAGAATTACGCTGACAACGGTATATATTCGAATTTGGAGACTGACAGGAAAGTAATACAAGTCCTTGAGATAAAATTGGAGAACTTGATGTCATACCACTATAAGTCTTGAGATATGACAAAGAGAAAACCTAATTCGCAAAGAAGTCTTATAGATAAACATTGGAGGACTTGATGTCACACATCCAAAGGTCGGGAGATGTATGATATTTTATTTGTAGTCTAATGTGTAAAAATTACGTTGACAACAGTATATATTCGAATTTGGAGACTGACGGGAAAGGAAGACAAGTCCTTGAGATAAAAATTGGAGAACTCGATGTCATACCTCTAAAGTCGAGAGATATGACGAAGAGAGAAACTTAGTCGCAAACAAGTCCTAAACATAAAAATTGGAGGACTTGATGTCACACATCCAAAGGTCGGGATATCTATGAAATTGAATATTTAGTCTAACGCGTGACAATTACGCTCACAACGGTATATATTCAAATTTGGAAACCGACGGGAAAGGAAGACAAGTCCTTGAGATAAAAATTGGAGAACTTGATGTCATATATTTATAAGTCGAGAGATAAGACATAAAGAGAAAGTTATTCGCAAACAAGTCCTAAAGAAAAAAAATGGAAGACTTGACGTCACACAACCAACAGTCGGGAGAGGTGTGACATTGGATTTGTAGCCTAACGTGTAACAATTACGCTGACCACAATATTTAATCGAATTCGGAGATCGACGGGAAAGGAAGACAAGTCCTTGAGGTAAAAAATTGGAGAACTCGATGTCATACCTCTATATGTCGAGAGATATGACAGAGAGAATCTAATTCGCAAACAAGTCCTAAAGGTAAAAATTGGAGGACTTGATGTGTCACACATCCAAAGGTCGGGAGACGTGTGACATTGGAGTTGAAGCCTAACGCGTAAGAATTACGATGACCACAATATCTAATCAAATTTGGAGACCGGCGGGAAAGGAAGACAAGTCCTTCAGATAAAAATTGGAGAACTCGATGTCATACCTCTATAACTCGACATGTATGACATAGATAGAAACTTATTCGCAAACAAATCCTATAGATAAAAATTGGAGGACGTGATGTCACACATCCAAAGGTCGGGAGATGTGTGACATTGGATTTGTAGCCTAACACGTAACAATTATGTTGACCACAATATCTAATCGAATTTGGGGAGCGACGGGAAATGAAGACAAGTTCTTGAGATAAAAATTGGAGAACTTGATGTCGTACCTCTATATGTTGAGAGATATGATGATTGACATCATTTCATGCTTATATTTGTACCTTATATCCATTATCTTACACCTAAGCAATGCTACGTGACGAGTTTTATGTTTAGTTTTCAGAAATAAAGAGGTTTGAAGAGAAGAGTCATGAAAGGACCCAAAAGCAGGAAAAAAGGACCTAATTGTGAGACCTGGGGACCAAGATGCAAGGGAGAAGGACCTGATCGTAAGACAGAAGGACCTAAGAGCAAAACAGGAAACTCCACACCATCATGAGGAGTATTTTGTCAATTCGATTCGGGTCGGAGCTCCACCAAACAAGTTAGATGCATCCAAAACCAAGTGTCGACACACCTCCCAGTGGACGACCCGTATTTGCCACCGCTTCAACGCGGCCGTGCACTTGCGGTTAAATATAAAACGATCAATCAAGTTTTTGGCGCCGTTGCCGGGGAAGTGCTCTGTCCAGACCTTGGTTTGGACGATTCGAGGGGTTTTTAATTTTTCGTTTTCAGTTTTTCTTAGTTTCAGGGAACACTCTGATCACGGGGAGGCCACTGGAGAAGTTTCAGGAAGCAAATCCAACAACAGACCGCCAATCAGCGGTTTGGAACCGCCAATTGGCGGCCTGGTAAGGGATTCTGTCTTCCAATTTTTTTGTGGTCATTTGTGTTGTAATTTGTGTTATCTGGGAGCCCAATTTTGCATGCTGTGACTTCATATTTGCTCCCAGATCATTAATCACTCCCCCTTTAATCAACTTGGACCATAAAACTCAAAGCAAAAGATTAGACTTCTTGCCATCTAGGTCATGCACCATTGGTAGACCTTGCATGCATTTGTCTTTTCTTTGCTTTACATTTTGTCGTTGATTGCTGGCGTGAGGTACGTGCACCCACATCCCTCATTCATGCATGTTATTTCATGCATTAGTTAGTAAGGTGCATCGGGACAAGAGTGAGAGAGCGTTTGATTGGAGCGATTGATTGCTAGATCTAGGATCAAATCGCTACTAAGGAGGGCTGTCCCATAAAAGATAAGGTGGGGGATTTCATCACCCTTTCCTTGGCCCCAAAAATCACTCTTAATAAAGCCTTAACTAAAAGCAAGTAGACATTGGCCCTAGGATTGCGGGCGCACTAGGAGAGTAATCTAGTTGAGACCGTCATGACCTGATCGGCGTTGCCTACCTTGTCGATAGTAGGAGGTACTGGATCTCCGGATCTGGTATCACTTGCTGGGCATTGTGGTCCTCGTTGTAGGGAGGTGAGACGTGTCGAGGCTAGTGACCTCGAAGTTAGGCGTCGTCTAGCTTAAGGACCCATTGCCTTACTTTGTTTGAGCCGTGCTTGCTAGTTAGGCTTCTTCCTGATCCCACTACCCTCGCTAGCTCTAGGGATTCTTCCCTCCTCATCTGAGTCCTCTCCTCATCTATTCTCTACGTATAGTCTCCTCCTCTAGTACACCTTCTGTTGTGTGTAGGTTTAGAGTCGAGTCGAGCATTTTATGCGAGGTTGGGCTCGTTTTGGTGAGAGCGCTCGGCTGGAGAGAGTGCATACTTCTGAGATGGAAGATCTTGGTGATCGACCATCTCCGCCTCGTGCTCCTTTGGAGCAAGAGGCCGAGTCGTCTCATGGTGGCGAAGGGGACCGGGTTCCATACATGGACTACCTCGGTCCGTTTCCACCACCACGTAGACCTCCTTCTCCTCCTCCTCTGACTCGAGAGGAAGGGAGATTCGGTCAGGATCGAGTTCTAGGTGCACCACCACCTTTAGCTCGACATGATAGGCCGATGACCTTGTGGGAGCGGACCCATCCTGTTCGGGCCGCGCAACCTTCTTGCATAGTTGTTCCCCCTGCTCGCGGGAACAACTATGAGCTGAAACCTCAGTATGTGAGCATGCTTCCAACCTTTACTGCCAATAAGGAGGATCCGTATATTTTTATACGCGAATTCGAGGAAGTATGCTCCATGTTCAAGCTTCAACAGCTTGACGAGGATTCTGTCCGGTTGAGGACAGATTTCGTTCGCATTGAAGGATAATGCGAAGAAATGGATGTATAGCCTCCCGGCGAGCTCGATTCGGTCTTGGGATGACTTTGTGACCGTCTTTCTGAAGAGATTTTTCCCTCAAAGGAAAACTCAACAGATACGGCACCAGATACATCAAATGTATCAGACCGAGACCGAATCTTTTCATGGTTTCTTTGAGAGGTTCAAGGACCTTCTCCAGCAATGCCCTCATCATGGACTTGAGCTATGGCAGCTGTGCCAGATTGTTTATGAGGGCATCAACTACAACACCCGCACATTGTTGGAGTCGATGTGTCAGGGTGACTTCCAAATGAAACCCATCGAGGAGGCATGGGACACTTTTGAATCCATGGCTGAGCGCACCTTCGAGTGGGACACCATGAGAGAGCCACCAGCCGCCAGGTCTTCTGGTCGAGCTGGATCATATCATGTTGAGTCGACTATCGCGTCTGAGGCGAAAATGGCTGCTCTCATGCGTAGGATAGAGAGTTTGGAGATGGACCGAGCTCCTGTAGCTCAGGTCGCTACTCCCGGGTGTACTAGGTGTGGACTGTCGGGACATGATGACTTGGAGTGCGCTTACGCTCCAAGAGATACTGAGCATGCAAATGCGATGTATCATCAAAGGCCCCGAAACGACCCGTACAGTCATTCCTATAACCCGGGATGGCGTAACCATCCTAACTTCTCTTGGGGGTCTAGTGGAGGACACGGTCAGAGCTCGCACGCTCAACCTCAACCTCCACCTTATCAACCTCCACGCCCATCGGCGACCTACCAACCCCCACATCAAAGGTCTCAGCACCAAAATTACCAACCTGGTCAGGCCTCTTCATCGGGTTATTCTAACCAGACTCCACCACCTCAGCGGGTTGACCCCAAGGACCCTTCTAGTGATCCGACCCTTCAAGCATTCATGCAGAGCATGCGAAGTACAGTCAAGGCTTTGGAAATGCAAGTTAGCCAATTGGCTCATCAATTCCATGAACGCGAGAAGGGTCAGTTCCCGAGTCAACCTGTGGTAAATCCCAGGGGTCAGCCTGCTAATACCAGGCAGAATGTACACAATGTTGAAAGTGACCCTTCCCAACATGCTAATGTTATTCATACCTCGAGATCGGGAAGGGTCGTTGACAACAATGTGAACATGCCGGAAGCCAATCCTGTTGGCAAGTCTTCCGAGGAGAGTCTTGAGCCTGTCAAGGAACCTAATTCTGAGACTCCTCCTCGTGATTCCTATGTCCCCAAGGCACCATTCCCTCATCGGTTGACTAAAAAACGTGATGAGCATTGGGATAAGATCGTTGAGGTACTTAGGCAAGTAAAGGTGAACATCCCGTTGTTGGACGTTGTTCAACAAATGCCACCGTATGCCAAGTTCCTCAAAGACCTTTGCACCACCAAGAGAAAAACAAATGTGCCCAAGAAGGCCTTCTTGGCCGCCAATGTGAGCTCCATATTGACACAACCCATGACTGTCAAGTACAAGGACCCTGGTTGTCCAACTGTCTCTTGCATGATTGGGAATGTGACCATCTCTCAAGCTCTATTGGATTTAGGGGCATCTGTGAATCTCCTGCCTTACTCAGTCTATGTCAACCTTGGGATAGGCGATCTTAAACCAACGAGGACAACCCTCCAGTTGGCTGATAGATCTGTCAAAATCCCACGAGGGAGTGTGGAGGATGTCCTTATCAAAGTGGGGGAGTTCGTATTTCCAGTTGATTTCATCATCTTGGATACCGAACCCGTGTCCAACCCACAAGGACAAATTCCTGTAATCCTTGGGAGGCCATTTCTTGCGACATCTAATGCCTTGATCAATTGTCGCAATGGCTTGATGAGGTTGTCTTTTGGAAACCTCACGGTGGATTTCAACATCTTCACTCTTGGTAAGCAACCTGGGCTCTTCGACGACTCAGTCGGAGCCAATTTCATCCAGGACACGGATGAGCCCGATTCATTAGGCATGTTCGACTCACATCGACATATAATTGAGGTGCCTAATGATCAGGTTGCGAGTGAAGAGGATCTTGAGGAATCCGCCAGCATATCTCTGGACGAGGAGGCACATCTGGGTGCTTGCTCCTCTTACCCCGTGGCCCGTGAGCCACTTGAAATTAACTCTGAATCCGACAAGGACCCACCTCTGGTCGAGCTTAAACCGCTCCCCGATAACCTAAAGTACATCTTTTTAGGGGATAATGAGACCTTGCCACTCATTATTGCTTCTGATCTTGAAAAAGATCAAGAGGTTGCCCTCAAAAGAGTACTCTTTGAAAACAAAGAGGCGATCGGGTGGTCCTTGAAGGATATCAAGGGAATTAGCCCTGGTATTGTTCAGCATCGGATCCACATGGAAGAGGATTCTAGGCCCCGCAGGGACCCACAACGGAGATTGAATCCTGTACTGAAAGAAGCCGTCTGAAAGGAGGTTCTTAAGTGCTTGGATCATGGCATAATCTATCCTATCTCTGATAGTTCGTGGGTGAGTCCTGTCCATGTGGTTCCCAAGAAGTCAGGCGTGACGGTTGTGGAGAATGAGTATAATGAGCTTATCCCGACACGCCTGCAAACTGGCTGGCGAGTTTGCGTTGGTTATCGCAAGCTCAATGCGGCAACGCGGAAAGATAATTTCCCGTTGCCATTCATTGATCAGATGTTGGAAAGGTTGGCCGGACATGAGTACTATTGTTTTCTTGATGGATACTCCGGTTACAACCAAATTCCCATCGCCCCCGAGGACCAAGAGAAAACCACATTCACTTGTCCCTTTGGCACGTTTGCCTACCGTCGCATGCCCTTTGGGTTATGCAATGTGCCGGCAACGTTTCAGAGGTGTATGATCAGCATCTTCTCCGATATGGTTGAGCGTTTCCTTGAGATCTTCATGGACGACTTTTCCATATTTGGCGCTTCCTTTGATGAGTGCCTTCATCACTTGAGCCTTGTCCTCAAGCGATGCCGTGAGAAGAACCTCGCTTTCAATTGGGAGAAATGTCACTTCATGGTGAAGCGAGGGATTGTACTTGGACATGTGGTCTCAAGTAGGGGAATTGAGGTCGATCCCGCCAAAGTGGGTATCATTGCTAATCTCCCACCGCCACGTAATGTGAAGGATATCCGCGCCTTTTTGGGGCATGCTGGATTCTATCGGCGGTTCATTCGGGATTTTAGCAAAATCGCTCGACCTCTCACCGCCTTGTTGGCTAAGGATGCCATTTTTGAGTTCACACCGGATTGCCACCATGCCTTTTTGACCTTGAAGAAAGAGTTGACTTCAGCTCCCATTATTAAGGCACCGGTGTGGACTGAACCCTTTGAGTTAATGTGTGATGCATCTGACTTCGCTGTGGGAGCAGTGCTTGGGCAACGATTGGACAAATTGCCTCATGTGATCTACTATGCCAGTAGAACACTCAATGATGCCCAATTGAACTACACTGTGACCGAGAAGGAATTCTTAGCGATCATATTTGCTTTGGAGAAATTCCGGTCGTACTTGATTGGCTCCCACGTGATTATCTATTCTGATCACACAGCCATCAAGCACCTCATGGCGAAGAAAGATGCAAAATCCCGACTCTTGAGATGGATCTTGTTGTTACAAGAATTCGATCTCGAGATTCGGGACAAAAAAGGGTGTGAAAACGTTGTAGCTGACCACTTGTCTCGTCTAGAGACGACCAACCCACAGGACCAAATCATTGACGACAAATTTCCTGACGAGCAGTTGTTCATGATCGAAGATAACCCTTGGTTTGCCGACATCGTGAACTACCTCGTGACCGAGCAATTTCCTGTGGGTTGGTCAAAATCTGACCAATCCAAATTTAGATCGTATGTCAGATTCTTTCACTGGGACGACCCCTACCTATTCAAATACTGCTCTGACCAAATTTTCAGGCGGTGCGTCCCAGATACCGAGTTCCAAAGTGTGCTCCATTTCTGCCATTCCAAGGCATGTGGAGGACACTTTGGAGCAAAGAAAACTGCTGCCAAGGTGCTCCAATCTGGATTCTACTGGCCCTCTCTTTTCAAGGATGCTTACGACTTTTGTAAGCAATGTGATAGGTGCCAGCGCCTTGGCAGGATTGGTCGACGTGACATGATGCCTTTGCAAAATGTCCTTGTTGTCGACATCTTCGATGTGTGGGGCATCGATTTCATGGGTCCCTTCCCGAACTCTTTCGGGAATGTTTACATTCTGGTGGCCGTTGACTATGTGTCTAAGTGGGTTGAGGCTATACCCACAAAGACCAATGACAACAAGGTGGTCACCAAATTCTTGAGGGACATTTTTGCGCGATTTGGTACTCCTCGTACCATAATCAGCGATAGGGGTACCCACTTCTGTAATCGCTCCTTTGAAGCGCTTATGAGGAAATATTCGATCACCCACAAGCTTGCGACCCCATACCATCCGCAAACTAGTGGGCAGGTCGAAATCTCTAACCGTCAATTAAAGCAAATTCTTGAGAAGACGGTTAGTTCCTCGAGGAAGGATTGGTCTACCAAATTGAATGACGCATTGTGGGCTTTCCGCACCGCGTACAAGACCAATTTGGGTATGACCCCTTATCGGGTAGTGTACGGCAAGGCTTGCCACCTACCCGTCGAGCTTGAGCATCGTGCTTTCTGGGCGATCAAGAACCTGAATATGGATCTTGATCAAGCAGGAGTACAACGTAAGTTCGACATTGTGGAATTAGAAGAGTTACGCAATGATGCGTATGAGAATGCCAAAATTCATAAGTCCCGAGCCAAGATGTTTCACGATCGCATGATTATGCGAAAGGTGTTTACGGCCGGGCAGAAGGTGTTGCTCTACAATTCCCGGCTTCATCTGTTTGCGGGTAAGCTCCGCAGTCGCTGGTCTGGCCCGTTTATTGTCCAAACCGTTTATCCTCATGGAGCGGTTGAAATCTTGAACCCAGGGAATGGGGACGTGTTCAAAGTTAATGGACAACGCCTCAAACCCTACTTGGAGGGGGCACCAGCCGAAGTCGAGGAGGTCATGTTCCTTCATGAACCTCCCTCGCACTCAACCATTCATGCTCCTACATGAGTGGTTGAGCTTTCATGTTTGTACATAGTTATATAAAAAAATAAAAAAATAAAGACTCCTTCAGTGAGCATCGATTGTTGTGGGCCCCAACCCTTGAGTATTTGGGCCCCATTTCTTTCACGTATTTGTATCCCTTCTTTAGCATCTCACAGGTTTTGAGGGAATTCGGGTTATGTCCATCAACATGACCTTGCACTTCCCTTTGTACTTCATGTTGGTGAGATCTCTCCTTTTTATGCATCAATCCATGTAGTATCTTGCTTGCATTCATTGAGGTCAATGCATAAGGTAGGTGTGGGGGGGTGTTTTACGTGGGTACATAGTCGAGTCTTTTTCCTTTGATTTTGTTTTCTTTTGTTTGCATTGTTAGGGTCATGATAGTGTGCTGCATTTAATATCGATATATCTGCTTGCCATGATCCTTGGGTGACTTGTCTTCTTTTGCTTGCCTAGTGCTTCAAAATTTTCACATTTCTTTCAAAATCTTCATGTGTTTGCGAAAGAAAATGTTTTGTGGGTTTTGCGTGTGTTTAGCATGTGCAAAACCGTTGAGAGGCAAAGTAAAAAGAAAGCTCCCAAAATTGTCTTGAACTTGATGCATTAGGATATCTAGTACGTGGCTTTAAGATTTATCGAGTCGTTAGGATGCACCCCAGTTTTCCCTTAGGGGTGAGTAATCATAGGGTTTCAGTGCTCAAACATTTAATGAAGTCCACCCTGAACCTAGTGAGTCAATAATTCGTGTCTGTTAACTTAAGGAAGTTTGTTGTAGTCAAGGACCCTCTAAATCCTGTTGTGAGACATTAGTGTAGGGGTTTTGGTTCATGTGTAGATAAGAAATAAGTGAGTAGGTGTTCTCTCTTCTCGCACGGCTCCTATCACTCGGGAAAGTAGGTCTGAGGGGACTTTGTGCCTGGTGCTTTCGAGTCATCTGACTTGGGATGCGCCGACTGAACTCCCGTTACACGGGTGGTAGGGATTGCCCTATGTGGAGATGTGGGGAAAGGTGTACATGATAGTGTAAGTCCTCATGGGCAATGATGCATGGAACCTGACCCTGGGAGAATGAAGCTCCAACTAATAAAAAGTAAAAGAAAAAAAAATGTGAAAAGAAACAAAAAGAAAAAAAAAATATGATAATGCAAATAAGAACCTTAATGGACTTTACACTTTGTAGCACTTGAGGATGTTGAGGTTGTCCATGTCTTTCACATAATTCCTTATTTAACTTGCACGAATGGTTCATTAGGGTAGAGGTGTGGACTGATCACCTATATAGAGTCGGCCGTAGCATTACCGCGTCCATTGATCGACAAAATATTTCCAACGAGTCGAGGTCTAGATTGATTAATGCATCTTGTTCGGATTTTGTGGGTATATCCGCTGAAAACCCTCAGGAGACACCACTCCTCCTCCTTGGCAACAAGGAGGTTTAACGGCTTGTTGCACGTGCTAAGTGCAACCGTGATTCCTACGAAAGTGAGTTAGGATTTCTTGTTTTTCGTATGCTTTTTCCTTTCTTTGTTTTGCTCGAGACTAGCAAAAACTTAGGTGTGGGGGTATTTGATTGACATCATTTCATGCTTATATTTGTACCTTATATCCATTATCTTACACCTAAGCAATGCTACGTGACGAGTTTTATGTTTAGTTTTCAGAAATAAAGAGGTTTGAAGAGAAGAGCCATGAAAGGACCCAAAAGCAGGAAAAAAGGACCTAATTGTGAGACCTGGGGACCAAGATGCAAGGGAGAAGGACCTGATCGTAAGACAGAAGGACCTAAGAGCAAAACAGGAAACTCCACACCATCATGAGGAGTATTTTGTCAATTCGATTCGGGTCGGAGCTCCACCAAACAAGTTAGATGCATCCAAAACCAAGTGTCGACACACCTCCCAGTGGACGACCCGTATTTGTCACCGCTTCAACGCGGCCGTGCACTTGCGGTTAAATATAAAACGATCAATCATATGACAAAGAGAATCTAATTCGCAAATAAGTCCAAAAGATAAAAATTGGAGGACATGATGTCACAGATCCAAAGGTCGGGAGATGTGTGACATTGGGGACCGATGGGAAAGGAAGACAAGTCCTTGAGATAAAAATTGGAGAACTTGATGTCATACCTCTATATGTCGAGAGATATGACAAAGAGAGAATCTAATTCGCAAACAAGTCCTAAAGGTAAAAATTGGAGGACCTGATATCACACATCCAAAGGTCGGGAGACGTGTGACATTGGATTTGTAGCCTAACACGTAAGAATTACGCTGACAACGGTATATATTCGAATTGGGAGACCGACTGGAAAGGGATACAAGTCTTTTAGATAAAAATTAGAGAACTTGACATCTAAAGGTCTGGATATGTATGACATTGGATTTGTTGTCGAACGCGTGACAATTACGTTGACAATGGTATATATTCGAATTTGGAGACTGACAGGAATGGAAGACATGTCATTGAGATAAAAATTGGGGAACTTGATGTCATACCTCTATAAGTCGAGAGATAAGACATAAAGAGAAAGTTATTCGCAAACAATTCCTAAAGAAAAAAATTGGAGGACTTGACGTCACACAACCAACGGTCGGGAGACGTCAAAAAAATTGGATTTTTAGTCGAACGCGTAAGAATTACGCTGAAAACAACATATATTCTAATTGGGAGACCGACCGGAAAGGAAGATAAGTCGTTGAGATAAAAATTGAAGAACTTGATGTCATAAATTTATAAGTCGAGAGATATGACACATAGAAAGTTATTCGCAAACAAGTCCTAAAGATAAAAATTGGACGACTTGCTTGATGTCACACATTCAAAGGTCGGGAGATGTATGACATTGGATTTGTAGTCTAACGGGTAACAATAAAGTAGACAACGGTATATATTCGACTTGATATAAAAATTAGAGAATTTGATGTCATACCTCTATAAGTCGAGAGATTTGACAAAAAGAGAAATTTATTCGCAAACAAGTCATAAAGATAAAAATTGGAGGACTTGATGTCACACATCCAATGGTCGGGAGATGTAGGACATTGTATTTGTAGTCTAACGCGTAACAATTACGCTGACAACGATATATATTCGAATTTGGAGACCGACGAGAAAGGAAGAAAGTCCTTGAGATAAAAATTGGAGAACTTGATGTCATACCATTATAAGTTGAGAGATATGATAAAGAGAGAAACTTATTCGCAAAGAAGTCCTAAAGATAAAATTTGGAGGACTTGACGTCACACATCCAAAAGTCGGGAGATGTATGACATTGAATTTGTAGTCTAACGCGTAACAATTACGGTGATAACTGTATATATTCAAATTTGGAGAACGACGGGAAAGAAAGCAAGTCCTTGAGATAAAATTGAATAACTTGATGTCATACCTCTATAAGTCGAGAGATATGGCATAGAGAGAAAATTATTCGCAAACAAGTCCTAAAGATAAAAATTGGAGGAATTGATGTCATACCTCTATAAGTCGAGAGATAAGACAGAGAGAGAAACTTATTCGCAAACAAGTCCTAAACCTAAAAATTGGAGGACTTGATGTAACACATCCAAAGGAAGAAAAGTCCTTGAGATAAAAATTGGATAACTTTATGTCATACCTCTATAAGTCGGGAGATGACAAAAAGAGAAAATTATTCGTAAACAAGGACTTGAGATTAAAAAAACTGAGGACTTTACGTCACATCTCTGTAGGTCAAGAGATAAGACATTTTAGCGGAATTGATAAGTAAACAAATCCTTATGTTTAAATTGGAAGACTCAATATCATACCTCCATAGGTCGAGAGATATATATGACATGCAAATTTTAGTCTAACACGTAGGAATTACACTAACCGCACTAAGTTTGAATTTAAAGACACAAGCAGAAGAAACACATGTCCTTAAGATAAAAATTGGAGGACTTAATGGCATACCTCTATAGGTCAAGAAATATGACAAAGAGAAGAACTCATTCGTAAACAAGTCCTTACGATAAAATTGGAGGCCTTGATGTCAAACCTACATAGGTCGAGAGAGGTATGACAAGGAAATTGTAGTCCAATGCGTAAGAAATACACTGACCTTACTAAGGTCGAAGTTAGATACCGACAGGAAACATTACAGGTCCTTCAGATAAGAATCGGAGGACTTGATGTCATACCTTTGATTGTCGAGAGATGTGACATAGAGAGAAACTCATTTGTAAACAAGTCCTTAAGATAAAAATTAAAGGACTTGATGTCATAACTCAATAGGTTGAATTAATTTCGGGTCGTGTTAGTGTATGGCCAAGTTGGCTAGTACACGTAAAAGAACACGACACGAAAGTATAAGATACAACACAATTGTCAGGCCTAAGTACGTTGAGCTTATAGGGGTATGCGTTATGGTTATTTATTTTCATAGGTAGGTAATCCAACCTCCTGATTCGATTACCTTGTTGGTCAATTATGTAGTGGGCTGACTAATAATTGACCGACGACTAACTCGCATAAGGTCTCTAGGCACCTAAACGTCCGCCTTTTCAATCATTGCCCTCATGGTTAGTGAGGTATGATGTTTTTGAATAAGACGCATAAATAAATTTGGAATGGTCATTGCACTAGTGGCAAATGCAAAACATATAGGAAAATGGACTAAGTAAAACAAACGATTAGATATAACACTAGAGAATATAATTTATATGTGAGATTTTAAAATATAAAACACGTCTTAAGTCTGAAAACGTGTGCTTACATTTTTAAATTTGGTAGTCTAATGTCACATGGCGTATGAAATTAATATAAGAAAAAACACTTGATGTAACACCTTTTGAGCATCAATCAGAGTATTAGGTCATTATAATGTGTTATGTTCAGATCAAACTCTCGTAAGGAAAAGGTTGATGACATTTAAGTATTAATCATGTTATTCAAGTAGAGAAGTTCCATCTAATTGACATGAAAGGAATTGAGGTTGCACGTAGAAACCCAAGGACAAAAATAATATATTTACCCGTGAATCCATAAGTGTTAGCATTCTACAACTTCTTTCTACTGCCAGCAATCTTGTTCAAACAATCTCGGAGCGTTCAGGGTCAGCTTAACTTAATATTTTTGGTCTCGTAACCCTGTCACATTTGAGTTTAGGAGAAAAAATCAGACATGTAAGGATCTTTGTTCACATGTTAGCTTTAAAAGTGACCATGAAAAAAAAAGGAAATGAAGAAAGCCTATGCACACAAACAAAAAAAGTAACATACCGTGGCAAGGCAAGTGGCAAATATTTCATCTTCTTCAAGGTGGAAAAGGCACATAGAGTGACATCTTTGTTGCCTTAGCAGCATCTACGTGGGGTTTTTTTCCGTTCTTGTTTCCCTTTGATCTGAAAAAACAATGTAAAAATCTGTAATGAACCATCAATCAGTAGCAAAACTCATATTATAAATGTTAATAATGTGAGAAAGACAATCTAAATCTGTTCTAAAGTCAGTTTCTTGTGACTCATAAGATTAACGAGGTTGTCTTGTGATGGTTATAATAGAAATTGAGTGAAATACCAATAAAATAAATTTGCTAACAGTTTTTGAATTTCATGACAAAGAAGTCCATCAGTTTTGGAAAATCTCTGATTGAATTCATGCAGAACATACTATATTCCAAAACAGAACATACCATATTCCAAAACAGAGCAGACAAGAAAACAACTCAAAAACACATCAAAACCACATCTTTCAAATCTCAAAATCACACTTTTTTCCGCAATTCCATAACCAAATCCACGACCCAAACCCACCAAACACAGGGATCAGAAGCAAACGAATCAAGCACCGGGACCTTCAGTCGTAGATGATAAGGTTTGAAAACGTGATTGAAGATTAAAAGAGTTTCCAACCCAACCCAACACATCGATGGAGATTCTAACCCCAAAAAACCCAACCCTAACCAGTGTGGAAAGAACTTGCAAACCTCGTCCTGTTCTTGCATTTCGGCGATGGGACGGTTGGGATTAGGGTTTGGAGATGATCGCGGGGAGGATCGGGGTCGGGAATAGGGTTTGGAACCGTCGGGTTGGTCCTGTTCTTCCATCTCTGCAATGGGACAAATCGGGGAGGCCGGAGACGGATCGGGGAGGAAACGGGTTTGGAGATGATGATCGGGGTCGGGATTAGGGTTTGGAAGCCTCGGGTGGGAGAGGGGTGGAGAAGGGCACGAAGAAGAGGAGTGAGTGGGAGGAGGGAAGAAAGGGAAGTGGAGGGAAATTTATAGGGGAAATATTTCGTACCGTTGCGTTCTTGGCTTAACTCACAAGAAAAACAACCTGTAATTTGTCATGATATTGATATTTTTTAGAAATTAATTTTTTTATAGGAAAGAATGGGATTATAGCCGTTGCGTAACTTAACACACGATACAACCGCGTGTATTTTGTTTTAGTACTCACTCTTTTCTCCTATCTTTCGTAGTATTCTACCATTTATGTAAGAAAATTCTGGAAAAACAATTGGAAGCTATAGACTTGCATAACACCCATGGACTACAATTCGACATAGGCAAGCCTATTCGACAAGTTCCAAGATCCTTTTGAAATTCGTCATTTATTAAATCACAAGAGAAAATGGACGGGATAATCGTAGCTAACCTTATTGAATTTGAATTTCTCTTGAACCTTGTATTTTCTTGGTTTGTACGTAGGAATTCAACACCAGATATTGTTGAATGCAGCTTGTAATATCGACCAACTGCGAGTGATATAAAACATTCCCATTGATTGATGGTAAAACTACAACACACAATATGCAACCACATCATATATATGGTAATGTCTTTCCCTCCACCCCTGCAAATGTATATACAAAAGCCCAGTTAATGAACAAATTACGCACCATCTCGGTATAATTGTTGAAGCACGTTATATAATGTCACAAGATCAGTTTAAGGATGTTGCATCACTTAAGTGACTGTTAACAGGATTCAATCCTAACAAGGACGACGGGACCATGTACCTAACAAGCATATGTAGTTGTGTGTCTAATTTCTGGTGGGTTTTGCCCTCTTAATATTTGTGGTAATATTATGCATCAATAGGTTTACTTTTGTGTCATGCACTAGTTCATTGTATGATCCAATCATTGTACTTTTGTTTGTGGCCCTGCTTCTACGGATGCATTTTGATGGACCATCACTTCGTCGGAATGGTTGACAAGGCTTGCAGTTGGTCAACCTTATTAGTTGCATTCAACTAATATTGAATTTTCTACTAACTAAGAAAATATAAGTTCAAGAGAAACTTAAAATCAAAAAAATGACCATTGACCCTGATTGCACACAAAGCAGGCCATCCTAGTTCTGTAACAAATTTAGAATTACCAGGAGCAATGTTTGCTCCTACTTTCCCTTCATTTTTAAAAATTTTAAATTTGTTAATTAATAAATGCCTAGTTTAGAGAGAATCTTTGATGTTGTTGATTAGGTTTGCCTGTGTTGAATTGTAGGCCAGAGGTTATATACAACTATACAATAGTAGATTCCATATTCTGTTCAAAATCATCCTACATGGAGTTAGTGCAATCCTAGGAAGGCGTGTGAGAAAAGAATCTGCTACTACAAAATAGGCATTTTTAAGAAAAAATGTGCGGCTTTAGAAGCACAATCTATAAACTATGAAGACAGACGAAGGGGGTCATTATAATGTGTATGCGCGTCTGTTAGTAATGCTTAGTACCACTGACCAATTCATTAATAGTAATACGAACATCATTATTTGGACTATTAGATTAATATTGGAAGTTTATTTGTCCACCTTGTGTCACCCTTAATACTAATGCCTTTTTTCATTTGTGTTTTTTTTTCTTTCAGATTGTTGGAATTAGATAAAATGCTGAAGAAATGTCTCCAAAGGAAATATGTAGCACCAAAATTCCTAGGAAGCACACAGTGCTTTCTGTCAATAAATTATATTATGTCCCAATGCCAAAAACTATACAAGTTTAGTACACTGATAGGTTCTACATTTTAATCCTCAGAAACTACAAAGCAATTGTTGTTGACATGTTCCTTGCTGCATTGAAGGAGAAGCTGAGCATCGACCGATTGAGACGAAGTCAAGAAGATTTTGCTCTTCTTCTTGAGTTACCTTTCGCCTACGTGTTAAGTTGACTTGTTTCAAGAAATCTGCATCACATGGTAATGTGATAGGCCCATTGCGTGGTATTCCAAGTAATTCTTCAGCCATGTCGAAGAGCTCCCTAAAGATGTTGCTGGTGAGATACGACACAGGTACCATGAATCTTTCCCCATCGACGGAGTAAACCACAATGTGGCCTTTGCTAGCAACTGATGAAAAGCCATTCTTGCTGTTAGAACCTTGACTTGGCTTTGCTTGACTCAGCTTTCTTGCCATGTCAATGATCTTCTTGTGGTTAAGCATATTGGTTTACTCGAATTGATTTCTCTGGCCCAAAAAAAACAGTAGATACAAGTTTCTGAATTTGCTTGGGGTGTGTTGAACTGATAAGTACGAGGATGGTGCAGCTTTATAGGATGAGGAAATGGCATTAGACAGTGCATGTGACATTGAGTTCTCTATTAGACCCGTTGTTGTTGTATTAGACCCGTTGTTGTTGCTGGACTGATGTCCATGAAAATGCGAGTACGAAAAATCCGAACTTACTTCTGGACAATTCAAAATACAATAGGAAAAAACTTCAACATCCATATTTTTCTTTCAGCAGTAGTATCAAAAATACCCTCTAATATATCTTCGTGCCTTTATTAACTGTCAAATATTTCAAGTTAAGGGTCATTTATCTCTATTATAACACTATTACAATTTGATCATTTTCTAACTTAATATTTTTTTATTCTGTTTTGTATTTTGAAAGCTCTGATGATCCTTTGGATAAAGTAACAACAGCAGAGGCCACAAGAAGACTAATCACACACTACAAATCTTCCCAGAACTACTACTCAACAAGGAAGAGAGTTGATGAGATATCAGAATTGGTAGGTTCCAACAAACTTAGGGGGTGTTTGGTTGGCTGGAATGGAATGGAATGAGAATCTCATACCAGGTTGGAATGGATTCTCATTCTTGGGTAGGTAGGTAAGGTTCTGATTCCTAGGTATGAGCTGAAATAAATTCTAATTCTGGGCCTAAAATAAACAAACCAAACACTAGAATTGAATAAAATCCATTCCATTCCATTCCAGGTACCCCCAACTCAACAAGGAAGAGAGTTGATGAGATATCAGAATTGGTAGGTACCAACAAACTTAGTTCCATCCGACTAGTTGGATTCCTTTTGTTCCAGAGAATTTAATATATATTGTTTTGGTTCAGAAAGGAACAGTTCTAAATTCAGGAGGCAGCCAAGCAAGCTTTGTGATGCAAACTTTCACATTAGCGAAACGGTCGTTTGTGAATATGTCGAGGGACTTTGGATATTACTGGTTGAGGCTTGTTGTCTACGTAATCGTCTCGATTTGTATTGGAACTATTTATCTCAATGTTGGAACATGATACAGTTCAATTCTGGTAAATAATAATAATAATTCGCGGTTCACTGGTAGTTTAGTTTGATCAAGAGAAGTACTCAATTCAAAATTTTATCTTTTCAAACAGTCGAGGGGTGCATGCACTTCCTTCGTCCTTGGTTTCGTTACATTCATGTCGATTGGAGGATTTCCTTCGTTTGTCGAAGACATGAAGGTGAACTAAATTTAACACTTAAAATTCTATGCTCCCACATTAGAATAGACAAATTTAAGATTTTTGGCAATGCAGGTCTTCAAAAGAGAGAGAATGAATGGGCATTACGGAGTTTCGGCTTTTGTCATAAGTAACACTATCGCAGGGATGCCTTTCCTTCTTCTAATTGCAGTAATGTCGGGAACGATATGCTACTTCATGGTGGGACTTCATCCAGGTGCTACACACTATCTGTTCTTTCTTTTGTGCTTCTATGCGAGCACAATGGTCGTGGAGAGCTTGATGATGGCCATTGCCAGTGTCGTACAAAACTTTCTCATGGGAATCATCATAGGTGCACGGATTCAGGTATCGCACATTTAAAAATTTATGAGATCATAGACTGTTCACAAACTGATGTGTATCTGTATAGGAAAGTATTATTGTAGACATTTATGTTGTTTAAAAGTTTTTTTTTGGTGTAACAATTTCATACCCACAATGAGTGTACGTGACCGTTTTAAAAACTAATTTTTTATGGATTTATCTGTCTAATTTTTATATTGTAGAAATTACTTCATCCAAATTACGAATTTTTTACTCACATTTCAACATGTCAAATTTGAACAGGAAATTTGCATGATGGTTTCTGGGTTCTTTAGGCTTCCAGACGACATCCCAAAACCCGTATGGCGATATCCGATGTCATTTATCAGCTTCCATTAATGGGCAATTCAGGTGAAAACTACAACTTGGAATAAAAAGAAGAGAGTCACTAATCACTTACTGATTTTTCCATTTGTACTGATTCTGAATGGCTATTTAAACAGGGACAATACCAAAATGACTTAAAAGGACTTCTTTTTGACAACCAAACGCCTGACCTTCCGAAGATTCCGGGGGAGTACATCCTTCAGTATGTGTTTCAGATCGATATTTATCGATCGAAATGGATTGATTTGTCGGTTCTGTTTCGCATGATCATTGCATATCGCATGATCTTCTTCATAATAATCAAGATAAGTGAGGATGTTTCACCGTGGATTCGAGGGTACATCGCGAATAGAAGAATGCAACAGCTGAGGAGCAAAGGACAGGGCAATGGAATCGACATACCTTACATGAATCATTCCCTTTCTCCCAAGAAATAAAAACATGGCTATGAACTCTCATAACTGCATACTCGAGGAGTTATGCTGTGAATTTTAACCCTTTGTATTGCTGTACTAGATTAGGAGCAAGTGTTACATTTTAAAGTATAAACCTTATTAGTCATCTTATAATTAGTGCTCAATGGTTGGTTATCTATGTTTCCTCTTTGGAGGAATTAATCTGAACGTGGATAAATGGAGTTTATGTGTTCACGAATTTGCAGATTGCAGAGTACTCTTGTTCTACAGAGCAAAAATGGACATTTTTTTAATCAAAATGGGGTTTGCAGTATACAGAGTTGAGAATAAATCCAAAACAAGATAGTGACACGTTCCAATTAAAATGTAATTGAAGACACACAGAGTCACAGTGTATAACATGAATATGATCCCAACCCATCACCAACCAAACTTAATTTGTCAAACAGAATTAGTTGGATAAAGTTTGTCAGATTTATTACCCTCTTTTTGAATGAATAACTTGATGGTAGAACCTGGTGCTATGTCCGTCAATGTCCATGTGATTTATTACCCCTCTTTTAGATAGATAATTAAATCATTAATACATAAACACCACTTCCTCAGGGCTCAGGGGTTGGTTTTGTACTTATAGTTTGTTCATTAACCAACTCTCAACTAAATCTAAAACTTGGAAAAACTTAACAATTAATTATAGGTGGTCCTGCCACATTTTTACATTCTAAAACATTGCAGCTAGCCTGATATAACTATGTCGAGGTTTTATTTATTCATGGTGCAGCCGATGGTCCGGTAAGTCCCAAAAACTATAACAAAAGTGTGAAACTTGATTAAGCTTTCCGAAATAATTCTTCATGTTAAACTAAATTGAAAAAAAGGTTAATGAATTAGGGTCATAACGATTTAATGGATTTTACTAATTAATACCATCCACTAAATGTTAATGGATCCGGCTGTTAAAAAAAGAGTTAATTTTACTAATTAATACCATCCACTAAATGTTAATTTCGGTTTGTTTCCTTGAAGTATGCAACGATTTTACTTTGTTTATTTTAAACTTCAAAATGTAATAATCACTCTCTCTGTATTTTATGTTTTATAATATTTTGCCCCTGCAACTTTAAGAATCTATTGATTTTCTCGTTCTATTGTGAGGGTGGAGTGGACCAAAGCTTAGAGGTAACCTCTTCATATACTTGGTTTTTTTTTGTTTTTTTGTGTTGTTGATTGTTCGAAATGTGTGGTTTGAACGGAAACCTACGTCTACTTGGAGAGAAAAAGCAAGAAAAAAGTGAGTTTTTTTATCGGAGTGAATTAGGTCAATCGAGTTGTGAACCTTTGGGTTTGTAGTTTTTTTAGAAATTTTTAATCGTCAAAACGAAATCAAAAACTTTAGGTTGATACTGAGATGAGTTTTGTGGTTATAGAATTTTTGTTTTTGTTTGATTGTGAATGAGTGAAGGAACACAAATTACGCGGTTTTCCAATTATTTTGCATTGTCACCGTTGAACATGATAGGAATTTCTTTGCATCATGTACTCATAGATTTGTAAGATGGATGTATATAAATCAAGTTTAGATATTGCAACCATCGGTCTAACCACTCATAAGATAGTGATTTGGTTTTAAACTTGCAAATGGCGATGTCATGTTACATAATCGGAGCCACAATTGGTTGAAAAATGACCGACCATTATGAACCGCAACTAAAACATGATCACTCTGATGATTTGTTCGTTTCCTAAAACTTTTTTTCAAAAAAAAATGCATGATAACACCATGTACGACTTATAATGTGACTATCGTAACAAAATACCCTAAAACGAACTAGTCTTCCTACGAATTTATTATGGGTCTTCTGATAGTCTTAACACGAGAAGAATGGAACTCTTCTTAGTCGTCTCTTGCTATGGATGGTTGTTGGTTGGACATGGTCGAGATCATAACTATACAGACTATACCAGTCTCGTTGTCGAGATCATAACTAACATTGCAACAAAATCTTAAGGCAACAATTCCATCACATCCACGTCAAGTTATTTCGGTTATTATCCTAAATCAGATACATTCCCCCATGCTTTCGGCCCGAACGAATCATAAAACGGACGACTCTTGAAACTTTGGAGTTGATAATTTCAAATTGAAAGACATAAAACGAAAAACATCCAATACAAATCAATAAGCATGTATATACGCATGTAGTACATGATAGTCTTAACACCAGAAGAATCGGTCGACAGGTAGGCAAGTTTCGGTCAACTTGTGAGCACAATTTGCTAGAATTATTAAGAGATTATTGTTGATCATGAGATTAATTTATTCCAATTATGGTCAAACGTTTTTAAGGATGATTATGTGTCAATTTGTGATTGGTTTAAGGAAGAGAAAAACAAGAGATTATGGGTTGTGGATAACTCATGATGTAGGTGTTGGAAGAGCCTATAAATAGGTCATCTCTCCGTACTTGTTTCATTGAATGCAAAAATTCTCTCCCCCCTAACCATCTCATTAATCCATCCGAAAATTCTCTTAATTATTCAAGTTTTTTGAGATTAAATTCTCAAGAGATTTAGATGGGTTATTAGCTAGATTCTAACATTGATTTAGAGATTTTGATTGGCTAGTTCATTTCTCTCTAATCTTGTTTAGAGTTTGGTAAACACTTGGAGGCGAATCGACAGATGATTCGACGAGCAACGCAACTCCGGATCTTCATAAAGGTTTTAGAGAACCTGTAACGTCCTCGAACAGCGGAAAATTTAAAATTTAAAACATACAAACAACGGAGGACATTACCAAGAAAATACACCAGGTGCACCAACGTATGTATATATATATATATATATATATATATATATATATATATATATATATATATACACAGATCTGAGTTTACAACAAGAGGTGATTACATCAAAAGCTATAAGATAAAATGTACAACGTAATCACAACAACCTCAAAAGGAGGGGAAAGCAGGATCTGTCCCAGAAGCTCTCCTCCGCAGTCACCACCCCCCCTAACGCTGCTCACGGCCTGAAAGCAGACAATAAATGTCTGAGTTTCCAGAAGGAAACCCAGTATGCCAAACCCTAACACATATATGAACAATAATGAAATATGTAATGAATAATGAATAGTACAACAGACACGATCCGGTCTCAGGGGTCCTCTCACCCCAACCCACCAACACACGTGCACACACGGCACTGCCGGTACAGTCACGGCCACACAACCGGGTCTCAAGGGTCCTCTCACCCCAACCCCACAACACACACGTGCACACAAGGCACCGCCGGAAAATCCTCGGCCACGGGTCTCAAGGGTCCTCTCACCCCAACCCCACAACACACACGTGCACACAAGGCACCGCCGGAAAATCCTCGGTCACGGGTCTCAAGGGTCCTCTCACCCCAACCCCACAACACACAACCGGGTCTCAAGGGTCCTCTCACCCCAACCCCACAACGCACGCTACTCATACCACTATCGGGCGACAGTCCGTGCCGTTGCCCAAAAGGCCGGAGAGACGAGCCGCTTTCAAGCGTACGAGCACCCAACCTTCGGGCGCCAGTCCGTGTCGTTGCCCCCCGTGAGGCCGGAGAGACGAGGCGCCGTCAAGTGTACTCATAAAACCACGAATCCGCCAAAAACAGCAGAAACGGTCGAACGAAAACTGTTAATCGGTCGACCGATTCTCACCTAGAGAACTGGCCCAACCGAAAAACCCGCCAATCGGTCGACCGGTAAAGGGGGCCCGGTCGACCGAAAAGCCCCAGTAAGAAAACGTTTTCGCAAACCAAACACCAACGGTCGACCGACCCAACACTCACGGTCGACCGAAAACCACCAGTAAGATTTACCAACAGTCCACACTTCACGGTCGACCGAACCACACGTCCGGTCGACCGGCCATTAAGTTAACTTAAACGTCGGTCGGACGAAGTCAACGAGCGGTCGACCGTTTAGATGGTCAACGCCCCCAACCGACCTTCAACAGTACTTTCGGTCAACCGGCAAAGGGGTCTCGTTCGACCGAAAATACCCAGGACGTCTTCTCTCTCTAAAATTGCACAACCGGTCGACCGCCCAAAAGGGCATCGTTCGACCGGTGCGAGGGATTCTGCCCCAAATACACTATAACCGGTCGACCGAACCAAAACACCGGTCGACCGCTTATAGTTCAGATGCTGCTGTGCAGGTCCGACGAGCCGACACGGCCTACCGTCGACCGCTCCCACTCCCACACTAACAATAGGTGAGCTTGAAAGCAAGTTTGACATACCTTAAGGCTTGAAGAAGCCTTGGAAGAAACCACGGCGAGCGCTCCCACGCGAAACCTCCCGCAATCGACGATCTTCGCTCCTCCGGCGACTCCAACGACAACTCCCGTGCTCCCCAATCACCACCCCACGGCGACCCTTCCTTTGCTGCCGAGAGAGACGAGTTTAGAGAGAGAGAGAGATGCGATCGTGAGAGAGAGAGAGAGAGTTAACAAAACCCAAACCTTATATACTTCCCCCCACTCGATCTCGGCCGTCGATCTCGATCCACCCCTAATCCTCTCCTAAACACCATTAGCACCATAAGCAAGGTTAGGATATTACAGAACCTTTGGGTATGATCATCTTCTATTTATTTTAATATATATGTAAATTACTATGTATTAAAATAGTATATAGAATAATGTACGTAAAATCATCAAAAATATGATAATCGATATTGCATGCATGTATAAAATTCGAAAAAAATATATACATACATAGGAGCACAAAATCATACAGGTGGTAGAGTTGACGTGTTGGTGTTGAACTGGCGATGGTGGTGGTGGTGACGACGTGTTGGTGTGACTTAATGGGTTAAGTGAGGAGAAGCGCAGAGAAATACGAAAGAGAAAAAGGAGAAAGGATGGGAGAGAGAAGAGAGAGAGAACCTGAGAGAGAGCACGAGAGAGAGAATTTGAGAGAGAGAAGGAAGAAAAACTTGTATGGGTTTTTTGTTTTATATTTAACATTAAGGACAACTTTTAAATGATGTTTTTTGGAATTTTTTAACAATGTTGGTGACGAAGTTGGGCCCACAAACGCGTCGATGTGCACCCAAGAAATTGTAGTGAAATGTAGGTGCACGCAAGAAAATAGTGAAAACAAGAGTATAAAGACTCAATTATGCCACTTCAGAGGTGCATTCAAGCAAATCATCCTACATATAATATAAGAGTAATGATCAATTGGTACCATTTATGCTCATCATTGGGCTCCAACCCCTTTCACCTAGCGAAGGTATTTGGTTTTGTAACAAAACTCATTCTAACAAACCATTTGTATAAATCATTCGCTCATCACCCCCGCTTCAAAATTCAAACCCCCTCCTACTCCAACCTTCATCCTCCTTCGACGTCGTCATCTGGCCTCCTCCCACATTCCTCCTCCTTTGGCATTCTCCTCTTCCAAGCTTCTTCTCCGACATCCTCCCCCCACCTTCGTCCTCCGGAATCCCCCATCCGGCCTCCTCCCACCTTGCTCCTCCTCTGGCCTTCTCCTCCTCCGGCGTCGTTCTCTGGCCTCGTCCTCCAGTTATTTAGGGTTATTTATGGACATATATATGTCTTAGATTGTTTAGTCATATTTGTTTGTGGATATATCTAGACTTGTTTGTGATTGTTTAGTTTATTCTTGGATATGTATGCATTGTTTTTACATTTTTACAATCACTTATCTAGTGTGGTGTACTAGTGCGTATGTATATTGGTTGTGTGGACCACATGTCTGGATACCACAAGTATTTGTTATCTCTACCAAAATTTAGTTATATTTTCTTGTGTGGTGTAACTATCATCTATATGAAAGTTGTTAGATATATGAAGATTGGTTGTTAGAAATTTATGTTATCTAAACTATATAATATATACCAGTTTTGTCTCATGTGTGTAATGTCTATTTGTGTTTATTTGTGGTTAGGATACCACTGTAGGATTTCTAGTTTAATTGCACATATATATTTTCGAAATTTTTATGCTCAATAAGGAAGATTTGTGGTTAGGATACCATCAGTGTAAGATTTTAAATATACACTAACAAAGATCATCCTTCGGTGCATCTTTTAAAAAATGAGTGTTTGAATTATTGCATAGAGAAGCACTGATGGAAACTTGTTAGAATGACCGACGGAGGTCAATCTTTATATTGGTAGCCTGAATTGGGCATCCCTTCTCTCCCAAACACTAAAATACTAATCTACTGATTGCCGCCACCAATCGCCGCCGCCCCCCTTACGAACAACCGCTCCTACTTTTGCGTCGTTGTTGTTGTCCTTGCGTTGCCACCGTCGTTACTTTGTTGCCCTCCTTAACTCGCATTGACTTCACCAGTGAGCATCTTCTCCCCAACCTTAAACCCAACCTCCTCTTCCCTCAACTACCCACCCACCACCTTAAATCCCTCCCCGCCATCACCACCTTCCCGAGCACAAAATAGTTTGAATGTGAAGTTAATTTTTGGGGGGGAAATTCAAAATAATAATGAAAAGATTAAAAAAAATTGGCAAAAATTAACACGGTAGGGGAGATTCTGCCAAAAAATCTAAAAAGTACGACTCATTTTTTAAACGTGTTTAAGGTTTAAATTTTATTTGTACTTGTGTTTGGGCTTTAGGAAAGGTTGTCGCGACACATCGATTTGAGTTTAAGATTAGAGGAGTTGTAACAGTTGGGTGGAATTATTCATCGTGATTTTTTGGTGGAATTGTTCTTATGTTGGGATCTTGATCAAGTTCAAATATCGATTGCGACTAGAGTGTGAGCTAACTCGTGATATCCCCAATAAAACTTCAATTTCAGAATTACGACTATCACATAGTACTTTTAAGTTCGATGATTCATAGATATCTTATTGAAGTATAAGTTTCCACTCCATGGATTGGGCATGGAGCATGAGTTCAGGTATACGGTTCTCCATATACCCGATTACACAGAGCAAAATTGTATTTGTGCTTAGGCTTTAGGAAAGGTTGTCACGGCGCATAGATTTCTATTTAAGGTCAGAGGAGTTGTAATAGTTGGGTGGAATTATTGTTAGGTTGTGATCTTGATTAAGTACCTACATAATCAAAGTAGTTATTAGCGTCTCGTGTGAGCTCTGATCATACTTGTAAGATCCAATATGCTTTTCATTCCCAAACGATATTAAGTTGAAATATCCATAGCTACTAGAGTGTGAACTAACTCGTGATATCCTAAATAAAACTTCAATTTGAGGATTACGACCAGCACATGATACGTTTATGTGCAAGGTTCATAGGCATCTTAGTGAAGTATAAGTGTTCACCCATTGGGTTGTATGTTGATTGTGGTGTTGTTAATGATTTTGTGAATGTGGTCCATATGATATGAATGTGAAATGCAATGGATATTGGAATGTATGAATGCTTTTGTGTCAATCCAGTGTTTGAAGATTTTTCCATATAAAAAATGTATGGGGGGTTGTGCCAAAATTTCTACAAAATTTAATGGTAATTCTTTATAATACGATATTGATATCATGTTTAACATGTTTTTCCGTCTTTAGAGTCATTGGCTCAGATAGAAGCTGGATATATGACAAGAGAATTAGTCAAACATTCAATGAGAATCTAAAGTCATTCCTGAACCTTGCATTTAGTCCCCACAACCAATACATTAGTGATAGGAAGATATTATGCCCATGCAAGAAATGTTGTAACACCAATTGGGCGACGAGAGGCGACATCATCAATGATGTCGTCGTAGATAGTTTTGCTCATAATTACGAGTGGTGGGTTTTTCACAGGGAAAGCATTGCAAGTCAGAGCGCCCAAGTAGTCACGACAATAACAGCCTAACAAATAAACAATATGTTTGAAGAGGATAACGTTGACGACATAGAGGGGATGATACATGATGTGGTCGAAGGTGGTAAGACCACAACAGATTTGTCGAGACCAAGGATCACACCATATGCTCATAAGTTTCTTGACTACATGAAGGATGAAGGTCGATTGTTGTATCTCGAAATCAGAATTGACGAAATTGTTATTCGTCATCAAAACGTTTCAGCTGAAGCACAAAACAAAGTTACTTCAAAAGGAATCTTGTTTGCCAAAAGATACATTATGAGGCGAAGAAGCTGATTGCCAACTTAGAGTTCCAATTTGTAAATTATAATATATTAAATACAATTTGCTCCCGAGCATACTCATACAAATATGTACATTCGACTGCATGACAACAAAAACACACAAGCAACGATTGTCATTGTAAGTTTATATACATATTAGTTTTCAATAAATTTATGTTGTTGGGTTGCATTCATTTATAATTCATTTTTTTGTTTGTAGGAAAAATTAGAGGCTTTACGAGTACCGGGTGAGACAGACTCTCAAGGCTCTGTCACGTTGGCGATTGTCGCCGAGGACCCGATTGTGACTCTTCTGGGCAATGAACACAAACGTGTGAGGATGTACTCTAGTCTCGTCACCCCCACAAAGATGTACAGATCTCGCGGGATGTCATGTTAAGCAGAGCTCAATGCTAGATCGAAGGTTGAGGAGCATGTCCAAGAGAGTAAGGAGCTACGAGTGGGTAATGAGCTGGCAGATGTGCATAGCAAGATCACAACTTTACAATCAACCATCGATTTTTTGATGGCAAAAGGATCGATGGTCTACTTATTATCTAATCAATTCAATTAATTCTCTACTTAATTTGACAATAGATGCAGCGGAAACAATTTAAAACAGGTAGAGACAAGCAATGCAAACCACAAGAACGCAAGACAATTTTATAGAGGTCCGGCATCCCGCCTACTTCCTTTCCTGCAAGCCCCGCTTGACTCTACGAGCTCCGCTCACGACTTCACTATTCACTCCCCGTTCCGGGCCAGGAAAGAATACCTTTACACAACAAACCTCGCGAACAACCCTTGCTAGCTTGGATCCCTCTTCTCACAATCCGAGAAGGAACACTTTGGGCTTTCACCGAAATCTTTGCTTCTTTGGCAAACAAATGGTTGACTGAATCACAACACTCAGTAACTTGAGCACACTTTGAGTATGGTATCGAATTGATCAAAGATGTGGAAGTATAAGGCTTAGAGTGTAGGATTCGGGCTTTGAGGATTGGGAGATGTCTCTCTAGTTTGTGGAGTAATTAGAAGTGTGAGAGGTGTGTAATCAATGTGTATGGTCATCTATTTATAAGCTCCGAGAGAGAGATATCCGTTGGGGAAGAATTGAATGAGTTGTGTGTAAGATACACAAATTAGAAACTTAGAATCAGCAATTTTGTCCCTCAACTGTCGACCGAATCGGGTTACACAATTGACAGTTTCCTTAACTGTAAGGAAACGTTCGAACCACATAAAGCTTCGGTCGAACCAATTTGGTTTGTGACTTAAGTGAACGGTCAACCCTAAGAGGAATGGTCGACCGAAACTAGGGTTATGATAGGGTTACAGGATATATCGGTCGACCACAAAAGGAAGGTCCAATCGACCAAAAATAACAGGCAATCGGGGGTTTTGAAATGTTCATATTCGGTCGACCGGTTAAAGGTCTACGGTCTACCGGTGGCCAATTGTATTTTGGGGGTTTAGATGAAAAATACGAATACGACCGTTGTAGAATACGACAAGGGTAACGATCATCCTGAAAATACAAGATCGGTCGACCGAAAGGTCAAAAGCGGTCGACATGTTGAGCTGGGAAAAGTCACTTAGAGAGTCTGTTATAATAAGTTGAAAAGAAAAAGATTTCGGTCGACCGGTTGGCACAGGCAGTTTAGGTTTAGTGATTTTCCGACTAAGGTTTGGGTGATCTATTGAAGTCCAATGAATGTGAAATTTTGTGTGTAACTTCTACAAGGAACCTAGTGTGTATGTGAGTGAGTTTAAACTTTTGTATGCTCATGTTTACACAAGTTCCTAAGACTAAAAATAAAGGCAAATTATATATCTTTAAAAGCTTTATTACATGTCTTGACATCAATTTCATTCTTCCTTGAGTCTTGATAATCTGTAGGTGTTTGCACAATACAATATTTTCTATGTATTACGTGTGATCCACTATTTTTTATTGTGATTAAGATTAGGTTGATTAAATCATCAAAACAATGATTAAGGCCAAAAAGCCAACAGATGACACATAATAGTTAGGCATTGTAATCTTAATTTAGTGATGTGTATTACATTGAATAGATTTATATGAAGTATCATCTTACGATATAATGTATTGTAACGTGCAGAATATTAATATCACATCCATTTGGATACCACCACCGCCACCAAGACGAGACTGCCTAGTGGTCGTGTTGTTTGTCTACTTATATCATTATCAAACTTCGTTGGCTACTTTTGACTTGAAAACTTCACTTTCAATATAGTTATACAGTTCTGTATGTAGTTTGAATGAATGTGTTTCAGATTAATGCGTGGATGTGTTGTGGATGAATTATGAAAACTATTGTTTCTTTTGCTCAGGGAAATTGGAACTCGGAAAGAGTCAATGGTTGTTTCTGGGTTCTGGCGGTGTAAGTTCAACACTTGTCCGGTAACGTACACCAACATGGCTTATTCGTCGGTATAGGTTACCCACAAGATGCACCGACGGAACGTATCCGTTGGTATACGTTGCTATTCATCGGTGATATTGGGTAAATGTATTAGTCAGTCTAGATCACCGATGGATATCCGTCGGTGATTCCTTTGTCTAGTATAATATTGATTTTTCATGGACAAATGATTATGTTTTGTTGTCCTATGTTGTGTACTTGTAGGTTGAAGAGTAGGGGTGTAAGTGGGGCATATTTTTCGCTCACCGCTACCCACACTGCCTAAGTTAAACGGGTATGCGGGGCAGGTCAAAAATAAAAAAACGTTATCCCTTCCGCCTAAGGTTGGACTAGGCGGGGTGGGTTATGCGGGTTTGGTTTGATTTTTTTAACTTTTTAGATTTTTCCTAAGAAAAATAAAAAAATGTCAAACCTTGATAAATAGTAATCACTCGTAGCATTTTTCAGAAAATTTGGCGTTTAGTGAGTGTTGAGTGGTGACTTGGTACGGTAGGTTAATGGTTATGTGTAAAACTGAAAACAGTAAAATGATTTTGGTATATAAAAAATTAATTATATTTGATTTAGGCAGGTTGCGGGTTATACGGGGCGGGTTGCGAGACAACTGCAACTCACCCCGCTTATTAGGCGGGTTATGTGGGTGGCGGGTTTGAGAGTAAAATCTTATCCATTTACAGCCCTGCTGAAGAGAGAGAACATCATTTATTTTTTGACATATGCACATGGGACGACTTAGAGTTATTTTTGAAATTTTCTACAAGATTGTGTGATTTTGTGCAAAAAATACATTATTTATTCATAGTAGTATAATATAATAGTCATAATATAATATTATAGTATAGTAATAAAATCATATAATAGTATAATATAATTCATAATATGATAGAGTCAAGATCTAGTGAGACCAGAGCTCATCTTATTTGCTTAAATCTCTTACAATCTTACAATTAGATTTAATTACGGTTAATCTACAGTTAATATCCACAATTAGATCATTTTATTAGCATGACTGTCATAACCTTAATATACTTTACAATTTAAAATGAATGGTGGATATAGTAAGGACTTAAAGTATGCAAATTAAACTCCAACTTCACCTGAAAATTACCGTAATATAATAATAAAGTCACAATAATATAATAAGAATATTAGTCTCACCTCAGATTATCAAAAGGAAAAAATTTCAAAATAATTTTTTTTAATTTTTTTTGCCAAAATAGACATCCATCAAAAGTATTTCTCAAACTAGACTCGCTGTCACCACGTGGTGACCCGTGGCTGCGGCGGGTTTTGTTTTTTTGTGCATAGAGAACTCGTCATCACCAGTGTCGAGTTCTTCTTGGGAGAACTCGGCACGGGTGATGACGAGTTCTCTCGAGGAGAACTCGGCACTGGTGATGCCGCGTTCTACCAAGGAAAACTCGGCATCACCAGTGCTGAGTTCTCTCTGGGAGAATATTGCCAACACTTCATAATCCACTCGACGCGAGGTGTCAGAAGAATAGTGACTCAAATAGAACTCGGCATCCTCGATGCCGAGTTCTATTTGGACTTGTTCTCCTAACACTCAGATCGTGTATGAAATCAACTACAATAAACAACGTTACGAATCATGTCAGAGATTTTTTTTTAAATTTTGACAGAACCTCCCCTATATTTTTCAAATTGGTAAATTTAAACCTGCACGGTAGAAAAAAATTAACAATACTACAAACTTCAATTCTCACATACATTCAAACTCACATACATTTAAACTCAAATAAATCACTTTTAAGTTTACATTCATTCAATTTAACTTACATTCAAACCTAAATAACAACAAAAAAATCTAATTTTAATCACAATAATCATACTTAAATTCAACTATTTTTAAGATGACTACCGTAGATCTATAATCAACAAAACTAAAATAATAATCAACTAACAAACAAGAAATAAAACGTTTTGCCTAAAAACCCAAAATCGAATTCGAGTTTGCACCAAACCGGGTTCCTAAACCAACAAAAACACTACAATCATATATAAAACAACAATGTATATCATCCAAATACATTAAAAGGCAAGAAAACGGTGGAAAACAAAAAAATATCAAAACCCTAACCTTCAAAACTCAGGAACTCGGCGGATGGGGAGAGGGGGGCGTCGGGCTGCTTTTATAGCCCGACGGAACTCGGCGTTTGTAACGCCGAGTTCACTTTTTTTTAAGTGAACTCGGCGTGAGACAAGTTACGTTCAATCAAAATGTTATTTCTGGTAAATTTGGAGTGTAATGACCTCAGAGAATTTTATGAAGTCATCAGATGCCATCTTACCCATAATTGTCCCTACGCTTCAACCTTCCTTTTCAAAACACAACAACAATAAATTCTTTGATCCCAAACTAGTTGGGGTAGGCTTCCAAAACACAACCTTGTTCAAAAATAAAAATATTATTAGATGATAAGAAAGACATTCCGGTGGTCTACCTTGGGCTGCCATTATTCTCCGGGAGGATGGGGAGAACTCATTGCATGTCACTTGTAAACAAGGTAAAACAACGTCTTAGCACTTGGAAGTAGAATTTTCTATCCATTGCCGACCAGGTAGAACTTGTGAGGAGCGTGTTTGTCTCCCTTAGTATTTATTGGACCTCCACTTTCCTCATCCCACGGAAGGTGCTGCAGGAGATGGAGAGCCTCATGGCTCACTTCATTTGGGGAGGGCAAAAGAAGTGGGCTGCTGTGGCGTGGAAGGATGTGTGCACACCAAAGGATGAAGGAGGGCTCGGTCTGAAAAGATTAACGACTTGGAATGATGTGGGCCTCCTTCGCCTATTATGGCTTGTGGTGGCGGAAGGAAGCTCCCTTTGGGTGAAGTGTGTACGACGAAAATACCTTAAAAACCACTCTATTTGGCTAGCAAGGCCACCATCAACATCATCGTGGGCATGGCGAGGGATTCTTCGAGTTCGCGACATTGCTCGACGACACATCCAATATGTGGTGGGAAGTGGGCAAGAGATACGGTTCTTCCAATATTCGTGGTGTGGCGAACCATTTCAATGTGAGAGTTGGGGGGCTCGACTCCACCATGAATTGGGAGTGCCTTGGGATACCAAAGTGTCGTACTTCATAAGAGAGGGGAAGTGGAACCCCCCCCCCCCCAAGATCAACGATAACGGAGGAAGTTCACTTGAAGATCACAAATACACGCATTCATGGAGGCATGGACCAGCCAAAGCACATAGAAGAGAAGGGGGCTACATTAGGAGTCAAGGAAGTGTGGAAATGGGTGGTAGAACCGGGGAGAAAGGTCACTTGGGAGGGTGTGGTTTGGCACAAACACGCCATTCCCAAGCATGCTATTACAGCTTGGCGAGCAATGAGGGGCGCCTCCTAACAAAGAAGCTTATGAATTTACGAGGAGCAAAGCATGACCCGGTTTGCAGCTTGTGTGAGAGGGCGGAAGAGGACATGGACCATCTATTCTGGAGATGTTCGTACATTAAGGAGGTGTGGACAGCACTACTCTTTCTCATGAAGCTGAGCACTCGGCTAGCAAGATCCCTCGAAGGCGAAGCTACACGCCTCTCACACGAGAGAGGAAGCCGGGTTGAGAAGGTGGTGCGAAGGTGGGCTTTTAGTGCCATGATTCATGAGTGCTGGCTGGAACGAAACCGAAGGATTTTTGAGGGAGAGAAGAAGAAGCCAGGAGACATAGTGGCTGCAATCAAGGACATGGTCGGATGTCTTTGGGGGTAAAGTCAAGAAACTTGCGGATAAAAACAGCGAGGAGCAAAATTTTCAGACCACGTGGTGTTAGTTTCAAAATAATTTTTTTTTAATTTTTTTTGCCAAAATAGACATCCATCAAAAGTATTTCTCAAACTAGACCCGCTGTCACCACGTGGTGACACGTGGCGGCGGCGGGTTTTGTTTTTTTGTGCATAGAGAACTCGTTATCACCAGTGCCGAGTTCTTCTTGGGAGAACTCGGCACGGGTGATGATGAGTTCTCTCGAGGACAACTCGGCACTGGTGATGTCGCGTTCTACCAAGGAATACTCGGCATCACCAGTGCCGAGTTCTCTCTGGAAGAATATTGCCAACACTTCATATTCCACTCGATGCGAGGTATCAGGAGAATAGTGATTCAAATAGAACTCGGCATCCTCGATGTCGAGTTCTATTTGGACATGTTCTCCTGACACTCAGATCGTGTATGAAATCAACTACAATAAACAACGTTACTAATCATGTCATAGATTTTTTTTTAAATTTTGACAGAACCTCCCCTATATTTTTCAAATTGGTAAATTTAAACCTGCACGGTAGAAAAAAATTAACAATACTACAAACTTCAATTCTCACATACATTCAAACTCACATACATTTAAACTCAAATAAATCACTTTTAAGTTTACATTCATTCAATTTAACTTACATTCAAACCTAAATAACAACAAAAAAATCTAATTTTAATCACAATAATCATACTTAAATTCAACTATTTTTAAGATGACTACCGTAGATCTATAATCAACAAAACTAAAATCAATAATCAACTAACAAATAAGAAATAAAACGTTTTGCCTAAAAACCCAAAATCGAATTCGAGTTTGCACCAAAACGGGTTCCTAAACCAACAAAAACACTACAATCATATATAAAACAACAATGTATATCATCCTAATACATAAAAGGCAAGAAAACGGTGGAAAACGAAAAAACATCAAAACCCTAACCTTCAAAACTCGGGAACTCGGCGGATGGGGAGAGGGGGGGCATCGGGCTGCTTTTATAGCCCGACGGAACTCGGCGTTTGTAACGTCGAGTTCCCTTTTTTTAAGTGAACTCAGCGTGAGACAAGTTACGTTCGATCAAAATGTTATTTCTGGTAAATTTGGAGTGTAATGACCAGTGCCGAGTTCTATTTGAATCACCTCCTGAGTGAAAATTTTCAAGTGTTGGCCAATAAAAAACCAAAAAGAACTCGTCATCACCCGTGCCGAGTTCTTCCCAAAATAACTCAGCATCACCAGTGTCGAGTTCTTCTTGAAAGAACTCGGCACTGGTGATGCCAAGTTCTCTATGCACAAAAAAACAAAACTCACTGCCGCCACGTGTCACCACATGGTGGCAGCGGGTCTAGTTTGAGAAATACTCTTGATAGAGGTCTATTTTGGTCAGTGTATCGGTAGGCGACCGCTTAGGTGGTAGGCGATCGCCTAGGCGGTCGGCCCTTGCGGTGGTCGCATGGGCGACCACCGCTTTTCGCCCAGTAGAGCTGGGCGAAATATGCGATCGCTTCACCTAGGCGAGAGCCGTTGGAGGCTCTCCAACGGCTCTCAACTTTTTTATTTTATTTTTATTTATTTTTTCAAAAATTACAAGTTTGCCACTACCCCAAATCCTATATAAACCCCTCCAAAACTCTTCATTTTTCACACATCTCTCATTCTCTTCTTCTTCATAATTCTATTCTCATCATCAAGTTTCCTAATCACCAAGTTTTTGCGATTAAGTCTCCGGTCTGGTGCTTAGTTTTGAAGTTGGAAAGTGAAGTCTCTGATCCGGTTCTTCATTCTTCAACCACCAAAATCAAGTGCACTCTTTCTAACTTCTCTTTAGAATTAAATTAATTAGTATTTTATTTTCATATTAGTCTAAATTTTTATATTAGTCTAGTTTTAAGATATGGCTTACGTACCCGGCACTAGTCTCCATATGCATCACGAGAGTTACGATGACCTAAGACCTACCCGTACAAATGACCCCGGTTGGAATACTGCTCATTACATTAGTGCTAATGATAAAAACTGCATTGTCTGTGAGTTATGTGGTAAGGAAACTAGAGGTGGTATAGCCCGTCACAAACAACATCTTGCACACACACCCGGTAGCAATGCTAGACCTTGTGATAAAGTTCCTGACTCTATTAAACAAGACATAACTGCATACATGATTAGAAACAGTGGGACATTACAAAACGAAAATGTATGTCTTGATGATTATGTAGACCGACAAAACATAGAATTTGATCTGGAAACCGGGTCAGGTTCTGGTTCTGCTCGGACCCCAACCTCTCGTTCTCGCCCCATTCCTGGTCGAAAGAGACAAAAACAACGTTTGTGGGCACCATTTTGCGGACGTGGGAAGGACGTGGTTTCCGGACCCCAACAAACAACCATCGAAAGAACCTTTAGAAAAGAAGATAGGAAAACAATTAATCAAAAATGGTCTAGGCCTTTCTATAGATGTGGTATATCATTCAACACTGTAAGGACGCCTGAGTGGAAGGAAGCAATATCCGCCACTTGTACTTACGGACCCGGACTTAAACCCATGACGTATCATGAAGTTAGTGACTCGTGCCTTAAACAGGAAATTGACTAAACTAGAGGTATACTAGAGTCGTACAGACAAGATTGGGCAACATACGGGTGCACGTTGATGACAGATGGTTTGACTGATAGGTCCGGTAGGAATATAATCAATTTTCTAGTAAATTGTCCGACAGGTACCATGGTCATGAGGTCTGTAGATGCTTTCGGTCATTCTCACACCGCAGACTACCTGTACAAGCTGATGGACAAGGTAGTTGGCGAGATTGGCAAAGAACACGTTGTTCAGGTGGTCACTGACAACGTCGCCGCGTACTTGCCGGTAGGATGTTGCAGCAAAAAAGAAGAAGATTGTTTTGGACTCCCTGTGCAGCGCATTGTATCGATCTCATCTTGGAGGATATTGACAAGTTGTTTCTGAAGACTATTGCTTTAGCTCGTAAGATCATCAAACATTTCAACAGCTCTGCCATGTTGTTGAAGAGCATGCGAATTGCCATTGAAGGGAACCTGCTACGCCCTGCTGTCATGAGATTTGTCACCTCCTTTATGAGTTTGCAAAGGTTGTTTCTAAAGAAAGACAAACTCCAAGCCTTTGTTGTTTCGCCGGAGTACAACGATCCTAATGCAAGTTGGATAAAGAACAAGAAAAAGAAGGAGATCTCTACTGAAGTTGCCGAGACCATTCTACAAAGTGGTTTCTGGACCAATGTTGTGAAGGCACTGAAGGCCTCACAACCTATGGTCCAGGTTCTTAGACTTGTTGACGGCGATGAGAAACCACCGATGGGATATCTGTGTGACACAATGGAGAAAGCCAAAGAATAAATCATGAGGAACTTTGACGGAAACCCGAGGTTGTACAAGCAAGTCATCGACCTCATCGACACCAGGTGGGGTCCAGGGAAGATGATGTCCTCACCGCTACACTCAGCTGGTTTCTTACTCAACTATGGTACCTTCTGTAGGATCTAATTGCCCTAAATATTAGTCTTAAGGGGGGGTTTATAGACTAATTTCTCACTACTAACTATTTGTGCAATAACAAGATAACCAATGAAAATAGTGAGATGAAAAGGCAAACCAAACACCGGATGTATAGAGGTTTGGATCCAAGCACCGGATCCTAGTCCTCTCTTACGAATTGCTCTTCCTTGAGCAACTTCGCGATCTTCACTAATTTGATCTTCTTTCCGGGCAAAGATCAAGTCTTTACAATTCAAGCTTGCGAACACCCTCGCCAAGCTTGGACCTCCTTCTCACAACCCGAGAAGAGCTTCACTCCGGAAGCTTGTACAACTCCTTTGTAGTAGACTTTTTGTAACCTACTCTTGAGCACTTGAATTTGATGATGAATGCAATTGAATGATTGATCAAGAGAGTGGTTGAGAGCAATAAAGAGAGTAAGAGCACTTGGAAGGTTTTAGCACACAATGAGAGCTTAGAGATCAGATCAGTCCCTTGTAAAGATGATCTAAGCTCTATATATAAGCCTATTAAATTTTCTAGCCGTTTTAGAAAGATTTGATTGGGTTTTGTGTAAGATACACAAACCAGAAATTCGGGAAGCAATTCTGTCAATGTTCGGTCGACCGGTAAGAAAGAAACGGTTGACCGGTTACGTGAATAGTAGTCAAACGGTCAGACAAACTAGGAACGGTCGAACTTACTGGGATGGAACTTAAGTGTACCGGTCGAACGAAACTAGTAAACGGTCGACCGATGTGTAACGTTCGGTAGAGACAAAGTGTGTTCGGTCGAACCAAGGTGGTATCAACCGATAACAGGAAGCATGATACGAAAGATCAATGGTCAGACGGTCGACCGGTAAGTACAAATTGTTAGACCGGTAAGCTATGTATTTGAGGGTAGGTGAAAGTATGTGTATACGACCGTTGAATAGTACGACAAGTATAACGGTCACAAAAGAAGACAAAAATAGAAATCAAACGGTCGAACAGAAAAGGAATTTCGGTCGACTGGTTTGCACTAAGGCATGTGTCTTCCAGCACGTATGAACAGTTGATCGGTCGACCAAAAAACCTTAAGTTACTCTAATGAAACGGTCGAACCAGAACACAGTTCGGTCGACCGAAAAAGGTTCAGAAAACAGTTTTTAGATTAAACGGTCGAACCAGATGGTCGACCGGTCGACCGGTTGAGTGCAGAAATCCTGGATATGGTTTGATTGATTTCTAAAGAAGTTTCGTATGGAATTTGAAGGTTTAGTTCTACTTCTATGGAATCCTAAAGAGTCATGATATGCAATGCATCAAGATTTAAGTGCTCAAGTTACATTTAAATCCTAATGACAATAATGTAAACCTATCTACTCTTCAACTTCATTTCTCGTTAAACTTGTCACCTGAAATGTTAGTACAAAACGATATATGTGTATTGTGCAAGAATGATATGAACGAATTACATGTGTTTAAGTTATATGTTCATTAATCATCAAAACGGATAAGCAATCATTGGCCAAAAAGCCAACAATCTCCCCATTTTTGATGATGACAACTTATCAAATTAAATACATGTTATTTCAATGAATTCTACTCAATGCTCCCCCTATCTTATAGCTCCCCCTAGCTATATGGCATTTGTAAACCCAATAGACATGTATGAGTAGTAATGGGTAAATAAACTTGCACCCTTACTTCTTGAATTTCCACTTTATGTGGTTCTTTACTCCCACTGATCTCGCCATTTTCAATGAATTTAGCATTTCCAGTTTCAACAATTCTCGTACTATGGTTAGGACAATAAAATCTAAAGCCTTTAGATTTTTCTGGATAACCAAAGAAGAAACCACTGGTCGTTCTTGAATTCAGTTTCTTTTCATGTGGATTATAAATTCTTACTTCCGTCGGGCAACCCCAAACATGCAGGTGCCTTAAACTAGGTTTTCTTCCTGTCCACAGTTTAAAAGGAGTCTTTGGAACTGCCTTACTAGGAATCATGTTTAACAAATACATAGCGGTTTTTAAGGCATGCATCCACAATGATAAAGGCAATGAGCAATTATTTAACATACTTCTAACCATATCCATTAAAGTACGATTACGTCTTTCTGCAACATCATTCTGTTGTGGTCTGCCTGGCATTGTGTATTGAGCACAAATACCACGTCCTTCAAGAAATTTAGCAAATGGACCAGGACATTGTCCACTTTCATCATACTTTCCATAATATTCACCACCTCTGTCAGATCTAATTATTTTCACATTTTTTGTCTAGTTGTCTTTCAACCTCATTAACAAACACCTCTAAAGTATTTGGTGCTTGAGATTTTTCATGCAACAAGTAGACATAACCATAACGTGAAAAATCATCAATAAAGGTGATAAAATAATTTTCCCCACTAAAGGATGGAACATCAAAATGTCCACATATATCGGTGTGTACAATTTCAAGGAGTTGTGTGCTTTTTGTGGCTGATTTCTTAATTGTGTGTTTTGTGAATTTTCCTTTAATACAATCCACACATACATTAAGATCAGTAAAATCCAAATTATAAAGGATTTCATTCTTTACTAATCTTTGCATTCTTTCTTTGGATACATGACCCAATCATTTATGCAACAGGTAAGCTGAACTTTCATCGACTAAACCACGTTTCATACCAACATTATGATGCAATGTCAATAAGGTTTCAGCAAACAAATTATCAAGATTTAACTTGTATAAACCATCACAACGGACACCAGAACCAACAAGAAGATTTTGCTTAAACAAACTGAAACTTCCATTCCCAAACTTAGAACAATAACCAGCTATATCAAGTTTAGACAAAGAAACTAAATTACAAGAAAGAGATGAAACATAAAGAGTCTGATAAAGATCTAAATGGTGTCATGTATTTAAAAGTAAACGGTAAGTCCCAATCCCTTCACTGGTGCTTTGACTCGGTTCCCCATAAAGACAAATTTCTCATTTGGGTTTGTGGTTTGGATTGTAACGAATCCCTGCATCGTATTATAAACATGAGTGGTACAACCAGAATCAATCCACCAAGTATTATAAGGAACTTCTGCCAAATATGATTCGAAACATACAAAAACATTATGTTTACCTTTACTTTCGAACCATGTCTTACGTTTATGGCAGTCTTTCTGATAATGTCCAGGTTTGTGGCAGAAATGACACTTATCACCATTTTGTTCCTTCTTGTGGATTTGAGCAGATGACTTGTGGATCTTTAACGGTCCTTTATTGCCCTTTTCATACTTCTTTCCTGGTTTCCTTTTAACTCCTGAATGACCTACGAGATTGATAGAGTGGATTCCTTGTTTCTTAAGCATTGCCTCTTCTTGAATAAGCATACTTTGAAGTTCAGTCACATTCCATTTATCCTTCATTGTGTTATAATTTATTTGGAATGGACCGTACTCCTAAGACAAATAATTCATGATAAACTGTACAAGGAAACTATCATCCACTTTCATTCCCATGGTTTTTAATCCTGCTGCTATGTTTGACATTTCTGTCACATGTTGATGCATAGTACGCGAACCATCGAACTTCATGGTGGTTAACATACTCATTAATGTACCAGCACGCGACTTATCAGTAGATTCAGATTGAGCAGTATCTTTCACATACTTCATAAATTCCTTAGCATCACTAGTTTAAGGAATAGTAGTCTTAATGTTATTTGTCACTGTCATTCGCATAAGCATTAAGCTCAGTCGATTTGTTCTTTCCCAACTCTTATGAAAAGATTTTTTTTCATTATTGCTTGTCTCGATAACAGCAAAAGGCTTATCAGTAATGAGTGCTAAGTCAAGATCAAGAACACCTAAATGAAACTTGACTTCTTCACTCTATTCATTATAATTAAGCCCATTAAACTTTGTAATAGACGAAGCTTGCGAATGAAGTGAAACATTAACAAATGCTGCAAAAATAAATAAATGCTCCTACATTAATACTTTGAGACATAACTTAATCACGTTCAGACTTTTATAGCTATAAAAATATTAAATTAAATATATATTGAAAATCTCCTTTGGGTGATATAACAATATATAACAATGAACCATAATTGATGCTTAATTAAATTTTACATAATTGGAAATTAAATATGCTTCAATAAGACATGTTTGTTATCTTTGGATATACTAAACACATCCAAATCGACATATCAATTAACCACAATAATGTTCATGATCACAAATAGGTTGATCCACCTTTGGGTGACCTTAAATATTTTGTAATCTATGAACTTCAATTATTCATGATAAATCATTAAGTCATTTCATTATAGCATCACATAATCATGAATAATAGAATCTAAATTAATTTGACATCTACGAGAAACATTCTAAATCGGTCACTTTGGTGACTACGATTTATACATAATATAGATATCATACGAATATTTCAACTATTCTATGTACGTAACGTTAGTAGGCAAAGTTAATTGTGATTACATAATAAACAATCAACATTTGAATAGTCATGATAATAAGTTGTAAATTCACATGATACATATTATAAATCATATCCATGATATGCACGTATACTAATTTATATTGCATTGAACATAAAAAATGAAAGCCTACAAAGAAGACGTGTTTTCAAACTAACAACGTGAACAGTAACCGTTCCTTGTTAAGTACAACATGTGACGGAAAAGAAATTAACATGGAACCAACTTAAACATGTGTCACTACGTATGTGAACCTATAGTAGGTCTTAGATCTCAACAGATCTAGTTAACCCGTTTTTTTAATCTTAATATATTAAATGGTAAAAGACATCAAATATATATTGCGAACATGTGTCTTGGGAAAACAACAATACACACGTGATCAAACGGTCGGCATATAATAATAATGATAATCGTAAATTCAGCGGAAACCATAAACTATCTTGTTAATACGATGATTGAGAAATCATAAGTTCTAAAACCATGCTCTTGATACCAAATGTTAGTTTTATTTGCTTCATGATTAATGCACAACAAAAATCCTAATTGCACATTATAGGATCTTGAACAAATGATTTCCACAATGATATTAAAGAGAAGACAAAGAACACATACCTTGCTCCATGATTCTATTCAACGAAGAGAAATCTCCAATTGCTATGAATTGATTTCTCCCTCTCAACCCTCACACACTTTTGTTTGATAGAAGTTTTGATGGGGAAAACTAACTTGTGTCTTTGGAAGAAGGATGATCAATTGTTTTATAGAAGTAGAGGGAGTAATCACTTATCATGGTGTAACTACCCACTTAACATAAATCTCTCTTAATTAATTAATTAATTTTAGTCTTATAATATTATTAATTTAATAAAGTTGAGACTTAATACATAGGTTACAAGAAAATATCTAACATACTGAAGACATATGGTGCTGAAAATCAACGTGCACACAAAGGATTATATTAATTGGGTGCAATGTCGGTTGACATTTCAGCGTTATAAAGTGAATTATATAATGTTCATCATTTTTAAATCGTTGATATCCACTTAAAATCAATTGATATTAAGTATAGGAACTCAAGATCTTATAACTCACGAGAATGTTCATGTGGTCTACAATGTGATGTAAGTGGAGATTTGAACTCAAGGTTTATTTACCCGTTGGCATACAATAAACTGGTGGTCCACCCATATCATCTTACTATAAAAAAAATTCACCTTCTCAACCCGTCTTTTGTTACCCGTTGGCATGTCTTGACTGAGAAGCGAAACTAATAAGTGATGGTGATGATGATTGTAAGAACTGAAGAAATGTGATTCTAGACTTTGCAGTATTGAAAAAACACAGTATGATTTAGCTGACAATAAGGAAAACAACACATTTCACAAGTTAAAGATGAGAGACCGTTCAATAATTTATAATCAAAGGAGCTACAAATATCTAATTTCTCTCATAATTCTTACAAGTAAAATCTTCAATCACTTGATGACAGATAAGAAATAATATTTTTTCAAAGTAAAGAGGTGTAAAAAGTAAATACTTTTTCTAATTTTTGGTGTGAAGGGTCAAGTTATGTGCCGGAGATGCCTTGTGTCGTGAAAGACCAGTAAAACCTATCTGATTTCTTTTTCCATCAGTCTTCCAACATTTTGTTTTCACTAGTCTTTTTTATGGTACAAGATTTATTATGTCATCTAACGTCAACTATGACGTCGGAAATTGCTTTTAGTGTAAGTAAAAGAGTTTTGTCCCGCGACACGACTCGATACCCAGATTTAAGTGGAGAGTGCTCATCCTCTTCTCAGACTCCAAACCCGAACCCGAACCCAAGTTTGTGTGTAGTCTAATGCATTGGGTGTTGGAGTGTTGCTCAAGACTTTGAACGCAACTAAATATATTTACAAGTAAATAGTGCTTCAAGAATTTGAATCTAAAAAGGCGGCGGTAGCGCCCTTATCTTGTTAAAAAATACAAATAAATTGTTGGGTACCGTAGCACCACGGAAACGTCTGGTCGTCAAAATCACGTGAGTGGCACGATATCCACAGAAGCTACAATGTCCTGCGCTCTATATATTTGACACCTTACATGATGTTTTTCTCATCCATCAATCATCAACTCATATTTCTATTCCATTCCATTTCATTCCAATCATAGCATAACTTGAAATACTAATCGTGAGTATGGATAGCTTCGATAATATTACCATTGAAGTCCCTCTTCTGCAGACCAATTTTGGGAAGCTCTCCTGAACTTTAAGGATGTTGCCTCTCGTTGCTGTAGTGATCATTACATCACGAACGATGAGAACCTTGAAGGAGATGGAAAATCCAGCGGTAGCCTCATCTCGTTTGATATCAAGCGGGAAGGTACGTATTTTCTGAAATTGAAAACCAATTCGTACGTGCTAATTAAGTGGATCGTATATGTAAAAGAGCAGCAGATTAATGTTTAATTGACTTATTATGATTGATTTCTGTTATCACGTTAGTTACTCCCATCTTAATTTCTACTCTTTAGAATCAACAAATTAACATATAATTATAGGGCTAATTGAGGTTTGTTTGTCAGGTGAAACACCAAGTCTGTACCCCATAAGGCTACAGATTACGTCGGTGGACGAGGTGAACATGAAGCTTGATTACAAGTACAATATCGAAAGTATGGGATCAACCAAGTTGAAGAGCCTTACAGCAACAAACCACATCATTCCAAACTAAAATGGTATATCGGTTGCTTACGGAAGTGGACTGCTGAGTTTGAGACGGTGAGCCCCGGCGATGTCCAACTACCGAAACTCATGGCCGAGGTCAACAAAAGGATCTCATACGACGTTGATGCCTATCTTGTCAACAATTAAATTCATGGTTTTGCTTGTTCATGTGTTGTTAAGTGGACTGCTGTGTTTGAGACGGTGAGCCCCGGCGATGTCCAACTACCGAAACTCATGTTCCAATAACAACAATAATAATAATAATAATAATAACAACGACGACTCATAGACAGGAGGAATGATAACCAGAAAATAATTAAAGAAATATTGCTTAGTTGTCGTGAGAGTGTTGAAATGCTTCTATATTCTGGGTTATATATCATAATTATAATTGCCTCTCGGTGTTCTGAAGGTGGTCACTATCATTTAAAATGTCACGCGACAATGAGATTGTTTCCTGCTTCTAGAGATCCCACGAATGCATGATCTCGAGAACTCAAGGGCCTTGGAGAAAGCTTAGACCACCGTTAGTCCCAACCTCGTTTCTCTGCAATCTAGTTATCTCGGCGTCTCATCATCAAAAAATACTATACAACTCACAACCCAATCATTTTTCACTTCTTAACCCCAACTTAGGGCTGAGCACCGCTCCGGAACCAGATGGACTCGGATGCTCTCCGGGGTCCGGACCGGTCAGATCCGGTCCGGACCTAACCCAGATCGACCGGACCGGATTTTTATATTAAAATTTCGATTTTAGATCGGATTCGGAACAAACCGAAACCCAGATCCACCCAGGGGTCCGGACCGGAACCCGGACCGATTGATCCGGTCAAAAAACCAAGCAGGTTTGTGCTCAACCCTACCTCAACCCCACTTTCAACACTCTCTCTCCTCCGCATCATTTCTTTTTACCTCATTTTTTATTTCATTACTAAAATACCTAAACTATTAAATAAATTATTTTTGATTTGACTTAATTTAATTAAATTACGATAATTACGAAATAATCGGCAAAAATAGATTTAATTAAGGAAAATTTTTCAAAATAATCAAAAAAAATAAAAAATTGGAAAAATATGCACTTCAGAAACTTAATTGGCAAAGTATGCACATTGAAAAACGGCACCGCATGTGCCGTTTTCGTTAAGTAAAAACGACACTGTAGATGTCGTTTTTACCCTTAATGAAAACGTCATCAGTGATGCCGTTTTTATTTGGGCAAATTTTTCTTGGTTTTGAGATGTTGTTTTTATTTAATACATGTTGAACTAGAAACGGGTCGGTCGGGTCAACATGTATTAAATAAAAACGACATCTCGAAACCAAGACCGACCCATTTCTAGTTCAACATGTATTAAATAAAAACGACATCTCGAAACCAAGAAAAAATTTGCCCAATTAAAAACGGCATCACTGATGTCGTTTTCATTAAGGGTAAAAACGGCATCTACAGTGCCGTTTTTACTTAATAAAAACGGCACCTGTGGTGCCGTTTTTCAATGTGCATACTTTGCCAATTAAGTTTCTGAAGTGCATATTTTTCCAATTTTTTATTTTTTTTGATTATTTTGAAAAAATTTCCTTTAATTAAAATTCGACAATTACATGTTACGATAATTCTAAATTAAAATATTACAATACATATTATGAACAAAATTAATTTTGATTAATTATTTACATTTATCTTACAATTTTTTTAATTATTTACATTTATTTTATTTTTTAAGAAGTAGTTCTAATTGTAATGCCCACCCCGACGGGTCGGTTGGGGTCTTGCTTAACGACGAGGGGGCAACGTTCCACCTGGAAGTCAAGCGCAATGTATTTTTTGGGTTTAAGATTTATTAGTAATTCTCTACTAATTTTTTGGGTTACTAATGTGTTTTCGGGGTCAACCTGGATAAATTCATGTGTTCTATTTTGCTGTGTAATTTTCTTTATATATAAATTTACAATTATTTTCAATTATCTTACTAATTTTCTTTAATTCGTTACATTTATTTTTTTCTAATTTTGACTCATTTTCTACATTTATCTTACTAATTTTCATTTATTTTATTTTTCAAGAATTGTTCTAATTATATATTAATTATCAAATATAAATAAAAAATTAAATCATTTATCAAAAAAATTAAAAAAATTCAACTAACATGGGAGCACATTCTGGGTCTGACCCCGTTAAGGGGGGCTGAGGTGGGATTGAATCCCGACCCAACCCCAAAAGGCACCTCTTAAGGGTGCTCTTAAACCCACCCCGCTGAATCGCTAAGAATTAGCCGGGTAGAGTCCGGGTTGATCCTAATATGACTTGTCTACATCTTTATGGACACTACAACAAAAATTGAAATTGGGTTGATTTTTGGATAATTTATGGCGATTTTGAAAACCAACAGTGAAACCCAAAAAATGATGAATTTTTTTTTTGGAAAAATTATGTTTGATACTCCCAATTCCTATACATTTCTCTCTCCTCCAAAAAGCTAATTTCATGTTGTTTTTTATCGTTACCCCTTGAATTTACTTTTTTACCATCATTATTCTTACAACATAATATTATTTCAAATATTGATAATTTATAATATTACAAAGCAATATTATTCTAAGTATTAATATTGTCTATCTTAAACTATATGTATAACGCAAACAAATCACGTCATTCCACACTCTCCATAATTATTAACAATTTACTATATATTTAAGGATGTCAAACTATAATTATTTCGTGAAAGTTTGTTAATAAAATTACACATCTCCAATAACTTGATTTTGTTGAAATTGATGTCGTGATTCAGTGATGTACTTGGTGATTTTCTGCATCGAGAATGAATAATGCGAGAAATACAAGAAAAAATAGTTTACCATTAGTAGTTGCAAAAAACGGTTATATGATAATTTTTATATTTAATAAAATGTCAGATTTAGATTAAAAGGGTATTTCAGTAATCTTTGAAAGAGCAAAATATAGAGTCAAACAAAAAATGAAAATCGCATTTCTCAAAAATCTGAATTTTGGGGATTTTGAGAAAAATAATTTTTTCTTCTTCTAAAATCTCCTCAAAAAGTTGTTCACAAAGGAATGCTTTTACAACCAAATCAAAAGGTTAAATATTAAGATTTTGTGGAGGGAGAGTTTTGACGGACGATCTTCATCAGGAGTTCTTGTTTTATCTCCTCAATTTTTTTCTCGAGTTTCCTCGCTTCACCTTATCTCCTTTTTTTCCTATATTTATATTAGTTTTCTCATTCCCTATCTTCTTCACAACATCTCCATTTTGGTCAACAACATCTTAAGCCGCCACTTCATTTTTTTACTTATCTGATTTGTCATAGACTGGATTCATTGGGAGTTATAAAAATAATCCCACGTGTGGGTAATGACAGATTCAGGAAAGAAAAGAAATATTACATTCTTTAAAATAAAATGATATTTTCCACCTTTTACTTTCGGTTACAATTTTCATCAACGAGTTTTTGGGAAGATTTTGTGGGATTACAAAGTAGGTTTTTGATTTTTCTCCCTACACTAGTGCAGAATGCACAATAGACGTCCCACAATAAACGTGTTTATACCTACAAACGTCGGATGTCCAACTATACAGTTTAATCCCACATTGATTTTTTTGTGTGGTTGGTGTGATTGATATATTTCACCACTCCTTTACTGTTGAATGAGATCGGATTTGGGCATTTAGGCATCTTGGGCTTAATGTACTTGTTAATGGTCAAAAGATTGACACATAGACATCTTGAGCTTGATTATTGTACAGGTTGAATGTCCATTATAGGCTTTAATGTACATTGTTTGGTTATTTAAAGGTATAATAGACGGAGGTCGCATATAACTGAAGTCTATACACCACGGCATAGGCGTCGGGAAAATATACGACGGTCGTATATACCGCCAAAAACCGTCGTATATGTAACGTCCCCAAAATACAGCGAAAATTTAAATTTTTTGAACACAACGATTCAACTCAAACACCTGAGGACGATACTCATAAACATAACAAAGGTGCACCATATACAGGAGTTTGTCAAGAGTATGATTACATTCAAAATGACAAGATGAACTATACACATGTAATCATAACAACCTCAAAATAAGATAGCAGGATCCTGTAACAGTGTGCTCGTCCTCAGTCCCCACCTAATCACTGCCGCGCCAGGCCTGAAAATAAACATGGAACTATTCCTGAGTTTCCATAAGGAAACCCCGTATGCCAAATTCACCTATATGCATATGATAACTGTATTCACAAAACTTAACATGCTAGTATACATGACATATAATACAATAACATAACTTTACTTAACATGAAAGAAAACATACATATCATAAATAATTGTGGGCCCTACAAGGACACCCGTAACATTCACTTAGCTGGAAATATCATCAGCCACATACTTTGCCGGAATATATCATCGGCCATATACTTTGCTGGAATACTCATCAGCCACATACTTTGCCAGAATATATCATCGACCACATACTTTGCTGGAATAATCATCGGCCACATACTTTGCCGGAATATATCATCGGTCACATATAAATGAATACATAATCAACATAACATCTACCGAATGATAATGACCCGGTGGTCAATTCCACCGCCATCAAGGCTGGGCAACAACCTCACGGAGTCCATCTACTCCGCTGCCACAAAGGCTAGGCAGTCTCTCCACGCCCCCACAGAGTTGAACAATAACAACAATATATATTATTGAAATAACAACATAAACGGTCAAACTACTTAACATAACTAGTCGACCGAACTTCTTAAACGGTCGAACAAACATATAACATCGGTCGACTGAAACTTCTGAATTTGATTGAATAATATAAATATAATTAGTCAATCACACAACTTTAACGGTCGGACAAAATCACGTAATCGGTCAACCAACATAACTTAAATGGTCGAACAATATCACACTTTCGGTCGACCACTTCAAAACTTAAAACATATTATAATATTCATTTTAACGGTCGAACGGAAAAGAGGTCCCATCCGACCGAAATCTACCATGGGCAACCTAGAAATTCTAGTCATTAATCGGTCGAACATTTTTGATAATCGGTCGAACATTTTTGATAATCGGTCGAACAATCCACTTAATTATTCAAGTTAACGGTCGAACAGTACATTAATTCGGTCGAGCGTACCACAATATAAATTCAAACTATTTTATTTTCATTCAAACGGTCGAACGACAAAGGGAACCCGGTCGACCGCTAATCGCGTTGTTCAACCAGTAAGGGATAAATCTTAACTTTTACACTCCATTCGGTCGTTCGAAACTCATACCGGTCGACCGTTCAGCCATGCATTTTTAACTGAACTTTACGCCGATGAGGTTTCATACCTCCGGCGACCCATCTAAACCCTCATACACCTAGTGTGAGTCACTAATTCGAACTTGACATACCTTATACCCTTAATTGGAGTCGAATTGTTGATGCAAATCTCCTTCTTCACTTCCTTCTTCTAGTTTCTTCCAACTCCGGTGATCACCCTGCTAATTCCGACGACTTCCCTTCAACCACAATCTCCTGAAAACTTCTGTCCTAAACTACTCACTCAGAGGTGTTGAGAGGAAGAAAAGAGTAGAGGGAGATGTACGTGAAAAATGAGAAAAGGAAGAGGTAAGATTCATTCTTATACCCTACACCTCCCAAGCAACCAATTATAACCAGCGACCTCAACCTCACCTTTTTTTACCCCTCTTATCTCATCTCTCATCCAAGATAAATACAAATAATTCACTTAACTATTCTCTTAACTTAATTAATCCTTCAAACAATTTAGTTTATCTTAAGCAAGGATTATGATTCTCACAGTATATCTCTGTATATCCGTCGTATATCTGACTTATATAGTCTTTTTCTGCACTAGTGCTAATTCGATATCTTGTGTTGCTGAAGTTGGAAAATTTTAAGAGAAAATTAAAGTATAGTATATTGTGTTGTTATGAATATGAAATGTCAAATAAAAATGTTATTAGGAACAAAAAAGACAAATAGAGAAGTAGATTAGACTTAAAGACAAATGTAAATTAGACTTTAGTTTTGCAGGTTGTCTTATTTCTGACTTGCTTTATGTATTTAGTTATTTTGTTAAATAATTTTGAATGAAAGTAATGCCTTGGTAAATATCTTACTTACGGTGACCATTTTGTTTTTAAAAAATAAACATAATAAATATCAGAAGTAATAATATATGAGTATATTTTTTCCTATAACACATGACATAAATATACCATTTATAACGCTAAATCCACGCATGGCCACGCCACGGCTGTGCAGGGGACAAAATGTCACCGAAGAAATCTCCAAATTCAAACTAAACACACGGAAATCAAAAAGGTCAGAGATAAATAAACTAAAAGAAGATGCTTAAACCCCAAATGCAAAGAAGAGAACTCCAAAACTAACTCAAACTCCAAGATCAACCAAAAATCTTTAAACAAATAATCAATTATAAGGAACTTAAGTCAGAAGTTCACGGATAAAATTGAAGAAGAAACCAAACGGAAATGACTGGATAGTAAGGTGTGTGTGACTTTTGTTTTTCAAATTTCCAGATGGATGTTGAAGTATTATCAAGGGAGAAGAAACAGAAAATGATACATTAATAGATTTTGAGGGCGTATCTCCGGGCGGAAGCCCTAGACTCCTGCCGGGCAAGTTTTCGGGTGGGGAAAAATTATTTTAAATCTGTTTTTTATTTTTTATTTTATTTTATTTATTTAAATAAGATGTGTGACTTTTGCTTTTCAAATTTGCAGATGGATGTTTTCTATTTGACCCATGAATTTATATGTGCATGGATCTCCAACAAGAACTCTTTCAGTATCAATGGAGTATTAAATTCTTAATTTTTATCTTTCAGTGGTTTTACTAATTCTACTTTTTTGTATGCATATAATTGTAAAGATCTTCTTCTTTAAAACAGAACTTTCATTTTTACAAAATTTAGAAAGCCCAATAAGTCAGATGCCTTTCTCAAAAGTCAAAAGTCCATCCTTCAGCTGCCTAGGATTTAAGACGAGGGAGAGTCCCCGCAAAAAAAATCCAGATGATACTTCATGGGCACAAAAGAAGGTAATATTAGGGACGTGTTGCTAATTAGACCGTTAAAAGAAATAATAATTTCGTCAGTCCAATAAGTTAATTGCTTTTCTCAAAAGTCCTTCCTTTAGCAGCCTAGGATTTCGATGAGGGAGAGTCCCGGCAAAAAAAGTCACGATGATACCTCACGAGTACAAAAAGAAGGTACAATTAGGGGTCCATTACTATTTATCCTAATTATTGTGTCATTTTGCATAAATATTACATAAGTAATAAGACTTGCATTTTATGTATGGCTTAAGTAATGTGAATGATAATGAAGTATGGTTGTCGACTTGTAGTGTAAACATATTTTTTGATTGATCGATTTAACAATATGAGAACGACCATGGTGACCAAATCTTATTTCTGGTAGATTTTGAATTTTTGTTAGATCTTGTAAATGCGAATCAAACATTTAGGTATTGAGATTGAAAAAAAGGTATATGACTGTTGGGTTGAAAAAAAGGTAATAAGAAATGATTGTTGGAAAAATATTTGAATGTTTGAGATTTCAATGGATTTTCAGGTTTGAAAAATGGTTAAAAACAGGTCAAATATTTTGAATTTTCTTATTTATTTTAAGTAACGTCCTTAATATCGTTAAATTGTAATTAAATCGTAATAAGAAATGAAAAAGAACATAAAAAAATTCCGGACCAGTGCATCATGCCATCATGATTAGAATGCACAATATATAAGAAATAATAATAGCGTAAGTAAAAGCTTTGGACAGTCACGACGGCAAGATTTCAGCCCAAAACATGTGTAAATGGAGGCAAGATAACGCCTCCTTGACAGCAACATAATTAAAAAAAGAGTAGTTATATACGGACGCGAGCGTCCGTGACGCGTCCTACGTGGAATAACACGTCAGCTGCCAGTTCAGCGTCCAGTCAGCCAAAACTTCTGCGCGGGGAAATGTAAATTACGAATTGTTGGGTGCGACGGTTCATTTCCGTGCGACGGTTCATTTCCCTAAATCACGATTAGACTGTTCGACTTCACGTACATCATTAGCTGCGGTACAGCATTCGAGTAACTTTCCCCATTTCACCCGGAGTTCCTTTCCATACGCTCATCCAAAACCTTCATTGCTCCAAAACCTTTCCATTCCAGTTCCGAAAACCAAGACAAGGCGAAAATGGATCCTTCTCTACCTGAAACCTCCATTGCTCCTGAAATTGTAGCCGCGCAGGTGTTTTGTCAACCATGTTCTTTCTGGTTCATTTTAAGGTTCATTATTGGCATCTAACAATTTTTTTGTGTGGTTTAAGGGAAGCACGTACTACTTCCGCGAAACCAAGTGCGGTTTCGCGGCCCTTCACAAGCAGTTCGACCGGATGAAGGAGGAGGAGAAAAATGTCTTCCAACGGACGCCTTTCGGTCACTTCCTCAGCTTTCCTCACGTCACAACTGACAACGAGATACTGGGTTGGTTCGTCGAACACTTCGACGCCAATGAAGTCGGTCTGAGAATAGCCACTGGGGTGGTCCCATTTACGGTAGAAGACGTCGCCCTTCTACTTGGACTAAGAGTACATGGGCAGAGAGTGGATATGGATGCCATGTACGTAGCGAAACGTGACGGGGTTAACCTCGACAACACCCAGCTACTGGGTCATCTTACCGCCACGAGCAAGATGGGCGAGGAGGAGGAGCACGTCCGACTCCTTATTTCTATGATTTTCAATCATTTTTTGTTCTTCGATGGATCACTGCGAACTAAAGCGTGGTACACGAAACACCTTAAGAACCTCAAGCGCCTCAAGAGATATGCGTGGGCAAATGCGGTTCACACTTTCTTGGTTGAAGGCCTGGAGGAAGCCCAACGGGACCTCTCGAGGAGGAGATCGTCAGTGAACTTCTCTATGAAGCAGGGCTACGTGTCTGGTTGCGTTGCCGTATTACAAGTAAGCATCTTGGTCCGGAATGAGTGTTGTGTCAGTCCGGAGTAGTGTCGGTTTATGTCCGGAATAAGTGTGTTGCCTGTCCGGAATAGTCCTGTATGTGTCGGGAATGACTGTCTTGCTTGTCCGGAATACGTCTTGTGTCTGTCCGGAATACGTCTTGTGTCTGTCCTGAATAGTGTTGTCTCTGTCCGGAATAAGTGTCTTGAGGTTGTCCGGAATAAGTGTCTTGTGGTTGTCCGGAATGAGTGTTGTGTCAGTCCGGAGTAGTGTTGGTTTATGTCCGGAATAAGTGTGTTGCCTGTCCGGAATAGTCCTGTATGTGTCCGGAATGATTGTCTTGTTTGTCTGGAATACGTCTTGTGTCTGTCCGGGATAAGTCTTGTGTCTGTCCTGAATAGTGTTGTCTCTGTCCGGAATAAGTCTTGTGTCTGTCCGGGATAAGTTTTGTGTCTGTCCTCAATAGTGTTGTCTCGGTCCGGAATAAGTGTCTTGAGGTTGTCCGGAATGAGTGTTGTCTTTGTCCGGAATAAGTGTGTTGCCTGTCCGGAATAAGTGTGTTGCCAGTCCGGACTAGTCCTGTATGTGTCCGGAATGAGTGTCTTGTCTGTCCGGAATACGTCTTGTGTCTGTCCGGAATAAGTAATTTGTATGTCCGGAATACGTCTTTGTCTGTCCGGAATAAGAGTTGTGTCTGTCCGGAATAAGAGTTGTGTCTGTCCGGAATTAGAGTTGTGTCTGTCCGGAATTAGTGTTTGGTCTTTCTGATTAACGTTATGAGACTGTCCTGGGGATGTTATGTTTCTGTTTTTTAACTTATTCCTGTTTTCAGGTGTGGCTTTGCGAGAAGTTCAAATTGGGGGATCCCCGGTCAGCATTTCCACGGTTCAAGTGTTGGACCGAAATGTTTAGCAGACGCCAAATCCTTAGAAAATGGGAAGATCGAGGCATCAACTTGTCCCGGATATACTCGGGCCAATTTGAGTTGAAGGGCACCCCAAAACTCAGTGCACGGGAGCATTCACTGTTGTCAGAGGATCAATTTCCTCCTGCAGCAGCAACTCCCGCAGCGAAGGAAACACCTTCAACTCCTGCAGAAGCAACGGTCGCCTCGAAGGAAACACCTTCAACATCCACTCTACCAAGGATACAACTCAGTGAATGCAGCATTCCATGTGACCCACTGCTACAAGAGTTGGAACTTAGTGAGGTGAAGACGAAATGGCTGCGAGCCGAAGCAGCACTTAGGGAGGCGACCGTTAAAATTAACAACCTGGAGGAAGAACTGCGGATCTCTCAAGAAGAGTGTCGTGAGCTGAGAGTCCGTGGGGAGGAGGAAGAGAGGGAAAAGAGGGAGGAGGAAGAGAGAAATGAGAGGGAGGCGGAGGAGAGGGAAGAGAGGGAGGAGGAAGAGAGAAATAAGAGGGAGGCGGAGGAGAGGGAAAAGAGGGAGGAGGAAGAGAGAAGTAAGAGGGAGGAGGAGGAGAGGGAGAAGAGAGAGGAGGAAGAGAGGAAGAAGAGGAACGAGGAAGAGAGGGAGAAGAGGGAGGAGGAAGAGAAGAAGAAGAGGGAGGAGAATGAGAGGAATAAGAGGGAGGAGGATGAGAAGAAGAAGAGGGAGGAGGATGAGAAGCATAAGAGGGAGGAGGAAGAGAGGAAGAGGAGGGAGGAGGAAGAGTGGAAGAGAAGGGAGGAGGAGGATGAGAAGAAGAGGAGGGAGGAGGATGAGAGGAATAAGAGGGAGGAGGAAGAGAGGAGGAAGAGGAAGGAGGAAGAGAGAAAAAAGAGGAAGGAGGAGGAGGATGAGAGGAATAAGAGGGAGGAGGAAGAGAGGAAGACGAGGAAGGAGGAAGAGAGAAAAAGGCGGAGGGAGGAAGAGAGGAAGAAGAGGGAGGAGGAAGACAGGAAGAAGAGGAAGGAGGAAGAGGGAGAGAAGAGGACGGAGGAAGAGAGAAAAAAGCGGAGGGAGGAAGAGGGAGAGAAGAGGAAGGAGGAAGAAAAGGAGGAAGTTATGAGGAGACAGGAGGAAAGAAAGAGGAAGGCTGAGGTTGCGCTTCCGCTTTTGCACCCCAAAAAAATGCGGACCATTAAACCACGCTTGCGCACAGAACACATACACGAAGCGCAAAGCAAATCTTGCCAAGATGAGGCACAGAAGATTGCCGCAGAAAAACAAGAAGAAATAAAGGAGGCCGAAGAAGCCACCACAAAAACAAAAGGGCCCGAAGAAGCCAGTGAAGAAAAAGCGAAAGATGAACTGGCCGCCCATGTTTCGTCCACGAGGCCAGATGTGGATGATACCGCCTTGAGAACGCTGACCAATGATGAGGTACATCGTTTATTGAATGCAACGGCCCCCGAGCGAGAAGCAAAAGATATTATCTGGAGGGGGGTTCTCAGCATTATCAGCAGGGGTGATCTCAAGGAAATAATTTCGCGAGGCACAGAAATCACCAACGAAACCCTTGACGGCCTAATTGAGGTACTCGTCAGAAGAGGAGGGCAACAAAAGGTGGTCTGCTTATCATCCTTCGAATCGGAAATGATTGTGGAGGGACAGGGAGAAGATATAAAGAAAGATTATTTACTCCCAAAAATGGAAGGACTTAATGTGGAGGAAGTCGTCATCGCACAGCCATGCTGTTTGTCCGGCCACTGGACTCTGTTCGTTGCCCACGGACCTCGATCGGAGTTCATTCAGTACAACAGCATCTCCCGCACGCTTAAAAAAGGTGAAAATCCTAACCGTTTCGTCGGAACTCATGAATGCACCGCGTCTAAGATAGCGGGATTCTGGCGAGCGTTTTTGGGGGTCGAATGGCCACTGAGAGTTGACAGGAAGGGTAGCCAACGACAGCTAGCGGGGAGTAACGACTGCGGGTCATACGTTTTGTACTGGATCAAGCGTTTGATGGAGAATGCTGATCCGACGAAGCCGAAGCAGAGCAAGGTTCTTCACCGTTTTAGAGGCGATTTGGCCAATTTCTTACTCGAAGACTCTGGGATGTGCGATCAACAATAAACGCCCGGAAAAATGTTTCAATTTTTTTTCCCCAAAGTTATACATGTATACATGTTAAAATTACATATAATATTTGAATGATTGATCAATACAAGGACATTTGGTGTTGGTTTTTTATATATAAATGATTTTCTTTTTTCCGGACATACATGATACGTAATCCGGACAGACAAACAATGTAATTCGGACTGCCTAATTACGTATTCCGGACATACTGGTCACTTAATCAGGACATAAATAAACCGTAATCCGGACATTGATGTAACGTAATCCGGACATACTGGTAACTTAATCCGGACATAAATACAACTTATTCCGGACAGAAATTAACGTAATCCGGACAGACAAACAATGTAATTCGTACAGCCTAAGTACGTATTCCGGACATACTGGTTACTTAATCCGGACATAAATAAAACATAAACCGGACATACTGTTAACTTAATCCGGACTTAAATAAAACTTATTCCGGACGGACATATAACGTAATCCGGACAGACAAAAATGTAATCAGGACGGCCTAATTACGTATTCCGGACATACTGTTAACTTAATCCGGACTTAAATAAAACTTATTCCGGACGGACATATAACGTAATCCGGACAGACAAAAATGTAATCCGGACGGCCTAATTACGTATTCCGGACATACTGTTAACTTAATCCGGACATAAATAAAATTTATTCCGGACGGACATATAACGTAATCCGGACAGACAACCAATGTAATCCGGACTGCCTAATTACGTATTCCGGACGTACTGGTCACTTAATCCGGACTGCCTAATTACGTATTCCGGACATACTGGTCACTTAATCCGGACTTTGATGTTACGTAATCCGGACGGACATATAACGTAATCCGGACATACTGGTAACTTAATCCGGACATAAATACAACTTATTCCGGACAGATATTAACGTAATCCGGAAAGACAAACAATGTAATTCGTACAGCCTAAGTACGTCTTCCGGACATACGGGTCACTTAATCCGGACATAAATAAAACATAAACCGGACATACTGTTAACTTAATCCGGACTTAAATAAAACTTATTCCGGACGGACATATAACGTAATCCGGACAGACGATCAAGCAAAGAAAGGGTTGAATCTTATGCAATAATACAATGACTTTCAACAAAATTACATACAATGACTTTCACCAAAATTACATACAATGACTTTCAACAAAATTACATACAATGAGTTTCAACAAAATTACATACAATGACTTTCAACAAGATTACATAGGAATAATTCCAACCAAGGACAAATACAATAATCAAGGAGGAACTCCCTCGTAATGCAAATTCATGTCCCAGTCATCGAAATCGTGATCCCCCGGTTTGGGTGCTGCAGGGTGTAACGGGGGTAGAACCTTCTTCCTGTTGATTTTCTTAGGGAACTACTAAACGTCGCCCCAAAACTACTTAAATCGCCCCTTGAAATTACCAAATTGCCCTTAACAATATATTTAATACCCATATCGTCCCGTGTCTATAAATAAGGCATATGGTCTTGTATATTCATAATTTATCAGTAAAAACACCACGAAAATGTCTAACGAGGGTGATGCATCGGGTGAGGTAAGCCTGGCGCGGGGCAAATTTTGGGCCGAGCGTCTGCATTAGACGCCTCCCCCATGGTGAGGGCGTCTGCGTAGGACGCCCTCCCCATGGACTAGGCGTCTAACGCAGACGCCTCCCCCATGGGATAGGCGTCTTATGTAGACGTCCTCCCCATGGGTAAGGCGTCTGTAGTAGACGCCCTTCCCTTCGGTCAGGCGTCCTACGCAGACGCCTTACCGTTGGGGAAGGCGTTTAACACAGACGCCCCATCCATGGGGCAGGCGCGTAACACAGACGCCTATTTTTTTTTTTTTTTGATTTTGATTTTGTTTTTTTATTTTCGACATTATTTTTGAAATTTTTTAATTTCTAATTTATTTTTTAATTTTTTTTAATTTTGATTTTATTTTTGTAGGTTCCAGATTTCGGTGGTGATGGAGTGGATTACAGTGAGTTATTTCAAACTACACAAATCTTTGCAACAATCGATGAAGCATGTAAATGGGCCAAACAAGTAGCTATCGGAGCTGGGTTTTTTTTGGTCGTGTCGTCGTACAAAACAAGATCAGATAGTCGGATGGATTGTTATTTGAGATGCGACCGGCGAAATCAAATGGAGTCTCGGGATATGGATACTGCACTTCGAAGAAACACCAAAAGAAAGGGTTGCGGTTGCCGTTTCTTAATAAAAGTGGTGGAGCGACGAGATCGTGATGGATGGGTTTTGGTTTTTAATAGTGCTCACGGACATCACAACCACAGACTGGCAGTTTATCCAGAGGGTCATCGTCAAATTAGTGGTCTAAGTTCTGGGGCGAAGAAGATTGTTCGTGATATGACAGAGGCGCAAGCAAAACCACGGAACATCTTGAAGGCAGTAAAAGAAAAATTCCCGGAGGACAATCCAAATCAAAGGCATATTTATAATTTCAGAGATTACATGAGGAGGACAAAATCTGAAGATCGGAATCCCGTCCAGCAGTTTCTCTACCAAGCAGTGCAGTGTGAGTACTTACATTGGATTATGGCGGATCCAGAAACTGATGTCGTCACTCACGCTTTTTTGGCACATCCGACGTCAGTCCAGTTGTTGCGGACATATCCTTTCGTTATCTGCATGGATTCGACTTACAAGACGAACAAGTATAAGATGCCTTTGTTCGAAATGATTGGGGTCACACCAGCAAACATGAATTTCCTTATTGGATATGCGATTTTGATGGATGAATCTTACTCCAGTTATTTGTGGGTGATGGAGAAGTTGAGAGATCTGTTATTGGGGACTGTCAGCCCGACTGCAATAATAACAGACCGGGAGTTAGGCCTTATGCGACCAGTGAGAGAGGTTTTTCCAGACTCTGCTCATTTACTCTGCACATGGCACATCAACAAAGACGTATTGAATTACGCGTACCACGTATTCGGCAAGAATAAGGAGATGGCAGAGACTTTGAGGCGTGGAAGATGGAGGAAGATCATGCTTTCTACTTCAGAAGCCGAGTATGATAGAGCTGTGTATGCTCTGAAAGATTTGTATAGATCGTGGCCGGCTATCACGGAGTATCTGGACACCACGTGGTTAGTGCATAAAGAAAAGTTTGTGCTGAATTGGACGAACAAAGTCCTTCATTTTGGGAACACCACGAATTGTAGGGTCGAAAGTGCTCATTCGGCTCTAAAAGAGTGGATTTCTACATCGACTGCAGCTCTGGACACTCTTTTCGAGCGCGTCAACGCGGCTACTGAAATGCAGCTGACGAATATTCGAAACTTTCTTGAAGACTCGAGACGGCGAAATTTGACTAATTTCGGACATTCTCTATATCGTCACATAAATGGTAGAGTTTCGCATCACTGTTTGCAGTTGCTGAGTCAGGAGGTGAAGAGAATGCAACAGTTAGATGATGAAGTTGAATATCGTTGCGAGTGCGCTTTTCTGACTTCTCATGGGATACCTTGCGCATGTACCATCCGTGGATGTCTTGAATCAGAAAACGGAATTTACTTAGAGCAGATTCATTCGTTCTGGAGGACACTTGTCATTGGGGAAGGAGCCGGGAACGCAGAGTTTGTGTCTCAGGCAGCTCAAGACGCCGAACATTTTCGCAGTCTGGTTGATGAGATTGCAGGAAGTGACCCTACCGTAATTCGATCTGCCTCTCGGGTTTTATTCGAGCAGCTACACCCCGAACATTCGAATTTGAAAGAGCCTGCAGTAAAAACAAAGCTACGAGGTCGACCAAGGGGAAAGTCGACACGACGGGACCCTAGTGCGTTTGAGTATGCAGAGCGAGGTAGTGGTCGATCTTCAGGTAGTGGGAGTAGAGGTCGTGGTCGTTCTTCCGGTAGTGGAAGCAAAGGTCGTGGTCGATCTTCTGGTTCTTCGTCAGTGAGAGGAGGATCAGGTATACCATCCTTACATTTATTATTATTATTATTTTGTTATTTATTTCAGTAAATATGTATCTTTTGTTATTATATGTAACTGTATTTTTTGTTCATATTGTAGTGACTGGGCGGGCTGACGTAGACGACTTCCCATATGGAGATAGAATTCCAGGAATCATTATGCCATTCCTACACCAGTGGAATGATGTACGTGCTGATGGAAACTGTGGATTTCGATGTGTCGCCGATGTTTTCCACGGTGGTGAAGACAATTGGCAACTCGCCCGTCGTTCGATTTCAAATGAGATAGCTGCGAACCCATCTTTTTATGAGCACGTATACTACGACGGTGTGGCGGAGGCTCGTCACCGGATTAATTGGGGCGGGGGACCTTGTGGCGAGAATCACTATATGGAGACGTGGACGGACTTGTTTCCCATTGCAAATTTTTACAAGTGTGCAGTTATGTTCTTCTCTCTCGGAAATGATGGTTCGTTGTACCCATGTCTTACAGTTCTACCTTGGGAGAGTCCGCCTACCGTGACGAGACCGTGCAGAGAGTTGATTATTGCTCATTTAGGGAGTTACGCTCATTACATTCGTTTGGAATTGAATGAGGGATTCCCCGTACCTCCTATAGCGACTCTGTGGTATCAAATACGAGATGAGAGTGTTATTGGATGGGAGCTGGAGTACCAACATAGGATAGCATATTGGCAACAATTATGTAATATGTTTTGATATGTTTGTATAATTATGTAATATGTTTTGATATGTTTGTACATTATATAGTGTTGCTTTATTATGTAATATGTTTTTGATATGTTTGCTTTATTTGCATTATATATAATAGTACGAAAGGTTATCAAACACAAATACAAATAATAAGGGTACAACAGATAAGCAAAACACAAATACAAACAATAAGCGTACGACATGTTCGCAAACACAAACACAAATAATAAATAATAAGCGTACAACAGATAAACAAATATAAATGCAAATACTAAGCGTACCACAGATAAGCAAACACAAATACTAAGCGTACAACAGATAAACAAATATAAATACAAATACTAAGAGTACGGTACAACAGATCAGCCTACTCATCATCCGAATCATGGTCGGAGATGCCTAACTGCGTATGCCATGACTGTATGATCTGATCCACATCTCCGCATGCAGCTCTGGCATCGTCTGGCAGCTCATCCCTCATCTGCAAGATTGGGTCTACAGCCCGTATCATCTTACCCATCCACTGCACATAACATTAACATTAGCGTACATTAACAAATTATACGGTACAAATAAATTTAGATAAAATGAAAAAATTACCAGATCGCCACACGTCCTATCTGGTGGTCGATCTGCTCTCCGGGAGGCACCACGGACGATGATAGGATGTGAGTAAGTACCGAACCAATCAAGATAACGTGCATCACACTCGGAGGGGTCGCGACTACGTCTGAAGTCGCCAAGGAACAATCGGCATGATCTCGGAAATGTCCGCCAAGTCGATTCCGCTGTAGAAGCGGGGAACCTGACGTCGTACGTCGCTGCTGTCGCAGACCGCACCGCATGCTCTGGTGTCGGGATGTCAACCGGGATCACCTGAACATATCCTAACTGACGCAAGACCCGATCGGGCATATAAGGCTCTATGATATCCCGATAACGAATAAGACCCATCAATAAAGTCCTCGGGACATCCGCTGCTGGGTCAGGACCATAGGGTAACCACTCCACCTAAAGTTTAACACATTAATAATAATACATCTTAAAATTAAATAAATGGTGTAAAGTTTGATACCTCTGATGCAGTCATATGATCTAGCCGTGCGCGGATGGAACGCAATCGTCCATCGCTCTTGTCCTCGCTCCGGACAACCCACATACCCGAACGTGGATGACCCTCGTCGATAATCTTCCGCTCACGATGCGGGCGGAATGCAGGAAAGTACTCGTATATCCACGCCTGCAGCAGCGTAAGACAACCTGCAATCCCAGAACAATCCGCACGGCTAGCTATCCCAAGCTGCCGGTACAGGTATGCCAACGTCGCTGACCCCCACGAGTACTCACGAACGGTCTCCGGGTCCCTAGCCTCCAGTAGATCGCGTGGTCTGATCCGACAACCACTCTTGTCGACAAACAAGACGGCTCCGAGCATCAAGAATAGGTACGCCGTCAACTGTGTATCATCGGCCCGCGGAGGTCGTGCCCGTCTGCATAGGTCCTCAAGGGAGTCGATGCCGACACCACCACCACTCCATAAAGCTGTATCTCTCGCCAGACCATCAGGTGTGACACCAAGCAACTCTGCCACATAACACCTCAGCTCAGACGTCGACCCCTGAGCACTAACCAGACGACCATCCACAGGAAGTCGCAGGATCTGGAAAACATCGTGAAGCATGATCGTCATCTCTCCGAAAGGCATGTGGAAAGTGTTGGTGTCAGGCTGCCACCGCTCCACAAACGCCGAAATCAAAGGCATGTCGAGATAAGGGAACATGCTGTACGGTAAGTGCCCCAAATGCGTGGCACTAATCTCCTCTCTGATATCAGCACTCAGTGTAGACCGCCAACCCTGTAGTGCTGTACAGGCTCTGTGCCGATTCTGGCACTTCAGAACCTTCCGATCCTCTCCGTCCCAGATCCGTCTAGCAATGTGACCCCAGAAACTAGGAATGACGCTCCCATCTAAAGGACCACCAGGCGTCATACTGCTCACGATCCAAGAATCGTCCTGGACCCTCTTCTTCTTCTGAGCGCGGGGATCAACAGTGCACGAGCTCGAATCCCCGGCCGTAAACCTCCCACCCCTACCCTTCCGCACCATCCATCCGGCGGAAGTAGAAGTACCCGCTCGACCACGTCCTCCGCTATAATCCCCCTGCCTCTCCACCTCCGGCCGCACATCATACGGGCCATCATCGTCGCTCTCGTCGTCGAAACTATCTACATGCTCATCATCGAAGGAATCATCCTCCTCCTCACGACGACGTAATGCCTCCCTCTCCCTCCTGACCGAAGCAGATATCCCCCGTCTACGTGGATGACGCGGTGCTGAATCATCCTCTAAAGAACGGAAGGCGTGTAATGGTATCGACTTGCCTCTCCCTCCACTGTGACCCGATGACTATTTATTGAAATTTTAAATACAAATTTGTTAAATTTGTTAAACTAAATTATCATATTTATCAAAATTGTTAAACTAAATCAAAATTTGTTAAACTTAATTATCAAAATTGTTAAACTAAATCAAAATTTGTTAAACTAAATTAAAACAATATATAAACTAAATCAAAATTTGTTAAAACTAAATATCACAAATGTTAAACTTAAAAAGAATTTGTTAAATTAATTTTTTTGATTTATCACTATTTATTAAAGTAATTATGATATTTATTAATTAAAAAAACAAAAAAGGCGGAGGCGTCTGCGAGAGACGCCTCCCGCAAGGTGGAGGCGTCTGTCGGAGACGCCTCCTCCTACGGGGAGACGTCTGCGGAAGACGTCTCCCCCATCGGGGAGACGTCTTCCGCAGACGTCTCCCGCTTCGGGTCGGCGTCCGAGGGAAACGCCCCCCGCATGGGTCGGGCGTCCTCGGAAGCCGCTCCCCCCATAGGGGGAGCGGCTTCCTCGGACGCCCGCCCCATGCGGGGGGCGTCTCCCTCGGACGCCGACGACTTTTTTTTTTTTTTTTTTTTTTTTTAAAACAAATAAATAACGTAATGTTACCTCATACGGGTACACCGGGGGAACTGCTGGCTGCTTCCCTGGCCTCCGAGACATTCGTAATCTTGTGTAGTAGGTATAGGAAGAGAAAGTTTTGAAAAAAGAGTGAAATTGTGAGATATATAAGCAAAAATAGGAGGAAGGGCAATTTGGTAATTTCAAGGGGCGATTTAAGTAATTTTGGGGCGATGTTTAGCAGTTCAGTTTTCTTAACGTTACTTTTAATTATTTTCTCAGACAAAGAAATCCGTCGTTTGCTCGGCGGTCTGCCTTTCCGTATTGTCTTATCCGGATTGAGAACGGATGTACCAGCGAACACAGGATCAGGTCGTTGCATACGTTCCTTAAGCAACTCAAGTGCCTCTACCGCCTGAAGATATCTGTCGTTTGAGTCGAAAGCGGCCTCGGCGATCCAAAGCGCACGACCCATTATGTCGTCGTGGCGACGAAGCGCATCGTTCCCCGTTATGCCGCTTTGAAGAGGAAACTTGACTCCATAGCTCCTTCGGATATCCTTCCTCCATCGGTGGACGATGTAAGACTCGGGGAGCAACGCGTTTGGACGTATTCGGGCAATAACAACATAAACGTGACAACATAGGATGCCGACGTGATCAAACATCCTGCAATCGCATACCCACTTCTCATCGATAATTTGCACTGTGAAACGTTTCGACAATGGGAGGATATGTGTCAATACATGTTCGGTCACGTTGTAGTGCAATGTGTCGTCCTCGTTGAACTCATCCTTGATGTCGCAGTACATCATCTTCCCAATTTCTAACTGCACCTTCTTGAAGACACCCACCGTATACAACTCGCTCAATTGCCTCTCGAATGGATATTTCGAAATCAATTGCGGAGCCTTATGCTGACAATCGAAATCAGACTGAGCTTCCTTCTCATACTTGTGGCGTAGTGCGAGTTCGTATTGTTGAACGAACTGCTTAAGTGTCGTCCTTGATGTGAGGTACTTATCGAAGAAGGCGTTCATACCCTCACTTCTCTGGGTTGATGCCATTCCGGCGGAAAAACAATCCCGCGAAAATGCAGGTACCCAGTGCTCTCGAATTGCATAAATGGATCGGAGCCAATTATTGTCGTGCAACTCGAAATCATCTAGAAATCCCTGCCAATTCCGCTCGAATTCTGCCGGAGTCTTGGAATCGAATACACAGTTGTTGAGGTCAAACAACGTATGCTCCCGGTACTTCTTGGGCAGCTTCACAGGGGCCTTATTCATTATGTGCCATATACAAAATCTGTGTCGCGGTTCAGGGAACACAGTCCTCACAGCCGAAGCTATGGCGCCACATTGGTCTGTTATGATCGCCGGGGGGCTTGTATCTGCACACAAAGCGATCAAGATAAAAACATATGTTAATCCGGACAGAAATAACGTAAACCGGACAGACGTCAAGGGTAAACCGGACGAGCAAAAGACGTAAACCGGACAGACGTAAGGGATAAACCGGACGAGCAAAAGACGTAAACCGGACAGGCGTCAAGGGTAAACCGGACAGACGTAAGGGATAAACCGGACGCGCAAAAAACGTAAACCGGACTTACGTAAGGGATAAACCGGACGAGCAAAATACGTAAACCGGACAGACGTAAGGGATAAAACGGACGAGCAAAAGACGTAAACCGGACAGACGTAAGGGGTAAACAGGACGAGCAAAAGACGTAAACAGGACAGACGTAAGGGATAAACCGGACGAGCAAAATACGTAAACCGGACAGACGTAAAGGATAAACCGGACGAGCAAAATACGTAAAACGGACAGACGTAAGGGAGTAACCGGACAGGCACACAACGTAAAATGGACAAAGCCGGACAAAATAAAACACGTACCGTTCATGCACGTCAACCATGTTTGGAACAACCAAATGTAATTTTGTGTCGTCTCGGAAGAGAGGAGTGCGCAACCGAGTAGGACGGACTGGTAGTGGTGATTTACCCCCACAAATGGGGCAAAAGGCATGTCATACTTGTTTGTTATGTATGTTGTGTCGAAACATATTGCATCTCCAAAGTAAGAGTAAGCAGCTCGAGACCGACTGTCGGCCCAGAACACATTTCGTAGTCTGCCTTCGTCGTCCATATCCATTACGTAAAAGAAGCGGGAATCATTCTTCTGCATCCTGATGAAATAATCTTGGATAGCTTGCGCATCTCCTGGTCCCATTTTGAGGTTTCTAACCTCGTTCACAACATTCCTGCGAAACATAATTTTTATGACAAAGCTAAATGCGTAACTTCAACCAGGTTAAGTGGAGAATAAATAACCTTAGGTCCCGCTCGTTGAAAGACAATTTATCGTGACCTCCAGCTTCGACCACAAAAGATTGCATGGTCTTGGCGGCAGATATACCGGCAGCATCATTGCACGAAATGCGTGCTCTGGCGGACTCCGGGACGGATCGTTTTTGACGGAGGAAGCGCATCTGGTCTTCCGACAGCATGGCGTGATTATGTTCGAGATCTACGTAGTTAATTACGTAGCCTCTGGATGGATTACCGGAGACCCTAATCCGCGCAGTGCATTCGACCCTACCGGATAACCTATGTTTCGGTCTACCTTCACCTTGGTTTCCGGGAGCATTACCTTCCTTTGAGCAAGTAAGAGTGGCCCGTATAACAACACCACGATCGTAATGAGATTGCCTTATCTTCACACCAAAACCACAGGAATCGGCGTATGAAACGTAAAACGCTTTGGCTTCTTCGAAGGAAGGAAAATTCATCATCACTTGAGGGACGTTGGAGGCAGGAGCCGGCTGTGAGGACACATTTACGAGTGCCATTACAGTACAACAAAAATGGAGGAAGGAGAGAAGAAGGAATGGTTCGTAGGATCGGAATAACCTAGACACTCATATTTGTATCTCCGTGACGCGCCAAACAATAAGAAAGAAGACGGAGGACGTGCTGATTTGAAAAGCATTAAATGCGATGGTGGACGCATCGGGAAAATAAAACAACATCAACAAAAAATCAGGAGTAAGTAGTTCGTCTGTCCGGAATAAGTGTTCCGTCTGTCCGGAATAAGTAGTTCGTCTGTCCGGAATAAGTGTTCCGTCTGTCCGGAATAAGTATTCCAACTATCCGGAATAAATAGTAACTAAAGAAAATGAATGATGTGTGTGTCCGGAAAAAAATGAATTTAATAAAGAGAAGGGAAGAAATAGGACGACGAATGTTGAGTGTAGGAGCGCCAACATGATGAAAGAATGGAGTGATTTGAGACGCATTAATGAGGAATGGCGAGGGATGACGAAATTTGTACGAAACGAGGAATAAACTAAACAAAGAAATTGTTTCTGGGGAGAGAGCGAACTCAGCCGCGTCTGCTGACTGGGTTGCCCACATCAGCCATTCTGCTGACTGGGTTTGCAGCGTCCGTGACGCGAAGCGTTCAACAAACATGCCATGACAGGACATGCCATGACAATCCAACCCAACGTTAACAGATAACCTGAAAAAGAAGAGAGAAAATTAAAAAGCAACAAGCAAGTGGAAGGTCGCACACCACCATCTAATTCCAGAGCACCCCTATCATTCCTCCTACAAGATCTTCCAACAGACAATGGGACACAAAGAATGGATGTTGGGCACACACATCCCAACTTATCTTAAAGCAAAAACCAGAGAGAAGCAGACAACACGCCCACTGTTCCAATCACTAACTGCTTCCACCAAACATGCAGGCACGCACCACCATGAAAAGCATAAATCTGGATCACCATTCTCCCTTTAACTTTGCACTTTATTGCACCATTACATTCCTTGGCCCCCACCATCAACCAATAATGGCCATTTTCAAAAGGGCAGTAATATTTGGAAGAGAACTTAATTGTGTGTTTCTTTATTATGTCAAAGAGACATCCATAGATTTGCCTTCAAAGGGACGGGTTGAAGGAGACAATTTAAGTATGGCAACCATGATTTCTGCTGTTGTTGCCACCGCATACTTCTATTATTCCTGAATATCCAGTTTTAGCTTGAATGACTTCAAATACTGGATAGCCTTGTCGAGCAGTGCAGTCGTGTCTTTTTCCCTGCCACCAGGAATTATCTTGCGAAGAAGACCAATAGTTTTCCATATTTGATCCCTCTTCAGCCTTTTCTGAGGACTGCTTGTCCTTGAGATTTCAGCTTCGTTCTCTACATTGTGGACATGGCTGGACTCATCGTTGGTGTTACTAGCTTTAACGTATTGAGTTCTTATCAATGAAGTTGCAGTGTCAGCGAGCGTGGGATCAGTATCACTGGCTGGCCTTTTTCTCTTTGCAGGTACCATGGAGTTTCCCACCACTTCATTGCTTGTTATACTCATGATTGGAGTATATCTAGTTGAATTTTCATCTCCCGAGTCTGAAAACAGCAGTGCATCAATTTCATCTGTATCTTCATGCATGTCCTCACCTCCATCACCACCAGAGAAATTGGTTTCGTCAAATTTCTCTGTCAGAGCATCTTCGACGTGAGGTTCCCGGGGAATGCAACATGGATTCCGATGTTTCTGCATGGAATTCAGATTAGAAGATGGAGGGTTCAGCGGTCCAAGCACTAGCCGCATTCGACCATTACATTGATCGAAAATAAGGAACCTCCTTTGAACAGCATTTTGCATTGGCAAACTTATTTGTGAGCTCAAAGGAGTAAAGTCAGAAGTGAGAAGTGCTTGTGGCATATTTCTGGTGACGGTCTGCCCGTGCAGGTTGACATTTGCAGAGAAAAAAGGATAGGTGATCGGGCCCCGAGAATTAGAGGGGTTGTTATTCATCACCCAATTTGACTTTGGAGGCTCGCACAATGACTGCTGCTGATGGGTGCCTTGATCAGGAATATCTTTGCCCATGTACTAGAATAAGATTCAATCAGCAATTACCTAAAATGTTGATGAAGTGTAAAATAATAACAAAAGAAAATGGGCGGCTACAGAAACTATCAATGACTGGAACATACCATGAATCCACTGGAAACCTTGGTGTTATCTTTGGAAAATTTACCTTGTGATCTCTTAAATATTTCCTAACGAACAAAATCAAACTTATATCTACGTCACTGGCTTGAGGAGCTGTCGGAAATACTCAGCCTGAACACGGGACATCAACCAAAAAATAACAAAATTAGAAACCGGCAACGTATATCACATAGAAGCACCAGTCAAGATGAGAACATGAACACCAAGCCAAATTATGGTGGAGGACGAATTTGTTATTTTACACCATTACTAACCTGACAATCTTGCAAGGGTTGAAAGCAAGCAATTACTCTAACAATGATGGTATCATTCCCAGGAATCCCATTCTCATGTTTAAATGCTCGGAATCTCGTCTGCCCTGCTGCTTGGCAAACCATTACTACTCTATCCCTCAGATGAAATTCCCCAACCCCAGCAGTCAACCACTAGGCTATAAAAATTAACAAAAGAAAGCTCACAAACAAACTTAACAACGCCTATTTGCTAGGAAAAGTCAAGGACAGAGGAAGCTAACAAAAGATCCCAATGTTTGTGGAAAATAGCAAAAACTCTCAGCTAATCCTGGGACACCAGAATCACACAAAAGGGAAGATGATGTGGGGGAAGAAAAGGGAGACAAAGGAGAGCTAATGGGAAAATGAGAATCAGTGAAGTTACAGGATGAGTCTACAGTACAAATTCAATGCTGTTACTTGGCGAATCACATCGACAAAAACACGAAACCAACACATAATAGTGATCTACACTTTTTATCTCAATTTGTTCTTCCTGGTAGGATTCAGAATCCTGCATGACAAAGCACCACATCCGTTAGTCATAAAATGATTTTTTTTATAAGAATCCAAAGACCACAAATTGCAAGAACCCAACCACATGAAAATGAAAAGCGGACATATAACAACATGTGATGAGCCATCCGAACTAAATCATAGGCATAATGCAGACCAAATCGAACCAAACACAAAAAGAACGGGGAGCCACAAATTACAGAAAGATGTACCTTTTAGTTATTGCAAGACACACACAACATGAAGACCATTAATGAGCAAATCACAGCATACACAATGCAACCATCCAAACTAAATCATAATTTCCAAAAGAATACACACACCAAACGAACCAACACAAACAAAACAATTGAGAGGCACAATTTACATAAAGATACCACTTTTTTAGTTGCATCAAGATCCAAACAGAATGAAAATCACAAGTGAGCAACTTACAACATGCAAAATCAAAAGCGTAACGCATACTAAATCAAACCAAAGGGGAGCCACAAACTACAGAAAGATACCACCGTTTCAGTTATTGCAAGATCCAAACAACATAAAAATCAAGCGAGCAAATCAGAACAAGCAAAATGCGACCATCCAAACTGAATTACAAGCACAACACAGACCAAATCAAACCAGACACAAACCAAATCCAGAAAGATGCCAACTTTTTGGATGCAATCAGCAAGATCCCATCTCGGATCAACAGAACAACACGAGAAACCGAAATCCAAGTGGATTTTCCAAATAAATCGAGAAATCGACAAGAGCCCATTTCGAAACAGGCAAAACCCACGAGGAATCAAAATTCAAAATCGTAAACGAGACAGGAACGGAATGTGACAAGTTGTGAAAGAGAGCGGAAAGATCGAGAAACTCACGGGGTGGGGGAGAAGCCGGAGCGGAAACCGAATTCGCCGGAAGGAAGGGAGTCGGACCCTAGAAAGGAAGTGGAGATGAGAAGTGAACTCCAATGTGGAATATATAATATATATATATATATGAGAGAGAGAAATAGATTCGGGTAACAGTAGAGATAGGTAAAGGCAGACTTAAAATTTCGAGATCGAAGTATTAATTTATATTATTATTTAATAAAAATATATAAATTAAGCAATAAAAGTTTAAGTCAATCTTTTAAGTTGAGTTTAGGTTTTTTCAAGTTCGAATTGGTTTGTCTACCGAATCAAATCCAAAGATTTTCATTTTTTATTAAGTTTCTTCATTTCCAAGATAAAATTAATTAAAATCAAACTTGAATCCATGTATGCTATCATTGAGTAGGTGTTCTTAATACAAGATCCAAAGTCAGCATATTTATAGGTGTTCTTAATACAAGATCCATGTATGCTATCATTGAGTAGAGAACAAAGAAAAAAATCAAATCCCATGTTTTGATGACTAAGCAGTAAGCAAGCATTGTTTATTACTACAAGTCTACATACACATGCGTAGGCACAAATACACTTCCTAATTCCTATAAAGATTTAATTTCTTAATAAATTTCAATCGATTTTTGTCTAAGTAATTACATCATCTTATTCTATTGATTTTTAGAATCAACATTCCACTTCCCATCCAATTATCAAGTCAACAAATTCTTTGCAAATTTACGGGAAAATATGACCATTTTGCATGGCTAGCTATTAAAAATCAGTGGTGGGAGGCCTAGCACACTAGTATGTGCGAAACATGCATGGAATCCTTCTATGCAAGAAAGAAAAGAAAGGTTTAAAGTTGAATATAGAAATTTGAAATGTTGATTCTCCAACAATAGGAGTACCCATGCTCGGAAAGTAACACTTAATTCCTTTACCAATTGCATGCTTACTCGACTTTTTCTTCTTCTTTCTCCTCTCCTTTTTGGAAGAAAAAAAGAGTGACATTGATGGAAGTCCGTGAATTAAAGGGGATGGGAGTGGAAAATTCTTTACCTCAACGCATGTAGTGGTGATCACATAAAAATAACTAGTGTTGATTAAGTTGGACGTTTTGATTATTTTTTTAATCAATGGGGTTCCGGCCTCTATCTAGTGAATTAATATGCTTGGCTATATAATATTACATATTTTTCTAAACTTCTGTTAATTGAAACACGAGAATCTGAATAATGAGGAGAAAACGGAAACTACAAGAGTACAAGGAGAAACTTGTTTCGTTTCGTTTTTGGAGTTTTCGTGGGTTCTTGCTGACAAAATTAAAATGAGAACTTTAAGGTATCTCAACACAATAATTGAATTGGAAGGAAACCCAACAAAAAATTCCATCAATCCAAATCCAAACAAAAACGAACTCCGATTAACGGGAAACTGTGTGATTAAGTGCTAACACTTGAACGTGAAGCTACTTGTAATAACCTTAATCTAAACACCTTAATTAACCTAAACTAAACCTAATTAACCCTTAATTAAACCATGAACAGCAAAGAGTGAGGTGGAGGTTTGGATAAGATTTAGATTTCTAGGTTTTGGCTATAAATAGGAGGGTAAGGTTTTAACCAAAACGTTTTCTTCATCCTAAGTTTATCAGGGAGTGAGAGGGGCGATTTTGGAAGAGAAGAAGAAGGAAAGAAGGAGAAGGAGAAGAAGTGAAGGAGAAGTGTTGGGTTAAGCTTGCCAAAGCTTGGGAGACTTCCACGAACGTCAAAAAGTATGTCAAGTCTTCATTATAACTCACATAAGCTTTGTGGGTGTTGGGGATCGACGTTGGTGTCGAATTTCTCGTCATATTGCAACCTATTCAGAGGTTGAAGACGACGATCGGTCGACCGGTGCCTGTGGGCAGTCGACCGATGCTATTATTATATTGATTTGCACCCGCAAACGGTCGAACGATGTCTGAGGACGGTCGACCGTTATGCCAGATGTGTGCGAAAAAAAGGGGTTGATGTTGTTATCGGTCGAACGGGTCAACTTAGCCGGTCGACTGAAAACAATGAGAATAGGTCGGTTGGGGATTTTGACTTATTAAACGGTCGAACATCCTTAACTTGGTTCGACCGATCTATTCGATGCTAAGTCGGTTGGGAGCTTTGACCATCAAAACGGTCGACCGCTCTTTAACTTTCGGTCGACCGACTGAGCATTTTAATTAAGCGGTAGAGTGCCTGTGATGATTCGGTCGAACTGTATTTCAGTTCCGGTCGACCGAATACCACTTAGGCAAAATGCTGAAATTCCTGTTATCGGTTGAACGACCCCTTGGTTCGACCGATCAGATATATATATTATATAAATTTGTATAGCGTAGACCATCCAAACGGTCGACCGCTAGATGACTTTTGTTCGACCGATTGGTTGGTAATTCGGTTGGCGTGGTTCGACCGGATGTTATTGTTTGTACAGTACAGAGTACTTTGCGGAAGACCGGTCGACCGATGTGCTTGTAGCGGTCGATCGATCTGCCGCAGGTTGGTGGATTTATCCACACGTGAGCCGTCGAGTATAGGTCGACTACCGGCTCCGAGGCGACGGTCGATTACCGGCCTTGAGAGCGACGGATTTCACCTTCGACGAGGGCGTATTATTTTTTGTCCTCTCATATCGAGCGGGGGTGTGAGAGATGATTGCCGTAAACCTTGGGCTGTTAGCTGGGGTTTGTCGGTAGGCCGAGGATGTTCCGGCAGGGTGCGCGTCTGACGGCTCTTGGGGGAGCAGCGGCTGTAGTTTGGCCCGAGTTGTGCATTCGGCGGGCTGACTCGCTCCTAGGGTGGCGGCGTAGCGTCAGGGCTCCTTTCTGCGGCTCTTGGGGAGCAGTGGTGCCGACTGACCCTTGTGAGGCAGCGGTGGACTGACTTGACACTCGTGGTGGCAGGAGTGGTTCAGTACCGCGGAGGCGGAGATGGGTAGTATTGTGGACCCGAGGCGGATGATCATGTGCATTGCATTGCACTCTTTAATTCCATTTTGTATTTTAGGAGGTTTGGTATACGGGGTTCCTGCAGGGAACTCATGCATGTTTCAATTGTTTGCATTTCAGCAGCATTAGAGTCGATGTGGTGACCGAGGAGGGTGCCCCCGGGATTTGATCCTGTCTTCTCTTATCACTTTTTGTTGAGTTAGTGATTACCCAGTTGTATTTATTTTGGTTGTAATCACAGTTGACTCAGATGTATTTTGACTTCCACGTGGATCTATATCTTATTTATATATATATTTCTCCTTGTTGTCTCGTGACGTGCCCGGTGTTGACCGTTGATAGTCTTTTATATTATTTAAATTTTCTGCTATTTTCGGAAACCTTACACTACCCACTCTAACTAAATGTCTCCCTATCTTTAGTACTTTACTGATCCACTCCCACTCTAACTAGATGTCTCCCCCATCTTTAGTACTTTACTAATCATACATCTTTAAGACTTTAGCGAATTAAAAACATGTAGGCGTGCTGTTTGATGGTGTTATGTATTGACATATGGTTGGTCTTTCGTGGGTACAAGTGTAAGCTTTGTGAAAATATTGTTGGCCGAACTAACTAAAGTCTTAGGGTTTGTTATTTAATTCATGAGATCACCCCAAAAGCTGAGCTTAAGATCTCGACTTGGGGAAAGTACACGAGGAGTGGGCATATGAAACAACAAAGTCAAAAAATTTGGTTGAAAACCAAGACCAGAAGCTTTTGTGTGCGTTTTTCTTGAATAAATCTTGTGTGTATAGGGACTAGGGAGCATAAGCCTCTTTTATTGAAGATACAACTTATTTGAGAAATGTTCATATTAATGTCCTCTAATTATCATAATTAATAAACACCTTTTGTTTCTAATGTCAAATAGGTGACTCTCAGCTCTTTAAATTGTGATGTCTTTTATTTTAATATAAAAGTTGGATGTGTAAATAGATGCGATTGGGATGCTATGAACCACAACATGATATCACCTTATATTTTTTTGTGATTCTTGTGTTGAGGTTTTGAATTTGACTGCCTCGCTAAACAAATTCCCATGTATGATGATTCAAGAAAAACTTCAAATCAAGTGTATAAGTAGACTTATTTTCTTATTTCTAACTAATGACCAACTTCGCACCAATCACCATTATGTACTGAAAGAGTTTTTGTTTTTTCCTTGTCTTTAAATCCTTTTAATCTTTTTGACTAAATTTAACATGTAATTTACAATTTCAAACAAGATAACCAGTCCCATCATAGATAATCTAAGATCAAATATCTATCGACTGAATTAACTACAATGTACTTTTTTTTGTTAGTGTGGTTCAATTTCTTCAAGATTTCGAGAAATGAGGTCGGGCATCCTTATATATTCTATTATTATTAATGGTGAAATACCATACGTTTTTTAAAAAAAAATTATTGATTTATTTTTTCATTTGGAAGCGAGATGTTTGTTGTGCTCAGACCCTGCTATGTTATAATTGTGGTCACAGGTGAGGTGCTCTGTCATTTTGGATTCTTGTTATTGGAATTTACATGATTTTTTTGATTCTGTCTGTTGCTTGGAAATGTCAACTAAGCTTTTCTCTGTGGACTTGTGGTCCGATTTGATTAGTTTCAGATCTCTGTCCTATACATGCAACTCTTATCTTCCGAAGCAAACATGTAGTCAGTCTTCTTCTTTTTATTACAGAAATTGTATTTAGTGTTAGTAGACTAATCTAGTACTCTTCCATTTCATAGATCTTATGTCTATTCTTGAAAAACTAGTGATGCTATTCTCGAGTAACCAATGCTGCTTTCTTACTCCTTAACAATCAATAGTTTTATAGGTCCATCCACAAACGAGAATTCAACTGAGGACGCTTGTGGTTGCACTCAGATGGAGCCTATATCTAATAACTATTAATGGATGCTACAATTCGTCATGTTCATACCTATATCTAATATTCATAACACAATTGCCAAAATAGGAGAAATTAGTGTGAGTTTAGTTACAAGGACACAAGTCTATTAATATAATAAACTTCAATGAAAGCATCGTAACAAATATGTAACTTAATGTTAAAACCAACGACTCAGACCCAACCGTCATCATCGCCAAATCCGGTCTCAAATCCTTCACAATCCAAATCAGCATCATCTTACAAAAGGAAACAGGAATCATGCACACAAAATTTAATCAAGTCAGTCATAGTATCTTCTGTATTAGGAAATAATATCATTCACCAACGGCTCTATCACGAAGCCCATATATGTATTCGAGAATGTAATCTTTCGAAACAATAATCAGAAATATACAAACATAAAAATCAATATGGTATCAGAGCATTGATTGACCTCAGAACTGGGAGAATCATCACCGACGGTGAACCTCCGGCGACACTACCTCAGAATTACTCCCAAAAATCATCACAAGTTCTTTCACAAAAAAACCCAAACCAAAAACCCTCCATCACTTTCCATCATCACCGACCAATAATCTCCAGAACCCAATTCTGATCACCCCAGACCATCATCGTGTAGGATCGTGTGGGTTATGGGTCCACTAATCACTTTTACGCTAATCCCTAACTAATCAAACAATAAACGCAGCGGAAACAATTTAAAGACTAGTAGGGAAAATGAACATGCAAACCACAAATCGACTCGGCATTTTTATAGAGGTTCGGCACCCCACCCGGGTCCTAGTCCTCTCTTGCAAGCTCCGCTCAACTCCGCGAGCTCCGCCTACGACTTCACTATCCGCTCCCCGTTCCGGGCCGGGAGACAACGCCTTACAACCGTCAAACTCGTGAACAACCCTCGCCGAGCTTGGAATCCTCTTCTCACAATCCGAGAAGGGTCACTTCGGGCTCTCACCGAAGTCTATACTCTTTTGACAAACTTTGTAACTGAGTGAAATTCACTCTCTAATTGAGCACACTTTGAGTAGGATGAGTGATTGATCAAGTGTGTGTAGTTTAGGCTTATGGAGTGTAGAAATGAGAGCTTTGAGGGTTGAGGTTTCTCTCTAATGTATTGGGACAATTGGAGTTGGAGAGTTGTGTTAACAACAAGTCTTGATCCTCTATTTATAAGCTCCTAAAGATTTCTAGCCGTTTGGACAAGATTTGATTGGGTTTTGTGCAAGATACACAAAGCAGAAAATCGAGCTGCAAATCTGTCCAGAACCGGTCGACCAAAACTACAAAACCGGTCGACCGTTTACTTGATTTCAAGGAGAACGGTCGAACAAAAGAATACTCGGTCGGACAAACGAGCTAGAACTAACTCTACTTAAGTTAATCGGTCGAACCAAAGTATGGGGCGGTCGACCGTTTAGGGGATTCGGTTGAGAAAAAGGTGCAACGGTCGAACGAAGATGTGTCGACCGATAGCAGGGAATTTGGTTTCTGTTCAACCGGTCGACCGAACCAAGGTCGTCGTTCGACCGGTTACCGAATGTATTTTGGGGTTAAGTTTGTTTTATACGAATACGACCGTTATAGGAATACGACAAGGAAAACAGTCATATTAAAATCCGGGATCGGTCGACCAAAAAGGTAGAACCGGTCGACCGGTATAGTTCAGGAAAACACTGTGGAGAGTCTGTTATAAACCGGTCGAACTGAGAACTGGTTCGGTCGACCGGTTTCACACAGGAATTCTGGGTTTAGGTTTTAAGTGATTTCCGACTAAGGTTTGGGTGATCTAATGAAGTCCAAATAATGTGAAATTTTGTGTGTGACTTCTCTAAGGAACCTAGTGTGTATGTGATAAGTTTTTAGCTATTGTATGCTCAATTTGCACATGTTCCTAAGACTCAAAATAAAATCAAGATTACAAGTCTTCATATAGCTTTATTACAAGTCTTGACTTGATTTCCTTCCCTCCATGAGTCTTGATCACCTGTAGAGGTTAGCACATGCAATATATATATGCAATGCAATATGTGTGCTACTCTACATTACTTATGATTAAGATTATGTTGATTAAATCATCAAAACAAGGATTAAGGCCAAAAAGCCAACACATCGACCACTGCGGCCTCAGATCACCAAAGGGGGTTGACGCTCAAAGCGATATCCGACCCCATGGCAGAAGAAACCCACAACGTCTCACCACCCAACTCCTCAATGGGGTTAACTACCTCTCATGGGCGTGTTCCGTCACCCTCTCCCTCAGTGGCAAAGGGAAGTTAGGTCACATCACCGGGAATTCACAAAAACCGGCCACCGACGACACCAAAATAGAAGAGTGGCAGACCGCCGACCACCTCGTCATGACGTGGGTACTGAACTCCATGCAACCACATATCGGGGAGTTGTTCATTTACTCCAACTCCACCAAAGAACTATGGGACGTCGTTCATGAGCTCTACGGGAAACAACAAAACTTCACCCACATCTTCAAACTTAAACAAGAGATCTCGCAAACCATGCAAGGAAAAAGACGATCACTGATTATCTTGGGGCACTCAAGGGCCGATGGGACAAACTCATTATCTACGAGCCCCCGAGCACCGACCAAAAGCTCATAAAAGAAAGAATCGAACAAAATCGGATCTACCAGTTTCTGGTCGGTCTCGATCCGAGCTTCGAAACTCTCAAATCTCAAGTGCTGCTATCATCGGAGCTTCTGCCCCTCACGCACCTAGTTGCAATGGTTCAACGGGAAGAAACCCGAAGACACGACATGCCTCAACAAAACCAACAAACAAGCAAAGAAAACCAAGCCTTCGCAGCCACATACAACAACAATCAAAACACAAAAGGAAAATGGCAGTTTGGAAGAAGGAAAGATGAACACTGCGACAACTGCAAAAAACAAGGGCATAGTCGCAATCGGTGTTGGTTTCTCTACCCACACCTCCGACCACCAAAAAACGGCACCGGCGAGAGAAGGGGGATGGGAGAGGAAACCCTAGCAGCGACGTACTCTACCCAAACCCTAGCTTTGGAGAGGAAAACCACAAATGGTCGCAAGGGGGATCAGGCTCAACCAGTCGAGGTTTTATCTCCGATTCTTTCACGGATCACTCCAGATCCGATGGAGGGTCGGGTCAGACACGCGGTGCTCCGAATCCGGGTGTGAACGCACCTACAGGAGATGGAGTAGCAGCAACGACATATGGGATTTGATCTGTGCAGCAAGAACTGGGTCATGCGTTGGCCTACTTGAATAGTCTTCTCCAAATGTCCGGTCAAATTCAGAATCAACCAGGTAATAATTCAGGTATTAATCTTCCCAATCATGTTGCTAATTTCACTAGTCTTATAAACTCTTGGATTATTGACACTGGAGCCACAGACCACATGACTGCAACGCGCCATGCTCAGACCCAACGGTCATCATCGCCAAATCCGGTCTCAAATCATTCACGATCCAAATCAGTATCATCTTACAAAAGGAAACGGGAATCATGCACACAAAGTTTAATCAAGTCAGTCATAGTATCTTCTGTATTAGGAAATAATATCATTCACCAACAGCTCTATCACGAAGCCCATATATGTATTCGAGAATGTAATCTTTTGAAACAATAATCAGAAATATACAAACATAAAAATCAATACTTAACATACTGTTACTGTTAGCAAAACAACTTTTACTTCAAGTGACCTTCAAGAGGACGACTTAGACAACAACTAGGCTTGTGCATCAATCCAGAATCGGACCAGATTGATGGACGGATAGCAAATCAGATCGTTTTAATCTTACATGGAGTATATTTGGAGGCTGAACTTAAATGTTGACCATTCTGAGACTCGCGCACTACTTCTAGTTTTAGCCTAATTGTTTTTGGATTTGGTGATATAGCATGAAATTTGTAAAAATCCATGGAACCAAACCTAAACGAGCCCAAAGTAACACTAGGATAAGCTGACAAGCCCTTATTGATCCAAAATCTAGCCCAGGAAATACAGTCCCACAGAAAATTCTGACTTAAATAAGTTAATATTATAAGTGATTAATCACGAATTCTTTAGAGATTATAAGAGGTAGGTTCGTTGGAACAAGTGTCAAAATAAGTAAGAATAATGATCTTAAATCGCAAATCAAATACTTTTTTTCAAACAAGGTAATGGTGCTCGTTGGTTCATCCGTGCCTCATCTAGTATTTGGTAAATGAAAAATGATGCTTCTTCCATCTTCAGAGTATGTGGTTTAGTATTTATATTTATACAGAAGCAATCTTCTTTCAAAATTCAGGCTTGTAGACGAGGAAAAACATCCGCAGTGTAAAGAGGTAGCGTAGGCGCTTAAAGTACGTTAAACAAGGTAACAAAAATACACAACCACCCACAACACATGTTTTTTTAGGAGGCGATTTGACTTTTCGCACCACCTGTCATATAATTTCGCCCAATAATTAATACTATTGCACTAGTTTTATGTATGTGCTAATGTATAATAATCCCACAAGACGTTGCAAATGTTGGACAATAAATATATCCTAAACTCGAATAGCGGTCCGAATACGTTATTGCGTTGCATGGCGTTTAAGGGATCATGACCAACAGAGGAGAAACGAAATCAATTCTATACATTAGAAAGGCAAGGTTCATGACAGGAATGAACCCTATGTCTAAGGTAAGTTTTTTTTATAATTGTGATGTAAGATAAGTTGTCCACGAATCCAATATTGCTAGGGTATAATCCTTTCCAACTTATTCTACTTGAAATTATAAAATAAACTAATATTACGAGCACAACGGTATGTCTATCAACCTCTCCACGATGACTTGCTTAAAACCTTACACCGTTAAAACAAGCGAACTAGAAACACTAGAATATCATGTTGAAATAAGGAACAAGTGAGGAATATTATACAAAAACTAACTTGTAGAATCTATATGACTTATAACTCTCAAGGTACATTCCCAAGTTAACAGATCCAGACCATCCTCCCATACCACTGGCCAGATGTTCCATTTGGTCCGGTCCGTATTTGGTTGAAATTCTATAATGACTCGTGATTAATTCTACAAGAAATCATGCACAATGCACTTAAAACCTAAAAGATTGAAACAGAAAATCACACTGCGGGCCCACTTGAGATTATTTTTCTCGAGAATATTCCAAGTAATCTCGCAAGACAAGTTTGACTTGGTTCTGTCCTTTCACGAACAAAGTTGGTAGGTATTGATCACGTGGATCTCATCTACAATTGACGTGAACATTTAGATGGACAGTTGAGATTTGCAACGGTTTGGTCTCCTGGAATCTTGGTGTGAGAACATACTACACTGCTCCACCTAACTTCTTCTCTGTTGAGGATCCTGTCACCGAGCGGTAAGTACACCGTCGGCTCGTCTAATTGCTTTCCCTATTTCGGAAATTTTGTGTTCTTTTTTGCATCGAAATTTTTGATCACATGACTCACATCACTTTTTTTTTAAAATTGTGTCGTGAAAGGAAGTGATCCTACGACTCCAAATTATGTCAACTACATTTTCACCGGCTTACTATTGGTAGTGTTGATTGTGGTACTACAATTACATTCCTAATGAGTCGTCGCTAATCATCGGTAGATTTATCTTTATTTTGAGATGGTACCCAGTAATACACTATAGGTAGCTTCGTTATTTGAGTAGTTTTCAACTTGAACCTCCTTTGATTCTGAGTCGGCCAACAAGATATTGTAGTAAGAACCTCATTGCGTTTTTCTTATATCTTCAAGTTCAATGGTGTGCCGATCAATGTGAACCTCACACTCAAGAATATGATGACTTTATTTACGATTCCTAGTCATATTACGTACCATGTTAATACATGATTTTCATAAGTATGTTTCATCCACATATTAATCTATCCATTTTAGTGCTGACACTATGATGAGAGGGTCCAATGGTTTGCATCTTATTTAGTGAATTCAAACAATGACCAATTACTTCTCGAATTTTTTGAATTTGCTTGCTATGTCGATTAAAATGTGTGTTTTTAGGGAAAGTTATATTATTATGATTTTATCACCTTAATACCTTAAAAACATTATATTTTTATCTCACAGCACTTAAAGGTCACTAGACTTCAGTGAAAATATCAATTATCAACCCGTAGAGTAGGATATTTAAAAATAATAGAGAAGTGTACTAAAATAAAACAAGGTTCCACTAAAAAAATTAAAAATCCCTTGCCCTCCGGTGAAATTATAAATTATCAACACGTAAAGAAAAAAAAGAATAAATAAAACACAACTCCACTAATACGCCTAAATTTTCGTAACGCAAAAACTATAAATATGGCGGGTACAAAAGGCAGGTGACCACATCCAACCGTAAAGCGGTTTACTACCCGCGTGGCAACCCCGTAAATAACCCCAACCCTTCCCTTCCCAACTTCTAAAAGGCAAAAGGCTTTATTTTCCTTCCTTCCCTCAACCTACAAACTCCAACCATCCTCGAAAACCCCACCATATATAAACCCCTCTCTCCTCCTCCTCCTCCTCCTCCTCCTCTAGGGTTTCGTTACCTTCCCCAATGGACGCGATCGCCTGTCGTCCTTCCATTCCCGTCCCCTTCCTCCCTACCCGGCCCCGTCGGGTCGTCCCCCGCGGGGTGCGGCTCCCCGGGAGGTGGCGGAGGGGAGGCTCCGTGGTCGCCGTGGCCGAGCCGATGCTTAGGGAGGAGGGGAAGAAGGGATTTGATTCCGGTTGGAAGGAGAGGTACGAGAGGAACTTTGAAAGGCGGTTTCGAATTCCGCATCTCACCGATGTTTTTCCGGATCTCGTGCCCATCCCTTCCACCTTCTCCGTCAAGAGCAGGTTGGTGCTGGTTCCGATTCTCTCGGATTCTTGCCTTTTTTGTGTGTGTGGGGGGGGGGGGGGGGGGGGGGGGGATTTGGTGGTGGATGTTTGAGGTTTGGCTATTTTTAGTAAACATTATATAAGATCTCTGTTTTTGGTTTTTTTCGCATTTATATATTCAATCTAATCACGTTGGAGTTCTAAAATATGGATTTCATCTCCTATTTATTTGTATGACGGTGAAATTTACACGTGTACTACGTTTATTCCGATTTCTTATTTTTTTCGGCAAATCTTATAAATTGCCAAATCAAAATAACAAATTATACGCTTTCTCTGAAAATAAGTATACTGTGTTTTACGTAAGAAGTGTTTACACCAGTACGCTAAGTGCAATTTTTCAATAATTCAATATATCTTATTAGAAAATTGTAAATGTCAAGGTATCGAAGGGATTGGTTGTGATAGTTTTGGAGTAACAATAACATTTTTTTTCTCTTTTTTTGGTAGAAGTTTGGAATTTCTGGGAAAACTGCGTCTTTTCTATTTTTCTATGGCGATGTTAGCAATTCGAATGGCAGGTTTTTTTACACTTTTTATGTTCCTTGGTTTGGTCAAAGTTGTTTTTCTGATTCCTTGAATATTGTGGCTGTTTTACTGTTTTTTCTCAATTATTTTGGTTTACTGTGTTCTTTCATGCCGATTTCAGCTTCGTCTCAATGTCTGGATTTTCACTATCACTCTCTTTTGTCAGAAATCCACCTTTTTATTCTCTGGTGCACTAATAGCCTTTTGTAATGGTAGAATTTATATTCTTTTTCTCATTTTTTATTTAGTATATTTAGACAAAGGAAAGGTCCAAGAGCTTAATTCAATTGCATGGCTCGTTTCACTTTATCTCTGTGTTGACTACTGAGATGGAATGGCAGTCGTATTTGAATTTCCCAATCTTGTAGAAAGTAGGTGGACCCATTCCATTGAATTTTCAAAGAATTTTATGTTTTCCACTTCATGAGTTTTAGCGTTGCATCGAAGTTCGAGGTTGATTTTAATTGTTGTTGAAAAGTGAAGATTTATACTATTTAACTGCTGTCCAGGTTTGGAGGAAAAGTATCTCACCAATTCACTTGTTTTCACAGAAAAACGCTCTATGACGACTTTTCTAATGGATATCCATCCGACAAACAGTGGAATGCATACATCAACAACAATGACAGAGTGCTTCTCAAGGTATATTATTAAACTCATTTGAAACTAAGCTAGTCTCATTTTTGTTCCCTCGTATTGATTACCATTTAGAAAGTACGTAGTAAGTCATCCCAATGTTCTCTCATGATGACCCTAAAGTTATGCTATGCTTTTCTCCGACAAAAAAACTTTTTCGACTATTCCTCTTTGAACTTATTAGATATTTCAAAATCAATAATTTTCCTAACATCAAATTCTGCCAGGTTATACGCTATTCTTCTCCTACATCTGCGGGTGCTGAGTGCATTGATCCTGACTGTTCTTGGGTTGAACAATGGTAATTGAAGTTTCCAATCCATCCAATGTCTGAGTAAAATCTAGCATAGGGTTTGAGTGGTGATCGTTTGGTCATCCACTCTGGCCCTCAACATTTATCTACATTACTTTGAGTAGGCCATATTCATTAGGCAATCAAAACATCACTTGATATTTTACTCCTCCCATTGAACAACTTACTATTGTTGGTTGGTGCTAATTGTACCATGGTCGATGTCTTTGAAGGCTGACATATTCATCAGAGACTGAAAATTTTGTGATTTGTCTCCAAATATCTTCCAATCAAAAGTAGATTCATCAAATTGTCATGGCTATTATAGGTAAGCTCTGCAGTAATGTTGGCCCATTGAATATGGGTTACTCTCGAGTAGAACTGTTGTTTTCTTACATATTAATTTAGTGTTGGAGTTCAGCTGGGTTGTCATTTTTTGCACAAAAATGGAATCATCGAACACAAGTTAGTTAAAAATATACTAAATTCTCGGTCAGGCTTGGTAACATATCAGGTAGAAATGTGATCAGCATAGGCAAGACATGATAGTGGAGAACAACATCTGAAATTTTAGTAACTTATAATGTCCAAGGGTTGAGGTCGCCTAGGTGCCTGTCCTACTATCATGTTAATCGACAACAGAGTGCTAACTGGGGACTCTTGAAAATCAATCACGTTACATAATTCATTATTATCCCTACTAGCTTTAAAAATATCTTAACAGTGAATCACTTTCTTTTCGAAATAATGTGATATCCACCTTGCTTTTAGCCATTTAAATCTACAAGCTTCCATGACATTATGCTAGTAAGTTTCATGGTATATTTTAGATGTGACATTAGTATGTCTCGTACCTGTCCTTTGGCAATTAACATCGGCTAAGAAGAATATGTTTTGAACTCTTTCTGTCTTTCAGGGTTCACCGAGCAGGCCCGAGAGACAAGATATACTTCAGGCCAGAAGAAGTAAATGCAGCAATTGTGACTTGTGGGGGACTCTGCCCTGGTCTCAACGATGTTATACGACAGGTAACGGAAGATGCGTCCTCGATCTTCATCATTATCCTACTTTTCATTCAGTCACTTAGTGCCCCTGACTGGGTTGTCATGTGATAGTACCATCAAGCCATAGTGGGATGATCGTATATTTCTTTGGAGTTTCTTCAATTGATCTAGTCAAATCCAATAGCTCAGCCTTTGTATTGGAGATCTAAGCGAATGGTTTTCCTTCCTAAGCTGTTGACCAGGATATTCCTTATTACGACCGCTAGAGAAACACTGCATACATTTAAAATGAACAATAATATGTGGTTCATATGATTATATAGGATGGAGGTTTTGACAGTAAAATAAATACAGAAATCAACAAACCATATTGGCATCCTTCTATTTCTAAATAAATATTTATTTTGAGGTTAGGATGTGGATTAAGTGGAAAGCTGCATGGAAGACCTATAGAGATCGATCTCAAGATAAACAATCCCGAGATGCTTGTGCTTTGCTATCATTCATAATTTAATACATTTACATTGATTATGCATCATTTTAAGCATGGAAGGGTTAAATTATCTTCAAAGTCAGTTGTATTTAATTTGACATATTGTATTTCAGACATGTTCCAATGTCCTAAAAATTTATTTGTTGGTTGCAGATAGTTATAACCCTCGAAATCTATGGAGTGAAAAAGATTTTTGGCATACCATTTGGTTATAAAGGTTTTTCTGACAAAGAAGAGTCTGACATTCCAGTATGTTATACATTCACTCTATCCGCTGTATTCTTAGATAATTTATAATCATATTTTCTTTTTACATCTCCAAGTGAAACAAAATGTAGCTGTCCCGGAGTATAGTCGAAAATATTCACCTTGGTGGTGGAAGTGCATTGGGGGTTTCACGTGGAGGTCCTAAAGTTTCAGAAATTGTTGATAGTTTGCAGGTACCATACTGGTCTTTCAGAATTGTCAGTATTTTACTATAACATCTCTTTCGTCATCAAGCAGTAGAAAATAACAAGCATGTCAACAACTTGATTCCAGAAAAAAAGAATAAACATGCTTTTCGTTTTGGGTGGGAATGGCACACATGCTGGCGCAAACGAGATACATAACGAGGTTGGTTAGCTTGTCACATTCTGATTTCTGATTGGTACTGATCTTATAGATTTTCATAATATAAGTCAGTGTTCTTCTAATCATAGTGCCGCAGAAGACGGATGAAAGTAACTGTGGTTGGTGTTCCCAAAACCATCGACAACGATATTCTACACATGGATAAAACCTTTGGTTTTGATACTGCTGTTGAAGAGGCCCAGCGGGCAATAAATTCTGCATATATTGAGGTTTGTTTTTTAGTTTTATCCTCTACCTAACATTCTGTTACTGGGGTATAAGACTCAATAATTGCCATTGATTCAAATGTCTGGGTACGTTGTACTTTCAAGCTTAAGTACAGCTATAGTTAATTGCGTGAAAGAACATATATGGCTGACAAAATATAAGAATTGTGGATAGCAAGCTCTTAATATAACCGAGAACATCACCCTTTGTTATCTCCCATTATCCCATAGACATGTAGACATTTAATTTGTTAACCTATTAGCATTTGTAATCCTCATGTTTTTTCCTCATTTGGTTTTTGACCTATTATAGGCACGTAGTGCATACCATGGCATCGGTATCGTAAAATTGATGGGGCGAAGTAGTGGATATATAGCTATGCACGCTTCTCTAGCAAGTGGGCAGATAGATGTCTGTTTGATTCCTGAGGTAAAACTCTAACATTCTGATTGTTATATCTATTGGATATTAGATTTTTGTTGTTGTTGAATGTCCCTCATATTGCCAATGAAGGTTCCATTCCATTTGCATGGACCACACGGCGTTCTTAATTACTTGCAGTACCTAATTGAGACCAAAGGATCAGCTGTATTATGTGTTGCGGAAGGAGCTGGTCAAGTAAGCGATATAGTCTGCTAAATTTTAAATATTCGTAAAGAAATAGGTCAAATTTATTGATAATTTTTTTGTTTTTAAATACTTGTTAAGCATATACTGATCTTTACTTAATTATTCCCAATGGATACAAAATGTCAAAACCAAATCTGGAAATTTTGCTCAACGTGTAAAGCAGAAACATGGAATTTCCACTGCTGTAACATAAAATTTTCACTGCTAGAAGCATATTTTTTAACAATCTGCATTATTCAGTAAAAGCATGATCATGGGAATAGATATCTTTAACATAAATTTTTCGATGTTCAAAACAAAGTATTTAACTATTTGCATTACTTGTATTTGGGCGACCTCTATATTTTCACTTTTACTATGGTCATGCACTTTCCTATATGCATTTTGTGCGCACGAATCTAATTAGGTGGTTATCCTGAAAGTAAAATATGAATCTACTAAAACAATTGCTTCTGTGTATCTGCAGAATCTGATAGAGAAGACAAATGCTAAAGATGCTGGTGGAAATATCATTCTTGGAGACATTGGAGTTCACATTCAGCAACAGGTTAACCATTCTGCTTTCTGTAAATGTTTCTTCTTTCTCTGAGTTCTTTGGGTTTATAGTGCCTAGTGATTGATCATGTACCTCGTTGGATGTTAAATAAGTAAGCATGTGCCTGTGGCCTGTGGGGACATTGAATTGGCATATCTGCTACTTGGATCGGTTTCTTCGTAACATCGTGCATTCCTCACTATTACATAGCTCTAGAACCATAGATTTTAAGGGAACTGGCGTTGTGCTGCCGGATCGTGTGTTTATGACCCGTGACACTTGCCACGAGACCTTATTGCAATGGCTTAGTGACTTGTCGTTAGAACTACGCCATATGCTAGAAGAGCAACAATGATATGGTTTTACACTTGTGTTGTGTTGATTCTTAATATCTTTTTACAGACAAAGAAGTATTTCAAAGAGACTGGAGTTCCAGCTGATGTAAAGTATATAGATCCCACGTACATGATCCGAGCTGTCCGTGCAAATGCATCAGATGGCATTCTCTGCACTGTTCTCGGACAAAATGCGGTATGTTTCTCATTTTTTTTTACTAGTAGTAGTAATAGAACGGTCCATCACTTTCACTCTGTGTATAGTGAAACAAGAAATGCTTGCTCAGGTACATGGGGCATTTGCTGGATACAGTGGCATCACTGTTGGCGTATGTAATACTCATTATGTCTATCTCCCAATTCCTGAAGTTATTTCCCATCCAAGGCTCGTCGATCCTAACAGCCGGATGTGGCATCGGTGTTTGACTTCAACTGGACAACCAGATTTCATCTGATTTGCATAGATGACGGTTGTGATTTAAAGGTGAGATCCAACAGCTTCATTCTCGTGGGGGAGAAACTAAAATGTTTCTACTCGTAACATTTTAAAGTATTTGCTTGTTCTTTTGTCAGGTTAAAATATTCTTTTTCGAAGGCATAGGGAAGCTCCATTATACGATGTATATAGCACAGGTAATAACTACGAGAAGTTGGTAGGTATTGGACCTAACAGTGGGTTACTTCCTGGAAATGACAAATGAGTATTTCTTAACTGTCAAGTATTGTAACTCATTTATTTTTCAGCACACTTTTTTTTTGGAGTTATGAAATTGTTATAATGAATATCCAAATACATGATGTTAATGATTTATAATATTAATTACAAGGAGCAATTTTTTTCAGCACAATCTGTTCGAAATAAAAATAATACATCATATAAAATTCAAAGTTACAGTATTACAAGCTCTCGAGAATTTTCCGTGACTTACAATCCATTCTACATTTTCTTCTCCACATCTACTCATTGACGGATTTTGTGCACTCGTTCTGGATCCAGAACATGGCTAGTCCACATTTCATTCAACAACTTATACCCATGAAAATTATTTTTCCAATTTGCAATGCATTGTAATAATCAAAAACTAATTCTTCCAATAGCATCAGAAGATGAATTTTTGTAGTACACCGCCTAATGCTCACTCTGAGGCATAATGAAACAAACACAACCTGACTGCTTCAGAATGAGCCCATCACGAGGGATCAGGGAACCATAGTCGAATAGCTCATTTTTTTGCATGATGATCCTTCTATAACCTTGTTGCCCTTGGTAGAGAGCTAATAGCTAATGCATCTATCAGGCTTGGCCTATGATTGGACCTCAACCTATGGATACTTTTCGACGTAGAGAATATGAGTTCGATTCTCTCCATTTCTATCTCATTTGCTGGATGGATCATGGATGGATAAGAAACGGTGCATCAAATTCTTGGCAAAAACCACGCATCCAATTCTTGAGATACCATATTCGGATCCTAGAAGAGCTCCTGACTCTAACGAATTGTAGTTCTGAGTTCTGACTAATTTCAATGATTCTAGTTCTGACTTACTACTGGTCATGATTAAGCAACAAGCACACTATTGTCATCTAAACACCCATTGGATACAACAGTTTTGCTAAAAGAATACATTTAACTGTACACATCCCCACTCTACGTTTTACCGTACTCGTTACTCGTATCTAGGGGTGAACATCGGTCCGGACCCGGACCGGACAGGACCCGGATTCTCTCCGGGGTCCGGACCGAAGACCGGACCGGTCAGGTTCGGTCCGGACCGAACCCGGACCGATCGGTCCGGTCCGGTCCAAAAACCTGGACTGGACCGAACTTTTGTGGGGATTTTTGGGTTTCGGTCCGAGACCGGATCGGACCGAAACCCGAATTGCTCCGGTGGGTCGGACCGAAACCCGGACCGGTTGGTTTCGGTCCGGACCGAACCGGTCCGGTCCGGTCCAAAAACTCGGACCGGACCGGAAGTTGTTCTCCCCTACTCGTATCCTTCTTATTAAATGAGACAGGCAGACTGATAATACTCGTTCCAATTACACCCCTAACTACGAGTATATATCCGGATACCATTTTCACAAGGAAACTGACAGAATTAGAACCAGCGTTAAATTACATTATCCAAGTGCATATCAGTTCAGAGATTATGAAACATCCTGAGTGAGTGAGTGAGTGAGTGAGTACTTCTTAACGGATGCCACGCTCATCACATCATAAGTTCACAACCAAGAACACACTTCTTAGAAGATGATCCCAACTTGCTCTTCCACGACCATGAGAACTCGCCTCGCCGTCGCCGGCGGCCGCAAAGCAGCCACCACCACCACCACGACGAAGCGCCCCTGGATCTCCCCATTAAAACCCACAACCCCACCCCCTTCCCCTTCGCCGTCCCCCACCCAGACTCCTCCCCACCTCAACCACCCAACCCTAACCAACCTCATAACCACCTCTCCAACCCCGCAACGCGCCCTCGACCTATTCAACCGCGCCTCGTCCCAACCCAACTTCCTCCACACCAACTCCACATACGCCGCTCTCCTCCACCGCCTCGCCCGATCCCGCCGCTTCGCCACCATCTCCGCTTTGCTAACCCACATGGCCTCCCAACCCATCCCCTTCCACCCCTCTATCCTCCTCTCCCTCATGCCCCACTTCGCCAAAGCCTCCCTCTTCCCCCAAACCGTCTCCCTCTTCCACTCCATCCCCCAACTCACCCGCTCCAAACCCTCCGTCAAGGCCCTCTCCACCTGCCTAAACCTGCTAGTGGAGTCGGGACGATTCGATCTCGCCCAGGCCTTGCTCTCCGATGCTAGAAGGATGTACGGGTTGAATCCCAATGTTTGTGTTTTCAACATTTTGGTCAAGCATCATTGTAGGAGAGGGGAAATGGAGAAGGCGTTCGGGATTGTGGAGGAGATGAGGGAGAAGGGGTTTACGCCGAATTTGATTACTTATTCGACTTTGATCGGGGGGTTTTGTAGGGAGGGGAGGCTCAAGGAGGCGTTCGAGTTGTTCGAGGAAATGGTTGGGAGAGATGGTGTCGTTGCAGATGTTTTGACTTATAATGTTTTGATTGATGGGTTTTGTAGGAATGGAATGGCGGATAAGGCGAGGAGGGTTTTTGGGTTTATGCGGAGCAATGGGTGTGTGCCGAATGTCGTGAATTATTCCGCGTTGATGAATGGGTATTGCAGGGAGGGACGGTTGGAGGATGCGAGGGGGGTGTTTGAGGAGATGAGGGATGTGAAGGTTCAGCCGGATGCGGTATGTTACACGACGCTTGTGGGTTGTTTGTGTAGGATGGGGCGGACGGACGAGGGGATGGAGTTGGTCAGGGAGATGGGGGAGAAGGGGTGTCGTCCGGACGTTGTGACAGTCAATGCGGTGATTGGGGGATTGTGCGGGGAGAGACGGTTCTCGGAGGCGATGGGGTTGCTCGAGAAGGCGCCTTACGAGGGATTAAAGGTGAATAAGGCGAGTTACAGGATCGTGATGAATTGCTTGCTGAGGGAAGGTGAGGTGGAGAAGGGTGTTGGCTTGCTTGGGTTGATGCTTGGGAGGAGTGTTTACCCTCATTTCGCGGCGTCAAACGAGTTGTTGGTCAAGTTGTGTGAGGGTGGGAAGGTGGTCAATGCTGCAATGGTATTAGCAGGGTTGTTGGACACTGGATTCCAGCCGGAGAATGATACTTGGCGTTGGCTGGCAGAAGTTGTGAGCAAAGAGAGGAAGCTTGGGAGAACATTTGACTTGTTAGATGAGTTGACAACGTCGCCAACTTAATAATAACTGGTGAGGAGAAATATTGTATCGCCGAAGGTGTAATGCTACATCATATTCTTCAAATTTAAAACAGGAAGTCAGGTGTCACATTGAAACTTGCAAGTGGATGGTCAGCTTAGAGTTCCTCTGCCTGGTAGGTTCGTTGCAAGTGTATTGCTGATTTGTTAATGGTTCAAGAATTGAACCTTGGATAGCAGACTAGTACATGGAACCAGGATCATTTTCGATATATTTCTCATTTGGAGTGGCAAATTCGCAAATTGTGATGCCTATTATAGGTAAGCTCTGCAGTAATGTTGGCCCTTTGAATATGGGCTTCTCTCGAGTAGAAAAATATATTAAATCCTCGCTCAGGCTTGGTAACATATCAGGTAAAAATGTGATCATTATAGGCAAGACATGATAGTGGAGAACACCATCTGAAATTTCAGTAAGTTATAATGTCCGAGGGTTGAGGTTGCCTAGGTGCCTGTCCCACTATCATGTTAATCGACAACACAATAGCAACTGGGGACTCTTGAAAATCAATCACATTACATAATTCATTATTATCCCTACTAGCTTTAAAAACATCTTAACAGTGAATCTCTTTCTTTTCGAAATAATGTGATATCCACCTTGCGTTTAGCCATTTAAATCTACAAGCTTCCATGACATTATGCTAGTAAGTTTCATGGTATATTTTAGATGTGACATTATCATGTCTCGTACCTGTCCTTTGGCAATTAACATCGGCTATGAAGCATATGTTTTGAACTCTTTCTGTCTTTCAGGGTTCACCGAGCAGGGCCGAGAGACAAGATATACTCTAGGCCAGAAGAAGTAAATGCAGTAATTGTGACTTGTGGGGGGCTCTGCCCTTGTCTCAACGATTGTTATACGACAGGTAACGAAGATGTGTCCTCAATCTTCATCATTGTCCTACTTTTTATTCAGTCACTTAGTGCCCCTGACTGGGTTGTCATGTGATAGTACCATCAAGCCATAGTGGGATGATCGTATATTTTTTTGGACTTTCTTCAATTGATTTAGTCAAATCCAATAGCTCAGCTTTGTATTGGAGATCTAAGCGAATGGTTTTCCTTCCTAAGCTGTTGACCAGGATATTACTTATTACGATCGCTAGAGAAACACTGCATACATTTAAAATGAACAATAATATGTGGTTCATATGATTTATTTAGGATGGAGGTTTTGACAGTAAAATAATTACAGAAATCAAGAAACCATATTGGCATCCTTCTCTTTCTAAATAAATATTAATTTTGAGGTTAGGATGTGGATTAAGTGGAAAGCTGCATGGAAGACCCAGTTATCATTTCCATTGCCTAGAGATCGATCTCAAGATAAACAATCCCCGAGATGCTTGTGCTTCGCGCTATCATTCACAATTTAATACATTTACATTGATTATGCACCATTTTAAGCATGGAAGGGTTAAATTATCTTCAAAGTCAGTTGCATTTAATTTGCCATATTGTATTTCAGACATGTTCCAATGTTCTAAAAATTTATTTGTTGGTTGCAGATAGTTATAACCCTCGAAATCTATGGAGTGAAAAAGATATTTAGCATACCATTTGGTTATAAAGGTTTTTCTGTCAAAGAAGAGTCTGACATTCCAGTATGTTATTCATTCACTCTATCAATTGTATTCTTAGATAATTTATAATCATTTTTTTTATATCTCCAAGCGAAACAAAATGTAGCTGTCCCGGAGTATAGTCGAAAATATTCACCTTGGTGGTGGAAGTGCATTGGGGGTTTTCACGTGGGGGTCCTAAAGTTTCAGAAATTGTTGATAGTTTGCAGGTACCATACTGGTCATTCAGAATTGTCAGTATTTTATTATCACATATCTTTCGTCATCAAGCAGTGGAAAATAACAAGCATGTCAACAATTGATCCCAGAAAAAAGGAATAAACATGCTTTTCGTTTTGGGTGGGAATGGCACACATGCTGGCACAAACAAGATACATAAGGAGGTTGGTTAGCTTGTCACATTCTGATTTCTGATTGGTACTAATGGCAGGATAACTTTTGATCTTGTAGAATTTTCATAATCTAAGTCAGCGTTCTAATCACAATGCCGCAGAAGACGGATGAAAGTAACTGTGGTTGGTGTTCCCAAAACCATCGACAACGATATTCTACACATGGATAAAACCTTTGGTTTTGATACTGCTGTTGAAGAGGCCCAGCGGGTAATAAATTCTGCATATATTGAGGTCTGGTTTTTGGTTTTATCTTCTACCTAACTTTTTTTTATACTGGGGTATAAGACTCAGTAATTACCATTGATTCGAATGTCTGGGTACGTTGTACTTTCAAGCTTAAGTACGGCTAAAGTTAATTGCGTGAAAGAACATATTTGGCTGACAAAATATAAGAATTGGGGATAGCAAGCTCTTAATATAACCAAGAACATCACCCTTTGTTATCTCCCATAGACATGTAGACATTTAACTTGTTAACCTATTAGCATTTGTAATCCTCCTGTTTTTTCCTCATTTGGTTTTTGACCTATTATAGGCAAGTAGTGCATACCATGGCATCGGTATCGTAAAATTGATGGGGCGAAGTAGTGGATATATAGCTATGCATGCTTCTCTAGCAAGTGGGCAGATAGATGTCTGTTTGATTCCTGAGGTAAAACTCTAACATTCTGATTGTTATATCTATTGGATATTAGATTTTTTTTGTTGTTGAATGTCCCTCATATTGCCAATGAAGGTTCCATTCCATTTGCATGGACCACACGGCGTTCTTAATTACTTGCAGTACCTAATTGAGACCAAAGGATCGGCTGTATTATGTGTTGCGGAAGGAGCTGGTCAAGTAAGCGATATAGTCTACTAAATTTTAAATATTCCTAAAGAAAAAGGTCAAATTTATTGATAGATTTTTCTCCATAAGCAATTTTTTGTTTGTAAATACTTGTTAAGCACATACTGATTTTTACTTAATTATTCCCAATGGATACAAAATGTCAAAGCCAAATCTGGAAATTTTGATCAGTGTGTAAGGCAGAAACATGAAATTTCCCACTGCCATAACATTAAATTTTCACTGCTAGAAGCATAATTTTTAACAATCTGCATTATTCAGTAAAAGCATGATCACGGGAATAAATATCTATAACATAATTTTTTCGATGTTCAAAACAAAGTATTTCAACTATTTGCATTACTTGTATTCGGGCGACCTCTTATATTTTCACTTTTACCATGGTCACACACTTTCCTGTTCACATTCGGCAACAGGTTAACCATTCTGCTTTCTGTAAATGTTTCTTCTTTCTCTGAGTTCTTTGGGTTTATAGTGCCTATTGATTGATCATGTACCTCGTTGAATGTTAAATAAGTAAGCATGTGCCTGTGGCCTGTGGGGACATTGAATTGGCATATCTGCTACTTGGATCGGTTTCTTCGTAACATCATGCATTCCTCACTATTACATAGCTCTAGAACCATAGATTTTAAGGGAACTGGCGTAGTGCTGCCGGATCGTGTGTTTATGACCCGTGACACTTGCCACGAGACCTTATTGCAATGGCTTAGTGACTTGTCGTTAGAACTACGCCATATGCTAGAAGAGCAACAATGATATGGTTTTACACTTGTGTTGTGTTGATTCTTAATATCTTTTTACAGACAGAAGTATTTTAAAGAGACTGGAGTTCCAGCTGATGTAAAGTATATAGATCCCACGTACATGATCCGAGCTGTCCGTGCAAATGCATCAGATGGCATTCTCTGCACTGTTCTCGGACAAAATGCGGTATGTTTCTCATTTTTTTTACTAGTAGTAGTAATAGAACGGTCCATCACTTTCACTCTGTGTATAGTGAAACAAGAAATGCTTGCTCAGGTACATGGGGCATTTGCTGGATACAGTGGCATCACTGTTGGCGTATGTAATACTCATTATGTCTATCTCCCAATTCCTGAAGTTATTTCCCATCCAAGGCTCGTCGATCCTAACAGCTGGATGTGGCATCGGTGTTTGACTTCAACTGGACAACCAGATTTCATCTGATTTGCATAGATGACGTTTGTGATTTAAAGGTGAGATCCAACAGCTTCATTCTCGTGGGGGAGAAACTAAAATGTTTCTACTCGTAACATTTTAAAGTATTTGCTTGTTCTTTTGTCAGGTTAAAATATTCTTTTTCGAAGGCATAGGGAAGCTCCATTATACGATGTATATAGCACAGGTAATAACTACGAGAAGTTGGTAGGTATTGGACCTAACAGTGGGTTACTTCCTGGAAATGACAAATGAGTATTTCTTAACTGTCAAGTATTGTAACTCATTTATTTTTCAGCACACTTTTTTTTTGGAGTTATGAAATTGTTATAATGAATATCCAAATACATGATGTTAATGATTTATAATATTAATTACAAGGAGCAATTTTTTTCAGCACAATCTGTTCGAAATAAAAATAATACATCATATAAAATTCAAAGTTACAGTATTACAAGCTCTCGAGAATTTTCCGTGACTTACAATCCATTCTACATTTTCTTCTCCACATCTACTCATTGACGGATTTTGTGCACTCGTTCTGGATCCAGAACATGGCTAGTCCACATTTCATTCAACAACTTATACCCATGAAAATTATTTTTCCAATTTGCAATGCATTGTAATAATCAAAAACTAATTCTTCCAATAGCATCAGAAGATGAATTTTTGTAGTACACCGCCTAATGCTCACTCTGAGGCATAATGAAACAAACACAACCTGACTGCTTCAGAATGAGCCCATCACGAGGGATCAGGGAACCATAGTCGAATAGCTCATTTTTTTGCATGATGATCCTTCTATAACCTTGTTGCCCTTGGTAGAGAGCTAATAGCTAATGCATCTATCAGGCTTGGCCTATGATTGGACCTCAACCTATGGATACTTTTCGACGTAGAGAATATGAGTTCGATTCTCTCCATTTCTATCTCATTTGCTGGATGGATCATGGATGGATAAGAAACGGTGCATCAAATTCTTGGCAAAAACCACGCATCCAATTCTTGAGATACCATATTCGGATCCTAGAAGAGCTCCTGACTCTAACGAATTGTAGTTCTGAGTTCTGACTAATTTCAATGATTCTAGTTCTGACTTACTACTGGTCATGATTAAGCAACAAGCACACTATTGTCATCTAAACACCCATTGGATACAACAGTTTTGCTAAAAGAATACATTTAACTGTACACATCCCCACTCTACGTTTTACCGTACTCGTTACTCGTATCTAGGGGTGAACATCGGTCCGGACCCGGACCGGACAGGACCCGGATTCTCTCCGGGGTCCGGACCGAAGACCGGACCGGTCAGGTTCGGTCCGGACCGAACCCGGACCGATCGGTCCGGTCCGGTCCAAAAACCTGGACTGGACCGAACTTTTGTGGGGATTTTTGGGTTTCGGTCCGAGACCGGATCGGACCGAAACCCGAATTGCTCCGGTGGGTCGGACCGAAACCCGGACCGGTTGGTTTCGGTCCGGACCGAACCGGTCCGGTCCGGTCCAAAAACTCGGACCGGACCGGAAGTTGTTCTCCCCTACTCGTATCCTTCTTATTAAATGAGACAGGCAGACTGATAATACTCGTTCCAATTACACCCCTAACTACGAGTATATATCCGGATACCATTTTCACAAGGAAACTGACAGAATTAGAACCAGCGTTAAATTACATTATCCAAGTGCATATCAGTTCAGAGATTATGAAACATCCTGAGTGAGTGAGTGAGTGAGTGAGTACTTCTTAACGGATGCCACGCTCATCACATCATAAGTTCACAACCAAGAACACACTTCTTAGAAGATGATCCCAACTTGCTCTTCCACGACCATGAGAACTCGCCTCGCCGTCGCCGGCGGCCGCAAAGCAGCCACCACCACCACCACGACGAAGCGCCCCTGGATCTCCCCATTAAAACCCACAACCCCACCCCCTTCCCCTTCGCCGTCCCCCACCCAGACTCCTCCCCACCTCAACCACCCAACCCTAACCAACCTCATAACCACCTCTCCAACCCCGCAACGCGCCCTCGACCTATTCAACCGCGCCTCGTCCCAACCCAACTTCCTCCACACCAACTCCACATACGCCGCTCTCCTCCACCGCCTCGCCCGATCCCGCCGCTTCGCCACCATCTCCGCTTTGCTAACCCACATGGCCTCCCAACCCATCCCCTTCCACCCCTCTATCCTCCTCTCCCTCATGCCCCACTTCGCCAAAGCCTCCCTCTTCCCCCAAACCGTCTCCCTCTTCCACTCCATCCCCCAACTCACCCGCTCCAAACCCTCCGTCAAGGCCCTCTCCACCTGCCTAAACCTGCTAGTGGAGTCGGGACGATTCGATCTCGCCCAGGCCTTGCTCTCCGATGCTAGAAGGATGTACGGGTTGAATCCCAATGTTTGTGTTTTCAACATTTTGGTCAAGCATCATTGTAGGAGAGGGGAAATGGAGAAGGCGTTCGGGATTGTGGAGGAGATGAGGGAGAAGGGGTTTACGCCGAATTTGATTACTTATTCGACTTTGATCGGGGGGTTTTGTAGGGAGGGGAGGCTCAAGGAGGCGTTCGAGTTGTTCGAGGAAATGGTTGGGAGAGATGGTGTCGTTGCAGATGTTTTGACTTATAATGTTTTGATTGATGGGTTTTGTAGGAATGGAATGGCGGATAAGGCGAGGAGGGTTTTTGGGTTTATGCGGAGCAATGGGTGTGTGCCGAATGTCGTGAATTATTCCGCGTTGATGAATGGGTATTGCAGGGAGGGACGGTTGGAGGATGCGAGGGGGGTGTTTGAGGAGATGAGGGATGTGAAGGTTCAGCCGGATGCGGTATGTTACACGACGCTTGTGGGTTGTTTGTGTAGGATGGGGCGGACGGACGAGGGGATGGAGTTGGTCAGGGAGATGGGGGAGAAGGGGTGTCGTCCGGACGTTGTGACAGTCAATGCGGTGATTGGGGGATTGTGCGGGGAGAGACGGTTCTCGGAGGCGATGGGGTTGCTCGAGAAGGCGCCTTACGAGGGATTAAAGGTGAATAAGGCGAGTTACAGGATCGTGATGAATTGCTTGCTGAGGGAAGGTGAGGTGGAGAAGGGTGTTGGCTTGCTTGGGTTGATGCTTGGGAGGAGTGTTTACCCTCATTTCGCGGCGTCAAACGAGTTGTTGGTCAAGTTGTGTGAGGGTGGGAAGGTGGTCAATGCTGCAATGGTATTAGCAGGGTTGTTGGACACTGGATTCCAGCCGGAGAATGATACTTGGCGTTGGCTGGCAGAAGTTGTGAGCAAAGAGAGGAAGCTTGGGAGAACATTTGACTTGTTAGATGAGTTGACAACGTCGCCAACTTAATAATAACTGGTGAGGAGAAATATTGTATCGCCGAAGGTGTAATGCTACATCATATTCTTCAAATTTAAAACAGGAAGTCAGGTGTCACATTGAAACTTGCAAGTGGATGGTCAGCTTAGAGTTCCTCTGCCTGGTAGGTTCGTTGCAAGTGTATTGCTGATTTGTTAATGGTTCAAGAATTGAACCTTGGATAGCAGACTAGTACATGGAACCAGGATCATTTTCGATATATTTCTCATTTGGAGTGGCAAATTCGCAAATTGTGATGCCTATTATAGGTAAGCTCTGCAGTAATGTTGGCCCTTTGAATATGGGCTTCTCTCGAGTAGAAAAATATATTAAATCCTCGCTCAGGCTTGGTAACATATCAGGTAAAAATGTGATCATTATAGGCAAGACATGATAGTGGAGAACACCATCTGAAATTTCAGTAAGTTATAATGTCCGAGGGTTGAGGTTGCCTAGGTGCCTGTCCCACTATCATGTTAATCGACAACACAATAGCAACTGGGGACTCTTGAAAATCAATCACATTACATAATTCATTATTATCCCTACTAGCTTTAAAAACATCTTAACAGTGAATCTCTTTCTTTTCGAAATAATGTGATATCCACCTTGCGTTTAGCCATTTAAATCTACAAGCTTCCATGACATTATGCTAGTAAGTTTCATGGTATATTTTAGATGTGACATTATCATGTCTCGTACCTGTCCTTTGGCAATTAACATCGGCTATGAAGCATATGTTTTGAACTCTTTCTGTCTTTCAGGGTTCACCGAGCAGGGCCGAGAGACAAGATATACTCTAGGCCAGAAGAAGTAAATGCAGTAATTGTGACTTGTGGGGGGCTCTGCCCTTGTCTCAACGATTGTTATACGACAGGTAACGAAGATGTGTCCTCAATCTTCATCATTGTCCTACTTTTTATTCAGTCACTTAGTGCCCCTGACTGGGTTGTCATGTGATAGTACCATCAAGCCATAGTGGGATGATCGTATATTTTTTTGGACTTTCTTCAATTGATTTAGTCAAATCCAATAGCTCAGCTTTGTATTGGAGATCTAAGCGAATGGTTTTCCTTCCTAAGCTGTTGACCAGGATATTACTTATTACGATCGCTAGAGAAACACTGCATACATTTAAAATGAACAATAATATGTGGTTCATATGATTTATTTAGGATGGAGGTTTTGACAGTAAAATAATTACAGAAATCAAGAAACCATATTGGCATCCTTCTCTTTCTAAATAAATATTAATTTTGAGGTTAGGATGTGGATTAAGTGGAAAGCTGCATGGAAGACCCAGTTATCATTTCCATTGCCTAGAGATCGATCTCAAGATAAACAATCCCCGAGATGCTTGTGCTTCGCGCTATCATTCACAATTTAATACATTTACATTGATTATGCACCATTTTAAGCATGGAAGGGTTAAATTATCTTCAAAGTCAGTTGCATTTAATTTGCCATATTGTATTTCAGACATGTTCCAATGTTCTAAAAATTTATTTGTTGGTTGCAGATAGTTATAACCCTCGAAATCTATGGAGTGAAAAAGATATTTAGCATACCATTTGGTTATAAAGGTTTTTCTGTCAAAGAAGAGTCTGACATTCCAGTATGTTATTCATTCACTCTATCAATTGTATTCTTAGATAATTTATAATCATTTTTTTTATATCTCCAAGCGAAACAAAATGTAGCTGTCCCGGAGTATAGTCGAAAATATTCACCTTGGTGGTGGAAGTGCATTGGGGGTTTTCACGTGGGGGTCCTAAAGTTTCAGAAATTGTTGATAGTTTGCAGGTACCATACTGGTCATTCAGAATTGTCAGTATTTTATTATCACATATCTTTCGTCATCAAGCAGTGGAAAATAACAAGCATGTCAACAATTGATCCCAGAAAAAAGGAATAAACATGCTTTTCGTTTTGGGTGGGAATGGCACACATGCTGGCACAAACAAGATACATAAGGAGGTTGGTTAGCTTGTCACATTCTGATTTCTGATTGGTACTAATGGCAGGATAACTTTTGATCTTGTAGAATTTTCATAATCTAAGTCAGCGTTCTAATCACAATGCCGCAGAAGACGGATGAAAGTAACTGTGGTTGGTGTTCCCAAAACCATCGACAACGATATTCTACACATGGATAAAACCTTTGGTTTTGATACTGCTGTTGAAGAGGCCCAGCGGGTAATAAATTCTGCATATATTGAGGTCTGGTTTTTGGTTTTATCTTCTACCTAACTTTTTTTTATACTGGGGTATAAGACTCAGTAATTACCATTGATTCGAATGTCTGGGTACGTTGTACTTTCAAGCTTAAGTACGGCTAAAGTTAATTGCGTGAAAGAACATATTTGGCTGACAAAATATAAGAATTGGGGATAGCAAGCTCTTAATATAACCAAGAACATCACCCTTTGTTATCTCCCATAGACATGTAGACATTTAACTTGTTAACCTATTAGCATTTGTAATCCTCCTGTTTTTTCCTCATTTGGTTTTTGACCTATTATAGGCAAGTAGTGCATACCATGGCATCGGTATCGTAAAATTGATGGGGCGAAGTAGTGGATATATAGCTATGCATGCTTCTCTAGCAAGTGGGCAGATAGATGTCTGTTTGATTCCTGAGGTAAAACTCTAACATTCTGATTGTTATATCTATTGGATATTAGATTTTTTTTGTTGTTGAATGTCCCTCATATTGCCAATGAAGGTTCCATTCCATTTGCATGGACCACACGGCGTTCTTAATTACTTGCAGTACCTAATTGAGACCAAAGGATCGGCTGTATTATGTGTTGCGGAAGGAGCTGGTCAAGTAAGCGATATAGTCTACTAAATTTTAAATATTCCTAAAGAAAAAGGTCAAATTTATTGATAGATTTTTCTCCATAAGCAATTTTTTGTTTGTAAATACTTGTTAAGCACATACTGATTTTTACTTAATTATTCCCAATGGATACAAAATGTCAAAGCCAAATCTGGAAATTTTGATCAGTGTGTAAGGCAGAAACATGAAATTTCCCACTGCCATAACATTAAATTTTCACTGCTAGAAGCATAATTTTTAACAATCTGCATTATTCAGTAAAAGCATGATCACGGGAATAAATATCTATAACATAATTTTTTCGATGTTCAAAACAAAGTATTTCAACTATTTGCATTACTTGTATTCGGGCGACCTCTTATATTTTCACTTTTACCATGGTCACACACTTTCCTGTTCACATTCGGCAACAGGTTAACCATTCTGCTTTCTGTAAATGTTTCTTCTTTCTCTGAGTTCTTTGGGTTTATAGTGCCTATTGATTGATCATGTACCTCGTTGAATGTTAAATAAGTAAGCATGTGCCTGTGGCCTGTGGGGACATTGAATTGGCATATCTGCTACTTGGATCGGTTTCTTCGTAACATCATGCATTCCTCACTATTACATAGCTCTAGAACCATAGATTTTAAGGGAACTGGCGTAGTGCTGCCGGATCGTGTGTTTATGACCCGTGACACTTGCCACGAGAACTTATTGCAATGGCTTAGTGACTTGTCGTTAGAACTACGCCATATGCTAGAAGAGCAACAATGATATGGTTTTACACTTGTGTTGTGTTGATTCTTAATATCTTTTTACAGACAGAAGTATTTTAAAGAGACTGGAGTTCCAGCTGATGTAAAGTATATAGATCCCACGTACATGATCCGAGCTGTCCGTGCAAATGCATCAGATGGCATTCTCTGCACTGTTCTCGGACAAAATGCGGTATGTTTCTCATTTTTTTTACTAGTAGTAGTAATAGAACGGTCCATCACTTTCACTCTGTGTATAGTGAAACAAGAAATGCTTGCTCAGGTACATGGGGCATTTGCTGGATACAGTGGCATCACTGTTGGCGTATGTAATACTCATTATGTCTATCTCCCAATTCCTGAAGTTATTTCCCATCCAAGGCTCGTCGATCCTAACAGCTGGATGTGGCATCGGTGTTTGACTTCAACTGGACAACCAGATTTCATCTGATTTGCATAGATGACGTTTGTGATTTAAAGGTGAGATCCAACAGCTTCATTCTCGTGGGGGAGAAACTAAAATGTTTCTACTCGTAACATTTTAAAGTATTTGCTTGTTCTTTTGTCAGGTTAAAATATTCTTTTTCGAAGGCATAGGGAAGCTCCATTATACGATGTATATAGCACAGGTAATAACTACGGGAAGTTGGTAGGTATTGGACCTAACAGTGGGTTACTTCCTTGAAATGACAAATGGGTATTTCTTAAGGAACTGTCAAGTATTGTAACTCATTAGTGCATAAAGGTCAATAATAGCATCACCTTTTTTTGGAGTTATGAAATTGTTATAATGAATGTCCAAGTACATGATGTTAATGATTTATAATATTAATTACAAGGTATGAATTATCTAGTGAATTCGGAACTTAATTTCTTATTTTAAACCCCCACCATATCAAGAGTAAAACGGTTATGCTAATTAATTGTGAGATTAACTGTAAATAAAATCTAGTTGTGAGATTGTAGGAGTTTAAACTAAATAAGAAAAACACTGGGTTCATTAGAACTTGACTCAATTAGAAGGAGCAAATTTTGCATCTTACTTTTTTTTTTGGAGTTATGGAATTGTTATAATGAATATCCAAATACATGATATTAATGATTTATAATATCAATTACAAGTAGCAAACTTTTTCAGCACAATCTGTTCGAAGTAAACATAATACATCTTATAAAATTCAGAGTTACATTACTACAATCTCTCGAGAATTTTCTGTGACTTGCAATCCATTCTACATTCTCTCCTCCACGTCTACTCGTTAGACGGATTTTGTGCACTCGTTCTGGATCCAGAACATGGCTAGTCCACATTTCATTCAACAACTTATACCCATGAAAATTATTTTTCCAAGCACGGGTGTTAGTTGCTGCAGTTAGCATGAGCTTGACAGTGCACATAGCACTATCTACAGTACTTGTGTTTCTAATCTAGGAAAATTTTGCCAATTGCCTGACAAGTTGGGCACATGGGTTAATCCACGCGAGTGCTTAAATAATTAATCTCAGAATTTTCGAATTTACATCAGAAAACAAATACTTCCTACCGATACCAAGTTCCGAATCTCTGCTTGCCAGTGGCACTTGCTGCTGTTTGGTTGCAAAACTTGTCGGACATCATTGAATCTTTTCTTTCAAATTTTTGTAATTGGATCTTTTTAATGCTTCGGTAGTTGTCAGTTTTATGTAATTTACAAATAGGATCCTTAATAATTTATTTAGTGTATGCACACCAAAAGAAAAACAAAAAGGAGAGAAACAGCTAAATATGCAGAAAATGTTAGTTATATTTCTGGTTTGGTTTAAGACTAAAGCCAAGTTGATTATATGTGGCACTTGACACGGGAAAAAATGACAAATGTTGATGTTGGTCTCAGCGTAATTATGGGATCCTGCAAGTATACCAACATGTTTTATATATGTATTACTTCTGATGTGTAAGTAAATAAAGAGATGATTTCAAATTGGTCTTGTCCTATTCTTACAGCTTAAACCATGGATTGTGGATCAAGCACACCCACCAGTAAATATATGTTTATTAAGATTTCTATAAGTTGGTCAGATCCTGCAACTGCAAGATACCCCACTCGTTGATAATTAATTTCTTAATTTTTGAAATACATTCAAAAGTTATAAATTCAGAATCATTGCCTTGAATCAACAAGGCATGTCTTGACTAAGAAGACGAAACTAATGATAAGTGATGGTGATGAAGATTGTAAGAACTGAAGAAATGTGATTGTAGTAACTGAAAAAACACGATACGATTTAGCTGACAATAACAAAAACAACATATTTCACAGGTTAAATATGAGAGACTGGTCAGTAATTTATCATCAAAGGAGCTACAAATATCTAATTTCTCTTATAATTCTTACAAGTAAATATCTTCAATCACTTGAAGACAGATTAGAAATAAATTTTTTTTCAAAGTTAAGAGGTGTAAAAAGTAAAATACTTTCTCTAGTTTTTGGTGTGCAGGGTCAAATTATGTATAGGAGATGCCTTGTGTTGTGGAAGTGGGTGACTAGTGAGAAACAGAAATTGCAGTGGCAGCAGGAATAGTGGAGGGCACTCATCCTCTCCTCAAACCCCAAACCTGAAAACAAGTCTGCGTGTAGTCTAATGCATTGGGTGTTGCATGAGACTTTTGAGTGCTTCAAGACTTTGAACGCAACTAAATGTGATTTGTGTTAAACTATCACTTTGAACTTTCATCTCAATACTTAAATAACTCCCCATTTCCACTATATCATGTGCATATGTAGTTTCTAACTCTGGCTCTTGCCCTTCAATTAAAATTTGCACTTCACAAGCATGGGATCAGTAACATTTTGTATCATTTATGATGTGATTGGTTTGAAGGAATTAGAGAAGATCAAGAAGTGTTTAGAACTGGAGCTGCTGGAACTTTAGTTTTTAAAACTTAATTTATCGTGATTTATATGAAAATGTATATTTTGATAAATTAGAAGAATTAATCCTCTCTTTTTTGATATTATTACAAAATAACACTTTTAGGTAAACTACGTGAAACTTCACTTCTTTTGGTTTTTAAGTTGAAGTGGGGGAGCTAATCTTTAATATAAATTCAATTATGAAAGTCTTGAAACTTGTGGAACTTTAGTTCTAGAATTTTTAAGTTTTCTGCAAATCAATCACGTTCCTTACTCTCACGAGCAAATAGATTATTAGTAGCATAACTTTGTTCTTAAAAATTTATCAATTTATTGAAAAATTATACTTGAAACCCTAAACTACCATCCTCAGAAGTTGGCAACACCAAGAGGTTGCCTAACTGAACCATGATTAAATAATAATGTGGAATATATTAAGTGATAAATTCAAAAGATGGATCCAACCGTGGTAGGTCAGGCATGGATTGACCATGGATGGTGGGTAGAAACAGGAAGGGCTTAAATGGAGGGCATGTGACAAAACATGCTTCTTCCTCCATGTCCCAATTCTAATAAAATCCAACATGCCAAATTATATTCTATCCCCCTTACTAAAGAAATTCTATAAACAAATATAAATCTAATAAAAGCATAGGTTCCCTCAAAAGACCAAACCTCAAGTTCCTATTGGATGGTGACTGGACATATGGATGGGAGTAGACTTTTGAGGTTGGGACGGGGAGGTGCTACTTCTTGCCTTTGGACATGCACTATGGGTCCATACTACAAAATTTGCTAGTGATGTGGGGTAACATTAACATGTCAATTTTAGTTAAACAACATGCATTTTGAGATGGAAATTTACAAGATAATTGACACTTTTTACAGTAAATAACTTTACATGAATTTTACAAGCAAAAGTTACAAACTAGAAAAAGTGAAAACCCATAAAAGTATACGGAAATTATTAGGATTTGTAAAAAAATTTAAACAAAACCGAGTGGAGTAAACATGAAAGGCCTACAAATAGTCTAGCGGGAAATTAACAGTGTAATTTGACATTTTCCCTAAAAAAACGAGTGAATCCATGAATAGAAAAAACATGAAAGACCCACAAAACCATTCAGGAAGTCAAAAATCTTTCTGACATTGTCAAAAAAAACTGAGGCTGGAAATTGGAGTATACATTAAAGACCCATTGAATTACAAAAGAAATTAAAAGACCCATAACTTAAATTCTGTTTTCCAGACATCTAAAGAGCAGCCAGCCATTGTTACATCAAACACTATTCAATAAAACCATACAGTCAAATATAATGCAAAATTATTAGATCATGACAAAAGGCATAATCACATACACATATATAAATAACAAATTAACAGTTTCTGATAAATACTTCTCACTTCCCTCTCTTCTAACAGGGACTCATCTTCCTCTTTTTTGTTCTTCCAAAACTTTTCACAAGAAAGCAAAAAAATCACAAACCCAAAAAATATAAAAATGTTTATGGCAAATTCAAATCATAAAATACGTCTCCCACCTCCCCATACCCTTGTCTCCAACTCCTGCTTCCGCTCTTCAAAATCTTGATGAATTCCCAGCTGGACTTACCATTCTTGAGATAAACATGGACAGATGGCAGCATACTCCAACTCTCCAACCTCTAGTATTTATTGATTTTTGTCACTTTGCAATCCTTTTGTGGAGTTTTATAGAGTGCACTATCACATACCCAAAACCAACCCTTAGAAAGTTGGTGATTACCCTAAGTAGGAACTAAAGTTTGTTCAGTTTCCTCCTCTTGTGTTCTTGAAGAGAGTAGGGAGTAGTTGGCTCTGAAGCAAAGGTGGTGTCATCACTCTTGTAGCTTAGACATGCACCATCCAATACCCCAATGGGACTCTGAGGCACAGATGTTGCTGATCCACTAGCACTCATGAAGGGTCTCTTGATCAATGCCATGTCTCTTACCATATCATAGCACCTCAATGCTCTCTCCTGAAACCAAACATTCCAATTCAATACCTAGTAGAAGAATAACAACTCTTGATCAACAGCAATTTAATTTTACTTGGTTGGTCCACCACTGCCCATTTGAACTTAAGTACTTTTTTTTCAACGACGTTACAAGAACATATAAGATTGTGTTTTATGACTCTACAACATTTCCAAATGACGTTGCCTATAATTTTAGAATTATAGTAAATTATGTGATTTGCATTTTTATTGTTTGAATAAATCACACCATTTTCAAATTTAAACAGGCCTACCCCAACTAGTTTGGGATTAAAGGCTTTGTTCTTGTTGTTTCAAATTTAAACATATCATGTTTGAAAAGAGTATGTAAAAATTGACATATCATAGTGTTTTCAGTATTCTGCAAACTTACTCTAACTCACATCGAGATTATAGTGGCATACAGAATCCACTGACCTTGCTGAGATGAACACAAGAAGATATGGCTTTGTTAGCATCCACATTTTGAGTTGTCGAGATCACTGATAATGCCACTGCTGCAGCAATCTCAGAAGGCCTGAATTCTAAGAAATCAATCCCTGCATTTAGAATTCAATCTTCATTGTTAAGAATGTCACGCAGAGACACTAATTGGATTACTCATTGCTTCATTAGCATAAGTTGTGGTAAATATTTCAAATTAATGAAAGTTCTTAGGTTCGTACGTCTTATTGTGTTCAAAATGAGATCTATGGATTGCACAAACGAGGATCTTGGGGGAGATTTCCCATCATTGAATTTGTTTAAGAAATAGTCTGCGAACGAGAATGGAGTCACCGCTCTCATCCTCCACTTGAGAGTGGTCAACACCAGAAGCTCCATCCTCTTTATGGTTTTCGCTTCGAAGATGTACTTCGCATCACCTACCTGTCAAAGCCAACATTGTGTGATTGATCATCAGGTGACAAAGAAACAAAAATCAACAGAGGCAAATAGAGATCATATTTTCATTGCTCCATGTACCTGTAAATCTAAACTAAGTGGGACTTCAGTTTCCTCCATTTTGGCAGCTATGGATAGACATGCCACAGACAAAAGCTGAGACATCCATGCTTTCCCTTGCTGCAATGCATCAAAAACACATACACCAAAAACAATAAGAAACGGAAGATCCATCAAGGAATACAAAAAGTTAAGGTTTTGCAATAAAAACAAATAAAACTCAAATGGAATTGTGTTCTTACAGGGATTTCATAGCAAGAGAGGAATCGATCCAAATAATTTATAGACAAATAGGCACTCAATGGTCCAAAATTGTAATGGGCATGCACCTGTTCAATCCAATGAAACAGCCATCATATCTCAATAAGAACAAAATTCAACCAAAAAAAAACAAATCTTTCCTTCTTAGCCATTGTAAAAAAATGGATCAAGATGAAGCTTGCATTTATATGCAATATAAAGAAAGAAAAACTAGATCAATAAAACCCACAAAAATCTCAGTCTAAAACCACAGCTAAAACAACACCAACACAACAAAAAACAGCAAAAACAACATCCATAGACCAAAGAAACACACAAAACCCCTTAAAAATCACACTTTGCAACAACATAAAAATAAAAACAAAGCCCCAAAATCCCAAAACTAAAAACCCACAAAACCCCTTAAAAATCACACTTCGCAACACCATCTAAATAAAAAAGACCCAAAATCCCAAAACTAAAAACCCACCTCCCCAATCCACTCAATGGCCTCTCTCCTAACAGAGATGTCAAGAGCACCACTGTGAAGCCTCCCAAAGTAATCATCTTTTGGCAAGTGAGAGCTCTCCTGAGAGACCAACAACCCCAAACACTCATCAGACTGAACAGGAACACCCACAAACCAATCCAAACCACCAATCTGATCTTCCCTCTCACACCCGCCACCCAAATCTCCATCCTCCTCATCAAATCCCAGAACACTGGTGTTGTCCTCTGGACAGAGGAGCACAGAGGAAGCACAGTCATACCCAACAAAACCCATATCAGTCCCAAGAAAGTTAAACCCACAATTGATAATTCAAAGATGGGTGATGGGTATGGCTGTGCTTCGAAGATTATGGGTTTTATGGGTTGCTTTTTACATGGAGAAGTGATGGGTACGTGAAAGACGGTTTCTTTTGTTGTGGAGAAGGTGGGGAGTGGGAAAGGTGGGAGCTTTGGTTGGGATTTAGTGGAGATGGAGGAGGAAGAAGGGGAGGAGAGGAGACTGTTCCAAGGAGAGTAAAGGTTGGGGCTTTTGTAGAGGCAACAATGGTGGAGATTGTTTAGGGTAAAATTAAATTTAATTAATATAAATTAGCAAGAGTAAATTGACCCTAAGTTAATGACTTAACTGATATTAACTGAACTCAAGGAAAGAAAAATTAAGGAAATGAATGAATCACAAGATGCAAGGGAGATTTGGAGAATTTTGTTTTGTTTTCCGATGGTAAGATTTTAACCATAAAGTTTACTGATTTGATTTTTTGGTTGTGTGTACGTTAAGTGAATTAATAATGTAAGGTACAGGACAATATCTCAGAATTTCGGTTTTATTGTTCTTGAGAAAAAATAATTTGTGAGATTTTATGCATTGGATTTATTTATATGTTTTTGTTATTTTGGAAGGTTTGGTTTGTAATTTTCTTCGGTTCTAATTGGTCGTGAAACCGAAAAAGACACAAAAAAGTGGAATTAGTTTTTTGTTTTGTTTTGTAAAACTCTAGTTTTTTTAAGATATTTGTGTGTGTGATGTAATGGAAGTAAATTGGTCTCTTCTAAAAATATGAATATTTGATGATATAACAATTAAAAAATATAATGACAATTAGAGTGTGAGGTCTAGGACTGTCAACTTTCGTTCGACTCGAACTCGACTCAAAAAATGTTCGACTCTAGTTTAATTTCAAAATGAAGGATCTTGAAGAAAAACCAAAAATCTTCAAACATGTTTCGGTAAACTAGCCGCTCGAACTCGAAAAAAATTGATGTTCGGTTCGATAGCTCGTTCGAATTTTTTATTATTCTATTTATAATTATTTTTTGATATTTGATAATAACATATGATAATACTCATAACTCGAAATTTTGTTCGACTTGTCTCGTTTACACCCGAGTGAGGTCCGTTGAATTGGAGACCATAGACACAGATTGAGATGATGATGTTGATTAAGAACTTGTCTTTTGTTGTACGAAACGGCAAGATTTATGTATGGATTTAATTTGGGAACCATTTAAATTCCAAACTTATTCCTATAATTTCTGTAAATTACTATATGGTCCAAATTCAATTGCCTTTACTATGAAGTTAGTATCTTACGACAATGTGAAAACAAGTAAAATTTCGAACAAAATTGACAAACGATGTTCATGATCACAAACGACTGAAAGAGTGGGGTTTCAAACTCGAGATACGTAAAAAAACAAAAAATTGTACCGTCAACCGGGAAGCGATTGCATGTAGAACAAAATTAATAAAGGAGATGCATGATTTTATTATGTCCAAATGACTAGATTTTCAATTTATTTAATGAAACATTTATAGTTGTGAAAATGTTCGTCAATTGAACTCAAACATTTATTGTCCAATATAAAATTATCATAATATAGCTTCTTGAAATTAATAAACGTGCATGATTGGACGCCTTGAAAATAACTATGAATTGACTTTATATATATCCATCTTGTTAATTCAATTGAAGACAACCTATGAAATCAGCCCACGTTAAAAACAAACTCAGACACCACCACAAGCCGAGTCGGTGGAAGCATGGCTCAGATCTGCCAGGTCCAAGCCGCGGACACCGCTCGGACCTGCTAGGTCTGAGTCGTGCTTTGGGCTGAGCATCGGTCCGGTCCGGACTGGACCGGAAATTTTTTTTAGGTCCGGACCGAAAACCGGACCGGACCGGAAAAAATTAGGATAAGCGGACCGAAGACCGGACCGGACCGGTTCGGTCCGGTCCGGTCCAAAAATCCGATTTTTTGGCTTAAATTTAAAAAAAAAAAAAATTGGATCGGTCCGGACCGGACCGGAAAATTTAAAATTTGCCGGACCGAAACCCGGACCGGACCTGATTTTTTCAAAAATTTCCGGACCGAACCCGGACCGACCGGTCCGGTCCGGTTTGACCCGGTTCTGCACAGCCCTAGTCGTGCTTACGTCTCAGACTTGCCCAATCCAAGGCGTGAAGACGCGATTTATAAAACCGCCCAACCTCCTCACACATTTATTGTTCCTTACCTATCCTTGCAACACACTCATCAAATTTGGCTTATTGACGAGCAATTCTTTTTAGTTAAATCATTTGACATCTATTACATTTCCACCTCTTAATAGTAATTTTCGGTGATCCCAAATTTCTAATCGGTCGGACTCAGTTCCTGTTATTTGAGGTAATTTTTCCCCTCTTATTTCGTATCATCTCTATTGAGTAGTTAGTAATTTTGTTAAAAAATCTAAGTAATTTTAGTCTGAAACCGATAAAAAACATTGCATTATTGTAGATTAATGGAAACGATTCTGATAAGTGTGTACTTTGGTGGTGATATAACTCAAAATGTTAGTATTGGTGTGGAATACACAATAGACCCCAAGACTTACACTTTCAGCAAACGAAAATGTTACCCTAGAAGAAGAAGAAAATAATATTTCCAATATCACATATTTTTAACCAAAATTACATATTAATTTTATCTATTTTTAGGAAAAACAGACTAGATAATGATTTTTTTAACATGTGTCCGAATTTTTTATTTCACGTCTCGAAACTGGGAATCTGCAGGGATGAGGTAGGTTAAATCGTCAGAATAAGGGAGAGGAGGGGGAGTTTAGGAGGGTGGGGAGTTTTGAGGGCTTTAAAAGCCCGAGGCGTGCTCACGGCTCGGGTCTAGCAAGTCTGATCTGTGCTTCCACTCCTTGGCATTGTTTGGTCTGAGCGGACTAGAGTTCAAAATCCTGGAAAAAATCCTAAATATTTAACTTCGCAATTTTTTTTATTAGTTAAACAAATTTCGGCACCACAAGTCCACTTAGGAAAAAAAGATGAACCAGATGGTCAAAATTCCTAATTCATTAAGCAAATGAAAGAATAAAACAAGATGCCTTTATAAGAAAGAAGAAAATCATCATCTTTTTTTCTGAAAAATTCAAGGGTGATCACCAAAAACTAAAAAGAAAAAAAGAAAAACTGAAGGCTGGCAAATGACAAGTAGTAGGAAAGTGGAATCCTTTTACAGTCCTCTCTCCTTTTCCCATTCTTTGTTATGTTTCTATTCCTCTTTACAGGGACTCGAGCCTCATAATTTCACGACAGTCGCAAAACCAAGCCTTTACTTTTTGTAAATTTCAAGGAAAATTAGGAACCTAAAATTATATTTAAAATTTTGAGAAGCAATAAGATAAATATTGCCAAGCTCGATTACTACTTTTAGCAATTGGTATTTCGAATTTTTGAATAATAACATATGAATCATTACAATGATGGTGCATGAACATTTTGATTTTTAACACCACTCGTGAAATTTTTTAAAAAAAAGTAGAATGATCTGAAGAGTCATTATAACCTCCTTAATGTTTCTCATGATCCAAATTGTTGCATGATTGCTTGTTTCTTTGATTTTATATGTTGTTAAATCATACATCCCATTTTAAAAAAGGATGTGGCGAGTTATGTAATATACTACAAGAAAGAATGGAAGGAGTAAAAGTCACAGGAAGAATCTAAGACGCAATAATTCGTCTGCAACTTACATGTATGATATTTATTGTGGTCTATAGTGTGTAGGTATAATTTTTGTCTTTGAATATAGTTAGGAAGAACTCAATATTTTTTATCATTTATTGAAGGAAATAGGTACTCATTTACAGCCATATCTCACCAATTCAGCCGAATAGCATTAAATTATATAGTAGGTGGGTTTTGTTAAATTTCTTTTCCAACCAATTATGATTTTTTTTGAAAAATAAAAGATTTTACCACAGCAACTTCACAGTGTTTCGTCTTCTTAGACCTCTGTTTCACACTTTCGTTTTCATAAATTATATTAAATAAATAGTACTGTTGTGGAATTTTTCCTCCTTTCTGGCTAATAATGATCTGGTTGTCCTGCTAGTGAAATGAGATATGATTGGATTTATGATAACACAAGATATCCAGTAGTGGAAGAGGACTTACTTCATAATCATCAATCATCATTGTCCATAAAAAAAAGTGGTAAGTTTTGTTTTTGGTAGTTCAAAAACTATCAAGTACGAAAATAAATATTAAGTTATTTATACCTACTATTATATATTTCAAAGATTAGTTTAAATATATATGTACTCAACAAGTTGATTTAGTTCAATTAACTGCCTAGTAATTAACCCCAACCCGACTTTGTGGGATGGAATTTTAGCGGATTAATGTTCAGAATTTTCCTTCCTTGTACCATTTTCTGGAGAAAAAATCCTGCATTTCGTGATAATTTTAGAAGTAACGTAGAGCTTGCAAACGATTGATTAGTAATTCCGTTCTTATATTTTTTGACTGGATTTTGTTTTATTTATTTATTTTATTGTGTAGCTGGTAGGTGAAATTCACATTAAAAATATGGTTAATTACAGTTTGCCATCTCAATTATGCCTTCATATCCGACTCAAATTCTAACTATATCTGACATTCGATCTGAACTTCCATGTAAAACTATGTTAAGAGTGTATTAGGGATAAAAAATAAAATATCGTAGAAAAAATTGAAAATACGTGTTAAACCAATGAATTTTTAAAATTCAAGAGAACAAAATATTACAAAACGAAAATTCGAGAAAGTTAACTGTCTCATTTTAAAGTCCAAACTCGAAAGTGTAAAGTGATATCAATGCATATTTCAGATAAACAAATTGTAATCAACCCTTAAAATAGAACTAAAAAAAGAGGAAATATGAAGAAGCAAAACTGATAATACAAGCAAATCTTTTTTATATCATAAATATTTTATATCTAACAAAATCGAATAAACATTTTTTTCGAATTTTACAATATAACTATATTGGGATAAACAAATTCGAATGTGAATACAAATACAAATTATCATTATCATCTAAGCATTTAGCGTCACCATTCCATATGCATTACCATATTTGAATATATTATATATTCAAAAGCGATATCTTGACGACCCTAATGGGGTTTGTGCACTTGGATTCTGATAGAATCTTACGGAAATCAAATCTGGATTCCGGTTGACTCTGGAAAAAAAGTTGTTTGTGCATGGAGGGATGGATTCCGTGGTATGCATAAAATTTTCTTTGAGTTTTCTGTCGATTTGAGGTCGGAAAGTCACGGAAAGTGGATTTTTTGGTCAATCGTCAACCAGTCAGTCAACCGAAACAACTGGAACGGACGACCAAACAAATTTCGGTCAACCGAAATTCGCAACTGAAATGATCAGTTCGGACGACCGAAATTAGTTCGGTCGACCATTTAGGTCCGTAACTGAAATGATTAGTTCGGTCGACTGTTTTTGCTATCCAAACAACTGGAATTTCACTTTCCATCACTTTTCGAACATGCACAAACAACAGAATTCAGTCAAACGGAATCTACTTTCTGTTGGATTCTGTTTTCCTCTGCTTTCCGGTTGACTCCGAAAATCATTTTCCATCACTTTTCACGTCACTAACACCCCCTAAATCACGAGTTAATGGGAACATATGTTTGAGGTAAATCATACCATCCAATAAAACCTTTCCTTCAATGGTTTGATATTGCAAATCTTTTGATCACACGAGGGTGTCCACTTCTCAATACAGGCTTTCTATTGCCCAAGACCATGTTGTGTTGTGCTTGTGCATATTGGTGTTGGTGCGTCTGAGTGTTTGACCCAAAAAATTATATTTTCTACAACGCCCATTTACAGATTTATTTTGCCATATCATGACCAAATAGTATACTTTAAATTCCTTGCAGAAAAGCTAGCATTTTGCCAACGCCTGATGTTAAACTTCTAATGGCATTTGGAAATGACTTATAGAAGTATACCCGCATTTTAAGAAAACGGTACAGCATGGACTTCTTCCGTTTTCTGAAGTTGTTGCTAATCTATTTATGATAACAATGAGAATCTAGTTAAATGATCAATAATATTAGTCACATTTATAAATTTACTTAATACGTACAATTTGCTCCAAATATATTTCACATGAAATTTAACATTCCAATTTACAATTCAAACCCTTACAAAAATCATTATATATAATTGAAAACTTAAGATATTTTTATCTGCAATCACGATCAAATGCTAGCTTTGTCACCATAGGACGTCCGTTAAAGTCTTCGTGAATACATTACATGTGTGTACAAGTTACAATCTGTTAGGTCCGTATAAGTGAATCAAATTGACCCCATAAATTGTGCGATGCATATTCAAAAACATTGTGTCTCACCAACTCATGCATTGTCTTTTCTTGTATAGGTCACGAGTGTTAGACAATATTCCTACTTGGATAATTTAGCAGCATTCTTCTAGGTTAAAAAATATTGGGTCCTTCCAAACATCTGTCATTAGTTTTGAATTGGATATCTACGTTTCAATATGGTATCAATGTAAAAACAAAAATAGAAAAAAAACTCAATGATTGTCCGAACCATTTCACTCAAGTCGTGCACCTATAAACACATAGAAAAGTAATCACATTAACCTATGCGGAAAAGTGTTCGAGAATAAGTCTCATATTATATAATTCAATGACATTCTCACGTAAGACTGTTAATTTTGACTCGGCTCGATAGTTCGACTCGAACTCGACTCGAAAAACGATCAATTTTAGTTTAACTTGAAAATGAATGATCTTGATGAAAAATAGAAAAAATCTTCAAACTTGGTTCGGTAAACGAGTCGTACTCAAATTTTTTTGATACTCAACTCGATAACTCGTTCAAATTTTTTATTGCTCTATTTATATATTTTTTAATATTTGGTAATAACATAAGATAATACTTGTTGTTTAAAAATTCGCTCGACTCGGCTCATTTACACTTCTATTCTCACGGGTTAAAAAATATTAGGTCCATTCACTTATCACCAATTGATTTTGATTTGGATATTCATAGTTCAGTAGTAGTCGCGGTGTACCACTCAATGAATCCATAATTACATAATTATATTATTGTTAACAGACGTTACATTTTAAATTTTGCCCAAAGGAAATTGTTTCAGATACATAGATATACAAAATGACAAACTCTTGATATCTTTTTGCAATTGACAATCTTCCAAGAGCTTCAATCATCCTTCTTGGCTTCGCACCCCACCAATACCACGAGGATATGCCCAATTTGAAGACTCATAGAATGGCTACATTATTCAAAGTCAGTTAATTTGATCGTTCGAACAAAATTTCCAAACCATATTCTTCTCAGCAAAACCACTTAATTCATCGAACCAAAACACGTGATGATTAAGAATTCGTCCATCCAATTAAACTGAGCAAAGGTATGTATATATAGATGGATATAAATTTATGCTTTTGATGAAGAGTACCGGTTCATGCAGATATACTTTGGAGACAAATTTGTAAACATGGATGTCCAAGAAAAAACTCCAAACAAGTATTATGTCATTACTTTGATATTATCAAAAGGTTGTGCATGTATGTAACCTTGGGCTTGGTGTGTGACCTACTCGTGAATAACAAAGACACAACAACCAAAAAAACGTTTCGTTTCCGAACACCACTTACCGAATCTAAAACCAAGATTTTCAATGGATTTCGATTTGTTTGGACTACCAAGAGGAACAAATTAAATTGCTGGTTGGCTTCTGTGGTGGAAGGGAATACATATCAAGCAGTATGACGTCTGCTGCCCCGAGTTGGTAATGACACCTAGTCGACAAATATGAGTTCTTTACGATATGTCACGATTTCTTGCAAAGAATGAAACCATGTAAGTTCTTCCAGTGGGCTATGGATGGAAAATGCAGTCGCCAAACCTAATTTGAAGGGATTCGAAACAGTGAATGATTTCACGTTGGACTGTTTTTCGAGGATGGAGTATGACCTTGAGCTAAAGAATGTCAACAAAATGAATACTTTGCGTACTGAAATGACTGAGCAAAATAAACAACTTGCGGAAGAAACGAAGGATGTTAAGGAACTTAGAATGTCAAAGGAAACACAAAAGAAGACATTGTCCCGGCCCGATGGTTGAATATCAGCCATATCATTGGATAGCTATCCTTTGTATGGTGCTCGTCGGAGGAAGAATCCATCATGTATTGCTCAAGCGGGGCGTTGAATGGGGCCAAACATGAGGTGGGGGAATCCATGATCGAAAATGCATGGGAGGGAGAGAAAATACTAGAATAATGGTGTATGGAAGTGTAAAGAAGGAAAATAGTAGGAAATAAAATTGAACGTACACGTGGATGGATGGAGGAGGGAGATGAAAGGTTGCGGCTGTTCCAACTTCCAATCCATGAACGAAGGGTGCATGTCTTGTATGGAAACTAGTGAATGATGATTGGTAAAGGAAGAAAAGGATTAGATGATTTCCATTATTATATTAGAAAATTGCAAACAACCTCCTATCTACAAATCTGTATGTAAAAGTTGTCTCCATTTAATTTACCATTTTCCTTTAATGAAAGAGGCCAAGCAATTGAACTCATGATGCAAAAAACACCAGTTGCCCAATAAAGAGACCTCTTATATATTTAGGACCCATGCAAGCATGGTTACCAAACTAAAGCCATGCAAGTCAAATATGATTGGTGCTTCAGGTTCTTATCTGAATCAATTTCAAAAAGAAGACTTCTCAGAGATATCGTCTGTAGTGGTGAATAGCATTGGATTCCTGAAAAATTCCAACTATTCTTATATTTAAGTGTCATGTGTGGGTTTGGACCCAGTCTCCAATTAGAAGGACCAAACGCCCAAAGGAAACTTTGCTCATGCATGCTTCATGCTTGCATGACCAAAGGTTTCTTTAGTTGGTTTGCAGCTGTGACCGACAATACAAGGAGGTTAGCACATCTTTTAGTTTTTACCAAGAAAAACAGCTTTTGGTTTGCAGGCCTTGTTTCAAATTTGCCCTATGATTAACTTTCTAATGGCCCGTTTATTTTGTAGAAATCTAATCTCATTTTGATACCGATTTAGGATAGTCTAGTCGTTACTTCCAGCTGGTCTGAAATTGTGAGGACTGAGGTCACTGCTTCAACTTCTTATTATACTATTTGGTCTTCTAGAGTATTAAGTGTAATAATACGATAGTGCATCGATGGGAAAAAAAGTACTTGTCCAAAATCCAAATGAACACAAACATAAATTGTCCGTTAGGTTTAAAACCTCACGAGTTGTAAAATGCAATAAATTTCCTAATGCTAGTAAGTAATGTCTCATTTAGAGAGAAAAAAACGCCTTGTCCTCGTGAAGGCTAGGGGAAAATGAAATCAATGTGATCAATCAGTGTACCAACAAAAAAATGTATATATTCAAGGAAATTTCATTAATGCGTAACTATCGATCGTCAATCAAATAGGCCGGTCATGAAAAACGTGATAAAAAAACTATGCAAGCGACAGGTCCTTAACCATTTGACATACATGAACTTAATTGTAAAACAACGAAGGTAGAAAACTATGAAATTTGCTGAAACCTATGCGTTATGTAAGAGATCGAACATAACTCGGTATTTATCTTATGCATTTGTCACGGTAGGCCAATATATATCTTCCAATGAAGCAAGAGTAAAGAAGTTGTGAAATGATCTCAGAACATACAGCTTGTTATATATTGAAATATACTCAAAGAAAAATGTAATGAAAAACATTATTCAAGAACGTACACTTGTTAATCATTGTCGTGTACTTAGAAATTCATTCTAAAAATACCAATTACCAACTACGTACTTTGGGGAAAGATGGAAACATGATGACATATATTATTGAAAAAGTGAACAACCAAGCATTCGATACTTCATCTCTACGTTCAAACATTTGAAGTAAAAGTATAAGAATCTCGGAGTCGGATGGTAGAATCTATTACACATGTTCGTTATAGAATATTATCCAAAAAAAGTTCTACTCATTCATCCAGTCAAACTTACACAGTCCACAGTAAAGTTCTTAAGCAATAGTATTTTAAATATTAAAAGGGTCCCCATGAAGAACACTCTGTCTCACCCATGTGGAACTTCACTTGCTTCCTCCATCCTAAGTTTTTGTTGCTCCAGTTCATGTTTACTAACTACGAGACATGGGTTGAACACTTGCTCCTGCCCAATTGTGTGAATTATTGTGTAGATGTGAAGTGTGTTGCAAGACCCTGCTGGAATCATGATCAACATTCAAGACCTTGCTTTCACATTATATATATATATACACCTCGGACAGTGTTTTGAGATGTTCTGGTTTGTCTTAGTTTCTTCACCTTTGTATTGGAACCCCAAGGAGGAGGTTTGGTTTGTGGTAGTTTGATGACCTTCACAAGTTACATTTGTTTTTAGTAAGCTTCATTGTAAAATGAGAGATAAATTAGTAATAAACATGAATAGAAAATGTTACCAGATCAATGAAAATTTTGTTTTACATTGGCTAAGTCTCATAAAAATCATGTATAACAATACAAGAATCGTCCAATCCTTTAAGTTCAGATCTAATGTATTATCATGGTAAATTTAATCTAATGTATTATCATGGTTGGACTTGTCCTACAACTTCGGAATCATGACAAACACAAAGAGGTAGATTATTTTCTATATAAGTGTCTGTTGTGTAGATATGTTTGTTTCAGAGAGAATTCAAGGAAGATGCATATGCATGTCACAAAGGTTAGTTAAATTGAATCCAATTGCTTTGCTGGTACGATTAAGGTGGGGAAATAGGGATTTAGGCATTTAGCGGATAAACTACTGCTTTTAGGTGTCAATTTGATATATAAATCCTTGTTTCTATCCATTCTAACTTTTAAATTTTCTATAATCAACACGAGTCATTTGAGTTGATTATAAAATCAACATGAAACAATAAGGAAATTTTGTGATAATAATAGCATAACGACACTCGTTTTTTCTTCTTCCTTCCAGATGATGCTTATCCTGTTATCCATGAGTTGTTTTGTTTTTTGGTGGTAATCCATGAGTTGTTAGTTTCATAATTTCATTTGTTAGGTGTTATCTTAGTTTCCACAACTAAAAAGAAAGGTGTGATGAAATGAAAATTGACTTTCTTTTACAATTAAACTACAAACAAATATCATAAGTCACTGTATTCCATCGTTCATCAAATGTAGAATAGTATTAGTAGGATATTCCAATTGATGGTTGTAACTCATTGATTACTTTGGATTTGGTTTACAGAGCTGACCAATAATGAGGCCTCAATCCGAGTCTTGTTATCATTTGGGAGGAAAGCAGGTTCATATGTATGGCTCTCATTGCCTGGTTTGGGTACTTACTCGTAAGCTTCGAATTAGATTTTTTTAATTAAGTGTTATTCTCATGTTATTTTTCAATTGGACGTTTTAGGCATATACAGAAAACATGTGGCCAATACATAAACCCAGTCACATCTGAATCAATCACCTTCGGCGAGTTAAGACCATCCTTGACGCGGAAGGAAACAGGGGCGGGATGGGATTCAACCCACCCCCAACTCCCTTAACGTGGGAAAATGAGAGGTCGGATCCAGACTTGGATCGGCGATCCAACCTGATTTGCGACCAGAGTTGACCACGTGGTCAACTCGAGTTGGTTGTTTTTTTAAATAAACGATTAAAAATTTAATTTTTATATATTTAATAAATTTTTATTGATATATTTTTATATATATAATTATAATTATTTTTTGAAATTTAAAACAAATAACCAAATACCCTACGTTCTCTCAGCTAATGTTGGAGATCATTTTTTAGTAAAAAAAATAATTTTAAATTTTTTAATAAATAGAAACACATAAAAAACATATTTTTAAAAAATATTTAGTAATATATTTCATTAATAATAAAAAACCAACACAGCAAATTTGATGTCACTTGATCCAGTATAAAACAACCTCTAAATTCAATGAATTTTGACAAGTATACTAATATTGTATTATAAAACCAGATCTACTGTTCGTAATTACCAATTGAAGTTTAAAATATCATTTATGAAATATTAAATTTATGTTAACTCATTTTTGGTATGTCATCTGATATAACTGTCATTTAACTTGTATTGTGCTATGTCATCTAATATAATCTATCATTGAACTTATTTTGATTGGCTTCGCACGCAAATAGAGCAGCTAACGATAAGAGAGACTAAAAGAGTCACTACTAACCATCACTGGAGTTCCTTTTGTTTTTTAGAAGTTCCATACATACCACGGAAAAAAACCTCTAAAATACGGTAAATACCTACAATATTAACCTGTCATTAGTGTTTTCCGAAATCTTGGAGTTGGCACTAAGTTATTTCCATAGGTACCTTTCTAGTTTCTAGGGACAAAGGTGTGTTCCTTTTTCCCCATCTAACTCTATCCCGCCACAAATCCTGAACCAACCACTACCCACCAATCCACCATAAATTTAAGATGTTCACGGTTCACCTGGTACCATAGAATTTTCCTATATTACACCACTTTGACGATACAATGAAACTGATGAATTCGGAAGCAATGGTCAGGACTCAAAAGTCAAACCTCCGTAAAGTCACCCATAAGATTATCATGACCATGTCCATACGTACCAACTACTAACAAGAACCAGGCACCAGTGATGCAACAAGATAGAAATATGCAATTTGAGATACGAATCTGGATACAAGCATGGTTCAAAGTACTACAATCAGTTACCGAGAGCAAGCACATATAATTAAGGGTGATACCACACACATGTAATGAGATTCATGGAGGTATCACATCCCCCTCAAGCTTCATGCTTCATCAATCTGATCCTGCAGGTGAGCAAGAACATCTCTAAGTAATCTTGGTCAAAAACGATTGTGTATCAATAAATGATCTAGTAAGGACTACAACATCCTAGGTTTATCAATTGTGCCTTGTCGTGTATTTTCTTGTCAAAGAGTTAATGTATTTTTTAGAATCCTATGTTAACCACATTTTGAAAGTTATATAACTTATTGAGATCTAATAGTCAAATATTATGGCATGATGTTTTCATACAACTAAATGTCTTAAAAATCGTTTTCAAGTAAAAACCAATTAATTAGACTGAGTAAGATGCTTAACTTGTCAATTTCTTTTAAATCATTTTTATTGTGTCATTGTGTCACCTACATGTCAAATCGTGTCATTTTATCATTATATTGTTCATTCATAAATTATCACAATTGACGAAAGAAATTATCATAAACAACCATACAATTTTTTTGTGTTTGATCATGCTATCATTCCATGTCTTGTTTCATGAATGGTGATGCAAAAGATTGACAGCCTTTTGTACCTGGCCATCAGATGTCCAGAGAGTGAGATTGTCTCTAAGGAGTTGCATGATGAGAGTGCTGTCCTTGTACGACTCTTCACCCAAAGTGTCCAGTTCAGCAATAGCATCCTCAAATGCCTAGAGGAATGCACAGTTTAGGAAGCCACTTCGCAAGACAAAAACATAAATATACCATACTTAAGTGAGGCACTTTATTTCCCAAAACAACTACAAAACATGTTTCAAATTATACTGCAAGTCACTTTTGTAAATATGGTCAGCATCTCTTTGTGGAAATTATAGCTCCGTTTTGGTTTACAAGGAATACAGGACACTACTGGAAGATACGCTAGACCAATCTTTGTTGAATCTCACAAAGAAATCATCATCAAGACTGAACCAACCAATAGCAGAAAATCTGAACAAATGTGATTTTGGTAGTGAAAAGTAGTTATAATATGGATCTCGACTTTCAGCTTTCAAAGTAAAACCACTTCCAAGCCAAATCGATATTATGGAAAGTCAACAGTACAATAAAGAGAAGGGAAATAACAAAATAAAAACATTGACATGAGAGAAAACAAATCAAATGATATTGCAATGAAATCATGAACAGTTAACGACTTTTTATGTAGCAACAGGACTTCATTGTTTGGTTGAAGATAAGAACTATTGTGCCATGAAGACAAGTGAAGTGGTGTTCTATCACGTACATAGAAGAAAACCAACCTGTTTGGCCATGCTGCAGGCTTTCTCTGAAGAATTAAGGATCTCATAATAGAAGACAGAGAAATTGAGAGCTAATCCCAGCCTTATGGGGTGAGTAGGTGCCAAATTAGCAACCGCGATATCCTTAAATGAAAAGAAAAAAACCATCATACAATCAGGAATTTAGTCATTTACCCTGCAAAATTGAATTAATTTAGAAAATATACAGGCATGATTTGCAGCATTCACTTCATAGCTCCATGGATAAAATAATATATGAACATTAACAGCTAAGCATCCAACAAAATCCTCCACCTGATGGCAATAAAACAACTTTCAGGATGTCATGTGCCACCCTCAAATGTTACAAGGATACAGGATTGAGTTGACCAAAGGCATGTCAAAATTCTTTCTAAAAACAAAGTTGATAAGATCTTATCTCTTCGTCCCTAAAAGGAAAAATAACTCAACCACTTTCACTGCTTTTCCGACAAAGTTAGTAGGAAATCCGATAGCACAGTATTACACTGTTTTACACAATCTTGAAAGAAGATTTTTTAGATGCTACTTACAAATTTTACATAATGGGCTGCTAAAAAACACAAACAGGCAAGCATCATCAAGCATGTAAAAACATAACATTCTACGAATAGAAAATATCATAAAAAAAGACATCTTTTCCTCATAATTTCTACTACAGTACCTCTATAATCATTACCACACGGCAACACACCAACGAAAGAACAAAACTTCGGGGAGCATAACATATCCCTTCCCAAGTTCCATAAAATCCTGTGACCAAACAAACCCCAACATGTCCCAAAAATACCTCTTTTATCTCAACATCATTCTACGGTCGTAGCAAAAGAGCAGTTACACCACAACAGATCTAAACTTCAAAATCCCAACTCCATTCTAACATCCAAATCTGTTCTGTGACTCCTGTCTAAAACCAAATTCGACGACGAATCACTCCAACAACGGTAGTACATTCCAGTCAACCTATCCGAAAAATCTCCATTTTCTCTTGACTTCTCATATAGAAAACTCATATTCAACCAAAACACCAGGTCAAAACAACCAAAGACCAAATCGAAAAACAAAAAAACATGTGACCAGACCTGCAAAAAAGTAATCAAGGAAGAAACACCATATCCATGGAAGCAAACCCCCAACTTCATTCTAAGAATCACACCACAGTATGTTCCAAAACCAACCGAATTCCATCAATTACAACCCGACCGCAGTCCATCCCACTCAAACATATGACAGACTCTCTTCAGAGGAGCATTTCTCCTACAACAACACATCTCCTAAAAATCCTTCTTTTCCTCGACTTCCTAAAACATTTTTTTATAAAAAAAGTTGTAAGAAACAAACAAACAAACCTGAGCAGCATTATAAGCCTTCATGGTCTCATCGGAAGCGGCCTTCCTCTCGTCCCCAACCTTAAACTCCGCAATGTACCTATGATAATCCCCCTTCATCTTCAAGTAAAACACCTTCGACTCACTCGCCGCCGCCGACGGCACAAGGTACGAGTCCAACAGGTCCAGAATCCTCTTGCACACCGCCTCCAGCTCCGTCTCGATCTTCCCCCTGTATTCCTTCACCAGCACGACGTGGTCGTCGTTGCGCCGGCTCTCCTCCTTCTGCTCGATCGACGACACGATCCGCCACGCCGCGCGTCGAGACCCCACCATGTTCTTGTATGCCACCGAGAAGAGGTTCCGCTCCTCCACCGTCAGCTCCCCGATCGGGGACTTCGGGTCCTTGACGAGGGACTCCATGTAGGTCGCCATCTCCTCGTAGCGCTCCGCTTGCTCCGCCAGCTTCGCGAGGTACACGCCCTGCTCGCGGGTTAGGGTTTCGGCGGTCGCCATGGATGGGGAAGAGAGAGAGAGAGATGGGAGAGGAGAGTGTGTGTGGGTGGGTGTATTTGGAGGGGAATGGTAGGGTTGGGGTACTTATAGGGTGCGGTGGGGACACCGGAGGTGAGGATAAGGTGGGTTTGACCGTGTGTTGGGATTGGAATGATGGGAGAGGGTGGAGGTGGTGTACCGTGTGGTTACTGGAGGTGAGTGGAAGCGGGAGGAGACTAATTGGAGAGGTCATCGGTGAGTCAGGCTGGCGTGTAAAAAGATATGTTTTCTTTATCACAGAGTTTGGAATTGGAGTTTGGACCCAAGATTAGTTTTTAAAGGAAAGAGTTTTAAATTTTGCTGATTTTACTTTGCTTTTCTTGTTTACAGAAATTCTCTTTGCTTTAGTTTTATTATTGTTTTTTGAATCTGAAAAACCTATTGGTAAAATTAACTTTTTCTCTAGCATTAATGTTTCAAATGCAAACAGATACCTAAATGAAAATTTGCTTTATTCTTATTTGAAATAGGATAAACGGTAATAACCAAAAGAAAATTTACTTTGTGTTGCTCTTGTAAATCATTAGTTTGAACAAGCAACACATACGTATGTGTAAATTGTAGTTACTTTAATAAAGAACGATGAATGCAAATCATGATATATTATATCTCATATTGAAAGCAAAAATAATCAAGTATGATTTAAGATCATACCAGCAAATCAATGATCACATTATTTCTTTACGTAAGCCAAATAAGTTGTTAGAACCAAATCACGAAGTGCTATGGATGTGTCATTTGTGGAAAAGTAAAACACACCTAATTTATACATAAATAGATGTGTTTGAATTTTGAAAGGACTATTTTGTAAATATTACAAAAAAGTTCAAATCGTTTCTCGGAGACTTGGGACAGGATCTTGCGGTCCACTACTTCTTGGTCAAATCTCCTCAGACATTGTTCTGCTAATTTTTTATTCGTAAATTCACACCTTATCATCAATTGTTGTAGTCTGAAATAGAAAAACTAGAGGGATAGACGAGGACGGAAATTTATGGTTGAGCATGAACTTTATTCTCCAACATGTGGAGAGGATCAATTTTCTCTTTTTCCTGTACACGTACATACATACTTGTCCAATGCGACATGATGTGACGCATTGGAGCAAAGTTTCAGTTTGGGGACCCGTTCTTACGGTCGTTCCGTCGTATTGCAATTAAAGGTTGATTTCTTCGTAAGGATCATGGTTTTGACTTATAGCATGGAAAGCCTAATTTCGCAAGTTAACTATATTTTTGCGGTGTCAAAATTTGATTGTTAAGAACAAATTAAAATTTTACGACGTGTAGTCGGTTTATGTTATCTTATTTGGAGCAAACTATTAATTGCTGGCTCTAAGAATGATTATCTGCTTTGCATAACTTTACTCCTTATCTTAATTTAATGCATGTCTATTATGAGAAGAAAAATCACGAATGGTCGTCCCATCGAAAAATCTTTGGTTCCATTATTTCGTGAAAGAAGAGTTATCAGATATGCCACTTTCCAGTCCAGGATTCGATAAGATTTTATTTTTATTGATAAAAATTATTTGCGAGCCGATTGTATGTATCATGTATGGCAGTATGGGGCTTCCCTAAAGGTTGACTTTATACCAACTCAACTCATACATTTATTTATACCTGTCCATATCATATGAAACCTCCTTTCCATCAGCTTTTGCGTCGGTGTTTTTTCTTTAGTAAAGTGCGGTCAATGCCACACGTTTTTACACTGGGAAACACATGATGTTTGATTTGAATGAAAATGAGATGTTAGTTTTTAGAATGTCAGGTGGGTTGGGTGACTTGCAACAACCCCACAACACCCCAGACGCCGAGTATTGATGAGCGAACGAATTTGGCATGCATTGCTGATTGAAATACAACCTACAATCACGGCTCTTCTTGTCAGTAAACTTGTTTCTACGTCCACCGAAATGTTGACACGCATTTTATAGATGTGTGCTTTTTTGTATAACAAAATGAATGCTTTTTTTAATAACAAAATGAAAGCCCTCGTATGTGAGGGTGAGGGCAAAAGGTTCACAACTTGTTCAATTTCATTCATCAAATACATCTTGTTTAATTGATGCATACCTGGCCACAGTCCAAGTGCATGAAAAACAATCTCAGAACTATGTCATATTCCAAGGGATATTAGTCGTCGAAAAACTACTTAAATCGTCTCAAAAATTATCTTTTTGCCCTTAACAAATCAATTAATACGCATTTCGTCACGTGTCTTTAACAATGTGTTTGACTCAGTTTTACTCACATTCCTAATACCAACACCACGAAAATGTCTGGCGAAACACCTGGATCCGACGAGGTAACGGGTGTGGATTTTTTTTCCCGACTTGGGCGAAATAAGACGCCTCCACCAATGTGGAGGCGCCTTAGCGAGGCGCCTCCACTAACGTGAAGGCGTTTTGGGCAGACGCCCGCTTTAAAAAAAAATTAATTCTCTGTTAAATTAATTTTTTACAGGTTCCGTTGCAAGATTTTGGTGGTGATAGAGTACATTACAGTGAGCTTTTTGATAGTAAACAAATATTTACAACAATCGAGAAAGCTTGTAAATAGGCGAAACAAGTTGCACTATGAGACGGATTTTTTTGGTTATATCATCATACAAACCAAAAGCAGATAACCGGATGGATTATTACCTGAGATGTAATCGCAGACGTGAAATAAGTTCTCGTGATATTTTACGAATATTGCACTGCGAAAGAAGACAAAAAGAAAAGGTTGTGGTTGTCTTTTTTGGTAAAACTGGTTGAGGGACGGGATCGTGATGGATGGGTCGTTATTTCTAGTAGCACATATGGGCAGCACAACCACCCACTTGCAATTTATTCAGAGGGTCACCGACAGGTCAGCGGACTTAGTGCTGGGGCCAGACAAATTGTTCGTGATATGACAGAGGCACAAGCAAGACCACGTAACATTTTGTTAGCGGTAAATGAGAAATTCTCGGAGGATAATCTCAATCAAAGACACATTTATAACTTTAGAGAGTACATGAGGATGACGAAATCTGAAGACATGAATCTCGCGCAGCAGTTTCTCAGTCAGGCAGTGCAGCATAACTATTTGCATTGGATTGTGGCAGATGAAGAAACTAATGTCTTCACTCACGCATTTTTGGGACATCCGACTTCAGTTCAGTTGTTGCGTACATACCCATTCGTAATCTACATGGATTCGACGTATAAGACGAACAAGTACACGATGCATTTGTTTGAGATGGTTGTGGTTACTCCATCAAACATGAATTTCCTCGTCAGATATGTGATTTTGCAGGATGAGACTGAGTCTAGTTACCGGTGGGTGTTGAAGATGTTGCGAGATCTGTTATTGGATATTATTAGCCCGACTGCAATAATAACGGACCAAGAGTTGGGTTTGACTGCAATAATAACAGCTCACATACGCGAACGATGATGACCATGTTCAATAATCTTCCGCTCCCGATGCGGGCGGAAAGCAGAAAAATACTCATAGATCAAGGCCTGCAGCAGTGTAAGACAACTCGTAATCCCAGAACAATCAGCACGATTCGATATACCCAATTGGCGATACAAATATATCAACGTCGCTGACCCCCATGAGTACTGACCAATGGTATTTGGTTCCCTCGCCTCCAATAAGTCAAGTAGTCTGACTCTGGAATATTAATTAATATTAAGTTTAATATTAATTAATAATATTAATTAATAATATTAATTAATAATATTAAACATTAATTATATAATGTAATTAGAATTATAATTAATAATATTAATTAATAATTATTAAATATTAATCATTTTATGAATTAGAATTATAATGTAATTAGAATTATATAAAATGTAATTTGTTAAATGTTGTGGAACAATTAAAATTGTGAAATTAAGAAATAATTTTTTAGTAAGGTGAGGTAGCTTGAACGTGGTTAAAGTTTTTTTTAGATAAGTAATGTGAGCTGACGTGACAGAAAGAGAGAACATGACACCCAAAAGTATCCCGGACGTTTATGCTCTAACACAATGTTTACCACATACCGCTATGAATTGGACACATAAGTAAGTTGGATTTGATATACAGATATTGAAAGCACAACATGCAACAATTTCAGTTCCAGACTAGAACAAGTTCATAAAAATTGTGGGCAATCAAAAAGATTGAGCAGTGTTCATATAGTAAGCGAGAACGGCTAGCAAGATCACAAAAATGATGGCCCATATGTTTATGCCTGTGGGAGAAAGCTCCTTGTTAGAAGCAATAGAAAAATCAAGAAGAATGAAATATGAGAGTGAGAGGATTGAAGGAATTTGTAGTACCACTCTTTTTCTTGCCGTCGATCATCGTAACCCTTGTACTTGCATCAAATGAGGTCGACAGCAAGGCACTGTATGCAAGAATGCAGCTCAGAAAACCCAAATAATAGGTCGAGAGAAATATTTTTTGATTGACAGATGGAGTGCAAACGTTGATTCTCGGAATACCAAAGTTGTAATGATCCCGACGTGCGCTTTCTTAACCACAGTCAGAACCTGTGTGTTCTTGCAATTTGCTATGAAGATGTCTCCTTCGATTGTGCCACTGCAATAGAAGACCATACATGAATATCTCCAACTACAATCCTCACTTAATTTCATGCACCAGCAATCTATAATGAAAGAAGGATTAATCAATTACTGTTTCAGAATGCCGATCAAAACAAAAACGCATTGATCTATCTCTTGAATACACATACATGTATTCTTATCTCCACAAAGTATAAAGCAAAACAATGGTAACATAGGTAACAACGACAAGGAATTTGTTGAATCAGACGATTTGCTAACATAAGTTTAAGAAGAACTAGGTCCCAGGTATGTCTGTGCATAATAAGGATATTTGCTTACTTCAAAGACTACAACAGCTGGTTCCGTATTCGTCCTGATCCTTGTATAACAACATTTCTCTTTTTCTATAATCCTAGAAAATCTTCCCAACTAATACGGTTAAGAGAAATAAGTTATGAAAACATACAATTACACTGAAAGACCAAGTTGTTAGACTATTGTGGTTGTGAACATAGAAGTATAGAACTTCCATGCTAATTTTCTATATTTTAGAAGAGGATTCAAAGGTTTTTAGGCTTCCAATTAGTAACAATTAAAAGTCAATTCCAAATCTATATTCTCTGCAAAAGCATTATTGTCTACTCAAAAGATATAATGTTCAACATCCAGTAGTAGTCATCATTACCAACAGTAAGACTGCAGAAGCACGCAAATAATGCATTGGTACATGAGCACAACAAATGAAAGAGGAAATGCTGGATACCCTAGCAAAACATGGCATAGACAATAACAACTCGCAATGTTCCACATTGCAGATAAGAAGAAAAAGTTTTCAAAAGAGAACAATTGGAAGAATTTACACTGCAAGATATTTTCCATCTCTTGACACGTTAAATGCAGATATCGGATCCCGTGTTAACTGCTTTGAGCCAATTCTATTCCATGAAACTGTGTCCCAGGAGATAACTACTCCTTTTTCACCTGTAAAAAATAATTTTAAAATCAACTGCTCTCAAATACCAAAAGCACATATAAATCATGTTATCCTCACCCTGCATAGCAGTAACATATAAAATTTGGCTGTTGTCAATGCTTTGACAAAACCTGCAGAACCTAAAATTCTCACCCTGTGAATGACATCCACATCTTATTAGAAGACATGCATAAACACGTAATGGAGACGATAGGAACAACAAATATAAAACACAGTTTACATTTTTTCTTGCCAGACTAGCAACAGCTGAACACGATGATGTATCCCAAACTCGGCAAGGGCCACTGCTCCCCACCAAAACGAGAAACTTTCCATCAGGACTGCACCATAAGTGGAGAAAAAGGGAATGATAAAAATATGAAGTCTCAACTAGAACAGATCAGCTGGAAGAACATGATATCGAACTTGAGAATTGAACAAATAGGCCTGCAGACCTTCTTATACCTGAAATCCAAATCCTTCACAGACACGTTGGCGTCACTTTGATCGATAATGAGATCCATACTGGGCCACTTAAAAACCCTAAGATAGCCATCCTACAAGATTTAAAACCATGGTATTAATTGGTAATCTACAAGGTAAATTCCTAGCCAACCATATTTCAGCAATTCAGCTAAATAGAGATTCATCCTACAAGTACCTTGCGGGATGCTGGAGTGAAAAAAAAAACTAGCAGCACACTGTTGAAACTTTTTTCAATCGAACATAAATATGCATAGCAGTCGGTTGAGAAAGTGCAGTTTCTTATATTCAAAAAAGGACGGGATTGTAGGCTCATATGAACCACCCTTCTATCCCCCTAGTAACATGCACATAAGAAGTGCAAGATTAAGCTCTAAAGATTGATATCGAAGTTCAAGTTTATTAAAGAGTTTTGTTGACTACTTGAATCACCAAGATAGTACTTTGAAGGGACCAATTAAAAAGTAGAACTATGAAATGGATATAAAACATTGAGGGGCTGGACCTATAATGACAAGGCTGGAGAAAAAAATAGAGTTCAAATAAATTCAGCTACCTCACCACCAGTGGCGAGAAATGAACCATCAGCACTAAATGCCATTGCTAACTGCAGCCCAACATCTTCCAGCTGAGTTAACAACCGCTCTGACGATTTCAGGCCCAGTGTAGTGCCTCCATCACTCTCCGTTGTATTCCATTCAAACCATCTAGACTTAATCTAATTAAATTACGATAATTACGCATAACACGTAAAAATTATATTTACTTAAAATTCGACAAGTAATTATTACGATAATTTAAAATTAAAATATTACAATACATATTACGAACAAATTTAACTTGCATTCCTTCCAAAGTGTTGCCATATATTTTCGATCAAATCAGCTCGCAATGCCATATGTTTTCGGGAGTCTCAAACTCGATCTTTGTTATGCAGATATTTGTTAATACCACTATCGGTGGAATACCAAAAACCTGACTCGTTTGAACTTTCGCCGATGTTTTAAGGTCGCTCGTCGATAAATTCGTTTATATCCACCAGCTGTTCGTAAGAGTCGCGTTCGTCCTCCACGATCATGTTGTGGAAGATTATGCATGCAGTCGTAATTTTACAGAGAATCTCTGCACTCCATGCTAGCGATAACCATTTCACGATGATGAATCTTGCTTGAAGCACTCCAAACACACATTCCACATCTTTCCTTGTTGCTTCCTGAAATTGGGCAAACAATCTATCTTTGTGTGTCTGATGAAGAATGATTGATTGCATAAATCCTGCCCATTTGGGATAAATGTCATTTGTGAGATAGTAACACATATCATACGGGTTGCATATCTAACAGGTTGTGCACGCCCTTCCATAATGTGATAAAAAAACTAGAGAACATTGATATCGTTACACGATCCTAGGATCTCGAAAATGCATGTCAAATTCATAGGTCGTAAGATGCAACAACTTCCAGAACAAGTGTTGATTTTCCGCTTCGGCCTTGATATTGTCCATTCCAAGCAGCTGGACAATTCTGTAGGATCGTGTGGGTTATGGGTTCACTAATCACTTTTAATCTAATCACCTACTTGTTTAAGCAATCAATATGCGCAGCGGAAATTAAAAACAAAACAAGCAAGTGTAGGAAAATGCAAACCACAAGAAGACGTGTCGTTTTTATAGAGGTTCGGCACCCCACCCGGGTCCTAGTACTCTCTTGCAAGCTCCGCTCGGATCACCGAGCTCCGCCTACGACTTCACTATCCGCTCCCCGTTCCGGGCCGGGAGACAACGCCTTACAACCGTCAAACTCGCGAACAACCCTCGCCGAGCTTGGAATCTTCCTCTCACAATCCGAGAGGGACACTTCGGGCTTTCACCGAAGTCCTTGCTTCCTTTTACAACAATTGTAACCTTGAGTGGAACAACACTCTCTAAACTTTGAGCACACTTGAGTAGGATGAAGAAATGATCACTAAGTGTGGAAGGTTTGTTGCTTTGAGTGTTTGGAATTCTCTCTAAAGTTTGGGACAAGTTTGTAGTGGGAGAGTTGTGTTAAAATGTGTTTTACAACTCTATTTATAAGCATTAGAGAGAATAGATCCGTTGGGACAAGATTTGGTTGGATATTGTGCAAAGAACACAAAGCAGAAAATCGGGCTGCAAATCTGTCCAGAAACGGTCGACCGAAAAGGTGCAACGGTCGACCGAACGCTTGGGTTCGATAGGGATACGGTCGACCGAAATATGAATAGATCGACCGAACACTTAAGTCTATTAAGAACACGGTCGACCGAACATGGTTACCGGTCGACCGAAGAAGCGTTTCGGTAGAGGGAAAATTGGATCGGTCGAACGAAATCGTATCGACCGATAGCAGGGAATTTTTGACAAGGTTAAACGGTCGACCGGACTTGGCACATGGTTCGACCGTTTGGTTAAGTATATGGAGGTGTATATAGTTTTAATACGAATACGACCGTTGGGCATATACGACAAGAATAACGGTCGGAACAGTAAGTTCAAACGGTCGACCGAAAGATGTGGTGCGGTCGACCGAAACTAGGCAGGAAAACACAAACTGGATAACTTGATCATCCGGTCGACCGAACGGCATGTTGCGGTCGACCGAATGTGGGCAGACAGTTAGGTTTCAGATTTAGTGTTTTCTGATCTATGTTTGGGTGATCTATTGAAGTCCAAATAATGTGAAATTTCGTGTGTGACTTCTATAGGGAACCTAGTGTGTGATTAAGTTGATTTTAGCTCAAGTATGCTCAATTACACTTTGTTCCTAAGACTCAAAAGAAATCAAGATTACATGTCTTCGATTTAGCTTTAATTACATGTCTTGACTTCATTTCCTTCTTTCTTGAGTCTTGATCACCTGTAGAGGTTAGCACAATATAATATATATGCAATGCATAGTGTGTGCTATCCTAATTAGGATTCGGTTGATTAAATCATCAAAACATAAGATTAAGGCCAAAAAGCCAACAATTTCTTCCATTCTCAATGCAACAATTGATGTTGTCCATCATGCATGGAAATCCTCGTAACTCGCCAACTTGGCGCAGTATTGTTAGGTTGCTAGAGTAGGCGTTCATAGATATTTAGCACCAAAATTACTAATGACACATTCACAAAAAATTTGGAGGGACATTCTTGTTGTTGCTTTGCTGAGACGTAAGTACTCGTCCACCTCGTCTCTCGCTACACCATATGCTAACATTCGGAGCGCTGCAATACAATTTTGGATACCTGATATGCTAAGTTGACCCACAACATCTGCTTGTTGCTGGAAGAAGATATCAGTAGTCTCAAGCGTGTTTGCGATTCGAAGGAAAATATTCTTCCGCATTCGAAACCTTCTTCTGAAAATACGATCACCATACACCAGACTGTCAGTAAAATAATATGCAATTAGACGATTATAATCAATTGTCCTATCTCTGTCCGGGTTAGAAGTTCGTCTCCTCCTCCTACGTGAAGGTTGCGTACTCCACAACTATGTTGGTTGTTTGGTCTATTGTCTCATCTAGGGCATCAGATGATGAAGAGGAGGACTTGGAGTTAGAAGAATTACCACTGGTCATACTTGTCACTTGTGGTTTCAGGAGGACTTGTGGTTTAAGGTTCATTTTACAAGAACCTCCTATTTGTAACATTAATTTCTATCTGGGGTAGGGTTAAATCCATATCGTCCATCTTTGTCGGTGGAATCTAGACCGTTGAAGGTTTAAAAACGAATCTTAATTGTTCACATCTCATGCGTTGCCAGAAGCATCTTACCTATTGACGTCTCATGTTAATTGTTCATGTTGCATGTGTTGTCAGAAGCATCTTATGTGTTCACGTCTTTGTGTTGTCAGACGAATCTTAATTGTTAATGTCTCATGCGTTGTCGGAAGCATCTTAACTATTCACGTCTCATGCGTTGCCGGACGAATCTTAATTGTTCACGTTTCATGCGTTGTCGGACGAATCTTAAATGTTCATGTTTCATGTGTTGTCGGACGAATCTTAACTGTTCACGTTTCATGCGTTGTCGGAAGCATCTTATGTGTTCACATTTGAAAGTTGAAAAATGAATTGTTTCATGTCTATCTCTGAAGAAGTTTATATAAACTAACACTTCTGACTTCATTTCCTACAACCCGACTTAAGCCACCATCGCAACTTACACCAAAATGTTTTCCCCTGAGCACAATCGTGAGTTACATCGTGGACGAGGAACCCCTCAACCACTATTTCCTAGTGGTTATGGACATGTTCCACATCCGAACCCCTACCAATGTGACCCTTACAACCATCCAAGTTCTTCACAAAATCCACCACCGCAATATTTCCCACCACAACTCTTTACCACCACCGTAATATTTCCCACCACCGTAATATTTCCCACAACAACACTCTTTACCACTACCGCAATATTTCCCACCACAACAATTTTTACCACCACAACAATATGACAACCCATTACCCCATTATGAAATATATGTCAACCTACTTAGTGGACAAATCACTACGAACTTCCCAAATAATATTTCCAATGATGAGAATCAAAACGACGACCACCCCTCTGCCCAACCAACACGACGTATGTTGTCTCGATCGCCAGTGTGATCACCACAATTACACAAGGTGAAGGTGTGGTCCACGTTGGATGATGAAGCGTTAATCTCGGCTTACATGCAGGTTAGTATGGATGTCGTTGTAGGCACCTCATAGAAAATCGGAGCTTTATGGGGTAGAGTGTCACATGTGTATGAGCAGACCGCTCGCTCAAACAAGAACATAGCCCACGCCTCTCGGACTCCTTAAACGGTCGTTGGAGGAGGTTTACACCACTAGTAATGAAGTGGGGCGGTTTCTACGATGAAGTTCTACGACGACAAAGGAGCAGATACAACCATGACGATGTTGTTCGTGACGCGCATAAAATTTACGAATCCACTGTTGGTTCTAAGTTCTCATTCCTCCATGCATGAGATGTTACGCAAGTACCCAAAGTGGGAGTCGTTCGTAAAACCCGTTGCGGGAAAGACAACACGTGCATGCCTACAAATAAATGAACGGGAGGAAGTTGATAGTACTCTGACAATAGGAAACAGGATCAAGAGAAAAAGCACGGAAGACTCTTCGACTCGGTCACCTCCGTCAGACGAAGCAACACCATATGAAATCCTACAACAACCCTTTCAACGCCTAGAAATGGTAAAAAGGCAAAGAAGAAGGGAAAAAGCATAACACCAAATCAACTTGACGATCGGGTTGTAAAGTTCTGCTCGAGACTGTAGGATTCCGTGTCTCTATGTATGTATATATTTTAAAAAAATTAATACAACATACAAGATCGATTTCATACTTTCAATAATTTTATGTACATAACTTTGTGTTTTATTCTAATAACATGCAACCCTACATTTATTAAAATAAACCACAAAGGTAGAATCATACCTAAAGGTTCTCTAAAATATTTTTGAAGATCCGGAGTCGCGTTGCCTGTTGAATCGACGACGAATTTGCATTCGAGTGTTCACCAAACTCTAGACAAGATTAGAGAGAAAGGAACTAGTCAATCAATCTCTAAATAAGGCTTAAAATCTAGCTAATAATCCCTCTTTGAGCTACTGAGATTTCTATTTCCTAAACTCAAAATTACTAAGAGAATTTCGTGGTGATTAGAGGAGAGATTAATGAGAGAAATAATTTTTGTATTAGTATTAAACAAGTAGGAGTATGTGCCCTTTTATAGGCTACCAAAACATCCTTATCAAGAGCTATTCTTTAGCTATGATCCATTGTTTATTCTCTCCTAAAATTAATCTCTAATTTCTACATAAGCACCCTAAAAACGTTTTAATTAAATCTGAAATTAATTCATCCATGATTTAATTAATCTCTTAATAATTCAGGCAGAATCGTTCTGTTCGGTGAACCGAGAATTACTCGGTCAACTGAACATTCAGTTTTAACACGTATTCGGTGCACCGTAAGTCAGACGGTCGACCGAATCCGCACGAGAAAAACTCCCTGGAAAAATTCGGACGAACCACGTCTTTTACTCGGTCGACCGTTGACCCACCAGAATCTCTCCTGGGACATAGTCATCGGATGACCGCGTCACCTTCGGTCTACTGAAATACTCTTTCTCGGTTGACCGTTCACACTCGGTTAACCGAACCCGATTGTCCAGGCACTCCAGACAATTTCGGTCAACCAATTGTGTTTACCCGTTCCTCATTCGATTAACCGATCCGAAGATACCCCGATCGACCGAACCATGAACTATTCACCGTGTTTGACCCCGATTTTGCCTTTGTCAAATTTTTGATTTATTTTCAACAAAATTTGATCTTTTGGGGTTTTTAGCAAATTCACATCTTATGTAATATAGTATCTTATGTAATATTAAATTATTACACCCCATAACATATACACCTCATATGAATTTCTTATGATTCTAATTATGTCAATTCTCATGACATATTGATTTTATTCATTCACCACATGTGTCTCATTTTCATATGAAACCCGACACATCATATGAACTTAAAATCAAACCTCTTGTTTTCCAGTTTTGTGGTGTGACCTATAGGAGGATCTAAGTCAAATTGGCAGAGATATCGAACATTTAATATCTCAAACTATAAACGGTATCTAGTTACACATTATAGTTACTCAATTAGCATAAATGTCTTTGTTCCACCCGAAACAAAACACGATCCATTTAGTGATGTAAGTGCACCACTTGTGTCTGTCCCTTACCTCTTGATATTAAGAATATATACAAAGTAGAAATGTGTCACCTTTGTATTATATTCATTTCTTGATCTCTTTAAGCTAATTATAAATATGTAACTTAACTCAAGTTACATTGTGTACATTATAATTTTGCTTTATCAACGGGCCCACTAATATCACCACTTAATTAAGAGGGGCAATGATAATCGTTTGACTAGCTATCTTTTCCAGCACAAGTCATGCTCAGCCAACTATTGTCTTTATCACTACACTCATTGATAGTTTTTGACAATAATCAAATTAAGCACTTCTTGAGTGAAAAAATATAAGTCTCATATCTTAGGATCCAAGACACAGTAAAAACATTAATGACACGAAATACAATTCCATAATGTTTTACTTGTTAGGTCTATTCAATATATAAAAGTAATTTTTTCCTCTTTTATATACTCGTGTCGTCAATTATTTGTAGAGTTACAACATTCGATGACCAACACGACAATCTTATCTTGGTAATTAATGTTCCATGTTAATTACCATGATTGTGAATAACTTTTGATTTATGTAAACCATTATCTTTTAGATCTCTACAGTTAAGGATCAATCGCCTCTTCTTTAACACTTCCAAAAGACGAAATACCATAATTAAGGAACAAAATATTTGCACATTCAATTCATAATAATTGACATACAAAAGTAAAACTTTTAGAACACATTCCTTTCAGAGACTTGAACACGTTTCACAAGTTAGAGGTGAAAAATCGGAGCGAAAACATATGTTGAAGCTTGCCAAGGGGAAAATAACATTGATGAACACACTGTTTAGTAAGTTGAAGCGCACAGAAGTGGAGGAGCAGACTCGCAAAGTTGCTTGATTAGGCAGAGAAAAATGGACATCTTTAATTTCCTTTGAATGTCTAAAATTAGTTTAGTTATGTATTTCGTTTTCTTCGGGTTTAAGTTAATTTACAATTATGTACTTGGTTTAAGTAAATTTCCTTCGTATTTTCAATTATGGAAGTAGTAGTTGTGTTATGTACTTGGTTATTAACAGGTTTAAGTTAATTTATTTTCCTTTATTTGGGTTACAATTGGCCCATACTTATGATTTCCACTTGAGGATTTTTTCATTAATTTTGTATTAGTATACTTAATTAATCAATTTATTTTACTAATTTTCATTATTTTCATTTGTTTTAATATTCAGAAATAAATTCTAATTATATAAAAACATATACATATCATTTAACAAATATAAAAAAACAAATTTTAAATCATTTATAAAAAAACAAAAAAACATATCAACCAACCCAAATTGGCCACGTGGCCAACACGAGGGCGCATTTTGGGTCGGGGACCCGACTTGGGTTTGCCACTTTGCCCCCCGTTATGGGGGCTGGAGTCAGGTTAAATCCTGACCCGACCCCAAAGAGCACCCGTTAAGAATGCTCTTAATATTATTTATTTATTTTATCTACTATACTCTCTCGTTCGTTTTAAATCTCAACCTCACAAATATTAGAATCAGATTGTTAGGATTTGACACTAGTCTTGATTATTTAAAGACAAAAGATTTTCCAATTTAGCTAACTTCGATTGATACTTATTTCAATGTTTGGTTCTTAAGTGCCTCGTGCATATTAAAAGTTGATGTAATTAGTTATTCCTTCGTGTATGCGTGGACTCAAAGTATACAAAAAAGACATTAAAGTGTGTATGTATGAGCACAAAATATACTAAAAAACGTGATCTAAATTATTAGATTAATTATTATTATTATTTTGAAATAGATTATTAGATACAAATGTTGAGTGTGAAAACACAACTTATATAGATAGCCATATGCACTTTTATGACTATCGTGTCATGTTTCGTGCCTTCAAAACAAACACAAAGCGTCCATAAAGCAAAGTTTATATCAATAAAAAACAAAATTTATTGGTGTTATTGGGCCCAATAACTTGGGGAATGGGGGTGTTTCCGTTAGGAAACATGTCAATTGTGGAAAGAAAGAAATCGACCAAATGTCGAGAATCTTACTACTTGAATTGTAAAATAACCATAAAAGTTAAATTAGGTGTTATTCCATATAAAAAGGTTTAAAATCAACACACACCCAAATTTCAATTTATCTCTATCGTATCCTGTCTACGCATCCCGTTATTGTATCTTTGTGATCATTTTAGTCATTATGGTGTAATTAGTTCGGAGAAAGTCAAAAAAAATTAGAATTTTAGTTTCATGACTTCCTTTCACTTTGGTGGAAGTGAAAGAAGTCATCATAAGTACAAAAATATAAGGATGTGGAACTCTTGGAATTGAACTTTAATAACTTCATTAGTTTTTCCTACAAATTACTCACTAGAATTTATTCTGCAATGTTAGTTCTCTCACTTCATGTTATTTTCCTTCCAGCCAAGTGCACCTTAATGGTTATAATATGAAGTAGGAATCCAATGTAGCTTATAAGTACATATTCGTAAGTTATTAAACTGTCGTACCATCTTAAAACACTTGAAGTTTACATTTTTAACAGGTAAGTATATTCACACTTAATTTTTGAACTTTTTATTTTTTTCCGGATGTCATTTGAATATGCGCCTGACTTGAAATCATGGCATAGTAGCATCGGCCTTGCTCTTCCACGACCATGAGAACTCGCCTCACCGTCGCTGTCGCGGGCGACCAAAGATGGTCAGAGGTGCCCAAAGATGTCCCCTCTCACAATCGATCCTGCCATCAAAGCATATGCAATTTCCAAAGCGATCCGAAGATGAATTTTTGTAGTACACCGCCTAAGCCTCACTGAGGCATAGTGAAACAAACACAGCTTGACTGCTTCAGAATGATCCCATTACGGGGGATAAGGGAACCATGGGTAGAGAGCTAATAGCTAATGCATCTATCGGGCTTGACCTGCGATTGGACCTCCTCAACCTATGGATACTTTTCACCGTATCGAATATGAGTTCGATTGTCTCCATTTCTATCTCACTTGCTGGATGGATGGATAAGAAATCGTGCATCAAGTTCTTGGCAAAAACCTGACTCTGACTAATTTCAATGTACAAGCCATAGTAGTTGAGTTATGACTATTTTCAATGATTCTAGTTCCGACTTACTGGTCATGCTTAAGCGATAAACACAGTACTGTCATTCAAATACCCATCGAATAAAACAATTGTGCTAAAAGAATACCTGTTCTTAGATGTATGCACTATCAAGTTACAGGAAGGCTACCAATATTACTGCAGAGATTATGAAACATCCCAAGTCAGTACTTAACGGGTGCTAGGTGCATCCCATCACAACCAAGAACAAACTTCTTAGAAGATGATCCACTTAGATTCATAAGGGACCGCATGCATCCGACAGGCAGACAGAACACCAAATGCTAACTCGGAAAAACTGATGGGCAACTCAGAAACAACAAAATACATTGCTCAAGACGAGCACAAGATGCATAGATCCTACAACAATGATGGATCAAAGAGCACCTGAAGTATATGTACATGTTAAAATAGATTCTGTCATTGCAAGCAGCATAAAATGTGCCATGTGCATCTTGCTCCTTTAACTGCGTCATTACGAGCACTTCTAATTGCTCTCAAAACCTAAGAGGCCAGGGTTTCAGCAGCCAGAAAATCTACGATTTCATACTGCACCTTTATATGTTTCTAATCACCAGATAGAATATCTCACACCGAGACCATTGCAGGTCAAAATCAAGCCTTTGTGCCGATTGAGGTATTCCTGGTAAAAAAAATACGATGTAGATTAAGACAGATGGAAATTAAAAAATGTACAACTCTGAAATCAATTGAGAAATAAAATTAGCATAATGCATAGCAGAATCAAATAGCCATGACAAAATAACAAGGTCACTTTGCTGAAGTCCAGCAAAACAGGCACAGTGCTCTTCTAATTTGACTTTCGATGAGGATAAATGTGATACCAAGAACAAAAAAAGCAGCAGCCAGCAAACAAGCATGATTCATAATTAAAGTCAAACTTAAACTGAAATAATCACATGAAGATTCTCAAAGAAAATAAGACAATATAAAGAGGAAGAAAGTGCATACCATGACATTGTAGTCCTCAACGTAAAGAATTCCTTTCTCGTCATATTCTCGCCTTTTAACAGGATCACTAAGAACTGTCACGAAGGAAAATTCTAAATGTGAGGGTAAATATTGATAAAAGAACTACAAACTTTATTTCTAGGAATAACTTACAAATAAAACATATCAATGTAACTTTTTTCAGAGCAATAACTGAGCATTCAAACCCGGAATGTTGTTGAAAAGTTGAAATTATACCAATGAATCGTCTAGTGCTCCAACAACGCAATATGCAAACCATTTTACAGAATAAACTTTATGTAAGGATAAACATCTAATGTTGATGACCATCTCACACAGTCACACTTGATTGTTTTCCTTTTTGTCTGAAACCAAAGTTTATTAATTTGTTAAGCACCACGGGATGCCATTTTATTCATTCCCAATTTCCTTGTCATGTATCGCAGTCATCTCTTCTTTCTATACAATGCAAATTCTACAAGCGGTAGTATGCCCTAGAAGTCCACGTCTTTTCAGTCGATGATCTTAAAATCATGGAGGAGTGCATTCATGAAGAAAGTTCACCGATCAACCTTAAGCATATACAAAAGCAAAAAGTGCAAGTTAACAACAACAATGGTGTTATGTACCACATTCGTACGCATCAAATAACAAGAATGAAGTTAGATGACTACCAAACATGCTCATTTACTTGTAAGAGTCACTGAAGAGTTATCATGAATATATGTGAAGAGCATGTTCACTGCTACTTATGACAGACAACGCTGTTATCATGGTTAGATATGGTCTGTTGATTTACCATTATATTTGCAGGCGGATCACTTTTTGTCATTTTCAATTTTGTATTTTCCATTACAAGAAAAAAAATCTTGTATTGCTAGAGTTGACATATCGATCAAGCAATATGATAATAGTAACGAACTAACGATTTTGCCAATGTGATTCACTTTCATTTTGAAATTGGAATAAGCTACTCAATACCAAAAACTGACCCATCAGATGGAAGTTAGTAAACTGAGGGGAAATGGTAAAGTTTCATTTGATTAGATAAGACAACGAAGGAACATACTTTGTGAGCAACAATGGAACAAGAATTGCAACCATGCCACGAAGCTAACCTTTATATGCCTCGTTGATCTCTTGGAATTTTGTAGTAGCACAGTCTTCATCTTTCCTCTTGTCTGGATGCCATTTCTGTTGCAAGCACGTAAAGCAAACTTCTGTTACTTCCCAACGCTCAACAGAAACTATATTCTTCGTTGAGATTACTCTACGAATTGTGACAGATGAAGAACGGACATGGAATAACAAAACGTATAAATCTCACCATCTAAAATCCTTCAACAACAACATGTGCTAACAAATTCCAATCAACTACAATGCACATAACAAAATATAGAAAGAAACAAGAAAACCCATACCAAGGCCAATCTGATGTAGTTGGAGCGGATTGTTTCTTCGGAAGCATCATAATCAACTTCAAGGACTTTGTAGAAATCCTACAGAACATGTAAACACAATCACAAAACAGGAAGACAAAAAAAGAACCTACACAAATTTTAAAATCGCGTCAGTCAAAGCAGAAGTTACAATTAACCCCAAAACACCAGAATCAGACAACTAAATTTCCTACCCAAAACAACGCCGAAGCCATACTAATTCATCATCCAAGGATGAAAAACTTTTAAAAAAACTTCTCTTCAAATATTTCCAGTTCTAAAGCATTAGGCAAGAAAAGAGAGCCGATTTCATTCTCATTTTCTCTTGAAGATTGCAAAAAGTAGGTATAACAAAAACTTCGAAAACCGAAAAGGACCACCAATACACAACATTTCCTCTTCGAAAAACCATATTTTTCACCCATCAGAAACTCAAACGGCAACAATCCCAATCCAAAACGTCTTTTTCGCCATTTCTCCACCTAAACTCCCCGAAAAGCCACCACCAAACCTTGAGGGGATTGCTCTCACCTTGGGCTTGGAGAGGAGCGAGAGGAAGTCGAAGTCGGAGGGGAAGGTCTCCTCATGGTGGTGATCGTCTTCTTCTTCTTCTTCCTCCTCCTCCTCGAGCCCTACTTCTTCCCAAATCATGTCGTCCGCCTTATCGGAAGGAAGCTTCCAGACGAATAGCTTTTTGGGGAATCCGGATGTGAAGGGAAAGGAAGAAAGGGGTTGGTTGTGGACCTGTGGTGTGGCGTTGGATTCCTGGCGCTTTGCTCGCCAGAGGAGGTGGACTGGATTTTTAATGATGATGTCACAAGACTGGGATTTGATCGTGGCCGTTGGATGTGAAACGGAAGGGTAAGCTATAATTTCACAATTTATTGCTCGTTATATACTTGTTTTACTCCTCGTCTTATCTAATTGGTTTGCTTGGTTACGTATTAGAAATGAGATAAATTAACCGAACTAATAAACAACTTTTCTCTTCATTTTCAAAAAAGAAACTTCTCTTTTCTCTCGTTTTTTAGAGAAATTAAAAAAATTACGATACATTAACTAAAGTATAACGTTTTGTATAATTACGTTATTACTTTATTTGGAAAATAACGAAGATAATTTAGTCATAAAACTATAACACTCACTTTCTTTTTGTTTCTCTCCAAAATTAGAGGAAAAATTGTATATTGACATATTTCTCACAATTTTCTCTGATTCTCTAGTATTAAGTTATCCAAACGAGAGAAACTCAAATTTATTTTCTATTCATCTTTTCTCTTCTTAGAATGTTATTCAATAACACCATACAAAGATTGTGTTTCGGTGGGTTAGTAGTAATATAATAGTTTTCGTTAACTATAATGAATAATATTTCTCACCCAACGATTGTTGACTTTTAGGTCTTGATGATAATGAAAACATAATATTGGTCCAGTAATACCACTCACGTGAATGTTGCGATACTCTTGACGATAATGAAAACATGTGTTTTGTTAGCTAGTTAAAGGAAATTAAATTGAAACATAAGTAGTAGGTGACCATGCGTTTTATTTTAAACAAGATCAATAAGCACCGGTTCAATGTAATTATTTCTTACGGAAGTGAACTTATTGTTGACTTTTAGGTCTTAATTTGTGTTACTTTTAATGATTAATCAAACTAATCTTAATCAATCAACTATGTCAATCAAAGTAGACAACACATGATTACATGCATTGCATATATATTTGTATGTGTGCAAATCATCTTAATAAGTTGATCAAGATTATCAATAGAGAAACCATTTGGACAAATACTGAAGATTGTAACAACTTTGGACCAAGACTTGTAATTTTTCATTTATTGAGTCCACAATATCAAATGTAAATTTGAGCATTAAGATTCTGTCATAGTCTAGATCAAACGACCGAATTGACAATCTCAATAGCCGTTAGAACATTGCTGGAATTCTCCACTCAAATGATCGATTGCCTATCAGACGATTTTAATCTCCTTGGACCGGTTTTGGATTTTACTCCAACGGTCATATTTGTCTTTTGTTCTAGGAGCACATTTGCCTTGTCCATTTCGGATGACTGATCTCCTATCGGTCGACCACTTATATCTTGGCCTACGGTGTGCAACGAATCTTTCCCACCTGCCAATATATATGTTGGAGTGAACATATATTTGATTTCCAACATTTGACGCTAAAAGACAAACTTTTGATCCGGACGACAAAAATTGTTGTGACTGAGTCGATTAAATCATAATTGCTATTTTAGCTTGGCCAACCGAACCAAATTGATCATCCAAAATTAAATAAGGAAATTCGAATAAAGTTACTGCAAGTTGGTGATCGAATATCCGACATTTGTTCGGTCAACCAAAAGCTTAATTTTGACCAAGTCAACTCTTATTTTTGAACAACCATTCTTCAAATGGTCGACTAAATATGTGCAGAATTTTGCCCAAGTTTTAGTCACATCATCTCTTTCTTTAGTTCATAACTTCATATTTTGCCAACTCTTCCGAACAGTTAGTAGAACTTCGGTCTTATAAATAGGAGTTCATACATGAGTAGATACCAAAATACTTCTCTATACTCCTATCCTTTGTGTCCAAACGTTAAACATTTTCAAGCTCTCAATTTCTACACTCAAAGTCAAACTTGACCACTTGTGTATCAATTATTATCATATCCAAGTGTGTTCAAGTCTAGAGTATAAATAGTGATTCTAAATCTAAGAATCACAAAAATTGTAAAGCTTCGAGGAATTAAGCTTTCTCTCAGGTTGTGAGAGGCGAAGAGCAAGACAAGGGTGTTCATAATGCCCGGATTGTAGATGATTTATCTTGAACCCGGAACGAAAAGATTAGTGGATACTCGAGTACATATCAAATGATAGATCAGAACTCGAGGGGAGGATTAGATCACGGTGATTGTGATCAAACCTCTGTAAAAATTGGCAGGGTATTTGTGGTTTGTTCGTTCTGTTTGTACTTTTTTTAATTTCACATTTAGCTAAAACAAATAATTCACAGAAGTCCAGACTACTGATTTTCTGACTTCCAAACGAACGATGTTTTCTCAACACCGCCATGCCTTTCTCGCTCATGTGCCCCAACCTCATATGCCAAAGTTGGGCATTCTCCTCACCAGACAATGATGACGCTACAGCTGCGTCACCCACCATAGTTTCTCCTTTAAGCATATAACGCTTACCGGGTTCAAGCTTCTTTCCCATCATCAGAATAAGTGATCATTTGGTGATGGATATGCAGTCATCCTCACCACTGAACTTGTAGCCCTTTGCAGTCAGACTACCTACTGAAATCAGATTCTTGCTCGCCTTTCGAACATGTCGCACATCCGACAAAATCTTGACTAGGCCATCGTGGGTCCTCAATTTGACAGAGTCAATTCCTGCAACCTCGCACTTGTCACCATTGCCCATCACAACCATTCCACCTGACATTGATTCATAAGATGAAAACCACTGTTTATTCAGAGTTAAGTGGAATGTACTGCCCGTGTCAATCACCCAACCGTCAGAAGCTTCAGAAGAACCTGTAGCTGCCAACACAAAATCAGAATCAGACTAAACAACATTCGAACATGACTGACCACCACTACTAGAACCCCTCTGCTTCTCTCTGTTCTGTAGCTTAAAACATTCTGATATCTTGTGACCATTCTTCTTGCAGTAATGACCGAGCGTCTGTTTTATTCCACGAATACTTTAATCACATATTCAAGGTAAACAACAACAAAACTAATTTTAGATCTTGACATGAGCCAAATGTGGGTTGACGAGGAATGGAAGTCAAGCCTGACGAGAAATGGTTCAACTTGACTCAACCATTTACAACATCCCTGCAAGGCAATTTATCGAATTAAATAAGCATTTGTAACCAACAGACTACAGTAGTGATCAATAGCCTTTATAGTCGTGTATTGGATAATCAGGTTCTGATATTTTTATTTTAAACAGCAAAACTTCTTAAGGGTGATATAACTATAAATGCTTTGAATATTAATTTTATTTTAAACTTTCCCAACAGCATGAATATTATTTTAATGTAATTATTAACTACTTTGAAACTAAAGAAGAATATAAGTAAAAAAAAAGTATTCTGGAATACCTAAATAGGTAGTAATATTGTAGAATGTAACTATAAGTATTTTTTTTATAGAATACCTAAATAACAAACACCACCACCACCTTTAAGAATTATTTTTCTGGGAACCAATAAGTTTTGAATTTCACATTCTAAGTATAAAACGAATATATTTCTGTGCACAACGAGTCATTAATAGTTTAGCACTTTGAGTCATACAGGAGAGGTGGGGTTTCATTCTATATAATTATATGCAATATTACAATAAGATGCAGCATATATATGAGCTCATTTCCACAGAGTTTATCTACAACATCGGGGACAATGTGCCTTCTAATTGCGCAATAATATGCAGTATAAGTTGGGTCACTACCTAATAGTCCAATGTATAATCTACAAAAAACATTTCAATCTTAATGATGTGTAGTGAAATAAATCCAATAATCGTTGAAGTTTTGAAGTGCATTAAAAATTAGAATCGTAATGCAGCTTATCCTTCCGTGGTAGTAAGGTTATTATTAAGAGATGTCACATGTAAGAATATGTTGTTTGAAAGTAACGTGTTAGATATGTTTCTGATTTTCTTGGTTTTGTTGTTAATGACGCCTTAAGGTTAATTTCTAAATCCAGAAGAAAAAAACCCTTAACAAACGAAAAAGGAAAGTGAGCAACGGTAGGATAGACAAGGGCTATAAATAACTAGATTTCCCAGCGATTCTCCATTCTTCCCTCCCACTCCACTTCTTCAAGTCCCCTTCCATCTCCCGATCCAAACCCTAATCCCCTCCCCTCCCTCTCTCCCATCACCTCCGAACCCTAATCCCAACCCCTCCGTCTCTCCGATCGTCTACAAAACCCTAATCCTCGACGCCTCCCCCCCTCCATCCCGCTTCGGTGCCTCCAACGAGGTTCGTGGTTAGGATTTGTCTTTTCCGCGAAATCTTTGGGGGGTTTCGGGGTTGAAGAAACCCATCTATGTGTTCGGACTCGGGTTGGGTTTCGATTTTGTGCATTTTGCTTCCGATGATTCCGAAGTTTTTCATCCAAACCCTAATCCGAAGATTTTCGGTTTTTGTTTTTATTTTTAGTTTTCGATTTTCAAATCCTCTGTGAACTATTTTCAAGATCACGTTCCTCCACTACCTTTGTTTGTTTCGAATCCTCCCTATTTGTTTCTGTGGGTTTTTTCCTTCTTTATCCACTAGATGTGCTCAACTATTTCCTGTCTTTAGAGTTTAGATCCTCTGTTTTTACTATCTTTTTACCTATTTTTTGATTTTTTTTACTCTCTGCATGTGTAACTTAGATAAAAGTTAACTTGTATTGTGAGTCCTGGCTTATGTTTATCTTCTGTGGCGTTGCTTTCTGATTAGTTGTTATGCTTACACTTATAATCTTTTTCCTTCACTTTGTAACAACATCATCAAATATTTATTGAGGCCATAATATTCAATTGTGTTTCCTCACAACTATTGCAGAAGCTCTGAGTATTCTGTTTAGTCTTTGATTTGATATTCTTCGGTAACACTTTTTGCAGGTTCTGACAAATAAGCATGATTTTAAGCTAGAACATTGGGCTAGCATTCACAGTGGTGCTAGGGACTTTTGTAAATAAGTTACTGGCCAGCATTAAAAAGTTCTTTTGCGTTGGGACGCACCACATGCAATCACAGGTATACCTTGATTGCATTTTTTAAATAAATCCTTTTAATTTTAGAATTTTTATTTTAAGTTCGTTTGTTTATAGTGTGTGGTCCACTTCTATTTGAACAATATATATATAAATTTCAAATGAATGGATGTTTGTCATTCTCCTTGTCACAATAATCAATCTCTATCTACTTATGCATCTTACTCTAATGACTTGTGACTTGCCTTTTGTGACCCTGTAACTAATACACATTGACATCACAATTTAAAAATTGATATATAGACACTAAAACAAACAACATCATTTATACAAACACGCCACATATGATACTTCTTGACCTATAGATATAGGACGCGAAGTCCTCCAATTCTTTTGACATGGACTTGCCAACGTGAGTTCTATCCGAGATGTTTCCTAAAACTATGTATTATCAATCAACAACTAATTCAAATGACATCTCCCTCCCTTCATCAAGAAGGGCATCAAGTCTTCAATTTTTGTGTAGCTTCAAAAATTCTGGTCGGTTTCGTCGATCGACATCCAATTCGAATGTTCATCTCTTTCAACCTTTGGAGATTCCACACGTTAGACAACCAATTCAAATGTCGTACCTCTCTCGACCTATGGAGATACGACATCAAGTCCACCAATTTTAACATATGGACTTGTCATCATGGCTTATATTCGAGTCTCGTGTCCCATAATTCATTTTCGAGTAGTCAGGGTGAGTTTCTACACGTTAGACAACCAATTCAAATGTCGTACCTCTGTCGACCTATGGAGATACGACATAAAGTCCGCCAATTTTGCCATTGGGACTTGTGATAATGGCTTATATTCGAGTCGTGTCCCAAAATGCTTCTTTGAGTTGTCAGTGTGAGATTCTACACGTTAGACAACCAATTCAAATGTCGTACCTCTCTCGACCTATGGAGATACGACATCAAGTCCACCAATTTTAACATTTGGACTTGTCGTCGTGGTTTATATTCGAGTCGTGTCCCAAAATCCTTCTTCGAGTTGTCAGTGTGTGATTCTACACGTTAGACAACCAATTCAAATGTCGTACCTCTCTCGACCTATGGAGATACGACATCAAGTCCACAAATCTTAACATTTGGACTTGTCGTCGTGGTTTATATTCGAGTCGTGTCCCAAAATCCTTCTTTGAGTTGTCAGTGTGAGATTCTACACGTTAGACAACCAATTCAAATCTCGTACCTCTCTCGACCTATGGAGATACGACATCAAGTCCCAATTTTAACATATGGACTTGTCCTCATGGCTTATATTCGAGTCTCGTGTCCCATAATTCATTTTCGAGTAGTCAGGGTGAGTTTCTACACGTTAGACAACCGATTCAAGTGTCGTACCTCTCTCGACCCATGGAGATACGACATCAAGTGCACCAATTTTAACATTTGGACTTGTCCTCGTGGCTTATATTCGAGCCGTGTCCCAAAATCCTTTTTCGAGTTGTCAGTGTGAGATTCTACACGTTAGACAACCAATTCAAATGTCGTACCTCTCTCGACCTATGGAGATACGACATCAAAGTCCACCAATTTTAACATATGGACTTGTCATCATGGCTTATATTCGAGTCTCGTGTGCCATAATTCATTTTCGAGTAGTCAGGGTGTGTTTCTACACGTTAGACAACCAATTGAAATGTCGTACCTCCCTCGACCTATGGAAATACGACATCAAGTGCACCAATTTTAACATTTGGACTTGTCTTCGTGGCTTATATTCGAGTCGTGTCCCAAAATCCTTTTTCGAGTTGTCAGTGTGAGATTCTACACGTTAGACAACCAATTCAAATGTCGTACCTCTCTCGACCCATGGAGATACGACATCAAGTCCACCAATTTTAACATTTGGACTTGTCTTCGTGACTTATATTCGAGCCGTGTCCCAAAATCCTTTTTCGAGTTGTCAGTGTGAGATTCTACACGTTAGACAACCAATTCAAATGTCGTACCTCTCTCGACCCATGGAGATACGACATCAAGTCCACCAATTTTAACATTTGGACTTGTCTTCGTGACTTATATTCGAGCCGTATCCCAAAATCCATTTTCGAGTTGTCAGTGTGAGAATCTACACGTTAGACAACCAATTCCAATGTCGTACCTCTCTCGACCTATGGAGATACGACATCAAGTCCACCAATCTTAACATTTGGACTTGTCGTCGTGGATTGTATTCGAGTCGTGTCCCAAAATCCTTCTTCGAGTTGTCAGTGTGAGATTCTACACGTTAGACAACCAATTCAAATGTCGTACCTCTCTCGACCTGTGGAGATACGACATCAAGTCCACCAATTTTAACATATGGACTTGTCATCATGGCTTATATTCGAGTCTCGTGTCTCATAATTCATTTTCGAGTAGTCAGGGTGAGTTTCTACACGTTAGACAACCAATTCAAATGTCGTACCTCTGTCGACCTATGGAGATACGACATCAAGTCCACCAATCTTAACATATGGACTTGTCATCATGGCTTATATTCGAGTCTCGTGTCCCATAATTCATTTTCGAGTAGTCAGGGTGAGTTTCTACACGTTAGACAACCAATTCAAATGTCGTACCTCTGTCGACCTATGGGGATACAACATCAAGTCCACCAATTTTAACGTATGGACTTGTCATCATGGCTTATATTCGAGTCCCGTGTCCCATAATTCTTTTTCGAGTAGTCAGGGTGAGATTCTACACGTTAGACAACCAATTCAAATGTCGTACCTCTGTCGACTTATGGAGATACTACATTAAGTCCAATTTTAACTCATGAACTTGTCATCAAGAATTTTATTCGAGACGTGTCCCGAAATCCTTCTTCAAGTTGTCAGTGTCGAATTCTACATGTTAGACAACCAATTCAAATGTCGTACCTCTGTCGACCTATGGAGATACGACATCAAGTCCACCGATTGGAACATTTGGACTTGTCATCGTGGCTTATATTCGAGCCAGTGTCCCAAAATCCTTCTCGAGTTGTCAGTGTGAGATTCTACTTGTTAGACAACCAATTCAAATGTCGTACCTCTCTCGACCCATGGAGATACGACATCAAGTGCACCAATTTTAACATTTGGACTTGTCTTCGTGGCTTGTATTCGAGCCATGTTCCAAAATCCTTTTTCGAGTTGTCAGTGTGAGATTCTACACGTTAGACAACCAATTCAAATGTCGGACCTCTCTCGACCCATGGACATACGACATCAAGGCCACCAATTTTAACATATGGACTTGTCATCATGGCTGATATTCGAGTCTCGTGTCCCATAAAGTCCACCGATTGGAACGTTTGGACTTGTCATCGTGACTTATATTCGAGCAAGTGTCCCAAAATCCTTCTTCGAGTTGTCAGTGTGAGATTCTACACGTTAGACAACCAATTCAAATGTCGTACCTATCTCGTCCCATGGAGATACGACATCAAGTGCACCAATTTTAACATTTGGACTTGTCTTCGTGGCTTATATTCGAGCCGTGTCCAAAAATCCATTTTCGAGTTATCAGTGTGAGATTCTACATGTTAGACAACCAATTCAAATGTCGTACCTCTCACGACCTATGGAGGTACGACATTAAGTCCACCAATCTTATCATTTGGACTTGTCGTCGTGGTTTGTATTCTAGTCGTGTCCCAAAATCCTTCTTCGAGTTGTCAGTGTGAGAATCTACACGTTAGACAACCAATTCCAATGTCGTACCTCTCTCGACCCATGGAGATACGACATCAAGTCCCCCAATTTTAACATATGGACTTGTCCTCATGGCATATATTCGAGTCTCGTGTCCCATAATTCATTTTCGAGTAGTCAAGGTGAGTTTCTACTCGTTAGACAACCAATTCAAATGTCGTACCTCTCTCGACCTATGGAGATACGACATCAAGTCCACAAATCTTAACATTTGGACTTCTCGTCGTGGTTTATATTCGAGTCGTGTCCCAAATTCCTTCTTCGAGTTGTCAGTGTGAGATTCTACACGTTAGACAACCAATTCAAATGTCGTACCTCTCTCGACCTATGGAGATACGACATCAAGTCCCCCAATTTTAACATATGGACTTGTCCTCATGGCTTATATTCGAGTCTCGTGTCCCATAATTCATTTTCGAGTAGTCAGGGTGAGTTTCTACACGTTAGACAAGCGATTCAAGTTTCGTACCTCTCTCGACCCATGGAGATACGACATCAAGTCCACCAATTTTATACATTTGGACTTGTCTTCGTGGCTTATATTCGAGCTGTGTCCCAAAATTCTTTTTCGAGTTGTCATTGTGAGATTCTACACCTTAGACAACCAATTCAAATATCGTACCTCTCTCGACCTATGGAGATACGAAATCAAGTCCACCAATCTAAACATTTGGACTTGTCATCGTGGTTTGTATTCTAGTCGTGTCCCAAAATCCTTCTTCGAGTTGTCAGTGTGAGATTCTACACGTTAGACAACCAATTCAAATGTCGTACCTCTCTCGACCTGTGGAGATACGACATCAAGTCCACCAATTTTAACATATGACCTTGTCATCATGGCTTATATTCGAGTCTCATGTCCCATAATTCATTTTCGAGTAGTCAGGGTGAGTTTCTACACGTTAGATAACCAATTCAAATGTCGTACCTCTGTCGACCTATGGAGATACGACATCAAGTCCACCAATTTTAACATATGGACTTGTCTTCATGGCTTATATTCGAGTCTCGTGTCCCATAATTCATTTTCGAGTAGTCAGGGTGAGTTTCTACACGTTAGACAACTAATTCAAATGTCGTACCTCTGTCGACCTATGGAGATACGACATCAAGTCCACCAATCTTAACATATGGACTTGTCATCATGGCTTATATTCGAGTCTCGTGTCCCATAATTCATTTTCGAGTAGTCAGTGTGAGTTTCTACACGTTAGACAACCAATTCAAATGTCGTACCTCTGTCGACCTATGGAGATACGACATCAAGTCCACCGATTGGAACATTTGGACTTGTCATCGTGGCTTATATTCGAGCAAGTGTCCCAAAATCCTTCTTCGAGTTGTCAGTGCGAGATTCTACATGTTAAGACAACCAATTCAAATGTCGTACCTCTCTCGACCCATGGAGATACGACATCAAGTGCACCAATTTTAACACTTGGACTTGTCTTCGTGGCTTATATTCGAGCCGTGTCCCAAAATCCATTTTCGAGTTGTCAGTGTGAGATTCTACACGTTAGACAACCAATTCAAATGTCGCACCTCTCTCGACCTATGAAGATACGACATCACGTCCACAAATCTTAACATTTGGACTTCTCGACGTGGTTTGTATTCCAGTCGTGTCCCAAAATCCTTCTTCGAGTTGTCAGTGTGAGATTCTACACGTTAGACAACCAATTCAAATGTCGTACCTCTTTCGACCTATGGAGATACGACATCAAGTCCCCCAACTTTAACATTTGGACTTGTCATCGTGGCTTATATTCGAGTCTCGTGTCTCATAATTCATTTTCGAGTCGTCGGGGTGAGTTTCTACTCGTGAGACTACCAATTCAAATGTCGTACCCCTCTCGACCTATGGAGATACGACATCAAGTCCACCAATTTTATACATTTGGACTTGTCTTCGTGGCTTATATTCGAGCTGTGTCCCAAAATCCTTTTTCGAGTTGTCAGTGTGAGATTCTACACCTTAGACAACCAATTCAAATATCGTACCTCTCTCGACCTATGGAGATACGTCATCAAGTCCCACCAATTTTAACATTTGGACTTGTCGTCGTGGTTTATATTCGAGTCGTGTCCCAAAATCCTTCTTCGAGTTGTCAGTGTGAGATTCTACACGCTAGACAACCAATTCAAATGTCGTACCTCTCTCGACCTATGGAGATACGACATTAAGTCCACCAATCTTAACATTTGGACTTGTCGTCGTGGTTTATATTCGAGTCGTGTCCCAAAATCCTTCTTCGAGTTGTCAGTGTGAGATTCTACACGTTAGACAACAAATTCAAATGTCGTACCTCTCTCGACCTATGGAGATACGACATCAAGTCCACCAATTTTAACATATGAACTTGTTCTCATGGCTTATATTCGAGTCTCGTGTCCCATAATTCATTTTCGAGTAGACAGCGTGAGTTTTTACACGTTAGACAACCAATTCAAATGTCGTACCTCTGTCGACCTATCGAGATACGACATCAAGTCCACCAATTTTAACATATGGACTTGTCATCATGGCTTATATTCGAGTCTCGTGTCCCATAATTCATTTTCGAGTAGTCAGGGTGAGATTCTACACGTTAGACAACCAATTCAAATGTCGTACCTCTCTCGACCTATGGAGATAGGACATCAAGTCCACAAATCTTAACATTTGGACTTGTCGTCGTGGTTTATATTCGAGTTGTGTCCCAAAATCCTTCTTCGAGTTGTCAGTGTGAGATTCCACACGTTAGACAACCAATTCAAATGTCGTACCTCTCTCGACCTATGGAGATACGACATCAAGTCCACCGATTGGAACATTTGTACTTGTCATCGTGGCTTATATTCGAGCCGTGTCCCAAAATCCTTCTTCGAGTTGTCAGTGTGAGATTCTACACGTTAGACAACCAATTCAAATGTCGTACCTCTCTCGACCCATGGAGATACCACATCAAGTGCACCAATTTTAACATTTGGACTTGTCTTCGTGGCTTATATTCGAGCCGTATCCCAAAATCCATTTTCGAGTTGTCAGTGTGAGATTCTACACGTTAGACAACCAATTCCAATGTCGTACCTCTCTCGACCTATGGAGATACGACATCAAGTCCACCAATCTAAACATTTGGACTTGTCATCGTGGTTTGTATTCTAGTCGTGTCCCAAAATCCTTCTTCGAGTTGTCAGTGTGAGATTCTACACGTTAGACAACCAATTCAAATGTCGTACCTCTCTCGACCTGTGGAGATACGACATCAAGTCCACCAATTTTAACATATGGACTTGTCATCATGGCTTATATTCGAGTCTCATGTCCCATAATTCATTTTCGAGTAGTCAGGGTGAGTTTCTACACGTTAGATAACCAATTCAATTGTCGTACCTCTCTCGACCTATGGAGATACGACATCAAGTCCACAAATCTTAACATTTGGATTTGTCGTCGTGGTTTATATTCGAGTCGTGTCCCAAAATCCTTCTTCGAGTTGTCAGTGTGAGTTTCTACACGTTAGACAACCAATTCAAATGTCGTACCTCTGTCGACCTATGGAGATACGACATCAAGTCCACCGATTGGAACATTTGGACTTGTCATCGTGGCTTATATTCGAGCAAGTGTCCCAAAATCCTTCTTCGAGTTGTCAGTGCGAGATTCTACATGTTAAGACAACCAATTCAAATGTCGTACCTCTCTCGACCCATGGAGATACGACATCAAGTGCACCAATTTTAACACTTGGACTTGTCTTCGTGGCTTATATTCGAGCCGTGTCCCAAAATCCATTTTCGAGTTGTCAGTGTGAGATTCTACACGTTAGACAACCAATTCAAATGTCGTACCTCTCTCGACCTATGGAGATACGACATGAAGTCCACAAATCTTAACATTTGGACTTCTCGTCGTGGTTTATATTCGAGTCGTGTCCCAAAATCCTTCTTCGAGTTGTCAGTGTGAGATTCTACACGTTAGACAACCAATTCAAATGTCGTACCTCTCTCGACCTATGGAGATACGACATCAAGTCCCCAATTTTAACATATGGACTTGTCCTCATGGCTTATATTCGAGTCTCGTGTCCCATAATTCATTTTCGAGTAGTCAGGGTGAGTTTCTACACGTTAGACAAGCGATTCAAGTGTCGTACCTCTGTCGACCCATGGAGATACGACATCAAGTGCACCAATTTTAACATTTGGACTTGTCTTCGTGGCTTATATTCCAGCCGTTTCCCAAAATCCTTTTTCGAGTTGTCAGTGTGTGATTCTACACGGTAGACAACCAATTCAAATGTCGTACCTCTCTCGACCTATGGAGATACGATATCAAGTCCACAAATTTTAACATTTGGACTTGTCGTCGTGGTTTATATTCCAGTCGTGTCCCAAAATCCTTCTTCGAGTTGTCAGTGTGAGATTCTACACGTTAGACAAGCAATTCAAATGTCGTACCTCTTTCGACCTATGGAGATACGACATCAAGTCCCCCAATTTTAACATATGGACTTGTCCTCATGGCATATATTCGAGTCTCGTGTCCCATAATTCATTTTCGAGTAGTCAAGGTGAGTTTCTACTCGTTAGACAACCAATTCAAATGTCGTACCTCTGTCGACTTATGGAGATACGACATCAAATCCACCGATTGGAACATTTGGACTTGTCATCGTGGCTTATATTCAAGCAAGTGTCCCAAAATCCTTCTTCGAGTTGTCAGTGTGAGATTCTACTTGTTAGACAACGGATTCAAGTGTCGTACCTCTCTCGACCCATGGCGATATGACATCAAGTGCACCAAATTTAACATTTGGAATTGTCTTCGTGGCTTATATTCGAGACGTGTCCCAAAATCCTTTTTCGAGTTGTCAGTGTGAGATTCTACACGTTAGACAACTGATTCAAGTGTCGTACCTCTCTCGACCCATGGAGATACGACATCAAGTGCACCAATTTTAACGTTTGGACTTGTCATCGTGGCTTATATTCGAGCCAGTGTCCCAAAATCCCTCTTCGAGTTGTCATTGTGAGATTTTACTTGATAGACAACCAATTCAAATGTCGTACCTCTCTCGACCCATGGAGTTATGACATCAAGTGTACCAATTTTAACATTTGGACTTGTCTTCGTGGTTTATATTCGCACCGTGTCCCAAAATCCATTTTCGAGTTGTCAGTGTGAGATTCTACACGTTAGACAACCAATTCAAATGTCGTACCTCTCTCGACCTATGGAGATACGACATCAAGTCCCCCAATTTTAACATATGGACTTGTCCTCATGGCTTATATTCGAGTCGTGTCCCATAATTCATTTTCGAGTAGTCAGGGTGAGTTTCTACACGTTAGACAACCAATTCAAATGTCGTACCTCTCTCGACCTATGGATATACGACATCAAGTCCACCAATTTTAACATTTGGATTTGTCGTTGTTTATATTCGAGTCGTGTCCCAAAATCCTTCTTCGAGTTGTCAGTGTGAGATTCTACACGCTAGACAACCAATTCAAATGTCGTACCTCTCTCGACCTATGGAGATACGACATAAAGTCCACAAATTTTAACATATGACCTTGTCATCTTGGCTTATATTCGAGTCTCGTGTCTCATAATTCATTTTCGAGTCGTCGGGGTGAGTTTCTACACGTTAGACTACCAATTCAAATGTCGTACCTCTCTCGACCTATGGAGATACGACATCTAGTCCACCAATTTTAATATTTGGACTTGTCGTCGTGGTTTATATTCGAGTGGTGTCCCAAAATCATTCTTCGAGTTGACAGTGTGAGATTCTACACCTTAGACAACCAATTCAAATGTCGTACCTCTCCCGACCTATGGAGATACGACATCAAGACCACCAATTTTAACATTTGGACTTGTCGTCATGGCTTATATTCGAGTTTCGTGTCCCATAATTCATTTTCGAGTAGTCAGGGTGAGTTTCTACACGTTAGACAACCAATTCAAATGTCGTACCTCTCTCGCCCCGTGGAGATACGACATCAAGTCCACCAATTTTAACATTTGGACTTGTCCTCGTTTCTTATATTCGAGCCGTGTCCCAAAATCCTTTTTCGAGATGTCAGTGTGAGATTCTACACCTTAGACAACCAATTCAAATGTCGTACCTCTCTCGACCTATGGAGATACCACATCAAGTCCCACCAATTTTAACATTTGGACTTGTCATGATGGCTTATATTCGAGTCTCGTGTCCCATAATTCAATTTCGAACAGTCAGGGTGAGTTTCTACACGTTAGACAACCAATTCAAATGTCGTACCTCTGTCGACCTATGGAGATACGACATAAAGTCCACCAATTTTGCCATTGGGACTTGTGATCGTGGCTTATATTCGAGTCGTGTCCATAAATCCTTCTTTGAGTTGTCAGTGTGATTTTCTACACGTTAGACAACCAATTCAAATGTCGTACCTCTCTCGACCTATGGAGATACGACATCAAGTCCACCAATTTTAACATTTGGACTTGTCTTCGTGGCTTATATTCGAGTCTCGTGTCTCATAATTCATTTTCGAGTAGTCAGGGTGAGTTTCTACACGTTAGACAACCAATTCAAATGTCGTACATCTGTCGACCTATGGAGATACGACATAAAGTCCACCAATTTTGCCATTGGGACTTGTGATCGTGGCTTATATTCGACTCGTGTCCCAAAATCCTTCTTTGAGTTGTAAGTGTGAGATTCTACACGTAGACAACCAATTCAAATGTCGTACCTCTCTCGACCTATGAAGATACGACATCAAGTCCACCAATTTTAACATTTGGACTTGTCTTCGTGGCTTATATTCGAGTCTCGTGTCTCATAATTCATTTTCGAGTAGTCAGGGTGAGTTTCTACACGTTAGACAACCAATGCAAATGTCGTACATCTGTCGACCTATGGAGATACGACATAAAGTCCACCAATTTTGCCATTGGGACTTGTGATCGTGGCTTATATTCGAGTCGTGTCCCAAAATCCTTCTTTGAGTTGTCAGTGTGAGATTCTACACGTTAGACAACCAATTGAAATGTCGTACCTCTCTCGACCTATGAAGATACGACATCAAGTCCACCAATTTTAACATTTGGACTTGTCGTCGTGGTTTATATTCGACTCGTGTCTAAAATCCTTCTTCGAGTTGTCAGTGTGTGATTCTACACGTTAGACAATCTATTAAAATGTCGTACCTCTCTCGACCTATGGAGATACTACATTAAGTCCAATTTTAACTCATGGACTTATCATCGAGAATTATATTTGAGCCGTGTCCGAAAATCCTTCTTCGAGTTGTCAGTGTCGAATTCTACACGTTAGACAACCAATTCAAATGTCGTACCTTTGTCGACCTATGGAGGTACGACATCAAGTCCACCCATTTGAACATTTGGACTTGTCATCGTGGCTTATATTCGAGCCAGTGTCCCAAAATCCTTCTTCGAGTTGTCATTGTGAGATTCTACTTGTTAGACAACCAATTCAAATGTCGTACCTCTCTCGACCCTTGGAGATATGACATCAAGTGTACCAATTTTAACATTTGGACTTGTCTTCGTGGCTTATATTCGCGCCGTGTCCCAAAATCCATTTACGAGATGTCAGTGTGTGATTCTACACGGTAGACAATCAATTCAAATGTCGTACCTCTCTCGACCCATGAAGATACGACATCAAGTCCACCAATTTTAACATTTGGACTTGTCGTCGTGGTTTATATTCGACTCGTGTCTAAATTCCTTCTTCGAGTTGTCAGTGTGTGATTCTACACGTTAGACAATCTATTAAAATGTCGTACCTCTCTCGACCTATGGAGATACTACATTAAGTCCAATTTTAACTCATGGACTTATCATCGAGAATTATATTTGAGCCGTGTCCGAAAATCCTTCTTCGAGTTGTCAGTGTCGAATTCTACACGTTAGACAACCAATTCAAATGTCGTACCTTTGTCGACCTATGGAGGTACGACATCAAGTCCACCCATTTGAACATTTGGACTTGTCATCGTGGCTTATATTCGAGCCAGTGTCCCAAAATCCTTCTTCGAGTTGTCATTGTGAGATTCTACTTGTTAGACAACCAATTCAAATGTCGTACCTCTCTCGACCCATGGAGATATGACATCAAGTGTACCAATTTTAACATTTGGACTTGTCTTCGTGGCTTATATTCGCGTCGTATCCCAAAATCCATTTACGAGATGTCAGTGTGTGATTCTACACGGTAGACAATCAATTCAAATGTCGTACCTCTCTCGACCCATGGAGATACGACATCAAGTCCACCAATTTTAACATTTGGATTTGTCGTCGTGGTCTATATTCGAGTCGTGTCCCAAAATCCTTCTTCGAGTTGTCAGTGTGTGATTCTACACGTTAGACAATCCATTCAAATGTCGTACCTCTCTCGACTTATGGAGATACTACATTAAGTCCTCCAATTTTAACTCATGGACTTGTCATCGAGAATTTTATTCGTGCCGTGTCCCAAAATCCTTCTTCGAGTTGTTAGTGTCGAATTCTACACGTTAGACAACCAATTCAAATGTCGTACCTCTGTCGACCTGTGGAGATAAGACATCAAGTCCACCGATTTTAGCATTAGGACTTCTCATCGTGGCTTATATTCTAGCCAGTGTCCCAAAATCCTTCTTCGAGTTGTCAGTGTTAGATTCTACTTGTCAGACAACCAATTCAAATGTAGTACCTCTCTCGACCCATGGAGATACGATCATGTGTACCATCTTTAACATTTGGACTTGTCTTCGTGGCTTATATTCGCGCCGTTTCCCAAAATCCATTTTCGAGTTGTCAGTGTGAGATTCTACACGTTAGACAACCAATTCAAATGTCGTACCTCTCTCGACCTATGGAGATACGACATCAAGTCCACCAATTTTAACATATGGACTTGTCATCACGGCTTATATTCGAGTCTCGTGTCCCATAATTCATTTTCGAGTAGTCAGGGTGAGTTTCTACACGTTAGACAACCAATTCAAATGTCGTACCTCTCTCGACCCATGGAGATACGACATCAAGTCCACCAATTTTAACATTTGGAGTTGTCGTCGTGGTCTATATTCGAGTCGTGTCCCAAAATCCTTCTTCGAGTTGTCAGTGTGTGATTCTACACGTTAGACAATCCATTCAAATGCCGTACCTCTCTCGACCTATGGAGATACTACATTAAGTCCTCCAATTTTAACTCATGGACTTGTCATCGAGAATTTTATTCGTGCCGTGTCCCAAAATCCTTCTTCGAGTTGTTAGTGTCGAATTCTACACGTTAGATAACCAATTCAAATGTCGTACCTCTGTCGACCTATGGAGATACGACATCAAGTCCACCGATTTTAGCATTTGGACTTCTCATCGTGGCTTATATTCTAGCCAGTGTCCCAAAATCCTTCTTCGAGTTGTCAGTGTTAGATTCTACTTGTCAGACAACCAATTCAAATGTAGTACCTCTCTCGACCCATGGAGATACGATCAAGTGTACCATCTTTAACATTTGGACTTGTCTTCGTGGCTTATATTCGCGCCGTTTCCCAAAATCCATTTTCGAGTTGTCAGTGTGAGATTCTACACGTTAGACAACCAATTCAAATGTCGTACCTCTCTCGACCTATGGAGATACGACATCAAGTCCACCAATTTTAACATAAGGACTTGTCATCACGGCTTATATTCGAGTCTCGTGTCCCATAATTCATTTTCGAGTAGTCAGGGTGAGTTTCTACACGTTAGACAACCAATTCAAATGTCGTACCTCTCTCGACCCATGGAGATACGACATCAAGTCCACCAATTTTAACATTTGGATTTGTCGTCGTGGTCTATATTCGAGTCGTGTCCCAAAATCCTTCTTCGAGTTGTCAGTGTGTGATTCTACACGTTAGACAATCCATTCAAATGCCGTACCTCTCTCGACTTATGGAGATACTAAATTAAGTCCTCCAATTTTAACTCATGGACTTGTCATCGAGAATTTTATTCGTGCCGTGTCCGAAAATCCTTCTTCGAATTGTTAGTGTCGAATTCTACACGTTAGACAACCAATTCAAATGTCGTACCTCTGTCGGCCTATGGAGATACGACATCAAGTCCACCGATTTTAGCATTTGGACTTCTCATCGTGGCTTATATTCTAGCCAGTGTCCCAAAATCCTTCTTCGAGTTGTCAGTGTTAGATTCTACTTGTCAGACAACCAATTCAAATGTAGTACCTCTCTCGACCCATGGAGATACGATCAAGTGTACCATCTTTAACATTTGGACTTCTCTTCGTGGCTTATATTCGCGCCGTTTCCCAAAATCCATTTTTGAGTTGTCAGTGTGAGATTCTACACGTTAGACAACCAATTCAAATGTCGTACCTCTCTCGACCTATGGAGATACGACAACAAGTCCACCAATTTTAACATATGGACTTGTCATCATGGCTTATATTCGAGTCTCGTGTCCCATAATTCATTTTCGAGTAGTCAGGGTGAGTTTCTACACGTTAGACAACCAATTCAAATGTCGTACCTCTCTCGACCCATGGAGATACGACATCAAGTCCACCAATTTTAACATTTGGACTTGTCTTCGTGGCTTATATTCGAGTTTCGTGTCTCATAATTCATTTTCGAGTAGTCAGGGTGAGTTTCTACACGTTAGACAACCAATGCAAATGTCGTACATCTGTCGACCTATGGAGATACGACATAAAGTCCACCAATTTTGCCATTGGGACTTGTGATCGTGGCTTATATTCGAGTCGTGTCCCAAAATCCTTCTTTGAGTTGTCAGTGTGAGATTCTACACGTTAGACAACCAATTGAAATGTCGTACCTCTCTCGACCTATGAAGATACGACATCAAGTCCACCAATTTTAACATTTGGACTTGTCGTCGTGGTTTATATTCGACTCGTGTCTAAAATCCTTCTTCGAGTTGTCAGTGTGTGATTCTACACGTTAGACAATCTATTAAAATGTCGTACCTCTCTCGACCTATGGAGATACTACATTAAGTCCAATTTTAACTCATGGACTTATCATCGAGAATTATATTTGAGCCGTGTCCGAAAATCCTTCTTCGAGTTGTCAGTGTCGAATTCTACACGTTAGACAACCAATTCAAATGTCGTACCTTTGTCGACCTATGGAGGTACGACATCAAGTCCACCCATTTGAACATTTGGACTTGTCATCGTGGCTTATATTCGAGCCAGTGTCCCAAAATCCTTCTTCGAGTTGTCATTGTGAGATTCTACTTGTTAGACAACCAATTCAAATGTCGTACCTCTCTCGACCCATGGAGATATGACATCAAGTGTACTAATTTTAACATTTGGACTTGTCTTCGTGGCTTATATTCGCGTCGTATCCCAAAATCCATTTACGAGATGTCAGTGTGTGATTCTACACGGTAGACAATCAATTCAAATGTCGTACCTCTCTCGACCCATGGAGATACGACATCAAGTCCACCAATTTTAACATTTGGATTTGTCGTCGTGGTCTATATTCGAGTCGTGTCCCAAAATCCTTCTTCGAGTTGTCAGTGTGTGATTCTACACGTTAGACAATCCATTCAAATGCCGTACCTCTCTCGACTTATGGAGATACTACATTAAGTCCTCCAATTTTAACTCATGGACTTGTCATCGAGAATTTTATTCGTGCCGTGTCCCAAAATCCTTCTTCGAGTTGTTAGTGTCGAATTCTACACGTTAGACAACCAATTCAAATGTCGTACCTCTGTCGACCTGTGGAGATAAGACATCAAGTCCACCGATTTTAGCATTAGGACTTCTCATCGTGGCTTATATTCTAGCCAGTGTCCCAAAATCCTTCTTCGAGTTGTCAGTGTTAGATTCTACTTGTCAGACAACCAATTCAAATGTAGTACCTCTCTCGACCCATGGAGATACGATCATGTGTACCATCTTTAACATTTGGACTTGTCTTCGTGGCTTATATTCGCGCCGTTTCCCAAAATCCATTTTCGAGTTGTCAGTGTGAGATTCTACACGTTAGACAACCAATTCAAATGTCGTACCTCTCTCGACCTATGGAGATACGACATCAAGTCCACCAATTTTAACATATGGACTTGTCATCACGGCTTATATTCGAGTCTCGTGTCCCATAATTCATTTTCGAGTAGTCAGGGTGAGTTTCTACACGTTAGACAACCAATTCAAATGTCGTACCTCTCTCTCTCCACCTATGGAGATACGACATCAAGTCCACCAATTTTAACATTTGGACATGTCGTCGTGGTCTATATTCGAGTCGTGTCCCAAAATCCTTCTTCGAGTTGTCAGTGTGTGATTCTACACGTTAGACAATCAATTCAAATGTCGTACCTCTCTCGACTTATGGGGATACTGCATTAAGTCCTCCAATTTTAACTCATGGACTTGTCATCGAGAATTTTATTCGTGCCGTGTCCCAAAATCCTTCTTCGAGTTGTTAGTGTCGAATTCTACACGTTAGACAACCAATTCAAATGTCGTACCTCTATCGACCTATGGAGAAACGACATCAAGTCCACCGATTTTAGCATTTGGACTTCTCATCGTGGCTTATATTCTAGCCAGTGTCCCAAAATCCTTCTTCGAGTTGTCAGTGTTAGATTCTACTTGTCAGACAACCAATTCAAATGTAGTACCTCTCTCGACCCGTGGAGATACGATCATGTGTACCATCTTTAACATTTGGACTTGTCTTCGTGGCTTATATTCGCGCCGTTTCCCAAAATCCATTTTCGAGTTGTCAGTGTGAGATTCTACACGTTAGACAACCAATTCAAATGTCGTACCTCTCTCCACCTATGGAGATACGTCATCAAGTCCACAAATTTTAACATTTGGACATGTCGTCGTGGTCTATATTCGAGTCGTGTCCCAAAATCCTTCTTCGAGTTGTCAGTGTGTGATTCTACACGTTAGACAATCAATTCAAATGTCGTACCTCTGTCGACCTGTGGAGATAAGACATCAAGTCCACCGATTTTAGCATTAGGACTTCTCATCGTGGCTTATATTCTAGCCAGTGTCCCAAAATCCTTCTTCGAGTTGTCAGTGTTAGATTCTACTTGTCAGACAACCAATTCAAATGTAGTACCTCTCTCGACCCATGGAGATACGATCATGTGTACCATCTTTAACATTTGGACTTGTCTTCGTGGCTTATATTCGCGCCGTTTCCCAAAATCCATTTTCGAGTTGTCAGTGTGAGATTCTACACGTTAGACAACCAATTCAAATGTCGTACCTCTCTCGACCTATGGAGATACGACATCAAGTCCACCAATTTTAACATATGGACTTGTCATCACGGCTTATATTCGAGTCTCGTGTCCCATAATTCATTTTCGAGTAGTCAGGGTGAGTTTCTACACGTTAGACAACCAATTCAAATGTCGTACCTCTATCTCTCCACCTATGGAGATACGACATCAAGTCCACCAATTTTAACATTTGGACATGTTGTCGTGGTCTATATTCGAGTCGTGTCCCAAAATCCTTCTTCGAGTTGTCAGTGTGTGATTCTACACGTTAGACAATCAATTCAAATGTCGTACCTCTCTCGACTTATGGGGATACTGCATTAAGTCCTCCAATTTTAACTCATGGACTTATCATCGAGAATTTTATTCGTGCCGTGTCCCAAAATCCTTCTTCGAGTTGTTAGTGTCGAATTCTACACGTTAGACAACCAATTCAAATGTCGTACCTCTGTCGACCTATGGAGATACGACATCAAGTCCACCGATTTTAGCATTTGGACTTCTCATCGTGGCTTATATTCTAGCCAGTGTCCCAAAATCCTTCTTCGAGTTGTCAGTGTTAGATTCTACTTGTCAGACAACCAATTCAAATGTAGTACCTCTCTCGACCCGTGGAGATACGATCATGTGTACCATCTTTAACATTTGGACTTGTCTTCGTGGCTTATATTCGCGCCGTTTCCCAAAATCCATTTTCGAGTTGTCAGTGTGAGATTCTACACGTTAGACAACCAATTCAAATGTCGTACCTCTCTCCACCTATGGAGATACGTCATCAAGTCCACCAATTTTAACATTTGGACATGTCGTCGTGGTCTATATTCGAGTCGTGTCCCAAAATCCTTCTTCGAGTTGTCAGTGTGTGATTCTACACGTTAGACAATCAATTAAAATGTCGTACCTCTGTCGACCTGTGGAGATAAGACATCAAGTCCACCGATTTTAGCATTAGGACTTCTCATCGTGGCTTATATTCTAGCCAGTGTCCCAAAATCCTTCTTCGAGTTGTCAGTGTTAGATTCTACTTGTCAGACAACCAATTCAAATGTAGTACCTCTCTCGACCCATGGAGATACGATCATGTGTACCATCTTTAACATTTGGACTTGTCTTCGTGGCTTATATTCGCGCCGTTCCCAAAATCCATTTTCGAGTTGTCAGTGTGAGATTCTACACGTTAGACAACCAATTCAAATGTCGTACCTCTCTCGACCTATGGAGATACGACATCAAGTCCACCAATTTTAACATATGGACTTGTCATCACGGCTTATATTCGAGTCTCGTGTCCCATAATTCATTTTCGAGTAGTCAGGGTGAGTTTCTACACGTTAGACAACCAATTCAAATGTCGTACCTCTCTCTCTCCACCTATGGAGATAGGACATCAAGTCCACCAATTTTAACATTTGGACATGTCGTCGTGGTCTATATTCGAGTCGTGTCCCAAAATCCTTCTTCGAGTTGTCAGTGTGTGATTCTACACGTTAGACAACCAATTCAAATGTCGTACCTCTCTCGACTTATGGGGATACTACATTAAGTCCTCCAATTTTAACTCATGGACTTGTCATCGAGAATTTTATTCGTGCCGTGTCCCAAAATCCTTCTTCGAGTTGTTAGTGTCGAATTCTACACGTTAGACAACCAATTCAAATGTCGTACCTCTGTCGACCTATGGAGATACGACATCAAGTCCACCGATTTTAGCATTTGGACTTCTCATCGTGGCTTATATTCTAGCCAGTGTCCCAAAATCCTTCTTCGAGTTGTCAGTGTTAGATTCTACTTGTCAGACAACCAATTCAAATGTAGTACCTCTCTCGACCCATGGAGATACGATCAAGTGTACCATCTTTAACATTTGGACTTGTCTTCGTGGCTTATATTCGCGCCGTTTCCCAAAATCCATTTTCGAGTTGTCAGTGTGAGATTCTACACGTTAGACAACCAATTCAAATGTCGTACCTCTCTCGACCTATGGAGATACGACAACAAGTCCACCAATTTTAACATATGGACTTGTCATCATGGCTTATATTCGAGTCTCGTGTCCCATAATTCATTTTCGAGTAGTCAGGGTGAGTTTCTACACGTTAGACAACCAATTCAAATGTCGTACCTCTCTCGACCCATGGAGATACGACATCAAGTCCACCAATTTTAACATTTGGACTTGTGATCATGGCTTATATTCGAGTCGTGTCCCAAAATCCTTCTTGGAGTTGTCAGTGTGAGATTTTACACGTTAGACAACCAATTCAAATGTCGTACCTCTCTCGACCTATGGAGATACGACAACAAGTCCACCAATTTTAACATTTGGATTTGTCGTCGTGGTCTATAATCGAGTCGTGTCCCAAAATCCTTCTTCGAGTTGTCAGTGTGTGATTCTACACGTTAGACAATCCATTCAAATGCCGTACCTCTCTCGACTTATAGAGATACTACATGAAGTCCTCCAATTTTAACTCATGGACTTGTCTTCGAGAATTTTATTCGTGCTGTGTCCCAAAATCCTTCTTCGAGTTGTTAGTGTCGAATTCTACACGTTAGACAACCAATTCAAATGTCGTACCTCTGTCGACCTATGGAGATACGACATCAAGTCCACCGATTTTAACATTTGGACTTCTCATCGTGGCTTATATTCGAGCCAGTGTCCCAAAATCCTTCTTCGAGTTGTCAGTGTGAGATTCTACTTGTCAGACAACCAATTCAAATGTAGTACCTCTCTCGACCCATGGAGATACGACATCAAGTCCACTAATTTTAACATTTGGACTTGTCTTCTTGACTTATATTAGAGCCGTGTCCCAAAATCCATTTTCGAGTTTTCAGTGTGAGATTCTACACGTTAGACAACCAATTCAAATGTCGTACCTCTCTCGACCTATGGAGATACGACATCAAGTCCACCAATTTTAACATTTCGACTTATCGTCCTGGCTTATATTCGAGTTGTCAGTGTGAGATTCTACACAGTCAATTAAATGTCGTACCTCTCTCGACCTATGGAGATACGACATCGTCCACCAATTTTAACATATGGACCTGTCATCATGGCTTATATTCGAGTCTCGTGTCCCATAATTCATTGTCGAGTTGTCAATGTGAGATTCTACACGTTAGACAACCAATTCAAATGTCGTACCTCTGTCGACCTATGGAGATACGACATAAAGTCCACCAATTTTGCCATTGGAACTTGTGATCATGGCTTATATTCGAGTCGTGTCCCAAAATCCTTCTTTGAGTTGTCAGTGTGAGATTCTACTCGTTAGACAACCAATTCAAATGTCGTACCTTTCTCGACCTATGGAGAGACGACATCAAGTCCACCAATTTTAACATTTGGACTTGTTGTCGTGGTTTATATTCGAGCCGTGTCCCAAAATCCATTTTCGAGTTGTCAGTGTGAGATTCTACACGTTAGACAACCAATTCAAATGTCGTACTTCTCTCGACCTATGAAGTCACGACATCAAGTCCACCAATTTTAACATATGGACATGTTATCGTGGCTTATATTCGAGTCTCGTGTCCGCAAATCCATTTTCGAGTTGTTAGTGACGAACGCTACATGTTAGGCAACCAATTCAAATGTTGTACCTCTGTCGACTTATGGAGATACCACATAAAGTCCTTAAATGTTAACTCTTGGAGTTGTTATCGAGGCTTCTATTTGGGCCGTGTCCCAAATTCATTCTATTTGAGCCATTTCCAATGTCGTACCTCTCTCGACCTATGGAGATACGCGTCTGACAATAGTTGTGCTAAAAGAATACCTGTTCCTAGAAGTATGCACTATCAAGTTACGGGAAGGCTACCAATATTACTGCAGAGATTATGAAACATCCCAAGTCAGTACTTAACGGGTGCTAGGTGCATCCCATCACAACCAAGAACAAACTTCTTAGAAGACGATCCACTTAGATTCATAAGGGACCGCATGCATCCGACACGCAAACAGAACACCAAATGCTAACTCGGAATAACTGATGGGCAACTCAGAAACAACAAAATACATTACTCAAGACGAGCACAAGATGCCTAGATCCTACAACAATGATGGATCAAAGAGCACCTGAAGTATATGTACATGTTAAAATAGATTCTGTCATTGCAAGCAGCATAAAATATCACTGTTTTAAAAACCGGACCGGACCAGCCACCGGTTCACGGTTGCAAACCGTGAACCGGTTGAACCGGCCGGTCCGGTCCGATAAAGCCCAAAAACCGGAAATTGCATTGAACCGGCTTTAACCGGCGGTTCGACCGGTCGAACCGGTTGAACCGGCCGGTTCAACCCGGTTCAGACCGGTTCAACCTCAAATTTTGTGTATTTTTAATTTTAATTTACCTAAACTCCTTCTTATGTACCTAAATTTCTTATTTGGATATTTATATATATTTATTTAATTATTTATGACGTCACCGGTTCAACCGGTTCAACCCCGGTTCAACCTTTGAACCTTTGAACCTTTAAGAATTCCGGTTCGACGTCCGGTTCGGTTCTGAAACCCATGTAAAATATGCCATGTGCATCTTGCTCCTTTAACTGCGTCATTACGAGCACTTCTAATTGCTCTCTAAACCTAAGAGGCCAGGGTTTCACCAGCCAGAAAATCTACGATTTCATACTGCACTTTTATATGTTTCTAATCACCAGATAGAATATCTCACACCGAGACCATTGCAGGTCAAAATCAAGCCTTTGTGCCGATAGAGGTATTTCTGGTAAAAAAACGACGTAGATTAATACAGGTGGAGATTAAAAATGTACAACTCTGAAATCAATTGAGAAATAAAATTAGCATAATGCATACCAGAATCAAATAGCCATGACAAAATAACAAGGTCACTTTGAGTCCAGCCAAGGCAGGCACAGTGCTCTTCTAATTTGACTTTCGATGAGGATAAATGTGATACCAAGAACAAAAAAGAAGCAACCAGCAAACAAGCATGATTCATAATTAAAGTCAAACTTAAACTGAATTAATGACATGAAGATTCTCAAAGAAAAAATAAGACAATATAAGGAGAGCCTTTTAACAGGATCACTAAGAACTGTCACGAAGGAAAATTCTAAATGTGAGGGTAAATATTGATAAAAGAACTACAAACTTAATTTCTAGGAACAACTTACAAATAAAACATATCAATGTAACTTTTTTCAGAGCAATAACTGAGCATTCAAACTGGGAATGTTGTTGAAAAGTTGAAATTATACCAATGAATCGTCTAGTGCTCCAACAACCCAATATGCAAACCATTTTACACAATAAACTTTATGTAAGGATAAACGTCTAATGTTGATGACCATCTCACACAGTCAAACTCGGTTGTTTTCGTTTTTGTCTGAAACCAAGAGTTTATTAATTTGTTAAGCACCATGAGATGTCATTTTATTCATTCCCAATTTCTTTGTCGTGTATCACAATCATCTCTTCTTTCTAGACAAATGCAAATTCTACAAGCGGTAGTATGCTCTAGAAGTCCACGTCTTTTGAGTCGATGATCTTAAAATCATGGAGGAGTGCATTCATGAAGAAAGTTCACCGATCAACCTTGAGCATATACAAAAGCAAAAAGTACAAAGTAACAACAACAATGGCGTTATGTACCACATTCGCATCAAATAACAAGAATGAAGTTAGATGACTACCAAACATGCTCATTTACTTGTAAGAGTCACTGAAGTGTTATCATGAATATATGTGAAGAGCATGTTCACTGCTACTTATGACAGACAACGCTGTTATCATGGTTAGATATGTTCTGTTTATTTGCCATTATATTTGCAGGCGGATCGCTTTGTCATTTTCAATTTTGTATCTTCCTTTACAAGAAAAAAAATCTTGTTTTGTTAGAGTTGACATATCGATCAAGCAATATGATAATAGTAACGAACTAACGATTTTGCCAATGTGATTCACTTTCATTTTGAAATCGGAGTAAGCTACTCAATACCAAAAGCTGACCCATCAGATGGAAGTTAGTAAACTGAGGGGAAATGGTAGAGTTTCATTTGATTAGATAAGACAATGAAGGAACATACTTTGTGAGCAACAATGGAACAAGAATTGCAACCATGCCACGAAGCTTGTTGAAACGAAGGAGGAGGAGAAGAAGAAGAATTTTTGTATATATTTTTCGTTGTATGTATTACATGATTTGCGTTTTATTTATACAAATACAATAGATTCGTTGGGGCCTCATAAATATGGAATTAATGTTTGTGGGAAACTGGAAGGGATGTCTGGCTGAAGATGGATCGTCTGAGAAGATAACGGTAAGATGTTTTTAACACGCCCCCTCAAGTTGGATCTGGAAGGGATTGATAGATCCTAACTTGTGAAGAAGTGTAGAGAATGATTTGTGATCGAGAGCTTTGGTGAAATAGATAAGTTTTCTTACTAATCTTTGAAATTGTCCGATATTGGTTGGCATGCTATCTGTGGGTCCTATCTTCCTGTTTGTTTCTATTGGTGTGGTGGTAGGTTTTGATCTTAGTTTTCCGGTTTCCTTAAGAAGGTTTATGGTGTATTTTCGTTGTGAAAGGAATAACCCTTTCTTGGAATGAGCAATTTCTATGCTTAAGAAATATTTCATGATTCCTAAGTCCTTTATATCAAATTTAGATTTTAGATAGTCTTTAACTAAATTTATTTGGTGATCATTATTACCGGTTATTATAATATCATCAACATAAATGAGTATAATGGTAGTGATTTTATGATCATGTTTTGTAAACATGGAGGCATCTGCAGAACTCTTAATAAAGCCATACTTAAGGAGAGAGAGACTGAGTTTGGCATACCAGGCTCGAGGCGATTGTTTTAGTCTGTATATAGATTTGTGAAGCTTGCATACCTGGTTGGGATGAGTAGTGTACCCAGGGGGTGGAGTCATATAGACTTCTTCCAGATTTCCCTGTAAAAAGGCATTTTTGACATCCATTTGGAATAGATTCCATCCATGGTTAACGGCGACAGAGAGATGAACACGAACAATGTTCATTTTTGCTACGGGGACAAAGGTTTCAAGATAGTCAAGACCGTATGTTTGAGTATATCCTTTAGCAACGAGTCGAGCTTTGTACCTTTCTATTTTTCCATCGCTATGATACTTGATTTTGTAAATCCACCTGCAACCAACCGGTTTTATGCCTGGTTGGAGAGGGACTAAAGTCCAAGTGTGGTTGGTTTCTAGGGCCTGTAATTCTTCATCCATGGTTTTGACCCAATATTTGTTTTGTGTGGCTTCATGATAAGAAATGGGTTCTTTGGTTTTTTCTAATTCTCCTAAGAAGGCTTGGTATTTCTGTGAAAATTGGTGGTAGGATATGTGGTTTTGAATAGGATAAGTGGTGTGAGAAAGAAAATAATCATTAAATCTAGGAGGGGGTCGACTTTGACGAGAGGATCTTCTTGGGATCTCTTGTTCTCTTTGGTCATTGTCTCCTCCTTCAGTGTTATCTTCGCCTTGGGTGTTATCCTCGTCATCTCCTCCTTGGTCTCCTCCTCCTTGGTCTCCTCCGAGTCCAGATGTAGTATTTGGAATTTGAGGAAGAGAGGTTGGTAGTGGAACGGAAGCGTCTTTAGTGGAGTGTTTAAAAAAGGGTTCAGTCTCAAAGAAAGTGACATCTCTTGAGACAAGCATTCTTTTATTTTTGGGACCATAACATTTATATCCATTTTTCCGAAAAGAATACCCCAAAAACACACATTTAATGGAGTTGTAGTCGAGTTTGTCATTACGTTTTTTGTGAACAAAACAGATGCACCCAAAAACTTAAGGTGGTCAAGATTAATCTCTTTATTGTATAAAATTTCGAGAGGTTTTTATTGTTGATTGTAGGACTAGGAAGATCGTTTATGATGTAAGTAGCAGTAAGAACAGCGTCAGACCAGAATTGTTTTGGGACATTGTTTTGAAAAAGAAGCGATCGTGTGACATTTAAAAGATGTTGATTTTTTCTTTCTGAAAGCCCATTTTGTTGCGGAGTATTAACACACGAAGTTTGATGAAAAATACATTTTTGTTTTAAAAGATTTTGAAACAGATTGCTCATATATTCAGAACCGTTGTCAGACCGAAAGACACGAATTTTTGAATCAAACATATTTTCAATAAAACGTAAAAAATCAAAAAAGACTGAGTAAGTATTAGACTTGTTTTTTAGCAAGTAAATCCAAGTTGTTCGAGAAAAATCATCAATAAAACTGATAAAGTATCGAAAGTCATTATGAGATTCAACAGGAGCAGGTCCCCAAATGTCAGAATGAATTATCTCAAATGGAATATAAGTTTTTGTGCTAGATTTTGAAAAAGGCAATCGAGCTTGTTTAGCAAAACGACATACATCACATAATAATTCAGAAGAAAAAACAGGAAATAAAGATTTTAACACATTTGAAGATGGATGACCCATTCTTCGGTGCCAGAGATTATGATCAATTTTGATATGATATGCTTTTTGATTGGTTTCCAGAACATAAAGATCATTTTGGAGGATACCTTTACCAATCATCCTCCCTATGATATGATCCTGAAAAAATACGTTGTTAGGAGTGAATACAACGTTACAATTTAAATTACTAGTAATTTTGGCTACCGAAATTAGGTTAGCATCAAGATTAGGAATATATAAAATATTATCACAAATATTATTGACTAATTTTGCTTTTCCTATTCCTTCAATTTGTATTTTATTTCCATTAGCAACAGTAACAAATTTATTTAATAGTTGCAGATTGTGAGTAATGTTATCAAGCAAAGACGGGCTCCGGTCATATGATCTGTGGCCCCGGTATCAATAATCCAATGTTTATTTGTAGAATTCGTAGACAATCCAGAAAAAAGTGCAATATCAGACATTATTTTACTACCTGCATAATTACCTGTTGCAGGGGGGTAGTCTGCAAATATTCATTTAGATGATCCACCAACCTGCGTATCGGATTCGGGTCGGGTGCTCCATTACTAGATCCGAAAAAGGCAGACCCGTTGGAATCGGGTAACGCGGATCTTCTGGATCCGCCCTGGATTCGGTTGTCTTCGTTTCGGATCGAGTCGCGATATCCGGATTTGCTGGGACTATTTAAACCTGCATTTTTCGCAAACAAGAGAAAGTTAGGATTTTATTTGTCGCTTCGGCTGCCGCCGCTCCCGCTTCCGCCGGGTTGCTGGCTGGCGCTGCTGCCGGCGATGCTCTCCACCATATTTGCTTGTCTGTTCTTGTTGTTTCTTTGAGGTCGGAGGTGTGGGTTGAGAAACCAGCAGTTGTTGGAGTTGTGTCCGATCTTCTTGCAGTTTTCGCAATGTTCTTTGTGTTTTCCGAAAGATTTTGTGTTGTTTTGGCTTCGGTTTTGGTTTTTTCCGGCGAAAAAAGCTTGGTTTTCATTCTCGTCTTTTTGCTGATGAGCCATGGTTAATCTTCGGGATTCTTCCCGGAGAACCATCGCAGTGATAGCGGCGAAAGAAGGAAGCTCTGGTGATAATAGCACCTGACTTCTGTTATTTTCAAAAGAAGAGTTCAGTCCCGCTAGGAACTGATAGATGCGGTTTTGTTCTGTCCTTTGTTGAATGAGGTCCGCGTTGGTTATCGGAGGCTCATAAACTCCCAACTCATCCCACGCCCGTCTGAGAGTACCGAGGTACTCAGTGACGCCCCGGGTGTTTTGTTGGTTTTGTGCGATTTCTTGCTTGATCCGGAAGATGTGTGCAAAGTTCTGATTTTTTACCGAAGTGCTCTTGAATGGCTTCCTAGAGCTCCTTTGCGCTGTCTTTGTAGATGAATATTTCTGCGATTTTGGCTTCCATAGACGCAATGATCCAGGACATGACCTGGTGATCGGCGGTTTGCCATTCGTCCAGGGCTTTGTTATCATATCCTTTCTCTGGTTTTTGTGTTCGCCCAGTGATGTGGCCGATCCTCCCTCGACCGCTAAGGGAAAAGGTCACGACACGTGCCCAGGAGAGATAGTTCGCCTCGTTCAGGGGGTGGAAACCAGGCGGTTAATGGCTCCTTCGAGGTGACCTTTTTCCGACATGCTTTTTATTTTTCTTCTCCTCCTTTTAGGTATGGATGTGGGTGTATCGACCTGCAACCCCCTAGATGAGATGAGGCCGATGAGGACAGTAGGGAGGTCTGAGGCTTGCGGATTACCGCTCTGATACCATGTTGAAACGAAGGAGGAGGAGAAGAAGAATTTTTGTATATATTTTTCGTTGTATGTATTACATGATTTGCGTTGTATTTATACAAATACAATAGATTCGTTGGGGCCTCATAAATATGGAATTAATGTTTGTGGGAAACTGGAAGGGATGCCTGACTGAAGATGGATCGTCTGAGGAGATAACGGTAAGATGTTTTCAACAAAGCTAACCTTTATATGCCTCGTTGATCTCTTGGAATTTTGTAGTAGCACAGTCTTCATCTTTCCTCTTGTCTGGATGCCATTTCTGTTGCAAGCACGTAAAGCAAACTTCTGTTACTTCCCAACGCTCAACAGAAACTATATTCTTCGTTGAGATTACTCTACGAATTGTGACAGGGGAAGAACGGACATGGAATAACAAAACGTATAAATCTCACCATCTAAAATCCTTCGACAACAACATGTGCTAACAAATTCCAATCAACTACAATGCACATAACAAAATACAGAAAGAAACAAGAAAACCCATACCAAGGCCAATCTGATGTAGTTGGAGCGGATTGTTTCTTCGGAAGCATCATAATCAACTTCAAGGACTTTGTAGAAATCCTACAAAACATGTAAACACAATCACAAAACAGGAAGACAAAAAAAGAACCTACACAAATTTTAAAATCGCGTCAGTCAAAGCAGAAGTTACAATTAACCCCAAAACACCAGAATCAGACAACTAAATTCCCTGCCCAAAACAACGCCGAAGCCATACTAATTCATCATCCAAGGATGAAAAACTTTTAAAAAATCTTCTCTTCAAATATTTCCAGTTCTAAAGCATTAGGCAAGAAAAGAGAGCCGATTTCATTCTCATTTTCTCTTAAGTACTATTATTGTGATTAAAAATAGATTTTATGTTGTTATTTAGGTTTGAATGTATGTTAATTTGAATGAATGTAAACTTAAAAGTGATTTATTTGAGTTTAAATGTATGTGAGTTTGAATGTATGTTAGAATTGAATTTTGTAGTATTGTTAGTTTGTTCTACCGTGCAGGTTTAAATTTACCAATTTAAGAAATATAGGAGAGGTTCTGTCAAAAATTTTAAAAAAATTATGACATGATTCGTAATGTTGTTTATTGTAGTTGGTTTTATTGGAGAGATTATTCGACGTTTACAACCGTTTGCTACTACACTCGATTGAGGTAATTTCTAAAACATTAGAGTATTCTCAACTTTTTAAGTAGTTAGTAATGAAGAACAACCATCTCACTTGTTAACATGTTATGTACAGATGGAGTTTGGTGGTTCTAGTACTGGTTCAGTTGGAGGTAGCTACGCTTCACAGGGTCCGGTAGACAGATCGGTGTTGGTTTTGCAGGCCAACCACAAGTCTGACTTGTTCAAAGATTTTGTAAGTATTTTACGTTTTCAAGTTAAATATTTGCACGTGAATTTCAATATTCTGACATTTCTCTAAATTTATGCAGAAGGATGTTGATGGTGTAAATTGCGTTGAGCATGGATCGAAGCTCAACGAATGACAGATCACTGATGAGAGAATGTTGTTTCTGCTAGATATGGCAGGGTTTGACACAGTCACTCGGTTGGGCCGAGTTCAGTTGAATCATACCTTACTGGGGGCGATGGTCGAGCGTTGGAGACCGGAGACTCATTCATTTCACCTGCGACATGGTGAGATCACGTGCACCTTGCGTGACATCTCGATGATTACCGGCTTGCAGGTAGATGGTTTGCCGGTGTGTGAGTCTCAGGAGTACGTTTGGTCAGAGGTATGCATGGATTTATTGGGTCAGGTCCCCGATGACTTGGGTCGTAAGGGTTACGTAACTTTGGGTTGGTTGCAAGCTCAGTTTCAGCACTTGCCTTTTGATGCTGACGAGGAGACAGTTACACGACACACCAGAGCCTTCATTCTGTTCCAGCTGGGATGTTGTATTTTGGCAGATAAGAGTGGTACGATGGTTCACTTGAAGTACCTGTATTTGCTCGGAGATTTGGCAGTCGCATCGGAGTACAGTTGGGGTAGTGCGGCTCTGACCCACTTATATCACATGTTAGATGAAGCCTCACTGATTCCGACGAAACATTTGTGTGGTTTTCTTACGTTCCTGCAGTTGTGGTGCTGGGAACATCTACACATTGGGAGACCTTTGAAGAGAAGACCATTAGTCTACCCGGAGGACGAGAGAGCACCATTAGGGTCCCATTGGAGACGACCAAGGACATTCAAGGGTAGTGCGAAGACGACGACACTTGATTTTTATCGGAATGAGCTGAACGTGCAGGAATTCGATCAAGTGATCTGGGACCTTTATGCAAATTTGGATCGTAGTTAGTTACCACCACTATGTACGGAAGGTTCAGAGATCTGGACGAGCCGTACTTGGCTTATAAATTTTGGTGAGGTGGTTATGCATTGTCCAAACCGAGTGATGAGACAGTTCGGTCTACAGCAGCACATTCCAGAGCCGATGGAGAGACATGTAGTGAAATCGGCTCATGGGAGGTCGGATGTTAATTGGTTGGTGGAAAATCACCAATTCATTCAGCATTGGTCGCATAGAAGAGATTATCTACAGTTTGAGCGACCACTCCTTGGTGTCACTCCTGAAGAGAGCACACGACTGTATATGGAATGGTACTGGAGCATCACCGTACGTTGGATAGTTCATCACTGCTTGGCTCCGACTAATACCTTATACAAACCTCGAGCGGGTAGAGAGCGAGAGATGGTAAGATTTAAATATTTATTTAAACAATTATCACGTTTTAAAATTATGTTTAGTGTTTCATTAACTTTTCATTATCTGTAGGTGCACGGAGTTTATGAGTTTCACGAAGAACTCCATAAAATTCACGAGGTGATCAAAGATCACAAGACATGTTCTTCGATGGTTGGAAAATTAAAGGAAAAAATGAAGGATTGACTTATGTGTTTTGGTGCTGAAGAACCCACATTACATTTGAGTCAGGATCGCGTCGTTGAAAAAGAAGATTCACAGTCTCAAGAAGACGCTGGCGGTCTGACTCAGGATACTGAGAATCCAGCACGAGGAGGGGGACGCGGCAGGGGGAGAGGACGTGCTCAATCACATCCTAAAAGGAAGAAGAGATTGAGAGGTCACTTACGATAGATCAATGAACTCGAGTTCTTAAATTAATGAACTCTACAAGAGAACTCGGCATCCTCAATGCCGAGTTCTCTTGTTGTGAACACGGCATCACCCCTGTCGAGTTCACACCAATAGAACTCGACATCTTCAATGCCGAGTTCTATGTAAGTTTGGGTTTTTATTGCCCCACTTGATATTCCACTCGACTTGAGTTGCCAGGAGAATAGTGATTCAAATAGAACTCGGCACTGAGAGTGCCGAGTTCTATTTGAATCACTATTCTCCTGGGACTCATATCGTTCATGAGACGATTGACGCGTCAGGAGAAAAGTTACTTAAATAGAACTCGGCGTCCTAGATGCGAGTTCTAAAGTAATAGTTCGGCATTGGTAACGTCGAGTTCACTTAAAAAAAGATAACTCGGCGTTGTTTATTGATCGTAACGTTGTTTATTGATCGTAACGTTGTTTATTGGAGAGATTGCTCGACGTTTACAATCGTTTGCTACTACACTCGATTGAGGTAACTTCTAAAACATTTAAGTATTTTCAACTTTTTAAGTATTTAGTAAGGAATTCGATCATCTCACTTGAACACATTTTCAAATATTTAGGTATGGATAAAGATGATGAAGGATCTTTGTTGGTCATGTATAACGGGAAATTAGAATGTAACGAAGATGTGGCAGAATACACAGGATCTGACCGCAAATTGGTAGTTGTTCCGTTGAACATCAAATATGAGGATTTAATGGATGTTATAAGATCTGAATGTGATTATCCACACAGTATGTTTGATGTCAAGTTGACGGCGAAATTGCCATTAAACAATGATTGGACATACGTTCCATTAACCAATGATAGGTCGGTTTATGGATTGATGCGTTTGTTTAAACGGATGTCTGTGGTTGGAGTGTATGTGGAAGCTGAACCTAAAGTGCCCGACCCTACGCTGACAACGAACACTCATTCGCCGGAGTATGGTACAGTAAGGTCGACCGGTTGGGACTGTCGAATATATTTGAATATAAGTCTAAATCCTACAACCGAAGTTCCAGCATACCACCAAATTCCATTTTTCCAATCACATAACTTCCAAACAGGCATCGAATGGCCAGAAAATGCGTGTGACATTCCTTCTAGCAGTACAAATCCTTATCCTGGTTTGTCGCAATTTAAACCCACGCATTACAGTCATGATGAGTTTGCTGGAAGAGCTGGACCATCTACCTCATTTCCCTACCTTAGGCTTGGTTTGTCAGCTGTTGACCCAATTAATTTTAGTCAACCAGAAGGCCTGGAAGAGATGCATAGCATTCAAGACGATGACACTGAGGAATTAGGGGATTACAACACACCATTCGCTGTAGAAGATGAACCTGAAGGTGTTTCTGTTAATGAAGTCGTTCCGGAGACGCAGGATGTCATATATGCGATGGGACAATCCATAAACCGTGAAGACGACGACGTTGTTGATGATGTAGTTGCTAACAACGACATGGATCCAACTCTTAATGAACTTCCCGATATCTTCGAGGACGACAACTGGATAGAGAATTCGGTAATTGAACACTCATTTTTCGATGCTGCGAACAATTTGGAACGGAGTGATTGGCATACGGAAGATGGTTGTTCTTTCTGGGATAAACGAATTTTCCCAACGAAAGATGATTTGGTTCATGCTCTGCAATCGTGGCACATTAAAAAGTTTGTTCAGTATTCAGTTGTGGTTTCTTCAACGAAACGGTATACTGTTCATTGTATTCGTCGTGATGAAGATAACTGCAAATGACGTCTACATGCGTATGTTCCAAAAGGTTGCAGATATTTTTCAAGTTAAAACATACGACGCCGAGCACACTTGTTCCAATCCGATATTGCTAAACGACAACAAACAATGCAGTGCTAATTTTGTATGCGACTTGATAATGTCATCTGTTAGAACTAAGTTCACAATTACTCCTGCTGAAATAATGGAAAGGGTGAAGACCAAATACTCACTTGAAATTGGTTACGCTAAAGCATGGAATGCTAGGCAAAAAGCGTTGGACCGAATATATGGTGCCGAAGAAGACAGTTATAAAGATTTGCGAAGGTTCGGCACAGTTCTCTGTCAGAACAATGAAGGATCTGTTGTCGAGATAGAGTCTGTCCAGGTAAATTCAGACGAGGAGATGTTTAAGCGTGTGTTTTGGGCGTTCGGGCCTTCAATTAGTGGGTTTCATTATTGTAGACCCGTTGTCAGTGTGGATGGAACACACCTCTATAGCAAATATAGAGGTTTATTGCTAATTGCTGTGAGCACGGATGCAAACAACGGAATTTTTCCCTTGGCATTTGTTGTTGTAGAGAGCGAGAATACAGAGTCGTGGACGTGGTTCCTTCATTTGCTGGCAAGTAGAGTTACAAGGCGACCCGATTTGTGTATTATCACCGACAGATTTTCGGGAATAAATGCTTGTGTGCGAGCCGCATTTCCACCTTCGGAGGGACATGTACATCGATTCTTCCTTTAACATATGAAAGCAAATCTTGCTAAACATCGAAATTGTAAGGAAAGATTGGGACAAATCAAGTTTTACGAAGCGGGTAAAACTCATTCATTTATGAAATTTGAAGAGTTAATGAAGGCTATTGCAGAGGAACATAAACCGATATACGAGTGGATTCAACATCAAGGTCCTTTGGAAAGATGGACTTGTTGTCACGACGGGGGTCGGCGTTTCGGATGTATGACAACAAAAATGTCAGAAAGCTTCAACAATGTCTTACGAGGGGCACGCGGTATGCCAATTACAACCATGATTTTGATGACCTTTCTCCGCTTGAACAAATTCTTTGTTAAAAGAAGGGACGTCGCCGAGTCGTGGAATGAAACATATGTACCGACAGTCCACACCGTGGTGGTGGCAAACAGTAATCTGGCCAGAACACATACAGTAACTCGGTACCACCAGCTGATGTACCAGGTTGAAGCCAATGACCAGAAAAAATACCTCGTGAAATTTGAAGAAGGAGTTATTACTTGCACTTGTGGATACATAATTGCAATGCACGTCCCATGTTCACATGTACTAGCAGTTTGCAGTGGCAGACATGCAAATGTCAACACTTCACATTTGGTGTCCCCGTATTATGAGGTTCAAATGTACAGGGAGGCGTACAAACCGATATTTGTCCCAATTCCTGATGTGAGGTATTGGCCAGATCGAGGCAACATCACAATGAAGCCTCCCCAAACCAAAAGACCTCCCGGTCGGCCTAAATCAACGCGAATCCGAAACGAGATGGACGAACACTCTGGAAGAAAGGTAAGGTGTGGGAGACGCGGTGGTATAGGGCATAACCGAAAGCGATGCAAGGAACCTATATAGCAAAATATTTTGTATGTGAGACGAATGAATGTAAGAGTTGATGTATTGTAAGACTTGTAATGTATTTGTAATGTATTTTGTTATGACTTGAATGAATGTACGAAGACTTAAATCCTTTTTAAGAGTTGATTAATTGTAAGACGAATGAATGTAATGTATTTTTTAGGACCGCAAATTTGCCTACTTCAGCCTATTAAACTCACTTTTTTTTCCTTTAGAACTCGGCACTCTCAGTACCGAGTTCTATTTAAGTAACTGTTCTCCTGACAATCAATCTCATACACGACCTGATTGTCAGCAGAACAGTTTCTTAAATAGAACTCGACACTCTAAGTGCCGAGTTCTATTTGAATCACCTCAGGAAAAAAATGTCGAAGTGTTGGCCTAATAAAAAACCAAATAGAACTCGGCATCACAGATGCCGAGTTCTACTAAAGTTGAACTCGGCATCACCAGTGCCGAGTTCTCAAAAGATGAACTCGGCACTGGTGATGTCGAGTTCTCTATGCACAAAAAAACAAAACCCGCCGCCACCACGTGGTGGCAGCGGGTCTAGTTTGAAAATTACTTTTAATAGATGTTTATTTTGGATTTTTTTTTAAAAAAATTATTTTGAAAAATTTTCCTTTATTTTAACAGTCACTACCGGTGGTGTGCTTTGCTGCTGATAAGCTAACCCTCTTCTACTTCCCCAAAACACAAAATTCACAGAAGTCCAAACTACTGATTTTCTGACTTCCAAACAAACCACGTTTTCTAAACACCGCCATGCCTTTCTCGCTCATGTGCCCCAACCTCATATGCCAAAGTTGGGCATTCTCCTCACCAGACAATGATGACGCTACAACTGCGTCACCCACCATAAACATATAAAGCTTACCGGGTCCAAGCTTCTTTCCCTTCATCAGAATAAATGATCCTTTGGTGATGGATATGCAGTCACCATCACCACTAAACTTGTAGCCCTTTGCAATCAGACTACTTACTGAAATCCGACAAAATCTTGACTAGGCCATCGTGAGTCCTCAATCTGACAGAGCCAATTCCTGCAACCTCGCACCTGTCACCATTGCCCATCACAACCATTCCACCTGACATTGATTCATAAGATGAAAACCATTGTTTATTCAGAGTTAAGTGGAATGTACTGCCCGTGTCAATCACCCAACCGTCAGAAGCTTCAGAAGAACCTGTAGCTGCCAACACAAAATCAGAATCGGACTCAACAACATTCGAACATGACTGATCACCACTACTAGAACCCCTCTGCTTCTCTCTGTTCTGTAGCTTAAAACATTCTGATATCTTGTGACCCTTCTTCTTGCAGTAATGACAAATAATATATTTGTCATTCGACTTGGTCTTAGAGGTGTTATTTCGGAAACTCCTCTCTTTTCCCTTACCACGAGCAGCAAGTGCTTCACTTTTGCTCGACTCAGAACCATCAGACCTCTTCTCCATATCAGATTTGGAGGAGAGTGCGTTTTTGACATCCGCAAGAGAGATGTCGGTCCTGTTGTACATCATCGTCTCCACGAAGTGATCATATGAAGAACTCAACGAGCAAAGTAAAAGGATCGCCTGATCCTCATCAGAAAACCTTGCTTCCACTTTCTCCAAATCCATGATGATTGCATTGAAATCATCCAAGTGTTGCTGAAGGGAGATACATGACTTCATCTTGAATAAGAACAACTTGTTCTTCAAGATATTCCGGCTCGCAAGTGACTTCTTCATGTAGACTTCCTCTAGTTTCTTCCACATACTTGCAACCGTCTTCTCCTTCAACACTTCTCTCAAAACTTCGTCAGACAACGACAACTTAATGGTTGACATTGTCTTTCAATCAAGCTTCAACTTGTCTTGTTCGGACATTTCTTTTGACAACTTGTCCATGCCATCAAGAACGTCTTCCACCTCTTGCTGCACCAGGATTGCGTGCATCTTGACTTGCCACATGCCGAAATTCACATCTCGGCTCAACTTCTCAATCTTCCAGTGATTTGCAATGTGTACTTGCCAAAAGAATCGATGAAAAAACCCCAAAATTCGGACCAAAAAATCTCTAATACCAGTTGTTAGGAATTAAAACCAATTCCAAGTATGCGATAGAATCGAAAATAACAAATCCAATGGAGAAAGAAACCACAATTGCAAATCCAAAACACCAAACCACGCAAAACACACAAGATTTAACGTGGAAACCCAATGTGGGAAAAACCACGGACGACACAACTCCAAATCTACTATAGAGAAACGTATTACAAGGAGAGGCTTACAGGGAACACGAACAACCGGCGAGAATACCCGGCTAAATTTGCTCCCACCAAATCGACAAGGATGCTCTCTCTTTTCTCTCAAGATTACAAAGTATACAATAACAATCAATATAATTGTTCTCTATTACAAAAGGGGACGAAATTGCCTTTATATAGTAGGCCAAAACAAGTATAAGTTGCACCAAAATCGCGTGGAGAAATGTGCAAATCGTGGGCAGAACTGGGTCCAACGGTCGACCGAACGAGTGCTTCGGTCGACCGATCTTCTAACCGTAATGCAAACCAGGTTACATCGGTCGACCGATCTTCTAACCGTAACGCAAACAAGGTTCCATCAGTCGACCAGACCTTAAGTAGCGGTCGACCGAAAATGGACATACACTTTTCCTGTTTGCTTGAGAGCATACTCGGTCGACCGAACACTTAAGTTTCGGTCGACCAAAAATCAACAAGCACATTTTTTTCCCAACTCCTCGTGTGTGTCCGGTCGACCGAAAATGGACAGACACTTTGCTGGACAAAACAGAACACACATCCGGTCGACCGAACGCCTTCCGGTCGACCGAGCGTCTGTTTTATTCCACGAATACTTTAATCACATATTCAAGGTAAACAACAACAAAACTAATTTTAGATCTTGACATGAGCCAAATGTGGGTTGACGAGGAATGGAAGTCAAGCCTGACGAGAAATGGTTCAACTTGACTCAACCATTTACAACATCCCTGCAAGGCAATTTATCGAATTAAATAAGCATTTGTAACCAACAGACTACAGTAGTGATCAATAGCCTTTATAGTCGTGTATTGGATAATCAGGTTCTGATATTTTTATTTTAAACAGCAAAACTTCTTAAGGGTGATATAACTATAAATGCTTTGAATATTAATTTTATTTTAAACTTTCCCAACAGCATGAATATTATTTTAATGTAATTATTAACTACTTTGAAACTAAAGAAGAATATAAGTAAAAAAAAAGTATTCTGGAATACCTAAATAGGTAGTAATATTGTAGAATGTAACTATAAGTATTTTTTTTATAGAATACCTAAATAACAAACACCACCACCACCTTTAAGAATTATTTTTCTGGGAACCAATAAGTTTTGAATTTCACATTCTAAGTATAAAACGAATATATTTCTGTGCACAACGAGTCATTAATAGTTTAGCACTTTGAGTCATACAGGAGAGGTGGGGTTTCATTCTATATAATTATATGCAATATTACAATAAGATGCAGCATATATATGAGCTCATTTCCACAGAGTTTATCTACAACATCGGGGACAATGTGCCTTCTAATTGCGCAATAATATGCAGTATAAGTTGGGTCACTACCTAATAGTCCAATGTATAATCTACAAAAAACATTTCAATCTTAATGATGTGTAGTGAAATAAATCCAATAATCGTTGAAGTTTTGAAGTGCATTAAAAATTAGAATCGTAATGCAGCTTATCCTTCCGTGGTAGTAAGGTTATTATTAAGAGATGTCACATGTAAGAATATGTTGTTTGAAAGTAACGTGTTAGATATGTTTCTGATTTTCTTGGTTTTGTTGTTAATGACGCCTTAAGGTTAATTTCTAAATCCAGAAGAAAAAAACCCTTAACAAACGAAAAAGGAAAGTGAGCAACGGTAGGATAGACAAGGGCTATAAATAACTAGATTTCCCAGCGATTCTCCATTCTTCCCTCCCACTCCACTTCTTCAAGTCCCCTTCCATCTCCCGATCCAAACCCTAATCCCCTCCCCTCCCTCTCTCCCATCACCTCCGAACCCTAATCCCAACCCCTCCGTCTCTCCGATCGTCTACAAAACCCTAATCCTCGACGCCTCCCCCCCTCCATCCCGCTTCGGTGCCTCCAACGAGGTTCGTGGTTAGGATTTGTCTTTTCCGCGAAATCTTTGGGGGGTTTCGGGGTTGAAGAAACCCATCTATGTGTTCGGACTCGGGTTGGGTTTCGATTTTGTGCATTTTGCTTCCGATGATTCCGAAGTTTTTCATCCAAACCCTAATCCGAAGATTTTCGGTTTTTGTTTTTATTTTTAGTTTTCGATTTTCAAATCCTCTGTGAACTATTTTCAAGATCACGTTCCTCCACTACCTTTGTTTGTTTCGAATCCTCCCTATTTGTTTCTGTGGGTTTTTTCCTTCTTTATCCACTAGATGTGCTCAACTATTTCCTGTCTTTAGAGTTTAGATCCTCTGTTTTTACTATCTTTTTACCTATTTTTTGATTTTTTTTACTCTCTGCATGTGTAACTTAGATAAAAGTTAACTTGTATTGTGAGTCCTGGCTTATGTTTATCTTCTGTGGCGTTGCTTTCTGATTAGTTGTTATGCTTACACTTATAATCTTTTTCCTTCACTTTGTAACAACATCATCAAATATTTATTGAGGCCATAATATTCAATTGTGTTTCCTCACAACTATTGCAGAAGCTCTGAGTATTCTGTTTAGTCTTTGATTTGATATTCTTCGGTAACACTTTTTGCAGGTTCTGACAAATAAGCATGATTTTAAGCTAGAACATTGGGCTAGCATTCACAGTGGTGCTAGGGACTTTTGTAAATAAGTTACTGGCCAGCATTAAAAAGTTCTTTTGCGTTGGGACGCACCACATGCAATCACAGGTATACCTTGATTGCATTTTTTAAATAAATCCTTTTAATTTTAGAATTTTTATTTTAAGTTCGTTTGTTTATAGTGTGTGGTCCACTTCTATTTGAACAATATATATATAAATTTCAAATGAATGGATGTTTGTCATTCTCCTTGTCACAATAATCAATCTCTATCTACTTATGCATCTTACTCTAATGACTTGTGACTTGCCTTTTGTGACCCTGTAACTAATACACATTGACATCACAATTTAAAAATTGATATATAGACACTAAAACAAACAACATCATTTATACAAACACGCCACATATGATACTTCTTGACCTATAGATATAGGACGCGAAGTCCTCCAATTCTTTTGACATGGACTTGCCAACGTGAGTTCTATCCGAGATGTTTCCTAAAACTATGTATTATCAATCAACAACTAATTCAAATGACATCTCCCTCCCTTCATCAAGAAGGGCATCAAGTCTTCAATTTTTGTGTAGCTTCAAAAATTCTGGTCGGTTTCGTCGATCGACATCCAATTCGAATGTTCATCTCTTTCAACCTTTGGAGATTCCACACGTTAGACAACCAATTCAAATGTCGTACCTCTCTCGACCTATGGAGATACGACATCAAGTCCACCAATTTTAACATATGGACTTGTCATCATGGCTTATATTCGAGTCTCGTGTCCCATAATTCATTTTCGAGTAGTCAGGGTGAGTTTCTACACGTTAGACAACCAATTCAAATGTCGTACCTCTGACGACCTATGGAGATACGACATAAAGTCCGCCAATTTTGCCATTGGGACTTGTGATAATGGCTTATATTCGAGTCGTGTCCCAAAATGCTTCTTTGAGTTGTCAGTGTGAGATTCTACACGTTAGACAACCAATTCAAATGTCGTACCTCTCTCGACCTATGGAGATACGACATCAAGTCCACCAATTTTAACATTTGGACTTGTCGTCGTGGTTTATATTCGAGTCGTGTCCCAAAATCCTTCTTCGAGTTGTCAGTGTGTGATTCTACACGTTAGACAACCAATTCAAATGTCGTACCTCTCTCGACCTATGGAGATACGACATCAAGTCCACAAATCTTAACATTTGGACTTGTCGTCGTGGTTTATATTCGAGTCGTGTCCCAAAATCCTTCTTTGAGTTGTCAGTCTGAGATTCTACACGTTAGACAACCAATTCAAATCTCGTACCTCTCTCGACCTATGGAGATACGACATCAAGTCCCAATTTTAACATATGGACTTGTCCTCATGGCTTATATTCGAGTCTCGTGTCCCATAATTCATTTTCGAGTAGTCAGGGTGAGTTTCTACACGTTAGACAACCGATTCAAGTGTCGTACCTCTCTCGACCCATGGAGATACGACATCAAGTGCACCAATTTTAACATTTGGACTTGTCCTCGTGGCTTATATTCGAGCCGTGTCCCAAAATCCTTTTTCGAGTTGTCAGTGTGAGATTCTACACGTTAGACAACCAATTCAAACGTCGTACATATCTCGACCTATGGAGATACGACATCAAAGTCCACCAATTTTAACATATGGACTTGTCATCATGGCTTATATTCGAGTCTCGTGTGCCATAATTCATTTTCGAGTAGTCGGGGTGTGTTTCTACACGTTAGACAACCAATTCAAATGTCGTACCTCTCTCGACCTATGGAAATACGACATCAAGTGCACCAATTTTAACATTTGGACTTGTCTTCGTGGCTTATATTCGAGCCGTGTCCCGAAATCCTTTTTCGAGTTGTCAGTGTGAGATTCTACACGTTAGACAACCAATTCAAATGTCGTACCTCTCTCGACCCATGGAGATACGACATCAAGTCCACCAAATTTAACATTTGGACTTGTCTTCCTGACTTATATTCGAGCTGTGTCCCAAAATCCTTTTTCGAGTTGTCAGTGTGAGATTCTACACCTTAGACAACCAATTCAAATGTCGTACCTCTCTCGACCTATGGAGATACGACATCAAGTCCACCAATCTTAACATTTGGACTTGTCGTCGTGGTTTGTATTCGAGTCGTGTCCCAAAATCCTTCTTCGAGTTGTCAGTGTGAGATTCTACACGTTAGACAACCAATTCAAATGCCGTACCTCTCTCGACCCGTGGAGATACGACATCAAGTCCACCAATTTTACCATATGGACTTGTCATCATGGCTTATATTCGAGTCTCGTGTCTCATAATTCATTTTCGAGTAGTCAGGGTGAGTTTCTACACGTTAGACAACCAATTCAAATGTCGTACCTCTCTCGACCTATGGAGATACGACATCAAGTCCACCAATCTTAACATATGGACTTGTCATCATGGCTTATATTCGAGTCTCGTGTCCCATAATTCATTTTCGAGTAGTCAGGGTGAGTTTCTACACGTTAGACAACCAATTCAAATGTCGTACCTCTCTCGACCTATGGAGATACGACATCAAGTCCACCAATCTTAACATTTGGACTTGTCGTCGTGGCTTATATTCGAGTCCCGTGTCACATAATTCATTTTCGAGGAGTCAGGGTGAGTTTCTACACGTTAGACAACCAATTCAAATGGCGTACCTTTGTCGACTTATGGAGATACTACATTAAGTCCTCCAATTTTAACTCATGAACTTGTCATCAAGAATTTTATTCGGGACGTGTCCCGAAATCCTTCTTCAAGTTGTCAGTGTCGAATTCTACATGTTAGACAACCAATTCAAATGTCGTACCTCTGTCGACCTATGGAGATACGACATCAAGTCCACCGATTGGAACATTTGGACTTGTCATCGTGGCTTATATTCGAGCCAGTGTCCCAAAATCCTTCTCGAGTTGTCAGTGTGAGATTCTACTTGTTAGACAACCAATTCAAATGTCGTACCTCTCTCGACCCATGGAGATACGACATCAAGTGCACCAATTTTAACATTTGGACTTGTCTTCGTGGCTTGTATTCGAGCCATGTTCCAAAATCCTTTTTCGAGTTGTCAGTGTGAGATTCTACACGTTAGACAACCAATTCAAATGTCGGACCTCTCTCGACCCATGGAGATACGACATCAAGGCCACCAATTTTAACATATGGACTTGTCATCATGGCTTATATTCGAGTCTCGTGTCCCATAAAGTCCACCGATTGGAACGTTTGGACTTGTCATCGGGACTTATATTCGAGCAAGTGTCCCAAAATCCTTCTTCGAGTTGTCAGTGTGAGATTCTACACGTTAGACAACCAATTCAAATGTCGTACCTATCTCGTCCCATGGAGATACGACATCAAGTGCACCAATTTTAACATTTGGACTAGTCTTCGTGGCTTATATTCGAGCCGTGTCCAAAAATCCATTTTCGAGTTGTCAGTGTGAGATTCTACACGTTAGACAACCAATTCAAATATCGTACCTCTCACGACCTATGGAGGTACGACATTAAGTCCACCAATCTTATCATTTGGACTTGTCGTCGTGGTTTGTATTCTAGTCGTGTCCCAAAATCCTTCTTCGAGTTGTCAGTGTGAGATTCTACACGTTAGACAACCAATTCCAATGTCGTACCTCTCTCGACCTATGGAGATACGACATCAAGTCCACCAATTTTAACATATGGACTTGTCCTCATGACTTATATTCGAGTCTCGTGTCCCATAATTCATTTTCGAATAGTCAGGGTGAGTTTCTACACGTTAGACAACCAATTCAAATGTCGTACCTCTCTCGACCTGTGGAGATACGACATCAAGTCCACCAATTTTAACATATGGACTTGTCATCATGTCTTATTTTCGAGTCTCGTGTCCCATAATTCATTTTCGAGTAGTCAGGGTGAGTTTCTACACGTTAGACAACCAATTCAAATGTCGTACCTCTGTCGACCTATGGAGATACGACATCAAAGCCACCAATTTTAACATATGGACTTGTCATCATGGCTTATATTCGAGTCTTGTGTCCCATAATTCATTTTCGAGTAGTCAGGGTGAGATTCTACACGTTAGACAACCAATTCAAATGTCGTACCTCTCTCGACCTATGGAGATACGACATCAAGTCCACAAATCTTAACATTTGGATTTGTCGTCGTGGTTTATATTCGAGTCGTGTCCCAAAATCCTTCTTCGAGTTGTCAGTGTGAGTTTCTACACATTAGACAACCAATTCAAATGTCGTACCTCTGTGGACCTATGGAGATACGACATCAAGTCCACCGATTGGAACATTTGGACTTGTCATCGTGGCTTATATTCGAGCAAGTGTCCCAAAATCCTTCTTCGAGTTGTCAGTGTGAGATTTTACACGTAGACAACCAAATCAAATGTCGTACCTCTCTCGACTCATGGAGAAACGACATCAAGTGCACCAATTTTAACATTTGGACTTGTCTTCGTGGCTTATATTCGAGCCGTGTCCCAAAATCCATTTTCGAGTTGTCAGTGTGAGATTCTACACATTAGACAATCAATTCAAATGTCGTACCTCTCTCGACCTATGGAGATACGATATCAAGTCCACCAATTTTAACATATGGACTTGTCATCATGACTTATATTCGAGTCTCGTGTGCATAATTCATTTTCGAGTAGTCAGGGTGAGTTTCTACACGTTACACAACAAATTCAAATGTCGTACCTCTCTCGACCCATGGAGATACGACATCAAGTGCACCAATTTTAACATTTGGACTTGTCTTCGTGGCTTATATTCGAGCCGTGTCCCAAAATCCTTTTTCGAGTTGTCAGTGTGAGATTCTACACCTTAGACAACGAATTCAAATGTCGTACCTCTCTCGACCTATGGAGATACGACATCAAGTCCACCAATCTTAACATTTGGACTTGTCGTCGTGGTTTGTATTCGAGTCGTATCCCAAAATCCTTCTTCGAGTTGTCAGTGTGAGATTCTACACGTTAGACAACCAATTCAAATGTCGTACCTCTCTCGACCTGTGGAGATACGACATCAAGTCCACCAATTTTAACATATGGACTTGTCATCATGGCTTATATTCGAGTCTCGTGTCCCATAATTCATTTTCGAGTAGTCAGGGTGAGTTTCTACACGTTAGACAACCAATTCAAATGTCGTACCTCTGTCGACCTATGGAGATACGACATCAAGTCCACCAATCTTAACATATGGACTTGTCATCATGGCTGATATTCGAGTCTTGTGTCCCATAAAGTCCACCGATTGGAACATTTGGACTTGTCATCGTGGCTTATATTCGAGCCAGTGTCCCAAAATCCTTCTTCGAGTTGTCAGTGCGAGATTCTACACGGTAGACAACCAATTCAAATGTCGTACCTCTCTCGACCTATGGAGATACGACATCAAGTCCCCCAATTTTAACATATGGACTTGTCCTCATGGCTTATATTCGAGTCTCGTGTCCCATAATTCATTTTCTAGTAGTCAGGGTGAGTTTCTACACGTTAGACAACTGATTCAAGTGTCGTACCTCTCTCGACCTATGGAGATACGACATCAAGTCCACAAATCTTAACATTTGGACTTGTCGTCGTGTCCCAAAATCCTTCTTCGAGTTGTCAGTGTGAGATTCTACACGTTAGACAACCAATTCAAATGTCATACCACTCTCGACCTATGGAGATACGACATCAAGTCCCCCACTTTTAACATATGGACTTGTCCTCATGGCTTATATTCGAGTCTCGTGTCCCATAATTCATTTTCGAGTAGTCAGGGTGAGTTTCTACACGTTAGACAACCGATTCAAGTGTCGTACCTCTCTCGACCCATGGAGATACGACATCAAGTGCACCAATTTTAACATTTGGACTTGTCTTCGTGGCTTATATTCCAGCCGTCTCCCAAAATCCTTTTTCGAGTTGTTAGTGTGAGACTCTACACGTTAGACAACCAATTAAATGTCGTACCTCTCTCGACCTATGGAGATACGACATGAAGTCCACCAATTTTAACATATGGACTTGTCATCATTGCTTATATTCGAGTCTCATGTCCCATAATTCATTTTCGAGTAGTCAAGGTGAGTTTCTACACGGTAGACAACCAATTCAAATGTCGTACCTCTCTCGACCTATGGAGATACGACATCAAGTCCACAAATCTTAACATTTGGATTTGTCGTCGTGGTTTATATTCGAGTCGTGTCCCAAAATCCTTCTTCGAGTTGTCAGTGTGAGATTCTACACGTTAGACAACCAATTCAAATGTCGTACCTCTCTCGACCTATGGAGATACGACATCAAGTCCCCCAATTTTAACATATGGACTTGTCCTCATGGCTTATATTCGAGTCTCGTGTCCCATAATTCTTTTTCGAGTAGTCAGGGTGAGTTTCTACACGTTAGACAACCGATTCAAGTGTCGTACCTCTCTCGACCTATGGAGATACGACATCAAGTCCACCAATTTTAACATTTGAACTTGTCATCGTGGTTTATATTCGAGTCGTGTCCCAAAATCCTTCTTCGAGTTGTCAGTGTGAGATTCTACACGTTAGACAACCAATTCAAATGTCGTACCTCTCTGTCGACCTATGGAGATACGACATCAAGTCCACCAATTTTAACATATGGACTTGTCTTCATGGCTTATATTCGAGTCTCGTGTCCCATAATTCATTTTCGAGTAGTCAGGGTGAGATTCTACACGTTAAACAACCAATTCTATTGTCATACCTCTCTCGACCTATGGAGATACGACATCAAGTCCACAAATCTTAACATTTGGATTTGTCGTCGTGGTTTATATTCGAGTCGTGTCCCAAAATTCTTCTTCGAGTTGTCAGTGTGAGTTTCTACACGTTAGACAACCAATTCAAATGTCGTACCTCTGTCGACCTATGGAGATACGACATCAAGTCCACCGATTGGAACATTTGGACTTGTCATCGTGGCTTATATTCGAGCAAGTGTCCCAAAATCCTTCTTCGAGTTGTCAGTGTGAGATTCTACTTGTTAGACAACCAATTCAAATGTCGTACCTCTCTCGACCCATGGAGATACGACATCAAGTGCACCAATTTTAACATTTGGACTTGTCTTCGTGGCTTGTATTCGAGCCGTGTTCCAAAATCCTTTTTCGAGTTGTCAGTGTGAGATTCTACACGTTAGACAACCAATTCAAATGTCGGACCTCTCTCGACCCATGGAGATACGACATCAAGTGCACCAATTTTAACATTTGGACTTGTCTTCGTGGCTTATATTCCAGCCGTCTCCCAAAATCCTTTTTCGAGTTGTCAGTGTGTGATTCTACACGGTAGACAACCAATTCAAATGTCGTACCTCTCTCGACCTGTGGCGATACGACATCAAGTCCACAAATTTTAACATTTGGACTTGTCGTCGTGGTTTATATTCCAGTCGTGTCCCAAAATCCTTCTTCGAGTTGTCAGTGTGAGATTCTACACGTTAGACAACCAATTCAAATGTCGTACCTCTCTCGACCTATGGAGATACGACAACAAGTCCCCCAATTTTAACATATGGACTTGTCCTCATGGCTTATATTCGAGTCTCGTGTCCCATAATTCATTTTCGAGTAGTCAGGGTGAGTTTCTACACGTTAGACAACCGATTCAAGTGTCGTACCTCTCTCGACCCATGGAGATACGACATCAAGTGCACCAATTTTAACATTTGGACTTGTCTTCGTGGCTTATATTCCAGCCGTCTCCCAAAATCCTTTTTCGAGTTGTCAGTGTGTGATTCTACACGGTAGACAACCAATTCAAATGGCGTACCTCTCTCGACCTATGGAGATACGACATCAAGTCCACAAATTTTAACATTTGGACTTGTCGTCGTGGTTTATATTCCAGTCGTGTCCCAAAATCCTTCTTCGAGTTGTCAGTGTGAGATTCTACACATTAGACAACCAATTCAAATGTCGTACCTCTCTCGACCTATGGAGATACGACAACAAGTCCCCCAATTTTAACATATGGACTTGTCCTCATGGCTTATATTCGAGTCTCGTGTCCCATAATTCATTTTCGAGTAGTCAGTGTGTGATTCTACACGTTAGACAACCGATTCAAGTGTCGTACCTCTCTCGACCCATGGAGATACGACATCAAGTGCACTAATTTTAACATTTGGACTTGTCTTCGTGGCTTATATTCCAGCCGTCTCCCAAAATCCTTTTTCGAGTTGTCAGTGTGTGATTCTACACGGTAGACAACCAATTCAAATGGCGTACCTCTCTCGACCTATGGAGATACGACATCAAGTCCACAAATTTTAACATTTGGACTTGTCGTCGTGGTTTATATTCCAGTCGTGTCCCAAAATCCTTCTTCGAGTTGTAAGTGTGAGATTCTACACGTTAGACAACCAATTCAAATGTCGTACCTCTCTCGACCTATGGAGATACGACATCAAGTCCCCCAATTTTAACATATGGACTTGTCCTCATGGCTTATATTCGAGTCTCGTGTCCCATAATTCTTTTTCGAGTAGTCAGGGTGAGTTTCTACACGTTAGACAACCGATTCAAGTGTCGTACCTCTCTCGACCTATGGAGATACGACATCAAGTCCACCAATTTTAACATTTGAACTTGTCGTCGTGGTTTATATTCGAGTCGTGTCCCAAAATCCTTCTTCGAGTTGTCAGTGTGAGATTCTACACGTTAGACAACCAATTCAAATGTCGTACCTCTCTGTCGACCTATGGAGATACGACATCAAGTCCACCAATTTTAACATATGGACTTGTCTTCATGGCTTATATTCGAGTCTCGTGTCCCATAATTCATTTTCGAGTAGTCAGGGTGAGATTCTACACGTTAAACAGCCAATTCTATTGTCATACCTCTCTCGACCTATGGAGATACGACATCAAGTCCACAAATCTTAACATTTGGATTTGTCGTCGTGGTTTATATTAGAGTCGTGTCCCAAAATCCTTCTTCGAGTTGTCAGTGTGAGTTTCTACACGTTAGACAACCAATTCAAATGTCGTACCTCTGTCGACCTATGGAGATACGACATCAAGTCCTCCGATTGGAACATTTGGACTTGTCATCGTGGCTTATATTCGAGCAAGTGTCCCAAAATCCTTCTTCGAGTTGTCAGTGTGAGATTCTACTTGTTAGACAACGGATTCAAGTGTCGTACCTCTCTCGACCCATGGAGATACGACATCAAGTGCACCAAATTTAACATTTGGACTTGTCTTCGTGGCTTATATTCGAGCCGTGTTCCAAAATCGTTCTTCGAGTTGTCAGTGTGAGATTCTACACGATAGACAACCAATTCAAATGTCGTACCTCTCTCGACCTAAGGAGATACGACATCAAGACCACCAATTTTAACATATGGACTTGTCATTATGGCTTATATTCGAGTCTCGTGTCTCATAATTCATTTTCGAGTCGTCGGGGTGAGTTTCTAAACGTTAGACAACCAATTCAAATGTCGTACCTTTCTCGACCCATGGAGATAAGACATCAAGTGCACCAATTTTAACATTTGGACTTGTCTTCGTGGCTTATATTCGAGCCATGTCCCAAAATCCTTTTTCGAGTTGTTAGTGTGAGATTCTACTTGTTAGACAACCAATTCAAATGTCGTACCTCTCTCGACCCATGGAGATACGACATCAAGTGCACCAATTTTAAGATTTAGACTTGTCTTCGTGGCTTATATTCGACTCGTGTCTAAAATCCTTCTTCGAGTTGTCAGTGTGTGATTCTACACGTTAGACAATCTATTAAAATGTCGTACCTCTCTCGACCTATGGAGATACTACATTAAGTCCAATTTTAACTCATGGACTTATCATCGAGAATTTTATTCGATCCCTGTCCCAAAATCCTTTTTCGAGTTGTCAGTGTCGAAATCTACACGTTAGACAACCAATTCAAATGTCGTACCTTTGTCGACCTATGGAGATACGACATCAAGTCCACCGATTTTAACATTTGGAATTGTCTTCGCGGCTTATATTCGAGCCGTGTCCCAAAATACTTTTTCGAGTTGTCAGTGTGAGATTCTACAAGTTAGACAACCAATTCAAATGTCGTACCTCTCTCGACCTATGGAGATACGACTTCAAGTCCACCAATTTTAACATATGGACTTGTCATCATGGCTTATATTCGAGTCTCGTGTCCCATAATTCATTTTCGAGTAGTCAGGGTGAGTTTCTACACGTTAGACAACCAATTCAAATGTCGTACCTCTGTCGACCTATGGAGATACGACATAAAGTCCACCAATTTTGCCATTGGGACTTGTGATAGTGGCTTATATTCGAGTCGTGTCCCAAAATCCTTCTTCGAGTTGTCAGTGTGAGATTCTACACGTTAGACAACCAATTCAAATGTCGTACCTCTCTCGACCTATGGAGATACGACTTCAAGTCCACCAATTTTAACATATGGACTTGTTATCATGGCTTATATTCGAGACTCGGGTCTGAAAATCCATTTTCGAGTTGTCAGTGACGAATGCTACATGTTAGGCAACCAATTCCAATGTTGTACCTCTGTCGACCTATAGAGATATCAGATAAAGTCCTTAAATATTAACTCTTGGACTTGTCATCGTGGCTTATATTCGAGCCAATGTACCAAATTCCTTCTTCGAGTTCTCAGTGTGAGATTCTACACGTTAGACAACCATGGAGATATGACATCAAGTCCAATTTTAACATTTGTAGTTGTCGTCGTGGTTTATATTCGAGTCGTGTCCCAAAATCCTTCTTCGAGTTGTCAGTGTCGAATTCTACACGTTAGACAACCAATTCAAATGTCGTACCTCTCTCGACTTATGGAGATACTACATTAAGTCCTCTAATTTTAACTCATGGACTTGTCATCGAGAATTTTATTTCAGCCGTGTCCCAAAATCATTGTTCGAGTTGTCAGTGTCGAATTCTTCACGTTAGACAACAAATTCAAATGTCGTACCTCAATCGACCTATGGAGATACCACAACAAGTCCACCGATTTTAGCATTTGGACTTGTCATCGTGGCTTATATTCGAGCCAGTGTCCCAAAATCCTTCTTCGAGTTGTCAGGGTGAGTTTCTACACGTTAGACTACCAATTGAAATGTCGGACCTCTCTCGACCCATGGAGATACGACATCAAGTCCAATTATTTTAACATTTGGACTTGTCTTCGTGGCTTATTTCGAGCCGTGTCCCAAAATCCTTTTTCGAGTTGTCAGTGTGAGATTCTACACGTTAGACAACCAATTCAAATGTCGTACCTCTCTCGACCTATGGAGATACGACATCAAGTCCACCAATTTTAACATTTGGACTTGTCGTCGTGGTTTATATTCGAGTCGTGTCCCAAAATCCTTCTTCGAGTTGTCTGTGTGAGATTCTACACGTTAGACAACCAATTCAAATGTCGTACCTCTCTCGACCTATGGAGATACGACATAAAATCCACCAATTTTAATATATGGACTTGTCATCATGGCTTATATTCGAGTCTCGTGTCCCATAATTCATTTTCGAGTAGTCAGGGTGAGTTTCTACACGTTAGACAACCAATTCAAATGTCGTACCTCTGTCGACCAATAGAGATACGACATCAAGTCCACCGATTGGAACATTTGGACTTGTCATCGTGGCTTATATTCGAGCCAGTGTCCCATAATCCTTCTTCGAGTTGCCAGTGTGAGATTCTACTTTTTAGACAACCAATTCAAATGTCGTACCTTTGTCGAACTATGAAGATACGACATCAAGTGCACCAATTTTAACATTTGGACTTGTCGTCGTTTATATTCGAGTCGTGTCCCAAAATCCTTCTTCGAGTTGTCATTGTGAGATTCTACATGTTAGACAACCAATTCGAATGTCCTACCTCTCTCGACCTATGGAGATACGACATCAAGTCCACCAATTTTAACATTTGGACTTGTCATCGTGGCTTATATTCGACATGTGTCCTAAACTCCTACTTGGAGTTGTCAGTGTGAGATTCTACACGTTAGACAACCAATTCAAATGTCGTACCTCTCTCGACCTATGGAGATACGACATCAAGTCCACCAATTTTAACATTTGGACTTGTCGTCGTGGTTTATATTCTAGTCGTGTCCCAAAATCCTTCTTCGAGTTATTGTGTGATTCTACACGTTAGACAAATGTCGTACCTCTCTTGACCTATGCAGATACGACATAAAGTCCACCGATTTGAACATTTGGACTTGTCATCGCGGCTTTTATTCGAGCCAGTGGCCCAAAATCCTTCTTCGTGTTGTCAGTGTGAGATTCTACTTGTTAGACAACCAATTCAAATGTCGTACCTCTCTCGACCTATGGAGATACGACATCAAGTCCAGCAATTTTAATATTTGGACTTGTCGTCGTGGTTTATATTCGAGTCGTGTCCCAAAATCCTTCTTCGAGTTGTCTGTGTGAGATTCTACACGTTAGAACAAATGTCATACCTCTCTCGACCTATGGAGATACCACATAAAGTCCACCAATTTTAATATATGGACTTGTCATCATGGCTTATATTCGAGTCTCGTGTCCCATAATTCATTTTCGAGTGGTCAGGGTGAGTTTCTACACGTTAGACAACCAATTCAAATGTCGTACCTCTGTCGACCAATAGAGATACGACATCAAGTCCACCGATTGGAACATTTGGACTTGTCATCGTGGCTTATATTTGAGCCAGTGTCCCAAAATCCTTTTTCGAGTTGTCAGTGTGAGATTCTACACGTTAGACAACCAATTCAAATGTCGTACCTCTCTCGACCTATGGAGATACGACATCAAGACCACCAATTTTAACATATGGACTTGTCATAATGGCTTATATTCGAGTCTCGTGTCCCATAATTCATTTTCGAGTAGTCAGGGTGAGTTTCTACACGTTAGAAAACCAATTCAAATGTCGTACCTCTGTCGACCTATGGAGATACGACATCAAGTCCACCGATTTTAACATTTGGACTTGTCATTGTGGCTTATATTCGAGCCAGTGTCCCAAAATCCTTTTTCGAGTTGTCAGTGTGAGATTCTACTTGTTAGACAACCAATTCAAATGTCGTACCTCTATCGACCCATGGAGATACGACATCAAGTGCACGAATTTTAACATTTGGACTTGTCTTCGTGGCTTATATTTGAGCCGGGTCCCAAAATCCTTTTTTGAGTTGTTAGTGTGAGATTCTACACGTTAGACAACCAATTCAAATGTCGTACCTCTCTCGACCATGGAGATACGACATCAAGTCCACAAATTCTAACATTTGGACTTGTCGTCGTGGTTTATATTCGAGTTGTGTCCCAAAATCCTTTTTCGAGTTGTCAGTGTGAGATTCTACATGTTAGACAACCAATTCAAATGTCGTACCTCTCTCGACCTATGGAGATACGACATCAAGTCCACCAATTTTAACATTTGGACTTGTCGTCGTGGTTTATATTCGAGTCGCGTCCCAAAATCCTTCTTCGAGTTGTCAGTGTGAGTTTCTACACGTTAGACAACCAATTTAAATGTCGTACCTCCGTCGACCTATGGAGATACGACATAAAGTCCACCAATTTTGCCATTGGGACTTGTGATCGTGGCTTATATTGGAGTCGTGTCCCAAAATCCTTGGAGTTGCCAGTGTGAGATCTTACACATTAGACAACCAATTCAAATGTCGTACCTCTCTCCACCTATGGAGATACGACATCAAGTCCACCAATTTTAACATTTGGACATGTCGTCGTGGTCTATATTCGAGTCGTGTCCCAAAATCCTTCTTCGAGTTGTCAGTGTGTGATTCTACACGTTAGACAATCAATTCAAATGTCGTACCTCTCTCGACTTATGGGGATACTGCATTAAGTCCTCCAATTTTAACTCATGGACTTTTCATCGACAATTATATTTGAGCCGTGTCCCAAAATCCTTCTTCGAGTTGTCAGTGTGAGACTCTACTTGTTAGACAACCAATTCAAATGTCGTACCTCTCTCGACCCATGGAGATACGACATCAAGTCCACCAATTTTAACATTTGGACTTGTCTTCGTGGCTAATATTGGAGCCGTCTCCCAAAATCCATTTTCGAGTTGTCAGTGTGAGATTCTACACGTTAGACAACCAATTCCCATGTCGTACCTCTCTCGACCTATGGAGATACGACATCAAGTCCACTAATTTTAACATTTGGACTTGTCTTCGTGGCTTATATTCGAGCCGTGTCCCAAAATCCTTCTACGAGTTGTCAGTGTGAGGTACTACACGTTAGATAACCAATTCAAATGTCGTACCTCTCTCGACATATGGAGATACTACATTAAGTCCTCCAATTTTAACTCATGGAATTTTATTCGAGCCGTGTCCCAAAATCCTTCTTCGAGTTGTCAGTGTCAAATTCTACTTGTTAGACAACCACTTCAAATGTCGTACCTCTCTCGACCCATGGAGATACAACATCAAGTGCACCAATTTTAACATTTGGACTTGTCTTCGTGGCTTATATTCGAGCCATGTCCCAAAATCCTTTTTCGAGTTGTCAGTGTGAGAATCTACTTGTTAGACAACCAATTCAAATGTCGTACCTCTCTCGACCTATGGAGATACGACATCAAGTCCACCAATTTTAACATATGGACTTGTCATCATGGCTTATATTCGAGTCTCGTGTCCCATAATTCATTTTGGAGTAGTCAGGGTGAGTTTCTACACGTTAGACAACCAATTCAAATGTCGGACCTCTCTCGACCCATGGAGATACGACATCAAGTCCACCAATTTTAACATTTGGACTTGTCTTCGTGGCTTATATTCGAGCCGTGTCCCAAAATCCTTTTTCGAGTTGTCAGTGTGAGATTCTACACGTTAGACAACCAATTAAATGTCGTACCTCTCTCGACCTATGGAGATACGACATGAAGACCAATTTTAACATATGGACTTGTCATCATGGCTTATTTTCGAGTAGTCAGGGTGAGTTTCTACACGTTAGACAACTAATTCAAATGTCGTACCTCTCTCGACCCATGGAGATACGACATCAAGTCCACCAATTTTAACATTTGGACTTGTGATCGTGGCTTATATTGGAGTCGTGTCCCAAAATCCTTATTTGAGTTGTCAGTGTTAGATTCTACACGTTAGACAACCATTTCAAATGTCGTACCTCTCTCGACCTATGGAGATACGACATCAAGTCCACCGATTTTAACATTTGGACTTGTCGTCGTGGTTTATATTCGAGTCGTGTCCCAAAATCCTTCTTTGAGTTGTCAGTGTGTGATTCTACACGTTAGACAATCAATTCAAATGTCGTACCTCTCTCGACTTATGGACTACATGAAGTCCAATTTTAACTCATGGACTTGTCATCGAGAATTTTATTCGAGCCGTGTCCCAAAATCCTTCTTCGAGTTGTCAGTGTCGAATTCTACACATTAGACAACCAATTCAAATGTCGTACCTCTGTCGACCTCTGGAGATACGACATCAATTCCACCAATTTTAACATATGGACTTGCTTATATTCGAGTGTCGTGTCCCTTAATTCATTTTCGAGTAGTCAGGGTGAGTTTCTACACGTTAGACAACCAATTCAAATGTCGTACCTCCGTTGACCTATGGAGATACGACATAAAGTCCACCAATTTTGCCAATTGGACTTGTGATCGTGGCTTATATTGAAGTCGTGTCCCAAAATCCTTCTTGGAGTTGTCAGTGTCAGATTTTACACGTTAGTCAACCAATTCAAATGTCGTACCTCTCTCGACCTATGGAGATACGACATCAAGTCCACCAATTTTAACATTTGGACTTGTCGTCGTGGTTTATATTCGAGTCGTGTCCCAAAATCCTTCTTCAAGTTGTCAGTGTGTGATTCTACACGTTAGACAATCAATTCAAATGTCGTACCTTTCTCGACTTATGGAGATACTACATTATGTCCTCCAATTTTAACTCATGGACTTGTCATCGAGAATTTTATTCATGGAAATGAGTTATTTCTCTCTGTGTAGACCTCATACAGGGCAAATTCTTTCTCTATTTCTTTTTTAATCATGCAATCAATATATGTTGAGTCCATTCCTTGGTTTTTGTTTGTTTTGCTATGATGGCCGTCCTTTTCCCTCAGCAAATAGTGTTCTCTAATGTGCAGAAGCCAAACTATGACACGAGTGAGCGTGTGAAATCTTATTTTGGAATCATGTTTACATGTTAAATTCCTCATTTGCTAATTTAGTGAAGCTCTTTACCATGGTGGTGATTTTCCTGAGTAAACTTTGGTAGAGAGAGAAGGCAAACCTTGTGATAGTTGAAACATTCTTATATATTTTTAACTGTTGAATAAGAAATTATATTGGGGATCTTAAATTATTGCTTAGGTAGGACCTTTGTATATAGAGGTTACAATGATGAAATAAGGAAACATCAAATAAGAAAAGTTCTATCGACTAAATATTTAAATTTTATTATTTCCTAACATCTAATATTCTAACACAACCCCTCAACTTGCAGTATATTTATCAATTGTACCCAGCTTGTTACAAAGATCTTGATATTAGGAAATATTCCAAACGAGATAAAGTTGATGGGGTTGTGCCAACAGCAGTAGCAAAAGCATGATCTTGAGTAGTAGTAGGACTATTAGACATGAGCAGGGGTAGTAGTAACAACAATAGACACCAGGTAAGTTGTAGTAGCAGTAGTAGCAACAATAATAGACACCAGCTAGAGTTGTAGTGGCAGTAACTACAACTACTATCAGCAGAACTTTAGATATCAACTAAATATCTAAATTTATTTATTTCCTAATAACTAATATTCTAACATTAGCTATTTCAGTTGTTTGCAAAATGGCACCATATTGTAGAATATTGGGCTCAATTTTTATAAGAAGAAATTATTATTCATGTGATTGTAAGATAGACCTTGGCATAATTTTTTTCTCAATTTTTTTTTTCAAATACTTCTAAGATTGACCTTTTAACTATTTATGGAAGAAAAAAATTTGCTTGCTTAAACTTTGAATAAGGAATGGACAAATTTAAAGTTGGAGCCGAGGTGCCTTTAGCTTACCTGCTTATTCAGATTTTAGAGACTGATGGACAAGCCTATTATGGTGTGTTGTTTTATCTGATTTTTTAAGCTTGTCATGACCTACAGTACTTGCATTTTGAACTGATACTTTTTCTGGTAAATTTTTCTAGATCTCCACTTGCATTAGACAATTGGCAATATATTTTCTACTCTTGTCTAAGTAGATGAGTATCTTTGTTAAGATACAGATTGAACAATTTCGCCAACATATCAAATATATCACTTCAGATTTCATTTATAGAGAAATGCTTGAACTTCTGTTGTAATGACTTTTTTGTTGCTCCCTTTCCTTTGCTGATTGCCGAAGTCGATTGTTATTTCTTATTTCATTGTGAGAGTTGATTGCTACTATCTACAAATGTTATCGGGTAAAATTAAAATTTTGCTGTTTTCTTTTAACCTCAAAATTATATGCTATCTTATCCTCTAAATATTTGTGGCTATATAATATCCGAAAAGTGGACATTGTTTATTGTGCCTCATATAACACATGCTGAGATTATCATACTTCCGTCTTCTCATAATATGTGCATTTTTCAATTTCCATCCTTGCAGGTTGCATTTTCCGAGTTCACCACTTTGACATGCATTCATATATCATAATGTGCATAGGTGCTGTTCTTTTAACCTCAAAATTATATGCTATCTTATCCTCTAAATATTGGTGGCTATATAATATCTGAAAAGTGGACATTGTTTATTGTGCCTCATATAACACATGCTGAGATTATCATACTTCGTCTTCTCATAATATGTGCATTTTTCAATTTCCATCCTTGCATTTTCCGAGTTCACCACTTTGACATGCATAATGTATCATAATGTGCATAGGTGCGCAAACTCCCATTAGTTTTGATATTCCCTGTTGTCATTAATATTTTTTATGTTGCATGGTATTGGTGTCTAACAAAATGCTCTTGCTCTGAAATTAAGATTATGCATTATTTATTATATGATTAATTAGAGGTGCATGTCTCGATTTTGAGCAGAACACATCCTCAAGTAGTTGACTGTTTTCATTCATTGGATCTCCCTAGAATCATTGAAGCTGCAAACGACAGAAAGGGGGTGTCAGATCCTACTACCCCTGGCTTAGCACAAGTTTCACATCCTTGATGAAAAGAGGGTGTCAATATCATTGAAACTGCAAACGACGGAAAGGGGGTGCTTAGAACCCCTAGTTGGAAAGAGGTGAGGTAAAGAAAAATAGTCTTGTAGGTTACATTAACGACTTGAAAACAGACCACCCAGATGGTCTTGACAAAAGAAAAATGTTTTTTTTTGTTTCCCAATGCACGACCTTCGTCCCGTAAGGTTTTTTTTCCTTTTGACTTGGATGTTGAAAGCGTTGTATTTTCTTCAAATTATAGGCCGAAACAATGTTTGACAAAGTATAAATGTTAGATCATGATCCTTGGTCTAGGGCTAATCTTGATTAGTGTGTTGAATTAGGCTAATTGCTTCTTTGACTTTGTTGGAGTAGGCTACTATGGTGAAGGCATGGGTTTGCATGCTTGGGTGGTGTGTTGTGTTATAGTAATAAAAAAAACACTCATCTCTCTTTTCCTCTTCTCCCTCACCACACCATCTCTCCCTCTTTTAAGGTCGGCTCGAGGTGGCTGTCGAAGGTGGTGGTGTGGACGGCAGAGCGAGGAGGAGGTAGGCTCGCGTGTGGTTAGCTTGGTACGAGGTGTAAGGAGGCGTGATTAGAGATACTTGGCTACGAGGGAGTGGCTACATGTGGCGGTCAGAACTTCGGCGAGCACAAAGAGGTATGCCATGTTCTTTAGGTTGCTCACACAATGTGTAAGGGGTCTTTGGGCTCATCGTCGGAAGTCGGAGGCCTCGTCGGTGATGAGGGAAGATTGGTCGTCGGTCGGCACATTGAGGCGTAGCCCAGGCAACGGTCAACCGATGCCATGGTGGCGTTCGACCAAATGTTGATTAGGAACTTGTGAAGTTCTTGGTATTTTCGGTCGGACGAGACCCTATTTTGGTGTTCGACCATTGCATTGTTAGTTTCTTTCGGGTCAAGATCATCTAAACGGTCGACCGCTCTAAGACTTTTGTTTGACCAGTTGTAGAGAATCCGAACTTGTGTAGTTCCTGATAATTTTGGTCAGACGATTTTCATTTTGGGTCTGATCGTTCTGCATTTAATAATATTGTCATGGCCTAAACCTTCTAAACGGTTGATCGCCCTTTGACCTCAGTTCGACCAATGACTTAGGTTTTAGCCTCGATGTTTGACCGACTTGTGATGTCGTTCCAACGTTTCCCTATTCATTAGCAAACAGTCGACTAGTTTGCGAATTCCTGTCGACCGTTGGATTCAAGAATTATGTTCTTGTCTTATCTCTTGTGTCATGTTGTCTTCATCGGAAACGTGTCATCGCCTTGTGCGTGAGCCGAGAGGTGACAGTGGGTGTGATGAGAGCGTTTGTGCAGGGACCGATGAGCAATGGAGTGTAGACACTTGATACACGTGTCAATTTATGTTTATGAGCTTTTGTATAACATGTGCATATTGTGGAGTCTCACTAGCTAGTAGACCTGAAGGATCGTAAATCACAATGTATTGCATTGTTACGTAGCTTCTCGGAGCGAGATGACTGACCGGCCTGTGTGGCGTCGGAGATGATTGGTGACGATTATTCTGGCAGGTAGTTCGGTTGTGGAACAACTAGACAAGTTGGTCGTCCAGCAAGCGACAAACTCCGACGGGTGTGACGTCCACGAGATCATATCTGTATCTTTGATGTGAAATTGCGTGCGACCCTCACCGAACCATCGTGATTAATATAATCGCGAGTGGGGTGCGTGGTGTACTCTCTGTAAGGCAACATGTGCCTACGGTAGATTCCATTTGGGGACCCGATATTGCTGATGGGACTGTCCCTGGTTGCCCCTTGTGGGGACGACTTTACTTTGCATTCTTCGTGACATGATATACTAGTATGATAGGGTCATTGTACGTTCATTCATACATATTTAGAGGGATTTGGTATATGGTGTTTTCGTTATGAAAACTCAAGCATTTTATCATGTTTGCATTTCAGGGTCTCGTTAGGTACTGAGTCGGTGGCGATCGAGGACGAGCACACTAGGACCTGAGACTCTAGTCTCATCTCCTAGGTTATAGCTATCCGTATTTTGTACTTCTGTGTAATCATATTTTGAAACTTATGTGTAACTGTGCACTTTGTTTAATATTTTATGAGTAATTTTCTCATTTCATTTTGGTCTTATTGTCTTGATAATTCGTTTAAATTTTCTACTTTATCGGGAACGTTACAATAAATGTCTTGTATAGGTTTCACACTATAGTTTTATGAAGCACCAAAATGCATTTGATAAACCGATTGAATAGTCATCGACATTATGGTAATTGCTACACGAAAGGGTAAAAAAGAATTTGTAATACTGATAGCAAAGAGAATATACGACAGTTAATGGATATGGATAGGTAACCAAGACGAACCAACCAAAGTAGCTATTTGTGTTGAGTTTGAACCCTAAAGAACTTAATATCTTATACTTCATCTCCTTTGCTTTAACTTTAAAGCCTAATTTAGCGGGTAAAAATGAAAGTAATCTTGAACAAATGTTGCTAGTCCGAATGCTGTCAATTTTTGCAATCACTAATTCGTATCCTTGCGGATTAGTTTGGTAGATCACACTACTCATGTTTGGATTTCAATCTTCTCATTTTTGTTAATTTTTGCTTTCTTTCCTTCTTTTTTATTTATTTGGTGATATCTCGTCATGGAATGGCATATTAATAAAATCATTCGCAATGAAGTGGGTCCCAAGTCCCAACATGAGATTTATATGGAATAAAGAATTATCTTATCGAAGGAGAAAATATATTTGAAGCTACTATTATGGTTAAAAATCATACTTGATAGCTTCTATTTTGTGTGTGAAAAAATATAATTTTATGTAGTCATTTATCTTTTAAAAGTAACTACTTAATAGACATGAGATATGTCATATGTGCCACCTAACCTGTTAAGTACATATTGTACCTATAACAACATACTCAACCTCAACATAAAAACAAGTAAAAAAATTTAAAAAAACTTTTTTAATTTTTTTTTTGTTAAAATAGACCTCATTTAAAAATATTTTTCATACAAAACTTGTTGTCGACACGTGGTGGCGGCAGATTTTGTTTTTTAGTGTCTCGAGAACTCGGTACTGGTATTATCGAGTTCTACTTGAGAGAACTCAGCATCACTAGTGGCGAGTTCAGTTTGATTTTTATTCCCAACATTTTATATTTCGCTCGACGTGAGTTGTAAGGAGAACAATGGTTCAAATAGAACTCAACATCACAAATGTCGAGTTTAACACAATAAGAAGTTTGTCATTTTAACATAAAACCAAAAGTAGTGTAATAACAACCAAATAAGTTTAACACAACTAAAAATCTATCATAATTGATCTCTCGATCTTTTCTTTCTTTTAAGACGTGCTTAAGCACGTCCTCTCACCCTGCCCCGTCTCCTTGTGTTGCATTCTCTGTATCCTGAGTCTGGCCGTCAGCGTCTTCTTGAGTGTATGAATTTTTTTCTTCAACGACGCGATCCTGACTCAAATGTAATGTTGGTTCTTTAGCGCCAAAACACATCAGTCAAATCCTCAATTTTTCCATCAATTTTGCAACCATTGAAGAGCATGTCTTGTGATCTCTGATTGCCTCGTAAATTTGATGGAAGTTCTTCGTGGAACTCATAAACTACGTGCACCTTCAGATTGTAAGATTTCGTGTCCCTATGTATGTATATTTTAAAAAAATTAATACAAACAAAAAAGATCGATTTCATATTTTCATTTATTTTACGTACATGTATTTGTTTATTCTAATATCATGCATTCCTACACATATTAAAATAAACAAAGGATAAATGATCATACTCAAATGTTTTCTAAAACCTTTCAGAAGATTCAGAGTTCCGTTGCTCGTCGAATCGTCCACCGATTCGCCTCCAAGTGTTCACCAAATTCTAAACAAGATTACAGAGAAAATGACTACTCAATCACTCTAATTAAGCTTAGAATGTAGCTAATAACTCATCTTTAAGCTCTTGAGATTTCTATCTCAAAAACTGAAAAGTATTAAGAGATTTTTGTGATGATTAAGGGAAAGATTAATGAGAGAGAGAATTTATGCATTAACATAAACAAGTAGGATGAGGTCATTTTATAGGCACCCAAAACATCATTATCAATAACTATTCTTTAGTCATGATCTCTTGTTTATTCTCTCTTAAAATTAATCTCAAATTGCCACATAAGCATCCTCAAAAATGTTTGATCAAATCTAGAATTAATCCAACCCATGATCTAATTATTCTCTTAATAATTCAGGCAAAAATCGTGTTGTTCGGTGGAGCGAGAATTCTTCTCGGTGAACCGAACCATTCAGTTTTAACACATGTTCGGTAGACTGTGAGCTAGACGGTCGACCGAATATGCATGAGAAAAATTCTCTTAAAATTTTGGACGATCTGCGTCTTGCTCCGGTCGACCGTTGACCCACCAAAATTTCTCCTGGCGAATCTTCATCGGACGACCGTCACCTTCGGTCTACCAAATATATTCCAAGATAGCTCCCTGATATTTTTTCTCAGTTGTCCGTTCACGCTCGGTTGATCGAACTCAATTGTCCAGGCACTCCAGACAATTTCGGTCAACCAATTGTGTTTACCCGTTCCCCGTTCGGTCGACCGTTCCGAAGACACATCAGTCGACCGAACCCTAAACGGTTTACCGTGTTTAACCTCGATTTTGCCTTTGTCAATTTTTTTGATTTATTTCCAAGAAAATTTGATTTTTTGGAGTTTTTAGCAAATTCATATCTTATGTAATATATTATCCTAGGTAATATTAAATTATTACACCACATAATATATACACTTCATATGAATTTATTATGATTCTAATTATGTCAATTCTCATGACATATTGATTTTATTCATTCACCACATGTGTCCCTATTTCACATGAAACCCGACACATCATATGAACTCAAAATCAAGAATTTTGTTTCCCAGTTTTGTGGTGTGACCTATAGGAGAATCTAAGCCAAATTGGTAACCATATTAAACACTTAATATCCCAAACTATAAGAAATATTTAGCTACACATTATAGTTACCCAATTAGCGTAAATATCTTTGTTCCACTTGTACTAAAACACGATTCATTTAGTGATGTAAGTGCACCACATGTGTACGTATCTTGCCTCATGATATTAAAAATATATAAAAAATAGAAATGTGTTACCTTTGTATTATATTCATTGATTGATTTCTTTAAGTTAATTATAACTATGTAACTTAACTTAACTCAAGTTACATTGTGCGCATTATAATTTTGTTTTATCAAGGAACCCACTAATATCATCACTCAATTAAGAGGGGCAATGATAATCGTTTGACTAGCTATTTTTTCCAGCACAAATCATGTTCGACCAACTATTGCCTTTATCATTATAATCATTGATAATTTTTGACAATAATCAAATTAAGCACTTCTTGAGTGAAAAGATATAAGTCTCGTATCTTAGGATCCAAGACAGTAAAACATTAACGACACGAAATACAATTCCATAATATTTTACTTGTTAGGTTTATTTAATATATAAAAGTAATCTTTTCCTCTTTTATATATTCGTGTCGTCAATTATTTGTAGAGCTACGACAATCGATGACCAACACGACAATCTCATCTCGGTGATTAATGTTCCATGTTTATTACCATGATTGTGAATAACTTTTTATTTATGTAAATCATTATCTTTTAGAGTTATACGGTTAAGGGTCAAGCGTCTCTTCCTTAACACTTCCAAAAGACGAATACCATAACCAAGCAACAAAATATTTGCACATCTAATTCATAATAATTGACATATAAAAGTAAAACTTTTAAAACACATTCATTTCACATATAATTAAAGAGTTCATCAAACACTAAACACAATTTAAAAACGTGGTAATTGTTAAAATAAATGTTTAGATCTTACCATCTCCCACTTTCTACCCGCTCGAGGTTTGTATAAACTATGAGTCGAAGGCAACATGTGATGAACAATCCAACGTACGGTGATACTCTAGTACCATTCAATATACAGATGTGCACTCTCTTCAGGAGTGACACCTAGGAGTGGTTGCTCAAACTGTAGATGATCACTTCTGTGCGACCAATGCTGAATGAATTGCTGATTTTCCGTCAACCAATTAACATCTGACCTCCCCTGAACCGATTTCACTACATGTCTCTCCATCGGCTCTGGAATTTGTTGTTGTAGACCGAATTGTGTCATCACTAGGTCTGGACAATGCATAGCCACATCACCAAAAATTATAAGTCAAGTACGGCTCGTCCAGATCTCTGAATCTTCCGTACATAGTGGTGGTAACTGACTAAGATCGAAATGTGCATGAGAGTCCCAGATCACTTGTTCGAATTCCTGCACATCCAGCTCATTCCGATAAAAATCAGGTGTCTTCGTCTTCGCACTACTCTTGAATGATCTTGGTCGTCTCCAACGGGCACCTAATGGTGTCATGTGGTCATCCGGGTATAGTAATGATCTGCTCTTCAAAGTGCTTATATCACAATGTGTAGATGTTCCCAGCACCACAACTGCAGGAACCTAAGAAAACCACACAGATGTTTGGTCGGAATCAATGAAGCTTCGTCTAACATGTGATATAAGTGGGCTAGAGCCGCACTACCCCAACTGTACTCCGATGTGACGGTCAAATCTTCGAGCAAAGATAGGTACTTCAAGTGAACCATCGTGCTGCTCTTTTCTGCCAAAATATTGCATCTCAGTTGAAACAGAATAAAAGCTCTGGTGTGTCGTGTAACCGACTTCTCGTCAGCATCAAAAGACAACTGCTGAAACTGAGCTTGCAACCAACCCAGAGTTACAGAACCCTTACGACCCAAGTCATCGGGGACCTGACCCAATAAATCCATGCAGACCTCTGACCAAACGTACTCCTGAGACTCACATACCGGCAAACCATCTACGTGCAAGCCGGTAATCATAGAGATGTCACGCAATGTGCAAGTGATCTCACCATGTCGCAGGTGAAATAAATGAGTCTCCGGTCTCCAACGCTCAACCATCACCCCTAGCAAGGTATGGTCCAACTGGACTCGGCCCAACCGAGTGACTGTGTCAAACCTCGCCATATCTAGCAGAAACAACATCCTCTCATCAGTGATTTGTCATTCGTTGAGCTTCGATCCATGCTCAACGCATTTTACGCCATCAACATCCTTCTGCATAATTTATGATAAATGTCATAATATTAATACATACGTGCAAATATTTCACTTAAAGTAGTAAAATGCTTACAAAATCTTTGAAAAAGTCAGACTTGTGGTTGACCTATAAAACCAATACTGATCTGTCTACCGGACTCTGTGACGCGTAGCTGCCTCTAACCGAATCGGTACTGGAACCACCAAACTTCATCTGTACATAACACGTTAAATATTAGAAAACATGGAAGTGTTGCAAATCATATCTTAAGAATCAACGTAATATTAATTACAGTTACGAAAAATTGGAGTCATAAATATCTAATTACAGTTGCAAAACATCTAATTTTTTACCAATACGGAAAAACATTCATTGAAGTCTTACATCACAATCAAATCTTAAATAACATTCAACTCTTACACCACCAAGTCTTACACTACATCAATTCAACTCTTACATTTAATCATCATTCAAGTCTTATATTTATCTGAAATCCTACATAATAGTAACCTAGACATTTTTTAACCAATTTTACTATATGGGTTCTTTGCATCGTTTTCTATTATGCCCCAAACCACTGCATCTCCCACACCGTATCCTTCTTCCATAGTGCTCGTCCATCTCGTTTCGGATTCGCGTTGATTTTGGCCGACCAGGAGGTCTTTTGGTTTGCGGATGCTTCATTGTGATGTTGTCATGATCTAGCCAATACCTCACATCAGGAATTGGGATAAATATCGGTTTGTACGCGTGTCTGTACATTTGAATCTAATAATACGGGGAGACCAAATGTGAAGTGCTAACATTTGCATGTCTGTCGTTGCGAACTGCTAGTACATGTGAACAGGGGACGTGCATTGCAATTATGTATCCACAAGTGCAATTAATAACTCATTCTTCAAATTTCACAAGATCTTTTTTCTGGTCATTGGCTTCAACCTGAAACATCAACTGGTGGTATCGACTTACTATATGAGTTCTGGCTAGATTGCGGTTTCCCGTTACCATGGTGTGGACTGTCGGTACATATATTTCATTCCATGACTCAGCGACGTCCCTTCTTTTAACAAAGAATTTGTTGAAACGGAGAAATGTCATCAAAATCATGGTCGTAATTGGCATACCGCGTGCCCCTCGTAAGACATTGTTGAAACTCCCTGACATGTTTGTTGTTATACATCCGAAACATCGACCCCCGTCGTGACAACAAGTCCATCTTTCCAAAGGACCTTGATGCTGAATCCACTCGTATACCGGTTTATGTTCCTCTGCAATAGCCTTAATTAGCTCTTCAAATTTCATAAAAGAATGAGTTTTACCTGCTTCGTAAAAATTGATTTGTCTCATTCTTTCCTTGCAATTTCGATGTTTAGCAAAATTTTCTTTCATGTGTCGAAGACAGAATCGATGTACATGCCCCTCTGAATGTGGAAATGTGGCTCGCACACAAACATTTATTCTCGAAAATCTATCGGTGATAATACACAAATCCGGTCGCCTAGTCACTTTACTTGCCAGCAATTGAAGGAATCACTTCCACGACTCTGTCTTCTCGCTCTCTACAACAGCAAATGTCAAAAGAAAAAATTCATTGTCTGCATCCGTGCCCACAACAATTAGCAGTAAACTATAGAGGTAGGTTTCATCCACACTGACAATGAGTCTGCAATATTGAAACCCACTAATTGATGACCCGAACGCCCAAAACATATGCTTAAACATCTCATCATCTGGATTTACCTGTACGGTCTCTATTTCGACAACAGATCATTCATTATTTTAATAGAGAACTGTGAGGAACCTTCGCAGATCCCTAAAACTGTCTTCTTCGGCACCATAAATTCGGTTCAATGTTTTTTGTCTGGCATGTCATGCTTTAGCGCAACCGATTTCAAGTGAGTATTTGGTCTTCACCCTTTTTATTATCTCAGCAGGAGTAATTGTGAACTTAGTTCTAACATATGACATTATTGGAACAAGTGTGCTCGGCGTCGTATGTTTTCACTTGAAAATATCTGCAGCCTTTTGGGACAAACGCATGTAGACGTCATTTGCAGTTATCCTTATCACGACGAAGACGATGAACAATATACCGTTTCGTTGAAGAAATCACAACTGAATATTGAACAAACTTTTTAATGTGCCATAACTGCAGAGCGTGAACCAAATCATCTTTCGTTAGGAAATTTTGTTTATCCCAAAAAGAACGATCATCTTCCGTACGTCAATCACCTTGTTCCAAATTGTTCGCAACATCGAAGAATGAGTGTTCAATTACAGAATTCTATATCCAGTTGTCGTCCTCAAAGATATCGAGAAGTTCATTAACAGTTGGAATCATGCTGTTGTTAGCAACCGCATCATCAACAACGTCGTCTTCACGGTTTATGGATTGGCTCATCGCATATATGACATCCTACGTCTCCGGAACGACTTCATTAGCAGAAACACATTTAGGTTCATCTTCTACAGCGAATGGTGTACTGTAATCCCCTAATTCCTTAATGACAACATCTTCAACACTATGCATCTCTTGCATGCATTCTGTCGACTAAAATGAATTGGGTCAACAGTTGACAAACCAAGCCTAAGGGAGGGATATGAGGTAGACGGTCCAGCCCTACCAGCAAACTCATCATGATTGTAATGCATAGGTTTAAATTGCAACAGACCAGGATAAGGATTTGCACTGCTAGACGGAATGTCACATGCATTTTCTGGCCATTCATTGCATGTTTGCTGATAGTTTTGCGATTGGAAATATGGAATTTGGTGGTATGCCAGAACTTTGGTTGTAGGATTTAGACTTATATTCAAATCTATTCCGCAGTCCCAACCAGTCGACCTTACTGTACCATACTCCGGCGAATGAGTGTTGATTGTCAGCGTAGGGTCGGACACTTTAGGTTCAGCTTCCACAAACACTCCAACCACAAACATTTTTTAAACAAACGCACCATTCCATAAACTGACCTATCATTGGTTAATGAAACGTATGTCCAATCATTATTTAAGGGCAATTTCGCTGTCAACTTCACATCAAACATACTGTGTGGATAACAACATTCGGATCTTATGACATCCATTAAATCCCCATATTTTATATTAAACGGAACAACTACCAATTTACGGTCAGATCTTGTATACTCTGTCACATCTCCGTTACATTCTAATTTCTCATTATACATGACCACCAAAGATCATTCATCATCTTTATCCATTCCTAACATATATTTAATTGAATTTGAAAATGTGTTCAAGTGAGATGATTGTTCTTATATTACTAATTAATTCAAAAATTGAAAGTACTAAAAAGTTTTAAAAATTACCTCAATCGAGTCTAGTAGCAAACAATTGTAAACGTCGATCAATTAGTGTAGTAATAAAATCAACTACAATAAACAACGTTACGATTAATCCTAGATTTTTTTTTAAAATTTGACAGAACCTCACATATATTTTCAAATTCGTAAAATTTAAACTTGCACTGTAAAAGGAACTGACGATACTACAAATAACATTCTCAACTTCCAAACATCTAAATAACGACATATTTCACAAATTCAAATGACATACATTCAGACAACATACAAAGCACAACATATTTAAAACACATATTTCTCAACTTCAACACATTTTTTCCATTAAAACTCACATACATTCATTACTCTATTTTTAAGATTACAAAAATCAAACTTCAATTCCAACATACAATCAAAGACATACATTCAAACCTAAATAAATCATTTTTTAAGTTTACATTCATTAAAACTAACATACATTTAAACCAAAATAACAACAAAAAAATCTAATTTCAATAACAATAATCAAACTTAAATTCAACTATTTTTAAGATTACTACCGTAGACCTACAATCAACAAAAATGAAATTAATAATCAACTAAGAAACTTGAAATAAATAGTTTGGCCTAAAAACCCAAAATCGAAATCGAAATCTAACCAAAACGGGTTCCTAAACCAACAAAAACACTACAATCATACATAAAACAACAATGTATAACATCCTAATACATAAAAAGCAAGAAAAAGGTGGAAAACGAAAAAAAATCGAAACTATAACCTTAAAATCGAGAGAACTCGACGAAGGGGGGGAGGGGGGCGTCGGGCTGCTTTTATAGCCCGACGGAACTCGGCATCACCAATGTTGAGTTGTCTAGACACTAAAAAACAAAATCCGCCGCCGTCACGTGTCAACACGTGGTGACAGCGGGTCTACTATGAAAAATACTTTTAAATGAGGTTCTATTTTGACAAATTTTAAAAAAAAATATTATTTTGAAATTTTTTCCAAAAAACAACGGTCAATAAAAAGCAGTGGTTTGTTTTGACGATATATCACCAAATAAATAAAAGTTGCTTAGCAAGTTTCGTTGTCTAGCATGTGCCTCATAATCCATTCGTCATATTTGAGACTTGTAGACAACATGTAACTTTTGTTAACGATAGGTTAGCCTTTTTATGTTGTTTTAGATGATAAAAAACCACAAGGTCTAAAAACCACTAATTTCAGAATAAATCAAACAAATGAAAATGACAAAATTATATAATAAAAGAGACAAAACCACAGGTTAAAAAAACAAACGCATATATTAAAAAAGATGAAATCATATAATAAAAAAGACAAATTATAAGTTAAAATGAACAAACTCATATATACAAGATATAAGTTCATATTTTAAAAGGATAAACTTGTATATTAAAAAGGACAACTCCTTACGTAAAAAGGACAACACATATGTTAAAAAAGAAAAACTCATAGGTTAAAAATTACAAGCTTATATATTAAAAACTTATGGGTTAAAAATGACAAACTTATGTCATGTCATTTTAACAATTCTTGAGAACATGGTGGTGATTGGACTGAACCAAATAAAAGCTCCCATTGTTCTTTCTTCAAAGTGAAGCTTTAAATAAGTGTGAAAGTGGTGAACTTTGTTGGGAATACAGAGGTGGGCAGATCAACTTACAAAGACTTCAATGCCTTTATTATATTTCTATAGATAGATGCAATTTAACATCTGGAATCACTTGAGCCAATAAGCCAGAATAGGATTGTTCCAAGTCAACACCATGTAAGGTTTTGTCCTACCCTTAACTTCACTCTCAAGTTCAATTACTTGTTATATTGTGCATGCTAATTAAGTTATCATATCATCTCCTCTCTTTTCTTACAGGGTTATTGACATGGCATAGTATACGCCTTATTATTGGTGTGATAATATTTGATATGTGTGTTATTAATGATTGATCAGATGATAATGTGTCGTGACTTAAGTTATATATTTAAAGCGATTCTTCCCATTTTGTTTTTACGCAAAAATATTCGATTGATCGGAAGTTCCACAACGTGGCAAGTTTTAGACTACCAGCATAAATATTCCATTCTCCCACTTCTCCAACTATGGTAGACGATGAAAACATGCATGCAACTTAGAAATATACAAAATTCATCTACTTTACTGCAAACTACAAAATTAAATATCAGACTTGACCTTGAAAAATAAGATCATTTTCGGTAGCTTTTGCCAATAACTTTATAATTAAGTTTCTAAATTAAAATTGAAAGAAACTTAATAAGAAAATTTCCCCACCATCCCATGTGGTTCCCCAACATTTTTCTAACAAAAAAACTCTGGCATATGTTCTCTGCTGTGGGATTACTCGGTTTTAATACTTTCCACGCAACCACCTGCGTGCACTGTTATCACATCGATTGGTTAATTCACATGAACAACAAAATTCTAAAGTCACCTCTCAAAAGTTAAACGCCTGGAATCTTATCCTCTCCCCTTATAACGTATTGCCAATAAATCGTGTTTAATTGCGTTCAAATTGCAAACCATGTGAAGAGAAACTACACCTCACTCACATCACATGCCTTGCGAAGACATGAACACTGCGCTCCAATTTCTGAAGGAGATGTCTTTGTGCACTTGGAAGAGTGGTTGGAACACACTGGTAGTTCATTTTACCGAATAAAGTATGCATTTTTTTACTGAATTGCTAAACATCGTCCCAAAATTACTTAAATCGTCTCTTAAAATTACCATTTTGCCATTCTCTCATTTTTACTGCTATATCGCGACATTTTACCCTCCTATCACACATCTCTCTTCATCTTCCTCTTATAATCATGAAAAATAATGTTTTGGAGGTCAGTAATGAGCCAATAGATGTCCCAGTGTACTTGAATCTGGTAAAATATCTAACATCTTTTTAATAAAAAAAATAATAATAAAAAATTACGGGCGTCCGATGGAGCCGCCCCACGTAGGAGAGGGGCGTCTGGGTAAGACGCCTCCCCAATGGGGGAGGCGTCTTACACAGACGCCCTTCCCATGGGCGGGGTGTCTGGGTAACACGCCCCCCCATGGGCGGGGCGTCTTACCCAGACGCCCCCCTCCTACGTGGGGCGGCTCCGTCGGACGCCCGTAATTTTTTATTATTTTTTTAAAAAGATAATTGATTATAAATTTAGATAATTGTTAAATTAATTAATTAATAAGTTAATAATTACTATATTCAGATGACCGATACCCCTTCGGTACACCGAAAGTTCAAAAAAATTTAGATTCAACAATTTCAAAATCCAAAAAATTTCCAGGAGGCGCTGCCCCCTTGCCACCCCCGCCACCTCACCGGCGAGGTGGAATGCCGCTCGCTCACCGGGACATGTCGATGTGGTATTTGTATGTCAGGATGTTTTACCGCCGGGGGATTTTGGATCTTAAAAAATGTTGGATCTGAACATTTTTTGAATCTTCATCACTTGCAAAAAAACTCATTGTAATCCGACCGGTTACCACCGAAAACTTGCAAAGAAACGTCAAATAATTTGAGATAACACACCGTATAATTTTAATTTGACAAAAAATTTAAAAAAAAACGAGACGTCTGGCGAAGACGCTTGTACCATCGTGGAGGCGTCTGGCTAAGACGCCTCCACCATGGTTGAGGCGTCTTTGCCAGACGCCTCCACGATGGTACAGACGTCTGGCTAAGACGCTTGTACAATGGTCGAGGCGTCTGGCTAAGATACATGTACCATGGTGGAGGCGTCTTAGCGAGACGCCTCCACGATGGTACAAACATCTTAGACAGATGCCCGAGTCGGAAAAAAAAATCCGCCTCCGTTACTTTGCCTGATCTAAGTGCTTCGTCAGACATTTTCATGGTGTTGGTACTAGGAATGTTAGTAAAACTGAGTCAAAAACCTTGTTTAAAGATACGGGACGATATCAGTATTAAATATATTGTTAATGACAAAAATGTCATTTCAAGGGGCGATTTAAGTAGTTTTGGGGCGACGTTTAGTAGTTCCCTTTTTTATGGTTAAAGGTAATTAAACTGAAACATAAGTAGTTGGTGATCATGCGTTTTATTTTAAATGAGACCACGACTACTGGTTTAGGTGTAGATTTTTTCTTTTGAAAGTGAACTTTTAATCCTGGAGGACAAAATACATCGCCACGAATGGAAACCATAAGAGATGCTTTTTTTATAACTCACAAGGCAATATTAATCTATCAAAACACACGATAAGAAAAATAATTTTTACTCCACAAGGACCACACAACTAGGACCGTAAATGGGATGGTAAAACCCGACCAGTTTACAGGCCTACACTGCTACACACCACTTCTATGAAAGAAGTTCGCACCGGCCCACAGGTCAGCATACCACGTTCCCGTGTAAATTTTTTAAGAAAACCCCCTAACGGTTACAAAAGTTCGCCTGCCGTTACGAATCCAAGCCCGCCATGTCACGTTTCCGTTAAAATCGTCAGTTCCTCCGCACAATCCCAAAACTTTGAAGGACCAAAAACGCAAAATAACCCACACATTTCCATCATTTTTCCGGTTTTCCCCCTTCACCGCGACGGCGACCAAAGTGAAGTGTTCGCTGTGATAAAGCCGGATTTGGCCGATCTTGTCACACTCCCACTCTCCAACTCCTCTCTCCTTCCCCTCAAATCCCCCATTTATCTCCCTTTTCCCCACCCGAATGCGTCAAACTGCCTCCGTTTCCTCATTCCTCTCGTGATCCCGAGCAGTTCGAGCCCCGGTTCGCCCGAAACCGCTTCCAGTTTCGCTTCCCATGGCCCCGGCGATGTTCACCGAGGGTTTGGACCCCAACGCCCTCCGATGGGTCCGAGAGGTACGAAAGATCCCACCTTTACGCCTTTTGCACCCTTAAGTTTCGGTTTTTGGTGGAACCCTAGTGTTGTGTTGGGTTTTGCAGGGTCCGGTGTCAATGCCTGGTCATCATAGGTTCGGTGGGACCCACGGTGGGATCAGGAGTGGCGGAGGTGGGATGGGGTTTGGGTTACCCCTGCCGGAGAAGTTCCGGAGCGGGCACTTGCCGTCGGTTTCGAGACCGATTGTGCTGCAGGATGAGGCGTCGGGGTCGGATATGGACGAGTCATCCGGGACTGAGGAGGAGATCTACATCGGGAGATCTTCAATGGATTCCTCTCCTCGGCGGGTTCTGCCCCGGAGGAATGGCACTGGTGGTGCTCAATCTGGTGATGTGAGTGGTTGTCGTAGGCCTGGCGTGCTTCGAAAGCTGGAGTATTTGAGTGAAACTTATTCGGGTTTCAGTAGCTCAAGGGATAAGTTGTGCCAATCTCAGCCGAGGCAGAAAATGCAGGTGCCTGCTGGTGAGCTGACGGAGGAGGAGTCTGATTCTGGGGAAAGTTCTTTTACTTGTAGAGCTGGTAGAGGAAATGAAGGTGTTGGTGGTATGCCTCGTGGTGTTCTTCCTGTTGAGAGCTTTGCTTCTAATGCTACTTTGCGGTCGGATGTGGAAACTGTTACTGAGAAGGTCAGAATTGTTTTATTCAGTCAATTGTTTCGTTTCCCTCCATTTCTCATAAACAACAAGTTATGTGATTTGTGGTTCTTTTCTTTCCCATTGCAATGATTGTTTGATTTGAAGTGTTGAATTTTGTTGTGATGGTAAAATCAAAATTCGGTATCTTTTCCTAGTTTGTTCCTACTTCCTATTATCCTGAATCTTGACATGATATCTTAGTTAGATATCTAACTGCGTGCCTCTGTGTGTGTGACTTTGCATTTGCTTGTTTCTCGGTGCTTTGTTACTTCATATCGATTTGCAGTATCTTTGTGCTGCTACTAATCAGTGGATACAAGAGTGACAAAGTTACATTGCTTCACTAAACAGTCTACTAAGTTTAAATTTCTATATTGTCTCTTATGATGATGTTTTCTTCCTCATTATATACAGGCCCATTTTCAGGACAACTTTTCTAGCAGAAAACTTCCTGGATATGGGATTCCAAGTGCACCTCCTTTCAGCACTTCCAGGCACGATGTTAAACATGATTCTGGTGTTGTATCTGGCCCAGAGACAACCACTATCCAATCTTCAATCGGTGTAGACAGTTCCCATGACAGAGCACAAAGTTCACATGTCATTCCAGAAAATAAGCCCGTTCGACAGCATGCTAGGTTAGAAGGTTTTCAAATTAATTGAACCAAAAAGAACTTATTTCTTTTTTTATTCAGAAATTCATTATTTTGTTCTCTTTCAGGACCACATCTGTTGGTTTTGAGGCTGCATCTGGGTCTGGTTCAGTTCCAGCACGAACACCTATTTTTCATGCCAGGTTCGCACTCATGCTCAGTCTTAAGGTGCCACAGTTAATTGCATATCTTTAATATGTACCATTGAAGTCTTCAAATTCCTATAGATAGATCAAGCTGTAAACAGTATTTATCAGCCTATGATTGTAAAGTGGTTTTATATATTATTTATTGGGATTAATAGACTAAATAATCATGTGAATGATCAACAGTGCACAAGGACCTTGGCATTCTGTTGTCGCCTATGATGCATGTGTTCGCCTATGCCTTCATTCGTGGGCTAGGGGTTGCATGGAAGCTCCCACATTTCTCGAAAATGAATGTGCATTGTTGCGAAGTTCATTCTGGTAAATTTAGTTCTTTATTTGAGGTCATCATTCAAAGCTAATTGTTTCACAGTATGCGTGCGAACATGATTTCTTATTGCCTATTTTTACAGTTTGCAGAATATCTTGTTGCAATCAGAGGAAGAACTGCTGGAAAAACGATCTACCAATTTGTTAAACGATGGTGCTGCTCCAAAACCCAAAAAAACATTTGGCAAGATGAAAGTGCAAGGTTTTCTTTTGCTCTAGGATTCTGTCACTATAAGGCTAATCATTTTTTAACTATAATACAACTTCTTTTGTTGGAACTCATGGATGGCATCAACAATTGTGCAGTTCGTAAGGTAAGAATGGCACCAGATATGCCTCCAGGCTGCAGTTTTTCATCCTTGAGGCCACCAACAGTGTCACTGCAATCTTTCCGGAATCATATGTCAAATGCACAATCAACGCTCTTATCTGGCTGGGAATCACTTCGAAATATTCGTGTATCGCCTCGTCGTCCCATTAATGGTTCCTTTTCCGAATATAGTATTGCTTATATGCATGCCGGTACACAATATGTTAAACAAGTCTCTGGCCTTCTTAGAATTGGAATGACTACTCTTCACAGCAAGTCAACAAATGAGACAATACAAGGTATTGACATGCTACACTCTATGAAATTTATTCCAATGTATCAGTTACTTTTTGACTTTGTTACATATGTTGATATGCATAACCCACATGCCTTTCTTTTATACTAGAAACGTACTATTGTATACTGAAACTGAAAAGTTCAAACAGTGAAGATGGTATAAGGATGCAACCTGGATCCAGCGAGACACATCTCTTGTATGTGATTTTCTCTCATTACTAATTACGCGATTGCATTTTCCCTATAGGACACATTCTTATTCATTGCCTTTTTATTGTGTCATCTCACTTAATTTCTAATGTCACCCTGTTGTTTGCTGATACAGTTTTCCCGATAGTCGTAGTGATGATTTAATTATTGAAGTGTTTGACTCCAAAGGAAAATCATATGGACGTGTTATTCCCCAACTGGCTAGCATTGTGGATGATCCTGTAAGAAATTGCACGTTTCTGTAATATAATTATTTTGTGAGAACATATTTCCTGTCTAAACATGGTACCTCTGCAGAACGATAAGCTCCGATGGTTGTCAATTTATCGTGAACCAGAGCATGAACAGGTAGGGCGGATTCAGCTTAATATAAATTATACAACCACGACAGATGACAGTAATAAGGTGCAATTTCTACCCATTTTCTTCTCTAATTTCATGTTAAGTACTTTATTATATTGTCTTATAACTGGGGTGATCAGGAGGAGCAGGGTTTCAAAGGCTGGTTCTGAGTTTTCCCTTAAGTTTTCGAACTCTAGATGGATGCTATGTCATGGACTTTCACATTTTTTTCGTTATTAAGCTACAAGTGTAGGCTTTAGGAATTTGGAAGTGTTGCGGTCTATTGGCTGGATTCCTTTTCTTCTTAACAGTATACATAAAGTGTAGATCTGTGTAAATTTTATGTCTTAATGATCACAAGTGACAAAAACAGGTAGATATATTTTGTTTCATATAAAGTTGCAGTTCCTTTACTGAGCATACATTTGCTTTAAGTAAAGGCTTATGTTCTTAACCCCGACTCAAATTTGTAGACATGATAAAACTTTTGCTTTCTGAAGGTGAAAATTATCTCAAGATACTCAATCTGAGTTAAGGGCTGGTTGTTGCACTTATTCAAATTTATAGCAGCTTCCACACAATGTAGATGCTCAGCCCCAACACTACAGAACTGGAACAGAATATAGCACCATTTTTTTTGCTCCAGATTTTTTGTTTTTGGATAAATTCTTTTTTCATGTAATTACAAGGAAAGCACACTCATTCTATGGCATTTGATTTCAATGCTTCTCGTGAATCCATTGGTGATATAAGAGTGTCACTAAAATGCCACACAATCTTATTCCTTTTGTAGCAGTGTGGTTCTGTTGCTGAAACAGTGGCATATGATCTGGTCCTTGAGGTCGCGATGAAAGTTCAGCATTTTCAAGAACGAAATTTGTTGTTGCATGGATCTTGGAAATGGCTATTGACTGAATTTGCGTCCTACTACGGTGTTTCAGATTCGTACACCAAGCTTAGGTGTCATTGTACTATCTATTTTTAGTTTGAAAATTTCTCCTAATATCTTTATTTTCCGTGCATTGATATTTTACATGAATTTGAGTTACTGCAGATATCTTTCTTATGTTATGGATGTGGCAACACCTACAGCAGACTGTCTCACTTTAGTACATGATTTATTATTGCCTGTAATCATGAAGAGTCGTAGCAAGGACATGTTAAGCCACCAAGAGGTACATTTTGCCTCTATTCTTCTTTTCACTCTGAAAATGAAATACTCCACCAGTTTGTGCTAGCTCATAGACTGCAATGCATCCTACATTTTTTCAAAGGCATTGCGGAGGAACCCTTAGGTTTTCGGGGCATTGGATTCTCACCAACGTTTGTGTTACAAAAAGCCGACATTCTCGCTTCCGCCAACAAAACTTTTATTCCCAAACTAGTTGTGGTAGGCTAGAAATAAACTCAACACGAATTACGGATTTTATCAAATGCCTTGACAAGCATTATTACTTGTTTAAACTGATAATTAATGAAGTTGAATTGGTATTGTCATATCAGTAACACATCAACACATCAACACAAGGATATCAATATAGTCAGACATTGTATCTTAGATTCATAGGTCCCAGAAACTTGTACTTTTAGATCTTTCTTACGAGTTGAGCTCGTACCACCTTTAGCAAAATTCAAATACCTCTGACTTTTGTATAATCACTACTATTATAACCGTCACTCATGGTTTCATTTTTTATTAGTTTGTTGTAAACCATAATGGTATAAAGGTGAACCTGTGAATTTATGTGAAATGAAACTGGTTTAAATGGTCGGCGTTGATTTTTCTCCCAAACTAGCACTATCGTTCAAATCGTTTTACAAATTTGTTTTCTCATGCGATTTGCTTATTCTAGTATTCTAGTAGTCTGGCCATCATTGATTGTTTGACTCCCCATTCAATAATCTGTTGCTCTCTTTGGTTGATGGTTTAGTGAAATAATATGATCAAATTCAGATTGTTTTGTGAGCAATTGTTGTAAATAGGTTGAGCTTCAGAAACTTATTTTCTTTTGACATATGAATCATTTGAGTTGGCTAAATCATATTAACATTTCTTTGTGTCCCGTTAGAATCGTATTCTTGGAGAAATTGAGGAGCGGATTGAGAAAATATTGTCAATGGTTTTTGAGAATTACAAATCCTTGGATGAGGCGTCAAATTCAGGGATGGTAGAAGTGCTCAGACCCGCCACAGGGTCTCCTGCTCCAGCTCTACTACCTGCTGTGAAGCTATACACACTTCTCCATGATATACTTTCTCTGGAGGCTCAATTGAAGTTTTGCAGCTATTTCCAGGTTTACATCTTTCAAATTTCTACTACCAAAGTTTGCTTTGCTTAAAACCTTTTTTTTATACTGAAAAACTCAAAAACCCGGTTAGGCTGCAGCTAAAAAAAGATCAAGAAGGCACTTGGCTGAAACTGACGAATTTGTTGGAAGTAATATTGAAGGAAAATTGGCTGATGTTATTTCTCTGTCCACTTCTTACAAGAAGATGAAAACACTCTGCCTAAATATTAGACATGAAATTTACACAGATATTGAGATTCATGGCAGTGACATATTTCCAAGGTAAGAAAATTTTCTTATGCGCATGAGTACTAAACAATGTGCCACTAGATTCAGGACTCTTACAATTTATGCCATCGTATAACAGAATTGTTGATTTACTCCAAATTCTTATGCACATGAGTACGTTGGATGTGGTTCCACTGTTTTAATGTGCGACCGCATAAGCGATTATGCGGTCACACAAATCGATGGAGGCCTTGGGGTCGCATATGCGACCCCCGCATAGTCGCACCAAAGCTGGTGCGACTTATGTGTCACATATGCAGACTGTGCGACCCAACGGCTAGTTGCCCAACTAGCCAGCCAGCCGTTGGGAGAATAGTGTTGTGTGACGCACAGTGCGGTCTGTGCGTCGCACAACTTGTTTGTGCGACCGCACAACTCCAACGACTATATAGTCGTTGGTGAACAGTAAACAAGGGGGGATTGCATTTCACCCCCTGATTTACCCTATAAAAACCCCCTCAAACCCCACTACTCTTCTCACAACTCTCATTCTCCCAATCTCTCTCACATTCTCACACAATCTTCATCTTCCAAGTTTCAAGTGCTCAAGTTTGGTTGAAAAGAAGACGAATTTGGTGATCTTGGTGCGGGTTTGGGAAGCAAAATCTCTCTGAATCTTCACTCCACCGCAACTTCCTTCCGTCTTCCATAAAACAAGTGCACTCTTTTCATCCCTCTTTTAGTGTTATACTTAATTTTAGTGTAAAATGACATATGACGGACCTAGTGGTGCCGAATATCCCATGAACCATGAAGAATTTGATCATCTTCGTCCCACAAAAGTAACTGACCCAGGATGGAGAACCGCACATTACCTTAGCCTTGAATTTAAATCCAAACTTGTATTTGAATTATGTGGTTACGTTAGTAGTGGTGGAATAAATAGACATAAACAACATATTGCTCATTCGGATAGTTCAAATGCTAAACCATGTGCATATGCATCTGTCATTTATCGTGAAGAAATTGAATTGAACTTAAGATCAAAATCTAGAGCATATCACAATGAGAAAGCAATTTTAGATGAATACGTAGACTTAGATGATGTAGAGGGGTTTGGGGTCGGATACGGGTCTGGTTCCGGTTCCGGTCGAGGACGTGGTGACGGTAGCTCATCTTCCGCTCAACGTCCCGTTCCTCAACCTCGTAAGAGGCAGAGGAATCGATCGAAGTATGGACCAATGGACCGTTTCACCACCATTTGTCGTGGACGTCCGACCGACGTCGTGGAAAGAAATGAAGGTCCCGTTCAAACCACAATACACAACCATTTTAAAAAAGAAGAGAGAAAAGAAGTAAACCAACTTTGGGCTAAATTTTTCTATAGAAACTGTTTGTCTTTTAATGCATGCAAATCTAGAGAATTTAAAGATGCAATTGATAGAACTACTAGATTTGGGCCGGATTTGAAACCCGTTACTCTTACAAGATTGCTGAACCATGTCTAAGAGGAGAACTTGAATCAACCAAAACCTTATTAGATTCTTATAGGGAAGATTGGAAAATATATGGTTGTACAATAATGACTGATGGGTGGGTTAATGGTTGTGGTCGTAGTATAATTAATTTTTTAGCTAACTGCCCCACCGGCACCATGTTTTTGAAGTCTATCGATGCCTCCTCCCACTCGCACACCGCAGACTACTTGTTTAAGTTGATCGACAAGGTGGTGGACGAAGTGGGGGAGAAATATGTTATCTAGATCGTCACCGACAATGCCGCTGCCTATGTATCCGCTGGTAGGATGTTGATGTCAAAAAGAAAGTCGATATTTTGGACTCCGTGCGCAGCTCACTACATCGATCTAATCTTGGAGGACGCAAGTTGTACATCAGGACTATTACCACAAGTCGGAAGATTGTCACCTATTTCAAGACACACAGTCAACTGAACAAGCGAATGACTTAAGCCATTCAAGGGAATCTAATTCGTCCAGCCGTCACCCGTTTTGCAACTGCATTCCTTACACTACAAAGACTTTGGGTGCAGCGACAAGCTTTGAAGACATTCATCGTTTCAGAACAATTTGCTGATCCAAATGCTTTCTGGCAAAAAAATGCGAAGGTGAAGATAGAGATCGATCATGTTTACGAAGCCATCATATCGATCGTCTTCTGGAACAACGTGACCAATGCTTTGTAGGCAAGCCAACCGTTGGTGACTGTTATGAGGTTGGTGGATGCGACGAGAAACCGGCAATGGGTTATCTATACGATGCAATGGAGAAGGCGAAGGCACAGATCAATGGAGGAATCAATTACTACCACAGAAGTTGAATGACCTGGTGTACATGAACTACAACCAGAGGTTGAGGCAACGATTCATAGAAAGGAGGGAAAAACTAGGTTTCTACGATCTCATTAGCATAGATTATGATTTGATGGAAGATCATCCGTGGTTGGTGGAAACAGAGGAGCCGGTCTTTGCAGGAGATTATCTGACTTGGGCGGATGTGGAGGAGGCTACCTTTGGTCCATCACGAGGACGACCACGTCGTGTTGCAGCTTCAACCTCCAGGATATTACAAACTGTTGTGGAGGAAGATTTCAACTTCAGACATCACCACGAAGCATCAACCTCATCAGCAGTGCCACAACAAGACATAGCCGAGCAATTTGTTGGTACAGACGATGAGGTAACCGAAGAAGAAGAGACTTATCATGATGACCCGAACGACTTAGATGACTAAGACGACGAGGAGGAAGACATTCCTCAGTGGGTTCATGACCAAACATATCCGTTGTAGAGTAGAAATGTGAACTATTAGTATTATATGAGATCTGTGTTTTATTTTGTAGTTGTTTTATCACTTTATGGTACTTGTACTTGTAATACCTATGGTTAATTAATGAAAATAAACCTAGTAGTTTGGTGGGTAGACGGGGTTTCCAGTGAGGCAATGACGCCGATGAACTGGTTGTTTTGTCGAAGCCAAACCAACTAGGTTTTTTATGGTACACTTTGTTCTTTATTTTTCCTGATTTTTTATGATTTTTTACAATTTGTCCTAATTTTTTTACTATTTTTTGAAAAATATTAATTAAAAAAACCAAAAAAATTAATTTTACAATTGTGCGGCCGCTTATGCGACCGCACAATCGATTATGCGATCCTGGCGGTCCAACCGCACAGGATCGCATAATCGATTTTAAAACCTTGTGTGGTTCAACATTTTGCATTTTCAGATGATTCTGTGAGTAGGCATGCTATCCCTTGGCCTTATCTTTGAGATATGGAAGTTTCATATTGTTTGTAGAATCTGGCTCCCGAGTCCTGATGATCTGCTTATGGCAATGAAAACTTGTTGAGCAGCATGTGTTAGCATATGACTCTTCTTTAGTTTCACTCCTTTGTGCAACTGCACTCCGGGTGATCCAAATAACGTTTCTTTTTTTTGGCTATGTATGTAACCTTTGTTGAACAGGTAATCCTTATTAACGCTATAAACAATAATGGATTTTTCACCATTCCACCACTAAGAATCAATAGAGTAATATTTTATCCAGTGAAAATCACATGAATGAGAATTTCGTCTCGGACATGTGTTTGAACAATACTGCAATGATTTTTTATCACAGGATTTCTTTTGTAATCATTGTTAATGTTCCAACCATAAAACCTACAGAGAGTAACTCAAGACACCCTTTCCTAAAAAAAACTTATTTGAACTACTTAATTAACATTGATATCTTTTATTACCAGTTTCTTAGACCTCCCAAATATATCGGCTTCCATTTATAGTGGTGAGCTATGCAGTCGAGTGCGTGAATTCCTTGTTGCATGCCCTCCTTCTTCCCCCTCGCCTCCTGTAGCAGAACTTGTAATTGTCACGTCTGATTTTCAACGGGATCTTGCTAGCTGGAATATAAGGTGATTGTTGTTTTTAATGTGTTGATCATCTTTTAACGTGATGATTTATTATGCGAGTGTTCTTTAACACAATTATTCATCTTTTTCCTTGATGGTGCCTTCCTGTTCTTCGCAGTCCTATGAAAGGTGGGCTTGGTGCAAAAGAATTGTTCCACTTGTATATCATGGTCTGGATTCAAGACAAGCGTCTCACATTGCTTGAGTCATGCAAGCTTGATAAGGTATAGCTTTTCTGAGTGAAGCTGTTTAATCTTTAACATGTTAAAGTATTTCCTGTTTCTTAATGAAATATTGTCTTCAAAAAAAGAGTAACTGGAAGTAAATAAGTACTTATTTTCCTATAATGCTCTGTTTAAGTGTAGTTACCTTGAACTGTGAAGACACTAAGACTGAATTATAATTTTATAACTACACAAAAATGTTGATTCTTGTTATAGCTTCTTCTTTCCAGAAATGAAAGGCTTAGCACACAAAATCATATGTTAGCTTATCCCAGTTGATGACTAATGTGAATATTGCCATAGTATCCTTTCTCCAGCTCCGTACTCCTAGAATTGTTGATTGGAACAATCCTGCCGTTCTTATGAGAATAATACACTTGGCCATTCATATTATGCAAAATCCAAATATGGAAGTTGAATGTGTTTCTTTCCATAAGGAACTGAATCTGATGATTTTGGAGTGAATAAATTTTATTTAGGCTGCAAGTAATCAATGCCAGCTGGATTTTGCTGCAATTACAGTATCAAACAAGTGAAAAAGGGATGGCCTAGTGGTCTTGTTTTCTTTTGTTGCGGTTTTGAATTTTGATATTTATTCTGAAACTCTTTCAGATTCATGTAATCACGATCTTCCTAAGGATACTTGCCATTTTGGCAATGATAAAAAAACCTAACCGATATGGCATTTATTTTAATTCTCTGCGAATTTAATTGGTATGATATGGCATTCATTTTTAATGAATGCCATATCATACCAATTAAATTTGCAGAGAATTTAAAGAGAATTTCGTCCCAGTGAAACTTTATAGCGCCCTCGTATTTTGATTTACGTTCTAAATGCTTGTGAACTTGAGGTATATGTACGTATTTGATGTTCTTCATGGCATTGTCTCTAACATCATACCAAATTAATTTGCAGTTGAAGTGGTCAGGTGTCAGAGCTACACAATCTACAACTCCATTTGTTGATCAGATGTATGATCAATTGAGAGAAACTTTGAATGAGTATGAGGTCATTGTTTGCCGCTGGCCAGAGTATACTCTCGTTCTTGAAAATGTACGTTATTTGGATGGTTCTTCTTTTCTACATGTTCCACCCAGAGAAAATAATTCTATTTTTTATGGCACTAAAAGGCTATTGCAGATATCGAAAAAGCCATCTTAGAGGCTCTAGATAAGCAATATGCTGATGTACTATCCCCATTAAAGGACAGCATGAACCCCAAGAAATTTGGACTCAAATATGTGCAAAAGCTTGCTAAGAGAAATTCAGTTTATCCTTACACTGTGCCGGACGAGGTGAGTTGCAGTTCGGTATTTTCACTGAAATCTTCTGTGAAAGGCATCATCTGTGGCCCCTGACTATTTGTTTTGCATTCAGTTGGGAATTTTATTGAACACCATGAAGAGGTTGCTGGATGTTTTACGACCACAGATAGAAGCTCAGTTGAAGTCATGGGGTTCTTGCATCCCTGATAGTGGAAATTCAATTGCTGGTGAACGTCTTAGTGAAGTTACCGTCCTCTTGAGAGCCAAATTCAGAAACTATTTGCAAGCGGTTGTGGAGAAACTTACAGAAAACGTGAGAACATTCTTACAAACACTTGTTTCTTGAACAATGTAGACAATGGGAGATCAATTGCTTTTATGCTGGGTTGGGGCATCAAAATTTTAAACCAATCAAATGTGAACATTTATGATTACGCACTAGCTCTACGATTTTCTTTAAGATGAAATTATCCATCTATATTCTGGTCATTGAGTCGCATGCAGTTGGTATTCTGGTTTTGAAACCTGCACCCGTGTATTTTATACAACTTCCACCTTGACAGTTACCCAGAATATTAGGATATTTACATAAATCCATTGAAGCTTTTCTGAAAATAGGAATATGTTTGGCTTTGCAAATATGAATATTCCTCTGTTTAAAGAATTCTCATGATTTCGCAAACTCGGGGACAGGGTTTAACAAAGCTTAAGAAAATAATTCAAGATTCGAAAGACTTCACAGTGGAGGCAGATATCCGCAGCAGAATGGAGCCCTTGACCGTTCACCTAGCCCAAACAATCAATCATCTTCACACCCTCTTCGAAACTCATGTATTTGTTTCAATTTGCCGAGGCTTTTGGGACAGAATGGGACAGGTACAGAAGCCACGTGTGCTAAAAAAATTCCCTGTTAGCATTAGCGACTGATGATGTCTGCCAAATTTTATGGTTGTATTCAGATCCTGATGCATTTATATGTGATTGCAGGATATGCTTGGTTTTCTGGAGAACAGAAAAGAGAATAGGTCGTGGTACAAGGCTTCACGAGTAACTGTAGCTGTGAGTGCACTTAAGTCCCATAGATTCTTTATTTTAAAGTTCTTCAACAATTACCATTCGGAACCAGGTCAGGACTCAGAAGACAATTGCGTAGGCTTGAAATAACCAGGACTAGGATTCAAATCTAATTGGAGGCAAGGTCATATACTGGGGCCAATTATAACTTATAGGGGGACCTGTCCTCCCTTGTCCTGGCAGCAATAGTTCTTTACTAGTTTCTTTCAAATGCTACCACCGTCTTTATATTAGTGCACCATGCAACCATCAGTAGCTTTTGCTTCAGCATTTTTTGATTACTTTAAGTGCTGCAGGTTCTGGATGACACATTTGCATCACAAATGCAACAATTACTTGGGAATTCAATGCAAGAGAAGGACTTGGAACCACCAAGATCAATAATGGAAGTGCGTTCCATTCTCTGCAAGGATGGAACTGGCCATAAAGATTCAAATTTTTACTATTAACCGCAATTGATGCATAAAAACACAAGTTTGAATAGGAATTGGATTACTGACCGCTTCATGGGTCTCTGTTTGACAATACTAATGGCTGGGGAAAGTGAGAGCAGATCGACGAAGTTGCTTCTGGTTTTGGTTCGTCAATGGCAACAGCTCTTTACTAGCAGGAGTATTTTATGTGTCGATTGAAGCTGCAGAAGAAATAGTGATGCATGGTGATGTGCTGTCGGTGGTCTGCGAGTTCTGCTTCGAATGGGGATGGTATAAGTTATTTGTACATGAAGGACGAGTACCATCTCTGGTCTGTGCTATTAGGTGTCATAGTTAGTCTAATATGTATTATTAAGTGTACAGTATATAGTTTGTGTCTTATTTTATGTTACAGGAATGTATTCTTTTGCATGGCTTGTGAAGTTTGCTTAGCCAATAGTTTATCGGGCATTGGCTCTAGGCATTTTCTATATCCTTCTTTCCAACTTAATGAGGTTCTCTTCACGTTCCTTGTAAGTCGTTGCATCTAAGGGCTTTTCATACCAAAATAAATAGTTCAATATTTAATGACAAATTTTCTGTTAATTTGGAACAAATTTACAATTGGTATTATTGTATACAATTCACGTTTCAACATAGTTTCGGGTGAGGTAGCTCTGAATGGAGACCAGTGAGGGAATCCAAGAAAAAATTGAAGAAAAAAATGGAAAGCTCAAGAGTGCTCACAAAATTAGTAAACGCCACGTCTTGTTCAGGAAGATGCCAGGAATGGAATCCCAACCCAATATCCTTGTTTGCAATTGCTTTACAACCAAGTCCAAGCTCAGTTCCTCGACCAACCTCTCGTCGCAGAAGCCATCAATCAAATTGCCGAAAGTGACAAAGTTGGGGCGGAAGCGTCTGAGTGCGACCTCTCCAACTTCAACTTCGGAACAACAAAGTCAGAGCAAAACATAGATTCCTCGTAGGGTCATAGTCAATTAGTCAAAAGTCACCACTCGTACATAAGTTTATTTACTTCATGATTAGTGCACAATAAAATATTAATTGTACATGATAGTATCTTGAACTAATGATTTTCACAACACTAATTTAATGATAGACAAAGATACATACAATATTCCTTTTGCAAGAGCAATTTCTCCCTCTTGACCCACTTTACTTTAGTGCTTAATTGAGTTTTGATGGAAAACTCTAGATTTCTCTCTTTTGCATATGTGGGGAAGAATGATGACCAACCTTATATATGGGAGTGGGTGTAACCGCTCATCAAAGAATAACCACCCAACAACGTAAAATCTCTCTTAAAATTAATCAATTAATTTTAGCTTCATAATATTATCAATTTAATAAGGTTGAGAAACTTAATACATGAGTTACAAGGAAATATCTAACATTCTCTCACTTAGTCCATGTAACACAATTCAACTTCAAGTAATTAATAATAAAACATAAGACACAAACTTTAAGCTAAAATCCTACTTATATCAATTAAAACATTAGTCACTACTAAGTATGAAAACCTATAAGGATCATGACAGTTTTACGTCGTTGATTCTGACATATTCCCTTCAATGTATCACAATATAATTTTCATATATAGTATGATCATCGATGAGAGATATCACAATGGTCTAACGAAACAGAAAAAACATAATTTCAGAAACAATCCATCAACGAATTCAAGATGTAAACAACATAACATACATAATACATTAATATGCATCATCAATAATTGTTTTCAATAATGCTCATCATTTCGACATGTTCCCTAAATGTCTTTGGTGGCAAACCTTTAGTCAACAGATCCGCAACCATTGAATTGATGTTAATGTGTTCAATTCACACCCTCTGTTTCTGAACTTCTTCTTTAACGACATAGTATTTCAATTCCACGTGTTTAACACCCTTCGAATACTTGTCGTTCTTAGAAAAAAAGACTACGACATTATCACAATAATTTTTTTGCAGCTTGGCAATAAAGTCGACAATTCCACGTCCTGAAATATAATTCTGCAACCATAAACCATGAACAATAGCCTTAAAGCATTTTACAAACTTAGCCTCCATAGTGGACGCAACAATGACAGACTGCTTCGTACTCTTCCAAGATATTGCTCCTCCAGCTAAGAGAAACAAATATCCAAATGTAGATTTTCTAGTACCTACACATCCTGAAAGTTTGAATCAGAATATCCAATCACCTTGAGGTGATCAGACCACCTATAAGTGAGCATGTGATCTTTCGTTCCTTGCAAGTATCTCAATACTTTCTTTGCAGCTCTCCAATGATCTATTCCAACATTGCTTTGATATCTATCTAGCATATCGACAACAAAATTGATGTTTGGTCGAGTACAAGTCTGAGCATACATTAAACCTCCAACAATATATGTGTAAGGAATATTCTCCATATGTTTGTGTTCCAATTCATTCTTTGGACATTGCTTAAGATTAAATTTATCCCCTTTCTGAATTGGAACAACACATGCTGAACGACTTTACATCTTAAATCTTTCTAAAACTTTATTAATATATGCTTTTTGAGCAACCCTAACAATCATTGTGATCTATCACAGAATATTTCTATTCCTATCATATAGGATGCCCCACCCATATCTTTTCATTTCAAAGTGTGATTAGAGAGAAATTTCTTGGTTTCATGTAACAAACTAAGATCATTAGTAGCTAGCAAGAGATCATCAACATACAAAATCAGAAATATAAATTTAATCATACTGACCTTCAGATATATACATCGATCAACGACATTTTCATTAAATCTAAAGGAAGTAATAGTATCAATAAACTTGAGATACCATTGACGGAAACTTTGCTTAAGTCTGTATATTGATTTCTTAAGTTTACACATCATGTGTTCATTTTCTTCAATTACAAAACCCTCAGGTCGATCCATATATACTTCTTCATCTAAATTTTAATAAGAAATACAATTTTCACATCCATTTGATGTAACTCTAAATCATAATTAGCTACCAATGTCATAATAATTCCGAGAGAGCCTTTTTTAGATACAAGAGAAAAGTCCCTTTGTAGTCAATGTCGCTTTTCTGAGTGAAACCTTTGGAAACAAGTCTAGCCTTGTGTCATTCGATATTGTCATTAGAATCAAGTTTAGTCTTACAGACTCACTTACACCCAACTCTTTTAGAACCTACAGATAATTCAACAAGATCGCAGACTTTATTGTGATCCATTGATTTCAATTCTTCTTTCATGGTATCTAACACATAATAGAATTAGTACTTTCCATGGCTTGTGAAAATGAAACTAGATCTTCATTAATTCCAAGGTCAAGTTCTGACTCTTGAAGATAAACCACATAATCATCCGAAATAGCAGGTTTTCTTGATCTTTCAGACCTTCTTAATGCCACTTCATGTGGTTCATTTACAAAAAATCCATTGTTGACGACTTCATTGTGGGGTGTTTGGTCATTCATTTATTCTTGTACATTGTCAAATTGGTCAACAATTGTAGGAACAACAACATTAAAAGAAGTTACGGGTAAAGAAACTTGCACCTTTACTTCTTGAATTTCCACTTTACGTGGTTCTTTACTCCCACTAATCTCGTCATTTTCAATGAATTTAGCCTTTACAGTTTTAACAATTCTCGTACTATGGTTAAGATAATAAAATCTAAATCCTTTAGATTTTTCTGGATAACCAATGAAGAAACCACTGGTCGTTCTTGAATCCAGTTTCTTTTCATGTGGATTATAAATTCTTGCTTTCGTCAGGCAACCTCATGTAGAATTTCGTGCCCCTATGTATATATATATTTGGTTTGGATTCATTCGGTTTTATAGCAAATATTTCATACTTTTGCATAAATGAATCTATCCTACTTTTCTTAACCGATGATCGACCTTCAAAGTGACTTTCTAACATATGCCAAACCTCAAATGTGGAATCACATGCATTAATTCTACTATATTGTTCTTCGGTCAAACCACACATAAGTATGTTCATGAGTTTAACATTCATTTAAATCATGGCTAATTCATAATCATCCATGCGTTCTAATGGTTTGTTTTCTGTATATGGTATTTAAAAGAACACTCATAGTTTGACATCATAAGATTGTATGAACGTGGTCATACGTTTCTTCCAATAGGCATAGTTGGTTCCATCAAACAACAGAGGTCTTCCGGTGTGAAATCCCTCGCGTTGTTGGGTCATTGATACAAATGTGAATTTGCCTAAATGTAATTAACAAGGCTCTGATACCAAATGTAAGATCTACTATGCCCTAATATTAGTCTAAAAGGGGGTGAATAGACTAATTAAGATAGTTTAACAAACTATGCCAAATTAAAAACTAAGACAAATTAAAGTGAAGAAGAGAACAACAAACCACAACACTGGATGTATAGAGGTTTGGATCCAACCACCGGATCCTAGTCCTCTCTTACGAATTGCTCTTACTCGAGCAACTTCTCGTCCTCCACTAATCTGATCTCCGTTGCGGGCCGAGATCACGCTTTTACACCACAAGCTTTGCGAACACCCTCGCCTAGCTTGGACCACCTTCTCACAATCCGAGAAGAGCTTCACTCCGGAAGCTTAGTACAACTCCTGAAGACTTTACTTCAGCAACTAATTTTGAGCACTTAAAATGGATGATGCAATCAAAGATGATGATTTCAAGTGGGAAGATGTGAGCACAAGTGTTTAGATCAAGTTTGAGAGTAGTAGGGAGATTTTGAGCTTGGAGAAAGATTGGTGACTTTAGATGAGTGTTCTCAGCTCTATTTATACAACTCTAAACTAGTTCTAGCCGTTGGGATTGAAATGGTATAAAGTTGTGCAAGAAAACACAAGTCAGGAAGTGACAGGACACGAACGGTCAACCGGATCGGGTTAATCGGTCGACCGGTATGCAAAAATAATTGGTTCGGTCGAGCGAATGTACAGACGGTCGGATCAACTGAACTAGAACTTAAGTGATCGGTCAAACGAACTGGATCACGAGTTCGACCGAAAATGACTAGTGAAACTGGATCTGGAAAAGAAACATGAATCGGTCGACCGTTAAAGTTTTGATCGACCGTTTGACGTGTTTGATTTTAGACAGGACAAAGCGATGGACTATCGGTCCAACAAAATGAATTGGGGGTTCAACCGAAAACTTCCAGTAAAAATGGGTCTGGGAAGTTTTCGAGAATCGGTCGACCGTTTAGGAACGTTCGGTCGACCGGAAGACTAAATCCAAAAGAGAGGTTAGGTGAGAAATGTGTATATGACCGTTGGTATATACGACAAGTATAACGGTCATATTTAATACGAATGCAGAAATGCAATCGGTCGAACAAAAGCTAAGTTTCGGTCGACCGAAAGTCTCACTAACCAGGACACGTGTAGACAACTAATAGGCTGGTGGATTTGTATCGGATAAACTAATTCCTATCACTTGACAAGGTGAAACGGTCGAACAGAATAGGTATGTCGGTCGACCGTGTTTAGACAGGTAAACTAGATTAATGTATCGGTCGAACTGGAAGAGAAACTCGGTCGACGGTTAAGGACATAACTGAGCGTTCTCAGACAGTCTGATGAATTTCAGTCAAACCAAATGGTTCTACCAATCGACCGGTTGAGTACAGAAATCCTATTCTAGGTTTCTAACGAGTTTCGATGATTTCCTATTGAAGTCTAAAGAGAATTGGATTGTTATGTGAGACTTCTATAGATTTTCTAAGTGTCATGCAATGCAATGAATCAACGATTTCAAGTGCCAAGTTACATTTGTAACCTAAATACATAAAATGTAAACCTAACTACGCTTCAATCATCATCTCTCGATTTAACTCAAACTTAGTTCCTGAAACGTTAGATAATACAATATATGCAAGCAATGATCTTTAGTTGATACGTGTGTATGGATATGTTGATTAATCATCAAAACGGATTAACGATTATTAGTCAAAAAGCCAACAGATCTCTCAAGCTAATTATAAATATGTAACTATACACAAGTTACATTGTGCATATTATAATTTTGATTTATCAATGAGTCCACCAATATCATAACTCAAGTCAAGATGGGCAATGATAATCTTTTGACATGTCATCTTTTTCGGGACAAGTCATGTATAACCAACTAATACATCTATCACTATACTCATTGATAGTTTTTTATAATAATCAAAACATACACTCATTTTGTGAAAAAATATAGGTCTCATATCTTAAGATTCAAAGACACAATAAAACATTAATGATACAAACACAATTCCATAATGTTTCATTTGTTAGGTCAATTCAATATACGAAAAAACATTTTTCATTTCATATTCCTATAACGGATTTTATTTCGGTCGACCGATCCCGGATTTTATTATGGTCGTTACCTTTGTCGTATTCCTATAACGGTCGTATTCGTATAAAACAAACTTAACCCCAAAATACATTCGGTAACCGGTCGGACGACGACCTTGTTTCGGTCGACCGGTTGAACACTTATAATATCTCTGCTATCGGTCGACACACTCTTCGTTCGACCGATCCAACTTTGTCTCAACCGAATCCCCTTATCGGTCGACCGCCTCATACTTTGGTTCGACTGATCCACTTAAGTAGAGTTAAGTTCTAGCTCGTTTGTCCGACCGAATATTTATTTGTTCGACCGTTCTCCTTGAAATCAAGTGAACGGTCGACCGGTTTATTAGTTTCGGTCGACCGGTGCTGGACAAATTTGCAGCCCGATTTTCTACTTTGTGTATCTTACACAAAACCCAACCAAATCTATCCCCAACGGCTAGAATACCTTAGGAGCTTATAAATAGAGGATCAAGACATGTTGTTAACACAACTCTCCAACTCCAATTGTCCCAATACATTAGAGAGAAACCTCAATCCTCAAAGCTCTCATTTCTACACTTCATAAGCCTAAACTACACACACTTGATCAATCATTCATCCTACTCAAAGTGTGCTCAATTAGAGAGTGAATCTCACTCAGTTACAAAGTTTGTCAAAAGAGTATAGACTTCGGTGAAAGCCCGAAGTGATCTTTCTCGGATTGTGAGAAGAGGATTCCAAGCTCGGCGAGGGTTGTTCGCGAGTTTGACGGTTGTAAGACGTTGTCTCCCGGCCCGGAACGGGGAGCGGATAGTGAAGTCGTAGGTGGAGCTCGCGGAGTCGAGCGAAGCTTGCAAGAGAGGACTAGGACCCGGGTGGGGTGCCGAACCTCTATAAAAACGCTGAGTCGATTTGTGGTTTGCTTGTTCCTTTTTCCTACTAGTCTTTAAATTGTTTCCGCTGCGTTTATTGTTTGATTAGTTAGGGATTAACGTAAAAGTGATTAGATTAACCCGACCCACACGATCCTACAGTTTCTTCATTATTGCTTGTCTCGGTAAGAGCAACAAGCTTATTAGTCATGAGTGTTAAGTAAAGATCTAGAACACCTAAATGAAACTTGACTTCCTCACTCCATTTATTGTAATTAAGCCCATTAAACTATGTAATAGATGAAGCTTGCGAATGAAGTGAAACATTAATGCTTTGAGACATAACTCAATAACGTAATTCAGATTTATATAGCTATATATAAAAAATATTGAAGATCTCCTTTGAGTGATAGAACAATATATAACAATGAACCGTAATTGATGCTTAATTTAATTTTACGTAATTAGAAATTAAATATGTTTCAATAAGACATGTTTGTTTTCTTTGGATATACCAAACACATCCAAATTGACATATTAATTGACCACAATAATGTTCATGATCACAAATAAGTTGATCCACCTTTGGGTGATCTTAAATATTTTGTAATCTATGAACTTAAATTATTCATGATATATCATTAAATCATTTAATTATAGCATCACATAATCATGAATAATATAATCTAACATAATTTGACATCTATGAGAAACATTCTAAATTGGTCACTTTAGCGACTACAATTTATACGTAATATCGATGTTGAAACTTAAATAAACAAGATAATAAAGAGTCGTAAATGTATGCTGAATTTATACTTAATAACACTGATCATGAATCATAAAATTAAATGCATACATTTCGATATTTCTTAAATTGGCAGACTATCTTAATCAGACTTCACCATGTGATTGTGAACCAAGATTAAATAATGTGTGAACTAAATATCCAAATCATTAGAAAAGAATACATATATTTGGGAACCTAAGGGAGATCACATGAACGTAAAAGGAATAAATAAATAAAATATAAGAGCCCTACCACAAACGACCATCATCTTGTTTCAAACGTCAACAAACACATGAAATCACGACTAATGGCAGCGGAAAATAGTCGTGATTTCATTATCATTCCTTAATTATTCCTTTGTCGCGAACTCATAAGTTCTCAAACGGTGCTCTCATATCAAATGTAAGTTTATTTACTATATAATTAGTGCACAATAAAATCTTAATTGTACGTTATAGGATCTTGAACTAATGTACCCTAATTTAATGATAAACAAAGATGCATACATTGTTTCATGTTTCACCTTTGATAAAGACACGACTCTTGTTCCTTTTGCAAGATTGATTTCTTCCTCTTGACCATCCTTTAGTGCTTAATTGAGTTTTGATGGAAAACTCTAGATTTCTCTCTTTTGCATATGTGGGAAAGAATGATGACCAACCTTATATATGGGAGTGGGTGTAACCGTCCATCAAAGTGTAATCACCCACCAACATAAAATCTCTCTTAAAATTAATCTATTAATTTCAGTACCGTAATATTATCAATTTAATAAAGTTGAAATATCTAACATTTTAGGGGTTGTTTGTGCATAGAAACTATCAGAAAATGGATTCTGTAGTCAACAGAAAACCAAAAGAAAACATAAACCATTGGAATTAAAATTTTAATCAAACTTGTACGAATTCATCCCATATCTCATTCTCCACGTCAGTGCGTCCTTTGATAAATTCAGGGCCACAACCACTTTGGTTCCTAATAATGATGTAATTTTTGTACATGGTTCTCCATGTCTTCATCCTACTTTCAACTTTTGCTTTGGTAATAAGATGTTCCATTTTTTCATTAAACTTCTTACAACATCCACAACCACATCGGGTCTAATTCTCTCATCCGGGGTTTTACCACTTCTATCCACAATTGCAGCACAAAATATTCAAGCATGAGTTCATCGGCTTGAATACTCCACAAATAATTCTTGACTTTACTCATTATGAGTGCTGCACATTAAATGCAACAAGATCATGTCAATTAAAATTCACAAATATCAAAACACATTTTTAGTGCTCTTATGTTAAAAGTACTAACAAGATCATCAAATGATACCAAAACTGAAAAAGGGAAAGTAGAGATGTTGACGTTGAGCTATCACACATACTTCAAGATCGACAAACTCCTCCAACAAATAAAAACAATTCAAGGAACAAATAAGAATAAATATTTGATCAAGCAAACCCAAGTGATCCAAGAATGATCCAAACATCTAACAAGAATGAACTGATCCAACCAAGAAACAAAAAAGAACATAACAATTGATATATTTTCAAAGTCAGTATGGAAATATTGTTGGATTATTGAGTTTTGGCTAGACTCGTGAATAACTCAATTGAAGAAATCCAATGTTGAGATGAAGATGAGAACTTTTGCCCTGTGTGCCATGTGCTCACCTCACTTTTAGTCTCACATTAGTGAAACTAACAAGTTGAATGATGTTGATAAACATCTTATTCACTTGACCATTTGTGGGTGGAAAGAGAGGAGGAGAGAATTCTCCACACACACACGTGTGTGCCCGCCCGTCCCGGTACGTGGCGAGGCGAGGCGAGGCAGCGGGGTTTTGGGGGGAAATTAGAGGCTTTAGCCTCAGGGTGATGGGTGTATTTAATTTTTGGACCTACAGACCATCCGACGGATCGGTCTTTAACGTTGTCTCTGATCACTGTTCATTCGTTTCTTGTTTTCCTATACATGTTTTTGTATGTTGGTTTTATTTGGATCCTTACGGAATATTTATTCGACATATGTAACACACTGTATTACATGAATATATTTGTAATTGTATCAACAAATATCATGACGTGTAAACCAACAAAAAGACTAATCATAAGAAATTGCTATCATTTATTAAACAAAATTGCAACACCAAACCAAGGTGACGACGATGCAACACCAAACACAAAATTGCAACATCAAATGATACCAAGTCCGGAGAGGGTAAGGATGGGGGTAGGAGCGAAGGGCGAGGGAGGGGAGGGGGAGGGTTCGGAGGTGGTGGGACCAGGTGAGGAAACGGAGGAGGCGGCGGGAGGAGAGGACGAAGGGGAGATGGGGTGGTGGAGAGGAGTGTGGAAACGAGGGAAGAGTTTTGTTTTGTTTTTTTTGGAGGTAAGAAACCAAATGATTTTTTTTTGGTACTAGTGCTTTTAAACTATAGAAACCAAATGAATCTATTTTTATTTTCTAAAAATAATACAAATACAAGAAAAATAGTCAATGAAACATGATCTATTTTCCATTCAAAAATAACACCCCCCCCCCCCCCCCCCCCCCCCAAGAGTTAAACCTCTACGTTGCAATGTTTGATGTGGTCTTATGTGATTCAGAAGAGATGCTTAGATGCGAAAGAAGACAAGTTTTGGAGCCGATGCATGTGGCACTCATTTCGTGCCACAACATTGTACAACGCCCACAAACATTCGGACGTGTGACGACGGCTTTTGTCTCCAAGCCTACTGCCCAATAATGAGGTGTTTCATGAAAATAGTTCAGAAAAAAAGATGCCAAGGCCATTTCATAATAATGTTATTCGACGAATGCGTAGTTAGATGACCATTATTTAAGTAGGGTAGGGTGCTTTTCCTGTTGAAGGACAACCTATGGAGTTAACTTCCAAAAAAATTACATGATAACGTCGACTAGAGGACATCACAATTTGTATCCGTTACCGGTTTAAAATCAAAATAAATATATGAACAAAGAGATTTAACATTCTCTGAATTAACCTATTGTCAATTGGTACCTTTGGTGAAATTGCTGTAGAAAAAAATTTACTTCAGAGAAATTCATGTTTCCATATACACCTTAGTTTGATGATATTACAAGAGTAAAAAGAACCCATAAATACACAGATTTAAGGAAAACCATTGATAATTTCTTAAATATCTAGATAAATGAAAATATCGATGATTACCTTTAATATTTCATATATCCACATATCTTTAAGACACAATACTAAATATCCACTTCTGTTTGTAAGTAAAGCATAAATTTCATTAATAAAAGTTACAAGTAGGGAAACGTAAAGCACATAAAACCTCATATTAGGAAGAAGTATTAAGCAAGTACGACTCCAGTCTCCATCTCGTAAAACAAAGGAAAGAAACTGAAGGATATAGATGAAATATTGATAAATCTTGGTGATATTCTAAATTATACTGTTTTGAATTAGCAGTATATAAACAACCACCAACCAACCACTTCCCTCATCCTCTGTCAGTCTGTTGTGCAAAATCGTGAGAGAACCCGAACGGCGACAGCAGTTCGAAGAACTCGTGGGTGGTAACCACACCGTTATGTCTAACCTAATCTTCTTCTCTAGAGAGAGATTGCCGGGACCACTCACCGGAGAAGAATTCCACGTCCGACTCCCGGAGTGGTGGATCCTCCGGATCGCGGCCCGATCCCTTCTCCTCTCCCTCCTCCTCTGCTCCGTCCCCTGGATTGCTCCCCCAACCACCCCCCTCGACGACGTCTCCCACCTCCCGATGCTCCTCTGCGATCTCCAACGCGAGGACGTGATGGAACTCGACGGGTTGGATCCCATCAACGTCAGTTCTGCGCCGGACGACTCCGTGGAGTTCTTGTTCTGTGACGGCGCCGTGCCGGTGGAGTTGGTGGAGAGGGTTTTGAAGGTCGGGGGATCCTAGCCGTCCGATTGAGCCAGGATCCGAATGTGCTACTCCGATTACCGCCGCATTTTTTGCCCGTTTATGTTCGCCGGTTCCGGTCGATAGTCGTGGCGTTTCGGAGGACCCGGCTATAGGATTCAACAACTTCTGCCCAAATTAAGTTACTGCTGGGTCGGAGTGGGAACTTGAAAGTGCATAATTTGGAACAATCATGATATCCAAGTTTTATAAATAATGGATAAATAATGTACACAGTACACCTGAACTCCCATAGATGATAACCCCAAGAAGGCAATGGCAACAAAATGTCTTTCATCGACGAGGTGTCGGCTATTATCATTGATGAAATTCAAGTGGATGCCATGGTTTATAGAGACAATCGATAATATACTAAATGAGCCCTTAGTCCATGGTAAGTACAAAGAGATACCCAAGACAACTCATCAGTGTCATCGGCCCTTCGTTGAAATAACAATGAACAGCATGAACAAATTACAAAAGCCAGCACAATGAAAGTATGTACGGCATTATTGAGGAAGATGCACACCGAACATGAACAAATGTAAGCATATATTTTTACAAATACAGACTAGGCATTAAGCTTGTGGAGAAGTGCCCTTGATCACCACCACAGGACAATGAACATGATTGATGCAGAAGTTGCTAACACTTCCCAGGAACATCCTGCATGTGTAAGAAAAATATCTCATCAGAAATTAACATGTTTTTAGATTGGTCAGAAACTAAAACAAAGTGGTTCGTTTGATATTCACAGCGCATCTAACATGAAATTAGAGTCGTTGACCATAAGCTAAGTGTCAACAAAGCACAAGGTTTTAGCTTAAAACCAAGAGACAACAATCATTACCAACAATGTGATGTTAGTGTTCAGTCCTTAGTTTGCCAATCAGTCGAAGTCCTAGACTAGACACATCAACCATCAAAACAAAAGGTTATAAAGAAGTTATATTTTTAATCCTTTGTAGCACTTTGCTAAAAAGGGTTGCAAGAGCCAACTTAATCATCCTCGTGGCACATGGCAACTGAAGCCATAAAACCATCTGTGTAGACATTCAAAAGATTTTAATATTATAAGATAAAAGATGTCAATTGCTCTTCCCACCCAAGTAAAAGACGATCTCAAATTCAAATTATCAAATATAATGATATTCAGCTTCTAGGCTTAACGATTGCAAAGTTACATTTTAGTGCATACTGTAGGAACAATTTCACAAAGGGAAGGAAAGATCCTTGAGTTTAGGTATTTTGTGAAATTTTATCTTTTTTATCTTTTATGAATTGAATTAGGTGTGACACAGCCATTTATACGTTTGATGTTGACGTTTACAGCATGATAGCATTGCAAATAACACGTGTACTTTTATAGCATGAGAATAAGTTGAAATCAAGACAACAACCACAAGAATAAAGCATTTGATCCCAAACAAGTTGGGATGATGATTCAAAAGAAAACTACATATGCCTGCTAAAATTTGAAAGCATTGCAAGTTTGGAACACCTGAACCTAGAACCAAACTTAAATGGCAAACATAAAATCACAGAAAACTAAAGCAACAATTGAAACCATAAAATACCTCTTAATAGGACCAAATGCACGACATCCCATCACAAGAAGATCAGCTTTCACTTTGGCAGTGAAATCACATATAACGTCTTTTGGATCACCCACCACCACCTCCATCTTCGAACACACCTACACAACAACAATAACAAATCAGTTACCTGAAAAAACAAAGTTCCTTTGCCATGTCCCATTAAATCTAAGAAAAGAAATTGGAAGTACATATACGAAACACAAATTTACTCACATAAATAGTTGACAACTTTTGTCTCGAAATAATAAGTTCTGAAAAATCACTAGTTAAACAACTAGATTTAATCACATTCGTAACGACCCATACTAATACCCGCATAGAGCTTTTTTGCAACATTACCAAAAGAATCTACTGACTCACAACAACCGCATAGCAGACCCACAACCACAACTGGACCATAAAGTTGATAAATTTTGGAGCCGATGTACAGTAGTTGACTTGTGAGCTTTATCTCCACCCAATATGTTTGCCAGAGCTAAATGAGAGAACAATTAAGGGCATTACAAGTGTCAATTTTTCATAAATCAACATTTTATGGAAAGTTCAAAATTCCAGCCCTAGCCATTATAGGACGAAAATACAAGAGCGGAAAGAAAGAAAGAAAGAAAGAAAAAACACAACACTCACGCCCTTATCTGCACAAATCTGCTCGGCATGCGACAGGATCGCCTCCGTGACCCTCTTCTGGTGGGCCTCGATAGCGGCGTTAAAAGCCGGAACCTCCACATGACCTAAACCAAAACCAAAACCCGGTCAAACCCCTAAATCTGAGAGTCAAAGCACCGGAAAAAGTGAGTCCTTACTTGGTCCACCGAAGGGGACGGCTGCGGGGACGATGCCGGAGACGATGGACGGCGGGGGTTGCGCGTGGAGAATGACGAATGAGGAGTCAGCGTCGGAAGGAGGTTGGGGTTTGAGGTGGAGGTTGTCAAGGGCCCAGGTGAGGGCTTTCATGCTCTCCTCGGTGCTGTCGACGGCGACCACGACGCACCGGAGGTTTCTCGTCGACATGGGCTCCGGCGGGATTAGGGAATGTTGTGGAATGGGATTTGAAAATGCGGCGCGAGTGGTGGACTTCGGAATCTGAGATCGACCGGAGATATTTGTTTACGCTTTTATATTATTATATACCTTTTCCGCAAAAAAAATTAAAAGATTTTTTTCTCGAAATAATATATTTTTTTAAAATCCAAATTAAATAGTTCTCCAAAATATTTTTCAAATTAAACCTGATGGTGACAGGTGATGCAGTAGGACTTTTTTTTAATTATTTTTTAGTTTGAATTTTAAAAAAATAATATTATTTCGAAAAAAAATCCTAATTAAAATAAGTTCCTAAATTTGTTTTCATAATTAAAATTCAAACACTATATTTTGATCTACCTTGCGAATTATCCATATATCTTGAAAAGTATAAATTTTGAGATACATTTTAAATAGAATAAAGACATAAATAAAAATGAACGAAGAATATTTGATAGTCTCTTATCTTATTATTAAATTTTATGATTTTCAAGATACATGGATAACTCAGATCATAGATCAAAATGTACGATTCAAATTTTCAATTGCGTTAAAAATCAAGATTGTATTGAAGAAACTTGATCTTAAGTAAATGGAGGGAATCAGTTCAAACCGGAGGTTTATAAAATTTCAAAACAATAGGTTTTTAATTACTGAATTGCTAAACATCGCCCCAAAATTACTTAAATCGCGCCTTGAAATTACCATTTTGCCCTTCTCTCATTTCTACTGCTATAACGCGACATTTTACCCTCCTATCACACATCTCTCTTCATATTCCTCTTATAATCATAAAAAATAATGTTTTGGAGGTCAGTAATGAACCAACGAACGCCCCAGCGTACTCGAATCTGGTAAACTATCTAACATCTTTTTAATAAAAAAATAATAAAAAATAATAAAAAATTACGGGCGTCCGACGGAGCCGCCCCCACGTAGGAGGGGGCGTCTGGCTAAGACGCCTCCCCCATGGGGGAGGCGTTTTACCCAGACGCCTTACCCATCGGGTAGGCGTTTTACCCAGACGCTCTGCCCTTGGGACAGGCGTCTGTGTAAGACGCCTCCCCCATTGGGGAGGCGTCTTACCCAGACGCCCCCTCCTACGTGGGGGAGGCTCCGTCGGACGCCCGTAATTTTTTATTATTTTTTATTATTTTTTTAAAAAGATAATTGATTATAAATTTAGATAATTGTTAAATTAATTAATTAATAAGTTAATAATTACTATATTCGGATGACCGATACCCCTTCGGTACACCGAAAATTCAAAAATTTCCAGATCCAACAATTTCAAAATCCAAAATCCAAAAACCACCGGGACCCCCGAACGACCTGTCGAGGTGGTATTTGTAAGTCAGGATGTTTTACCACCGGGGGATTTTGGAACTTAAAAAATGTTGGATCTGGAATTTTTTTGAATCTTCATCATTTGCAAAAAAACTCATTGTAATCCGACCGGTTACCACCGAAAACTTGCAAAGAAACGTCAAATAATTTGAGATAACACACCGTATAATTTTAATTTGACAAAAAAATTAAAAAAAACGGGACGTCTGGCTAAGACGTCTGTACCATCGTGGAGGCGTCTGGCTAAGACGCCTCCACCATGGTGGAGGCGTCTTAGCGAGACGCTTACACCATGGTATAGGCGTCTGGCTAAGACGCCTGGACCATCGTGGAGGCGTCTGGATAAGACGCCTCAACCATGGTGGAAGTGTCTTAGCCAGACGCCTCCACGATGGTGCAGGCGTCTTAGCCAGACGCCCGAGTCGGAAAAAAAAATCCGTCTCCGTTACTTCGCCTGATATAGGTGTTTCGCTAGACATTTTCGTGGTGTTGGTACTAGGAATGTTAGTAAAACTGAGTCAAAAACCTTGTTTAAAGACACGGGACGATATGGGTATTAAATATATTGTTAAGGGCAATTTGGTAATTTCAAGGGGCGATTTAAGTAGTTTTGGGGCGACGTTTAGTAGTTCCCTTTTAATTATTATAAAGCTAGCAGGTTTGTTTGAAGGATACTGGGAGGGGTTTGTTGCAAACATCTCCTAATCCCCTTCAAAACAGAAGTTATGGATGGGCTCCTCATTTCTTTTGTGCTGTTTTGAAATGACCTCAAGTTGATGAATTTTAAACACATCCAAACTCAACATAATGAATTGGGTGAGGTTAATAAGTTGCCTGTGTGTGATTTAATTATCAATTTGTTAGGATAAACCAAGGGAAGGTTAATGGAACCGAACTAACAAGAAGGCCAATTTCGACGCTCAGAAGAATTGTAGAAGTAATATTTTATTTGCTTGCTTGCTACTTAAAAAGATTAAATTTGAAACTATGTTTTTTACCAGTAATCATTAAATAAATTCTTATACACCTGATTTTACATAGACATTAATCTTAATATAAGCCCAGATTAAAAAAAGCAAGACAGAAAAAACACAAATTCCCAACAAAAAATCGCAAAAAAAGGGGTGACTTGGAATGGAAGGGTTGGGACGAGTTTCTTTCTATTCTTTCAGGCTTTTTATGTTAAAAGTAATGATTTAGTGCAACTTATACAGTTTTGTATTGGAAAATCATTAGTGCTCAAGTACCATGTCAAATTGTTTGAAAAGACAAATTTAGGACGCACTAATTTAACGCAAAAAATGTGGTATACTATCTTTTTGAATGAAACATTACTGAAACCTTTATAAATAATATTTGAGATATGGAAAGATATTTGCAAATATACCAATTTAGAAGAATGTCTTCTCAGAAATTACAAGTGTTACATAGAAAACCCAATGGCGGACGCCGTTTCGGAAAGCAACCAATTTTTAGAAGAATAAAACAGATGAAAAACATTCATTTAAAAAATCAATAGATTATCAACCAAATCATCGTGACGTGCCCCAACGCAAGGATAAAGATAGAATACTTATCCACCATGCGCGCATGCAATTAAAAGGAAGCTAAACCCGACAATGATCCGATTGTCCTATTTATATGGTCCGGTTGTTGTCCTACTTAATGAGCCCAATTTCATTCTTTTTTTGTGTTTGTTGTGATTTTGTACCTACTTAATCTCGGATTGAGATGTGTTTATTTGGATTACTACGAGTGGGCCTTGAGCCTTTTAGGGAAGGAGTAACAAAATCACACATTTTCCCCTATTGCAGATATTTGAGTTTGTTGTTTAAGGCTAAATTACAAAGCATCCTTTTGAGCTATATATGAGATGAATATCAGGTGTTCTATGTAGAGCCTGTTTGGATGACATAATATGTCGTCCTAATATTTGATCTGCGGGTCCAATTATCCGAACACCAAAATAAAATTTTGAATCCTCGGAAACTCAGTAATCCTTAGGAATTCCTTTGTATTTTAAAAGTCTTTTAAGCTCGTGGGGGAGTTTATGGGGATTATGGATGGATCAGACAAGATTTCAATTTCTATACCTACTACAATAAACCTCATTTTCCATAAGCTAGACTCCGTAATCTAAGGTATCCATTGGACCCTTATAGTCCTTTTGTTTCAAAATTTGTAATATACTTGACTAAACATCCAACGTTTCAAGATGATTGCTAAAATTATCGTTGTCCCAATGTTATATATACTCTCATCTTCATCTCAAAGATGCTTTTGTGTTGTTAGTGTCCCACAAGTAATAAAACAAAGACCAACAACACTAGTGCACAACCCTGCACCCACAAGTCAAGTATGCATTTATAACCAAAGAATATATTTCTAATACAAAAACAAATTCATATTTTCACCTTTATTAAATCAAGAAGTTCCAGTCGACGTACTCAAAAGTAACCACATGCTCTTGCCCAAATCACACGATGCTGAAACCCTTTAAGTTTCTACTTTCTTTCCAACATGAAGAAGATAAAAACCTTCTGAAGGAAGGGAGGTCAACACTTTCCAAATCTTCCGAATGAAAAAAAGGACCACTCATTAGGTTGTTTGGCAACAAGCCGAGTTAACTCAGTTACTTATTTATGTAAGAGTACTTTTAATGGATCAAATTCTTACAGCTAGTCAGCAACAATGTCTTTTCCTTCTTTTAATCTACCAATTTTAGTCTAGGAAACAAGAAGAAAAAATGGCTCATTAGGTTGTTTTGGTATGTAGCCGACGGTTTCAAACTCGAGCTAGGGGTGCACATGGGTTGGGTTGAATCCGAAAATCGACCCGAACCCGACTGGTCGGGTCGGGTTGGGAAAGAGCTCGGGTTGGTTGGGTTGGATTCGAAAAATTTGAAACCTAAATTTTCAGGTCGAGTTCGGATTGAGAGGCCGGGTTGACCCAACCCAACCTAACCTAACCTAACCTGAGCCCGAAGAACATTTGTAATGTTTTTTTTTGCGGATGTATCGTGGACTCAACGATCTCCTCTCCTCACGCTCAAACCCCCTCTCCATTCCTCCACCAAATACCGTTCCAAACCCTAAACCCCATCCACGCCATCTCCCGAGATTCCCCTAATCAACTCCCTCCCCCAACACCGCTCACGGCGACCGGAAACGGAACCACCAACCCGACCCCGTGCGTTGGGTACCTCCTCTAGGGTTTCGTCGGTAAATTCAAGTTTTCCCTCTTCGATTTTGGATTTCGAACTCAAGATTCAAGTTTTGGTGTGGTCGAATGGGGATGGATTAGGATTAGTCAGGTCAAAATGTGTATTTTGATCCACATTTCGTATCATGTGGTTTGTTCTTTTGTTCTGCACTTACGTGTTTTTTGTCTTCTTAGGTTTGTGTTCTCGACTTGCGGCCGATTTTGACGGATTGCTTGTTGGGATGTCGAATGGAGGTCTGTCTGGGTAAGTTTTTGGAAGAATTGAATTCTTTGACCTGGAATTGCATTTGTTGCATGCCGATTGTGTTTTGCTATGTGTCACATATGCGGTGGGGGTAATTATCGAATAATGGTTGCGTAGTTTGCATTCTTGGTGTAATTTGCAATTCATGTTCAATAATAATGTTAACTTTTGGTTTTCTATGCGATTGGTTGTTTTGCCTGTGCATCACTAAATGATACGGCACTTTAGCTTATTTTGCCAAACATAGTGGGATCCTAATGTGCTTCTAAGTGATTTTCCCTACTTTTGCGATGTTGATATATGTTCATCAATAACATCTAGGAAGACATTGTATTTACAGGGATGGAGTTGTTAAGAGTCTTAAGACCAACTGGATGGAGCATGCTCATGCATTCAAGAACAAATCGGCAAAGAATAAGTCATCCGGTTTGAATTTTCTCTTCTCCTTGCCTTTTCAGAAACCTAGGACCCAGGATCAAAACTCACTGCACTCAGAGTAAGTATCTTAACATGTAAGCTATAAGCAGGCAACTCGACACATTTCAAGAAAATTTGTCTTACAAAATCACCATGCTGCTTAAGGCTGACATGATGTGTTCGGTTTTACTTAGGCATATCACTGGAGGTCTCCAGCAAAGTCAAAGCCTTCATACTTTACAGATTGACAAGGTACATTGACCAGCATTATGTTCGATATCAAAGGAAAAACTACTCTTAGTTCCATGTCCTCTCTCCTCACTGCTTCACTCCTCGCCACACTTCTCCATCGATCCCTCCTTTTCGTTAACCCCTCCTCTCCGCCAATCAACGCCAACACGGCCTATGTGGGAAAGATCGGTTTTTTGTTGTGTTTTACATGTTTTGACAAAAGTGGGATTTCAAGATCATCCAATTTGTGTGACAGTTCTTTTATTTTTGGATATAAATGGATGTTTTTGGTCTGACCTTATGAGTTGGTTGTTCTTTGCTGAAAATTGGAAGACATTTTGATTTTATAGGTGAAATTTGATTATGCCTTGTTGATTCGGGTCCAACACGAACCAACCCAACCCAAACCGAAAATTTTGGGTCGGGTTGAGCTGAACCCGAATCGGTTGGGGTTGGGGTTCGGGTTGGGTTTTTCGAAAACCCGAAAAATTCGGGTTGGGTCGGGTTATGACCCAAACCCGACCCATGTGCACCCCTAACTCGAGCCATACCATTTGGCATTTGTCAAAAAATTCATCTCGTTTTGCGTAAGTTAACTGCACCTTAGTAATAATGGACCTAACTTTATTTCCCTTATTGGTTACCTTGGGTATATCACAATCAAAGATTGCGACTCTAAATCCTACAACTACAAGTATTATTATTATTATTACTATTATTATTATTATTATTATTATTATTATTATTATTATTATTATTATTACTACTACTACTACTACTAGTCTACTACTCACCTCTCAAGCCTTATGTGTATTACATTAGCTTTTCACTTCTTTTCCCTTAGTTGAGCTGGTGTTTTAGTACACAGTTGGCGACAATCTGGTGTAGTTAATTATTTGTTCTTTTGCAAGTCATTATCTTTCATCTTCATCTTGTGCGTAACTTCGAAGTCATTGGACCCACACCTATGACCTAACTAGTTGGATGTATACTTGTTGAATTTAATACCGGAAATCAACAACAAAATTATAACTAATTATTAAAAAAATTATAATTGTCTTAATTAAGTTGCATTGGCTCAGGACTTCCCATTTAAGACATGCATTCTATGTATGTAATTTCACAAAACAGTTCATGATTTCTAAACAAAGAGTAAACCGACATGTGGATGCTTCATGCGAATTTAGACGTTGCATCAAAAATATCCACACCAATTTTCCTAATCTCACGAAAAAGAGTCCAGTTTAAGTTATGTGACGATCTGGTGGAGTTTGACGTGAAACCCATTTTTAAGTTATCCAAATGTTCTCATGCAAGTTTGAAAGCTACACCGTCTAAACTTTACGCAATTAGACTTGTGAGTGCCACGTATTAGTGACAAAAGTCATGCTCGTGAAAAGGCCTTTTATATTTTTCTATTCACAATTCAAACTAACTTCTACCTGCAACGTATTTAGAATGGCTTTTGCTTCGTAACTTTTATTTGAGTATGAAAACAATGAAGATATTGTAACTAAAATGCAATGTTGGGATGTAATTTGGTATCAGAGCCGACGTGAGATCGAGTCGCGCCTCTGCCAGGGATGGATTTTCCTGGGGGGTGGATTGTTGGGGTGGGTCCCCAGGTATATCCCTCGGTAGTCCGTGAGGCTCCCGGACGCTACCGTGAGGTCTTGGCGGTGTTGGTTGTTAGTCAGTTGCGCTCCCTCACTACCATCAATTGGTTTTAGTCGAGTGGTTAAGTGCATGTTGTATTTCTTCATTTGGTATCAGAGCATTAGGTTGCTAATTTCATTTACTTAATCGTAATTTAGCATGACATCTACTTCTAATAATTGTGAATGACTATCTACATCTAAGCCACTTTTGTTTAATGGTTTAAACTATGACTATTGGAAGAAGAGAATGAGAATATATTTGCAACCAAATGACTTGAAATATTGGACATTTATATTAAACGCATACACACCTAATGATGATGAAATTGTATCCTTAACAAAACCCAAAATTAAGGAAACGGAGATGAATTCCCGCATTATGAATATCTTGTATTGTGGGTTAAATGAAGGGGAATACAATAGAGTAAGAGGTTGTGAAAGTGTTTATGATATTTGGCATACATTAGCAATGCATCATGAGGGTTCAACTAGATTGAAAGAAATTAAGATTAATTTGCTTATGCATAAATATGAATTATTTCGTATGCAATCCGGTAAAAACATAAGCGAGATGCACACTCGTTTCACCGAGATCGTTAACTCTCTTAAAGCACTTGGAAAAGATTTTAGCAAGGGAGAAATGACTCAAAAGATTCTCCGGTCACTCACCGACGATTGGGAGAAGAAGACGACCGCCATCGAAGAAGCACAATATCTCACCAAATTATCGGTCGAGGAGCTAATGGTAGTCTCATGACATATGAGATACAAATGAAAAACCGCAAGGAGAAGGGAGTCAAGAAATCCTTGGGGCTACATGTCGTCGCCAATTCGATCAAAGGAGATAGTGACATTGAGGAACAATTGACGACACATCAATTTAAGGAGTTTCTCAAAGAAGAGAAAGAAAGGAGAAAAGAGAAGAAGACGAAGAAGAAGAGCGAGAGAAAAGAGAAGAAGAAGAAGAAGAATGCCCTCAAAGCTACTTGAGACACTTCATCATCTTCATCAATTGAAGGTGAATTCGACTCGATGTGCTTCATGGCAATAGAAGATGACGAAAGTGAGGTATCTTCTTGCTCTAGTCACGATTCAATTGATTCAAATAATTCAAATGCATAAAATGAACTTCAATGTGAATTCAATGAATTGCTTGAAAATTTTGAGAAAATTTGTCAAAAGAATAAACTAGCAAGAAAGAAAATCAATGAGCTACAATCTCAAATTGAATTTATCATGAATGAGAAGAATGAATTGCTTGCTAGTCATGATAAAATTGTATTAGAGAACACTCAATTGATTGATGAAATTACAACTCTAAATGCAAAACCTTTATGTAGCGATGATATTCAAGATCTAATTGCTAAGAATGTTCAATTACAAAAGGATTTTGAAAAATTCACAAGTGGAAAGAAAATGCTTGATATACTCATAGGGAGAAAAACAATCTTTAGATAAGCATGGTGTAGGCTGTTTTGTTAACAACTACAAAAACCATGTTATTCACACTACTATGAATGGAAAGCATTTCTTTGTGAATAAAAGTCCTTCAAGTGTTTGGGCACCTAAGACCAAAATGGCTTGGGTACCAAAGATTAATGTCAAAGGACTCAAAGTTGTTTGGGTACCAAAATCTTCACTTGTAGGTACTTGGAGAAAGGAGAATCGATAGCGATCGGCTCAAGCAACAAAAGATCGATTTCAAACTTCAAGGAAATCATTTGGATCGAATTCATAAAGTCGTCGTCGTTATCGAAAGGAGATTGGAACCAATACAAAATCGAGGATCAAAAGCTGGGTAATATTTTCAATCCTCTCAATTTTGACTATTTTAACATTTGGTTCTAATTTAGGGATATTACATGCTTAATTGATATCATACATCATTGCTTTTAAGCCTTAGTGATAGGGGGAGCATATAATGTTATATCATCTAATTAAGGGGGAGAATTATGAAATCCTATACTTTTACATCATATGCTTGTAGTATTTGCATTTGATTGATGTCAAAGAGGGAGAATGATAAGGATTGAGCTTCAATTTACTCATACTATGCACATTGTTAGGGGGAGCATCTTATACATGCATAGTTTGAAGGGAATGTGTTCTAAAAGTTTTACTTTTAAATGTCAATTATTATGAATTGAATGAGAAATCATTTTGTTCCTTGTTTATGTTATTCGTCTTTTAGAAGTGTTAAGGAAGAGGCTCTTGGTCCTTAACCGTTGAGCTCTGAAAGATATTGGTTTGCATAAAACAAAAGATATTCGCAATCATGGTAATTAACATGGGACATTAATTACCGAGTTAAGATTGTCGTGTTGGTCATAGATCATTGTAGCTCTACAAGTGAATGACGACACGGGTATGCAAAAGAGGAAAATATTACTTTTGTATACTGAATAGACCTAATAAGTAAAATATTATAGAAATGTGTTTATGTGTCATTAATATTTTACTGTGTCTTTGGTCCTTTGATATGAGACTTATATCTAATCACTTAAGGAATACTTAATTAGATCAGTGTCTTGAACTATCGATCAGTGTAGTGTAAAGGCATTGGTTGGTTAAGTACAACTTTTGTTGGAGAAGATAGTTAGTCAAAAGACTATCATTGCCCCTCTTAATTGAGTGATGATATTAGTGGGCCCCTTGATAAAGCAAAATTATAATGTGCACAATGTGATTTGAGTTAAGTCACATATTTATAACTAGCTTAAAGAGATCAAGAAATGAATACTAATACAAAGATGACACAATACTACTTTGTGTGTATTCTTAATATCATGAGGCAAGGGACGGACACAAGTGGTGCACTCCATCACTAAGTGGATCGGGTTTTGGTTCGAGTGGAATTAAGACATCTAACTAATTGGGAGCTATAATGTGTAGCTAGATACCGCTTATAGCTTGTGATATTAAGCTCTTAATATCACTGCCAACTTAGTTTAGATCCTCCCATAGGTCACACCACAAAAGTGGGAAACAAGAAATGGGGATTTTGAGTTCATAGGATGTGTCGGGTTTCATGTAGAAAATATGACACATGGGGTGAACAAGCAAAATCAAAATTATGTGGTGATTTATAACATAATTAGAATATAAATTAAATTCATATGTGATGTAAATATTATGGGGTGTAATGATTGATCATTACATAGGATAATATGTTACATAAGTTGTGAATTTATTACTAATCCCGAAATGTCAAATTTTGTAGGGGTTAAACCGAAATTTGACAAGTCTGCAGCACAGTGCACAAACGGTCGACCGCTAAACAGTAAACGGTCGACCGGATGTGGGACGGTCGACCGCAATATTGTACGGTCGACCGGATGTGTGTACATCGTAACAGGGATATCGTCTGTTCGTTTTTGGTCGACCGAATTTATCGGTCGGTCGACCGAACATTGTGATGAAATATTTTAATGTTGCGAACGGTCGACCGAGTGTCTTAACGGTCGACCGAAACCAGGTCTAAACGGTCGACCGGACCTCGCAGACGGTCGACCGGTCAGACGGTTTTATGCAGAAATAATTTAAGAATTAATTAGATCATGCATGGAATTTGTCCATAATTGATTTAATTCGTGGCTAAGATTATTTATTAATAAATAATGGTTGGTTAGATGGAATTTTGCATGGAATCATGGGCAAGAGGTTGCACATGAATAGGTAATTTGGAGAGAACCTATAAATACAAGGTTATCTCATTACCTCCTTAATTAATTCATTATTTTTCTTATGCAAAATCTCTCTCCATAATTCTCCACGAAAATTCCTTAATTCTTAAGTTTAGTTTTAGTTCTTCAGAGGTCATCTTCTAAAGGGAACTAAAGAGGGGTTAGTAATTAGATTCTAAACCCAATCGGAGATTGAGAGACTAGCTTCCCTCTCTCCGATCTTGTTTAGAGTTTGGTGAATACTCGGAGGCATCCGGCGCAGCGAGGAGCATCCCAACCGTCTCCGAATCTTCGAGAAGTTTTAGAGAACTTCTAGGTATGAATTTCGGAGCTCCTTCATGTTTGTTTTAATAGAGTTTTTGAAACTAGTTTGTTAAAACAAACCGATGCATGCAATAAATTCTAGAAAATTGAAAATTGATCCTTATTATACATGAAAATTCGAAAAATATATATGTATAATTAAACATGAAATCCTACGGTGGTATCAGAGCTTAGGGTTCAATTTTCTAATGATTTATGGCTATAAACAAATTTAGTTTACCATCTAGGATTTAAACAATTCGTTTTACCGGTTTTTCGGTCTTTAAATGTTTTGCTGAAATAATTCTTGTAATAATTCGTTTTAAATGTTTTGAATATTTAAAACATGGCATGTAATTATTAGAATTATGATTTAGACATAAGTCTAACTTGCAATAATTTCGTTTTAAGTATAAATGATTATTTTGTAAGAGAATCAACAAAACCGAAAAACTGCGATTCATCTTTCCATTGGAAATTGGATGGACAGCGGTTCATAATTAATTTTTTGGACTATGGATGCATGAAAAATGTTTTTAATTGATTTCAAAACGTTTTTCAAAGAATTGTTTGAGATTCTAGATGCTTGATAAACTAGATTGCATAGTTTATAGCGATATTGCGTGCATGGATGCTCGAATTGTATATGCAGGAATTGTGGGTTTATATGTTCCAAATCAGAAGCTATGAATGTATGTTATTATTATAATACAGGGGCTTGTGTATGTAAAAGCCAAAATTCTCTCTATTTCCGTCTTTTAGATAGTTGCATTTGCATATGAGAGGTTTTTTACATAGGACTTGCACTAGTCGGTTTTATCGAATGTGAGGAGCATGTTTATTTTCTGTAAAATCTACATCTCCAGTGCAAGAGGAAGTCGCCGTTGTAGCGCATTGATCGAGGATCGAGGATCAGGGATCGAAGATCAAGGATCAAAGGGAACATATAAACTCACACGATATGGATTGTGTGAATGTTTAATTTCTGTTTTTATAATTTCTGCTATGCATGTGATGAATGGTGAATGTTAGGACGTGTATAAATTTTAATATGCATGATAAACTAAAATTCAAAATCACATGTTGATAAATGAAATTGTCCAACAAAAATTAAGATTAATTTTTCCTTCTTATTTCATCTACTAGCAACCATTGATCGAGGGATACTCTGCTCGCCCTTAGCGGGAGATAGCTCCCTCTATCTTTGGGAATAGTGGGAGATATAAAGGTTGTCTGTTGTTGTGCCACAATTAAATATATGAGGTGTGTTTCACCCTAGTGAACCCCAAGTATGTTTAGTTGTGAATACAATAGATAAACATATCTCGTATCAAATGAAAATAAGTTTTCTTAACATTACCTAGAGCCCTCGCTCGGTTTTGGGAAAAAGTTTTTCTTACGAGGATATGTCACATTCCCTCATAATTAAAACGACAAGAGTCACAAAAGTTTGAAGATGCTAAATGTTGCTAAAATTCAAAAAAGGTTGTGATTAGAAAATGTTTTCTTACCTTGATGTTGTAATGTATTCGATAGCCCTTAGCTAGTCTATATTACAATTGATGGGATCTTGGATTACTACATTTACGGGCAAGATTTTATTTGCAGTATTTACATCGTATTCGATATATATATGTATGTATGTATTAAAACATAAAATTGGCATTAAAACCTATATAATTTATTTTGTAGAAATGTCAAATATCCAACCAATTGTGCGATCTATGATCGAAAAGAACCCTTTGCAAAATGATGGCTCAAACTTCATGAAATGGCAACTCAATCTTAATATCGTGTTGAGGTTTGAAAAACTATCTCATATTTTGGATGGTGAAATCCCAAAATTAAATGAGAAGGCAACCGATAAAGAGAAAGAGGCGATAGCCAAGTGGGAAGACCAAGAGAACCAAGTTCACGGTTTTATACTAGCATCCATGGGTGACTCGCTTCAAGCGAAATACTTGGATTCAAAACCCAAGAAGACCATGGAGGCTCTAACCAAGATGTTCATGGATAGTGCCCGAAAGGAGCGCTATAAGACCACCATCGCACTCACAAGGTGCCATATGGCGGAGGGAACATCGGTATCCATGCATTTTCTCACGATGCAAGGATACCTTGAGAAGTTGTTGAAGCTCTCTTCTCCAATGCCAGTGGACATTGCCGAAGATCTAATTCTTGGCTCTCTAGCCCCGTCCTTTAAGGATTTTGTGATGCACTATCATGTGCGTGAAAAAGGGGTGAGTCTTGAGGAGCTTCACAAGGCTCTCAAAACGGCTGAAGTTGATATGGGCAAGAGTAGGGACCAAGAGGTCCTTGCTATCCATAAGAAGAGCAAAAAGATCAACAAAGGTAAAGGCAAATTTACCAAAGATACGTCAATCAAGAGCGATAGAGTAGGAGGTACTAATGGGAGTGTCTCAAGGGAGAAAACTTACAAGCCTCCAACTCCCAACTCGGAGTGCTTTCACTGCGGTGAAAAAGGACACATCCGACCTAATTGCCCCAAGTACAAGGAAGACCTTGAAAATGGGATGATTGAACGTAGGCGCCCGAGAAACGCCATAGGTATGTTTGTTATTGAGATAAATTTGATCACCTCTATCCTTGATTTGGTAATGGTTACCGGATCTTGTGCTCACATAATTTTGATGTGCAGCTATTGAAGGATAGGAAGGAACTCGTTGGGAACGAGATGATATTGAAGATTGGAAATAGTACAAGCATCGCTGCGATTGTACAAGATTCTATGGAACTTCAATAGTCTAGTGATTTAAATTTATGTTTTGTAGAATGTTTGTTATGTACCTTCGATTAGCAAGAACTATTCTGTATCAAGTTTTGGATATGGATAAATTTTAATAAATATTTTAATTCTTGCTTGTCTATATCGAAGAATGAAATTTTCTATGCAAATACATTCATATGGAATGATTTCTATTTGCTTGAAATAAATAATGAACAAACTCAAACAAACAATAACAAAAGAGAAACTAAGATAACTCACGTGAATGATACAATCTTGTAGCACTATCGGATTGGTCAAATAAATGACCAAGAGACTTTTCAAGAAGAAAGGAACAAAAACGAACAACTAATTGGATATGATACATTCTAATGTATGTGGTCCGATAAGTACAAGTGCAAGAGACGATTTAAGGTACTTCATTTTGTTCACAGACAACTATGGTCATTATGGCTATATTTGTCTAATGGAAAGCAAAAGTGAATTCTTTGACAAGTTCAAGGAATTCGAGGATGAAGTAGTGAACCGACTCAACAAGAATATCGAGTCTCTATGAAAGGTTCGTAGGGGTGAGTGCTTAGAATACCTAATTTGACTCATTCCTAAAGTAGGAATAGGATATTGCTCGACATGGTTCGATCAATAATGAGTCAATTTAAATTGCCGATTTACTTTTGGAATTATGCACTACAAATAATGACAAACTCACTAAATAATGTTCCATCCAAATCCGTGGAGAAAATGTCTTGTGAGCTATGGAGTTGAAAGACACCTAAGCTCGACTTTCTCAAGATTTGGGGTTGTGAGGTATACATCAAGAAATTGATGTCGACCAAGCTTCAACTAAAAGCGGATAAGTGCTTCTTTATAGGTTGTCCTCGTGTGACAAGAGGATACTACTTTTGGTATATCACCTCCAATCAAAAGATTGTAGAGAGAGATATGGTTTTTCTGGAATTTCTGGAAAAGAGAGAAAAGTAGTGGGAGTAGAGTTGAGCTTGAGGAAACTCAAGATACTCTACAAGATCATGATGTGAATGTTGCATTCAAAATCATGAAGACACAACCGAGATTCATTTGGTTAGTGAGAGCATGAGCGAGAGATCCTTACAAGAAATTGTGAGAGAATCTCAATCATCCTCACCTAGTGTGCGTTCGAGAGTCGAACATGAACCTATTCCTCAAGAAATTGTGGAAGAAGTTCGAGAGACACAAGAAGAACCAAAAGAACTAAGAAGGTCAATGAGGGAAAGGAAGAAACCCAATAAGTATGTGGGACTTCATGAGATCATGGTACTAGATACCAAAGATCCCTCGACCTTCCGAGAAGCAATAGAAAAGACTCCAAACTATGGTTAAAAGCCATGGAATCCGAAGTAGAATCCATGTATGATAATCAAGTATGAAACTTGATTAGCCTTCCTCAAGAGAAAATATCATTTGGTATAAATGAGCTTTTAGGAGGAAGATAGACATGGATAGTAACTTGACAACCTACAAAGCAAGGCTTATAGCAAAAGTTATACTCAAATTCAAGAAATTGACTTTGATGAAATTTTTGAGAAGTTGCCATATTAAAATCTATTCGGATTATGCTCACTATTACCGCATTTCACAATTGTGGGATATGGAAAATAGATATCAAAATGGTGTTCCTTAAACAAGAACTTGGAGGAGGATATGTACATGGTACAACCTCAAGGTTTTGATGATCCAAATAGTAGCGAGAAGAAATGCAAGTTTCGAGAATCCATTTATGGATTGAAGCAAGCATCGGGGAGTTGGAACAAACGCTTTGACGAAGATGTGAAGAAGATTCACTTCATTCAAAGTAAAGGAGTACCTTGTATATACAAGGAGATTAGTGGGAGCCATGTAGTACTTCTGATCTTATATGTCGATGACATATTGCTCATGAGCAATCATATACCTTTGCATTAGCAAACGAGAAATTTCGTTGAAATCAGTGTATTCAATGAAAAGAAAAGGATGAGGCTCAACACATCTTGAGAATCAAGATACATTGAGATACATCCCGTAGACTCATTGGCTTCAGTCAACGTGCATACATTGACAAGGTCTTTGGAAATGTTCAGGGTGAACAATTCCGATATGGACAATATGCCAATAAGTATGAGTATAGGTGTGCAACTCAAGAAGTCTCAATGTGCTCAATCACACAAAGACTTGGGGTACATGAAGGTATCCCTTATGCTTCGGCAAAAGGAAGGACCATGTACACGATGGCTTGCACAAGACTCAATATCTCGTATGCTTTAAATGTGACAAAAGGTCACCAATCCAACGTGAATCCTAATCATAGGATTGCGGTCAAGAATATTCTGAAGTACCTTAACCGGACTAAAGATAAGGTTCGTGTTTATGGAAAACAAAGGAGAAAATAGCCGAGGGCTGTTTTGATGCAATTCTTATAGGAATTCTAGACAATAAGAGGTTGGAGTGATGATGCGTCATCATTATCGAAGGTGGAGGTATGAGCTAGTGTAGTTAGGAGTAATATCACTACAGCTAACTCAACCACCAACGAAAGACAAAATAAATAAATAGGTGGACACAACAGTGGCACAACTGATCCATTCAACAAACCTTCATACCAAGCTAAGAGACGAAATATATTTCGAGTCCATGGATCCGAGGGTCCATGTGGATTGGCTTGATAGGTGATTTGGGAAGGTTACCCTAGTTATTGATGTTTTATGCATTGAGAATGTATGTGAAAGAAAACTTTGATAACAAGTGGGAGATTGAAGGGAATGTGTTCTAAAAGTTTTACTTTTAAATGTCAATTATTATGAATTGAATGAGAAATCATTTTGTTCCTTGTTTATGTTATTCGTCTTTTAGAAGTGTTAAGGAAGAGGCTCTTGGTCCTTAACCGTAGAGCTCTGAAAGATATTGGTTTGCATAAAACAAAAGATATTCGCAATCATGGTAATTAACATGGGACATTAATTACCGAGTTAAGATTGTCGTGTTGGTCATAGATCATTGTAGCTCTACAAGTGAATGACGACACGGGTATGCAAAAGAGGAAAATATTACTTTTGTATACTGAATAGACCTAATAAGTAAAATATTATAGAAATGTGTTTATGTGTCATTAATATTTTACTGTGTCTTTGGTCCTTTGATATGAGACTTATATCTAATCACTTAAGGAATACTTAATTAGATCAGTGTCTTGAACTATCGATCAGTGTAGTGTAAAGGCATTGGTTGGTTAAGTACAACTTTTGTTGGAGAAGATAGTTAGTCAAAAGACTATCATTGCCCCTCTTAATTGAGTGATGATATTAGTGGGCCCCTTGATAAAGCAAAATTATAATGTGCACAATGTGATTTGAGTTAAGTCACATATTTATAACTAGCTTAAAGAGATCAAGAAATGAATACTAATACAAAGATGACACAATACTACTTTGTGTGTATTCTTAATATCATGAGGCAAGGGACGGACACAAGTGGTGCACTCCATCACTAAGTGGATCGGGTTTTGGTTCGAGTGGAATTAAGACATCTAACTAATTGGGAGCTATAATGTGTAGCTAGATACCGCTTATAGCTTGTGATATTAAGCTCTTAATATCACTGCCAACTTAGTTTAGATCCTCCCATAGGTCACACCACAAAAGTGGGAAACAAGAAATGGGGATTTTGAGTTCATAGCATGTGTCGGGTTTCATGTAGAAAATATGACACATGGGGTGAACAAGCAAAATCAAAATTATGTTGTGATTTATAACATAATTAGAATATAAATTAAATTCATATGTGATGTAAATATTATGGGGTGTAATGATTGATCATTACATAGGATAATTGTAGGATCGTGTGGGTTAAGGGTCCACTAATCACTTTTAATCTAATCCCTAATTTTCTACTTGATTAAGCAAACAAATGCGCAGCGGAAAAACAAACAAGTAGAGAAAGAAAGACAATGCAAACCACAAAAGACGCGTCGGTTTTTATAGAGGTTCGGCACCCCACCCGGGTCCTAGTCCTCTCTTGTAAGCTCCGCTCGACTCCGCGAGCTCCGCCTACGTCTTCACTAACCACTCCCCGTTCCGGGCCGGGAGAGAACGCCTTTACACCACAAGCAACGCGAACAACCCTCGCTTGCTTGAATTCTTCCTCTCACAATCCGAGAGGGACACTTCGGGCTTTCACCGAAGTCCTTGCTTCTTTTGACAACACTTGTAACTGAGTGGGATTCACTCTCTAATTGAGCACACTTTGAGTAGGATGAGTAATTGATCAAGTGTGTGAAGTTTAGGCTTAAAGAGTGTAGAATTGGGAGCTTTGAGGATTGAGGTTTCTCTCTAATGTATTGGGACAATTGGAGTTGGAGAGTTGTGTTAACAACAAGTCTTGATCCTCTATTTATAAGCTCCTAAGGTATTCTAGCCGTTGGGGATAGATTTGATTGGGTTTTGTGCAAGATACACAAAGCAGAAAATCGGGCTGCAAATCTGTCCAGAACCGGTCGACCGAAACTAGTAAACCGGTCGACCGTTAACTTGATTTCAAAGAGAACGGTCGAACAAAAGAATATTCGGTCGGACAAACGAGCTAGAACTTAACTCTACTTAAGTGAATCGGTCGAACCAAAGTATGAGGCGGTCGACCGATAAGGGGATTCGGTTGAGACAAAGGTCAATCGGTCGAACGAGAAATGTGTCGACCGATAGCAGGGAATTTGGTTTCTGAAAATATGTTCAACCGGTCGACCGAAACAAGGTCGTCGTTCGACCGGTTAACGAATGTATTTTGGGGTTAAGTTTGTTTTATACGAATACGACCGTTATAGGAATACGACAAGAAAAACGGCCATATTAAAATCCGGGATCGGTCGACCGAAAAGGTAGAACCGGTCGACCGGTAGAGTTCGGTAAAATCACTGTGGAGAGTCTGTTATAAACCGGTCGAACTGAGAACTGGTTCGGTCGACCGGTTCACACAGGAAATTTGGGTTTAAGTTTATAAGTGATTTCCGACTAAGGTTTGGGTGATCTAATGAAGTCCAAATGAGGTGAAATTTTGTGTGTGACTTCTCTAAGGAACCTAGTATGTATGTGATATGTTTTTAACTCTTGTATGCTCAATTTACACATGTTCCTAAGACTCAAAATAAATCAAGATTACATGTCTTCGATTTAGCTTTAATTACATGTCTTGACTTCATTTCCTTCTTTCTTGAGTCTTGATCACCTGTAGAGGTTAGCACAATACAATATACATGCAATGCAATATGTGTGCTACTCTACATCATCATAATTAAGATTAGGTTAATTAAATCATCAAAACATAGATTAAGGCCAAAAAGCCAACAATCTCCCCTTTTTTGATGATGGCAACCTATATCTTAATTCTATCTAAATACATGGAATTTGTATATGTAAACTATGCATATTAATGCTCCCCCTATGGATGTGCATAGTTTTTGTTCAATTTTATGCCAAATTCCAAGTTACCCCCTTAATTATCTCTCCCCCTTTGACATCCATCAAAATTAATAATTATTTAAGACTTTAAGCTTAGAATTTGGATGTCTTATAATGAAGTTGCTCCCCCTAAATTTTGCACTTCATTACTCTAATAAAAGATATAACATTTAAGCTCCCCCTATCAATAAGGCTAAATGGAAACAATGAGTATGATTCAAGTTAAGTTCATTTAAGTTTCAACTTAAGCCTTATTCTAACATCCATTTAAAATTTGACATTTAGAATCAATGGATGTGATAAATGATTTGCAATGAATAGGGATAATGATTTTCAATGAATTGAACTATATGATATGTCAATTAAGCATGTGAAACTAGATTAGAGCTAATTTTCAGAAAATTTCAAAGATAGAAATTTATACCAAACTTGAATCTTGAATAGCTCCAATCTTGATTTGGTGATGCAACCGGGTTCGAATTCGACGCTTTGGCTCACCCGGTCACCACCAATCTCCTCCTCAAGTACCTACAAGTGTAGATTTTGGTACCCAAACTACTTTGGGTCCTTGAACATTAGCTCTTGGGATCCAAACCATTTTGGTTTTGGGTGCCCACACACTTGAGGAACTATGGTTAATGAACATATGCTTACCATTTAGAGTAGTGTGAGATACATGGTTTTTCAATTTAAAATTGTAACCTAAACCATGTTTTTGCAAAGATTGCCTTTGACTACCTAATAGCATGTTAAGCATATGAGTTCCATTAGTGAATCTTTCTAAATCTTTTCTTAATTGCAAGTTAGAAGCTTGAAGATTTAGTTGATCACAATCTATAGGTGTTGCTCTTAATTTTTCAAGATTTGATGCATTCTTTTCAAATTTAGCAATCACCTCATTCTTCTCATTTATGCATGTATCAATTTGGCTTTGGAGATCTTTGATTAACTTTCTAGCATTCTTGTTTTTATCACATATGATCTCATATTGTTTAACTAAATCATGGAATGCATTTTGAAGTTCATCATAAGAATAAGTTTCTTCTTTAGAACATGAACTATCACTAGCATATGATTTAGATGAGCAAGAATGTGATCTACTAGAGTAAGAGTTAGAGGATACCTCACTTCCTTCATCTTGAATTGCCATGTAGCACATATGTGCATATTCCTTTGTTGATGAAGGTGTGGTTGATTTGGATGACGATGAAGACGATGAATCGTCCCAAGTAGCCTTGTGAGCTTCCAACCTCTTCTCTTTTCTCTTACTTTTCTCCTTTTCTTTTCTCCTCTCCCTTCTCTCCTTTTTCTTCTCCCCTTCTCTCCTCTCATTTTCACTCTCCTCCCTCTCTTTTTCTTTTTCTCTTTTCTCACTTCTTCTACCTCTTCTTTCATTCTTTTCTCCCTTATCTCTCTTGAGGTATTTAAAGAAATCTTTGGCTAAGACCTCAATGTCCTCTTCTTCCACTCTCCTTGGCTCATCAAGGTTTGCATGTAATGCCAAGGTAGATATCTTCTTGGTGGCTTCATTCTCCTTCCGATGATTGATTTGAAGTTCATAAGCCATCAAGTTTCCAATTAATTCCTCCATTTTGAGTTGGGAAAGATCGTGTGCTTCTTCAATTGCAACCACTTTATCTTCCCAATCGTGGCTTAACGACCGGAGGAATTTCCTTGTCATCTCTCCTTCATTTAATCTTCTTCCAAGAACCAAAAGAGAGTTAGTGATATCGGTGAAGCGAGTGTTCATTTCGCTTATGTTCTCACCGATATGCATAGAAAAAATCTCATATTTATGCATGAGGAGACTAATGCGGGTTTCCTTAGTTTTGCTATCCCCCTCATGATGCATTTGCAATCTATGCCATATTTCATATGCACTAATACAACCCCTAATTCTATTGTATTCACCCTCATTTAGCCCACAATATAGAATGTTCATTATCTTTGAGTTCATCTCAATTTGTTTCATTTTGGGCCTAGTGAGTGAATCTAATTCATCTTCATTTGGTGGTGTGTATGGATTTTGGAGAAACACCCAATACTTAAGGTCATTTGATATTAAGAAGATTTTCATCCTATTTTTCCAATAATCATAGTTTGACCCATTAAGCAAAGGAGGTCTAGTGGTGCATAATCCTTCTATGTGATTAGATGATGTAGAAGCCATGCTAAAAAATACGATTAAGTATGAGAATTTAGCTAACAAGGCTCTGATACCAAATTGTAGGATCGTGTGGGTTAAGGGTCCACTAATCACTTTTAATCTAATCCCTAATTTTCTACTTGATTAAGCAAACAAATGCGCAGCGGAAAAACAAACAAGTAGAGAAAGAAAGACAATGCAAACCACAAAAGACGCGTCGGTTTTTATAGAGGTTCGGCACCCCACCCGGGTCCTAGTCCTCTCTTGTAAGCTCCGCTCGACTCCGCGAGCTCCGCCTACGTCTTCACTAACCACTCCCCGTTCCGGGCCGGGAGAGAACGCCTTTACACCACAAGCAACGCGAACAACCCTCGCTTGCTTGAATTCTTCCTCTCACAATCCGAGAGGGACACTTCGGGCTTTCACCGAAGTCCTTGCTTCTTTTGACAACACTTGTAACTGAGTGGGATTCACTCTCTAATTGAGCACACTTTGAGTAGGATGAGTAATTGATCAAGTGTGTGAAGTTTAGGCTTAAAGAGTGTAGAATTGGGAGCTTTGAGGATTGAGGTTTCTCTCTAATGTATTGGGACAATTGGAGTTGGAGAGTTGTGTTAACAACAAGTCTTGATCCTCTATTTATAAGCTCCTAAGGTATTCTAGCCGTTGGGGATAGATTTGATTGGGTTTTGTGCAAGATACACAAAGCAGAAAATCGGGCTGCAAATCTGTCCAGAACCGGTCGACCGAAACTAGTAAACCGGTCGACCGTTAACTTGATTTCAAAGAGAACGGTCGAACAAAAGAATATTCGGTCGGACAAACGAGCTAGAACTTAACTCTACTTAAGTGAATCGGTCGAACCAAAGTATGAGGCGGTCGACCGATAAGGGGATTCGGTTGAGACAAAGGTCAATCGGTCGAACGAGAAATGTGTCGACCGATAGCAGGGAATTTGGTTTCTGAAAATATGTTCAACCGGTCGACCGAAACAAGGTCGTCGTTCGACCGGTTAACGAATGTATTTTGGGGTTAAGTTTGTTTTATACGAATACGACCGTTATAGGAATACGACAAGAAAAACGGCCATATTAAAATCCGGGATCGGTCGACCGAAAAGGTAGAACCGGTCGACCGGTAGAGTTCGGTAAAATCACTGTGGAGAGTCTGTTATAAACCGGTCGAACTGAGAACTGGTTCGGTCGACCGGTTCACACAGGAAATTTGGGTTTAAGTTTATAAGTGATTTCCGACTAAGGTTTGGGTGATCTAATGAAGTCCAAATGAGGTGAAATTTTGTGTGTGACTTCTCTAAGGAACCTAGTATGTATGTGATATGTTTTTAACTCTTGTATGCTCAATTTACACATGTTCCTAAGACTCAAAATAAATCAAGATTACATGTCTTCGATTTAGCTTTAATTACATGTCTTGACTTCATTTCCTTCTTTCTTGAGTCTTGATCACCTGTAGAGGTTAGCACAATACAATATACATGCAATGCAATATGTGTGCTACTCTACATCATCATAATTAAGATTAGGTTAATTAAATCATCAAAACATAGATTAAGGCCAAAAAGCCAACAATCTCCCCCTTTTTGATGATGGCAACCTATATCTTAATTCTATCTAAATACATGGAATTTGTATATGTAAACTATGCATATTAATGCTCCCCCTATGGATGTGCATAGTTTTTGTTCAATTTTATGCCAAATTCCAAGTTACCCCCTTAATTATCTCTCCCCCTTTGACATCCATCAAAATTAATAATTATTTAAGACTTTAAGCTTAGAATTTGGATGTCTTATAATGAAGTTGCTCCCCCTAAATTTTGCACTTCATTACTCTAATAAAAGATATAACATTTAAGCTCCCCCTATCAATAAGGCTAAATGGAAACAATGAGTATGATTCAAGTTAAGTTCATTTAAGTTTCAACTTAAGCCTTATTCTAACATCCATTTAAAATTTGACATTTAGAATCAATGGATGTGATAAATGATTTGCAATGAATAGGGATAATGATTTTCAATGAATTGAACTATATGATATGTCAATTAAGCATGTGAAACTAGATTAGAGCTAATTTTCAGAAAATTTCAAAGATAGAAATTTATACCAAACTTGAATCTTGAATAGCTCCAATCTTGATTTGGTGATGCAACCGGGTTCGAATTCGACGCTTTGGCTCACCCGGTCACCACCAATCTCCTCCTCAAGTACCTACAAGTGTAGATTTTGGTACCCAAACTACTTTGGGTCCTTGAACATTAGCTCTTGGGATCCAAACCATTTTGGTTTTGGGTGCCCACACACTTGAGGAACTATGGTTAATGAACATATGCTTACCATTTAGAGTAGTGTGAGATACATGGTTTTTCAATTTAAAATTGTAACCTAAACCATGTTTTTGCAAAGATTGCCTTTGACTACCTAATAGCATGTTAAGCATATGAGTTCCATTAGTGAATCTTTCTAAATCTTTTCTTAATTGCAAGTTAGAAGCTTGAAGATTTAGTTGATCACAATCTATAGGTGTTGCTCTTAATTTTTCAAGATTTGATGCATTCTTTTCAAATTTAGCAATCACCTCATTCTTCTCATTTATGCATGTATCAATTTGGCTTTGGAGATCTTTGATTAACTTTCTAGCATTCTTGTTTTTATCACATATGATCTCATATTGTTTAACTAAATCATGGAATGCATTTTGAAGTTCATCATAAGAATAAGTTTCTTCTTTAGAACATGAACTATCACTAGCATATGATTTAGATGAGCAAGAATGTGATCTACTAGAGTAAGAGTTAGAGGATACCTCACTTCCTTCATCTTGAATTGCCATGTAGCACATATGTGCATATTCCTTTGTTGATGAAGGTGTGGTTGATTTGGATGACGATGAAGACGATGAATCGTCCCAAGTAGCCTTGTGAGCTTCCAACCTCTTCTCTTTTCTCTTACTTTTCTCCTTTTCTTTTCTCCTCTCCCTTCTCTCCTTTTTCTTCTCCCCTTCTCTCCTCTCATTTTCACTCTCCTCCCTCTCTTTTTCTTTTTCTCTTTTCTCACTTCTTCTACCTCTTCTTTCATTCTTTTCTCCCTTATCTCTCTTGAGGTATTTAAAGAAATCTTTGGCTAAGACCTCAATGTCCTCTTCTTCCACTCTCCTTGGCTCATCAAGGTTTGCATGTAATGCCAAGGTAGATATCTTCTTGGTGGCTTCATTCTCCTTCCGATGATTGATTTGAAGTTCATAAGCCATCAAGTTTCCAATTAATTCCTCCATTTTGAGTTGGGAAAGATCGTGTGCTTCTTCAATTGCAACCACTTTATCTTCCCAATCGTGGCTTAACGACCGGAGGAATTTCCTTGTCATCTCTCCTTCATTTAATCTTCTTCCAAGAACCAAAAGAGAGTTAGTGATATCGGTGAAGCGAGTGTTCATTTCGCTTATGTTCTCACCGATATGCATAGAAAAAATCTCATATTTATGCATGAGGAGACTAATGCGGGTTTCCTTAGTTTTGCTATCCCCCTCATGATGCATTTGCAATCTATGCCATATTTCATATGCACTAATACAACCCCTAATTCTATTGTATTCACCCTCATTTAGCCCACAATATAGAATGTTCATTATCTTTGAGTTCATCTCAATTTGTTTCATTTTGGGCCTAGTGAGTGAATCTAATTCATCTTCATTTGGTGGTGTGTATGGATTTTGGAGAAACACCCAATACTTAAGGTCATTTGATATTAAGAAGATTTTCATCCTATTTTTCCAATAATCATAGTTTGACCCATTAAGCAAAGGAGGTCTAGTGGTGCATAATCCTTCTATGTGATTAGATGATGTAGAAGCCATGCTAAAAAATACGATTAAGTATGAGAATTTAGCTAACAAGGCTCTGATACCAAATTGTAGGATCGTGTGGGTTAAGGGTCCACTAATCACTTTTAATCTAATCCCTAATTTTCTACTTGATTAAGCAAACAAATGCGCAGCGGAAAAACAAACAAGTAGAGAAAGAAAGACAATGCAAACCACAAAAGACGCGTCGGTTTTTATAGAGGTTCGGCACCCCACCCGGGTCCTAGTCCTCTCTTGTAAGCTCCGCTCGACTCCGCGAGCTCCGCCTACGTCTTCACTAACCACTCCCCGTTCCGGGCCGGGAGAGAACGCCTTTACACCACAAGCAACGCGAACAACCCTCGCTTGCTTGAATTCTTCCTCTCACAATCCGAGAGGGACACTTCGGGCTTTCACCGAAGTCCTTGCTTCTTTTGACAACACTTGTAACTGAGTGGGATTCACTCTCTAATTGAGCACACTTTGAGTAGGATGAGTAATTGATCAAGTGTGTGAAGTTTAGGCTTAAAGAGTGTAGAATTGGGAGCTTTGAGGATTGAGGTTTCTCTCTAATGTATTGGGACAATTGGAGTTGGAGAGTTGTGTTAACAACAAGTCTTGATCCTCTATTTATAAGCTCCTAAGGTATTCTAGCCGTTGGGGATAGATTTGATTGGGTTTTGTGCAAGATACACAAAGCAGAAAATCGGGCTGCAAATCTGTCCAGAACCGGTCGACCGAAACTAGTAAACCGGTCGACCGTTAACTTGATTTCAAAGAGAACGGTCGAACAAAAGAATATTCGGTCGGACAAACGAGCTAGAACTTAACTCTACTTAAGTGAATCGGTCGAACCAAAGTATGAGGCGGTCGACCGATAAGGGGATTCGGTTGAGACAAAGGTCAATCGGTCGAACGAGAAATGTGTCAACCGATAGCAGGGAATTTGGTTTCTGAAAATATGTTCAACCGGTCGACCGAAACAAGGTCGTCGTTCGACCGGTTAACGAATGTATTTTGGGGTTAAGTTTGTTTTATACGAATACGACCGTTATAGGAATACGACAAGAAAAACGGCCATATTAAAATCCGGGATCGGTCGACCGAAAAGGTAGAACCGGTCGACCGGTAGAGTTCGGTAAAATCACTGTGGAGAGTCTGTTATAAACCGGTCGAACTGAGAACTGGTTCGGTCGACCGGTTCACACAGGAAATTTGGGTTTAAGTTTATAAGTGATTTCCGACTAAGGTTTGGGTGATCTAATGAAGTCCAAATGAGGTGAAATTTTGTGTGTGACTTCTCTAAGGAACCTAGTATGTATGTGATATGTTTTTAACTCTTGTATGCTCAATTTACACATGTTCCTAAGACTCAAAATAAATCAAGATTACATGTCTTCGATTTAGCTTTAATTACATGTCTTGACTTCATTTCCTTCTTTCTTGAGTCTTGATCACCTGTAGAGGTTAGCACAATACAATATACATGCAATGCAATATGTGTGCTACTCTACATCATCATAATTAAGATTAGGTTAATTAAATCATCAAAACATAGATTAAGGCCAAAAAGCCAACAATCTCCCCTTTTTTGATGATGGCAACCTATATCTTAATTCTATCTAAATACATGGAATTTGTATATGTAAACTATGCATATTAATGCTCCCCCTATGGATGTGCATAGTTTTTGTTCAATTTTATGCCAAATTCCAAGTTACCCCCTTAATTATCTCTCCCCCTTTGACATCCATCAAAATTAATAATTATTTAAGACTTTAAGCTTAGAATTTGGATGTCTTATAATGAAGTTGCTCCCCCTAAATTTTGCACTTCATTACTCTAATAAAAGATATAACATTTAAGCTCCCCCTATCAATAAGGCTAAATGGAAACAATGAGTATGATTCAAGTTAAGTTCATTTAAGTTTCAACTTAAGCCTTATTCTAACATCCATTTAAAATTTGACATTTAGAATCAATGGATGTGATAAATGATTTGCAATGAATAGGGATAATGATTTTCAATGAATTGAACTATATGATATGTCAATTAAGCATGTGAAACTAGATTAGAGCTAATTTTCAGAAAATTTCAAAGATAGAAATTTATACCAAACTTGAATCTTGAATAGCTCCAATCTTGATTTGGTGATGCAACCGGGTTCGAATTCGACGCTTTGGCTCACCCGGTCACCACCAATCTCCTCCTCAAGTACCTACAAGTGTAGATTTTGGTACCCAAACTACTTTGGGTCCTTGAACATTAGCTCTTGGGATCCAAACCATTTTGGTTTTGGGTGCCCACACACTTGAGGAACTATGGTTAATGAACATATGCTTACCATTTAGAGTAGTGTGAGATACATGGTTTTTCAATTTAAAATTGTAACCTAAACCATGTTTTTGCAAAGATTGCCTTTGACTACCTAATAGCATGTTAAGCATATGAGTTCCATTAGTGAATCTTTCTAAATCTTTTCTTAATTGCAAGTTAGAAGCTTGAAGATTTAGTTGATCACAATCTATAGGTGTTGCTCTTAATTTTTCAAGATTTGATGCATTCTTTTCAAATTTAGCAATCACCTCATTCTTCTCATTTATGCATGTATCAATTTGGCTTTGGAGATCTTTGATTAACTTTCTAGCATTCTTGTTTTTATCACATATGATCTCATATTGTTTAACTAAATCATGGAATGCATTTTGAAGTTCATCATAAGAATAAGTTTCTTCTTTAGAACATGAACTATCACTAGCATATGATTTAGATGAGCAAGAATGTGATCTACTAGAGTAAGAGTTAGAGGATACCTCACTTCCTTCATCTTGAATTGCCATGTAGCACATATGTGCATATTCCTTTGTTGATGAAGGTGTGGTTGATTTGGATGACGATGAAGACGATGAATCGTCCCAAGTAGCCTTGTGAGCTTCCAACCTCTTCTCTTTTCTCTTACTTTTCTCCTTTTCTTTTCTCCTCTCCCTTCTCTCCTTTTTCTTCTCCCCTTCTCTCCTCTCATTTTCACTCTCCTCCCTCTCTTTTTCTTTTTCTCTTTTCTCACTTCTTCTACCTCTTCTTTCATTCTTTTCTCCCTTATCTCTCTTGAGGTATTTAAAGAAATCTTTGGCTAAGACCTCAATGTCCTCTTCTTCCACTCTCCTTGGCTCATCAAGGTTTGCATGTAATGCCAAGGTAGATATCTTCTTGGTGGCTTCATTCTCCTTCCGATGATTGATTTGAAGTTCATAAGCCATCAAGTTTCCAATTAATTCCTCCATTTTGAGTTGGGAAAGATCGTGTGCTTCTTCAATTGCAACCACTTTATCTTCCCAATCGTGGCTTAACGACCGGAGGAATTTCCTTGTCATCTCTCCTTCATTTAATCTTCTTCCAAGAACCAAAAGAGAGTTAGTGATATCGGTGAAGCGAGTGTTCATTTCGCTTATGTTCTCACCGATATGCATAGAAAAAATCTCATATTTATGCATGAGGAGACTAATGCGGGTTTCCTTAGTTTTGCTATCCCCCTCATGATGCATTTGCAATCTATGCCATATTTCATATGCACTAATACAACCCCTAATTCTATTGTATTCACCCTCATTTAGCCCACAATATAGAATGTTCATTATCTTTGAGTTCATCTCAATTTGTTTCATTTTGGGCCTAGTGAGTGAATCTAATTCATCTTCATTTGGTGGTGTGTATGGATTTTGGAGAAACACCCAATACTTAAGGTCATTTGATATTAAGAAGATTTTCATCCTATTTTTCCAATAATCATAGTTTGACCCATTAAGCAAAGGAGGTCTAGTGGTGCATAATCCTTCTATGTGATTAGATGATGTAGAAGCCATGCTAAAAAATACGATTAAGTATGAGAATTTAGCTAACAAGGCTCTGATACCAAATTGTAGGATCGTGTGGGTTAAGGGTCCACTAATCACTTTTAATCTAATCCCTAATTTTCTACTTGATTAAGCAAACAAATGCGCAGCGGAAAAACAAACAAGTAGAGAAAGAAAGACAATGCAAACCACAAAAGACGCGTCGGTTTTTATAGAGGTTCGGCACCCCACCCGGGTCCTAGTCCTCTCTTGTAAGCTCCGCTCGACTCCGCGAGCTCCGCCTACGTCTTCACTAACCACTCCCCGTTCCGGGCCGGGAGAGAACGCCTTTACACCACAAGCAACGCGAACAACCCTCGCTTGCTTGAATTCTTCCTCTCACAATCCGAGAGGGACACTTCGGGCTTTCACCGAAGTCCTTGCTTCTTTTGACAACACTTGTAACTGAGTGGGATTCACTCTCTAATTGAGCACACTTTGAGTAGGATGAGTAATTGATCAAGTGTGTGAAGTTTAGGCTTAAAGAGTGTAGAATTGGGAGCTTTGAGGATTGAGGTTTCTCTCTAATGTATTGGGACAATTGGAGTTGGAGAGTTGTGTTAACAACAAGTCTTGATCCTCTATTTATAAGCTCCTAAGGTATTCTAGCCGTTGGGGATAGATTTGATTGGGTTTTGTGCAAGATACACAAAGCAGAAAATCGGGCTGCAAATCTGTCCAGAACCGGTTGACCGAAACTAGTAAACCGGTCGACCGTTAACTTGATTTCAAAGAGAACGGTCGAACAAAAGAATATTCGGTCGGACAAACGAGCTAGAACTTAACTCTACTTAAGTGAATCGGTCGAACCAAAGTATGAGGCGGTCGACCGATAAGGGGATTCGGTTGAGACAAAGGTCAATCGGTCGAACGAGAAATGTGTCGACCGATAGCAGGGAATTTGGTTTCTGAAAATATGTTCAACCGGTCGACCGAAACAAGGTCGTCGTTCGACCGGTTAACGAATGTATTTTGGGGTTAAGTTTGTTTTATACGAATACGACCGTTATAGGAATACGACAAGAAAAACGGCCATATTAAAATCCGGGATCGGTCGACCGAAAAGGTAGAACCGGTCGACCGGTAGAGTTCGGTAAAATCACTGTGGAGAGTCTGTTATAAACCGGTCGAACTGAGAACTGGTTCGGTCGACCGGTTCACACAGGAAATTTGGGTTTAAGTTTATAAGTGATTTCCGACTAAGGTTTGGGTGATCTAATGAAGTCCAAATGAGGTGAAATTTTGTGTGTGACTTCTCTAAGGAACCTAGTATGTATGTGATATGTTTTTAACTCTTGTATGCTCAATTTACACATGTTCCTAAGACTCAAAATAAATCAAGATTACATGTCTTCGATTTAGCTTTAATTACATGTCTTGACTTCATTTCCTTCTTTCTTGAGTCTTGATCACCTGTAGAGGTTAGCACAATACAATATACATGCAATGCAATATGTGTGCTACTCTACATCATCATAATTAAGATTAGGTTAATTAAATCATCAAAACATAGATTAAGGCCAAAAAGCCAACAATCTCCCCCTTTTTGATGATGGCAACCTATATCTTAATTCTATCTAAATACATGGAATTTGTATATGTAAACTATGCATATTAATGCTCCCCCTATGGATGTGCATAGTTTTTGTTCAATTTTATGCCAAATTCCAAGTTACCCCCTTAATTATCTCTCCCCCTTTGACATCCATCAAAATTAATAATTATTTAAGACTTTAAGCTTAGAATTTGGATGTCTTATAATGAAGTTGCTCCCCCTAAATTTTGCACTTCATTACTCTAATAAAAGATATAACATTTAAGCTCCCCCTATCAATAAGGCTAAATGGAAACAATGAGTATGATTCAAGTTAAGTTCATTTAAGTTTCAACTTAAGCCTTATTCTAACATCCATTTAAAATTTGACATTTAGAATCAATGGATGTGATAAATGATTTGCAATGAATAGGGATAATGATTTTCAATGAATTGAACTATATGATATGTCAATTAAGCATGTGAAACTAGATTAGAGCTAATTTTCAGAAAATTTCAAAGATAGAAATTTATACCAAACTTGAATCTTGAATAGCTCCAATCTTGATTTGGTGATGCAACCGGGTTCGAATTCGACGCTTTGGCTCACCCGGTCACCACCAATCTCCTCCTCAAGTACCTACAAGTGTAGATTTTGGTACCCAAACTACTTTGGGTCCTTGAACATTAGCTCTTGGGATCCAAACCATTTTGGTTTTGGGTGCCCACACACTTGAGGAACTATGGTTAATGAACATATGCTTACCATTTAGAGTAGTGTGAGATACATGGTTTTTCAATTTAAAATTGTAACCTAAACCATGTTTTTGCAAAGATTGCCTTTGACTACCTAATAGCATGTTAAGCATATGAGTTCCATTAGTGAATCTTTCTAAATCTTTTCTTAATTGCAAGTTAGAAGCTTGAAGATTTAGTTGATCACAATCTATAGGTGTTGCTCTTAATTTTTCAAGATTTGATGCATTCTTTTCAAATTTAGCAATCACCTCATTCTTCTCATTTATGCATGTATCAATTTGGCTTTGGAGATCTTTGATTAACTTTCTAGCATTCTTGTTTTTATCACATATGATCTCATATTGTTTAACTAAATCATGGAATGCATTTTGAAGTTCATCATAAGAATAAGTTTCTTCTTTAGAACATGAACTATCACTAGCATATGATTTAGATGAGCAAGAATGTGATCTACTAGAGTAAGAGTTAGAGGATACCTCACTTCCTTCATCTTGAATTGCCATGTAGCACATATGTGCATATTCCTTTGTTGATGAAGGTGTGGTTGATTTGGATGACGATGAAGACGATGAATCGTCCCAAGTAGCCTTGTGAGCTTCCAACCTCTTCTCTTTTCTCTTACTTTTCTCCTTTTCTTTTCTCCTCTCCCTTCTCTCCTTTTTCTTCTCCCCTTCTCTCCTCTCATTTTCACTCTCCTCCCTCTCTTTTTCTTTTTCTCTTTTCTCACTTCTTCTACCTCTTCTTTCATTCTTTTCTCCCTTATCTCTCTTGAGGTATTTAAAGAAATCTTTGGCTAAGACCTCAATGTCCTCTTCTTCCACTCTCCTTGGCTCATCAAGGTTTGCATGTAATGCCAAGGTAGATATCTTCTTGGTGGCTTCATTCTCCTTCCGATGATTGATTTGAAGTTCATAAGCCATCAAGTTTCCAATTAATTCCTCCATTTTGAGTTGGGAAAGATCGTGTGCTTCTTCAATTGCAACCACTTTATCTTCCCAATCGTGGCTTAACGACCGGAGGAATTTCCTTGTCATCTCTCCTTCATTTAATCTTCTTCCAAGAACCAAAAGAGAGTTAGTGATATCGGTGAAGCGAGTGTTCATTTCGCTTATGTTCTCACCGATATGCATAGAAAAAATCTCATATTTATGCATGAGGAGACTAATGCGGGTTTCCTTAGTTTTGCTATCCCCCTCATGATGCATTTGCAATCTATGCCATATTTCATATGCACTAATACAACCCCTAATTCTATTGTATTCACCCTCATTTAGCCCACAATATAGAATGTTCATTATCTTTGAGTTCATCTCAATTTGTTTCATTTTGGGCCTAGTGAGTGAATCTAATTCATCTTCATTTGGTGGTGTGTATGGATTTTGGAGAAACACCCAATACTTAAGGTCATTTGATATTAAGAAGATTTTCATCCTATTTTTCCAATAATCATAGTTTGACCCATTAAGCAAAGGAGGTCTAGTGGTGCATAATCCTTCTATGTGATTAGATGATGTAGAAGCCATGCTAAAAAATACGATTAAGTATGAGAATTTAGCTAACAAGGCTCTGATACCAAATTGTAGGATCGTGTGGGTTAAGGGTCCACTAATCACTTTTAATCTAATCCCTAATTTTCTACTTGATTAAGCAAACAAATGCGCAGCGGAAAAACAAACAAGTAGAGAAAGAAAGACAATGCAAACCACAAAAGACGCGTCGGTTTTTATAGAGGTTCGGCACCCCACCCGGGTCCTAGTCCTCTCTTGTAAGCTCCGCTCGACTCCGCGAGCTCCGCCTACGTCTTCACTAACCACTCCCCGTTCCGGGCCGGGAGAGAACGCCTTTACACCACAAGCAACGCGAACAACCCTCGCTTGCTTGAATTCTTCCTCTCACAATCCGAGAGGGACACTTCGGGCTTTCACCGAAGTCCTTGCTTCTTTTGACAACACTTGTAACTGAGTGGGATTCACTCTCTAATTGAGCACACTTTGAGTAGGATGAGTAATTGATCAAGTGTGTGAAGTTTAGGCTTAAAGAGTGTAGAATTGGGAGCTTTGAGGATTGAGGTTTCTCTCTAATGTATTGGGACAATTGGAGTTGGAGAGTTGTGTTAACAACAAGTCTTGATCCTCTATTTATAAGCTCCTAAGGTATTCTAGCCGTTGGGGATAGATTTGATTGGGTTTTGTGCAAGATACACAAAGCAGAAAATCGGGCTGCAAATCTGTCCAGAACCGGTTGACCGAAACTAGTAAACCGGTCGACCGTTAACTTGATTTCAAAGAGAACGGTCGAACAAAAGAATATTCGGTCGGACAAACGAGCTAGAACTTAACTCTACTTAAGTGAATCGGTCGAACCAAAGTATGAGGCGGTCGACCGATAAGGGGATTCGGTTGAGACAAAGGTCAATCGGTCGAACGAGAAATGTGTCGACCGATAGCAGGGAATTTGGTTTCTGAAAATATGTTCAACCGGTCGACCGAAACAAGGTCGTCGTTCGACCGGTTAACGAATGTATTTTGGGGTTAAGTTTGTTTTATACGAATACGACCGTTATAGGAATACGACAAGAAAAACGGCCATATTAAAATCCGGGATCGGTCGACCGAAAAGGTAGAACCGGTCGACCGGTAGAGTTCGGTAAAATCACTGTGGAGAGTCTGTTATAAACCGGTCGAACTGAGAACTGGTTCGGTCGACCGGTTCACACAGGAAATTTGGGTTTAAGTTTATAAGTGATTTCCGACTAAGGTTTGGGTGATCTAATGAAGTCCAAATGAGGTGAAATTTTGTGTGTGACTTCTCTAAGGAACCTAGTATGTATGTGATATGTTTTTAACTCTTGTATGCTCAATTTACACATGTTCCTAAGACTCAAAATAAATCAAGATTACATGTCTTCGATTTAGCTTTAATTACATGTCTTGACTTCATTTCCTTCTTTCTTGAGTCTTGATCACCTGTAGAGGTTAGCACAATACAATATACATGCAATGCAATATGTGTGCTACTCTACATCATCATAATTAAGATTAGGTTAATTAAATCATCAAAACATAGATTAAGGCCAAAAAGCCAACAATAATATGTTACATAAGTTGTGAATTTATTACTAATCCCGAAATGTCAAATTTTGTAGGGGTTAAACCGAAATTTGACAAGTCTGCAGCACAGTGCACAAACGGTCGACCGCTAAACAGTAAACGGTCGACCGGATGTGGGACGGTCGACCGCAATATTGTACGGTCGACCGGATGTGTGTACATCGTAACAGGGATATCGTCTGTTCGTTTTTGGTCGACCGAATTTATCGGTCGGTCGACCGAACATTGTGATGAAATATTTTAATGTTACGAACGGTCGACCGAGTGTCTTAACGGTCGACCGAAACCAGGTCTAAACGGTCGACCGGACCTCGCAGACGGTCGACCGGTCAGACGGTTTTATGCAGAAATAATTTAAGAATTAATTAGATCATGCATGGAATTGGTCCATAATTGATTTAATTCGTGGCTAAGATTATTTATTAATAAATAATGGATGGTTAGATGGAATTTTGCATGGAATCATGGGCAAGAGGTTGCACATGAATAGGTAATTTGGAGAGAACCTATAAATACAAGGTTATCTCATTACCTCCTTAATTAATTCATTATTTTTCTTATGCAAAATCTCTCTCCATAATTCTCCACGAAAATTCCTTAATTCTTAAGTTTAGTTTTAGTTCTTCAGAGGTCATCTTCTAAAGGGAACTAAAGATGGGTTAGTAATTAGATTCTAAACCCAATCGGAGATTGAGAGACTAGTTTCCCTCTCTCCGATCTTGTTTAGAGTTTGGTGAATACTCGGAGGCATCCGGCGCAGCGAGGAGCATCCCAACCGTCTCCGAATCTTCGAGAAGTTTTAGAGAACTTCTAGGTATGAATTTCGGAGCTCCTTCATGTTTGTTTTAATAGAGTTTTTGAAACTAGTTTGTTAAAACAAACCGATACATGCAATAAATTCTAGAAAATTGAAAATTGATCCTTATTATACATGAAAATTCGAAATATATATATGTATAATTAAACATGAAATCCTACATAGTTTACATATATGAAGGGGGAGCAATCATATAGAATAGTGGAGAACCTAAATTGAAACTCAAGCATTAAGATATAGATTCGTCATCATCAAAAAAAGGGAAATTGTTGACTTTTTGGCCTTAATCTATATTAATTTTGATGATTAATTAAATTAATCTTAATCAATCAACCTAATCAATCAAAGTGAGCAAACATGATTACATGCATTGCATATATGTTTGTATACTTGCAATCATCTTAATAGGTTGCTCAAGACAATCAAGGAAATGAGCATTGGGTCAAGGACATCAAGACTCAAGACTTGTAATGAAAGTTTTGGACCAAGACATGTAATTTTTATATTTATTGAGTTCATAAAGTTTTATGTAAACTTGAGCACTAGGATTCTGTCCCGTCATTTCTCGGTAAACCGAACCTATTTCGGTTAACCGAACTCTACCTAGTTCGGTCCACCGAACACCTATCAGATAGCCGAATACTTACCAACAGTGAAACTTAGGTGTTCTCTGGAATTGCATCAACGGAAGACTGAACCACCTTCGGTCGACCGAATAGCCCTGGACCGGTTTTGGACTTTGCTCCAACGGACGCATTCAAATCAAGACCCTAGAGCCCAAATTAACTTGACCCACTTCGGACGAACTAGGTAAGAGGTTGGTTCGACCGAATACGTCAAGATACTTCTGGGTTTGGGAAGAATTGAGTTTCGGTCGACTGGGGTCAAAGACACGTTCGACCGAATTAGTCCAGAGTGTTCAGGGTGACCAAAAATATGTTTGATCGGTCGACCGCCAGAAAGGTTTCGGTCGACCGGATGTTTGGTAAGTTTGGGGTTTTGGGAAATCCAACCGTTGTAGAAAAACGACAAATCAAATGGTCATGTGACACGTGTGATCGGTCGAACAATAAGGTTGAAACGGTCGACCGGTGTTCACACTTAATCCTATAACAGAATTAACAACCCGATCGGTCGAACGAAGAACTCGTTTCGGTCGACCGATTTGGTCGAGACAGTTCAGGGTAGGTTAAGTGTTTTCCGGTTCAAGTTTGAGCGATCTATTGAAGTCCAAATGTTATGAAATTTTGTGTGTGACTTCTATAGGGAACCTAGTGTGTGTTTGAGTAGTTTTTAGTTCAAGTATGCTCAATTACACAAAGTTCCTAAGACTCAAAGAAATACAAAATACATGTCTTCAAATAAGCTTGATTACATGTCTTGACTTGATTTCCTTTCTTCCTTGAGTCTTGATCACTTGTAGATGTTAGCACAAAGCAATATATATGCAATGTAACATGTGTGCTACTCTACATGATCACAATTAAGATTAGGTTGATTAAATCATCAAAACATAGATTAAGGCCAAAAAACCAACGATATTAGCCATAAATTAAATCAATGATGAGATTGTTGAGGACTTAAACTTGTAAAACCATCTGCAGTAATGTCATAGGTCATCTCATTTTTTTTCCTCCACATCATTAATTTTCTTCTCATTTTTTATTATATTCCAAAATCATTTATATTTATCAAAAACATTAATAATAATCTATTTGGAAAATCAAAATACCAATAAGTCTCGTATTGGTATTTTTTAATCATTTTTAACATGTTTTTAAAATCTATTTTTTAAAAGATGTTTTCTAATTGTTTTTATTTTTGCAAAAAATTTATTGAGTAAAATAACCAAAATTTTCAATACGTTATCATTTGGGGGCGATAATTAATTTTTTTTAAATAAAAATAGTTACAAAACATATTTTTTAATTTTTTTTAAAAAAGATTAAAACTAATTTAAAAAAACCAAAACAAAACAAAATTAACAAAAAAAAACCCACCCAACTTGGTTGGCATAACCAGGTCGTCACACGACTGGGTCCTCAACAGGGTCATCTGCGCGGATGACCCAGCTAAAAATGCTCTTAGATGAGTCATGAACTCACTATATATATATATATATATATATATATATATAATCATGGGTAAACTTGTCATTTTACAAGTTCCCACGAAGCAAACGACGTTGTGAGATGCCATCTTTATGTGTTTAATTAAAATCACAACTTATGCAACAATAGATCACGGTTTGTTAGTAAATTATACACTTGCAGAGCATGGATAGACTTGGACAAAACCGCGTAATTTACTTTACCATAGTTGCTTACTGAACATGTGGTTAATAAAGTCACCAAACTGCTTCGAAGATAAAATGGACGAGAAACCCAAGTTGGCTCTTGTTGAAGGTCACATGTTTTATTTCTAGGAAAGATAATAAATTAACGGCTAACAATTGTATACATTAGACGTACGTCTATTTTCGTTCGACAAAAAAATTGAAAAAATGAAACTCCACCTAATACGTGATATTATTATATCACAATGTTTGTTTGATTTTCATACGACATCTAAACTTGTGGCCATCTTCGACAAGTACACGATGCCTCTAGGCTTGCTCACTCAAATGGTTCTGCCACATTGCTATGCTAAACAACCAAACTAGTTTCACTTCAAAATCACAACCATTTTTCAAAATAATATGTAAATATTGAGCCATAAAATGTGTCAAACTTTTTCTCATTATACATGTCAATATGAACATGAATTTTGGTGAAAATGATTCATATGTTTTCTAAGAAAATCAAACAAATTGATTAAATCTCAACTGCATGGTAAATTGGTCCCTATGAGTAAAGAAGACCGTAAACGTAGAGTTAATTGGCAATTCCATGAAAACCTTGGCAGGTTAGTACAAAAGTAGTTCTGCGACTGTAAATTTCTCCAAATAGCGACAAAATCTACCCTGCAGACATCATGCTGACTTGTCGGGCCCCACTTTTCCGACACAAAAAAATAAAAAGAACCCATCACGGATGCTTGCTTACCAACTCATACAGTCATACGAACTTTTTGTTATCATCAAATTCAAACTTAAAAAATGTTAACCCAAATCTCCAATGTTGGGATCCAACGGCCCTGATGCTTCCATCTTATGTCCTGTTGACAGGCTCAGATCCAAAATCCAAGTCCAAGCTCGAGTCCAATCCTGGGTCACCGACCCGACCTGACCAGATCCCCTAACCGCCGGTGAGGTTACCACCAACAAAATTAAAAACGAGTCGTTGGAGTTTTGGGCGTGTTGAGTTGGTAAGATAATAAAGATGACTCCAACGAAGAAACTTGAATGCTACTTAAAACCAACCATGGATTAGAATTTGATCCTTCCTGTACATGTTACTGGTGTTTGTAATTAAGAGAATAAAACAAGAGGGTAGAGAACAACAAACATAATCGACAAAGAATGAACCTAATATAGTCCAAAACGGTGACAGGTCCAGTAAAAGAAAAATTTGCGAACCGACGCTACTGGCACAAGTCCACTGGCAACGGTGACGGGATCCGAGACACGCGAAAATATTTCGGTTGCGAGAAATTCACGCTTTCTTGGAAATTTTCTCTCCCACTGCATCTCCTCTGCCGTTCTGGTGTCCCTCCGGAACACCTCAAATCAGTTAAAATATAACTTGGCATTGAGCATTTAACCCATTCCTATTGTTAACAGATACTAGTGATTACGTCAGAAAATTTAGATCCAAATAGTCCGATAAAAAGACTGTGCATATGTTAATGGAATAATGGTAGCTATTTGGCATATGATATTTGGCATATGATAAAAAGACTGTGCATATGATATTTACAATTTATATAGGTGCATAAGTATAATTCCTCAAATATTGCACAATTATACGTTAGTGGTTTTTTTATTTTCTACGTGCGTATGTCTACAACCTTACACCGTACTGATTAGACGGGACCAACTATTAACTGATATATCGACTGTGTTATCCAAAGGTTCAAAAGTTTGTATAATGTGTTAAAATTTTTCATCATTTGGTGCTAATAAGTGTTAGGAATTCGACCATGTAAGAGCAGACATACAAAAAGAAAAAAAAACACGCACAAACAACTAGATAAAAAAATTTACGTGGACAATCCTTGCGGGAAAATTCACAGTCACCATACAAATCCACGAGTACTTGTAGCAAACCATACAAATCCCCTAAAACGGTGTGATATGCACTATACATCAAATTACAGATAGACGAGTATACATTCAGAATACGAAATCGAATCATCAATTGGATATGTCGCCCCCTGCCACTCCCCACTATCTCTCATCAGGCTCGTATGCTATCCAATAAGTTCCAATAAAGATGTTTTTTTGCAAAATTGTAAAAGAAAATGCATGTTTTGTATTGACATTTAACTCACTTGAATTAGTTTGATTGCTTACCTAAACCTATCACCAAGTAATTTTGTGGCAAGAATCAGAACAATAGTTTTGGTATCCTCGGTCGCCCCATCTACACACCTCAAATAAATGTACTCATTTTATAAAATTCCATAGAAATGATGCAAATTTGATAAATCTGTCAGGCCGTAGAAAAACATCCATGCCTGATAAAGTTGTACATTACATGAAAAGGACCCCCAGCGAGCTCACAGAACGTTGCGAAAAAACCTTACAAAAACTAAACTAACAATGTAATATGTTATCATATCATATTTGGATAAAATTTATTCGAACTTTCGATTATTACATATATTCTTTCGTGGTATCGTTTCATGTCCCACCACCGAAACGGCGAAACATTTTCCGTTTGTGGGGCAGTTTAGCGAGCGAGTTCCCGCGGGACACGACAAACACAATCCAATCCCTCCTGCCCGGATTCGTTCCTCTTTCTCTCTTCTTCTTCTTTTCTTCTTCTTCCTCCCAACGTCGTCCAACCCCTCCGGCGACCTCTTCTCCTCCGTGGCATGCGTTTTCCAACCCCTCCATCTCCTTCGGAAGGCTATCAAGGCGCAGGAGGCGCGGGGTGACCGATGCCCTATCTCGCCTTCCCAGGGGCGCTCTCCCTTCTCCTCCTCGCCGCCGTCCTCGTCCTGCTCCGGAAGTGGCGGTCGGCGGCGGCAAGGAACGAGGAGGTCAGACGGCTGGTGGTCCTCGCAGCCGAGGAGGCCACCAGGGCCGAGGTCGACTCCGCCATCGTTTACACCTTCGGAGCGCCCCCTCCGGCGAAGTCCTCCGGGGGGAGTGGAGAGGCCAAGTTTCGGATGTGCGCCGTTTGCTTTAGTCCCACCACCACCCGTTGCTCCAAGTGCAAGAGCGTTAGATACTGGTTAGTTTCGGAAAATTCGTGATTTTGGTTTGTTTTGATGTTTACAAAAAGTTTTTTTTTTGGGGTTAGATTTAGATGTTTGTTTGTGTTTTCCCGGATTTTGTGGCATTTGGTTTGCTGCTTGCCTGCTTGTATTGTTATCTCTTTTTGTTGGACGGTTTGGGGATTTGTGAAATTAACCTTTGAGGTTGTGTCGAGAGTCGGAGATTACCACCAGTCTTTCATGGCAAAGTGTTTAGACCCCAATCCTCATTTCACGGCTTTATAATACTAAAAGCAAGTGTGTAGTCGAGGCTGACTGTTACAAAAGCCTTGCGAAACGAGGTTACAATTTAATTGAACATCGTTTCATTGTGAAAACAAGTTTATTGTAAGATAAGCAGAACCATGGATAGCTTTAACTTCAAGCCCTGGTTACTGTCTTGTTGGTGTGTATTGCTTTTACACTTGCTATAAGGAGGCACCAGTGCTGTAAAACCGCTCTCTATGTACCAAAATATCTAAGGTTTCAAACAAAACAAGCTAACAGATCTGAGTTCTGGGAAACCACTAGCTATGAGGGGATAGATCTGGATTTCGGAAAACCACCTGGCGCTAGTCTTGAGAAAACAGATCTGAGTTCTGGAAGGACAGTGTTAATTTTTGCTCTCACAGCAAGCAGCTGAGAGATCAACTTTGTTAGGATTTTACGTTGCTGGATGGTATAACTATATTCTTAGCAATTAAAATAGAATGATGCAACATTTGCATTTGATTTTTTTTTGTTTGATTGGTTATTCAATTATTTTTCTTAGTTAAAGTGGTTAGAAGCTTTAATTTTACTTTTATTGTTGAACTTGGGGTATGTATAGCCTGTGATTCCTTTAAGCTTATTTATGCTTCAAATGTGTATCAACAAGTAGTTGCACTGTAATCCTTTTTCTAATCAAACGATAAAATTAGCAACTGAAGGTTTTCTCATCTGAAAATGTAGCTCTGGAAAATGTCAGATTATCCATTGGAGGCAGGGTCATAAAGATCAATGTCGTCCACCTCCCATCACACAACACCAGCCGACTCCCCAACCTGTCCACAAGACTACACATACTGTAGAGTCAAAGTTAGCAGATGATATTCCAAATGGTCTGAATTCCAGTCATTCAAACATACACCTGAAAGATCATATTTCATCTGATCCTGCCCGTGATTCGGGCACTGTCCACATCGAGGATGATCTCGAGGCGAAAGTTCTGGCAGATGAGGCTGTCTCCAAGGGTGCCTCTAGTTCTTCAACCACCACACCATCCAACAACTCTACATTTGCCTCTCCAGAAAAGCCAAACAGTGGCTCAGTGTCTGTTAAACGCCTTTCTGGAGATGCTGCAGTTCATGTATATAGGCAAAATGCTTCTAGTAGCAACAAAACTAGAAAGGAAGGTCCCGTGGCTGTATCTGCAGGCTCCTTTTCTTCTGAAGTTGTTACCAGGGAAACCAGTGTAAATGAAATTTCACATTTAGATAAGTTGAATCAGAAAATTGCAACTTCCAGCACTGAAAATACTGGGTATGAACGGAAAATGGGGGAAAAAAGCGTGGTAACTTCTGTTGGTTCGGTAAATGTTAAACCTGCTGTTCAGCAAGACATTACTCTTAAGTCAGATTTGAAAATTAAAGACACTCATGTTGAGTTATCCAATAATCCCAGCAAAGAAGAATTTGAGTCACAATCGGAGTCGATGTCTTCCTTCCCGTTCTCTTTCAGCATGTTTGGTGATCCTCTCCGTAAGAATATCAATGTTTCTAATGCATATTATGCTGCCTTTTCCGAGACATCTAATTCAGCTGCTAATAAGAGGAAAACTGATGAATGCCCCCCAGTATCTAGGGAGTTGAACTTTCCATCTAATGCTGCTCCTGCAGTCAGTACACGTGGTGAAGAAAAGCACGTTTTACATAAAATAGTCCTGGACAGCGATCTAGCACAACCTATTGGATTGTCAGGGAATACCAGTTTTCCATCGAGTGGAGGACATGCCCTGAAGTCATCAGTTCGCAGGGTTGTTCAGCAGTTAAAACCATCTAAACCCTCAAAGTCCTCTAAGGTTTGTGTTTATCATTGACATTTATTTAGTAAGTAATAAATATTCTTTGGTTTGTGTCGCCAATCTTCCGTATTGCTGATCTTGCTGCTGGGTCCCTTACAGATGCTTCCTTTGTATGACCTTTACATCAAACTTTACAACGAGAAGGTGGAGCTGCAACCTTGTGGCCTTGTTAATTGTGGTAATAGGTAAGTTCGCTGGTATATACTATAGATATAGATCGTAGAAACAGTTCTATGCTATGCTGACACAAAATGTACTTTTATTATCTTATTTTGGTCTCATTCTTGCGACATGTTTTTGAAGGCTTAATTTGGAATACGTGGACATAGCATCATGTATTCCTCTTTGTGCATGTCATTGTCAGTAAGATGTTCCAGTTAATTAGGTATTTACGATAAGTTGATAATGAACTATTTTCCTTATCAAAGTTCATTTTAAAAAGGTATTCCAAGTGCATATATTTTACCACCAATGTAATATGATTCCGTAGCCATAGTTCCTCCTCGAACATGCCTGCTAGAATGAATACGACTCATCAATGCCTTTCATTTTGTGTTTTGAGTTGTATATATTCTTTTTTTCTTCTTTTTGCTGACAATATATCACTTGCTATTGCTTGGGGAATATTCCATATACCCTCATTTCTCTACATTAGTACATATGTTTCTGTGGAAATACAAGCACTAATGGCATTAACTTCTTGTTTTGCAGTTGTTATGCCAATGCTGTGCTCCAGTGCTTGTCATTTACTCGCCCTCTCACTACTTATTTCCTTCATAGACTTCACTCCCAAACATGCACGTCTCTAATCCTTGATCTCTTTCCTGTTATGTTACCATAAGCCATCAATATTTTTGATGCTAGTTTCTTACATATTTTCTTCATTTTAGGCCAAAAGGTAGAGTGGTGCTTCACATGTGAGCTTGAAAGCCTTGTTGCTAAAATGAAGCAAGGGAAATCTCCCTTATCACCTATTGGTATACTTTCTCGTATACACAACATAGGTAGCAATCTTGGCCATGGGAAAGAGGAAGATGCCCATGAATTTCTTAGGTGTGCTCTCTATAAGTCCTCAACTGCTGTTTGATATGATTTGTGTTTTTCTATATAAATATGTACCTAACTCATTCCTCGCCTTACAATCAGGTATGCCATTGACGCGATGCAGTCCGCATTCATCAAAGAGGTTCGTAAGGATTCATTGGGTTCAATATCTGAAGAAGTAACCCTTGTGGATCTTATCTTTGGTGGCCACCTTCGATCTAAAGTACTTCTAACAACCACAATGTCATCATTTGATGCTAGTCGATCAACGTTAGCTTTTCTAATGGGCACGATATCATGTGAAATTTCAGATCAAATGCCTGAAATGTCAAGGTACATCTGAGAGATATGAAAGGATGATGGATCTTACGGTTGAAATACATGGAGATATTAGTACTCTTGATGAAGCCCTTGCTAGATTTACGACTACTGAAATTTTGGATGGCGAGAACAAGTATAGATGCAGCAGGTCAGCTGATTTTACACTTTGTTCTTATTGTGTACATTTCAAGCCTCTCCTCATCAGTGCTAACTAATATATAGACGTGCAAACCTATGTTATGGGAAGTGAAGCACTATGCACATTTTTTTCCCGAAAATATAAATCTCATAGTTGTCACACCATGGCTTGGCCATTGATTGATTGGTTCTGTTAATCAGAAAAGTCATATTATTTGTTCCTTATCCTGAAATTGGCCCTCCTTTTTCCCCTTAAAAAACAATCTAGGGGTCTAGGGCTACGTCACTACATCCTTGTGTTGGATTTTTGATCAACATCTAGGATAGAAACCAAAACTGGCAGTTTGTTAACAGTTTTGTTTATGTTTTATTTCACCGTTTTTGCAATAAGATATCTAATTTGATGATTAATATGCTTTGACTACCAATATTGTAGCAAAGTCGGGTACTTCTACCGAATATTTGTGTCCTTTTTATCAGTTCAATCTTGTGACAGTTAGCTTTGTTAACTGTTATGGTGAATCTCCTATTCATTCTGTTGCTCCTATTTGATTTGTTTAGTGAAGCTCCACAATGTCCTGAGTATTTGTCAACTGTTTTGGTACTATGGGCCTTATGGTGAGCTTTTAGAGTCATTAAATGATTAATCCAACCTGTTCTCTACCTCTTCAGGTGCAAAACTTATGAGAAAGCCAAAAAGAAACTGACAATATTGGAAGCCCCTAATGTCCTCACAATAGCCTTGAAACGCTTTCAGGTATAAAAATATCAGGTTTCATTAACTTTGCAGGTTAATAGAATTAAAAAAGGTATGAAATTTCTCATTGTTTGTTCTAATTAATACTTTCCCCCTCACATGACTTGACAGTCAGGTAAATTTGGGAAGCTTAACAAGGCAGTGCAGTTCCCAGAGAATCTAAATATGAACAAGTACATGAGCAGCAGTTCACACGACAAAGCACCTGATTATTACCTTTATGCAGTAGTTGTGCATTTGGATATCATGAATGCCGCCTTCTCTGGCCATTATGTGTGTTATGTGAAGAATGCTCAAGGGAAGTGGTACAAGACTGACGACCGCATGGTATGTTCTTTTTCAGCAACAAGTCCTGTCTTTGTAGGTTTTCACCTTGATGGATGAAAGTGCTTATAATGACCTGGATGCTTTCTCTCGTCATGCTTCTTTTGAGCTGAAAATTTTACTCTTCAAGCCTTTCTTCTCCACAACAATTTCCCTATTTGATTTGTCATTTTTCCATCATGAATCCATGATCTTCCAGCGTCACTGGTACTTCGATTATGATTTCGTTTTATGCTAATCATGTTATGTCATGGTTCACGTAGCGTAATTCTTCCACATTGACATGAACTATAAATGTAATTCTCATCATTTGCAGGTAAAACCTGTAGATCTTGACAGAGTATTGTCGAAAGGAGCGTACTTGCTTTTCTATGCAAGGTAGGCAGAGAAGTTCATTTCGATCCTGTTCAAAGTTTTATGATTGAAACACTGCTCTTTCATGTAATAAATAACGAACTGAGTTATTCTGCTTTAGATGCACTCCACGTGCTCCGAACTTGAAGAACATCAGGCGGAATGATGCTCCCAGCCCTTTTGATCCACCCTATAGAACTCAAATGGTGGATTCGTCTAGTGACAGTTCTTTCCCTTTCTCAGATGAAGCTTCCACCTGTACTGAGAGCACAAGGGATTCTAGCAGCACAGATGATTTTTCTGACTACAATTTTGGGGACTCGAGTTCCTTGAGCTGGAGCCCCGCAAGAGTCTCAGAGGACCCGAATGGTTACATTTCTTATTCCCCGTCAAGATATTCTTCAGAGACTTCCTCAGTGGGACATTTCCCAGATCAACTCAGGGACTGCAATTCAACTTCAGGTTCAAATGAGGAAGATGCTCATAAATTAAGGGGCAATTACCATGCAGGCATATCAGGGCTCGACAAGGTTGGGATGTGGCAGCATCAACAGAGCAGGCAAACATTTGCTGGGGGGGAAGAAAGCACTCTTTTTTTGCCTTCTGACACCACTAAACCATGTAGAAAATTAACAGAACGTAGTAATAGTAGTAACAGTAGCAGTAATTGTAGTAGGAATTCTGACCGAAATAGTCCTAACGCAAAGTCAGGTTTGTTTATGAGAAGAACTAAAAGCGGTTCGGGTTCAAATAGTCAATTGAGATAAGAGAGGCATGAGTTGTATAGTGGAAATAAAATAGGTTGTATTATGTACTTTACCGTCCTTGACAGGTGATAAGAGAAAGATTACCTTCATTTTTGAATGATAATATCTTGTGCAGACATGATGATTATGACGCTGATGGGCGTAGAATCTGTAGATTCATAAACTAGAGACTTCGATGCTTTAAGAGCGGGAATGAGATCAGAACCGGAATCGCTTACTCCCGGCTGATTCAACACGAGCAATTAAAGCAACATGCTCTAGATCAGCCATCCCTTGGCTCATCGGTGTTTCCCTATGATGGCAACCAAATAGGACTGGAGATCGGCTATGGAGGAGATGCATGCTATCCAGAAGAATGACACATGGGAGTTGGCTAGCGAGACCAAGCCAAGCTCTAACGGAGAGTCCGCCCTTCCCATTTGGAGCGTCCACCTTTGAATTGTAAGGATTGAAAAATAACTTACTGGTGAAGTAGCTAACGATTCACCAACTAACAAGTAACAACTGTGTAGCACTTTCTTAAATCCTAATGGCAATGTGCCAAGATATTACGCGCGCACACAAAATAAAACCAAACTAGGACTTATTTTATTTTTTGGATAATTAAGCAGTTTCATTAAAATAAAGAAACTCCTTGCTATGAACTGTGCATTATAGTTCAGCGTAAACTGAATTGGTCACTCGGAAGCATCTTCAATGGGATCCAGAATCAAATTATTTGGACGAGAATCCACTACTAGAAATCTTATTCCGTTTTCTCTACCACTTCCCTTGAAAATAGATGATGCTACGCTTTTGCCATGAAATATGACATATGACACGAGACGAGAATTGAATTAGGAATTGGTCTAAAAAAGGCTAAGCTGTTTGAAAAAGGTAAAGAGCGATCTCCATTTATATTTTACAAGTCCATAACAGCAACATACGTACTCCTTGGTGTGAAAAGCATGTTGGCGTGGTAAATTATATTCTCTGTTAGGAAAAGAGGGCATTTTCAGAAGAATGTTGCGTGAACTTTTAATGGTCAACACCTTTCACCTGAAACAAAGTTCAGCACCACCTGAAGAAAAATACCAGAAGTCGCATAGTTCAAGTGAAATCACCGAATTGTGATAAATGCAATATTACGTCGGATTTTAACTGTCCTTTGGAATCTTCACTTCTTTGTTTCGGAACTCGGAACGCCTATGCACACAAATATAACTCTTCACTTGCACTCTTAAAATTCAATCGTAAATCTATCTCAACAACTTCAGAACACCACCTACCATAACCTCCCATTTCCGAAGAGATCAAAACATATGTTCATGGTTCAGTGGCGCTATAATCGCACGTACAAATACATTCAAAATCATTAGTTTTCGGTAACTCAACATTCAACGCAGAGTCAACATGTCAGCATAAGAACTCAACTTACTCAGATTACACACAAGATAAGTACGACAGGTCTTATCATAGGATCAATCTACTCTTGTCGGGAGAAACATACACTAAAAACAGATGGAATATACTAAACTACAATAAGTGACAATGTAGAATCCTCATACAAGTCCGGAGAATATGCAATATCCTATGTCCATCATAGCCGCACAACATATGAAATTGATTGCGTGACATATCTCACCCATCTATATGGATTGTAGGTCTTTGATTTCTTGTCTATCTGTAAATATTTAACCTGCATTCAAGAAAGACAAGTTACACTTCCAGAATTTTACAATGAAGTAAAGCATGCCAGGGTAATATCAACAAACAAAAACAACACACACACCAAAGATGGTGCTCTATCGCTATGCTGCTTCCTAATGCATTGCTTCAATTAAATTGAGGTAGATTATTGCCAAAAAGTGGGACAAACTATGTTTACCCGAACTCTAATTATTGTTTAGACAGAAATCCCAAAGACAGCATAGTTCTTGGGTTACCTGAAGCCGGGAAGCATTGTACATCGGTATTGTAAAGGTCATATTGACTGGCCCAGCTTCCCTTGTAAGGTTTCCTGCGAAATCCGCAAAAAAGATTGCCACAAGATTCCACAAGATGTGATAGCAAAAAAATTCTTAAAGACAAGTCATACCATGTGATTCTTGGGAAAATGTGAGCTTAGCACGAAGGGTATGGTCCGAACCACCGACAATCTGAAAGAACATGCACAAATAAAAACAATGTTGTAATAGCTACCCTAAAAAATATAGTATAAGAGTTCTACCATGGATCCACATAAAAGGGAAGAACTGAGAAAGAAAAACAAGAGAGAAAAGCCGGATCAACAAGTTCTACCTTTTTCAAACTCCATTCCAATCTCTTATTCCCGTCTTTGAAATCAGTAGTCTGTCCTGTTGCCCCAGGTTCCATCTCGAAACTTACCCTGCAACCAATTTTTAAGCAAAACAGTAAGCATGTCAACTGCTAACATGGTTCTTGGTGGCTTGTGCATGGTAAGTATTGTACTATTGTGAAATAGGGATCATAAAAAACCTGCTTGTGTATGCTGGTAGTGGCATCTGCACTGTTATTGTGTTTGCAGTAATGCTGGATAAAAAATCAGCACGTACTTTTAGGGTGACTTCCGCCTTCATAACCAATGGAAGGGACTGAGATTTTATATAACTACTAATCCACGCACATTGAAAAAACATAAATGGCAAAAGTAAAACAAAGTTCAGAACTTCATACTCTACAAGAGCCAGCTTCTTCAATCAATGCAGTAACAAGAAAAGGGGGTTTAAACTCCTGGGTCATACGGTAATTCATGACGGAGAATTCTCCATCCGATGGTACCTATCAAATAAAGAGATGAAATCCCATGTAACCATCGACACTGAAAAGGACATATGATCTTCAGAGAGTAAGTCATAGTTTTAAAGTTTGTTTAACCTTTTAATAATTTCACAAAACCACCACTCACCAGGGTTAATGTCCGGTCAACATCAAAACTATCAAGATGTACAGATTCATGAAAATTGCAGTCGTCAAGTATCACGGTGCCACCTGCTGAACTACTGTATCCTGTTGTGCATAACAAATCTTAAAATGTTAACTAAAAATATATTTTCAATATTTTAATTCTAGAATAAAAAAATAAACAAGACAAAGTGATACAATAAGGGGGTGTTAGTGGCGCGGAAAGCTCCGGAAAGTGATTTTCGGAGTCAATGGGAAAGCAGAGGAAAACAGAATCCAGTGGAAAACAGTTTCCCTTTGACTGAATTCTGTTGTTTGTGCCTGCTTCGGAAAACAATTTGGATAAGAAAAACGGACGACCGAACTAGTTTCGGTCGACCGAAATGCGACTTCCTCATAGTGAACGTAAACGGAAGACCGAACCAAGTTCGGTCGTCCGAACGGGTCATTCTAGTTACGAATTCGGTAGACCGAAATATGTTCGGTCGTCCGTTATATTCATTTTCGGTGGACCGAATGTTTGACGGTCGACCGAAAAAATTCGGTTTCCGTGGTTTTCCAACCTCAAAGTGACGGAAAACTCAAAGAAAATTTTATACATACCACAGAATCCGACGGAATCCGACGGAATCCGTGTTTTCGTGCACAAACGCCCCATTTCCGGAGTCAACCGGAATCCAAATTCCGTTTCCGTCGGATTCCCTCGGAATCCATGTGCACAAACCCCCCCTAAATGGAAAAGCTGTATTGATGCTTTGATGTTTATGATAATCAAAGAAAGATGGTGAAATTCGAAATCGAAAATAGAAAAAACTCAGCATGAAATGAGAAAGCAATGTAAGAATTCATGACTAAGAAGTGAGAAGCAAAAGTTGGAATTTGGAAAACAACTCTGATAGTTCTCTCATTCCCAAAAGGTCAAGGAAAAAATAATCAATTGTGTCTGTGTCAATATAGTAATAGTCAAGCAAGAAAAATACCATATATGGAATTCCCGCCCCTTCCTATGCTCAAATCTTCATTTAGAGCTAATCTTATTTCTGGATTACCAGTGAGATAGCTTTTCATTTGAATGGTCCCATCAATCTCAGATGTAAGAATGTATCCCTGAAAAACAATAGCATAAGCAATAACTTTAAGAGAAGAGTATATAAAATATCTGAAGCATATCAGATACACTAGGGCATCTAAAGTATATAAATAAACATATGACGTATTATGTAAATATGTCTGATTTTGGTTGTAACAACAAATCAACAAAAGCTACAATTGAAGTCTTCTAAAGTTCTCAGAGAGCTTATGGGATTTCATAGAGCTTAGATTGTACATCCTAATGAACTGACAAAAAGAAGTGGATAGAGAGAGAGCTGAATGACTGCATTTTCCAAATCATTGAATTTATCGCCAAGATACAAATGAAATAGTATGTATGGCCTGTGTCTTTTTCTATTTTCAAGCTAGACCAAGTTATCATATCGTCGTTGAAGAAATGTTTGTGGATATAGCTGTAGCATATAACTTTTGCCTCCATTTTGTTATCTAGCAATGTGGCTAAAACAAGTAGAGTATTTTCTTATTTTGAGTAGGGGTTTTATCCATGCCCGATTGCCTGCAATCAAAGTATCATTATTTCAAGTTCACCATCAGTTAAATTTATCATCCCCTCCACTGTTCTTGTTTCAAGATTGTGTTTGCCATCTATAGTAATCTTACTTACAAGTTTCTATTAAAATTGAAAGACCAAATCTTTCACATTCTTCTCAAAAATACTTTGCATCATTTTGTGGTGGTATTTCAACGTTCATTAGTCAAGATAAAATTTAATTGCTTTGACATAATATGGACATCGTGTAACATATTGAAAAAGATATGCCATCAACATTAACACTCACACTGGAGCTGAACGTAACACTTATTTTCTCGATTATGTCAACAAAAATTTCCTCTCTCTTCTTGCCAGCAGGTTCATTAGCAACCACCGACTTTGTGACAGCAGTCCCAGGCCTCCGTTTTGAACCTTGCTGCACAGTAATATGCTTCATTTCATATACACATATATGTACATACACATATAGGTTTTCCCTTACTCCTTGGCATAGAAAATTCAAGCCCTTGGCTAAGTCTAAATATAACGAAGAACCAAAAATTGGATAAACTACCATACCACAAACATTGCCGCAGGACCAAGGTTAGGCAACTGGGCATTTTCTGCAACGATCGGTTCATTAAATACATATGATTTTAGCACCTCAGTTGATGTTGTTTGTGGATAACCAAAGTCCTGAAAGTACCAACAGATAATGAGATTAAAAGAAGATATTTCTAGGAGTTGGGAAGCAACTTACAGAAGCTACACGTCTCTAGAACAGATCATGTAACATTTAACGTATGTATTAATCATCATGGTCAATAAATTAATACCTTAAATAACTTTTTTATGGGTAATACATCAAACCATAGATGAAATACTAGCAAACATTTTGTTAAATTCAGTGAGTACTACTACAAAATGCTAATCTCGAGAGAAGCTGCACACGTTAAAAAGGGGATATAGCCACCGTTTATTTCAATAATAATTTTGTCAAGCTCCCCATACAAAATAATAATTTTGTATAGATATTCCAACAAAGTCAAAAATTCATCTACATATCTAACCCAATATAAGTCCCTGGATCAATGTGGCACCGCCCCTTGGTGTGGCCAAACTTCTCCCTCAACCCAACAGTATCTCAGGTACTGACTTCGTCCTTTATTTCAAATTTTCTTCTCACAAGCAAGTGTTCAGTTCAATGCCAATATGAAAAATTATTCTACAAGCCAAGCTTAATTCAGTAAAACTTAAGTTTTTTTAAAGAAAATATCTATTTTCACTTTCGCATTGGCTGGATGTTTATTACCATTGACCACACTGATTTGAGAAATGGAAAATTTAAAGATATAATAAAAGTTTATTAATAATGACTGGAAACTGTAATTCAGTTTGAATAGAAAGAAATCTACTCACAATGACTTCATCAAGCAATTCGTACACAAGAACAAAGTTTTTCCTCAAAGAATCTTCATTAAGAACACCAAGATAGTCCTTTATAACACGTGCGATCCTTTGCAAGAGCTCCAAAACAAGAGAAGGTGATATATTAACTCTGGTGGTTGCCACAAATAACAAGCCAGCGACTTTTACATGAAAATAGTTAACCCCATCCCCGTTCTGCAGAGAAAAGAAAATGAGTAAAAAATCTGGTATGAAGGCTATTTTACTGGGAAGGATCGTGCTGGTTTTAGCTTGCCTCAATATAAGGCAATCAGAAGATGCAAGTGGCGCAAATACATATATCATGTAGGCCAAGATTAAGGGCCAAGAGAGAACACCAAACAAAACCAGTACACACTTGCAGGAAAAAAGAGAATCTAGCAAACTACTCACAAAAAAACAGACCGGTGTTATAAAGCATTTCTGTACCAAAAACATGTAATGAGAAACAAAAGCAGCACGTAGTGACATAACTTGTAAACATGTTTTCAGTAGATGGAATTGAGAGCGGATGTATACTTGATAATAAGGTGCAAGGTTCCTTGTCCACTGCTTTATGAATCAAAAGGTACCATGTTTACTGTTTATTGACTTTGTTGTAGGACGACAACTATGGCCATGTAGTGCTTACATAGCCTATCAAGTGACGGCACACCCCATTCTAGGCCAAGGTAATGAAGGAGGGAACTGATAGGTTAGAAGAGCCAACGTAAAATACCAACCACTTTGATGGAAATGAAACTCAAAGTTCTGGCGCAATTCTTGTAATTTTGGACAGGATTCAAAAACTAGCCGAGTCAAACTTGCCTTAGAATGCAACTTGCACACATGTGCCTTTGTAAAGATTTCCAAAAAATCAATGAATAATATGCCATTTATGTAAGAGAAAATCTAACTAGTTTCGATTAAAAGCATTGTTGTCGTTGACATTGTTGCAAAGGTATTTGATGCTTGCTTTCAACAACTATGTTCAGGCGGGGCGACCACCCGCACACATGTGCGGTAGCCTGTGCGACCAGGCGATAGCCTCGTCGCACAGGCGATTGTCCAACGCCGAGGTTGTGGTGCTGCCACTAGTGATAATTGTGGTGCCCTTCTTCTTCCCTCCTTTCTCCGGAGCAACAACACCAGAGGTGGTGCTGCCGCCACTGGTGATAGTGGGAGAGAAGAAGATAGTGGTGATAGGGGGAGAGAGGGTGGTCGTCGTCGTTCCTTTGGGGGTTAGGGTTAGGGTTTGGGGGAGATAGGGTTATATATAGTGGTTGTTTTGGTGTGATGCAATCTTGGTTGTTCGTTTTTTTTAACACCCCTCCCCTACCCCTCTTCCCATCCTATAAATACCTAGTGAGTCGGTGATTTAAGTGTCTTTTTAAGCCCAAACATGTAAGGGTTTTCCCCCTATATTTTATTTGTATTTTTCTTGTATTGTTTTCTAATTCTTCCCTATTTTTTTAATTAAACCAAAAAATTAAATAAATAATATAAAAAAATTGTCACCCACAACTGGGCTACCACCCAATCGCCTAGGTGACTGGGCTTGTCTCGCCTAGGCAATACCTGAGCATTGTTCAACAATGAAACAAAAATGAAGCTTATTTCACAATTCACGAAAGGAAATAAGATACCAGGCCAAATTATTAATTAGTAATAATGCAGCTCTTTTGCAAGGTTTATCACAATCAATTAATAATACATAAAGAACTACATGAAACTTCACATGAAAAAATACCTACAAAGACTGGCGGTGCTTCCTCCATGTCTTCATCCTTCCAAAATTTGACTTTGCGAAAAAAAATCTCAGCACTACCTTTTGGTACTTCACCACGATCTGAATGAAGATGTTACATGTTATTATCAAAAGGCTTGTATGAAAAGATGTGTGTGATCTTCGGAGGCACAACCACAGAGAACGCAACTCAAGGCTTTACCAAACAAATGATAAAAATACAACTAGAGGATAGGTTATAAGACAAAGAAGTTAAAGACTAAGGAAGACTAAGATCTTATTCCAACCACATCAAACAGAAACTACTTATACTAATAAATGTAAGCAAGTAGAGTTGACCTCAATTTCATCTTTATTTTCCCCCTAAGAAGGCCCTTTTCAACACCAAAACTCCCTGACTACCATATGAGGACATTGTAATTGCTTGCTCTTATCAAAGAAGAGAAAGACCACCAAAACAACATTCAATTAACAGCTAGCCCTTGCTAGGAAATATTCTAGTCCGGGAGATGAAAGCAACAAAAATAAAGTAGGCAATGCGACTCCATCTTGTGTCCCAACTGCCTAAGGTACGCGTAGAGCAGTTATTTTTCCCTTGGACCGCAATGAGTGAGGGTCTTTTACAAGTAAAATATTGCTCCATATTACTAGTTGTAGAATGGTAACTTGTCTCAAATTAGTGGTGCAAATATAGACAAAGCACACCACCTCTGCTCTGGAAGCCTTGGGAGACACACACATAAGACCCCAACTAGAGTACTTCATGTTTCTAATCAATTGGAGCTAGCTTCACTGTGATGCTACCAAAAACTAAAACCCCTCCCCTTAGTACCCCAAACGATAGGTCCCATGGTCCTTTCTTAGATTAATTTCCAGAATGATAAGTGACTCATTAACCACAGTGAGAAGATTCGTAAGAGAGACCAATGATTTATAATTTATTACATCCTTCAAGAATAGTGAACACGTGTAATGGTAGACTACTCCGTTTAAACATTCATTTGATTTTTCTAAATTCATGTTTGAATAACACTACTACCATCAGTGCACAAACAAACACATGTTCAGTTGGTTTCATAACCATTTTTTTTATTTGACAAGATAATCTATTCTATTCACCTCTGAAGTGATTTTTTTAATCTTCTGTTATATGTTCTTCATTGGAGAAAATCGTAAAAACACATCCCCAGAAATTAGACGTATATCCACCAATGTACTAAATGTTGTACTGTGAACTATTAGAAAATGTGATGTCTTTTCTCTAGTACCAAACTCTACAGCTGACGACACCTAGGACCTGAAACTCAAAAGTTTCCCTTACTAATCAGCGGAGAAAACTAAAGAGTGCTAAAAGAAAAAACTAATCATCCCTTGTTTTTAGAAGTAATGCATACTTAAGTACTTGAAGCATACTACAATTAACAATACAGGTAAATAAAGATATATGCACGAAACCATTCCGATCGGAACTTATCTAAACCCAATAAATTCCGAAACAAAGATCCAGGTATTATACACCTATTAACGCAACATTTTGAACCTAACGACGGATCTACTACCTTAGTGGAACAAGTAGCAAAATAGCATCATTCATCCCCCTTAACAGAACATGAGATGGAATTTCTCCATTCAGATCGTGGCATTAGACTTCTAATCGATTCCTAGGCGCGCATGCGCGATTCATCCAACGCCAACGGAATGGAAAAGAAGAAACGTACAGTCACGGAAGACGATGTTGTCGCCTCTCTGGGAGAGCACGAAGAACTGCGAGATCATCACGACCTTCTTCTTCCTCTCTCGTCGTTGGGTTCGACGATTAGATCTGCTTCGAGCGAGCTTCGAAAGAAAGAAAAATAAAAAAAGGCCGACTTGGGTTGGTCGAGCTTCGGATCGCATTATATACCATGCCTTTACAGGGTCTAACGGCCCATTGGGCCGATTTTAGTCGGCCCACGTAGTTGATTTAGGTTCTCACTTAACGAGTTTCCAGTCTCATCCTTCTCAATTACTTGAACATAATCATGTCACTTCTAACAAGTTCTAATCTATATCATAATATCAGACTCGTGTGTTACTCTCGCATATTTTGTGTATGCAAACACAAGACGAGATTTAGTGATTTTATTGTGTTTTATGTATTTTTGTGTTTTCACGATGCATCTAAATACTAATGGTTGATTAAGTAATTTATGTACCTTTGTGTATCTTACACAAACACGAAAAGAAAATAACAAGTGTTTTCATGAAGCTAATTGGAAAATACGGTAATTTCGTGTTGTATTATCATTATTGAAACTTGAATATCTAACTAAAAGCGACCACAATCTCACAAATCATAAAAGTCATACATAACACATATGGTTAATTAATGTCTACCTAAGATTAATTATTTCCCGGTGACACATATGAAATCACGTCTTTGTCTTGTCTTGTCTTGTCTGTCTCCACGAAAACAGGAGATCCGATACCTCGGGATCCACGCGAAACTTCCCTTCATACCCCTGTCTCTAGTCTCTACGCATCAACAACCACTTCTTCTCCCAAACCATGAGCACGGCAGCAGCTGTTCCTGGACAATCTTTGCTACCTCGCTGTGTCGGAGACAACAAGAAGAAGCACCCTACATTATTACGACCTCATGCTCTCAAGGTTGTTGTACTGTACATACTCTCTGCTTTGGATATGATTCCTTTTTTCTAACAAACATCTTTCTTTATGAGATCAATTTGGTTATGATGTTGGTGCATGGTTCAGGTGAGTGGTTATACTCATCCGGCCGTGAGAGTTGGAGGAGAAGAAGTAATAATTGGTGCCCAATATTTGAGGAAAAGGAATCCAGGTCCAGGGTGTGTCAGCTGATTTCAATTTGTTTTCACTTGGGTTTTGCTATCATCAACTGCTGTTTATCTTTCAATCAATCATGGCTTGATTTTAATTTCTTCTAATTTGTAAATTTAAATTGCTGATCTCTACTCATTTCTTTACATCTAGAAGCCTCGTGCCTTTTTTATGCTCCCTCTTGTATGTTTACATTAGCAACCACACAAATAACTTGATCTTCCAATCCAATATTGTCGACGGTTTCATAATCTTCTGATCGCGAAAGATATATTCAAGAATTATTTAGATGATACTACCGGTTGCAATGATTACATTCCCTTGGGTAATATTTGTACAATCCATATTCGTGAATGAAATGAACCTCTTTTTAGGGTGAAGCCCGAGATGGCCGCCGAAGCTTCAAGAGAGCCTCGCGGAGTGGCAGAGCAACACCCAGATATACAAACATCAGATGATAGCGATGTGTTGGACCCCCTTGAAGAGTTAGAACACAGATTTAAAATTTTCAAAAAGGAAAACTTCTTGTAAGTACTAGTTCATGATCTAGAAATTTTGTTCAGGAGCTATATATCATGGTTTACTCCATTCAGGTCTAAACTAAAATCATGTGAATCTGTAACACGTAGGAAAGATCCAGTGCATTTCGAAAGTCTCGCTCGAGCTCAGGCACCAAAGGTAGTAGTAATAGTAAATTGAGTGGCGAAAGTCTCGTGGTTTAGCATTTCATGTTAAACACGACAAGCTGATAAATTCTAGCAAACTGACAATTCCTTTTGCAGTTTATGGTAATTGCATGTGCGGACTCAAGAGTTTGCCCTTCTAAAATATTGGGGTTTCAACCAGGAGAAGCCTTTACTATACGAAATGTGGCGAACTTGGTACCCCCATTTCAGGTTACCTACCAAAAGAATTTTTGTAACATCCCGAAACAGCGGAAAATTTGAAAATTCATAATCAAGACAAAGAGCACAATAATCAAGGCGGGACTGTTACTTCTCATAAACAATATAGCGGTGCACCATAATACATCAGAGTTTGCCAAAATGAATACATGATTACAACAAAACGACAAGGGAAGATAAACGTAATCATGTGGACCTCAGTGGTCTGACTAGAGGATCCGACTCCAAATGCGCGCGCCCGCCGATCACCACCCCACTGGACCTACTGCGGTCCTGAAAAAGATGCAACAACAATGCCTGAGTTTCCAGAAGGAAACCCCGTATGCCAACCCACCTATATGCATGCATCACATAATGAACCTATCATACTAGTAGCATGTCATGGCATCAACAGATATGGAAAACAGTTCCCCCGAAGGGTAAAACAGGACATCAGTCCGACAATCAATCATCGGGTCTCCCGAAGAGACCTACTGCAGGCACATGCAGTCTAGTAGCCCGCGACATCGCACCCCCACACGCAGCTACACTACTCAAGGGTTCGGCAGGGAGCCTCTGTCACGTCTACGCGCCGATAGAAACAGATCTGTAAATCTCAGTGGTCGGGGCCACAGGGACCAACGGGGCCGTCGCCCGGAAGGTATAACAACAACATCTCGGTAGGTGCCCAGCCGAGGAAAACAACATAGCCGGCACAGCCTCGGCCCAACAATCATCATCGCCGGCACAGCCTCGGCCCAACAATCATCATCGCCGGCACAGCCTCGGCGGCATCACCGGCACAGCATCGGTGGTCCATCACAACGTCCGGCACAGCATCGGACGGTCCAGACCGAAGTCTGCCAGGTCATCAGGCTCCTCGAGCCGCGAACACCAACCGCGCCGCTATAAAAGCAGGGCAGCGACCTCCGTAGCCCGTGGGCCGGTAGTCACCTCACCCAACGCCAGTTGCGTGCCCGCACAACATCAACACTGGGATCCGCGATCCCTCAGGCCTGCTATACTACAAAGTGCCAACAATCATCTCAAAAGTCACGGTCCATACATGGAGGTGACGCGTCCCGAACACCCACACTCTTCCCAACGGCGGTCCCTGGGCAGGCACGCATCCCGCGCCCACCGTCACCTCCCGGCTCACGCACAAGGCGAGGACACGGGTTTCCGTGGACAAAGTTGGCGTTCAAAGAGGGAACCAGGAATTCTGTCCTGGGCCCAAACGGTCGACCGAAAGAGGTGATTCGGTCGACCGGTTCCAGAAAGGAATCGGTCGACCGTACTCCTAAAACGGTCTACCGCTGCGCTCAAAACAGAACCCCCCAACGGTCGAACAAAGGTCTAAAACCGGTCGACCGAACGAGGTCAAAATCCAGAGTCTGGTCAACATTAAATTCCACTCTATCGGTCGACCGACTCAGGGGTCTCGGTCGACCGAAAACAGACAGGGTCAACCTATTATTCTAAATCATATAATCGGTCGAACGCAAAACTCCAACGGTCGAACAACAAACGATCGGTCGAACGTCACATGAAATCGGTCGAACAAAACATGCAAACCTAACAGGTGCACTTAAGTTCCGGTCGAACACAACAAGGACCGATCGACCGACAACAGGTAGAAAAATCCCAACTCACCAGCAATAATGCACTACCGGTCGACCGCCCCAAGGCATCGTTCGACCGGTGAAGGTTAAAGTCGGGCAAACAATGCTAAAACGGTCGACCGCCCAAAGGATCCGGTCGACCGTTGGTCGTCTTCAACCTCGCACCAGCCGAGGTTTTACAAAGAAACGCGTCGTCGGAGAGGTCTCCGACCTCCCCCGACTCGACCAACGTATCCCTCACATGAGGGTCAACAAACAAACCACACTAAGGAGCGGCATACCTCTCAAGATGACGAAGATCCACTGGAGCTTCGCTCGCGCAACGTCGCCTCCGGAGATCTCCTCGTGCTCTAACTCCGCACCTCGAAATCACGACCTCATCGTCTTCCTCGCTAGCTACTGCAACCACACGTCGGAGCTCCGCTGGGCTGGGTTGCCGAAAAACATGGAGAGGAGTTGTGGTTAAGGAGGGAGAGAGAAAAGAAGTGAGGTGAATGCTTCTTTCTACCTTAAATAGCCCAACACCTACACCCCCTCCATCCCTCCATCACACCCTCACCCTACCTCCATCACGTCACCACCACTCCACCACACATCAAACATACCCTATCACATCACCATCACTTGACATGCACCCAAGCCTCCCATGCCTAACACCATACTTCTCCAAAGCAAAACATTAAATCCTTAAACAAGGATCGAGATATTACAATTTTCCTTTACCTCGATCTCAATCGTAGGAACTAAGAAATATAGTTTTCACTATGTATCCTTCTCGACATCTAATTATAATCTCGTTTTGTTGTTTAATTATTTGACAGTATGGTACATCAGAAACCGGTGCTGCTCTTGAGTTTGCTGTAAATTCTATCAAGGCAAGTGCATCGCAAGCTTCGTTTCTATATATAATTTGCATGTTTAGCCGTGTATTTTTTATTTTGTTCGACTAATTTCTAAACTTAAATAAGCAAGTATTTGCATCCACTTTGAATATGTACTTGGACAATCATTCTTTATTGAACTATGCAGGTTAGAAATATTTTAGTTGTTGGCCACAGTCGTTGTGGAGGAATTCGAGCTCTTATGAGCATGAAAGAAAAATCTGACACAGGGTAATGTTGGAAATTTAATCTGTCTGTCACAATTTTCTTAGGTTATAGAATTGGCTCAATTTTTTTCTTCTTCCAATAACAGTAATTTTATAAAGGATTGGGTTTCTGTGGGAAAGAGCGCGAGGTTAAGCACAGAAGCTGCTGCAGGGAATCTTAGCTTCGAGCAGCAATGCAAACATTGCGAGAAGGTGATGGTGCTTAATATGATTTATTTACTTCAGTTGTTAGCTATGCATATGTAAATCATGTTGTGACAGTTATTTGAGGAACATGAGAAGCTTTCAATGTTTACCAGGCGTTTATAATTCTAGATGCTAGTTTCTTGAATGTATATGTACTTGTCTTTTGATTTATTAATCTACATTTTTTGGGATATTTTGAGCAAGTACGTGAAATAGTTTACAGAGGGTACTTTATCTAATGGGGTTTATCTTTCCTTTTCTCAAGTTGTCACATCTGTAAGATGCTTTTTCGCATTATTAAGGTTTCTGGCTTGCTGATTTTTTTGTCGAGAGATGCATTTTGCTAGATTTTGATTTGTCAAAAATGTGCATATGTATGTTCTTCTCTAAATTCGAGGTTCGACTTTGTGATTTGGGATGCTGCAGGAGTCAATCAATGGATCGATGCTGAATTTACTTACTTATCCTTGGATAGAAGCAAATGTGATGGAAGGGAAACTTGCTATTCATGGTGGTTACTACGATTTCGTCGACTGCATTTTCGAGAAGTGGACTCTTGTTTACAGGGAAGATATGGAAGGTGGCAGCAAATATGGGATGAAGAATCACACATTCTGGAACTGAAAGGCATTTCTCGACGCGAAAACTCTTACTAAACACGTAGCATGTAGTTTCTGAGGTGCATAATGAACTAAGTATTTCTTGAATGAACGTGTATGATAGTGTTGATTTTGTCTCACTTTAAAATGCTGGTTTTCAGGTATGTGTTGTTTGAGATGTTAAAATTACCAACTAAGATATGATCGAACACCACCTCATGCAATTGTAATTTAAGGATCATTTTCCCATAGACTATCTTGTGTAATTTATCCTTCGTCCCAGCTACTCAAACTTGAACTAAACAAGCCTATCAGGTTATGTTTCACCATTCAAAAATACTTTGAACATATCCAGTGTAAACCTTTGGACCGGACTATATGCTCAATTAAGAACAAACTACACTAACACTAGGACTACACGCCCATGAGACACGTCTGAATCTTCCAGTTAGATTGTCTTTTTCGTTAGCATGGGCGGACAAAGGAACAAAGAGGCATGGTTGGGAGTCTTGGGACAAGAGAGATCAAGATCCACCCCTACCTAAATATTTACATGTACAATACCAAAAAAAGTTCAAATGTAAGGTTCTGAATTTCAAGTAATAGAGCTGCCTTTAACATCACTTTTTGAATGGAGACCCAGGTGGTGCAATCAGACCAAGATTCTGCATCATTCTTATACGCCTTTCGCTGGTAACTAATGTCTTCCTTTCTGCCTGAATCAATGAAATATCACAGAACTTCAGCTAAATGTCTCAACAAATCATGCTGTGAAACTGAGCTAGTTCATACTCACCGAGTTTGAACTTCCTTCTGAATTTCTCTTTGCACAATCTTGTAGACGTTGTCCTGTGATTCCATTGCTTCTCTGTTTGTTGACAATAGGAGAAACAGTTTGCATCTTTTTAGCCATTTGTTTCCTTCCATTTGCCTGTTTAGGTGTTTCTTCATTGAGCATTTCAGTCTCCTTGTATTTAGCATTACTATTTATGTGGCCGGATTCCCTGCATTCACCATTTGATTCCCCTGTTCTGATCTTTTTAGATGCTCCATTCATGGGCTTATCAGTTAGTTCTGAACTTGGATTGCATTTACTAAGTCGAACAATGTTCCTCGTTTTATTAATAGGAGATTCATTTTTTCTGGCCTCCGTCTCTACCACTTTTTCTTCCTCAAAGCTAAAGTGACTTTTATCAAGGACTCGTTCTGTTTGTTTCCGCTTTTTACCTTTTATAGCACCTCTAGCCTGGAAAGGGTATACTTCAGATTAAGTGAAAAGGAACAAAAAACCTTGTACGATACGTTATGTAAAGCAAAATGTTGTACTGAACTGAAACATGTTGCAAACTTTGCAAATTCATGTGCAACCAATATGACAACAAATTATCTTTGCAGATTGTTTCACCTTTCACCGCCAAAGAGAATTTGTTTGGATATGTATGGCATTTTTTCTCCCCTGCTGTCCTTAATTCTTTTGTTTCTTTTGAATAATATCCTACATGAAACCTTCGTAAATTCACTTCCATCAGGGGAGAACTGAGATGGTCTAACACATTACAGGATGAAAATGTGTACAAAGTGGGTAATCTTATGCTCTTGTGCTAGGTAAATGACATCACAGCGGTACACTGATTGTATAATTTCAAGTCATTTCATCGACGAATTAAAAAACCAAATATTTTCTACTAGAATACTCACGTCCGCCTCCAGGTTTGCTTCTTGGAGTTTTCCAGTCTTGTGTTTGAGTGCTTTTGAGTTCTTTCGATCGCCCTTTGTAGGAGTTTCTGTAATATGTTTTGTTTCATAAATTTTCAATATAATATTTCCAATGTAGTATGCAACATGTGAATGTGCATTAGCATCCTCAACATATCTTAAAAATGAAAACAACCATGAAGAGATCAAAGTAGCACGACAGATTTAAAGAGTCTAGAAATTATATGGTTCAGTAAGCTATATAGAAACAAGCAGAAACAATATATTACCTTCTGATCCTACATCCAACGTAATGGCTTTTATGTTTTGGTTACGGCATCTTTCAGATATAACCTGTGGTTCAGTACTGCACAAAACTTAGCTTTGCATTTACAAAGAATTAATGACAGAGATAAAATAAGATGATGAAATTCTACCTTCAGGGCTTCCTGAAACATAGTCATGGCATCTTTTTTCTTTTCCTTAAGAGCCTACATTACCATTCATGTGTAAGTGATCAGTTCAAAAATGTAAAAATGAATCAGAGAAGTAGATTACAAAATAGTATTACTGTCTGGAAATATGACCTACATTTTCAAACGCAAGGCTACTTTTCATAGCATCGACAAACAAGCTGCAAAAAGATGAAAGTTGGTGAATGAGAATAAAAAAGGAAAGTTGATCGCAAGCTGAGATAAAAACAGCTCACAATTGGTAAGTGCCATAAAGCCGAACCAAAGTTCCATTTCGCAAACGCTCGAGGGGTTTACATTTCTCACTTACAGACTCCTCGTCAGCAACCTAGAAACAGAAAACAGCTTAAACAAAATCCCAATCTCTGATATTGATGTAAGAAGAGGAAAAACAAAAAATCCAGCATCCACCAATTCACAGTTCGATACGGCATCACAGCTTAAATAAAAGGTCTAAACATCTCATTTTAAACACACATTTTGGTTTTGGACTTATGAGACGACACACGTGCAAAAATCCGTCCCGCATTGGACAACTCGTACTAATTAGAAAGCTCTGATAAAGAAGAGTGGGTGAATAATAAGTAGTACCTGCGCGGGCCACCAGAAAGAACGTCCAAGATTGACCCAAGTAACGTCTCCGGGTGCGAGATCCTGAAGCTTCGCTGCCTCCTTGCTCTCGATCGCCCTTAAGCGTGGGCTTCTCATAGGTGGAATCCGGTGATTTGGGTAACCCTACTTTGGATAACTGGTTGTTTGGTGAGATCCTGATGAATGGGGGGAAATGTAGGATCCCAGAGTACTAAGAAGGGCCGGTTTGTATGTTAGCGCCAAAGTTGAGTTTTCGGTGGAAGCTGGTTGCCACTCTCATCTGTCTAATAAGAGCAGTGCACCGAGGATTTGGGAATACCGTTTGGATATCAGCCATGGATGTGCAGTATCGTCGATCGAAATTCCCATCTTACCCTCGAATCCCCCGTCTGCGTTAAAATATATTATAATTACGTAACACAATGTCTCAAAATATTCACATAAATGAAATTTGGAGTTCATCTACATAATTTGATGATTATCTCGTCCAATCAGAGGGCAACCGTAAAATACAATAACGATCCACAATAATGTTGGGAGGGGATCTAACAATGCACTAACATGATTACGGATTAAACGCACCACGTAAACGAATATTGGTTGCGGAAATTAACTCCGGATCCTCTCTCAATCTTAATGTAACAAGAAACACGAATAATATGAAATAGACAATCAATCACACAATACACCTGAAGCAAACCACGTCACACGCGAATTTACAAGGTTCAGCAAGATGCATACGTCCTTTGGGGAGTCTCCGCGAGTTTCCTTTCCTTTCAGCTCTTCTCCAACAAGAGAAGTCTCCGAGATTACAAACGATTTGAAGCAATATGTCTCCCAAAATACTCTAGATCTCTCTTTAGCCTAATCTTTCTCAAGGAAATAAGTATTGTATGTTGTGTTACAAAATTAGGGCAAAAAACCCTTTTATAATGTGCTAAAATTGTACAAATAAACATGCAGATCGTGGGCAAAACCGTCTGCAACGGTCGACCGGTTGTCTATTTTGCGCATAACCGCCATCATTCGGTCGACCGCTCACCCTGAGCCACTCGACCGTGTCGCGCTTCTGAACAGCGCCTGAGAGCCCTTGGAAGTTTCCGGTCGACCGTGACTTAAGTTCCGGTCGACCGATCCGCGATGCTGATTCTCGACTTGAAGCTCCTGGAAGTTTTCGATAGACCGCGTGTCTAGCACCGGTCCACCGACTCTTGCTTCGATCTGAGCCCTGAAGTCTTTGGAAGTTTCCGGTCGACCGCGTGCCCAACACCAGTCGACCGAAACTCACATTTCGACGAATCCTGGACGCTTTGGACTTTTCCGGTCGACCGTGACTTAAGTCAAGGTCGACCGATGCTCCATGTGTTTTCTGCGCTTAACAATTCTACAAACCAAGTTTCAACAAATAACACATCAAAGGAGTGGAAAATCGAATTTATAATAAACAAAATAACAAATGTGATGATTTACGAACTTTTAAGACCATCTCAAGTAAGAGACAAATTATTTACAATAACAAAGAACATCATTTTTGACAAATATGAACACCCCCTCAAATATATCAAAATCAACGCCCCAAAACCAAACCAAAAGACCATAAACTTTTCTTTTAACAGCCACAAACAAACAAAAACCAATTTTTCTACCCAATTCGGATTAATTCTTAACATTTTTTTGTTAAACAACAATCCACGAAATGCCACATCCTAAATCGAGGGCGAGGCAAACCTCAAGCGGTGCAGAAGACATTTTCTCCTTCGACCACCATGGCACGCCCATTATACGCAGCAGCCAATCAAGAGTGATGAGTAGGAGAAGAGAGGAGTTCAACACGGGCAAGTTGTTGAGACTTGTGAGAGCTCAATAAATGAGCAATGGCATGATGGGTAAATTTCAGGCTGATTTTCGTGGTAAATAACCCAAAAGTCCGGCTTGCCCAATTTCAGATTCAATTTAGGAACACAAAATGAGATTTCATGTAAAGATTGGGGGGCATAATAGTCCAAAAATCACAAAAATGCAAGGTTGCGACGCAGGAGCTGCAAGAAGCTCCTCTCGTGAGCTTCTGTGAGCAAGGGTAAAATGGCGTTTTGTGATGCGGACTGGAAGCTGTTACGGGTGGGCACCGAACCGTTTGGATGCCTCCGTTCAACTGTAGCAGTTCCTAGCGTTGGAGAATCTAGGAACTCATGCATCCAAACGGGCCCTAAGTAGTAGTAGAGTGAGTGAACGTAACACTAGGGGTGTTGGTGGATGTCTGAAATCCGAGAATCGGCCGTCTGTGTCCATATTCGTTTTATCCGAGAATCCGTCATCCGTAAAATCGTATTTGTATCTGAAACTTGATATCAGGAAATTTGCAGAGTGAATATGAATATTGATAAATCTGATCCGAGATTAAATATTTGTATTATAGTATCTATATCCGTATTTGTATCCGTTTAATATCATACATAACATATATATATATATATATTAAAATTTTACAATTTGTATGTTGTTGCTAATTAATTGCAACTTAAGGAGTTAATATGTTAATGTTATCAATTTATCTCTCACATGTAATAACAGTAATACGTAAAATTGTGCTCTTTTTTACGATTTATCCAACGTATAAATACAAGTATCCTCTTCAGAGGCAACCCCAACCCCTCCGCCTCCTCCGGTGCCGTCGAATCGTTTGTTTCTCGATCCCAACTCGTGCGTTTCGCTGTCAAGTTACGATCTTGATATGTTTTATTTGCTCTCGCACGCGGATTCTCCTCGCAGAAGGTATGAAACCCTAGTAAAGACTTCTTTTTTCATCTTGTTTTGCCCAAAACCACGTTTTATTAGTCGATTTCTTTCTTATTTCACTTGCATTTAGTTCGAGTTCTTAGTGTTTAGTACTTCGTCTGGTGATCCTCAAGAGGGCATTAACATGTTTAGTTCTTAGTGTTTAGTTCTTAGTAAATGTTTCACCATTGACATGTTTGAATTTTATGATCCACTACAGCTACAATGATACCACTTTGAAAGCACCTAATGAAAATCTTGTGGCCTTTAGATTTTTCCAATTTTCATATATTTTTCTTCAAAAGTGCATGTGTGAAGATGATGTAACGTTTGAAAATGAGAGGTCAATTATTGGTGTAATTTGTAAGACTCAGTTTCAGATGAGTATTTTAGGTGTCAACCTAAATTTAAATAATACAGTAGAAACGATGATAATATCTCTGGAGATAAAGGGTTGTTCACATTTAAACAGAATGTCAGTCTCTTTCATGTATGATCTTACATTCTTTGGATTGAGCATAAATAACTTTGAGTTGGAACTCTAATTTCAATACAGAAGTTGTCTTTGATGTTTACTATTTAAGATGGAATGAATTAAGTGGATTGGAGGTAAAGAGTAAAATAGAAGTTGAACTCCGTGTATTTCTCCTAATTCAAAGAGCACACGTGCATAGTGTTTTTTAGTGGTAGGGTAAATTTTAATTGTTAGACTGTCCATCCGCATTCCACCAACATTGACATTCAACTACTATCAAACTGGTACTTAAACCAACTGAACTGCTATTCGTCGCCGTAAAACTACTTAAATCGTCCGTAAGATTACCATTTTGCCCATCTGCCATTTCTACTAATATAACTCCTCATTTCACTCTTTTAACACAACTTTCTCTTCATATCACACTTTTATTCACCAAATAGAATGTCTCGGAGGCCAGGGAAAGAGTCAGCGGAGACCCCTGACTACTCACATCTGGTAAATTACCTTGTTTATTTCAATTAATTTTTTTAAAATTTTTTTTTGAGTCGGGCAGTCGCGGGAGACGCCCGACCCAACGAGAGGGCGGTCGCCGGAACCGCCTCCCCCTTGGGGGAGGCGGTTCGTGCGACCGCCCAATCGTTGGGTCGGGCGTCTCCCGCGACCGCCCGACCCAATGAACAGACGTCTGCGGGAGACGCCTACCACGTAGGGTAGGCGTCTCCCGCAAACGCCCGGTTTTTTTTAATTTTATTATAAATTGTGATAAATTTTAAATAAATTGAATATTATGTTAATAATGTGTTAAATTAGTTTAGTAAATCCTTTATTGATTATAAATTGTGATAATTAATAAAAAATCGCTAAATAAATTGATTATTATGTTAGTAATTAGTTGTGTACGATTTTAGTAAAGGATTATTGATTAATTGTGATAATTGCTAAATTAATAGATTATTCAGTTAATAATTAGTTTAATTATTTTAGTAAATTCATTAATAAATTTGTATTTTTAAAATTGAATTAATAGTCATCGGGTTACCGTGGAGGAAAAGGGAAATCAATTCCCTTACGCGCGGTACATAGTATAGCAGACGAGTCAGGTCCTCGTCATCCACGTAGACGTGGTATTTCTGCTTCAGTTAGGAGAGAGAGATCTGTTACGTCGTCGTCAGACACCTGGAGAGTCTTTCGACGACGAGGATGATTCAGATGAGCTGAGGAGTCACGACGACAGTGACGATGGAGGCCGATACGACTTGGGGCCACAGGAGGAGGCGGTACATCAGGCCGGTCGAGGACGGGGGCGACACGGTGGTCCTTCATCTGAGTGGGTCATTAGGAAGGATCGAGGTGGCCGGTTTGTGACCGGTGATTCGAGTTCGTGCACTGCAGACGCCCGAGCTCAGAAGAAGAAGAGGGGTGATGACGAGTCTTGGATCGTCACGGATATTATTCCCGGTGGTCCTGTAGATGGCAGCGTCATTCCGAGTTTCGGAGGCCACGTCGCCAGACGCATTTGGGATGGCGAGGAGCGGAAGGTTTTGAAGTGCCATAATCGGCACAGAGCCTGTACGACATTGCAGGCATGGCGCTCAGTGATGACTGAGGATATGACGGTGACCGTGGTTGACAGTGGATTGGGTCACTTGCCGTACAACATGTTTTCCTGCATCGACATGCCGTTGATTTCGGCATTCGTGGAGCGGTGACAGCCTGACACCAACACTTTCCACTTGCCGTTCGGAGAGATGACGATCATGTTGCATGACGTCTTTCAGATTCTTCACATTCCTGTTGAGGGTCCCATGGTCAGTGCGCAAGCGCCGACATCTGAGCTGAAGTTATATGTATCTGAGTTGCTGGGTGTCAGCCTGGAGGGTCTTGGGCGGGATAGCTCATTTTGGAGTGGCGGTGGTGTTAGTATCGACGCTGTGGACGAGTGTTGCAGACGGGGGCGACCACCACGGACTGAGGATACGCAGATGACTGCTTATTTCTTCTTACTGCTAGGCTGCGTATTGTTTGTCGACAAGAGCGGTTCCAGACTGAGACCACGCGACTTATTGGAGGCGAGGGACTCAGATACCATTGCTGATTACTCATGGGGGTCGGCGACGTTGGCATATCTGTATCGCCAGCTGGGCATATCTAGTCGTGCTGATTGTGGTCAGATTACGGGTTGTCTTACACTGCTGCATGCTTGGATATATGAGTATTTTCCTGCTTTCCGCCCACATCGTGAGCGGAAGATTGTTGAGCGTGGTCATCCTCGTTCGCGTATGTGGGCTGTCCGGGCGGAGGATAAGAGCGAGAGTCGACTTCTTTCTATTCGTAGACGGCTAGATCAGATGACTGCATCGCAGGTATATAATGTATATATCATTCACGTTTATTTAAATTTAACTTTATTATTATTAACGTATAAACGTTTAGGTGGAGTGGTTACCGTATGGTCCCGAGCCTACTATAGCTGTGCCGAGGACTACATTTATGGGCGTTATTCGTTATAGGGATATCACAGAGCCTTATTTACCTGATCGCGTGTTACGTCAGTTAGGTTACGTTCAGGTGATCCTGGTTGACATCCCGACGCCCGACCATGCAGTACGGTCTGCGACTGCGACGATGTACGACGTCAGGCACAACGTTTCGTCTGCGGAATCGGTTTGGAGGACATTTCCGAGAGTAGGACGACTACACCTGGCCGATCTGAGTCGTAGCCGCGACCCCTCCACCTGTGCTCCAGATTATTTGCAGTGGTTCGGTAGATGCTCACATCCACTGTTCGTACGCGGTATCATTCCGAGACCGGAGAGACCACTGGATAGGACATGTGCCGATGCGGTAAGTTTATCTAATTTTATATTTAATTGTAAAGTATATTTTGTTATTGTACGCTAATTTCTATTTTACATACAGTGGATGAGTAGGGCGATACGGTGTACGCAGCCGTTCTTGCGAGAGAGAGACGTCATGCCGAGTGAGGCGACGAGACTTGCATGTACAGATTGGGATCACCTGATCGAGGATTGGAACAGCCAGTTGGGCATTTCGGACCATGATTCAGATGCTGAGCTGTAGTTGTCTTGCTTTTACTTTCGTTTTGTTGCACTGTTAGTACATTTGTTGGTATATGCTTATGTTTATTTGTGTACTCTTATTATTTATTTCTGACGAACATATCTTCTACATATTTTTTTGACTATCGTATTTTTTAATATTTATTTTTCACGAAAAGATTTTTAACTTATTTCTTTAGATATGAAATAATATTTAAATTTAAAATACGGTAAAAAAACAACACGATATAAGTAGAAATACACGATATATTATACATTACAAAACATTACAAATTACAATCAACGTAACCGGTTCCAATACTCCATCGTACTTTGGTACTGATCCTCCCATCCAACAACACTCTCATCTCGCATTTGATACCATAAGGTCGCTATAGGAGGTACTGGGAAATCATCAAGTAATTCCAAACGAATAAAATGAGCGTAACTCCCTAAATGAGCAATGACCAACTCTCTGACAGGCCTCGTCATGGTAGAGGGACACTCCCAGGGTAGAACAGTAAGACACGGGAACAACGAACCATCCGTTCCCACTGCGAAATACATGACCGCACACTTGTAAAAATTCGCAATAGGAAACAAGTCGGACCAAACCTCCATATAATGATCCTCGCCACAACCTCCCCCGCCCCAATCAATTCGTTGACGAGCCTCTCTCACATGACCGAAATAGACTGTCTCATAAATAGGATGTGCACCTATCTCATTAGAAATCGCACGACGGGAGTACGACCAGTTTTCCTGACCACCATGAAAGACATCGACAACACATCGAAATCCACAGTTGCCATCAGCACGTACGTCATTCCACCTTTGCAGAAATGGCAAAATGATTCCTGACAGTCTATCATTATATGGGAAGTTGTCCACGTCAACCCGTCCGGACACTGTAAGATAGGTAAATAACAATTCATTAAAACAACAAAATTAGGAGATAATATATTCAACCCCATTTAGATTACTAATATATATTAAATAACATAACAACAAAGATATCGACATACCAGAAGATCTTGTGCCCGTATTCAAGGACGATCGAGACGAATTAGACCGACGACCCCTGCTCCCACTACTGGCAGACCGACCACGACCCCTGCTCCCACTACTGCCAGACCGACCACGACCTCGCTCAGCATACTCGAAGGCACTCGGGTCCCGACGTGTCGACTTTCCCCTAGGTCGACCTCGTACCTTAGTATTTTCTTCGGGTTCTCCATAGTTCGACTGATCGGGGTGTAACTGTTCGTATAAAATACGAGAGGCACTACGAATTACTGCAGGATCGCTCTGCGAGATCTCATCCACTAGCTTCCGAAAATGCTCGGTGTCTTGTGCTGACTGATCAACAAACTCTACATCTGGACTCCTTCTCCGATAACAAGTGTTTTCCAGAATGGATGAATCTGCTCTAAATAAATTCCATCACCTGACGCGAAACACTCGTACATGGTACAGGCACAAGGAATCCCATGTGTTGTCAGGAAAGCACACCCACAACGATATTCAATTTCATCACTTAAGTCCTGCATTCTCTTCAACTCCTGAGTCATTAACGACAAGCAGTGATGCGAAACTTGGTCATTTATATGCTGAAACAGAGGACCTATGTAATGTGCCAAATTTCGACGTCTCGAATCTTCAAGAAAGTTCCGAATATTTGTCAGCTGCATTTCAATAGACGAGTTCACGCGGTCGAAAAGAGTGTCGAGAGCGGCAGTCGATGTAGTGATCCACTCTTTCAGAGCCGAATGTGCACTTTCCACCCTGCAGTTCGTAGTGTTGCCGAAATGAAGAACTTGATTCGTCCAATTCAACACGAATTTTTCCTTATGCACCAACCACGTGTCTTCCACATACTTCGTCAGCACTGGCCAGGAACTGTAAGAATCCTTCAGATTACGGACTGCTCTATCATAATCCGTCTGTGAATCAGAAAGCATGACTCTCATCCATCTTCCACGTCTAAAACTCTCTGCAAGCTGCTTCTCCTTGCCGAATACGTGGTATGCGTAGTTGTACACGTCTTTGTTGATATGTCAGGTGCATAGTAAATGAGCTGACTCAGGAAAAACCTCTGCCACTGGTCGCATCAGACCCATCTCCCGGTCCGTAATTATTGCTGTCAGGCTAACAATATCCAATAACATATCTCGCAACCTCTCCAACACCCACCGGTAACTAGACTCGGTCTCATCCTGCAAAATCGCATATCCGACGAGGAAATTCATATTTGTTGGAGTAACCCCAACCATCTCAAACAAAGGCATCTTGTACTTGTTCGTCTTATACGTCGAATCCATATAGATCACGAATGGGTATGTACGCAACAACTGAACTGAAGTCGGATGTGCCAAAAATTCGTGAGTCAAGACAATAGTTTCTTCATCTGCCACAATCCAATGCAAATACTTATGCTGCACTGCCTCTCTGAGAAACTGCTGCGCGGGATTCCTGTCTTCAGATTTCGTCCTCCTCATGTACTCTCTGAAGTTGTAAATGTGCCTTTGATTAGGATTATCGTCCGGAAATTTCTTCTTTACCGCCAACAAAATGTTACGGGGCCTTGCTTGTGCCTCTGTCATATCCCGAACAATTTGCTTTGCCCCAGCACTAAGTCCGCTGACCTGTCGGTGACCCTCTGAATAAACTGTCAATGGGTGGTTGTGCTGCCCAAACATGCTACTAGAAACAATAACCCATCCATCACGATCTCGTCGCTCCACCACTTTTACCAAAAACCGACAACCGCAACCTTTTCTTTTCGTATTCTTTCGCAGTGCAATACTCGTATCACGAGAACTCATCTCACGTCTGCGATCACATCTGAGGTAACAATCCATCCGGTTATCTGCTTTCGGTTTGTATGATGATATAACCAAAAAAATCCGGCTCCTATTGCAACTTGTTTCGCCCATTTACAACCTTTCTCGATTGTTGTAAATATTTCTTTACTGTCAAAAAGCTCACTGTAATCTACTCCATCACCACCGAAATCTTGAAACGGAACCTGAAAAATTTGAATTTAACAAAAAATTAAAAAAACAAAAAAAAGGGCGTCTGGCTAAACCGCCTCCACCTATGTGGAGGCGTGTTAGGCAGACGCCTCCACCTTGGTGGAGGCGGTTTAGCCAGACGCCCGAGTCGTGAAAAAAATTCCGCCCCAATTACCTCGCCGGATTCAGGTGCTTCGCCAGACATTTTCGTGGTGTTGGTACTAGGAATGTGAGTAAAACTTAGTCAAACACCTTATTTAAAGACACGGGACGAAATCGGTATTAATTGATTTGTTAAGGGTAAAAAAGTCATTTTTGGGGCGATTTAAGTAGTTTTCCGGCGACGAATAGTAGTTCCGTAAACCAATTAGGATAGTTTTGATGAATAGGTGCAGCACAAACTCAACTTTCCACTTAACAGACAAAATACTCAAATATCGATCTACAATTTCAAAAGAAGAACCAATCAACTAAAATTCAGTAAAGTAATCAACTTTCTAGCGAAATCTTAAAAACTCAAAAGTCATTTTAATATTAAACTCCAAACTTTCTATCAATATCCCAAATACCAACATTTATTTAAGCAGAAGGAAACAAAAAGGCAACTTTCCACCAAAAAACCCATAATAAATTTCAACAAACAGTTACAAAAAATCAATTTCAACAAAGAAAGCAACTTTCTACCGGAAAAAACCAAAAGCCACAAAATAAATTCCATAAGAGAAGAAAAACCCACCAAGAAAACCAACACCAACAACTCCTCGAGATTTGGGAGTGACCCAAGTTTGGAGAAGGAGAAGACTGGGTCAGGTGAGAAAGAGAAGGATTTGGGGTGTTTTTGACCTAAACTTAATGAGTTGGTGGGTCAACCCAATCTATTTCTAAATTGGTCTCACCCAACATAATTGTTCAGTTGGTCAACAAAACCTGGTTTGTTATATGGGTTGATTTGCGTTTTGCCGTGCTTATATGTAGGTTTCACAGTTCACACTGTTCCTAAAGATCGAATGTAAGAATAGACAGAAAGTAAGGGAACTGTTGGACATTCACCTTCTACACATAATGTCTTTTTTATTATAAGCCATGTAAATACTAATGTCCCAATGATTCAATGAAGCAGTAGTCATCAGATTCCAAAAGTTTGTAGTCAAGCTTCATCATCCAAAAGTTTGTATTTGATTGCAGGTACATTAAAATAAAAATCTTTGCTATGTCATGAAAAGTTGTTCTTTAGGATGTTTTTGGCCGCATTTACAACGACAACCAACCAATTTCAAACTAGTTAAGGTAGGATAGAAATTATGAACATTGGAAATCCATAGATAACATCATTTGATTTTTAGGACCACTCTTTGAGAGATATCTTTTGGGCACATTCAAATTTTTAGTATATATGCAGTTGCAATATGATTCTCATTATATAGATTGAAATAGTAAATTTACCATAGTTTTTTCAATGTTCTTCAATATATTCTAGTACTTCACAAAATTCACATTAGAAATACTGGATTTTTTACTTTTTTTCCTACGAGACCCTCTTTTGTTCTTGATTCCTTTTTCTAAGCCATCTACTGTTTGGAAGGAAAAAAACATTTTTCCAAGCCATGTTATTTGACTTCTGAATCCAGCTCATAACACATTGCATCTGTGAGGTCAATGGATTTGGATACAGAGAATCGTTTGGCTGCCTTGCTGATGGAAGAGGCGAGACGACTACGTGCAGAAGCTGATAAAGATGGTGTACATGCCTAACTCAATCGTAAAGTAAGGGCTCGTCCAAATTCTCGGTTCCTTACTGCTACTGTGCTTGGTGCTCAACAGGGTAAACCTGCAATGCTAATTTCACTCGTTTGATATTGCTTTGAATTCCATGCATGAAGTGATACATGATTGTTTCTCATTTTTTGCTTAATTGATATTAATCATGCACCTCATGTGATCACTTTAAGGGCATTTTTTAAGTATTGTTGTTTTAACACAGTACTGGTTGACTGGTTATCTCAGCAAATAAAGCTGTAGAAGTTGATGAAATGTGGCGGGCCATAGGGAAGGAGCTAGATTCGTACACAAAGCAGAAGAGATCCGGGGATGCTCCGAGAGGGATAGAACATCAAGAGTAGGTACAACCCGGTCGACGACCAGGTCGGTCGACCAACGACTGGGTCTTCCCAGGCGAAGACCGCGGATGATCCGGTAATCCACGGTCGTCCGGGGTCATCCATGGGTGATGACCCATTAAGGATGCTCTAACGTGACCACTTAAAAAATGTGTGAAAAGGAAAAAATGATCTAACCGAAGGAATAATCAATCTTGAAATTAAAATCTCTATTTCCTATGATTGAACCACAAAGACACTTTGTTGGTCTGGTTATGGTTATAACCTGGTTAACAGTCAAGAAAGGAACATCATCGGGTCCAACCAAAAGTGTTACAACGATGCATCGAAAAGAACATGTGGTCTTTTTAAAATCCAAACACGGTTACGTTTAACGATAAAATCAAATTCGAATTTCAAATTTAAAATCCAAACATAGATCTTGATCGACAACATAAGTAGATTAAGAACTTCAAAAATCATAAAATTTGGAATATGTTTTACGCAATATCTAAAAATGTAAAAATGAACGCACTGCATTTGCTGAAATTTTTGATTCAAGATCTCATATGAAACGATTACCAAAAAATATGATTTTCGATATCTTTAATCTACTTATGTTGTAGATCAAAATTTATGGTTTGAATTGTCAATTTAGAGTTCAAATTTGATTTATTATCAAGTGTAACCATGTGTCAACAAAATTTAAGAATAGTGAATCTCTTCTCTTATAAATAATTAATCTACAATATTGAGGTAGAAAGACTAATCCTAAATTAAAGAAGAGCTAAGAAACGAAAACAATGCAAACGTAAGTAACATGCCATATATATGGGAACATATTCAGCAAAGGTTGTTCTTAACAAACGATTTTCACTAATTTATCTGGCGAAATAAACATCAACTAGGAAACAATAATAGCTTTAAGAGCATCCCTTGACGGGATAAAACTTCGGTCATGACCAGGTGGGTTAAAGATGACCTGGTCATCACTGGTCTTAACGGGTGGAAAAGTGAGGTTGTGGACGACCGGGTCGACGACCCGGTCGTCTATTATTTTATTAATTTATGTTTTTTTTTGGTTTTGATTTTTTGTTTGATTTTTTTATTTTTTTGTGAAAATATGTTTTATAATTGTTTTTATTTTTTAGATTTTTTTTAATTTTTTTTTAAAATTTTTTACCAAGATGGACCCCGAAATGATGTGGAGGAGAGAGATAGGTTGTTGTGGGTTGTATTGGGTTGTGGTTAAGAGGTGAATAGTATAGGAAAGAGAAGAAAGTGAGTTGAGGAAAGAGAAAGCTGATGTGGAAGAGAAAGAAATCTGATTTTGAATATAGAGAGTTGATTCCGGGTCGTTCATGTCATGGTTAGCGATCACCTAACATAATAGGAAATAGCAACCTTAGATGGAGAAACAATCGTACAATGTCAAAAAGTGCACGTGAGGATAGACGTGGGAACTGGGCCGTACCTAGGTACGGTCGTCTTGTGGTGCCGCACATCACGGCACTGTAGCTCCAACGGTAGAGTTGTTAGTGTTTTTTTTTAAAATTCCTAAACTACCATCCCTTTACCTGTATAAACTTCAAACCATTCTCATTCTATTCACATAAATCTATCCAAATCTTCCAAATTTTCTCTAATCTTTCTCTAATTGTTTTGATTTTGGTGGAGACGGATCGAGTTTGACCTAAAGCGTAAAGCCTAAAACTACAAGCGGACCGTTGATCGCCGATTTCGTGACTTTTATGCTCTTTATTTCCCTGACTTTTCTAATCTCTTTTAGTAGTTAATTTTAGTTAATCAACCATAATCATGACCTACTCATTTATGGGGAAATTTACTTTTTGTTTGCATATTTAGTAATTTTCATGATTTTATCATATGATTCTGAAGATAATGATAACCCACCACCTAAGAGAAAATGTAATACGGGTACTAGAAAAAAAACTAGTCCAGTATATGATGATTTTGATCAGGGCTACGATAATAAAGGCAATCCAACTGCTACTTGTAGATGGTGTGGTCACGTATATTTAGGTAGACATCAACTTTCATGTAAAGTTAAGAATAATCTTGTATCGGTAGTGGATTCACGTCAACCGGTTTTAGACATAGCTAGTGGAACTTTAAATTTCAGAAGATATTGTCCAATTAAAGGTAAAGAAATAATTGTTAATATCATAGTTAGAGATAAACTATCATTTAACATATGTGAATCTAAATGCCCTATGGAAGAAATTCTCTACCATAATCCGCAATTTAAACCATTTCTAGAAGAACACTTAAAAATATTGCATTTAATAAATTCAGTAAACAAAAATAAATCATGATTAGTTATTTTTCATCAATGAACAATAAGGTAACATTAATTAGTGATGTTTAGATCAATCCAAATAATTATCCTTACTGTTGCGTAACTGCTCATTATTTAGATGATTCATGATGTTTAAATAAAAAATCATTTCTTTTTTACCTATTTTGCATCTACACACTACCAATGTTATATTTGATGACATTAAAAATGTTATCGTAGCTAATAATCTTGAAAATAAAGTTTGTGCAATTGCATTTGATAATTGCATTTAATAGTTCTGCAATACAAATGCTTATTAATTATTGTCATCCACATGTAGATGATTTATTTTTTCATATTAGATGTGTTTGTCTTATTATGAACCTAGTGATATAAGATGTACTTAACATAATTAAACCTTACTTAGAAAATATTAGGAATGCAATTGATTATATAAGTTGTAGTAGAACATCTAGATATCAGGAATTTAGAGAATTTTGTGTCTATAATGAAATTAAACCTACGAAGTTTAAATTAGATGTCCATCGTAAATGAAACTATACATATGAAATGTTAAAATTTTGTCTTCTTTATCATCTTGCAATTTCAACATTTTATAATGAAAATAAAATGAAAATGTGTTAACCGATTTAGATTGGAATAATTGTCAAATTATGCATGATTTTTTAAAACTTTTTTTCACAGTCCCTAATAGATTAAGTGGACAATATTATCTCATCTCTAACATATTTTGAAGGGAATGTGTTCTAAAAGTTTTACTTTTAAATGTCAATTATTATGAATTGAATGAGAAATCATTTTGTTCCTTGTTTATGTTATTCGTCTTTTAGAAGTGTTAGGGAAGAGGCTCTTGGTCCTTAACCGTAGAACTCTAAAAGATATTGGTTTACATAAAACAAAAGATATTCGCAATCATGGTAGTTAACATGGGACATTAATTACCGAGTTAAGATTGTCGTGTTGGTCATAGATCATTGTAGCTCTACAAGTGAGTGACGACACGGGTATGCAAAAGAGGAAAATATTACTTTTGTATACTGAATAGACCTAATAAGTAAAATATTATAGAAATGTGTTTCTGTGTCATTAATATTTTGCTGTGTCTTTAGGTCCTTTGATATGAGACTTATATCTAATCACTTAAGGAATACTTAATTAGATCAGTGTCTTGAACTATCGATCAGTGTAGTGTAAAGGCATCGGTTGGTTAAGTATAACTTTCGTTGGAGAAGATAGTTAGTCAAAAGATTATCATTGCCCCTCTTAATTGAGTGATGATATTAGTGGGCCCCTTGATAAAGCAAAGTTATAATGTGCACAATGTGATTTGAGTTAAGTCACATATTTATAACTAGCTTAAAGAGATCAAGAAATGAATACTAATACAAAGATGACACAATACTACTTTGTGTGTATTCTTAATATCATGAGGCAAGGGACGGACACAAGTGGTGCACTCCATCACTAAATGGATCGTGTTTTGGTTCGAGTGGAATTAAGACATCTAACTAATTGGGAGCTATAATGTGTAGCTAGATACCGCTTATAGCTTGTGATATTAAGCTCTTAATATCACTGCCAACTTAGTTTAGATCCTCCCATAGGTCACACCGCAAAAACCGTGAAACAAGAAGCTTGATTTTTTTGGTTCATATGATGTGTCGGGTTTCTCATAGAAAATATGACACATGTGGTGAACAAATAAAATCAATTATGTTGTATATAAACATAATTAGAATCATGATAAATTCATATGAGATGCATATATTATGGGGTGCAATAATTTATTGTTGCATAGGATAATACATTGCATAAGTTGTGAATTTGCTAAAAACCCCCTCAAGTTCAAATTTTGTTGGAAATAAATCCAAAATTTGAAAAAGGCAAAATCGGGTAAAAGTTCGGTAATCCGTTGAGGTTCGGTCGACCGAAGGATCTATGTATCGGTCAACCGAACGTGGAACGGATAATCGTAATTGATTGACCGAACTTGACCAAAGTGCCTGGAACTTTGGTACGGTGTACCGAACCAAAATCGGTCGACCGAACAATGTTAAGTTCCGATATTTTCGGTTAACCGAATGACACTCGGTCTTAGACGAGAATTCGTCCAATCGGTTAAGGAGAATTTTTCACTTTAAGAATCGGTCATCCGTCTAGTACTCGGTCAACCAATCGTGACATATTCGGTTAACCGAATGGGTCTCGGTAAACCGAACAGCGGTCGATTTTCTGCCTTTGATTATTAAGAGATTAATTTGATTGATGGTTGGATTAGCTCCAAACTTGGTCAAACGTTTTGTGGGTGCATGTAATGCATTAAGGAATTAATTTATGAGAGAAAATGTAAAGAAAAACGTGGCTTAAGAATAGCCATGATTAAGAGTAAGATTGGAACCTATAAATAGGTCCTTATTCTCCCTAATTGTGACACACACACAATTCAATAATTATTTTCTCTCTTAATTCACCACAAAAACCCACCAAAATTCTCTTAGTTTTCTAAGTCTTTGGAAGGAGAAATCTCAGAGGCTAAGGAAGGGGTTTGTAGCTAGATTCTAAGCTTGTTTGGAGATTGATTGGCTAGCTCCTTTCTCTCCAACCTTGTTTAGGGTTTCAGTGAACACTCGGAGGCATCCGGCGCGGCGAGAAGCATCCCCAACGTATCCGAATCTTCAAGAAGTTTTTGAGAACTTATAGGTATGAATTTCGGAACCCTTGTTTGTTTTAATAGAGTTTTGAAACTAGATGTTAAAACAAACCGATGCATGCATGAAATAAATCAAAGAAAATTGTAATTGATCTTTATTATACATAAAAATTTCGAAAATATATATGTATAATTAAACATGAAATCCTACATATTTATCTATGAATTGCTTTCAATTACTAGAGTATTTGTGAAATATAGATGTAATGTTGGTTTGTTGAAATTTTATATGTAATGAAGACTAAGTTTAATAAATATTGAAATCCTTCTCCATTTAGTTTTTGTTTAGCTTTTATTATGGATCCTAAATTTAAGTTTACTGGATTACATGTTTTCTTATAACAATTTTTTGAAAATATTAATTATGAAAAATTCCAAAATCATGTATATAGTTGTATGTATTTGTTAATCAAATATTTGAAGAATATGAAAGACTATATAATGTAAATCAAATGAGTTCAAATGTTGCTAGTTCATCATCACAGTCACCTCCAACTTCAGTGGACTCAGATGATGACGACTCCCAATGGAATTAGTTAAGTCAAAATAAGACAATTAATACAAACCAACACCCAAAATGAATTAACTGCATATTTAAACACTGAACTTTACTTAAGTACTTTACTTAAGTACGACTAGGTTAAAATCTTTTGATGTTTAGGCTGGTAGAGAAAAAAACTCAGCTAAGTTTCTACTAGTTTTCTTTGATGACACGAGAATTATTATGTACTCCAGTATCAACTGTGACGTCGGATGCTGTTTTTAGTGCAGGTAAACGGGTCTTGTCTTACAAGAGGTAAAACGTGTCATTAACAAGTCAATCGAGATGAACGTATACCTGAATGATTAGATCGACGTTGCGGACAGAATGCAGAACATGACTATTCATGACAACAACGACAACAAATATTAAAGATAATTAGCTAAACCATTCTGTTAAAAGAGTATTTTTTCCTAATACCTTTTTTTCCATTACTCCTTAGGTTTAGGTAACCTTCAGACTTTTTTTATTTGTAACCAATATATTATTACTGTAACCGAGTAAACAATTTTTAATAAATAAATTGATTACTTTAGGAGAGAAAAATTTATGTTTCTGTTTTTATTAATTCAATTGTGATTGTATATCTACTTCAAATTTAAAAAACAACCGAAAAATCAAAAACCAATCTGAACAAACGAAGAAAACCCGACCCGACCACCCTTGAGTCGTGTTGGGCCGTCACCGCACGAGTCCCAGTTCTACGCGAAGATAAACGACAATGTGCAGATTCAACAACGTCAAAGGAGTAAATCTGTGGAATTTAAAAGCCTAATTATTGTGTAGACGCTGAACATTCAAGATAGTGGTTAATCGGCAACATGGTGTTAATAAACTAATATTACAAGAATTGTAAGAAATAATCCTCCATGACAATCTTAAGAACTTCAAAAGAAGAAAAATAAAGTTAATTTCAGATTGGAGGACACCAGATCGACAAAATTGGTAATCCTGTCACAAAAATGATATACATAAATTAATTCTAACTAGAAAGAATGGATATTTGGGCAATTGGAGAATAACCTTCAGCACAATAAAGGGCCGCTTTTGTGTTAGTCTGCAAAAGCATCTTCTGATCATCTAGCCTCTCTTCAGCTGAATTGCGTGTCAAACTCAACTTTTTACTTTTGTAACAGCCAAATCTAGATCAAGATCTTTTTACTCTCAAGTATACAACAGAACAGATATACATGCTCGTTGCAGATACAATTAATGTCCCGATATAGACACTCACAGTTGCAGCACATATGTAGAGGTACCTAGTGGATTGAAAATGGAGAAATCAGTCATCACCGTCATCTTGATTTTCAAATGCTCTAGATAACGATCGAACTTAAACTTTGCGCTGAAAGTTGAAACCAACAAGCTTTCATTTAGAAACAATAAAAGATGATGTTTCTGAGCCTAACAAACAATTTAGCTAGAACCTTCTAACGTTGAGATGTAATTAAAGAAGAGTGGTGACTGAAATTTGAGGTGTGAGCAAAACTTTAAACACTAACACGTCTCAAAAACTAGAATCATGTCGCTGAAAACCTTTTGGGCCTCATAGCATTCCATTGGTATTCAGTTAAAAAAATTGCCCGAAAAAAATATTTTTCTGTTTTTTATATTTATTCTTACTGAAAGAAAATAGGTTGGCAAGACCAAGTTCCAATAGAATTTAAAAGTATAAAACCAAGAAGATTAGTATAAGCACAAAACGATAGGCATAAGAATATATCAAGACCAAAAATGTTACTTACTTTGGTGAGAAGACGCTCCAAACAAACAAATGATTCCTCATTAACAGCAATACGATTGTGAATGAAGTTAGTGTTATAGAGTTGAGAACCAGGGGGACCAAACAATAAATACCAATTGTAATGGGAAGGATGCTCTTGAGCACAGATTTGTCGTGACCCAGTGTAAAAACTGCACCACTTGCTGGAAAACATATTATGCTACCAAAGAAGAACAGAGGTGACGCGTATGTGATTAGAAACATCATAATGCCTGCAAGCACCACTGAATAGCTAGAAAGACCCTGTTTAAATTTGTTAGCAGAAGACATCAAATGACATGAATTAAAGAGTAGAAGACATTCAAAGGATGGGATGATTAAGTAATAAAAATAAATACCGTGAATGCTCCTGCAACATCAACTGTAGCTATACTATTGCTGTTTCCAAGACCAAAATGACCAGCCATTCCCATGAAATACATGGCACCAACCTGATTACATTGGAAGATATTGATATAAATAACACCGACATTCAGCAAATAAGTACCAAGATGGAAGTAGAGAAAATTGAAATCCTTAGAAATAGCTGAAAATGATGGGCATTGACAGCCACGGATTTTTGCAGGGGAAAAAATTAGTAGCTGAACAAGCAAATCATAAAACCTCACGACACTGAATATACTTCAACAATTTCAAGGGGAAAATCGACAATTTATAATAATCATAACCTCAAAAGTTAACAAATACCATTATAATAATCGTAAGTCTTCACTGTTAATATAGTGGGAAATGCCATGGGTTACCACCTAGGAAGGTAACATGAACCTTCTGCAGATCCAAGCTACAATTATTGTGAGAACGGTTAAATATTTATAATTTTGAATATTGATAAACAGTTAGCATCCAAGAATAACTTCCATTACTGCCTTTTGAACTTACTGGATTCCCTTAAGATGGAAAGGGTCAACATAGAAGAGAGATCGAGCTATGATATAAGACAATGTCACAACCTCCCTTGGAAGTATCACTACAAGGACATCACAATGCAATTTAGAAGCCACCAATATACGACCGACTTAACCATTTAGGCTCTACAAATAAGTCTTTCGATAGACAGCAATATGTATGTTGCAAGATACAATTCATATGTTTCTATTGGCTACAACACACATTGCTCAATTACATCACTACTCACTGGCCAAAGGCATCATCACTGAAGCAAGGATAATGGAAAAAATTGAAATATCTCAGTCTCATAATACATAATTCAGAATGATTCACATGCAGAGCTCATTACACAAAGGGCTAATAAGTAATACAAATAGATGATGTCAAAAGATACTGTGTAACAAATCTGGTGGACATATTGCACTTTGTATACAAAATCAAATTCATTTTAGTAATATATAAGCACTTCAAGGCAAAGTTACTTTCTCTTCCTCATTATAAAATCTCTCCGTCCCACATTGCTCTTTATAGGTAGAGATTTTTATATATGGATCAGCATGCATGAAGAAAGTCAACAGATTTTATTTTATTTTCTTTTCAGATCTACTGTCAGTTATTAAGTTGTTTGGATTGACATGTCACTACAATGCAACATTGCAACATATAGGGAGCTGTACAGATATCCAGAAAATAAAACTATAAGCATTGCTTTCCAAGGAATAATGATATAAAAAATTCATTGAATGCTTAATATAAAAAAATTCAAGACCAAACAATAGAAATTACTTACGACCTTAACCCATTGTCCATGGTATGATCCATCGCTCATGAAGTAGGTGATACTAGCTTGTATTTGTACAAAAAGCAACATCACAGGAATGGCATTCAAAGGATTCTGGATAAGTAGCTGAAGTATGCACCAAGAGGATGTCAAAACCTCACCAATCACAAAGGCACATTCTTGAATGCATAGGAGAGGCTCATTACGCGTATCACCAGAAGATCTCAAGTTAGAGTATGTTCCCCAGATACCACTCTGACAGTTAACATTACTAAACCATGGGTATGATAGGATAGCAACAACCGTAAGAAGAAGGATAGCAAGCAATGTCTTGACTATCGATTCATCGGTATAAATCGATGAAAACATGCTAGGGAACTTGTAGCCAGTGACACGAAGTATGGTCAGTAATCCAGATGTGAAGTGACTCGTCAGAATGAGGACAAATAATCCCCTTGATTGCACCAAATATACAAAAAATGAGCTTACAAGTATAATAACAAATAGTGAGAAGAGCTGAAGTGCTTTTACACTGAAGGCTCCAGATTCCTCAAGCCACTTGGAGATATCAGGAAGATGAGTCCAATTTACACCTCCCTGATGCCAGCCTCGGAGAATCCTCCCACAAATGAGAACTACCAGAAGACAAGAGATCTGGAAACAAGAGCGAGAACCCCACCAAACATGCCTCTTTTGGATGGAATTAGAATCATATGTTGCACCATTTTTAAATGAAAGGCAAAAAATATTTTCCCCTTTCACTGACTCAGTTTTATTTTGTGCTTGTCCTACCAGACAAGTCTGAACTTTCCTGTAAAGAAATATCAGATATAAGGTTGATGCCAAGAAATGCCATATGTACTGCTCTTCCTCCACCATAGAGCTTGCGCCAAGGCTGAAAGTGTGAAGCACAACACCTATAATGATAAAATACTCATCAAGGAACTGAGATCAATTTCTTTTAGTTTAGGGGCAACCATGAGTTTTCTCTCGATGATTTTAACTTCACTGATCAAGGAAAATAGGGCATTCAGAAGAATAAAGCTTGAGGCAAGCATAATACATCTTCCAGCAGCAAGCAGTATGATAGGTTTCTGCAAAAAGAAGAAAAAGACATCGTAACGTTTTCTAACACTGTCATTCCTAGTATGTACACCCAACAAAACAGTCAACCCAGATGCAAAATATAGTTCAACTTGACTTAGATATGTGGGTGTATAGCCAAAACCCTTCTACTGCAGCAAGCTCATGCTTTACGCAAATGCATTAACCATGTAGCTAGACCTCAGGATAACTGTTGGTACAAGGTAATGGTTAAGAGAACGTACATCTGTGGCTCTATGCGACAGCCATTGACTTGAGGTCTCCAAAAATTCATGGTATGCCGCAACTGCATTACTGAAATGATTACTTATGTCTGATCTGCAAGCAAACAAAAAAAGAGTAAAAAATGAAAAAAATAATCTTATGTCATTTTCTTGGGAGTAAGGTGGAGATGAAACTCATTCCACTGAATTAATTGACCTAAACAGAAGCTATTTTTATGCCCCAAAAATATATACAATTCAACTCCAAAGCTTACGTCGTCTGAGAATTGTTTAGCAGTTTCCACGTTTTATGTAAGTCCATGGCTTTCAAATATAACCGCTTTAACCTGTTTGCAACACTTCCAGAAAGTTTACCAGTGTCAGACCTGTTAGCAGCACATCCACCAGAATCCCCACAGCATAAAAGACCGGGTAACTGAATGTTCAATATCCTTAATAGTTGCCAGGAATTCAGTTCAAAAGCTCGTAATGTTTGCTCTTCTGCAGTCATGGTAGAAAATTCTCATCGGGTAGAATATCGGTATGGAATGAAAAAAGTAGTTCTTTTCCTATGATATATGCAACAAGAATCATGTCGTAACAAGGTAACTCTATCAAAAATATTAAATTTCAAACACACACACACACACACACACACACTTGTGTTTAAACCACTTATCAAGAGTTTTTGAATATTTATGATTCACTTCAGGACTATGAAGACAATCTATGGACAGCGACAGACCTATCAAAATATGATGCACACAGTAAATAATCCTGTGAGATGCTGTGCACATTCTGCCATACCCTCCAGGAGATCTGGAGGAAAAATAATGAGATAAGATATTGTTTTAAAGATCCACCTTGCAGCGTTTTTTTGGTTCTGCAAGCTTAAAGATCAAAAAGAGAAGGAAAGAGAACACTTGAATTTAAGATATACTGTCAAGGAGCGATCCTAAATCATAAAAAAAATGAAAACTCTACATCTCTAACTAATGATAATTGAGAAGATATCACACTAGTGAAACAGGCAGAAAAAAGATATCTATAAAGTCAATTTACAGATTTCACGGGAATTGTAAAGTACACAAAATCCTGTAAGAGGTACATTCAGTTATCCCAGATGATGACCCAATCCAATTGTCAAGGACTTCGTGCTACTTTTATAGTTTTTTTATCATTATAACAATTGAATATAGAGCAATCTAAGATGCTACCTTATATAGCAGACTTTGAGAAGAAATAAATGCACTGCTTCAATAAACAGGTTCAACCTAAAATAGTTGCAATAGTTAAACAATTGGTCAAACCTGACTATTGAGGTCGGTTTGGACCTACTCTTACAAACACGTTTTTGTCAAAATTGATTTTTGATCGGAAATTCAAGAAAACTTAATTCTTAGCAAGAAGGAACTTCCACCCAATTGCCTAAATCTTGTTTGGTTGCAAAAAATTATAAAGGAGATAAACCATTCCACCCTCAATTCTCGAAAACAACCCACTTATTTCTTCCACGTGGCAAATTTGAAGATGAGAAAAAATATCATTCCTCAAAAAGCTGACCAAAAAAAATCATTCCTACCAATGGGGATCACCTCTTCAACATAAACACGATGTTCATGAAAAAGATATATTCCTAAGGTACATTTGAAGCAAACACAAATTTCAATCCACACATTCTCCAAAAATACCTCAACATAATTGCAACATAAAAAGATACAAAAACAATTGCAGCAAAATACTTTAATTTTTTCTAAATGACCAAAATCATAATAACAAAATAGAAGAGCATAATTCTAGTGTCAACGAAAAATAGTTGGACTTAAGTAGGAGTTATGGTAATGGTATCCACAAAAAAAGAACTTCGTAAGAAGAGTAATTCCATGGCAGTGAGTGTGTGAACTGTGAAGGACAACAAAGACTTTTCATGGACCATGCTCTATCTCTTTTTTTTTGGCTTTTCAAACTCATTACTTTACTTTTGTATACGAGATTTGGGTCAGAAAAGCAGAAGGTTTATGGAAAATCAAAAAAATTAACTTTGAATACAAAAATTACTTTTCTTTAGGTGGTTTTCCAAATCACTTCAAAATTGTTCGCCAAACAGACTCCTAATTTTTTTTCGAGACAAAACTCAACACAGGACTTGGTGGTTAGCGCGAACAATATAATCTAAATGCCCAACAAAATTCCACAAGTGAAGGATGTTTAGTTACAAGTTGCACAATGTAGTAATGTACATTTAAGTAATTGATCCAAAATATTAAAAAGTGAGGCGAACAAACCAGTTAGAAAATCAAGCGCTTCTGGCAGCAAGATTCCAACATTGTTCTTGGGAATAGGCACACCAAAAAGAAGAGCCAAGGTTGGGGCTATATCAACCTGTATCACAGGTTAACAAGTTTTTACCAGGGCAGAGATAAACATAAGATAGTCAGAGTGACGCGGGTCTAAAAAACTGGAAGGACTCCAAAGGTCATCTATGATCAAAGTTTTGTATTTATTTGAAACCAAAGTGGAAGCAGCAATGAATTGAAATGCATCACTACCGTGCGCTGATGATAAGTGTGACCTCCTCCAAGACCTCAGCAGTCACTTCATGATTATTAACAAGTTTGTTTAACAACCAACATTAAGCCTCCAATATTACCGAGTATATGAACTTCATAATAGTTAATGGCAGTGCTTCTTTCACCTCTTCTTGTGACAAATTTGTATTCTAGGCCAGGGTAAGCAATTTGACTAGATCATTCTAGTGCTCATTATAATGCATATTGATATGGTGATGTTTAACTATTTTTGCTTTCCGAAATTACATTCATTTCCTTTTTTTTCTCATATGAAATTAAAAGCTCAAGCTCTCCCTTATCTTGACTCATTAAAAGACAGGGATACTGAATTAGAAGGTGAAATTATAAGCTGCACAATTTAACTTATAATTGCTACTACAAATATGAAAAATGGAGATGTCTACTCACAATGTAATCAGTGTCTAGTCAATGTAATCAACAAAAGATGAAGAAATGAAATCCTTCAAAAGACTTCCAAAGGAAACTTATACAAAAACAAAAAAGGCAAGGATAAGAGAAGTAATTACCTGGAAGACGGCTCGGCTACTAATTGGAGCTAGTCTTGGCGAATCATCACCGAGCCCAATAAAGAGAGCCAATGAATCGGTTTCCTCGTAGGAGGATCCACCATGATTCCCAGCATCAGTCATGCCGTGGTCACTAACTACCACCTTAAGAAAGAATCCCCCGTGAGAGGTACAATAGTTATTCACAACAAAAAAAACAAAAAAACAGTTTATTTACTGCAGCACCTTTCAAAAACAACCCAATCCCTAAATTTGTGGGCATTGTTCTAAATTTCTAATAAGCCAGGAGGTGGACAAATATTTTAGGTACTAAAATGCTAATTGCTTAACGATTGAGAAAACATAATGACTAAAAAAGATGGGCTTCATAGGAGGACATATTGTACTTGTAAGCAAGGGTTCACCACCACCAAACCTATCGCTCATTGCTGATGCTTATGAGTTTGTGAGCTCCCAACTGACTTAAGGACTTTGGTCAAGCCAATAGGATCTATTTAGTGAGTTTATCATCAGAGTTATGCGATTAATATAAGGCTATTTTTGCTAATAAGATTGTATTTATCAGAGTGCGCGATGAAAGTAATTGAGTTTCTATATTCACAAAAGAATGATTGTTAATGTCTCTAGGTCCAGGACGTCTCATATTATCCAAAACAACTGTTTTGAAGGCAAATAACAGGTGCTATATCTGGAGATAAACTTGCAAGTTCCTGACATGCCAACTAACAAATAAAACAAATGTTCAAATCTAGATCAACCTGAAAATGTGACCAGCTAAGTAGGACTCAATGTGCACAAAAAAGGCATAAACAACCTGACCTAAAATATGGCAAGCCTACCATTTTAAAAATGAAAATTCAAAGTTGAGTACCAAGTCAAACATCAAAATAAAAAAATGGATAGATAAAAAGCTAAAAAGAGGATGAAGAAGAAGGCATCTGAGATTGCTACTTTTTTTAGTGGTCACCTGACACTGATATTTTAATAACAAGAAAGGCAAGAATTGAAAAGCATAGTTCTTAAAATCTGTTTGAAATTCAAGAAAGGAGAAAACCCAAGTTCAAATATCAATGAAATCAAACCAGAAGTGTACGCCTTTCATCACTGTCATGATTGAATTTTCCAGAAGTGTAGATTTTATGGATGACATCATCCATCTCTCTTAATTTTGGTGCCATCAAGCCACTGAAACCAATGATTAGAAATAATCTACCCTAGAAATATGCAACAATATGAAATATTCTTCTTAAATGTAAATCAAATTACCAATGACGACCACCAGCATGACCAACATGATCTAAACCCAGGTAGTGAAGAATCTGCAAAAGGTAAAAAGTTGATCAAACCCTATAAACAACTTATATAAGCCTAGAGCTAGCAGCTAAGTAACTCCACTAAACAAAGTGGGAAAACATAATACAGAGAAGTAGAGAAACTATAAGTTGATGTGCGGAAAAAATGACAGAGTTGCATTCCTATATACAGATGTCATGGGGGATGCTCCCAACCGGCAACCTTGCTCCACGTTGATAGGTCTTTGATGATCACAACCAATAGCTTCATTTCTCCAAAACCTCTCCTCCTTTGAGCATTTAATTTCTATTTGCTAACACGAAATGCCACCATGGCATCAAAGGATTAAAATTGAAGCCTTCCCTTGACATTTGTCCATCTACGAGTTCATGCAATACTGCAAAGCTAATTTCCTTTCTTTGCAGAAACATACTTAAGGGGCGAAAAATAGTATACCGCATGCAACGGATACCGCCCCACACCCCCTTGTGCTCTATCTTATCTTAAATAACCACCATAAAAGTTGGACTTGCAAATCTCTCAATCATAGTCATCTTACAATCATGTTGCTATTCGACATGAACCACTGATCGCACTTCTTCACCCTCGCATATATAAAACTAAGAAAACATGTAACAACTTACATAGAAAGTTGGACATTCAATTTCTCAAGATTGGATTGCCTATCATCATGTCATTCCATGAAAAAACCTGCAAAGAGTCGCTACTGAAGATATAATTGGCTCTTCCCCTGACCACCTTCTACAATGACAATATGCCAATGCAAAATGTATGTTAACTTATGCTCCAGCATGGTTGCAAGCTCATGATCCCCTCGATTTTCCTCAGCTATTGACTCAACTTGCATCACAAAATTATACTAACAAGCTAAGAATAGCAAGACCTACCAACTCATGGATCTCCTGGTATACTATATATAATAAATATAATGTTAGAATATTAGATATTAGGAAATAATTAAATAGTTGATAGAACTTTTCTTATTAATGTTTCCTTATTTCATCCTTATAACCTCTATATATACATAGATGACCTACCTAAGCAATAACATATACATTCCCAATTATGATTCCGTCTTCACATATAATATAATTAAAACATAAATATTATAGGTATCAAATTTAATTCATGACTAATTGCTCATTTCAGTTCGGTACTGTTCACGCCGACCGACCTTCCTAGCACCAGTCGGTCATTCCTTAGGCCACCGGCCCACAACCGCCACCATTTCTAGGCCGTTCTCTCCATGTATAGGCTCTCGGTGAATTTTTCAACCTTCATCGATGATGTTCTCGTTAAAGATAACCTTCATCTTGCGCATAAGAAGTTGCATTATCTAACAAAAGATCCTTTGAATGTGAAGGATGTGAGTTATACAGATTTGGTGACTAAGTATATCGTCGTTCGACCGTGGTTAACTAATAGTATGGAGTTTGATATTGCTCAGAACGTGATGATGTTGAAGTCGGCGAAAGCCATTTGGAGATGTGCAGGCTTACTTATGGGAACGAGAATAATGTTTCTTGTGATTTTGAGTTGTACGAGTAGTTGTTCTCTGACAGTCAGGGAGATCACACAATACCACAGTTCTTCACTCAAGTTCATAGCGTGTTAGATGAGATCGACGTTTACCAGCCACTTGTCTTTGATTTAGCTACATTTCGTCGTTATCGGAACGAAATTGCAGTGTTGGCTTATCTTTCTGGGATTAATCCTGAGGTCCAGCAGCAGGTGAAAGACTCGATTCTTGGTTCTGACAAAGTCCTGGACCTTGTAGCTGTGTATGCTCGTGTATTGTCTTTCTTCTACATCAGTGACCCCTCCTGCTGCTACAGTTTTGATCACTCTACCCTTGCGGCATCTTGCGGTAAGGGTCGTGGATTTTCTCGCGATGGTCGAGAAAAGGGCCGAGGTGGACGATCGGTGTGTACTTTCTGTGGACGAGTTGGTCACCAGGAGGATCGTTTGTTGGACTAAACATGGCAGACCGGCCACGGTGAATGTTAGCACAGAAGAGGTTGAGAAAGAAGTTTCGTCGTATACTAGTGCTGAGAGGACTTTGAGTGTTTCCAGTAGTTACAGGTTATAGCGTCTCATGCCACAACCTCTCAGGTTACTTCCTCAGGTACTGCCTATCTAGCATCCATGGACAGTTCCTGAATAATTGACTCAAGCGCCTCTTCCCATAAGTCAAGTGCAAGAACCTTGTTTTCTCATCTTTCGCAGTCTAATTTTCGTTGTGTGGCAATCGCCGATGGACGATCGTGCTCCGTGTCCGGAAAAGGAGTTGTGCAGGCCTCCTCTCAGCTTAGACTTGATGATGTCCTTTTTGTACCTAATTTCTTGTTAATCTTTTGTCCATCTCTGCGATCACTAAACACTTACAATGTAGTGTGACATTATTTCTCTTATACTTACAATGTACTCAAACAGTTCATTTTAGAAATAAAAACCATTTTCTGTTGTCATTAAATGTCTTCGCACTGATAATGCTTTGGAGTTTCTTTCTTCTGTTGTCAATTCATTATGTACGGTGTTTGGTATCATTCATCAGACCACTTGTCCTCACACGTCCCAACAAAATAGTATAGTTGAACGGAAATATCGTCATATTCTAGATGTTGCGCGCACCATCATGGCTGAACGCAATGTCCTTCGGTACTTGTGGTCTGATATTGTCCTCACTGCAGTCTACCTAATTAATCGTATGTGATCTACTCTTTTAAGGGGAGACATTCCTCTTCGTCGTCTCCTTCCTGAGATTGAGTTATTTCGTGTCACTCTACGTGTCTTTGGGTGTGTCGCCTTTGTTCAGGATTTGTCTCTAGGTTTGGACAAGTTATCTTCATGAGCAATAAAGTGTGTCTTTGTCGGGTATTCTAGAACTCAGCGGAGGTACCGATTATATCATCCGCTTGGTCAGCAATATTATGTGTCTATGGATGTCACTTTTCTTGAGTTAGTCCTATTTTCCGGGTTTGGTGTCTGCGTCCATCATGCCCACTGAAGTTATCTTACCTGTTCCAGTGCCTAATGCGGTGACTACTCCAGAGACCACAGAGGATCGTCAGTTTGGATAGGTTTATCGTCGCAGTCGGCAGACACACCTACCACCTCTGACTCCGCCACCCGAACCCTCAGATGATGCAAATTATTCTCTTGAACTTCCTATAACCCTCCGGAAAGATACTCGTTCGTGTACTAGACACTCTATCTCTCATTTTGTTTCATATGATCATCTTCACCCATCTTTTCACCATTTTGCCTTGTCTTTGTCCGCTAAGTCAATTCCCAGGAACTATCAGCAAGCTTCCCAATATTCCCACTGGCAGAAGGTCATAGATAAGGAAATTTCGGCTCTGAGATCTCGTGACAGCGGGTGCTTATGTCTCGACCTGCTGGGATCAGTATTGTCACATGTCGGTGAGTCTTCTCTGTGAAGCACAAGGCAGATGGTACAGTGGACCGTTACAAGGCATGTTTGGTGGCTCAGGGCTTTACTCAGACCTCTGTTGTTGACTATGCTGAGACATTCTCTCCAATTGCTCGTTTGAGTTATATTCGGATTATGTTGTCTCTAGCGATGAATCAATATTGGGAGTAATGTCAATTTGATGTAATAATGTTTTCCTGTATGGTGACTTAACTTAGACCGTGTTTATGGAGCAACCACCATGGTATGTTACTCATGGGGAGAATATTATATGCAGTCTAAAGAAGACAATATATGGTCTCAAGCAGAGCCTTCGGGCTTGGTTCGAGAAATTCAGTGTGGTGGCAATTGCAGATGGTTTTCACAGATGTGTTGTTGATCACTCAGTGTTCTATAAGAGCACTCCTGCAGGTTGTGTGATACTTGCAGTATACGTTGATGACATTTTACTGACGGGAGTGATAGTCAAGGCATCCAGGCAGCAAAGGCGGGCGCATCTGATGGAGCACTTTGTCACGAGAGACATGGGAAAATCGAGATATTTTCTTGATATTGAGTTTGCATATGCCAAAGGAAAAATGACTATTTCACAAAAGAAAAATGTACTACATTTACTTGAAGAACGGGTCTTCTGGGTTGCAAACCAGAGAGTACACAAGTCGAGCAGTCACCACCTCTCTGGGAGACATCCTCACCGTCTCTTCAAGATCCTACCCAGTGTAGGCGTCTTATTGGCAAGCTTATATATCTGACAGTTACTCGTCCCAATATCTCCTATGCAGTGGGTCTTTCGAGTCAGTTTATGCATGAACCACGAGAGGTTCATTGGAAGAGAGCACTGAGAGTTTTAGCATATGTTAAGGGAGCTCCTAGAAAAAGACTTCTTTACAGGAATTATGGTCACCTGGATGTTGCAGCTTATTCAGACTCTGGTTATGCTAGTGATAAAGGAGATCGGAAATCCACATCAGGTTTCTGCACATATGTAGCAATCTAGTTACTTGGCACAACAAGAAGCAGAATGTGGTTTCTCGATCAAGTGTTGAAGCATAATACAGATCAATGACACAAACTTGTGAGATGGTTTGGGTACAATCTTTTCTATCTGCCTTGGGACTCTCTGTCAAGGTTCTCATGCATATGTTTTGCGATAACCAGACAACTATCTTTATTGTGAATAACCAAAAGTTTCATGAGCGCACTGAGAATGTTGAAGTTGATTGTCATTATGTTCGTGATATGATTCAGAAAGATGTGATTTCTACACCATATACCCAATCATATGAACAACTGGTAGATATTTTTACTAAGGGTCTTGGTGTAAATGTTTTTAGTAGTTTATATAATAAGTTGGGCATGTTAGATATATATGTTTCAGCTTGAGGAAGAGTGTTATAATATTAGATATTAGGAAATGATTAAATAGTTGATAGGATTTTCCTTATTAATGTTTCGTAATTATTGTTTCCTTATTTCATCATTGTAATCTCTCTATATATAGAGATGACCTACCTAAGCAATAACATATACATTCCTGATTATAATTTCATCTTCACATATAATATAATTAAAAACATATATATTATAAGTATCAAATTTAATTCATGACTAATTGCTCATTTTAGCTCAGTTCAGTTAGGCTTTGGTCAATTATAATCTAAATACGAATACAAAACTTTGATTGTCTCTCAAAGACCAAGCACTGATGACTCCGCTCACAATTTAGCGCATGGTTATAAATAATTAATCCTTAAGATTATAACGAACTATAGTGATCTTAAAATAAGTCAACATTCACATACTAAATGGACCCAAGTATCATGCAGTGAGCAAGTGTGTACTACCATGCATTAGAACTTTTGATTAAACAATTTTAAAAGGTTAAAATCTAGGCTCACGAGTTCGAAGGAAATGCCCAAAATATATTTCAAACAATGTTATTGTTAAATGAGTATACATGAATTGATTATTTGACCATCGTAAATAATTACTTCAAAGCTTTTTGGTTCCATAGTTGAGAAATGAAAAGAGAGAAAAACTCAATACAAACTCTGGTTATAGATAGAAAACACCACCACACCTGTTTTTAAATCTATTGGGATTGAGAATGAACATATTCGAATCATTGTTAGAATTGTTTGTCATTTCCTACCTATTTAAATAACAAAGTTTTAAAAAGCAAGCTATTAAACAAGCAAGCAAGCTTGTGGCTTGACTCAAATTGCGAGCTGAGCCATGACCTGGCTTCTGTACACACCTAAAAGATAACTGAATTCGATTCCTAAAATACAATGTGTTGTCTTTAACCAATGAACAACTTCCAGCATTTGGAATGGAGGAGCAAGAAATAAAAACTTCTATAGATTTAGGTAACAGGAAAACCAACGGAGAAACAAGGAAAAAGAACAATTTACAAGGACAGAATAGACACCTAAAGTCATACCAAAAGGTTCCAATCATCGGCAGCTAACTCATTTGTGAGATGTCTAGAAACATTAAAATCAACTTCAACTGTATCTTTTACCTGAAATAAAAAAAGAATGGAATACGTAAGTTAAATATGAAATGCATTAAAGACGAACAAAAACTTGAGAACATGGGCATCTAAGCATAGGTCCACAACATAGCACATCATCTGGAGAAAGCAGAAGCTAATGGAACATGGATGCAGCTCAAGATAGTTTATAGCAAGTCTACAAAAGTGCGAGGAGTTTATGGGCGGTTCTAAAGGGAGTTTCCACCTGGGCTTCCTTTTGACGACTTTGTTTCCTGTGTTTTCAGGTTTTATAAAGAAAAAAATCGCAGTTTCAGTGTGTATGTATTGTATAGTTGTTGCCTCTATATTCTCCTGTTGTAGTCATGATCTATATATAGCATCAGTTTACTGATTAAAAACATAATATATGATGGTAAAATAAATGTAAGCAATGACAATGTAAGTTTATGAAACAAATATTCCTTCTGCAAGTGAAACTAGATAGCTAACATTTTCATAAGTCAACTTCACAAAGCTAAAAGACCGATTTATCAAGACCGAACTTGTTATTCAATTGGTGTCACAATCATAATCACAGTTGGACAGCATTTCCTGTTAAAGAGCCAAGATTTTTACATCTTCCAACATCATGTCAGCTCATCATTTGAAACAGCTATTAAAAGCAGGAATCTCACATGGATGTCGGAAGAAAGTTTTCAGGTTTTAAGTAGCATAATGTTTTACGTGGGTTTTTTTTGTTCTTTTATTTCCTTTGGTGATCTACTGGAAAATTAACATCAGGTGGTTTGGTTTTGATTTTTCATAAATATCATTAAATAATGAAATAAAGGCAAATGGTTTCATGCCAGAGCATTTACTTCGAATGATTTAAGCAACGTAGATTTGTAATGTCCCATGATCAGTTCAAGACAGGTTGTCCATCAAAAAATATGAATTTAACCTCTAGGACTTCAATTAGATTAACACTTTAGGTATACCATTAGCGTTCAGCAGAAGATAGTAAAGCATTGGTACCAAGGCAATAGGAAATCGCTCCAACTTCTTAACTTACACGTGTTTAGCAGCATGTTGTCTTGAACAAAGAAACACCAATAAAAAGTATCAAATTTATTACTAGCACGGTAGCACCAGCAACTTTCTTTACTCACAAAGAAACTGTGAACTCCATCTTGCCTTGAGAATAATGTAGGGAATAACTTTATCCATGTGTCGTCACCAAGCATCACCATTTTCCAACCAATACGATGCAATTGTTCTGCATTGCTAAGAAAAGTACCATAATTATACACTAGAAAAACCAAGGCATGTCAGTCCTCGAAAACAAATTCCAAACACATTGTACCAACTACCAACAATAAGCCACCAATTTGACCATAACTAACCGAGCAAATTGTCATCCAGGAACGCCTTAGTATTGAAGTTGAATGCCACATCAAGATATCCTCCGATGGCTCCAGAAACAATTGCCTCCATTATCACAGAGAACATTAAGCAAAACAAACTCAATTCAACACATTCATCATTACTCATCAAGCACATCTCACTTTCAAACGTGGCATTGTCACGGTTGGGGGAGCTGCTTGTGTGCGATAGCCGATTACATTTCCATTGGATAACAATGTAATCGGCATGCTCTCTTCAAATTCCTTCGATGGAGGCCTACCTTCCCTCCCGATGACAAACTCAGCTGGAAGTCCATCAATCACCTAACATACCAAACTTATAAAACGAACTGCAGACTTTGGTTTGAAAAAATCACATCGAGCAAACAGAAGCAAGGGTTACCATAAGTATTAGGCGATGATACGCAGGTGGAATACCAGACATTTCCTGAACCAAAGAAAGTCAAAAACCTATTTCCAGAGAGAGAGAGTAGTAGTAGTAGTAATACCTTGTAGAGGGATCTGAGTTGATGGGGATGGAGAGCGGCGGTGGATGGGGAGGTGAGATTGAGATTGCAGGTGGGGTGGTCGTAAGTCTCGGGACCACTGGAAGTGGGATCCACCACCATCACCATACATATGATATGAGCACAATGGCCTCCAAAAGGAAAGGGAAAGGGAAACCTTACGCCGGGAAGAGCGGGTTTGACGGGGAAGAAACCGATGACGAAGAGGGTGAGACCCGAGATATGGAGAACCACGCCTACCATCGTCAACCTACAGTAACCAGAAGAAGAAGAAGAAGGCATTTCTTCCAGCTTGCGTGTTGTTTTGGGGAGGAGAAGATGTACAAGATTAACAACACAGGTCGCTGCCAAAAGGTCCAGCACTATCAACTTTTGTGAACTATCAAGGAGACGCAGCTTTGTAAATTGTAATTGTCTCGGAAGCTAATCGACGCCATCTTGTCTTGTTTATCGACCGTTAACCCCTATTTTTCCTTTTGTAATAATCTCGTATTTGGTACACTTTCAGTAGAAAGAATACGTCGCAATTCCAGGTGCCTGTTTTATTTTATTTGGGCTCCTCACTGCTCGTTTGTTTAAGTTTGTTTGGAAACTAAACCAGTTTAGTTTTACCGATTCGACATTTGAAGGACCATATGATATGGATTCGAATTGTCATTCCCTTTTACCAAACACATGTCGCATAGCAATCGAATCGTACTGTTGTCCCATTTTAGTTTGAGCGTTGCTGGTTCCTTTCTTTTCCCCAAGGAGCATAATTCAGCTTCATGCTTCTGACTTCAATATTTTATGTGGACTTGAACATATCAACCAACACTTCACTACCACGCCTGGTGTTTTGTGGAACCAACATGGCGTCCTGTTGTTTCTATTATCTACTTAAATTAAATGAACATATGTAATATAACATGTATTTTTTTCTGTGATAAAACAAGCAAGTTCCATGTTTAATCTTTCTAAGCGTAGATCTCCTCATTTCATGGTAAAATTGTATGACACAGGAACACACCAATGAGGAACATATCACTAAATATAAAATACTTATCACTCCACGTGCGATATAATTACAAAATCATGTTCCTATAACTACAAGCCTTCAGAGGAGACTGAATTGTTCGGCCAGCCTTCACCCAATAGTCTCATTAAATAATAATTACACTTGTTAAATATGTTCTCACAGCATTACACTATAGCCAAAGAATCCACCTACGAGGCTACGACTTGCCATCTCTGATAGGTGCCCCTTTTTCTAGCTCACCAATTTGATCTCTGAGGGCTGGAACTTTCATGGCCAATGTTTTATACAGCCTAGAGTACCTTGCTCGGGTACCATCAGCAGTTCGCGCCACTGCCAGCAAACTTAGAGCCTCGGGTAATTGAGCAAACACATTCTTTAGCTCCTCAAGGCTCATGTTAGTCAGTGCTGAAGGTTTCGGAGCCACTCTAATGATTTCACCTCCTTTTGGCTCTTGAACTTGAGTATCGGCTTTGATTACAAGCTCTGAATTGGGGTTGGCGCCACACTTGATGATAAATGGAACCGTGGAACCTGTGTTGAACTGTAACACATTCCATTGTGTTACGTCAGCCTCCGCATTAGTCATATCAACGGATTGTTGAGAAGCTTGTGGTTCTCTTTGGGAGTGTGTTTCTTCTTCTTCAGGAATGGACTGTAAGGAAGACAATATAATTAGATAAAGATCGGAAAAAAAGTGTGCAGAAATTTAAAAATAGGACAAGAAAAGGTAAGAGCATCACTTCTAATAGTATATTCTAGGTAGTCAACCCCAGATGAATATCAAAATTGAAGTTTTGGACTAAAAACAATCACAAACCATGATTCTTGCACAAAACATATTTTTCTATGCTCAGCATCATGAAACTGAAAAGGGTCTAACTCACTATGCTAGGTTGATTTCTTGACGAATAACCAAATAGTAGGGAAGGTTATTGCCACTAGAGATAATGTATTAAGAGGATTATTGCCACATTGAATGGTAATAAATTAGAATACAAATATTATCATGCAAGATTTGCAAAACATAAAAAACCATACCAAACAATTACATGTCATTCTACAAGATATCATAAAAACAATTATTTACTAAAAATGAAGAACCTAGAAAAAAACATAAACCTAGGATTTCTCAGCAGATATATATTTTCTGTGGTGACTGATAAATCAAAAGAGAGCTGCAAGGCAGATGAACGAGATATACATGAAGGGCTGCGAAAGAAACGATATATCTGTAAAAAGTCATGAATGTTGATTGGTGTTCTAAACTATTTATAAGGTTTCAAGGTTATAGGTTTTCAATCAACAAATCTCACCAAGAACCAATAAAAACCAAGAAATTTGCTCTGTTGCCAATTACCACAGCATGACCACTTTGATGCAGGTTAAAAATATAATTGAAGCACAGGTAACGGCAAGTCCACAAAGTATAAACTGTAATTGAAGCACACAAAACTGGTAAGTCCACAAAGTATCCATCCCCAGAAATTTGCGGCGCTACCAATTACCACAGCATGACCACCTGGGTGCAGGACAATATATAATTGAAGCGCACACACCCAGCAACTCCATAAAGTATTCATTATATCTCATTTCTACGAGTGGAGGTAAACATTGCGGATGGGAGAATACTATGGTTTTCTGTCTTAAATGAGGTAGAAAATCATGCGAGCCTCAATCCTCTCTTTTCAGTGAAAAGATTAGTCTGGGAAGAGGTTTGTGACGACAAATCCACGCCCTGATACCTATAGACTACAATGGATGCTCTGGTATCTATGCCAGCTTAAACAAAATATATTTTGTGTAAAGCAATTTGACAATTTACAATGGAATACCGTATATGACTACAAAACAAAAATGAAGAAATAAACAATAATTGAAATACCTATAGAAGGGAATTCAAATACAAATGAAAGAAAGGAAATTACAGATTAAACAAACCAAAAAAACAGTGGGTCCGTATACAAAAGGAGATGGGTAGTATTAGATTGCAAGAAAGCTCCCACGCACCCACACACAAATCATAAAAGACTACCTCTACTATAGTACGAGCTTCAGATATTTGTCTTTGAGCGCAAGGATGATCAATTGCAAGAAGTGAAGGCATTCTTTGTGACAGTTCATCCAGTGACGCTATAAGAGATTGTTTCTTGATTCTTGTAAGAGAGTTAACCGATGCTTGCCTACTTATATCCTGCATGGAAACAAATAGTTCACTTTCACTTCCCCTACCATAAAGATTTACTTTCTGCAACAAATTTGCCTGATATGGCTAAAATATAGCAAACCTTGACTTGTTTCAATATGCTATCAAGAGAGATGAGTGAAGCCAGCCTTGCATCTTCAGCTGCAGTAGAAGGATTACGTATAGGTGAACCACCTTCTTCTTTGCTAAGCAAGGCAATGTCACTCCGCATTTGTTGCAAAATCTGATGAGCAAGGAATATAAATTAAAAAATGGAAGACAAATTATAAACTTCTCAAAATCATTCATATTGTTAATTGCTCAGAAACAGCAGTATTACTTTCTTCTGTAAGACTAAGTGGTCATGAACACAATTACCCCTGATAGCTAGAGTTACCGAGATAAAATAGACTTAGTATGCTGTAGGTATCATTAAGAATTGGATGTTTGTTTCCAGAATGGCAGCCGTAAAAAATAAGCATGCAGCCAAAATTAAAAGATATTAACAGAAAGAGGCAAATAAATCAGATCAATGCAAGTTGAAAGGTACTAGCGTTATCATTTTTAGAAGTAAATATTTATCAAACAGTGACAATTTACGGGTACCTTTCTTCGCTTGTGATCAACAGATTCAAGGGCAGACCGTAGCTTACTGACATGAGCTGAATCATCAGCATCTTCTGTGGCCAAGGTACCTGCAATATCCTGCATAAAAGTAGGTAACCAGAATAGTGAAAAATAGCACAGAAAAAAAAACTAGCAACCTCTCGTGGGAAAATAGTTCCTTCCCAACTATCATTTCTGACAAATGACAATGGCCATTTGGAACCTTGAAAACATGTAGATATTCCAAAGGACTAGGTCAAACAGCTTCGTATTTTGCCTGCTAGACATACAACTTCCAATTTAACAGATAGGAGTTTATTTATAAATTTCACCTAAGAAAGAAAGTAGCTAACAAACTTCCCATTTCTTTTTCAAATGACCGAACCTAGCAAAATGCAAAATGCACTTTATTCGTGAATCACTTGCAACTAAATATGATATGATACCATCTGATGATGGCAAGTAAGAGAATGCAAAGCATTTCTTTCTCCTGACATCATGTCACTGAAGTAATCTTAGTTGTAAAACTGTTTTCACAAGGACATTTTTTCTAGCCAAGGATGGTTCTCAAAGTTATTAGTACACTTCAGATTATTTTGTACGTAATGGCTGCTCTTTAATCTTGAAATCTCGACATGCTACACCATTATTTTCCACTCAGTTTACACTTGGTAATATTTGGCATGACTCGTGAACAAAATAAGAAATCAACCGATTTAAAGATCTTGTTAGCAACTGTGGTCTTCGAAATTTGATCCTAGCAACCCAGCTCAACTAACGAGATAATACTTAATATCATGGTTTTGATTTTGATAAAGTAACAGTAAGAATTTGTCCTGATAAAAGAGAAAGCATGATACTAAAACTAGAAATTAGTAATATTGCACCATCATACAGTTTAGTTGCTCTTGAAACTGGCTGAGTATCAAGGCATTGTCATATCAAGGCGTATAGAATTTCATAATGTTCATGCCAGAATGGAGAAAAGGTAAAGCACTCATAAGTTCATTAATTATATACCAAATTAAGATAAGCTGAAATACTTGATCTAAAAGGTCTCAACAATTAGAAGTTAAAACTGGTTGTATATCCAATTTAAATAAAGGGGTGACAACTCAACTTTTCACATAATCCTAGCCAAACTAAAAAAAAGAACAATAATAGGAACAACTACCTTGAGATGTTGCAACTGAGAACTGTAAACCCGTTTGGTATATTCAGATAACAACTGGCCCAAGGCATCCGTACTTGGAAATTGTGAAGTACCAAGGCCAGCCATCCACCCATCCATAATTGCAGTTGATAGGAGTTCTAACTGTCCACTTGCTCCACCAGCAACTTCACTTCCAGTGACTGAAAGGAAATCAAAATTTTCTGAGAGCCAAGATCTGATCTGCCGCTGAAGCTCACCAGCTGGTGTATGCACAAATAGGCTAGCAAGAGATTTGTTCCCAATGGCAAAACTTTTGGCTTCCTCTGTTATTTCTCGAAGTTTCCCACCAGTAACATGCTGTCTCCAAATCTCCTGCTCAAACAAATATTACCATGCAAGAAAATAGTTATTAGCACTCAATCTGCCAAAAGAGTAGGAGTAAAAAATATCCACTTTCTTTGTTACCTGGTCAATTCCTCGAAGCTTCAAGACAATCGATGAAAGCTTTGATTTCTTTTCTTGCCTGATATTGACCTTAAATCCATGGACATGGTCATCAACCAACACATTTTTCATGCTTGAATCGTGATAAATAGGAGAACGGCCAGGACTACTAGCCCGGCTTGAGCTTCTACTCCTCCCGTTATTAGCTTTCTCAAGAAAACGTTCAACTGGAGAAACCTATAGAAGGATTACAAAATATTTCATGAAATAAATTCCAGACAAACTTCTAATGAAAGATAACAAGAGACTAACATGCAGAAATTCACCACCTTGATCGACTGCAATTCTGGTGATCTGGTAATTAAAGATCGGATATACAAAATGCGAACCCTAGAGACAAGCATGGTGTCCATGACCCTCCTTGGTTCCATCTTGCGAATAAATGAAAAAACAGCATCTCTAATTTCAGCTAGTATTTCATGTTCTCGTGCAGCCCCAGCTTTGATTACAGCAGCTAAAACCTAAACAAGGATAATGACAGGCGAGAGCACGGATAAACAAATCAGTGGACAGGAGAGTCTAACAAAATTATCAAAAGGAAAATTGATGCGTCTAAGAACCATACTGTGAGACGTCAAAGAAATCATAAGTAGAATTTACCTTAAAGTTACAAATGATCATCCAACAATCAGCCATTTAGTTCCAAGCATCCCAACTTTTTCTAATGAACGTATTACCCAATTACAAGTGTAACAAGATATTATACAAATACTATTTTCCTACCTAAGTTTAAGTTGTGATGGAATATAGTTTTTCATGGAGGAATTTGGCCATATACATGTAGTAAAAAGTTATTTATATCCTTGTCTTCCTCTATCGCTACAAGTCACCTTGAACCATCATATTTCAATGTAATTACAGTATAATAGTAGGTGAGAATATGCATCTTCCTAAGCTGGTATCAGTGCTTTTAGCCCTTGCCCAGAACATTCCGCACCAGCTTTAGTGTTTAATTCAAGAAAGTATCACGCGTCTCGTCCAATCTCATTCTAAACCTTCAAAACCCTTCCACAAACCTATGATGAGTGATGACTCATTTGCAAGATTAAATTGAAAATTTAGTACTTCTATTGACCAAATCATTTGTAGTCAGACTATTAGTCATCCCAACATATTAAAACTAGAAGAGTATTATAGAGTTCAAGTATTCGATGTGGTATGTAGAGTTCATAAAAAACCAGAAGCAAAGAAAGATATGATAAGGATGAAATATTAAAACAAAGAAACATAACATTTCGATTTTACCAGCATCAGAAGTTTATTTACTCCATCAGCCACTGCTGCAAAACTCTCAAATTGATCAGGATCAAAATTCGTAAGTGCAGCAGTTAAATATTCGCCAGCAGGGGTTGTCTTTCCTTTCTCGGCGCTCAATTTTACAAGGGCACCTGCTGTCTCTGCTTTAGCAGTAGTGTTGCCATCCAAGAGTTGTTCTCTGTTAGCACCATTTCTGCACCGAAAATGAAGCTACATGTGATCTTCAATATAGAAGAGGAAGGAAAGACAGAGAGATACAAATCAAACACAAAAATTGCTCTAAAGAAGCTACCTGCCAACATCCTGGGAAGGAAGATTATTTGGTTTTCTCAAAGACGGGCTTGACACCTACAAGCGATGTCATGCATGAATGTCAAAATTCAGAAACACCAACCAAGTCATGCATAGACAATAAGTAGTATGATTTGTTAACATTACTGATCGTATGTGATCTTAATGAAGATCTGGTAGACAATGGGGAAAACCTCAAACCCAAAACCAAAGAGAACTAATCTACAACAATGACAGACAGTGAAAGAAACTTGCACAAGCATATAAAAACTGCCAGATGATGATAAAGTAAAGCGGTACAAAATGCCATCAAGAACAAAAAGGCATCATATGACACTACTCGAATGAAAGTTTTAAAAGCTTTTTCAGTCAACAGCAATAATGTACTAAACTGAAGGAAAGAGAGAGTAGAGAGTGACCTGAGAATTTCCACTGATTGAAGCCTTCTCAGTCAATCTGTCGAACAACTTCTCATTTTCTTCATGCAACCTCTAAAACATGAAAATCAAAACATCGTGATTTACAGTAAGAAAATTAAATGCATAAACTAGGATGGTTTACATACACAAATGAATATCACACATTGTAAAAATAGATTAATTTGTTCCGAACAACAAAGATTAGCACTAGTATATAAACGAAGAACGTAAAAGTCAAGGGTAAACAATATATTTCGAGACTGCATATTAAGAATCTACAGTAGGTTGTAGCTGAAGCAACAAAGATTGCACAGGATCGCTATGAAAAATGAAAAGACGGAAGAAAACAAACGAAAGGAGACAACTAGGAATCAATCTAAATAAATACTGTAGTCTTTTGGAATTGGTGTTGGTCTCACCACCCTAACGATGTATTTGTACTTACTTAAATATATGTTTTTTGGAGTGTCCCAAGGGCCTCGACTCATATTGGTAAAACAACCACTCATGTTGAAATAAACATTCCCCAAAATCACTTAAAGAAGTGGTGCAAGACAACCCCTATTTAAGTTTATGCGCAAAAGGCTAGATAGTTTAACTTGTAAGGGTGTGATCTATTTGTAGATAAATTTTAGGAGAGAAACTGAGCTTCTTGAATGACTTCTGGTAATTAGTTTGACGGTAACTTTAAGAATTCCTGGAACTAGAGTTCCACTCTCTAAAAGTTGGTAAATGGAAGGAGTATCCCTACTTCCACTCCAAGATCAAGAGAAGTCCAATGCAGAAGATAACAATAGCAGAAGATATGACTGCATAACAGCAATGGATAACTTAAGCTGGTGATCCAAAAAAAATGTTTATTCAATCAAGCTACAAGTAAGAGAGAGCCATCCACATTCAGTTGTAGTTGTATAAAGAAAAAGCAGCTAAATAATATTATGAGGATGAGGCAGTTATGGTATTTAAATGCAATTATTTTTTCTCCATGTAAGTTTTTTTTATCAGTCATCTCTATGTATGTCCAAGTAAGTTATTATTTGGGTTTTTAAAAGGTTATGAGAAGGCATCAGAGAGAAAATCCACAAAAGTTAAAATTGGGTGACTTTGATTGGACCAGCTACAGGCAAGGTTCAGCACCTCAGTTCTTAAAGTTGGAAAAGGAAAATTGCACAATGAGTAATAGAAATTTAGTATAAAAAAATGATGACGTGTGATGAATTTCACCAAAGTCACCATTCATTGTTTTGATAACAATAGCTTACACATGAATACATGATTAATAAATTGGCCAAACATAAGGACTACACCCAATTATATAGATGTCACTTGGCAATTCCAAATATATCTAATTGACTATTGGTAAGCGTTGTAACAACAAAAGACTGGTAAAAGCATAGCCATGAAGGTGAACCTCAATCAAAGCATCTCTTTTTTGAAGCTCTTCTTGCAACTTCTTAGTCACCATGGAGGATTCAACTGCACCTTCAATAGGATTCGATGTTGGATTACCAGAAGTAGGGAGCAATTCTGATCCAACAATTGACCTGCCATTACTGCCATGAGCGGCCTCATTGAGTTGTGATTCTAGGTTCATTACTTTGGCCTGTAAATTTAAAAAAAAAATATCTCCAATGGCACGTAAGGAAGTTAAATACTTGGGGAATCATCAATTTCTTTCTGGTAGGGCTATGTTATAGTTAAGCTACATAAGATTTGCATATTAATTCTCCTCGGAAAAGTGTCGGTGCAGTAAGCAGATCTCAAAGCAAAGAGTTATGAAGCCATGTCTGTAGCTTTCCTTAAAGCCATGAACTTATAAAGTGATTAAACTAGTTCCAATGGCATTCCAATGGCACGTAAGGAAGTTAAATACACGAAATACACAAAATTAAAATCCTTTTTAAGTTTCAAATCAGAAATCACTCAGCCCCTCACAAAACAAAACAAAATCACTCATCTGCACAAAACAAAACCCTAACCCCTCAGCTCACATCACAGCCAGTCGGCCACTCCTCAGCCCTCAGCCCCTGACGTCACGGCCACTCCTTTCACTGTCCCACGACACACTCTACTCCCACAGTCCCACCGTCCCATAGCCTTTCGTCCACTCACACAACCCACAACCCAAAAAACCCTAACCCCCAGGTTGACTCCTCATGTCACTCGCCGGATCATCTCGACGTCTACGCCGGAGGTGCGAGAGGTGGAGCTTCCACACCGTTTACTCTGGTGTACGGATCCGCAAGTGAGTTCCTTTTTTTCCTGGAAAGGTCGGATCTTTGCTTTGATGGGTGGTGGATGTGTGATCTTTGTTTTGCGAATTCATTGTTGTCTTGATTTGTGATCTGCGTTTTTTTTGCGTTTTGGTAATGTTTTTGGAGTAAACAGGATCTTTGCCTACTTATTTGGGTTAGTACTAATTGTGCTTAAAAATCAGCCATTAGAGTAATTGAATATATAAAAAACAGCAACGTGATAAATAAACCAAATAAAGTCGGGTTTGCTTGTCTGATTGGAAATACACTAACAAAAAGGTGATATTAACAACAAAAAGGGTTGCATTATATGAATTATGATTTTGAAGGACATCTAATTTTGTTGTTGGATTCAATTTCAATTGATTAAAAAATGTTAATAACGCTGACAAAAAAATTGGCAATAACAACAAAAAGGTTTATAGTATAGGCATCTAATTTTATAGACTCTGTAAGATGGTCAGGCCCGGCCCATAGCAGGAGCAGGGTGAGCTCCTGCTCCGGGCCTCATTTTGAGGGGGCCTAAAAAATGATTTATGTATATGAGCTTATTGGATTGCAAAGAAGATTAGTAGTGCTAAGATGACAAAAAATATTTATATATATGAGTTTATTGGGTTGCAAAGAAGATTAGTGATAAGATGACAAAAATTATTTATGTATATGAGTTTATTGGGTTGCAAAGAAGATTAGTGTTAAGAATATAACACATAAACATTGATAAATTTGTCTCAAAAAATACTAAGAGGACAAAAAATTTCAAGTGATATTGTACTAAGTTAGTGAATTTTTATTTATTTAAACTAGGAGAACAATTTTTTTTCAAATTTAGGAGTCTCATTGTTGATTTTCGCACAGGGCCTCGAAAATTCCCGAGACGGCCCTGAAGATGGCAATAATCCTCTTCCGATGTCTTTAGACTTGGAGAATATGTTTAAATTGTTTTAACCTAGTAACCAATTAATCTGCTGCTTTTAGATATTTCAGTTGTTTTTAGTGATTTCTGTTGATGTAACCGAAGTTATTTGTCATGATATGGCTAAAGATTAACTGAATCTGCACTATTATGGAATAAGCAAATGATTTTTTTATATGTTGAATCATGGATGCCCTTTGTTGACATGGTGAGTTGGTAAACTTTTCCTTAAAAGGCAATCGATTTCAACATTGTCAAGAAATTCTGACATGCTTGAAATCAGCTCAATACTTGTTATTTACCTTTCTTATGTCGAATGTAAGGGTCTAAAACTTCTTTCTTATGCCATGGTCCCCACTCAATTTTAAATTTCGTTTTACATATATAATTGTTAGCTTCTAATTTGAGATAGGTATCCATAAAAATGAAAGAAGTAGGTTGTGAAAAATATGCGTGTAAAAGTATTGGCATGAAATTGCTATTATCTAATGTAGTGTATTATTACCGTGGAAATACCTAAACTGAAACTGTAAGCTCATGCTGATTATTGGTGATGAGAATTTATCCAATTCTAATTTTGTTATTGCACCGACAAAGTTTGTTATCCATGCTATATCTGTCAGCTCTTTTCACAAATGAGAACCTCACCTAAATGACATGTCTGCTTTGTTTCTTTTCATCAATACATTTTGTAGACTTCTACCATCTTTCACATTCTCCTCCTCGTGGGTCAGATCTTTGTGCAGTGTTGTTGCCATCTTCAATTTCAATTGATGTGATTATGTTTCTGTGTTACTTACAGGTTTGTGTGATTAGCTTACAAAGTGTGTAAAATGACAAATGAAATTCAATCCCCGAAGGAAAAGGAAGCAAAGGTTAATTTTATCCCTACGTCATGATTAATTTTTTATTTATACAATTACAAACAATATGCTCATGAATCTTGACTTAAGAGTTTTAATATTGTAGGTGGTTCATTCTTCAAGTGATGATTCAGAAGATAGCTACGAAAGAGAAGTTCTCGCTCAAGCTTCCACTCTAAATATAACATTGATAATTTTGTATTTCTATTCTTAACATCATGTTAGGATACGAAATGATAATTTTGCGTTTATATTGTAATATAACATCTACTGGTTCAATACTATTTGATGGACTAATATGTTCCTTTTTGGTAGATTGCATTCAGCCAGTCTTCCAAAGTACCATGGGTTGCAAACTTGCTATTGGAAGTCTACTGATCCAGTTATTCAATAAACTAATCTATTCTAATTTTTTACTGTAATAGTCTTATCTCTTACGTGACAAACTAAACTTATACAGTGCTACTTGTTGGTGGATGATGATTGGATGCCTACATATACATGTTATGATTTTGGAGATCAAATGGTTATATTTACAAGTTCATGTTTTATTTTTAGATTTGATGAATGTGTTTTAATTTTTAGGTGTTCTAATCTAATTTTTAGGTTATCAAATGTGATTTAATGAATGTGTTTCATTTTTAGATTTTATTCTATTCTATTTTTAGGTGTACTATTTTCATGTAAATCGTGTACATGTTTCGTGTTAATTGTGTACAGGTTTCGTGTATATTCGTATATCGTGTCGTCGTTACATGATATGTACACGAACAATTTCGTGTACATACCGTGTCGTGTATACACGGTTTTTTCGTGTTGTTTTCGTGTACCGAAAGGCAAACACGAAAACTAAATGTGTTGTGTCTGTGTTCAGCAAAAATGTCTAGTACACACGAAATTACACAACACGAAAGTACACGACACATTTACCAGCCCTAGAGGAGATCTTGCCACCATCGAGTGCATGGCACAACATTACGTAGTGGTCTTTTTTAAAAGTTACTTGTGAAAAATATGATAATCAAGCATCATACTGAAATCACACCTAGATCATAAACAGGAAACCATAAACAACTTTTTTTCCTCTTTTCAAAAAGTATCTAAGAAATTAAAACCTGAGGAGAAAAATTATACTTGGCTACATGGAAGAAAAACTGACAAAAGGGTAAACTTGGTAAACGAAAAGGTGCCAAAGGAAATGTACAACTTATAGAAATATTACCAGCGAAACTTGGTAGTAATACTAAACAAAGTGATAACTGATAACTGATAACAAATAAATTTGTAATATTGAAAAGGACAGCAATTTAAATATTATTCATTTTAGCATATAAAAAACAAAGGCGAGCTCTAAGAACACACATATTATTGAATCATGATGTTTTTTTAAGTGGCATGGGCTCGAACATAAGGCATGCCATGGAATTTAAGTAGATTGCTCCGGCCTTCCATATTGAAGCAAAATGGTGAGCTATAAACAATAAGTGAATAAACAGACATCAACAAACAACAGTGAATATAAATTGTATATCATAAACACCAAGAATGGAGCAAGTGCATGCGGACATGAACAGGAATCACATTCTAATATATAAAAAAATCTATATTTAAGGCACAGTATAACTTTTGCTAAAGAAAAAGTTTGTAATAAGTAATAACTAATAAAAAAAGGCTTAACCTCGAGATTCTGGATGGTTGAATCGTGTTGTTGTATCTGCACTTTGTGCTCTTGTTCTAACTGCAATAGATGAGCAACTTGATTTTTCAACAGATCGTTTTGTTCCTTTTCTACTTTTTCCTTTTCTACTAGCATCAAATTTTCCGCCTGCAGAAATTTTAAGTCAAATTTCAAGATTAAATATCTAATCTTTCAAATAATCTCAGATATTTCGTGGAAGGAGAAATCATGATGATTCCTCACTGTAGTGAACAGGATTATATGTATCAGAAATGATTGGCGCCATTTAACTTAAGATAAATTCTTCAAAATTTGATGAACAGTATGGCAACAGTTTTGACATCATTTTGACCAACGACTGACACTTTGGAAGAATGCAGCCATGTACTACAGGTACTCCTATAAGTATAAACTATTCTAACCCATGGGTTATCACTTAAGAAAACAATGAAATGTTCGATAAACAATCCGATGGATTTGGCAAGCAAAATGATATTTGACATTCCAGTCTAACATCTTAATTTCTCTTCATGCATATTTTATGCCATGTATCAACCACATTATAATTTCCAATGGATAAGGCTATTGGTGACAGTGAATTGGCAAATGAGATCTAATTCTAAACGATAACACACAGAAAATGAACTATCAATCGCTGCATCTAAAAAAATATCAAACATTATTTTTTCTATGGGTTAATTACAGTTTGACCCGCTGAACTATGTCGTACCAATCCGACCCAAATTCCAACCAAATCTGACATTCATTTCGATCTGAACTTTCAGGTAATTATAGATTTAAGAGTGTAATAAGGATGCAAAACAAACAAAAAAATGCAAAAAACGACAAATGTGTGCTTAAATAATCAATTTTTAAAGTTCAGAGGGACAGTGTTACAAAACAAAAATTCAGGAGTAACCGTTAACTTTGAAAATTCAGAGGTGCAAAGTGATATCAATGCATAGTTCAGGGGGTCAAACTGTAATTAACCATTTTTTCTATTTATATCTTACTGACACAGGTATGTTGCTCTTTACAAATTGGTTTACCAATTTCGATTGGTTAATGACCGTTCAAAAATAAATAAATTGGTGTTTCTGTATCATAAAACACAATAGCATCAAGTGGATCTTTTTTTCAATATAAAAATGATACTGAATTGACTTACTCTAGGTTTTAGTTGTTTTTTCTCAAAAATGTTTAACCTGAAGTCTCAATACCGAAGGCTTAGACCTTGTCCCATGGAGACAAAATAACAAACTGACCCCTTACACATCCAACATATTTAAGACGTGGGAGAAGTATATTATTCGTGCATGATAGAAGGATAAGAGAAATGTCACCATGCTTTATTCCACCTTTAAATTAGCCTGAAGTGTGAAGGATACTTTCCAAGCCTTTTGGGCTTCATTGAATAACAAGATACACTGATTGTTGGCATCTTTTAGCAATAGCTTCAATTCCAAGACTTCCTGTCTTAAATCATTTGCTTCTTTTTCTTTCTCATACAACTCTTTTCGTGAATCGTTAGCCTGCGAAAGTCGTTGAAAGGTGCAAATTTAACAGGCATAAGCTTATCATTGACAAGGAACAGAATGTTTCAATAAACAGAATGTTTCAATAAACAGATTATTTGATGAAAAACGGCAATGTTTCTAGTACCACATCTCTCCATTTCTTGATAGTGTCTCGATTTCCTAGGCTCAACTCGACGCTTCTTGCTCTTGAAGAGAAGTTAAGGCAAGACAATGTTTCAGATAGATTTGCAGAATTAGGACATATGTTGACAATCATCAACGCTTTCGAGCTTCCACCTAAACAGATAAATGGGATATATGGTTGGAGTCACCAAATGTATTAGCTACCAAATAAGAAAATAATAATTAAGATTAATGGCCTTACGCAATTTGTGAATTGCACTCCAATTAAACTAAAATTACTATGAGAACACAAATTGGATTCATATATTATGCATATTCATTTGGCAGGTAACCACCAATCAGACCCATGACACAATCATAGAATTGCTAAGTTAGTTGCTACTGAGATATGGTGCCATATTTGGTAATTTTATTGTTATGGACCAATTCCCAACGTAAACAAAGAAAACCGTGCAATATCTTAACTACAGTTTAGCACTACCTAGTATTTTAACTCTTGGCAATCAGTTAAGGGGTAGTATAATAGAAAGAGTAGGAAATTTTATTTATGTTTTCATAATTTCACATTCAACCTCAATATATACATACAAAATAAATATGATTTTTAATTTAAAAGTAAATCAGCTTTACTGCACAAAGAATTATTGGTTGTTGTCTTGTCAACAGCTACAAACTATGATTGCCCTTTTACAGCCATGTGGTTCACTAAAATCACGTCTTTGCTGCACAAAACTTCGAAAATGAAACAACTGATATAGGACATGATATTGTTAACAAACTGACATAAAATACCAGGAATGAGAGCTGAAAAGGCAAAGCTATCAACAAGTACATCAAGAGGTTACCCATGGAATCAGAAAGAATTCGTGTGAGCTTTGAATTTTCATGAGGCACGATCTCCTTATTTGATGTAAGGGAAGACAATACATCGCCCAATCTGATCCCAGACAGTAAATTAGAACAACAAATTCGACTTAAAAAAATCAACAGAAGCAAACAAAATCAATTTAAAAGGGTTTTAATTTTGATCAAAGTGCTCAAATTTCATTAAGAAATTAATATACAAAGCTAAAATACCGACAACCCCTCAGATTTAATGGTCCATGGTCTAATGGTCTAGATAAAGCATCGTGGTTATTTGATGGGAGAATCAATGTCACTGACTCATAGGAAGGGGAGAGGAAAGCAAGCAAACAACATAAATTAAAATGACTGCCCACTGTAGATTGAACAGGTGAGTAGCAAACACAGTCCAGGGACCAAGGATTGTTGGCTGAGCAGCACCAACGGAAACATCGTACGAATGGTGGAACTTGAACGAGTGCTGAACGCCATCTCATAAATCAATTACATGTATAATTTTAAACAGCGCCTAATGGAACTCCGAAGAAGATAGAAGGATACTACAGAGTGTCACTTGAAAATACCTAAACCACTAAGATCCAAAAATAACATCTTATATGAGAACAGGATCAAATTGTAGTTGCTGGGGGGATTAGAAATTTGATGGTGATGCTCACACTTCTTAAGCTATTTATTAATTTTGATTTAGCTTATGATCCTCGGGATAAATTTTGACTGATTGACAAGATCGCAAGGGTCCATTTTTAACAACTTAAGATGAACAGATATTCAAGATTACCGATAATAAAAAAGATCTTCAAGACTAGACTACATCTCATCTTTTATGAAGGTATTTGTCCACCTCAACTTGAAAGAAATAAAAAGGTACCTCCATGGCCCTATATCTAAAAACAAACAAAAAATGCACATCAAGGAAAAGTAGAAGACTGCCTACACTAGATATGTTGCTATGCAGCTTACAATAAACTCTTTTGAGATAAATAAAGGAGTCGGAGCCCTTACGCTGATAATGATTTGGAAACATGTAAAAAATCCTTGACGATCTCTCCTCTGGTATCTTTCACAGGCAAATTTTCACTTCCAGCTAAATCAACTAAAGAAAGCTTGCTATACGAGGTTTCTGAATTGATGCAGCTCTGGTAATGTATATGAATAGTGACGATACTGAAATGCCGGAAATATACATGTTAAAACATGTCGAATATGATCAAAACATCTCTTTGCAGAAAGTCTTAGAAATATAACATGGTTTAGCTAACATCATTCACAGAAATATATGAAATTAGTTAACATATAGGAACAGATGATATAGAAATACAAGGCATCAAACCGAAGCTTATGGATAAAACATATGAAATTGGAAGATGATTTGAAAATTCGGCAGAAGCCTATACACAGAGAATTAACACTTTTAATGGAGAAAGGCTTGTTTTTAGAAAAAAAATATGTAAGTCATACAGGTGTGATAAGTTTTGTCTCTGTGTGTTCACATGGTGGTTCTCAAGACCTAATTTTAGTATTCTGCAGAAATCCACGGGATTCTCAATTTTCTCCTGCTCAAGCTCTATGACAGAATCAGGAGGACCCATATATATTTTTGAAGGGCATACTGTGCAATCCAATAGCAAATCATTCACCTGTATGCAAGAACCCACAAGGAGACAAAAAAACACAATTAGAGCGAATGATTATAGAGAATTGATATAAGGACTGATAAATGAACAGAAAAGTGTCTAATTAATGGTCACATGAGACACCATTTTTAATCAATAAGTACATAATATGAGAAGTGGGGTGTCCACGGAAACAGATATACCTGGTCGTTGTAAAGCTCAAAAGCAGTTAAATAAAAATCATATCGAGACGTGGACGTCATATCTGCATTTGACAAGTCAAATAGTTCCTCGAAGCTTCGAACATACAAACCACGATCGTGACTGGAACCTTCCTAGAAAAGTCAAACTGTATGGTTCAAAATAACATGACAAAAAATATACATAAGCATACCATTAATGCCAAATATTACATCAAAATGTATTGAGAAACGCATCTTCAATAAAGGCTACTGACAATCAATGTAAAATAATTCAGATACCGAAGAAAAAGACAGAATTACTAACAGTGGTGAAAACTGCTCAATTACATCAAACATAGCTTGCTAGCCACATGTTCCACCGAAAAATTAGTTTATATTCTCCCCTAGTCATTTTAAAGACCAACCATACAGCTAAAAGCCCAAAACATAAAAACAACAATGCAAAGCACCACCCATATCACATTACAGTATTACACGTTATCACACCGTGAACCATCTAAAACTCATATACGTAAGATTGAATGTGTGTTAAGGTACACCAAGACTTCTAACAATAAAAGGGTCAACATTTGTTTTGAAGATATCAGATCAGATGGTGCAACCGCTGATCAAGAGCACCGGCATACAGAAAGTTAGTAGCTACAGTTGCATGTCGCTATGAAGGTTGTGTGCTTATACAACAAAAAATGGTGGACTACATGTCAGCTCTGAGCTGCCGGAATCCCAGGTGTTAAAGTAGATACGAACTCTTAGTTACAAAACCACATCAAAAGATCAAAAGTGGATTACAGCAGAAATTTGACTAAATAGTGAAATGATTTCAGTTGGTGCAGGATTCCCGGGTGAGAAAATGGAACTACGGACATATCATATAACTCTGAAATTGGAAGACGGCTCTGCAAAATAGTGGTTCAGCTGCTTTGCCATTAGGCTAAGCTTTTTGACTTTTCACCATCTTTCTTGTTTTATCCTCTTTTTGTGGGGTTACGATTTTTCATTTCTTATGAAACCTCCTACCTATTTTTCTAAAACATTTATTGAATCAGTTCTATTTTAGTGATAAAAAATAACATGAAGCTCAGACAACATTCTCAACCATATAGAACCATGGGCATGGGTATATTCAACCAGATTCTGTTGGTTACTCCTTTATGCGTGTTCATTGTAACTGTAAGAATCTAACAATAACATATTTCAACATAATACCATTATTATCAGGATAGCAACATAGTAAGATTCATTCACTTTATCAACATACCATTAAATCCCTCCCCTTCCCTGTATCTGGTCATCTGATATGTTAATTGACAATTTGGCATATCACAAATACATATGCTCTTTATTTTTATTTCAATTTTTATCGATAATTTTTTTATTGGACTAATACATATTTGTTTATAGATTCCTTTTTATGGCCTTCAAATTTTTGTGTATGTTTCCATTCCAACCAACTTCTAATGCTTACAGAATCTATTGAATATAAAATATATAAGAAAAACTACCATGTTGCTTGAAATACACGAGAAATATAGAACATGAAAGCTAACCATGGTATATGTCTTCCCTGAACGTGTTTGTCCATAGGCAAAAACGCACACATTAAATCCATCAAGAGATGATTGTACAAAAGGTTGTAAATCGTGAAATATTTCACCTGAAATTTAATGAAGAAAAAAATCATTGTCTGTCTCTTGGTGGGGGATACGAGCTTATGATTATTATTTTTTTAATTGATAGTGCAACAATGATAAAAAGATGACCCAGCAGCAACAGCCAAAACCGGCAAACCCATAAAAGGTGAAAGGAGTCAATCACCATGTCCAATATGAGGTCCATATACTCTATCAAATTCGAAATCCTTCTTAGGAGACTCATCACCAACATTCAGGCGAATAGAGAAGTCATCAGGGAATTCCACAATCGATGGGCCCTCATCCTCAAACAATGGCCTTGCACGACAAAATACTTTGACATTTCCTGACATTAAAAATGAACTCCAACTTTAATAAAAAAACTGTGTAAAAATCTACAAGAGAAATATTAAGGAGCAATCATTTCATTGAAGTTGTGCAACGAGGAGAATCAAGAAATTCTCAGTACCCTTGGCCGTAAGTAGCTCGTTGAACAGCCTCTTTTTCTCATTCACAAGTGGGCTGATTCTAGCCACAGATTCAAGTGCAGCTTGATCTGCAAAACAGAAATGATACTCATTAAGCCTCCAAGGCTAAAATGAAATATGGATGATCTTGTACATGCATGAGGTCTTCTTAACTCAAACGAAACATCCTCGTTGGGATGGTTAATGATTTAAGTAATGCTGTGGAAGAGAAACAAATGAAAATGAGGTACCTTTATTTACTTGATTGAGTTTTTTTTTATGTACTTGATTGAGATATTATTTGTCATACTTCAACCAATAAGAATGGATTGAGTTCAATCTATTGATAGCCTATATATGAATGAGGAGCAACACTAGAAAGAAAATAATACAATGTAAGTGTTTCTAGTTCAACTCAAAGGTCCTAAATCTTGCCACAAGAATGTGCAGATAAAATTTTGTTGATCTTGAAAACTAATTTACAGCATCTTCCCTGACAAGCTCAAACCTTCATGCTCACATGACCACCTATATGGCTCTTTTATTGTTTCTCATTATTAGATTGATGAAAATGGTGTGAGCATGTTATAGGCTTCCACAATAGAAGTCCCTTTCCTATATCCAGTTAATTGGTTCAAGTTTTATCGTGAAAAGGGTAATCAGTTTCTGAGTTCTTATCACCTATCATTTTAACATATATTAGTACCTCAACAAAATTTCATTATCTTATCCAATTATACTGTTGAGCTTGTAATATGTGTCAACATACGGACACTCCTTCGTCATATACTACGCATAAATTCGCAACGGGAAACTCAAAATAATATGATCTGTAATTCTACAAACATAATCATAAGATTCTCTAATAGTTTTGAAATCAAGTGTTGTACTAGATTTTCCGTTAATGATCCATTTCCAGTATGGTCAATTTTGTCTTGGCACCTTATGACTGGCTGTGTTAATATAACGAAAATAAAGAAGAGCACTGATATGGTTGCTGGTCATGTTACAAGTATTAGTTGTGTTTGGTAAAAAAGATTGTTACTTAAACATAATAAATAAATTCCAATGGTTATTACATCTTTCGTATCAATGTGTGGGAAAATTATCTACAAACGTATGTTCCAAAAATAGTTTCAAATTATAATTCCTTTGGAACTTTGGATATGATGTTGCAACATAAATTATCATACAAGGTAGATGCATGACACTGACAGATTAACTCAAACAATAATGGTAGTGTGGTAAGTAGCAACCTGTATTGATGCACAACAGAAATGCAACTCTTTCGTTGTTAAAATCTTAATAATAGTAACATTTATCACATTTCCAGCAAATTTTTAAAGATGTCAGCAAGGTATATTACAAAGTTTTCTTGCTACCTAACTTGTGGGCCCTATCTGCAAGATAGCCAAGATAGCGTGTAACTCGATCAAGCTTTGCATTGGAATATTCTCGAAGGTCAGTGGCCTCCTGTCTCAACTCCAAATAATTTTCTCTAGCATGCTAAGAAAGTAAGAATTAAGAACGATCTCATTAAAATGCACACGAAACCAGCATATTCGTGTGAATATAAACTATATATAATAGGCAAAATTAGTATGAACCTTTTGCATGCCAATGACGAACAAAGATGATTGTGTCTAAGTGCATTTAGATTGACTACTTCATACATCATCATCCTTATTATTTAAGTGTGCTAGAAAGTGATTAGAAATTGTTGGAAAAAGCAAAAGGGGGACCAAATTTTCAATCAATTGGGTTTTGCAATGCAAGCAACAGCTTAGAACGTATTTATCTACAAATTCCTTTTAATTTATTGAATTTATAACAAGCCCCTTATTGAAAGAAAAAAGAATTTTATTGCGGTCATCATTAGTTCCTAAGCAATGAGAGTGGCCTTTAGAAATTCCTAAGCAAGGAAAGAAAAAAGAATTTATAACTTGCATTCAACTAGCTGATTCGAAATTCGGGATTTGTGAGATAGAACTATTAGAAATGACCAAGCTTTGAGCATTTTTCATTGATGTGTATGTTCAATATGAAATTTAAGGTCCCACCACACTTCACATATAGAAAAATAGGCCAATACTGAGTAGGATATTCTTTGGACAGTTGGAAGGAATCCAACACAAGATAAATTTTTCACTGGTATTTGCTTAACTAAACCTGTAGCTCCTCCAAAGGCCCTAACTGTTTCAACAGTTCAACATGTGACATGAGAGGTAACCTTTACTTTAAAATTATTGAATTGTTCTTTCTTGCAATAGGAGGTGAGACCTCTAGGAAATTTCAAAATTTTGTGAAGCTGGTGAAATAAGTTTTCATTCTCGGAAAGAAAAAAATATAAATTCCAAAATCTCCTAGGAAGATGGGCTTACACACCTACAATAACTAACTAACCTGGGTCTAAGATTGTCACCATTCCTGCAGAAATCACAGAAGGTATCCACAAATTGGAAGGTCTTTTCAATAAATACTATCAGATAATTTATATTTGATGATATCCACATTCCAAATCAATTTCCTTACACATTTGAAACGTCAAACTATATTTCATGCCATGACATGACTGGAGAAATATTTAAAAGTGTGCAACTTGCTGTTCTTGAAAAAGAATTTTACCATTTCTTTAATGTTATCATGTTCTATTCATGAACATGTGTGATTAACATTGCATTCAAGCACCCAACCGAACAAGTTGACATTGCAAGATCAAGATCATAAGCCAAATGAAGTAAAAATACGGAAAAAATGCATAACCAACTACAACACTTGCTGTTTGCTACCAAACTTATCAGAATAATGCATTCCCTGAGTTGATCGAGATGCATCAATGCATCAATTTCTTTTAATCAGAGCGTCTATTACCTTGACCAGAAGCACGAAGTCCAATGATTTATTTGCGATCAGAAAAGACCTTTGCTAAATATTTAGAATTTAAAATAACACATTTCCTACATCGTCCAGGAAACACCAATCAGAGGGCAACTATTAAAAGTCATCCAACTAGTTAGTTACGATCCGCTTCAAGCAGACTGGTTAGCCTAATTCGTGGAACCAATCTCCAACTATTCAACTTGAAATCCTTGCGACAAAGCACCAACCCATCAATTTGAGTTCATCAAAAGAGACCATCTCTGCTGTCTACTTCGAATCACAAATTTCCAACCAATTTAATCAAAATGGACCTTCACTGGTGTCTACTCAGAATATCACATTTAATCACTTCGTTATCAAAGCACGAATTTAGTTCCAATCAAATTCCTTTCCACTACCGAAGCACAAAACCTAAGCACTCCAAAGCAGAAAGCAAGCACTCACCTTGAGCTGGTCATTGAGCTTGTCAAGCTTGACGAGTCCGGATGGAGACGGCCGGGCGAGCTCGCCGGATGAGACGGAGAACCTCCGGGTGAGCGTCGTCCCCCTCCGATCGGTGTCGCTCCTCGGCTCGAAGCCCGGAATCTCCCACGTCCACCGGTTCTTCTCCGCCATGGAAACCCTAGGAGAGAGAGAGAGAGAGAGAGAGAGAGGGAGAAGGAGTGTATCGGGTTTTTGTGGGTTTTAAATGGGGATAATCCGTATTGGTTGTGAGGGCGGGAGGGGAGAGGAGAGGAGTCGGAACTGTTGGGAGGGGATTTAGCGAGTTGGATTGGAATATTGGAATCATTGGATTGAGTGGCCTTTTTTTGCTCCGTTTTTTGAAATTGAAAATATCGTAGCGGTCGTCTTTTGCTTTTTGGATTTTGGATTTCTGGAAAATGTAACAAATTGTTTAGTATTTATGTTTTTCGCTTGGGTACATTTGAGAAAGAAATATTTACATTTAAGTTTCTCATGTTTTGAAAGTTTGTACCCATCAAGAAAGGTTAAACTTTGGTTTCAATATTTTTCTACCAACCAAAGTCAACTTTTTTCATACTAACGATAATTAGATTTTTGCATACTTGGGCATATAAATTTGGATCTCAAGTTTGGTTACATTGTTGTCGTGATAATTTATTAGACACATTAACGATACAGTAGATGGACTTCTTCTTGAATACGTAGTTGAGTATTCTACGAGAATCCCTGCAGCCCCTGCTCAAGACAAGTCAACTTGAGAAACGGATCTCACAGTGTTAAAAATATGAAAAATAAATTAAACACGAAAATTCGAGTTTGGACTAGAATTGGATTGGGATACATATTTTAAAGAATATAGGGATCTATCATACACCGGATTCAACCGGACCGACCAAATCCAATTGATTTTGTGCATCCCATAATTACTTGCACAAGGAAGTGTTAGAACTATATATAGTCTCATATTGCTGACATCCTGTAAAATATTTGAGCTTGTGCTTACTAATCTACTATACTTCACGAATCAAATTACACACAAAATATACATTGAATTTTATTATCTGAACAACTTACAATACAATTGAAAGTCACACAAAAGTAGCAAAGCATCACACACAACTAACACAAGTAGCAAATTCCAATGCTTAAATTAAATATCAACACCATTAGACTAGACGACGAGATCAGCTGAAAGAATTCCTAAGAATCCTGAGTTTCCTTTCTTCAGATAAGATTTTGGCAAAACGAACAAGCCGTTCTTTGTTGGTTCCCTCTCCGACCACTGCCTCGTACCTCCCGGTGTCCGAATTGACCCTCGAAACCGGTTTCTTCAGAAGCTTCTCCCCAACCTCCACCAAGCTCTCCAAGTTCTCCTTTGTCGAAATGTCCACTGAGGAGGTGTTCCCTTCCAATGAATCATCCTACATATATTGCACGTAATTCCACTTTAGTTTGTATCCATGATATTTTATATTGCATGCATCAAAAAAAAATCTTAAGAAAAATAGAAGGTACTAAAGAAAGGAATATATGATTTGAACAATATTTTTCTCTCAATAATTCAAAATATAAACAAGATGAAGCAATTACTTGAAATAAATTTGGAAGATGTTTACTTTCGAAATCGTACGATATCTATGATATTATTAAAAATTAAGGGATGCTAGTTGTATCCTGAGTTATTGAACTCTTAAAGCGATTGACCTTTTATATTTGTCAAAAAAGTCAAAATTCAGGAAAAGTCAAACCTCTATCCTCAAGTAGTTGTTCTCGCAACCAAGTGCCTGGAAGAGAACGGAAGCGTGGATGTCCACCATGTCTCCGCTAGCATGGCTAAAGCTATCAATCAGAGGCGTCGAGTTGTTGCTGTACAGCCACCCGAGTGCACCCCATTTTGCGGCCGCCTTCGCATTGTACTTGTGCTCCAACTTCGCCGAACCCGTCCCGAGGGAGATGACCAAGAACCGCCCATAGTCAATTGGCTTGATGGCGGGAAAGAACGAAGCATTTTCCCGGATGATTTCCTTCGTTACCGTAGTCATGGCTGTCATCGTCTGAGAATTTCCATATCAATGTATCAGAATGGATATGTCAAAGATTCGAACTCAACACCAATTGGTTTTGAAATAAAGTTAATGCGCATGTACTTACTGGGTTGTTAGCGGCAACACCACCATCGACTAGATTGAAGCTTCTAGTCTTTCCTGCAGAGTCGGTTGTTTCGAAGTAATGAGCTGGTAGGTAGGTTGGGGCTGCAGAGGTGCTTATGCAAATATCGCGTAAAAGTGCGTTCTCCAAAGGATCGGTTTTAGCCTGTACATCATCGCACAACAGTTTTAGAGAAAAGAAAAGGTGATCGATCAATCAAAATTTTAACTATGATATTATAGTATGTACCTCGAAAGTGGTGAAGATGACGGGTTGCAAAATGCGGATATCAAACGTTGGGATGACTATGTTTGTTAAGGTTTCGTCGACCTTCGTATCCCCAAGTAGCTCTTTAACCTTAGAGTGGAGGTATTTCCCATTGTACTTCGGCCCCGATAAGGTATTAAATATATTCGTCACGGATTTGAAGACTCCACTGCATCCATCATAATTATATCTTCCAGGTTAATTTGATTACAATTGACTAAGATCAAGTCGATCATAACATTGTAAAATTATTGCAAAGCTACACCTTGTAGGTTGTTAGTTTTGAAATGTTAAGGTATGGAAAAAATCTCAAACTAGAATTTCCAATGACGTACTTTTTTTTAGGGAAAATCTTTGGGCAGTTGTCTAAGTAGAATGTGTTGATGTCTTTAGCAGCAAAGAGAGGGCGGCCGTTGCTGTTAGGAGCAGTAAGCATGGTGGTGACCAGTCCTCCGGTGCTCGTTCCAGCGATGACGTCGAAATAATCCGCAAGTTTAGCATCCTCTCCATCAAGTTCCTACAAACATATCAAATATACACAATTAAGTTGGAATTAATACAAGAGAATTGTAATTTAATAACTTTATTAATTTAACTTATCTACAAGTGCATGTATATATTGTTTGTAACCGTGCACGTACCTGGAGCTCCTTTTCGAGGAAGGCAAGTATCGTTCCCGGAATGATGCCTCTAACACCACCACCGTCGATGCTGAGGATAGTAATTAGCTTCCCCTGAGAAGCCGGTGGAAGCTTTGGGGAGACGGGAGCTTCGTTACTGCCCATGAACGTACGTGTTTGCTTGATTAAGCTAATTAGCCGAACTTAACAGACGTACGTAGTTGGAATATATTGGATGTGTTCACCTTTTGGCTCACTATCTACAATCTTGCTAAGCTAGGCTTGTGTTGAAGGTGCATGTATTTCGGAGGCTTAATTATATAGAGGTTCTGTCGGCTTAAAGTGGGGAGATTTTGGATTATTTTACTGTTAGCTAATTAGGAGGGAGTGGTCAAAGAAAGGGTATTTGAAGTTTCTAGGTTTGGGTAGTTATTGAGTTGAACGTGCACTTTAAAATTTAAATAGCTTGTAGTGACCAAACATCATCTCTTGTCATATGACCTGGACGACCTGGTAATCAGTTCATTCTTTCTTCAAAATCAGTTTTTTCTCTCTCTCACGTCAACTTTCTCTTTCCTCAACCCACATTCTTCTCTTTCCTACACTATTCACCTCTTAACCACAACCCAACACAACCCACAAGAACCTATCTCTCTCCTCTACATCATTTCGGGGTCCATCTTGGTAAAAATTTTAAAAAAAAAATCTAAAAAATCAAAACAATTATAAAACGTATTTTCAAAAAAAAACTCAAACTAAAAATTCAAAACAAAAAAATCAAAAAATAATAAAATAATAGACGATCGGGTCGTCGACCCAGTCGTTCAAACAACTGGGTCGACGACCCGGTCATCCACGACTTGGGCACGATCGATGTTTTCACCAGCTAAGAGAAAGATGTTTTTCACGACCCAGGGCATCTTCGACCCGACCTTTTATTTGCCCCCGTTAACGGATGCTCTAAACAGTTGACAAGGGCAAGTTGCCATAATGCCATGCATAGAGGTTTCCCATAAAAATGATGACTTTATTTTTTTCAAATAAATTGTGATTTTCAAATTGAGCCTTAATACACGGACGAGCAACCAGGTAAGCAACCACGTTAATACTATTACTAGGGGTTGAGGGTTTCTCAATAAACGATGATAACTTTATTTGTTTACAAAAAAGACACGATTGTTCATATATTATCCATACTTCGTCCAGAATTGACACACTTATGAACATGAGGGTGCGACGGTTAATGTAGTATGAAAATTTCCTTGAGCTACCGAAAAGTCATGTGTTGGATCGTGGTAAATGAGATGTCCCGACTCGGGACCACGACCAATCTTCATATGGATCCGTATTATTATTATTATGTTGAATTATTCAACATCATCGACGAGTTCTTTATCCGTTGTGAATACGGATTCACAATACTTAAATTTGTACTTGTTTGGCTGTACGATGCAATATCGAGTTTGTATGTCCACTGTTTTTTTTCTTTTTCGAGATTAAGTAGTTAAATTATTATTACTGTTTTATATTTTTGAAGAGTTTGTTAACGGAAAGACGAAACTATCACTTACAGAATAATCGCACATAATCTCCAAGTCATGCACGAAACCTTTTTATTTTACCGGTTAAAGAGAGAATATTTTCCCCCTTCTATTCCCTTACTTTTTCTAATGCCCAAACCCCCCCGCTTAAACTTAACGTCCAGACTACTTGAGGTGGAGTGATGATTAATTACTTTTTATCACAGTACAGATTTGGATAAAGACTTTGGAATTAGATTCTTCAAAAGCTATATAATAATCATTCGAATCTAATTCTATATCCAATTCCCACTTAAATCAATCGATTCCAAGGAATCAACCACTTGTGGTTGTCTTAAGTCTTAACCATGTACTGTGATCTAGAGTGAAGTGTACTCTTGCCACTTTCTTCTTGGTGACTTCTATTTCTGAAAAGAAACGGCGATTCAACCAACTTTCACCCAAACCAAATCTATGCATCTAACAGAATATAAAATTTGTTCACTACTACAGAAATCAGAATATACGTCGAATGTACGGAGGTATATACGTCGGATATAAGCACTCCCAGATCCGACGTCTATGTGTGCGTCGTCAATACATAGACGTCGGACGTGAGAAATCCGACATCTATTCCTTAAGAGTAGACGTTGACTGTATGTATGCTCCGACGTCTATTCCTTAAGAATAGACGTCGGTGAGATAAAGGACGATGTCTATTCTTTAAGAATAGACGTCTATTCTTTAGGTGAAATAAAGGACGATGTCTATTCTTTAAGAACATACTTTAAGAATAGACGTCAGATTTCTTAAAGAATAGACGTCGTCCTTTATTTCACCGACGTCTATTCTTAAACCTGGACAAAAAAATAGCATCCTGCAAGGTTGTATTTAGTTGTATTTAGTTAAGGAATAGACGTCGGAGCATACATAAAGCCGACGTCTATTCTTAAACCTGGACAAAAAAATAGCATCCTGCAAGGTTGTATTTAGTTATCGTATTCGTGTACATACAACTTGCACCAAATTCGTTCGCAGATGCTCACACTTTCATCCACATGTACATACAAGCACAAACACACAAGCATACATGCACAAACACAAACATACAAGCATACACAATCATTCAACACACTTGCAATAATTCATAAACAATTGACATTCATTCTAAAATTGAGACGATTATATTAAGGCATAAATTGTAGGTTTGTAATACAAGTGCACTTGTTAACTAAATTACAAAAAATGTTAGTGACAGGAGAACCTCTTAGTTCATCAACATGTTTCTGATAAAATAACGAGTCCATCGGTCGCGAGTTTCATCGAACTCCTGTTGCGAGAAGGGATCACTACTTTTTGGGAAGACCTATCAAAAAAATACAAGTAAAATTTTTAATAACTAAATATTGAAAATACAACTATACAATTGAATAACAATCTACATTACCTCGGATATGCATACGTCTTGAGTTGTCAATTCGAGGATTTCCTTCATGTATGTCATCACGTAGTAACCACATTCTGTATTTCCAACCTGCTTCCGGTACTACAAACATAGAAATTCGCTAAATATATGTTCTTAACTTAATTAACAAAAAAGGGAGAAAACGTACTCTCATTCCATGTCATGTTATTCCTGCTTTTGTGGTTGTTCTCCTGCCACCTAAAACTTTGTAAACCTTAATTGCCATGAGTAGCACAAGTTAAACTTTCATTCAATAATACTAATAAAAATCTACAAATTACAAATATGATGACTAAAACAAACTTACAAATTTAGAAGTTTCTTTATCGAGTCCCTTGGTTTATTCGACCCCAACGGATCAAACCAATATGCCGAATTAGTCGTGGGGCATACAACGACAAGCATCCAATGAGTCATGTTATATATATAATTAGAAGCTTATTACAAAATAAAATTCCACTTTGAATTATAAAGTTTGTCTCTCATGATAAGGGAGTAGATAATATCTTTTGTCTTCTTCTTTAAAGAATGTCCCAAGCTGACCCGATTTATCGTCATTCTCATATATATATATATATATATATATATATGTAGATGGACTGATAAATCCAAATACTTGATCGTCGGGAAAGACTGACCTTCTGGCGTCATAAAGATGTCTACAAGTATAAAAATTATACTTTATTACAGTTTCGATAAAATTATTCAATACATTTCACTTGTTAAAGAATAGACGTCGGTGAAAAAACGGTCGACAATTATTCGTAAGGAATAGATGTCGGAGCATACATAAAGCCGACGTCTATTCCTTTCTTCAAAGGAATAAACGTCGACTAATACAAACAACCGACGTCTATTCTTAAACCTGGACAAAAAAATAGCATCCTGCAAGTTTGTATTTAGTCATCGTATTCGTGTACATACAACATGTACCAAATTCGTTCACAGATGCTCACACTTTCATCCACATGTACATACATGCACAAACACAAACATACAAGCATACACAATCATTCAACACACTTGCAATTAATTCATAAACAATTGACATTCATTCTAAAATTGAGGCGATTATATTAAGGCATAAATTGTAGGTTTGTAATACAAGTACAATTGTTAACTAATTTACAAAAAAAATGTTAATGACAGGAGAAACTCTTTGTTCATCACATGCGCATAGACACGGACGCAATAACTTCAATGTATCAAAATCATCACATAAAATAATCGACGATAAAGATAAAAATAAGTTTAAGTATGATGTAAACTTCAAAGGTAATATGGTGTAGATGTACTGAATACGATGTCCTTTCTTGTTGATAATCATTTATTACACTTCATGTGCACTGTATATATTCAACAGAACATATATTTTTCTGTACCAATAGAACCACGATCCTTAACACCACAGATAAATGTTCTAAAGTAAGAATTTGGGCACCTCGGACAAATAAAAATGATATAAAAGAAGCAAATATATGCGAATTTGTTTTCAAAATAATATTTTTTTTTAAAATTGCCAAAATAAACCTCCATTAAAACCATTTATCAAACTAGACCCGCTGCCACCACGTGGTGACACGTGGCGGCAGCGGGTTTTGTTTTTTTGTGCATAGAGAACTTGGCATCACCAGTGTCGAGTTCATCTTTTGAGAACTCGGCACTGGTGATGCCGAGTTCAACTTTGGTTTTTTATTGGCCAACACTTGAAATTTTCACTCAGGAGGTGACACTTGGTAGAACTCGACACTGGTGATGTCGAGTTGTACCAAAGAAAACTCGGCATCACCAGTGCCGAGTTCTATCTGGGAGTATTGCCCACCACTTCATATTCGACTCGACGGTTGTTGCCAGGAGAAGTGACAGATAGAACTCTGCATCCCCAATGCCGAGTTCTATTTGGACATGTTCTCCTGACACTCAAATCATGTGTGAAATGGGTGGACGGCCAGGTCTACAATAGAACTCGACATCTATAATGCCGAGTTTAATAGGCTGAAGTAGGCAAATTTGCGGTCCTAAAAAATACATTACATTCATTCGTCCTACAATTAATCAACTCTTAAAAAAGATTTAAGTCGTACATTCATTCAAGTCATAACAAAATACATTACAAATACATTACAATTAATCAACTCTTACATTCATTCGTCTCACTAAATAGTTACATACAAAATATTTTGCTATATAGGTTCCTTGCATCGCTTTCGGTTATGCCCTATACCGCCGCATCTCCCACACCTTACCCTTCTTCCAGAGTGTTCGTCCATCTCTTTTCGGATTCACGTTGTTTTAGGCCGACCGGGAGGTCTTTTGGTTTGGGGAGGCTTCATTGTGATGTTGCCTCGATCTGGCCAATACCTCACATCAGGAATTGGGATAAATATTGGTTTGTACGCCTGCCTGTACATTTGAACCTCATAATACGGGGACACCAAATGTGAAGTGTTGACATTTGCATGTCTGCCACTGCAAACTGCTAGTACATGTGAACATGGGACGTGCATTGCAATTATGTATCCACAAGTGCAAGTAATAACTCCTTCTTCAAATTTCACGAGGTATTTGTTCTGGTCATTGGCTTCAACCTGGTACATCAGCTGGTGGTACCGAGTTACTGTATGTCTTCTGGCCAGATTATTGTTTTCCATCACCACAGTGTGGACTGTCGTGTAGGATTTCATGTTTAATTATACATATATATTTTCGAATTTTTCATGTATAATAAGGATCAATTTTCAATTTTCTAGAATCTATTGCATGCATCAGTTTGTTTTAACAAACTAGTTTCAAAAACTCTATTAAAACAAACATAAAGGAGCTCCGAAATTCATACCTAGAAGTTCTCTAAAACTTCTTGAAGATTCGAAGACCGTTGGGATGCTCCTCGCTGCGCCGGATGCCTCCGAGTATTCACCAAACTCTAAACAAGATCGGAGAGAGGGAAGCTAGTCTCTCAATCTCCGATTGGGTTTAGAATCTAATTACTAACCCCTCTTTAATTCTCTTGAGAAGATGATCTCTTAAGAACTAAACTAAACTTAAGAATTTATGGAATTTTCGTGGAGAATTAAGGAGAGAGATTTTGCATGAAAAGCAATATTAATCAAGATGTAGGAAGGCAATGAGATAACCTCTATTTATAGGTTCTCTCCAAATTACCTATTCATGTGCAACCTCTTGCCCATGATTTCATGCAAAATTCCATCTAACCATCCATTATTTATTAATAAATATTATTAGCCACGAATTAAATCAATTATGGACCAATTCCATGCATGATCTAATTAATTCTTAAATTAATTCTGCATAAAACCGTCTGGACCGGTCGACCGTTTCCAGGTGCGGTCGACCGCTCGAACCAATGTTTCGGTCGACCGTTCAACATTTGGTCGACCGTTCGTAACAGGAACTATTCCATCGCAATGTTCGGTCGACCGACCGATCACTTTCGGTCGACCGTTCGAACAGATGAAAATTCCCTGTTATCGGTCGAGACTCGTCCGGTCGACCGTGCCCTACCGGTCGACCGTTTACTGCTATCCGGTCGACCGTTTGAGCACTGTTTTGCAGACTTGTCAAATTTCGGTTTAACCCCTACAAAATTTGACATTTCGGGATTAGTAGTAAATTCACAACTTATGTAACATATTATCCTATGTAATGATCAATCATTACACCCCATAATATTTACATCACATATGAATTTAATTTAGATTCTAATTATGTTATTAATCACAACATAACTTTGATTTTGCTTTGTTCACCCCATGTGTCATATTTTCTACATGAAACCCGACACATCTTATGAACTCAAAATCCCCATTCCTTGTTTCCCAGTTTTGTGGTGTGACCTATGGGAGGATCTAAACTAAGTTGGCAGTGATATTAAGAGCTTAATATCACAAGCTATAAGCGGTATCTAGCTACACATTATAGCTCCCAATTAGTTAGATGTCTTAATTCCACTCGAACCAAAACCCGATCCATTTAGTGATGGCGTGCACCACTTGTGTCCGTCCCTTGCCTCATGATATTAAGAATACACACAAAGTAGTATTGTGTCATCTTTGTCTTAGTATTCATTTCTTGATCTCTTTAAGCTAGTTATAAATATGTGACTTAACTCAAATCACATTGTGCACATTATAACTTTGCTTTATCAAGGGGCCCACTAATATCATCACTCAATTAAGAGGGGCAATGATAGTCTTTTGACTAACTATCTTCTCCAACAAAAGTTGTACTTAACCAACTAATGCCTTTACACTACACTCATCGATAGCTCAAGACACTAGTCTAATTAAGAACTCCTTAAGTGATTAGATATAAGTCTCATATCAAAGGACCAAAGACACAGTAAAATATTAATGACACAAAACACATTTCTATAATATTTTACTTATTAGGTCTATTCAGTATACAAAAGTAATATTTTCCTCTTTTGCATACCCGTGTTGTCACTCACTTGTAGAGCTACAATGATCTATGACCAACACGACAATCTTAACTCGGTAATTAATGTTCCATGTTAATTACCATGATTGCGAATATCTTTTGTTTTATGCAAACCAATATCTTTTAGAGCTCTACGGTTAAGGACCAAGAGCCTCTTCCTTAACACTTCCAAAAGACGAATAACATAAACAAGGAACAAAATGATTTCTCATTCAATTCATAATAATTGACATTTAAAAGTAAAACTTTTAGAACACATTCCCTTCAATCTCCCACTTGTTATCAAAGTTTTCTTTCACATACATTCTCAATGCATAAAACATCAATAACTAGGGTAACCTTCCCAAATCTCCTATCAAGCCAATCCACATGGATCCTCGGATCCATGGACTCGAAATATATTTCGTCTCTTAGCTTGGTATGAAGGTTTGTTGAATGGATCAGTTGTGTCACTGTTGTGTCCACCTATTTATTTATTTTGTCTTTCGTTGGTGGTTGAGTTAGCTGTAGTGATATTACTCCTAACTACACTAGCTCATACCTCCACCTTCGATAATGATGACGCATCATCACTCCAACCACTTATTGTCTAGAATTCCTATAAGAATTGCATCAAAACAGCCCTCGGCTATTTTCTTCTTTGTCTTCCATAAACAAGAACCTTATCTTTAGTCCGGTTAAGGTACTTCAGAATATTCTTGACCGCAATCCTACGATTAGGACTTGCGTTGGATTGGTGACCACTTGTCACGTTTAGAGCATACGAGATATTGAGTCTTGTGCAAGTCATTGTGTACATGGTCCTTCCTTTTGCCGAAGCATAAGGGATACCTTCATGTACTCCAAGTCTTTGTGTGATTGAGCACATTGAGACTTCTTGAGTTGCACACCTATACTCATACTTATTGGCATATTGTCCATATCGGAATTGTTCACCCTGAACATTTCCAAAGACTTTGTCAATGTATGCACGTTGACTGAAGCCAATGAGTCTACGGGATGTATCTCAATGTATCTTGATTCTCAAGATGTGTTGAGCCTCATCCTTTTCTTTTCATTGAATACACTGATTTCAACGAAATTTCTCGTTTGCTAATGCAAAGGTATATGATTGCTCATGAGCAATATGTCATCGACATATAAGATCAGAAGTACTACATGGCTCCCACTAATCTCCTTGTATATACAAGGTACTCCTTTACTTTGAATGAAGTGAATCTTCTTCACCTCTTCGTCAAAGCGTTTGTTCCAACTCCTCGATGCTTGTTTCAATCCACAAATGGATTCTCGAAACTTGCATTTCTTCTCGCTATTATTTGGATCATCAAAACCTTGAGGTTGTACCATGTACATATCCTCCTGAAAGTTCCTGTTTAAGGAACGCCATTTCGATATCCATCTTCCATATCCCACAATTGTGAAATGCGGTGATAGTGAGCATAATCCGAATAGATTTTAATATGACAACTTCTCAAAAATTTCATCAAAGTCAATTTCTTGAATTTGAGTATAACTTTTGCTACAAGCCTTGCTTCGTAGGTTGTCAAGTTACTATCCATGTCTATCTTCCTCCTAAAAGCTCATTTATACCAAATGATATTTTCTCTTGAGGAATGCTAATCAAGTTTCATACTTGATTATCATACATGGATTCTACTTCGGATTCCATGACTTTTAACCATAGTTTGGAGTCTTTTCTATTGCTTCTCGGAAGGTCGAGGAATCCTTGGTATCTAGTACCATGATCTCATGAAGTCCCACATACTTATTGGGTTTCTTCCTTTCCCTCATTGACCTTCTTAGTTCTTTTGGTTCTTCTTGTGTCTCTCGAACTTCTTCCACAATTTCTTGAGGAATAGGTTCATGTTCGACTCTCGAACGCACACTAGGTGAGGATGATTGAGATTCTCTCACAATTTCTTGTAAGGATCTCTCGCTCATGCTCCCACTAACCAAATGAATCTCGGTTGGGCCTTCATGATTTTGAATGCAACATTCATATCATGATCTTGTAGAGTATCTTGAGTTTCCTCAAGCTCAACTCTACTCCCACTACTTTTCTCTCTTTTCCAGAAATTCCAGAAAAACCATATCTCTCTCTACAATCTTTCGATTGGAGGTGATATATCAAAAGTAGTATCCTCTTGTCATACGAGGATAACCTATAAAGAAGCACTTAATCCGTTTTTGGTTGAAGTTTGGTCGACATCAATTTCTCGACGTAGACCTCACAACCCCAAATCTTGAGAAAGTTGAGCTTAGGTGTCTTTCAACTCCATAGCTCATAAACCATTTTTCTCCACGGATTTGGATGGAACATTATTTAGTGAGTTTGTCATTATTTGTAGTGCATAATTCCAAAAGTAAATCGGCAATTTAAATTGACTCATTATTGATCGAACCATGTCGAGCAATATCCTATTCCTACTTTAGGAATGAGTCAAATTAGGTATCCTAAGCACTCACCCCTACGAACCGTTCATAGAGACTCGATATTCTTGTTGAGTCAGTTCATTACTTCATCCTCGAATTCCTTGAACTTGTCAAAGAATTCACTTTTGCTTCCCATTAGACAAATATAGTCATAATGACTATAGTTGTCCGTGAACAAAATGAAGTACCTTAAACTGTCTCTTGCACTTGTACTTATCGGACCACATACATTAGAATGTATCATATCCAATTAGTTATTCGTTTTCGTTCCTTTCTTCTTGAAAGGTCTCTTGGTCATTTATTTGACCAATCCTATGGTGCTACAAGATTGTATCATTCACGTGAGTTATCTTAGTTTTTCTTTTGTTATTGTTTGTTTGAGTTTGTTTATTATTTATTTCAAGCAAATAGAAATCATTCTATATGAATGTATTTGCATAGAAAAATCCATTCTTCGATATAGACAAGCAAGAATTAAAATATTTATTAAAATTTATCCATATCTAAAACTTGATACAGAAATGTTCTTGCTAATCGAAGGCATATAACAAACATTCTTCAAAGCATAAATTTAAATCACTAGACTATTGAAGTTCCATAGAATCTTGTACAATCGCAGCGATGGTTGTACTATTTCCAATCTTCAATATCATCTCGTTCTCCACGAGTTCCTTCCTATCCTTCAATAGCTGCACATCAAAATTATGTGAGCACAAGATCCGGTAACCATTACCAAATCAAGGATAAAGGTGATTAAATTTATCTCAATAACAAACATACCTATGGCGCTTCTCGGGCGCCTACGTTCAATTATCCCATTTTCAAGGTCTTCCTTGTACTTGGGGCAATTCGGTCGGATGTGTCCCTTTTCACCGCAGTGAAAGCACTCCGTGTTGGGAGTTGGAGATTTGAAAGATTTCCCCCTTGAGGCACTCCCATGAGTACCTCCTACTCCCTTGCTCTTGATTGACGTATCTTTGGTAAATTTGCCTTTACCTTTGTTGATCTTTTTGCTCCTCTCATGGACGGCTAGGACGTGATTGTCCTTACCCTTGCCCATGTCAACTTCAGCCGTTTTGAGAGCGTTGTGAAGCTCCTCAAGACTCACCCCTTTTTCACGCACATGATAGTGCATCACAAAGTCCTTGAAGGACGGGGCTAGAGAGCCAAGAATCAGATCTTCGGCAATGTCCTCGGGCATTGGAGAAGAGAGCTTCGACAATTTCTCAAGGTATCCTTGCATCGTGAGAAAATGCATAGATATCGATGTTCCCTCCGCCATATGGCACCTTGTGAGTGCGATGGTGGTCTTATAGCGCTCCTTTCGGGTACTATCCATGAACATCTTGGTTAGAGCCTCCATGGTCTTCTTGGGTTTTGAATCCAAGTATTTCGCTTGAAGCGAGTCACCCATGGATGCTAGTATAAGACCGTGAACTTGGTTCTCTTGGTCTTCCCACTTGGCTATCGCCTCTTTCTCTTTATCGGTTGTCTTCTCATTTAATTTTGGGATTTCACCATCCAAAATATGAGATAGTTTTTCAAAACCTCAACACGATATTAAGATTGAGTTGCCATTTCATTAAGTTTGAGCCATCATTTTGCAAAGGGTTCTTTTCGATCATAGATCGCACAATTGGTTGGATATTTGACATTTCTACAAAATAAATTATATAGGTTTTAATGCCAATTTTATGTTTTAATACATACATACATATATATATATATATATCGAATATGATGTAAATACTGCAAATAAAATCTTGTCCGTAAATGCAGTAATCCAAGATCCCATCAATTGTAATATAGACTAGCTAAGGGCTATCGAATACATTACAATATCAAGGTAAGAAAACTTTTTCTAATCACAACCTTTTTGAATTTTAGCAACATTTAGCATATTCAAACTTTTGTGACTCTTGTCGTTTTAATTATGAGGGAATGCGACCTATCCTCGTAAGAAAAACTTTTTCCCAAAACCGAGCGAGGGCTCTAGGTAATGTTAAGAAAACTTATTTTCATTTGATACGAGATATGTTTATCTATTGTATTCACAACTAAACATACTTGGGGTTCACTAGGGTGAAACACACCTCATATATTTAATTGTGGCACAACAACAGACAACCTTTATATCTCCCACTATTCCCAAAGATAGAGGGAGCTATCTCCCGCTAAGGGCGAGCAGAGTATCCCTCGATCAATTGCTGCTAGTGGATGAAATAAGAAGGAAAAATTAATCTTAATTATTGTTGGACAATTTCATTTATCAACATGTGATTTTGAATTTTAGTTTATCATGCATATTAAAATTTATACACATCCTAACATTCACCATTCATCACATGCATAGCAGAAATTATAAAAACAGAAATTAAACATTCACACAATCCATATCGCGTGAGTTTATATGTTCCCTTTGATCCTTGATCTTCGATCCCTGATCCTCGATCCTCGATCAATGCGCTACAGCGGCGACTTCCTCTTGCACCGGAGATGTAGATTTTACAGAAAATAAACATGCTCCTCACATTCGATAAAACCGACTAGTGCAAGTCCTATGTAAAAACCTCTCATATGCAAATGCAACTATCTAAAAGACGGAAATAGAGAGAATTTTGGCTTTTACATACACAAGCCCCTGTATTATAATAATAACATACATTCATAGCTTCTGATTTTGGAACATATAAACTCACAATCCTGCAAAGCAACTCAAGCATCCATGCACACAATTGCTATAAACTACAGAATCTAATTTATCAATCATCCAGAATTCTCAACAATTCTTTGAAAAATATTTTGAAATCCATTAAAAACATTTTTCATTCATCCATAGTTCAAAACTATTTTTGAACCGCTGTCCATCCAATTTCCAATGGAAAGATGAACTGCAGTTTTTCGGTTTTGTTGATTCTCTTACAAAATAATCGTTTATACTTAAAACGAAATTATTGCAAGTTAGACTTATGTCTAAATCATAATTCTAATAATTATATGTCATGTTTTAAACATTCAAAACATTTAAAACGAATTATTATAAAGAATTATTTCAACAAACATTTAATGACCGAAAAACCGGTAAAACGAATTGTTTAAATCCTAGATGGTAAACTAAATTTGTTTACAGCCATGAATCATAAGAAAATTGAACCCTAAGCTCTGATACCACTGTAGGATTTCATGTTTAATTATACATATATATTTTCGAATTTTTCATGTATAATAAGGATCAATTTTCAATTTTCTAGAATCTATTGCATGCATCGGTTTGTTTTAACAAACTAGTTTCAAAAACTCTATTAAAACAAACATAAAGGAGCTCCGAAATTCATACCTAGAAGTTCTCTAAAACTTCTTGAAGATTCGGAGACCGTTGGGATGCTCCTCGCTGCGCCGGATGCCTCCGAGTATTCACCAAACTCTAAACAAGATCGGAGAGAGGGAAGCTAGTCTCTCAATCTCCGATTGGGTTTAGAATCCAATTACTAACCCCTCTTTAATTCTCTTGAGAAGATGATCTCTTAAGAACTAAACTAAACTTAAGAATTTATGGAATTTTCGTGGAGAATTAAGGAGAGAGATTTTGCATGAAAAGCAATATTAATCAAGATGTAGGAAGGCAATGAGATAACCTCTATTTATAGGTTCTCTCCAAATTACCTATTCATGTGCAACCTCTTGCCCATGATTTCATGCAAAATTCCATCTAACCATCCATTATTTATTAATAAATATTATTAGCCACGAATTAAATCAATTATGGACCAATTCCATGCATGATCTAATTAATTCTTAAATTAATTCTGCATAAAACCGTCTGGACCGGTCGACCGTTTCCAGGTGCGGTCGACCGCTCGAACCAATGTTTCGGTCGACCGTTCAACATTTGGTCGACCGTTCGTAACAGGAACTATTCCATCGCAATGTTCGGTCGACCGACCGATCACTTTCGGTCGACCGTTCGAACAGATGAAAATTCCCTGTTATCGGTCGAGACTCGTCCGGTCGACCGTGCCCTACCGGTCGACCGTTTACTGCTATCCGGTCGACCGTTTGAGCACTGTTTTGCAGACTTGTCAAATTTCGGTTTAACCCCTACAAAATTTGACATTTCGGGATTAGTAGTAAATTCACAACTTATGTAACATATTATCCTATGTAATGATCAATCATTACACCCCATAATATTTACATCACATATGAATTTAATTTAGATTCTAATTATGTTATTAATCACAACATAACTTTGATTTTGCTTTGTTCACCCCATGTGTCATATTTTCTACATGAAACCCGACACATCTTATGAACTCAAAATCCCCATTCCTTGTTTCCCAGTTTTGTGGTGTGACCTATGGGAGGATCTAAACTAAGTTGGCAGTGATATTAAGAGCTTAATATCACAAGCTATAAGCGGTATCTAGCTACACATTATAGCTCCCAATTAGTTAGATGTCTTAATTCCACTCGAACCAAAACCCGATCCATTTAGTGATGGCGTGCACCACTTGTGTCCGTCCCTTGCCTCATGATATTAAGAATACACACAAAGTAGTATTGTGTCATCTTTGTCTTAGTATTCATTTCTTGATCTCTTTAAGCTAGTTATAAATATGTGACTTAACTCAAATCACATTGTGCACATTATAACTTTGCTTTATCAAGGGGCCCACTAATATCATCACTCAATTAAGAGGGGCAATGATAGTCTTTTGACTAACTATCTTCTCCAACAAAAGTTGTACTTAACCAACTAATGCCTTTACACTACACTCATCGATAGCTCAAGACACTAGTCTAATTAAGAACTCCTTAAGTGATTAGATATAAGTCTCATATCAAAGGACCAAAGACACAGTAAAATATTAATGACACAAAACACATTTCTATAATATTTTACTTATTAGGTCTATTCAGTATACAAAAGTAATATTTTCCTCTTTTGCATACCCGTGTTGTCACTCACTTGTAGAGCTACAATGATCTATGACCAACACGACAATCTTAACTCGGTAATTAATGTTCCATGTTAATTACCATGATTGCGAATATCTTTTGTTTTATGCAAACCAATATCTTTTAGAGCTCTACGGTTAAGGACCAAGAGCCTCTTCCTTAACACTTCCAAAAGACGAATAACATAAACAAGTAACAAAATGATTTCTCATTCAATTCATAATAATTGACATTTAAAAGTAAAACTTTTAGAACACATTCCCTTCATGTCGGTACATATGTTTCATTCCATGACTCGGCGACGTCCCTTCTTTTAACAAAGAATTTGTTCAAACGGAGAAAGGTCATCAAAATCATGGTTGTAATTGGCATACCGCGTGCCCCTCGTAAGACATTGTTGAAGCTTTCTGACATGTTTGTTGTCATACATCCGAAACGTCGACCCACGTCGTGACAACAAGTCCATCTTTCCAAAGGACCTTGATGTTGAATCCACTCGTATATCGGTTTATGTTCCTCTGCAATAGCCTTCATTAACTCTTCAAATTTCATAAATGAATGAGTTTTACCCGCTTCGTAAAACTTGATTTGTCCCAATCTTTCCTTTCAATTTCGATGTTTAGCAAGATTTGCTTTCATGTGTCGAAGACAGAATCGATGTACATGGCCTTCCGAAGATTGAAATGCGGCTCGCACACAAGCATTTATTCCCAAAAATTTGTCGGTGATAATACACAAATCGGGTCACCTTGTAACTCTACTTGCCAGCAAATGAAGGAACCACGTCCACGACTCTGTATTCTCGCTTTCTACAACAGCAAATGCCAAAGGAAAAATTCTGTTGTTTGCATCCGTGCCCACAACAATTAGCAATAAACCTCTATATTTGCTATAGAGGTGCGTTCCATCCATACTGATAACAAGTCTACAATAATGAAACCCACTAATTGAAAGCCCGAACGCCCAAAACACACGCTTAAACATCTCCTCGTCTGAATTTACCTGAACAGACTCTATTTCGACAACTGATCATTCATTGTACATATTTATAGTTTAATTGTACATATTTATTTTCGAAATTTTATGCAAAATAAGGATCAATTACAATTTTTCTATGATTTGTTTTATGCATGCATCAGTTTGTTTCAATAACTAGTTTCAAAAACTTTATTAAAACAAACATGGGCTCCGAAATTCATACCTAGAAGTTCTCTGAAACTTCTTGACGATCCGGAGACGTTGAGGATGCTTGTCGCTGCGCCGGATACCTCCGAGTATTCACCAAACTCTAAACAAGATTGGAGGTAGAAGAGCTAGCCTCTCAATCTCCAATAGGGTTTAGAATCCAACTACTAACCCCTCTTTAGTTCCCTTGAGAAGAAGATCTCTGAAAACTAAAACTAAACTCAAGAATCAAGGTGAAATTCGTGGAGAATTATGGAGAGAGAAGTTTGCACAAGAAGATAATGAATTAATTAATGAGGTAATGAGATAAACTTGTATTTATAAGTTCTCTCCAAATTACCTATTCATCTGCAACCTCTTGCCAATGATTTCATGCAAACTTCCATCTAACCATCCATTATTTGCTAACAAATAATCTCAGTCACGAATTAAATCAATTATGGGCCAATTCCATGCACGATCTAATTAATTCTTAAATTAATTCTGCAGAAAACCGTCTGGACTGGTCGACCGTTTGGAGGTTCGGTCCACCGTTCTAACCAAGTTTCGGTTGACCGTTCGACATTCGGTCGACCGTTCGCAACAATAAAATATTTCATCGCAATGTTCGGTCGACCGACCGATAGATTCAATCGACCATTCCGAACAGATGAAAATTCCCTGTTATCGGTCGAGACGTGTCTGGTCGACCGTTTACTGTTAACTGGTCGACCGTTTGTGCGCAGTTCTGCTGATTGGTCAAATTTCGGTTTTACTCCTACAAAATTTGACATTTCGGGATTAGTAGTAAATTCACAACTTATGTAACATATTATCCTATGTAACGATAAATCATTACACCCCATAATATTTACATCACATATGAATTTAATTTAGATTCTAATTATGTTATTAATCACAACATAATTTTGATTTTGCTTGTTCACCCCATGTGTCATATTTTCTACATGAAACCCGACACATCTTATGAACTCAAAATCCCCATTTCTTGTTTCCCAGTTTTGTGGTGTGACCTATGGGAGGATCTAAACTAAGTTGGCAGTGATATTAAGAACTTAATATCACAAGCTATAAGCGGTATCTAGTTACACATTATAGCACCCAATTAGTTAGATGCCTTAATTCCACTCGAACCAAAACCCGATCCATTTAGTGATGGAGTGCATCACTTGTATCCGTCTCTTGCCTCATGATATTAAGAATACACACAAAGTAGTATTGTGTCATCTTTGTATTAGTATTCATTTCTTGATCTCTTTAAGCTAGTTATAAATATGTGACTTAACTCAAATCACATTGTGCACATTACAACTTTGCTTTATCAAGGGGCCCACTAATATCATCACTCAATTAAGAGGGGCAATGATAGTCTTTTGACTAACTATCTTCTCCAACAAAAGTCATACTTAACCAACTAATGCCTTTACACTATACTCATCGATAGCTTAAGACACTAGTCTAATTAAGCACTCCTTAAGCGATCAGATATAAGTCTCATATCAAAGGACCAAAGACACAGTAAAATATTAATGACACAGAAACACATTTCTATAATATTTTACTTGTTAGGTCAATTCGGTATACAAAAGTAATATTTTCCTCTTTTGCGTACTCGTGTTGTCACTCACTTGTAGAGCTACAATGATCTATGACCAACACGAGAATCTTAACTCGGTAATTAATGTCCCATGTTAATTACCATGATTGCGAATATCTTTTGCTTTATGTAAACCAATATCTTTTATAGTTCCACGGTTAAGGACCAAGAGCCTCTTCCTTAACACTTCTAAAAGACGAATAACATAAACAAGGAACAAAATGATTTATCATTCAATTCATAATAATTGACATTTAAAAGCAGAAGTTTTAGAACACATTCCCTTCAGTTCTGACAGAGAACTGTGACGAACCTTCGAATCTTTAAAACTGTCTTCTTTGGCACCATATATTCGGTTCAACGTTTTTTGCCTAGCATGTCATGCTTTAGCGTAACCGATTTCAAGTGAGTATTTGGTCTTCACTATTTCCCTTATTTCAGCAGGAGTAATTATGAACTTAGTTCTAACATATGGCACTCTCAAGTCGTATACAAAATTAGCACTGCATTGTTTGTTGTCGTTTAGCAATATCGGATTGGAACAAGTGTGCTCGGCGTCGTATGTTTTAACTTGAAAATATCTGCAGCCTTTTGGAACAGACTCATGTAGACGTCATTTGCAGTTATCTTCATCACGACGAATACAATGAACAGTATACCGTTTCGTTGAAGAAACCACAACTGAATACTGAACAAACTTTTTAATGTGCCACTATTGCAGAGCATGAACCAAATCATCTTTCGTTGGGAAAATTAGTTTATCCCAGAAAGATCGACCATCTTCCGTATGTCAATCACTCTGTTCCAAATTGTTCGCAGCATCAAAGAATGAGTGTTCAATTACCGAATTCTCTATCCAGTTGTCGTCCTCGAATATATCGAGAAGTTCATTAAGAGTTGGAACTATGTCGTTGTTAGCAACTGCATCATCAACAACGTCGTCATCTTCATGGTTTATGGATTGTCCCATCGCATATATGACATCCTGCGTCTCCGGAACGATTTCATTAGCAGAAACAGCTTCAGGTTCATCTTCTACAGCGAAGGGTGTGCTGTAATCCCCTAATTCCTCAGTGTCATCGTCTTGAACGCTATGCATCTCTTCCAGGCCTTCTGGTCGACTAAAATTAATTGGGTCAACAGCTGACAAACCAAGCCCAAGGTAGGGATATGAGGTAGATGGTCCAGCTCTTCCAGGGAACTCATCATGACTGTAATGCGTGGGTTCAAATTGCGACAAACCAGGATAAGGATTTGCACTGCTAGAAGGAATGTCACACGCATTTTCTGGCCATTCAGTGCCTGTTTGGAAGTTATGCGATTGGAAAAATGGAATTTGCTGGTATGCTGGAACTTTGGTTGTAGGATTTAGACTTATATTCAAATCTATTCCACAGTCCCAACCGGTCGACCTTACTGTACCATACTCCGACGAATGAGTGTTCGTTGTCAGCGTAGGGTCGGGCACTTTAGGTTCAGCTTCCACATACACTCCAATCACAGATATCCGTTTAAACAAACGCATCAATCCATAAACCGACCTATCATTGGTTAATGGAACGTATGTCCAATCATTGTTTAATGGCAATTTCGCCGTCAACTTGACATCAAACATACTGTGTGGATAAGAACATTCAGATCTTATAACATCCATTAAATCCTCATATTTGATGTTCAACGGAACAACTACCAATTTGCGGTCAGATCCTGTGTATTCTGCCACATCTCCGTTACATTCTAATTTCCCGTTATACATGACCAACAAACATCCTTCATCATCTTTATCCATACCTAACATATATTAAATGAATTTGAAAATGTGTTCAAGTGAGATGATTGTTCTTCATTACTAAATACTTAAAAAGTTGAAAATACTTAAATGTTTTAGAAGTTACCTCAATCGAGTGTAGTAGCAAACGATTGTAAACGTCGAGCAATCTCTCCAATAAACAACGTTACGATCAATAAATTTTTAAGATACCGTAGACCTATAATCAACAAAACTAAATTCAATAATCAACTATCAAACAAGAAATAAAACGTTTTGCCTAAAAACCCAAAATGCATACATAAAACAACAAAACATGTTCCTAAACCAACAAAAATACCATAATCATACATAAAACACCAATGTATATCATCCTAATACATAAAAGGCAAGAAAACAGTGGAAATCGAAAAAAATCGAAACCCTAACCTTAAAATTGCGAGAACCCGACGTGAGGGAGAGGGGGGGGGGGGCGTCTGACTGCTTTTATAGACCTCCAGAACTCGACGTTGGTAACGCCGAGTTATCTTTTTTTAAGTGAACTCGGCATTACCAACGCCGAATTATTACTTTAGAACTCGGTATCTAAGAGGTCGAGTTCTATTTAAGTAACTGTTCTCCTGGCGCGTCAATCGTCTCATGCACGATATGAGCCCTAGGAGAATAGTGATTCAAATAGAACTCGACACTTAGAGTGCCGAGTTCTATTTGAATCACTATTCTCCTGCCAACTCAAGTCGAGTAGAATATCAAGTGGGGCAATAAAAAACCCAAACGAACATAGAACTCGACACTGATATGCCGAGTTCTATTGGTGTGAACTCGTCACTGGTGATGTCGTGTTCACAACAAGAGAACTCGGGATCCTCAGTGCCAAGTTCTCTTGTAGAGTTCATTGATTTAAGAACTCGAGTTTTTTTCATTTCCTGTTTCACAACAAAGACAATTCAACCACGACACAATCAACGAAAACACAATTCAACCACGACACACAATCAACAAAAACACAATTCGACCACGACACACAAACAAGTACGATAAAACACAATACAACTACGAGTGGAATATGAAGTTTAATATTTTAACATACATCCAAAAGTACCATATAAAAATAACCAAATAAGTTCACAACTAAATATCTATCCTAAGTGACCTCTCAATCTCTTCTTCCTTTTAGGACGTGCTTGAGCACGTCCTCTCCCCCTGCCGCGTCCCCCTCCTCGTGCTGCATTCTCATTATCCCGAGTCAGACCGCCAGCGTCTTCTTGAGAGTGTGAATCTTTTTCAACGACACGATCCTGACTCAAATGTAATGTTGGTTCTTCAGCACCAAAACACATAAGTCAAGCCTTCATTTTTTCTTTCAATTTTCCAACCATCGAAGAACCTGTCTTGTGATCTTTGATCACCTCGTGAATTTGATGGAGTTCTTCGTGGAACTCATAAACTCTGTGCACCTACAGATAATTAAAATTTAATGAAACACTAAACAAATTTTAAAATGTGGTAATTGTTTAAATAAATGTTTAAATCTTACCATCTCTCGCTCTCTACCCGCTCGAGGTATGTGTAAGTTATTATTCGGAGCCAAGGGTGATGAACTATCCAACACACAGTGATGCTCCAGTACCATTCCATATACAGTCGTGTGCTCTCTTCAGGAGTGACACCTAGGAGTGGTCGCTCAAACTGTAGATGATCTCTTCTGTGCGACCAATGCTGAATGAATTGGTGATTTTCCGCCAACCAATTAACATCTGACCTTCCCTGAGCCGATTTCACTACATGTCTCTCCATCGGCTCTGGAATGTGTTGTTGTAGACCGAACTGTCTCATCACTCGGTCTGGACAATGCATAACCACCTCACCAAAATTTATAAGTCAAGTACGACTCGTCCAGATCTCTGAACCTTCCGTACATAGTGGTGGTAACTGACTAAGATCCAAATTTGCATAAGGCTCCCAGATCACTTGATCGAATTGCTGCACGTCCAGCTCATTCCGATAAAAATCAAGTGTCGCCGTCTTTGCACTACCCTTGAATGTTCTTTGTCGTCTCTAACGTGACCCTAATGGTGCCCTCTCGTCCTCCGGGTATAGTAATGGTCTGCTCTTCAAAGGTCTCCCAATGTGTAGACGTTCCCAGCACCACAACTGTAGGAACGTAAGAAAACCACACAAATGTTTCGTCGGAATCAGTGAGGCTTCGTCTAACATGTGATATAAGTGGGCCAGAGCCGCACTACCCCAACTGTACTCCGATGCGACTGCCAAATCTCCGAGCAAAGACAGGTACTTCAAGTGAACCATCGTACCACTCTTATCTGCCAAAATACTACATCCCAACTGGAACAGAATGAAGGCTCTGGTGTGTCGTGTAACTGTCTCCTCGTCAGCATCAAAAGGCAACTGCTGAAACTGAGCTTGCAACCAACCCAGAGTTACGGAACCCTTACGACCCAAGTCATCGGGGACCTGACCCAATAAATCCATGCACACCTCTGACCAAACGTACTCTTGAGACTCACACACTGGCAAACCATCTACGCGCAAGCCGGTAATCATCGAGATGTCACGCAAGGTGCACGTGATCTCACCATGTCGCAGGTGAAATGAATGAGTCTCCGGTCTCCAACGCTCGATCATCGCCCCCAGCAAGGTATGATCCAACTGAACTCGGCCCAACCGAGTGACTGTGTCAAACCCTGCCATATCTAGCAGAAACAACATCCTCTCATCAGTGATCTGCCATTCGTTAAGCTTCGATCCATGCTCAACGCATTTTACACCATCAACATCCTTCTGCATAAATTTAGAGAAATGTCAGAATATTGAAATTCATGTGCAAATATTTAACTTGAAAACGTAAAATACTTACAAAATCTTTGAACAAGTCAGACTTGTAGTTGACCTGCAAAACCAACACTGATCTGTCTACCGGACCTTGTGAAGCGTAGCTACCTCTAACTGGACCAGTACTAGAACCACCAAACTCTATTTGTACATAACACGTTAACAAGTGAGATGGTTGTTCTTCATTACTAACTACTTAAAAAGTTGAGAATACTCTAATGTTTTAGAAATTACCTCAATCTAGTGTAGTAGCAAACGGCTGTAAACGTCGAACAATCTCTCTAATAAAACTAACTACAATAAACAACATTAAGAATCATGTTAGAATTTTTTAAATTTTTTTGATAGAACATCTCCTATATTTTTCAAATTGGTAAATTTAAACATGCACGGTAGAACAAACTAACAATACTACAAAATTCAATTCTAACATACATTCAAACTCACATACATTTAACTCAAATAAATCACTTTTAAGTTTACATTCATTCAAATTAACATACATTCAAACCTAAATAACAACAAAAAATCTAATTTTAATCACAATAATCATACTTAAATTCAACTATTTTTAAGATGACTACCGTAGACCTATAATCAACAAAACTAAATTCAATAATCAACTATCAAACAAGAAATAAAACGTTTTGCCTAAAAACCCAAAATCGAATTCGAGTTTGCACCAAAACGGGTTCCTAAATCAACAAAAACACTACAATCATACATAAAACAACAATGTATATCATCCTGATACATAAAAAGGCAAGAAAACGATGGAAAATGAAAAAAAATCGAAACCCTAATCTTAAAAACTCGGAAACGCAGCGGATGGGGAGAGGGCGGCATCAGGCTGTTTTAATAGCCCGACGGAACTCAGTGTTGGTAACGCCGAGTTCACTTTTTTTAAGTGAACTCGGTGTTACTAACGCAGAGTTCTTCCTTTAGAACTCGGCACTAAGAGTGCCGAGTTCTATTTAAGTAACTGTTCTCCTAGCGCGTCAATCGTCTCATGCACGATCTGAGCGTCAGGAGAACAGTTTCTTAAATAGAACTCGACACTCTCAGTGCCGAGTTATATTTGAATCACCTCAGTAAAAAATGTCAAGTGTTGGCCAATAAAAAATCAAGTAGAACTCGGCATCACTCATGCCGAGGTCTACCAAAGTTGAACTCGGCGTCACCTATGCCGAGTTCTACCAAAGATGAACTCGGCATCACCCATGCCGAGTTCTACCAAAGTTGAACTCGACATCACCCGTGTCGAGTTCTCAAAAGATGAACTCGACACTGGTGATGCCGAGTTCTCTATGCACAAAAAACAAAACCCGTCGCCGCCACGTGTCACCACGTGGTGGCAGCGGGTCTAGTTTGAGAAATAGTTTTAATGGAGGTTTATTTTGACAATTTTAAAAAAAAAATATTATTTTGAAAAAAAATTCGCATATATTTGCTTCTTTTATATATTTTGATTTGTCCGAGGTGCCCAAATTCTTACTTTAGAACATTTATCTGTGGTGTTAAGGATCGTGGTTCTATTGGTACAGAAAAATATATGTTCTGTTGAATATATACAGTGCACATGAAGTGTAATAAATGATTATCAACAAGAAAGGACATCGTATTCAGTACATCTACACCATATTACCTTTGAAGTTTACATCATACTTAAACTTATTTTTATCTTTATCGTCGATTATTTTATGTGATGATTTTGATACATTGAAGTTATTGTGTCCGTGTCTATGCGCATGTGATGAACAAAGAGTTTCTCCTGTCATTAACATTTTTTTGTAAATTAGTTAACAATTGTACTTGTATTACAAACCTACAATTTATGTCTTAATATAATCGCCTCAATTTTAGAATGAATGTCAATTGTTTATGAATTAATTGCAAGTGTGTTGAATGATTGTGTATGCTTGTATGTTTGTGTTTGTGCATGTATGTACATGTGGATGAAAGTGTGAGCATCTGTGAACGAATTTGGTACATGTTGTATGTACACGAATACGATGACTAAATACAAACTTGCAGGATGCTATTTTTTTGTCCAGGTTTAAGAATAGACGTCGGTTGTTTGTATTAGTCGACGTTTATTCCTTTGAAGAAAGGAATAGACGTCGGCTTTATGTATGCTCCGACATCTATTCCTTACGAATAATTGTCGACTGTTTTTTCACCGACGTTTATTCTTTAACAAGTGAAATGTATTGAATAATTTTATCGAAACTGTAATAAAGTATAATTTTTATACTTGTAGACATCTTTATGACGCCAGAAGACCAGTCTTTCCCGACGATCAAGTATTTGGATTTATCAGTCCATCTACATATATATATATATATATATATATATATATATATATATATATATATATATGAGAATGACGATAAATCGGGTCAGCTTGGGAAATTCTTTAATTGTAAGACGAATGAATGTAATGTATTTTTTAGGACCGCAAATTTGCCTACTTCAGCCTATTAAACTCGACTTATGCCTATTAAACTCGGCATTATAGATGCTGAGTTCTATTGTAGACCTGACCGTCCACCCATTTCACACATGATTTGAGTGTCAGGAGAACATGTCCAAATAGAACTCGACATTGGGGATGCCGAGTTCTATCTGTCACTTCTCCTGGCAACAACCGTCGAGTCGAATATGAAGTGGTGGACAATACTCCCAGATAGAACTCGGCACTGGTGATGCCGAGTTTTCTTTGGTACAACTCGACATCACCAGTGCCGAGTTCTACCAAGTGTCACCTCTTGAGTGAAAATTTCAAGTGTTGGCCAATAAAAAACCAAAGTTGAACTCGGCATCACCAGTGCCGAGTTCTCAAAAGATGAACTCGGCACTGGTGATGTCGAGTTCTCTATGCACAAAAAAACAAAACCCGCTGCCGCCACGTGTCACCACGTGGTGGCAGCGGGTCTAATTTGAGAAATAGTTTTAATGGAGGTTTATTTTGGCAAAAAAAAATTTAAAAATATTATTTTGAATTTTTTTCCAATATATGCTTGCCAGTTGCCACTATGAAAGGACACGATGATCATCGTAACCAGTATGATAGATGATCAGTACATCATACCGGGATAAGTTGAATTGATGTGTTCAGACCTCGACTTGATTGCTCCCCGTGAATGGAGTCCTCCCGGTCACAGGTTGAAACATGGACCGACATGATATTGTAGCACTCAACGGTTTGTTGTTGTTTTTTAAATTTATTAAACTACCCTGTTCTCCCAATATAAACTCTCCTAACCCTTCTTATTTTCTCCACACAATTTTTTTATTCTTCTTCTATATTTCTCCAAATCTTCTCTACTCTTTCTTCAATTACTCTGATTTTAGTAAAAACAGATCGAGTTTAAGCTAAAATGTGAAACCTAAACTATAAGCATACCACTGACCGTCGATTTTGCGACTCATCCGCTCTTCATTTTTTAGGTTTTTCTAATATTTTTTAGTAGTTAATTTTAGGGGGTGTTAGTGGCGCGGAAAGCTCCGGAAAGTGTTTTTCGGAGTCAACGGGAAAGCAGAGGAAAACAGAATCCAGTGGAAAACAGTTTCCCTTTGACTGAATTCTGTTGTTTGTGCCTGCGTCGGAAAAAAGTCTGGATAAGAAAAACGGACGACCGAACTAGTTTCGGTCGACCGAAATGCGACTTCCTCATAGTGAACGTAAACGGAAGACCGAACTAAGTTCGGTCGTCCGAACTGGTCATTCTAGTTACGAATTCGGTAGACCGAAATATGTTCGGTCGTCCGTTATATTCATTTTCGGTGGACCGAATGTTTGACGGTCGACCGAAAAAAATCGGTTTCCGTGGCTTTCCGACCTCAAAGTGACGGAAAACTCAAGGAAAATTTTATACATACCACAGAATCCGACGGAATCCGTGTTTTCGTGCACAAACGCCTCATTTCCGGAGTCAACCGGAATCCAAATTCCGTTTCCGTCGGATTCCCTCGGAATCCATGTGCACAAACCCCCCTTAGTTAATCAATCATCAACATAACTTTCTCATTTATGAAAAAAATTCACTTTTTCTTTGCTTATTTACTAATTTCCATGACTTTAACACATGATTATGAAGATAATAATAATCTCACTACCCATGATATTAATCCACCTAAACCTAACGGTAGAACTACTAGGAAAAAAATATCTCCGGTATGGAATTATTTTATTGAAAGACAAGATGATGAGGGTAATCCAACTGCTATTTGTAAACATTGTGGTCACTAATATTCGGCTAAGTCAAGTGGAGGAACCAGTACTCATCTAACTAGACATTTATTTGTATGTAGAGTTAAGAATAATCTTTCATCAGTAATGAATTCATGTTAATCGGTTTTAGACATAGCTAGTGGAATTTTAAATTTCAGAAGATATTGTCCGATTAAAGATAGAGAGATAATCGTTGATTACAATTAGAGATAAACTATCATTTAGCATATATGAATTTAAAGTCGTTAGGGAAGCAATTCTCTACCGTAATCCGAAATTTAAACCATTTTATAGAAGAACACTTAAAAATATTTACATTTGATAAATTCGGTAAAGAAAATTAAATCATGATTAGTTATTTTTCATCAATGAACAATAACGTAGCATTAACTAGTTATGTTTTGACCGGTCGAAATAATTATCATTATAGTTGCGTAATTGCTCATTATTAAGAAAAATCATGGTGTTTAAATAAAAAAAATTATTATTATCTATTTTGCATCAACACACTACCAATCACATTAAAAATCTCAAACTGGAATTTCGAATGACGTACTTTTTTTGAGGGAAAATCTTTGGGCAGTTGTCTAAGTAGAATGTGTTGATGTCTTTAGCAGCAAAGAGAGGGCGACCGTTGCTGTTGGGAGCAGTAAGCATGGTGGTGACTAGTCCTCCGGTGCTCGTTCCAGTGATGACGTCGAAATAATCCGCAAGTCTAGCATCTCTCCATCAAGTTCCTACAAACATATCAAATATACACAATTAAGTTGGAATTAATACAAGAGAATTGTAATTTAATAACTTTATTAATTTAACTTATCTACAAGTGCATGTATATATTGTTTGTAACCATGCACGTACCTGGAGCTCCTTTTCGAGGAAGGCGAGTATCGTTCCCGGAATGATGCCTCTAACACCACCACCGTCGATGCTGAGGATGGTAATTAGCTTCCCCTGAGAAGCCGGTGGAAGCTTTGGGGAGACGGGAGCTTCGTTACTGCCCATGAACGTACGTGTTTGCTTGATTAAGCTAATTAGCCGAACTTAACAGACGTACGTAGTTGGAATATATTGGATGTGTTCACCTTTTGGCTCACTATCTACAATCTTGCTAAGCTAGGCTTGTGTTGAAGGTGCATGTATTTGGGAGGCTTAATTATATAGAGATTCTGTCTGCTTAAAGTGGGGAGATTTTGGATTATTTTACTGTCAGCTAAGGAAGAAGTGGTCAAAGAAAGGGTGTTTGAAGTTTCTAGGTTTGTGTAGTTATTGAGTTGAACGCGCACTTCAAAATATTGCTTGTAGTGGCCTAATTATTGGTTAAACGACAAGGGCAAGTTGCCATGCATAGGCCAATCGTGTACTCTATAGTTATTCTGATGGAGTACTTTAATTTAAATTATGACCCATGGTCAGATCTAGCTCTTTGTGGGAAAGCATACGACGATTGCACTCTGGAATTCCATTGAGCCGCCCAGAAAGTCATTTGTTGGACCGTGGAAAATGAGATGTCGCGACTCGGTACCACGACCATATTATTAATTTTTCCTGATAATGTGGAATTATTCAACATCAACGACGAGTTCGTTATCCGTTGTGAAAACGGATTCACATTGCTTAAATTTGTACTTAATTAGCTGTACGATGCAACGTCAAGTTTGTTTAATATTGACTTATATTTGTTAAGGAAACAAATCCAGGAAGAGTCGGTCGACCGGATTGGATTCGGTCTACCGACGCACAACCTAGGAAATTTCAGCGAAGACGGGTCGGTCTATCGAATTTGATTTGGTCCATCGAACCGAGGATTCCAGGCACTCCGTGTGCATCTGGGATCGGACGACCGAATTGGATTCGGTCCACCGTCAGAAGGTAACAAGCACTTCAGAACAACGAGTTTGGTAAACCGTTGGGGATATTTTTTGGTGTTCCGAGAATCTGGAAAGTGTCTGTCCAATTTGGCACGGTCCACCGAGGGGTTCTCGGTCGACCGAAGAGTTGTCGGAAGAATTCATTAGTTCGTGGAAGAATCGTTCTCGCGGTCTACCGAGCCGCGTAAGAAGCGTTCCCACGGTCAACCGGGAAGGATTCGGTTAACCGAATCAGAACAGGAATCGCTCTTGTTGAAGCACGCGTGGTTAACCGAACGAGCATCGGTTAACCGTGTCCCCACAAATAGTTATGTTCGGTTTTGCTTAATTGTAGCTCGGTTTTTGAGTCTATAAAAGGGCTTGTTTGCTCTTATTTTCGAACACAATTACATACAACATAGTTTCCTTCATTGTGAGTTGAGAGATTAAGACTAGAGATAGATCTAGAGTGATTTGGAGGACATATTGCCTCCATATACTTGTAATCTCGGTTGCTTCTCTTGTTGGAGAAGCGGAAGAAGGAAAGGAAACCCGCAGGAGACCCCTAATGACGTAGGCACGTTGCCGAACCTTGTAAATCGCGTGTGTTGTGGTTGTTTCAGGTGTGCATTTGTGTTTGCTTTTTTATTTCCATCTTATTAGTGTTCTTGTTGTAATTGAGTTTGGGAGAGGGTCCGAAGTTAATTCTGCAATCAATATTTGGTATATGTGGTGCGTTTAATCCGTGTTTCGTATAAGTGCATTGTTAGATCCCCCTCCCAACAGCTGGTATCAGAGCTTTGGTTGCACTTTCGATGACGGAGGAAGTACGGAACTTTCGGGTGGAGAAATTCACCGGGAAGAGGAACTTTTCAACATGGCAACGGAGGGTTCGTGCGTTGATGTCGCAGACGGACGGACTATTGCTGACGTTGGACGTAGTTGAAAAGAAACCGTCGAAGATGACCAACGAAAAGTGGGAGAGTCTGAATCTCCGGGCTATTGGGATCATCGAGTTGTGTTTCTCGGATGATTTGCTTTTCGAGTAATCGACAAAGACCGCGGCAGAATATTGGAAACTTCTAGAGGAGAGGTTCATGAAGAAGAACCATAGCAACAAGTTGAATCTAAAGCGTCAGCTGTACATGCTTCGGATGAAGGAGAACACGTCGTTCATTGAGCATCTCTCAGTGTTCAATAAGTTGATAGCTGATCTGACTCAGCTTGAGGACAAGATGGAGAATGTAGACAAAGCAATGTTGTTATTGACGTCGCTGCCGGACTCGTATGAGAACTGGTGAACACGATCATATATGGCAAAGATTCGTTGGTGTTGGAGGAGGTCAAGGGCACACTGATCTCTTACGATGCAAGGAAGAATTCGAGTAGTAACTCTTTCGAGAAGGGTGAAGGATTGATCGCAGCACCGGAAAGGGGCAGGACGGGTAACAAAGGAAGAAACAACGGAAAAGGGCGGTCCAAATCAAATGGGAGATCCTTTGAATGTTTTTTCTGCAAAAAGGTCGGTCATATGAAGCGTGATTGTAGGGCCTTCAAGGAGTCGCTGCAGAAATAAGTTAGTAGGTGTCTCTCTTCTCGCACGGCTCCTATCACTCGGGAAAGTAGGTCTGAGGGGACTTTGTGCCAGGTGTTTTCGAGTCATCTGACTTGGGATGCGCCGACCGAACTCCCATTACACGGGTGGTAGGGATTGCCCTATGTGGAGATTTGGGGAAAGGTGTACGTGATAGTGTAAGTCCTCATGGGCAATGATGCACGAAACCTGACCCTGGGAGAATGAAGCTCCAACTAATAAAAAGCAAATAAAAATATATATATAAAAAAGAAAAAAAGGTAATGCTAATAAGAACCTTAATGGACTTTACACTTTGTATCACTTGAGGATGTTGAGGTTGTCCATGTCTTTCACTTAATCCCTTATTTAACTTGCACGAATGGTTCATTAGGCTAAGTGTGTGGACTGATTACCTATATAGAGTCGGCCCGTAGGATTACCGCGTCCAATGATCGACAAAATATGTCCAACGAGTCAAGTGTCTAGATTGAATAATGCATCTTGTTCGGATTTTGTGAGTATATCCGCTGAAAACCCTCAGGAGACAAAACTCCTCCTCCTGGCAACAAGGATGTTTAACGGTTTGTTGCACGTGCTTAGTGCAACCGTGATTCCTACGAAAGTGAGTTAGTATTTCTTGTTTCTCGTTTGCTTTTCTCTTTCTTTGTTTTGCTCGGGACTAGCAAAAACTTAGGTGTGGGGGTATTTGATTGACATCATTTCATGTTTATATTTGTATCTTATATCCATTATCTTACACCTAAGCAATGCTACGTGACGAGTTTTATGTTTGAATTTCAGAAATAAAGAGGTTTGAAGAGAAGAGGCATGAAAGGACCTAAAAGATAGGAAAATGGACTGAGTTGAGAGACTCGAGGACTAAGATGCAAGGGAGAATGACCTGAACGTAAGACCGAAGGACCAAAGGGCAAAACAGAAAACTCCACACCATCATGGGGAGTATTTTGACAATTCGATTCGGGTCGGAGCTCCAATAAACGAAGTATATGCATCAAAGACCAACAAAGACATCCAGAAAAGCCCACAACAAATTCCAGACGGATCCAGACTTGATAGACCGCCAATTGACGGTCTGGGATCGCCAATTGGCGGTCTGTTTGGCTCCGAATCCGCTAATCTTTGGTGGCATGTGTATTATAGTGTGTTTATTCTATTTCTGGTATTTGTTTAGTCCCATACCGGGGGATTGTCCTGGATTACCTTTTTCTATGGCTATAAATAGAACTCTTCACCTTCTATTGTAAACTACTCATTGCTTGGTGACATTCTCTCTACTAGGAGTAAGCCTTGAAGCAAAACTCAAGGTGGAGAAGAATGCTACCTTCAATGTGAGTCATTTTTAATAAAATATTTGTTCTTAGTTTTTTTAATCTTGTCTTTAATGCTTCTTTAGTTTTATGTCTTTTAGTTAACTTGTTGTTTAGTCTTCTTATAATTAGTTTAAGCATGTCTTCTTTCCTTAGTATAAATATTAGTTTAAATATGTGTGAGTCGTCCCATCCCCTTTGGGGGTGGAGTAGATGTGTGTACATGTTGTGTAGATGGTATAAATGCTAGATATTATTGTTTGTGAGAGATATTAGTATGCTTGCTTGAATTAATAAGAACTTTACTTGATGGTTTCTGCGATAGTTAGGTACACTTCATGCTCGTTATGTTCTTAATAACAACCTTGTCATGCTCATATTAATCACCTAGGTTAGTGTTGTAAATGATAGGTCTTTCCATTAGGTACTTCTTATGCATTAACAAACACTAACTAAACTTGGGCTTCTTGTATGCATTCACCACACTTATTTCATGTGCACACACACACTCCACCCCTTAGGGGTTTTCCATTCCTGAGTTTTATCTTCCTTCATTAGTTGCTTAGTTTAGTTTGTTTTGTGATTTCATTTCATCCTTTCTAGTTTACTAGTTTAGATTAGTGTAGTTTAGTGTAATCAATCCTTTATCTCATTTCTTTCCCACTCGCCTTCGCACAAACCAAAAGTCGACACACCTCCCTGTGGATCGACCCGTATTTTCCACCGCTTCAACGTGGTCGTGCACTTGCGGTTATTTAAAACGAATCAATCAACTTCCGAAGAATCGTCATGATAAACGTGCCGATGGTAAAGGGACAAGTGGGATGAAAATGTTAAATCCAAATGGCGAGGACTTAATGACAACATATTTTTATGTGTTGTGCAATTCTAATGAAGTTCAACGTTACCTAAATGAACACATGAAGTTTCTAAAGGAAAAAAATCCTTTGTAGAGTGATCAACAAGTAATTAATAGTCACAAAAAAATCATCTCTTGGTTCAAAAATCTGGCTTACAAGCATGATGTTTCTGCGACAATACAAAGGTTGGCCTACAGTCCGCATTCTGTTGTTATAAGTTACAGTTGTTATGATATCAATGGATATTCTTTCTACACAGTCTGTGAAGATGCGAAAAGTGTTGTTCAGAACAGTGGCGTCACCTTAATAGCAGAGTCTTTGCATTTGTCTAGTTCTAAAGACAAGAATCATATTTACGCCGACATGTCCTATTACGGTGTAATTGAAGACATATGGGAGCTAGACTTTGTTAAATTCAAAGGACATGAGTTTAGATGCAAGTGGGCTGATAATAAAAGTGGAGTTCGAGTGGATGACTATGGGTTCACTTTAATTGATTTTTCAAAAAAAAAGTATAAATGAGAACATTTTATTCTCGCTTCCCAAGCGAAACAAGTCTTCTATGTGGCTGATCCATGTGATAAGAAATGGGCAGTAATTCTGGAAGGGAAGAAAAAAATTATATCAGATGATAGTCTAATCGAGTATGAAGAGACATCACCTTTCTCTAAGCAAGCACCTGAGTTGAACTTAGTAGACGAAGAAATAAATGTTGAGACTTGTATGTTTAGAGATGACCACAGTGAAAGTATTTGGATTGAAAATCCATTAAGGAAAAAACTCCTTAATGGTGCAAATTTTCTATTGTAACACATTGTAATAGTCATTTAATGTCTTGACCTTTTATTTTTTAATGCCTTGAGTTTATCTTTTATAGTATCATGACTCCAAAAAAGAAACTCACTCCCTCAGAGTCTGAAGGCTCAAAGACATACAATTCACGAGGTCCTTGTCTCATGAAAGAATTCATGAGGAGAAGAAATAGAGACGGTAGAGTTCCAATCCAGTTTGATGACCGTCTTGAGTCGATAGGCATGTTGTCTGATAATTGAAAAAGTTATCTGGGTAGCTTAGCGAGGGCCAAAGTTGACATTTGTTTGTTGAGTTTGGCCAATGTAGATGAGAAGTTGAAGGACACAATATGGGATAACGTGCAGGTTATGATTCCATTATAGATATCTATAGTTTTAGTCGAACTTTTGATATATATAAAGTTAACGTGTTGTAGGAATCTTTTGAGTTCCAATCCACTGACAAGTTGAAGAAAAAGTGGATGACATACATGTCGGTTCGTTGGAGGGATTTCAAAACAAATTTAATGAACAAGTACATATTCGGAGACTACCAGGATAGAAATCCATGCGATGTCAATAATTTCATCACTCTGAATCAATAGGAGCAATTCAGAAAATCCATAGATAGCCCGGAGTTTGAGGTAACTGAGTTTAATTTAGAATATAAACTTATTTAGTTATTGTTTTAAGTGACAATCTAATAAACTTGGTTTTTTGGCCATCCGATCCAAAAACCAAAAGATTAGATCTTCTAACAAGTATACACATCGTATGTCTCGAGCGGGGTACCAAAAGTTAGAAACACAAATAAAGGCTGAAAAAATTACTCTGAAGAAACAAGAGGCAATTGACTCCGGTATGCGTGAGGAGCAAGCAAGTAACCTATCTCTTCCTTCTCCCGTAGCTCGTTGTGATTCTTGGAAGAGAGCGAGAGTAAACTCCAGAGAGGAGTACGTCACTGACGAGTCGCAAGCGATCAGCTCGAAGATAGTAAGTTGCATCACTTATATATGTTATTAATTTGGATTCAGTAATTTTATATTTTTCAATTGTTGGTAAATATGTTTTTAAACTTTATGACTCTCTGAAGTTGAGAGAATCTCAAGGATAATTTGCTTCCGATGGTCGGAATGATATTCTACGCGAGGCCTTGGGAAACGACGAACACCCCGGTCGTGTGCGGGGGGTAGGGAGTAGAGTTGGACTGGGAAAATATTATGGAAAGACTCAACGGTCTACTTCGTCGACTGGTCATACCAAATGCCAGCAAGAGATCGCAAATTTGAAGAATACGTTGCAACTTGTTTTGGAGAGATTGGATCGTGATTTGCCTACTTCTCCTACCCGTCGTAGGACCGGTTCTTCCCCGGAGACCACTCCTCCAGTGCAGCTAGTGTTCCACCCCGATCGACAATATGATTTCGTGTCTCACTCTCGAGAATTGGCCCTCGTCAGCGGTCCCTCATTTGGAAAGTTCGCGGATGGATCTAGATGTGCTTTATTTGTCGAAGACCCTGATCGAAGATTGGTGGGACACGGGAAAGTTTATAACATCTCCAGACACCACTTCACAGAGGTGGGAGAGGGAGAAGTGAAGGTTGCAGTTAGGAGTTGCTTAGATGCTGGTTCTTTGGTGCCATTTCCGGAAGAAAAGATTGTCACTCTCGGCGATGCTATCGGTGGGTTTGTGAGGTGACCTAGTTATTTAGTAGAGCTAAACGACAAACATGAGGTATAGTTTAATTTTGAAAGACTTTAAACTTCAAATTTGTTAACAATTGTATTTTAACGGTTGTATATATATCTGTAAGGTGTCAAGCCCCCAGAGCAAAGGGTCAAACAACCAATCTCCTATCAACATTAATTTGCTTCCAAGTAGGTGCAAAATGTTGTATCAATGTATGGTAGGTAGGGAAGCACAATCCTTAAGTAGCTGGGAGTTGGAGGAGGGGGGGGGGGGGGGGGGGGGGGGTAAAGGGTTGCCTCCGGCTTTGTACGTCACCAAAGAGGATATCATGTAGTTCTTGGCGATGGATTCATTGTGTATCATGATTATCGACGTGCAAGTAAAGTAAGTATTTTCTTTGGTATACAATGAAATGTATTGAATAATTTTTTCAAAATTGTAATAAAATATATTTTTATACTTGTAGACATCTTTATGACGCCAGAAGGTCAGTCTTTCCCGACGATCAAGTATTTGGATTTATCAGTCCATCTACATATATATACGGGAATGACGATAAATCGGGTCAGCTTGAGACTCTCTTGAAAGAAGAAGACAAAAGATATTAGCTGCTCCATTATCATGAGAGCTAAACTTTGTAATTCAAAGTGGAATTTTATTTTGTAATAAGATTCTAATTATATATATAACAGGGCTCATTGGATGCTTGTCGTTGTATGCCCCACGACTAATTCAGCATATTAGTTTGATCCGTTGGGGTCGAAGAAACCAAGGGACTCAATAAAGAAACTTCTAAATTTGTAAGTTCGTTTTAGTCATCGTATTTGTAATTTGTGGATTTTTATTAGTATTATTAAATGAAAGTTTAACTTGTGCTACTCAGGGTAATTAAGGTTTACAGAGCTTTAGATGACAGGAGAACAACCACAAAAGCAGGAATAACATGACATGGAATGAGAGTACGTTCTCTCCCATTTTTGTTAATTAAGTTAGGAACATATATTTAGCGAATTTCTATGTTTGTAGTACCGGAAGCAGGTTGGAAATACATAATGAGATTACTACGTAATGAGATACATGGAGGAAATCCTCAAATTGGCAACTCAAGACGTATGTCTATCTGAGGTAATGTAGATCGTTATTCACTTGTATAGTTGTAGTTTCAATATTTAGTTATTAAAAATTTTACTTGTATTTTTTTGATAGGTTTTCCCAAAAAATAGTGATCCCTTCTCGCAACAGGAGCTCGATGAAACTCGCGACTGTTGTGCTCGCTATTTTATCAGAAACATGTTGATGAACTAAGAGGTTCTCCTGTCACTAGCATTTTTTGTAATTTAGTTAACAAGTGCACTTGTATTACAAACCTACAATTTATGCCTTAATATAATCGCCTCAATTTTAGAATGAATGCCAATTGTTTACGTATGAATTAATTCCAAGTGTGTTGAATGATTGTGTATGCTTGTATCTTTGTGTTTGTGCATGTATGGTTGTATGTTTGTGTTTGTGCATGTATGCTTGTGTGTTTGTGCTTGTATGTACATGTGGATGAAAGTGTGAGTATTTGTGAACGAATTTGGGGCAGGTTGTATGTACACGAATATGATGACTAAATACAAGTTTGTAGGATGTTAATTTTTTTGTCCAGGTTTAAGAATAGACGTCGGATGTTTGTATTAGCCAACGTTTATTCCTCTGAAGAAAGGAATAGACGTCGGTTGTATGTATCATCAGACGGCTATTCTTTTGGAATAGACGTTGTCTGTTATTTCACCGACGTCTATACCTAAAGAATAGACGTCGATCTTATAGAACGGCCGACATCTATTTGTTAAGTATAGACGTTGGCTGATACATACAGTCGATGTCTATTCTTTAGGAATAGATGTCGGATTTAGCACGCCCGACGTCTATGTATAGACGACGTACACATAGACGTTGGATCTGGGAATGCTGATATCCAACGTATATACCCCCGTACATCCGATGTATATTCCTTTTTCTTTAGTAGTGTAATAAGATGTCACTATAACCAACCGCATGGAGCTCCATAATAAAATGTTAATGAAATACAAGATTTGAAGATCAAACCAATCCAAAATATAACTAGCGCCCTATATAAATACAAGCAGTACTGGTCATATAGAAAAACTAGCACAAAAAGAAAAAATGTGCCATTGTGGGTATCACTCATTTGTTCATGCATGAAGACGATGCCCCATTTTGTTTAGTTAATGAGATGGACTTGTCAGACTTGAGTGTTCAAAAACATTAAGAACTCATCACAAAACCAAGATCATTCATAAATTCGATATAAAATAACAAAGACAATATGTACTTACAGTTGAGTTAGCAAAGACATTATGTAAGCTTGATGCGGAAGCGAAACTTTAGGGAATTGATCTTCAATTGTTTTTTGCTAGACTTGATGATGGATAATCCTCTTGAATTTTGGGAGAAATTTAGGAAGAAGATGATGGAAATTAATTAGGGCAACAATTGTGACGAAAAACCTTTATTTATAGATTTTGTGTGTGATAGTTTCTTCCATCAAAATAACTACCAACTAACACAAGTAATAAATATGCATGACTTTAATTAATTAATTAATGGAATAATCTAGGCCACATAATAATATAACATTCACCCACTTGGCCGTAACATCAATTTCATTAGTTCCATTTATAAAACACATACAAAATTGGCCAACATAAATTTCATTAGAACATATACTTCATTCAGTCAGAATAACCAAGTCAAACCAATGTAGTCAAATAATTAACGTCATCATTTGACCCCCATCAATTATGGTGTTTGGTCATCTTTCCAAATTCAGTCAACATAAGTCATTAGGTTCATAAATTTATTTGCTTAAATAATAAGATCGTGCACAAGAAATAATAAGCAAACTTTTATAAATCAAAGTCAAATACATCATTGAAGCTTCAACATATAACGTCATACACATTAGTCATTAACAACATTACATTACATTTACCAAACACATGCCGACAATATGCTCTCTAAAGAGACTGATGGCAGAGCTTTTAATGAATCAGCTAACATTGCTCGTGTTCTTACGTGTTGTATGACAATAGTACCATCTTTGACTTTGTCTCTAACAATAAGATATTTGATGTCAATCCACTTGGATGTACCACTTGACTTGTTGTTTTTAGAGAAAAAACAGCAGCTTCATTTTCACAAAATAACGTGAGTGTCTCGAAATACTATCAACTACTTGAAGCCCATGTACAAAATTCTTTAACCAAACGGCTTGAGCAGTAGCCTCGTAACATGCCACAAATTTTGCTTGCATTGTGGAAGATACCCGTAAAGACTATTTGGTACTCTTCCATGATATTGGTCCCCCTGCAAGCATATATATGTAACCTGACCAGGATTTCTTACTGTCAATGCATCCATAAAAGTCAGAATCAGAGTAACCAATTACCTCAAGGTTATCTGACTTTCTGTAAGTAAGCATATAGTCTTTTGTCCCTTGCAAATAGTGTAAAACCTTTTTGACAGCTTTCCAATGATCCATCCATGGATCTATTTGATATCGACCAAGCATACCAACCGCAAATGCTAAATCAGGACGTGTACAAACTTGAGCATACATTAAACTCCCAACGACGCGACATAAGGAATTTGCTTCATTTGTGCACGTTCTAATTTAGTTTTAGGACATTGTAATTTACTAAATTTGTCGCCTTTTACAATAGGAGCAACAATTGGGGGGCATTTTTGCATGTTATATTTTTTAAGTATTTTCTCAATATATGTCTTTTGAGATAATCCTAAAATCCCATGAGACCGATCTTGATGAATTTCAATGCCAATAACATAAGTGACTTCACTAATATCCTTCATTTCAAACTTATTTGAAAGAAATCGTTTTGTCTCATATAACATGTTTAAACCACTACTGGCTAGCAAAATATCATCCACATACAAGATGAGAATGATAAACTAACTCCCACTAACCTTAAGATATATGCATTGATCCATCACATTTTCTTTAAATCCAAAGTTAGTTATCACCTCATCAAACTTAAGATATCATTGTCTAGATGCTTGTTTTAAGCCACATATGGATTTCTTTAATTGACATCCCATATGTTCCTTGCCTTTTACGACATATCCTTCTGGTTGTGTCATAAAGAGTTCCTCTTGCAAGTCACCATTAAGGAATGTAATTTTTACGTCCATCTGATGTAACTCTAGATCATAATTAGCTACTAAGGCTAAAACAATTCTAAGTGAGTCTTTCTTCGAGACTGGAGAAATTATATTATCAAAATGGATGTCTTCCCTTTGTGTAAAGCCTTTAGCGACAAGTCGGGCCTTAAATCTTTCGATGTTACCTTTGGAGTCTGTCTTGGTCTTATAGACTCATTTACAACCTATTGGCTTAACTCCATTGAGTAAATCAACAAGGTCCCAAACTTCATTAGTTTCCATAGATTTCATCTCTTCTTCCATGGCTTCTAGCCATTGATATGATTTATCACTCATAACGGCTTCACTAAATGAGGTAGGATCCTCTCCATTGCCAATATTGCATCCTTCAGTTAGATATACAATATAGTCAATAGAAATGACAAATTTTCACTCCCTCTGCGTCCTACGTAAGGGTTGTTCAGGAAGTTCAGGAGCTTCATTAGCGTGAGGTTCTTCATTAGGTAGTTAGTTGTGTCTACAACATCCAAAATATGTGTAGATCTTGAAACCTCTCGGATGATCGGGATTAGAACATAAGTCTGATTTTCCTCGAGATTTACTTTTCTAATTTCATTACTCCCACTATTCTTGTCATTTCCTAAAAATACAGCATGTCTCGTTTTAACAATTTTAGTGGTATGTGATGGGCAATAAAAACGAAAACCTTTGGATCTCTCTGGAAACCAATAAAATAACAACTAATGGTTTTATGGTCAAACTTCTTAATTTGTGGATTGAAGATTTTAGCTTCAGCATGACAACCCCAAACACGTAAATATCCCAATTTGGGTTTTCGACCTGTCCACAATTCATAAGGTGTTTTTGGGACAAATTTCCTAGGAACCCTATTTAGAATATGAGTGGGTTGTCTTTAATGCTTCCATACACAGATAATCAGGTAAGTCAGTGTTGCATATCATACTTCGTACCATATCTATAAGTGTACGATTTCGTCTCGCAGCTACACCATTTTGCTAGGGATCCCCCGACATTGAAAACTGATGAACGATGCCATTATCTTGAAGAAACAAACCAAAAGGACCTGGATTTTGTCCCGAGTCGGTGTGTCTATTTGACCTTACTATTTTAATTTTAAGTTTCAATTGATTTTCAACTTCTACCTTAAAAAAATTAAAATTTTCTAGTGCTTCAGATTTTTCATGAATAGGGTATACATAACCATAACGAGAATAATCATCAATGAACGTAATAAATGATTTGTGCCCATTAAGACTCGAAGTAGGGAAAGGTCCACATATATCTTTGTGGATAATTTCCAATAGTCCCCCACTTTGAGTGGCCATTCTCTTAGTTCATTTAACATATTTTCCTTTAATACATTCAACGTAATCATCAAAATCAGAAAAGTCTAATGTATGAAGAATTTCATCTTTAACAAGACGTTTGCATTATGTGTCGAGAAATATGACCTAGACGGTGCCATAATTTTGATGAATCTCCACTATCACGATTTCTTTTGATTCCACATTGCTGACTATTGACACTATTCACATTCATAGACAACAAAGACTTAGTCGATGAATAATTCAGATACAGTTTGTAGAGGTCACCCTCTAAAATTCCAGATTCAACAAAACAAGAGTTATAACCAAGTTTAAGCATCCCATTCAAAATTTCAAACTAACTTGAGTAACCACAAAGGTTAAGTTTAGATAAAGAAATTAAATTTCGAACGACAGAGGGAATATAAACTACATCATATAAAAAGAGGACAAAACAATTCTTTAAAACTAAACGAATGGTTCCAACAACCTCAATTTCAGTCTCTTGCCCGTTAGCAACTTTAAGTTTACTTCCTCCCTTTGGGAGTTTGGTCACAAAATGGAATTCCTGCAATGAGTTTGCAATGTGCACAGTTGCACCAGTGTCAACCCACCATGTATGTGAAGGAACATCAATTAAGAGTGATTCATAAATCATAAAGTTAATTTCATTACCCTTCTTAGCGAGCCATACTTTAAAGTCATCACACTCATTCCTTACATGTCCAGAATTCTTACAAAAGTGACATTTTGGAGTAAAAGCAGGCTTTGTACCAGTTGTACTTGCTTTGTCATTAGCAACAACCGCCTTCACGTTCTTTTTCCCTTTACCATTACCATTGAATCTTCTCTTTATTGGACCATTAAAAGCAAGGTTTGTAAAGTCGAGATTTTCAGTTTTGAGCATTTCTTCTTCTTCAACACACATGACAATTAATTCGCTCATTTTCCATTTCTCTTTCTGCGTATTATAATTGATGTTGAAAGGACCAAAATGCACAGACAGAGAAGTCATAATAAAATGAACAAGAAAACCTTCAGAAATCGCCATATCCATGCCTTTTAGTTTTGCAGCCATATTGCTCATCATCATGATATGTTCACGTATACCGCCAGTCTCATTATACTTGGTTGTGAGCATTTTCAATATAAGGGCACTTGCATTAGCCTTAGAAATTCCATTAAACTGCTCTTCAACAGAAGCTAAATACTATTTAGCATTAAATGTGTTGTTAGCACTATCTTTTTCAGGGATTGCTCCTCGGATAGCAGGAGTAATAGAACTCTTCATAATCACTAGTGACATGCGATTAGAATGCTCCAACTTTTAATAATTGGCCTTTAGTTCGTTGGAACTAGTGGTCGTAGGAGGTATGAGAGCATCCATACGAAAAGCATGATCGAGTTCCAAAACACCTAGACATATTTCTATTTGCTCCTTCCAAGTAAGAAAATTTGTTCCATTAGGGGGTTCAATTTCAGAAAGTTGAGATGTAATATGCGATGTATTCAATGTTGCATAATTATCAAAATAAATATGATGCTTACTTTCATTAACTACATAAACCACACGAGAAACAAACAACATAATAACATTAATTAACTGTAATCTTACAGTTAACAAACTGAAATTAACATTAAACCACCAAAATTATTTCAGTTACTACATATTTATTAATCTAAGTTGGTACGATTAATAACAAGTACATAATATACATTCATAAATCAATCTATATCACTATTGGGCAGAAAATAAATTGATTTACCAAATCATTAGGCATACCAGAATCTGTATAATAAATCATGTCCACAATTAAAGTTGGTAAAATTATGTTCATATGATTTATCAAACATAATTTTTTATTGTGATTTAACATCACAAAAATTTATTTAACAAAAGAAGATCGACAATTAAAGTTGGTAAAATTGACGATAATCAGTCGTTAAATATATCATAATATGGTTAACATTTTTATTTTATACTTTATATGCAACTTAAATATATCCATGGAATATATACGTTAACATGGAAGTTTAAATTCATAGGTGTTAAGTTGCATATAAAGTTGGATTAATAGCTGGTTTATATGATAACACATGGAAGTTGATTAAATTCATTAAAATAAAATTGCACCTATTAAAGGATTTTTTGCTACAGTACCCCGCAAGTGTCCAAATTGGCCATATGCACATGCTTTTTCGGTATTGCCGTATATACATCTAGAAAGCATCATATTTGCGCAAATGTACCTGGGCCGCATATCCAACATGGCTCTCTTCCAGTCATCCAATGGAAGAGAGTCATGACTGGAAGAAACCCGGACACGTATAAGACAACCAGTCTATCCCTTGAAGAACCTTTCTTAGAATTGAAGGACCTCGAGGAGAAGCGACGGCGGTTGGTAGAGGACTTAATGTCGAATTATCCCCGTCATTTTGAATCTTCATCTGATTAGGACCTGTAGGAGTTTTGTTGTGTCTGGACATGTACTTTCCCTTTTAGTTTCGCTTCGTAATAAAATTGTGGGCGTCTTTTAAAACTTCAGATGTCATTCCCTTTGTTGATTGTTTTTTGGGTTTCATGTTTTATTTTTAAATTGCAAACTGATTTATGTGAGTCCATAATGGTGGTCTTGAAACGAGAGTCAATCCAGACTCAATCCAGAGGTAATCCAGCGTGATGCCCTAGTCTTGAAAAAATTAATCCATAATCGATCCAGAGTCATTCTAGATGGAGACCAGGGTTGACCAAGAGTTGACATTTATTCCAGAGTATTTCCAGAGTCAAACCACAGTGACTCAAACGGTAATCCAACCTCATCATAGAATGAATTCGTAATGTATCCAGATTCGTATCGCCAAAAAATTGTGAACCTTTTTAAAACTTTGGACGTATTTCCTTCTGTTGTTACTTATTTGGGTTTCTTAATTTAAATACAATACAAGGTGAATCCAGAGTCATTACAGGATGCACTAAGGATACACTGAGTATCCAGAGTGGAACCATAACTTATCCAATGTTAGTCTGGAAAGGACTACATGGTTAAACCAGAGATAACACATGGACATTCAAGATCGAGACAAGGGTTACAAAATACATGCATTAACAATGACTCATAAGGGACAAGTGGAGATTTTGAAAAAGAAATTTTGTAATCTGTGAAGAGTATTCCCCCTCTACATGTATGGTTCATATCGAACAACTTTACAAAAGAGTCAGTACAACAAATCTAGTGAGTGTTAGTTAGGGATTTCTAAATCTTGAATCTGAAATCAAGTACAACGCTAATTCTCCCCTAACTGAGTGCAAATATTTGACGTCCTCTTCAAGAGTTCCCCCCATTAAGCATCGTACCCAGTGGGCTACAAATACGCCACAATCATTCGAACATGTAGTCTGTCGTTGAGATTTTTTCCTTTCAATGTTCAGCTTCCATTGTACACCAAAATGCTGCCTCCAGAACTTTGTCATACTAAGAGCCAATTCCTCGGAAGAGTCGACTATTTCAGATGGATCTTCGTCTTTGTCAAGAACGTGAGCTAAGTTGTTGTAATGTGTGTTGATTGTGTTGCCGCGCACACAGAAAGCAAGGTCCAGTGCCCTGAGGCTACAAGTGGTTGTGCGATGACTAAGTGGTTGGGGTCCCAAGCCAATAATTTGCCCTTAATGATAGCTTCGTATAGAGCTTCGCACTGAATAACAATTCCTGAGGTATTCGTCGATGGAATGACAATAACATTTGAATAGTTAGAGGCAAAACTGATATCATAGAGCTTTGCAGTTTGTTAGAAAACCGGACGCCACCAATCCATGAAACCCATCTATTTGTAAGGGGAATCGAACAAGGAATCCCAATATTAATCTTTAAATGTTCCTCAAGACACACCTGCAAAACGGCAACGCACCCAGTTACCTGTACAGTCTTCGGGCGCATGTTTCCTGCCAATTTTCTTTTCTTCAGAAGGACGGATACTTCGGCCAACCCAGCAACAAGAAATCGGAAAACAACATCCGTCCAATCGTTAGTGTCAAGGCCTTGCATGTGTTCGACGACCAGTAGGAACCAAGCCTTCGTCCGACGAATACCGTCGTAAAAAAGAAAATGGGAGAAAAGAAGACAGAGTAATAACCGGATGCACTCAGCGTCGTCCGTACTGTTCTTTGCGTCGACAAGTAGACATTTCATGTGATCCCTTTGTAATAGTTTACCCCCGCGAATACCCGTTGTGTTTGCGGTCATATCTACCGGAATGCCTCCCTTCTTTAGCCCAAGTATGGAGGAGACATGAGTTGGTGTGAATGAGACGATCACATCTCCGAGCTTGAAACCAAATGCTTCAACATCGAAGTTGTCAACCAAAAAGTCGAGAATGTTGTTGTCCACAGCTATCTTCGGAATCTTCAGAGAGTTACCAAACGGAGTACTCTTGAACATAGCCTTCCGGTTGCCGGATAAGTCTTTCAGCTCCTTGTCCACAGCTTCCGAAGAGCACATGGTCGGTTGAAAATAATTAAATGCCTTCTTAGAAGCTCCGATGCTGCAAACTTCCATGCCTGAATACATGTTGGTTCTTTCTTTGGAAGGATGATTGACGACTGGGGACAGGAGGAGTTTTAGAGTGATACCATTTTCCCACTTCAAATGGCTGGATTGGGTCTGGAAAACACCACCAATCAGCCTGGACAGTGTCTGGAAAAGGATTGGAACCATTCTAGAGATACGATGGAATGAATGGGGAAACGAAAAGTCCAGGGTCATTCCAGAAGAGATCCAGAATCAATCGAGGGTCATTCCAGAAGAGATCCAGAATGTATCCAGATTAATTCCAGAAAGGCTCTAGCTTTAACGTAAGTTACGAAATGAGTCCAGGGTCATTCCAGAAGGAATCCAGAATCAATCCAGGGTCAATCCAGAAGAGATCTAGAATGTATCCAAATGAATTACAGAAAGGCCCTAGCTTTTAACGAAAGTTACAAAATGAGTCCAGGGTCATTCCAGAAGGAATCCAGAATCAATCCAGGGTCAATCCAGAAAGAAACACACATTTAAAGTGGGGGTCAAATCAATCCATGGCTCATTTGGCTATTGATTAACATGTAAACACACACATTAAAGAAAGAAACATTTCAAATTGCAATAATTAAACTCAAGCGACAACTATAGTTACAAATGAAAGTGGTCGCAAAGAACACATGAAGAACACAAAATACACCTCAAGCAACACTTGGAATTCCAATTGTTAAAACTTGAGCAACACCTTTACAATTAATGAACGTCTATGAATGTCTGCCACTGAGCTCAAGTAAAACATTAAGTTACAATTTGCTGACATATAATTATAATACACTGAGCTAAAGAAAAATATTAATTCTCTCATTGGAAATTTGGCCACTGTGAATCATGTAACCTTCCTTGCACTCCCCCAACTGATTGAAGGAGGTCCACCATAGAACCATAGGTACTTTGGCTGGATTATGCCTCATATGTAGTACGAGTTGTTGTTTGAGTGACATCTACGTCCTCATTCCTGGTTCTCCTCCTCTTCTCACCTCTTCTATCCCTGACAATGTAAGAACCACAAAACATTAATGCATGAATATTTACATATGAAAGTGATTAAAGTAAAATGCATTTTTGATGCACTGGTGTGAACCTTGTAGTGCCTTGATCTTCAGTTTGGGTCCCAATTGGCTCCTTGCATCTCCTAGCATGGTGACCAAGTAGACCGCACCTAGTGCATTTCTTCTGTCTCCTACTGTAGCTTGGGTCCATTATGCCCTTGTATCTTACCTGCCTCGGCCTTCCGGGGTGTCTTTTCACTGTTGGAGGTAATACTGTAAATCCCTCTACATGATCTCACTCTGATTTATCTGTCATTGGATTAATAACCACCTCATAAGCTTGATCGTACACTGATTTGTAATACCATGGGCTAACATAATCCTCCCAACGAGCCCCTCTAATTGTCCCAATGAAAGCAGACGTATGCTGACATGGTAACCTTGTCAATTGCCAAAGTCTGCAGGTGCAGGACTTCTGAAGCAAGTCAACAATGCATCTTTTGATTCCATTAGACATTTATGCCTTGGAGTTAGGACATCTTATGATAGAAAATGTGTCTAACTGCCTAGACATTTCATTTAACCATTTCCTTCCTTTTGGCACCACAACATCTGTCCACTCTCTGAATCTTCTTGTCTCTTGAACATGGTCTGCATCAATTTCTGCCTCAAATTGTCCACCATAGTTACACTAGGAAGATGCCTAACTTTCCTGATGTAGTTGTTGAAGGACTCACTTAGGTTGTTTGTAACATAATCAGACTTAACCTCACACCCAAATTGACTCCTTGACCAAATTCTGTCATTGTTGTCCACTTGCACTAACCAATTATATGCACCCTCATTAATTTCCCTTATATACTGCATTTTTGTTTCCATCTCAGAGGCAGCCTCCCACATCAGACTAAGCAACAGAGCACTCTTGAATTTCTTTTGGAAGTTTTGGTAAAGATATCTAGCACACGCTCTATGCTCACACCCACCAAAGACCTCTCTTACCCCCTCCTCTAAACATTTGCACCTGTCGCTTATGACAACCAAACCATTCCTGTGACCCACTGCCTTTGTGAAATGAGTAAGAAACCAGGCCCAACTGATATGACTCTCGGATTCCACTACAGCAAATGCGGTAGGAAAAAGTTGATGATTTCCATCAACCGAAGTGGGAGATAATAGGGTACCATTGTGCTTCCCTTTCAGATGACAACCATCTAGGCCTACAAGAGGTCTACAACCATTCAAAAAACCATCACTGCAGCCCTTTAGACACACAAATAATCTGTCATCTTGAGGTTTGACTTCAAAACTGATTACACTACCAGGATTGGTCTTGCTCATCTCCCAAACCAAAGATGGGATCAAAGCGTATTGTTGATCTTCACCCCCCCCCCCCCCACAACTCCTTTACTGCAATCTCCCGACCACGCCAAACTCTATGGTAAGGCAAACTCAAGTGATATTTTCTCTTCAGTTGGTCAGATATATTCCTCACAGTGAGTCTGTCATCCAATGCAAGTCACTCCTTGCACTCGTGGGCAATCCACTCCCTAGTGGCCATCTTAGAGGCACAATTATTTACAGATGAGCAAGTATGTGTCAACCTCAAAGTCTTGATTTCAAACACTCTCCCATCATTTAACATAGAGGCATGAATTCTCCACTGACATTGAACATCTCTACACCTGGTTGTGACCCTATCTGGTTGGCTCTTCAAGTAGGTTATCTCACATTTACTCAAAATGCAGTGGATTAATAAACACATTCTGAAGGATTTCACATTAGGAAACTTCTTTCCCACAACTATTTCTGGGTTGGACTCCTTCACACCCCAACACTTAGATCTATCATCAAGCGGATTGAAATCAATTATGTAGTCTCCCTGGTCATCAAAGTCAACTGCGTCGCTGTCCTCACATTCATCAAGTTCATCAGAATATAAAACATACTCCGAGTCTGTACCACTACTTCCACTGGAAACCAAGGTGTCTTCCCTAGGTGTTGTTATGCCCACTACTAGGTTGGGTTCAGAGTGACATGGGAGGGTACCACTCCCCTGGTGTTCACAAACATCTCCCACAATGGGTTCACAAGGTAGCACAGAGGGTGCAGATAAAGGTTGTGAGCTTACACTCCCCATCACACTAGGCACTCTACGTACTGGTTCTAGACTACCATCAACTGCTTGTATTTCTTTCTCAACACCTACAGAAGGTTCTATTACATGCTCAACCCCTACAAAAGTTTCTGTTTTCCTGTCATAGGTAGCATAGATGTGAAACTCACTTTGCTGATTGGGGTATTTAAGTGTCTCCTCTATGTCTCCATTGCTATTCAAAGGTTTGTAGTTTTTCCTAACTTTGCTTGGAATCATATAATGCATATACACAACCATTTCAGTAGATGACCACTTCATTACACTGCATATCCAATCCCTTAACAAGTCAATCGTCCATTCCTCAACCACAACCAATGATGCTACCTCTTCAAAACCAACAACTATATCCATATCTTTGCACTTAACTCATCGACCACCACAATGCAACATCATTCTCACACTACCTTCTAAATCAGACACACTGCTTGGATAATAAAAATGCAAAGCCAATAAACATAAGGAAAATGAATTAAATTAATAGATATGAATTAAAATGACAGAACAAAACTACAAACATGCAATCTACAGTCTAAAGTCGACCCGAAAACTGAAATCAAAACATCCAAACCCAAACACAGCATGTAATTTTACATATCTCAATTCAGAAGAAAAAAATCACTAACCACCTTCACTTCCCAATCAGTCCGCTTCTTGTGTGTACCATCTTCCATGCCGTCGTCAAGGTCGTCGCTACCTCTGCCTGATCCACTGGTCAGTGTGGTCGCCCTCCAATTTGTGCAAAGTAGGAAAATGGGGACGATTACACTGAAATTTGGAAAGGATGCGAGTTATGGTTTCTGGACAGTGAGAAAACCCGGGGATTTGGGAAGGAGTCGAGTTAGGATTTTCGCAATGTGGGAAAACTCGGGGATTTGGGAAGGAGGAGAGTTAGGTTTAGTCATCGTCTTAGATTAGTAAAAGGTGTTTCGCTACAGTCACTAGATCCAGAGTGATTCCAGAGTCGATCCAGATTGATTCCAGAGACGATCCAGAATGATTCCAGAGTCGATCTAGATTGATTCCAGATTCGATCTAGATTGATTCCAGAGACGATCCATAATGATTCCAGAGTCGATCCAGATTGATTCCAGAGACGATCCAGAATAATTCCAGAGTGATTCCATAGTCGATCTAGAGTGATTCGATGCAGAGTGATTCCAGCACGGTAATGGTTTAGTCATGGTCTTAGATTAGTCTTAGTAAAATTTGTTTTGCTACAGTCAATCTCAAATCACATATCTTACCAAACGGATCACGAACTGATTTGAACGGCCGTTAACGGCCCATTCACGTTGTCTCTCTGGAGTGGGACCGACAAACGACCCAAGTGCATTTTTGCGCAAATACGATGCTTTCTAGATGTATATGCGGCAATACCGAAAAAGCAGGTGTATCTGGCCAATTTGGACACTTACAGGGTGTACTGTAGCAAAAACCCCAATATTAAACGGCAGTTTCCAACATATCAAATGCAAAATTGATAATACGTTAAATTATTGTATTTTATATGAATTTATGTTGTTCTTGATACCAAATATCAGACTTAAGTGTTCAAAACCATTAAGAACTCAACACAAAACCAAGATCATTCATAAAGTCGTTATAAAATAACAAAGACAAGATGTACTTACAGTTGGGTTAGCAAAGATATTATGGAATCTTGATGTGGAAACAAAACTTTAGGGAATTGATCTTCAATTGTTTTTTCCTAGGCTTGATTATGGATAATCCTCTTGAATTTTGAGAGAAATTTAGGAAGACGATGGTGAAAATTAACTAGGACAACAATTGAGACTAAAAATCTTTATTTATAGATTTTGTGTGGGATAGTTTTTTGATTTTTTCAATCAAAATAATTAACCACTAACACAAGTAATGAATATGCATGACTTTAATTAATTAATTAATGGAATAATCTAGACCACATAATAATATAACAGGACTTGTTTGTATCTATTTTATTTTTACGCTCGCGGTGTATATATCTAAATACAACATGTATATACTTGATTATTACAATATTATTGAAACACCTCACTGTACCTCGAGGAAATGTGCATGAGTAAGACATTAAAAAAAACCACACCAGCTAAAACTAATTTACACCATACGTACGTATAAACGTATTTATATATGCACAATATTCTAACAGCATAACACCTATACCTGTGTTTAATTAATTCGCTCCAAACAACTAACACAAACTACTTACATCACAACACAACCAAACCAACCAAAACCATAACTAAACTAAACACAGACACACACAAACCAGACAGCCTTCTTCATGTCTGGAAAACACATGCAAATGTTCTTCTCTTTCTCTCTCTCTGTCTCTGTCTTTGTCTCTGTCTCTCTCTCTCTGGCATCCACCAAACTCACTTCACCCTAACCAAGAAGATGCTCAGCTCAGCACCACTACTCCCATCTGGGTTTATCATGTAAAGAGCCTCCGAGTCTTTGGACCCGACCACCCTCTCGAACCTGGCTCTCATGTAGGTCATCATCTCCCCGTCCGTGTTCGCGGTGAGCGTTTCCCTCTCCGTTGGGCCTGGGAGCACTCCTGCCCCCATTGACACCCCCCGGAGTAGCCGAAGGACGTGTCGCTCGTCGTCTGACGGCTCTTTTCGGCGTATCGAGTAGCCGGATTTGCGACCGTTTACGTATATTGCCCATACGTACTCCTCTACTAGCTTCTTGCGGTTGGTCTTGGTGTCGCTCTCTAATGCTATCTATTGGAGCAATTAATATATAAGTGGATATAATTAAGCAACGACACTACAAGATTTTTCATTAGTTGATTAATTAGGACTTGAACGTCAAAACGGGGATAATGCGTGGTGGGGAGTGGACTACTTTCCTTCCCTTGCCAGATGAAATTAGAAACACTACGTACCTTTGTGAACAATAATTAAGAAAGAAAACAAATGTGAATCTGATTATGTTTTTGGTTGACTGCACTTTTGAGCTATAAAGTTACTTACTTAGAACTTTGCCACTTATATTAAGTTGAAGATTGAAAGAGTAATTTCATAATCAAATATCTTCAAAATAATTTCAAAGCATCACTATCGCGTCCTTTAAATTTTCAGAATATATATCTCAATTACCTTTTGATTCTATAAAACCCTTGTTTTACTTAATCTTTATGATGAACACAATAACATACATCTTACTCAACTACCTTTGGATCATACCAAAACTTCCAAGTCGTAATTGTTTTCGGTAATTTTATATAATTTCTTAATTTCAGCTTTATAATGGACATGTGACGAATGTCTAAACTCTAAATATAGTTTAAAAATAAAGGTGCAATGACAAGTTTCTTCAATTAGAGGGTCCCTTTATGATGCTATTTATGATAAATTATTGGTTCCATATTGGTGATGTTTTAAATTATTTGAGTGTAGGCAATTACAAATTAAAATGAAGAATTTTTTTGGGGCTATATGCATCTAATTAAAGACCTCCATATAATGAAAACAAAGAAGATCTTGTCTCAAAACTTAACGGTCCTATATATGGACTTTTTAATTTGATTGGAATTTAGGGCATGTACCTTCACTAGTCCGGACTCCATCTCCTTATGGAGAGTGGTGGTGACCGTTGGTAGCTCTATAAGGAAAATTGGAGGAGAATGGGGGTTCTCTTGTATCACAAGACTCACTCGTCCTCGACGGTAGCCAAAGAGGGTGACGATAGTGGCTTTATCGGCGAGAAGACCTTTGCTTTGCCGTCCGAGCATCGCCGCCATCTTGCACCCTGTGGTTAGAATGGGGAGGAGCTTGAACATCCCAAAAACACCTCCACTGCCGCCTATCTTGCCTCGCTTACTCTTGCTGGTTGGCCTCAGTAGCGAGACCCACCCAGAGGCTTCCATGAGCGAAGGCATCGATCAATTGATGTTGAGTGGACAGATCAATTAAAAAAATGTGAGCAATATATTGATTTTGAAATGAGAATAGTGATGTAAAAGGATGGTGGGAAAATGGATGTGCTATATAGAGGGGAGGTGAGGTGGTTGGGTTAATTTTGATTTCTTTTTAGTTCCAACTTTGGAATCTTTTCCTTTTGTTGAGTGGGGAAGAGTGGTGCACCCCAATTGGGTGCTAGGAAAGGAAGGTTGATTTGATCTGATTCTTTGGAAACTATTGTCTTGGATGGTATATATTGAGGTGAGATGTCGATATACGTTTCTTTCTATTATCTTTAAACTCATCACTCAAATAATATACATTCTCTCATGCTAGATGCTACCAAGGAAATGCACATATGCGTATTACATACTAATAGAGTCGAGAATAATTGTTTTATATGTAGTTTGTTATGCTCGCATGACTTTATATATGTTAGTTATATACAAATAATATGCGAACACATACCTTTTGTTTTGGAAGGATTTTTTTTATTTCTTCCACGCCTTACTCGAGAAAGAGATTAGTACGAGTACTTTAGGACACTTCTACGTTTTCATGTGATGGGACAGTTGTCTAACGATAGGAGAGAGAAGGAGATGGTGTTGGACAAGTGCACATGTAGGTTCACTATTGTATTGGAAAACCATATGCATGTGATGCTTCTGTTTCTAATAATACGTAATATAATTCACCTAATTGGAAATAGATGTCTAGAATTCAATAGTTGTTATTTTGATAGATTTTATAATAAGTCGCAAAACAATTATACGTGGCTAACTTTATTTTTTGGTGCCCTTGGATAGAAATTGTTCGAGGTTGTTATCAATCAGGATTAATGATTCAAATATGGGTTTTGATGTTTGTAAGGTCTGAAGGCAATGAATATATTTATAAGTCTCTTCATACATAACTACATAAGGCCAATACCTAATGTCCACGTTGTAATTATCTTTCTATATTCACATAGTTAGTGAAAAGACTTCCCAATAATGCCTCCACAGTCCACACTTTATTATTCTGTTTTACCTGAAAGACTTGTGTTTTGTAAAGTTCTAATCATGGATTCTGCAGGAATCAAAGATCAAAAACATGTGATGTTGGAACTATCTTACATTGATTGTTGCTCAGATCAGAGGTATATTTCTAATCATGTGCATGCAGAAAGGTCTTAGGTAGCTAATTAAATATGATAACCTATGGTTGCTAATCAAGGCGAAGATGGTGCTTTTATATGCCTAATGACTTAATTAATTAGCTATTTCTAAGCATACTTTATCATGTTTTTTTGTCTCATTCTTTGTTTATTTTTTAGTTCTGGCCTCAGCTTCAAACTATAAACTAAAAGCTAGATTCTTCTGCCCAGCTTTTGGCATGATAGGGTACAGATTAGCGATTCATATTAATATATGCTTGGAGTTATAAAGTCGCTATAAACCTTTTCATAACTTCGTTTATGAACCACAATACATTTTTACAAAAAAATATGGGACGTTCTTTTAAGAACTATAATACGTTTAATAGCAAGTGCATTTTTAAAAATAATCGAATATATGTTTGAGAGACAAAAATACCACAAATTGAAGCAAAAAACACAGACATTTAGAGTTTAATACTAGTGTTTGGAAATACACATATATAGTCGATTTTTGTCTGGTTTTAAACTAATTAATGCTAGTGTACGTTTAAGAAAAATCTGGATTGCCCAAGAAGAGATCTAGGATAGATCTTTCCATATCTTTTGAGGCCATGCTTTCATAAATTTGTTGACAAAAAATATTAGTTGCATGATGGCAACAAAACAAAGTAAACTATAGCTAGACACATCCTTAGGTGTCGCTTACTCAATAATATCCACCTAAAAGCCAACCAATGTCCTGGGGACGCCTAGGCGACTGGGCACCTCCAGTCGCCCAGGCGATCGCCTAGGCGTTTGTGCAGTTGCCCAGGGATGGGCGATCCACTTTTTTTTAATTTGTTTTTTTCTGTTTTAATTTAAAAAAAATCAGGAAAAAATAGGATAATTTGGGGAAAATACCCAAAAATTATAGAAACAAGTCTTGCATGTTTGGGATTCGAAAAGACAACTAGTTCATCGACCAAAGCCTCACTAGATACCCCCTCTACCCACCCAAACACTTAAGCTTTTAATTTAATTAATGCTAGAGTTTGTAATACAATTTAGAAGACAAAATAATCACAATGCAAGTTTCCTAGATTCTTACTCATTCCAATTAAACACATTGTTCTAAAGTCCAGTTAGGAACTTCATTATCGTCGTCTTCCTCCGAGTCGTTTGGATCGTCAACATAGACGTCATCCTCGTCAACATAGACGTCATCCTCGTCTGTGTGGATCGACGAGACCGTCTTCGTGAAGATGGAGGTCCTAAGGCAGCTTCCTCCACCTGAGCCCACGTCAGATCCTCCCCAGTGAAGACCGGATCGTCAGATTTGGCTAACCAAGAGTGTTCCTCCAACAGGTCGTAATCTACACGAATTGGATCGAAGAAACCAGGACGTTCCATTCTTGTTTGAAATCTTTGTTGCAACTTCTGGTTGTAGTTCACGAAGACCAAATCATTCAACTTCTTTGTTGCTAATCTGTTTCTTGTTTTCGTATGTATTTGTTCGAACACACTCCAATTACGCTCGCAAGCTGAAGCCGAGCAAGTTAGGCCAACAACCTTTAGTGCCAAGAACCTTTAGAAGGAATGAGTGAAATGAAATGAATAAGGGGGTATTTATAAGAACAAAAGTATGAGAGAGGGGGTTAAAAAAATTAATTTTTTTTTCTTTGCTACTGTAGAAACGGTTAGAAAATTAGTCGTTGCTACAGTAACAAAATGCAGCGACTAGAAATCTAGCCGTTGTAGTGTTGTCTGTGTTCATAGCATGTGCACAGCACATGCTATGATAACCCATGCTCGCCTGGCCACCCAACTTACTGGGCGGTAGGCGGGTGGTCGCCTAGGCGACTGCCCGCATAAACAGTGAAGCCAACACTTTGTGTTATATATCCCCATTCAGGGAACTATTTATATAAGTTCCAAATCATGTCAAAGAATTTATAGTTGTAGCTAGCTAGACGGGACCTAGAAATCATGTCAAAGAATCATCAGAAAATGAAATCCTACTCCCCACCAAACTCTAGGATTTTGCTTGGAAATACCCCCATCAACCAAACGTTTAAGATCTTCTTCTAATGCCGTTAGGTTCATTGTCACTGTCGTCATCAGAATTGGTACAAATATGGACCAAAATAAAGTTGGGTTACTTTTGGTTCAAATAGAGTTGCAACGAATTGATTTGACACCCACTAACTTTATCCTTATAACAAGACACATGAGTTGGAAGAGAATGAAATCGATTTATTAATTGATTTCGATAGCGAAGTGTTTGCAATAATTGAGGGCAAAGGCTAATCATGGACATCATGTATGTGGGTCAAATTATCACTACGTTCAAATGTAACCAATGTTGCTTCCTTGGGATCTTTCATGGAACCATGTGGGATGGGCCACATAATGAGATCAATTTTTGGAAAGGAAATTTGCTTATGACCACCGATATTCTATAAATATAGAAGAGTATCCTTCATAATTTTAAGTTAATTATACTGTGGAATTTATAGATGTTTGACTATAATGACGGTTATAAGTGCAAAGTTAATGCATATATCCTTTACTCTTTTCGTTTTTACATTTACGGTAAACAAAAAATAGAGATTAAAAAGTAGTGCATCTATGAACATATATATTTTCGCTTGTATATATATCCTTATGCTTATTTATGTAGCTCTATGTGATGTCTGCTAGAATATTATTAACAGTAATTTTTTGCAAACATGATAAATTATTATTGAGTTGTTCGGGATCTTCTTCTTTTAGTACGGTCATCTCATTATTGGGTTCAATTATGTTTTAGATGAACTTATGCAATGCTCTTATCTATATTTGCAAAAAAGCTTCAACAATATGATACCTCAAACGTACACATAATTAATATCTTGATCAACCGACAGTTCTTAATCAATTCAAAGTTATATATCTTATGCAACCAATGTTGATACCGGCCCTTCTGTTAAGTGCAAAAGAATACAATTAAAAGCAAGATGGTTGTTTAGCTCATTCAGTTAAAAAAATCTACTTCACTTGCCACAAAGTCAAATAAAATACATTTTTTGCAAACTAATACTAAAATATCATAGGGGGTACATGCAAAAAAACACAAATAATGCAATTAATTTTCTAGACTTGCATTTTTTAATATTGAAGGCAGAAAGGCACAAACTCCGTCAAACGTAATGACCGGTAGGTGAGTGGGGTGGAGTACAATGTTTAACCATAGGGTGTGCAGAATCTCGTCCGGTCCGGATCGGAACCAATAGGTTCGGTTCTGGTTCGGACATTTTGAAAATTTGGTTCCGGTCTGGATCGGTCCAGTTTTTGTTTTGTTTTTTTTAATTTTTAAGTTTAAAAATCGGTCCTGGATCGGACCGAATCCAACCGGTGCAGTCCGGTTTTCGGTCCGGACGTCAGATAAAAATCCGGTCTGGTCCGGACCAGATGTACATGCCTATTTAACCATGTATGGTTGGAGGCCTTCACTGCTTCCTTAGAGCATCCTTAATGGGTCGTTGGACGCCCGAGTTGTGCCACTTGGCACAACCTGGTTGGTCCGGGTTTTTTTTTGGTTTTGTTATTTTTTTAATAATTAGTGATTTATATTTTGATAAATAGTTAAGATTTAAGTAGTTTGTATTGTAGGTGTTTTGTGGTTTATGTTGTGTAATATTTGAATTACGTCGTGTATTTGGTTTATCGTCTTGTGTAATGTAACCTTACGTTTTGCTTAAATAAAAAAATATAAAATTTGTTTTCTTAATATTAATGGTATTTAATATTTGATAATCATTGATAGTTAAATAAATAAAGTATATGTAATTTGAAAATACGAAATTTATTTGGTTTTTTGGTTTTTCCAAATATATTATTAATGTTTTTGGTAAATATAAATGATTTTGGAATATAATAAAAGTTGAGAAATAAATTAATGATGTGGAGGAAAAAGAGTGAAATGAACTATGTCATAGTTGATGAGTGAATAATGAATGAGAAATAGTATGTTGGATCGTGATGACGTGACATGTCATTTGGAGGAGTGAGAAGAGAGAAATTTGATGACCTAGGTCATCCACTTTATGGTTAATGATGTTCTTAGTTAAAAATCGGTGACAATTGTATGTTGAAACTCTTAATATAATTGGTTAGAAATATATCATAATCTTATTTTGCACAATAAAACTCTACCGGTCCACAATTGCATCCGATTACGACGCTACAAAGCCAGATAATGTACAAATCATACGATGACTTGCCATTATACAACCCCTCTCACCATGAAAGCATTGATACAATAATGTCAATCACAACACCTCTAAGCACGTACATAGTAACGTACATGGACTTGGCTAAACCATAAAACTGCTTGAATAAGACATAATTTTTAGATTTCCGCTGAAACTAATACCCTTGATGTTTTAAGGCTCCACTATCGAGAACAAATATATATGAACTTGAGGTAACAGACCCTACCAACGTATTATTAATGCCGATTGAAGTAGAATATGTTTGTGTGGTTTAGGTAATGTTTGACATCTTATATCCACTATACAGTAACTGTCCTGTGTAATAACTAGTTATTTTCGAGAGCTGGTGTTAAGTTATAAGTAAACTAAAACTAGGTGAATAGTTTGATACTTAATCCCATTATTAATCCCAAAAAGATTGAGTACTAAAAAGTTGATGAACACCGAAATGTAAGCACAACCATGGCCCAAACCCATGTGTGTCTTCTTCCTTCTTCCACTCTCTCTTCCCTTCCCCACTACCTCCCATTGGAGCCATGCTGCTTTCCTTTCTTTTGACACACCATTGGTCCCACCTAACCTACCTTTATGGTGCAACCCCATCTCTACCTTACTTTACCCATGGAATAATGTTAGGACTGTTCGTGGGGCGGGTTTGACCCGCCAACCCGTCCCGCCCCGCCCCGCGTAGGGCGGGTTGCGGTTGAAAATTTTCCTACCCGTGACCCGTTAACCCGCCACCCGTTAAACCGTCGGACTAAACGGGGCGGGTTGCGGTTAATGTGTTACCAACCAGTTAAACTGTTTACCCGTTACAAATATAATTATTAAAAAAATACATATTTATGTATTAAAATTTTCGTTATTTCATTAAACTTCTAACATTTTTTCTAAAATTAAAATTTTCCTACCCGTAACCCGTTAACCCGCCACCCGTTAACCCGCCGGACTAAACGGGGCGGGTAGCGGCCCAATTTTTTTTTACCCGTCCCGCCCCGCCCCGTTTGCCTGCCTGACTTTGGTGGGGCGGGTAGCGGGCGGAGCCAAACCCGTCCCGCTCCGTTTGCAGCCCTAAATAATGTGTCCATGTCTATATACATGCATGTATCATATATGTATGTTGTCCAACTGGCAATCAGTGATTTGTACTTATATGCTGCCCTATGCAGACAAGTGCACGCCACTACTGTTTTCGACAAGACCAGGGGCGGAGCACAATGGAAGTTGAAATGGATATGTTGGTATGAAGCTTTTGTCTCGTTTCATTCTTTGCTTAAAGGTTGGTTTGGGAGATTTAAAATTTCTATTGAATTTGTATAAGTTATATATAAAAAAGAGAATAAATTCGAAGTTATGGATTCAAGTTAGTCTAGCTCATCAGGTCTGAGTTTATGATAACTATTAGTAATACTAATTGCAGTTTGCACCAGTTAATGGTGTATTTAGATATGGATTTTTGGAGAAGGGTGATGATGGAGATTATATTGGATTAATCTGAGGATTAAGATGATGTTTGCCCAAAGCACTGACACGTGGTGCACTCTCATTGGCTGCGCATTAGGGTTTAGGGTGGGGCCATCTATATAAGGAGGGGAGCCTCCCATTGGATGGACTAATTCTTGTGTGCAAACCCTAGCCGCCACCTCTCCCTCTCTCTCCCATTCGTCCCTCCACATCCACCAAGCCAATCCGTGGACTCTTGGGTTGTGGACTCGTGCTTCTTCTCCAAGAGAGTAGAAGACCGACCGGTGCTCCAGATGATTCCGTGAGGCGATCGTCGATCCATTCCGCTGCCACAGGTTCTCTCCACCAAAGGTAATTCTGAACCTGTAGATTCAATCGTAGATTGCTAACATTGGTACCAGAGTCATCTTGGTCACCTCCGAATTTTTTGAGCACTTTCTTATTTCATATATGTTGAAATAATTTCGGTAGTTGTTGAGAGAAATCGCATACATGTGTAGTTTTTTTTCTCTTCATCATGCGCCTAGGGTTTGATGACATTTTTCTCACACTTGCGCATTTTTTTTTGATTCATTTCATTACATGTGAATTGTATCACAAGTTTCATCATTATTTCATTCTTGAGCATAGCTTAGATTTCACTTTATGCATGTACCTAGGGTTACATGTTAATCTATGTTTTTTGCGCATATTTCTTTCAACCAAAGCTTGCGGCTAGAGTTGGTTTGTTCTAGATTATTTGCGCATATATGTTGTTTGAAATATGATGATAATTTTACAAGAGTTAATTATTGCATGTATCCTATGATGTGATCATACATTTCGGATGGTATGATTTGGTTGTGCATTTTTTTTAAACTCTTGTACATACATCTAAGGTTAGATGATTGTTGCCTTATTCATGTATATGTAATTTTTAATCACATGTGCATGCATCTAGGATTAGATGTTGATTGCAAAATCATGCACATACATGAATATTGAGTTACCATATTGTATATTTCGGATTTTTGGAATGAGAGCATTCATTTCATTTGAAATATTTCCTTTATGATTGAATGCACATATATGTTAATCTCATTAAGGATATTTTGGATTTCTTTTGGAATAATTGCATGCATTTCATTTGAAATATTTCCTTTATGATTGAATGCACATATATGTTAATCTCATTAAGGATTTTCGGATTTCTTTTGGAATGATTGCATGCATTTCATTTGAAATATTTCCTTTTCATCAAATGTGCATATATGTGATGTTATCCACCAAAGAATTTCGAATTTTTATTTCCATTACAAGTAGCTTAATTATTGTTGATTGCATGCTTATATTGATTATGGAAAGATTGACTAATTCTGAAATTTTTTGGGAGATATTATGGGCTGGAATTTTATTGCCTTCAAAAACATGTTTGGATGCTTTCCTTTGATGCAAAAATATGTGTTGCTCTCCACCATATAATTTTGGAATTTTCTTTCCAAATCAAAGTAGGATAATTTTGTACTATCATGATTATATTGATTAGGGAAAGAAAAAAAATCTGTTTTGAGAATGATTATTGTGGAGATTGGTTGTCATTACCTAACACGTTTTTTTTTACCTATTTTCGTGCACCATTCATGCATTGTTTCCTTATGCATTACTTCCTTATTGTTTGAATGAGGTGCACACTTTATGGTATTTTTTTCCATACGTCGGATTGTGCTAACGTATGGAAAGATTGTGCTTGTATGGAATGAATGATTGCCGATTTTATTTACTGCCTTATTGAGAGATGAGCGTAATTTTATTTATTTATTTCCATTTGCAATAGTTATCGCAATGGGCTGTAACATTTATGGACTGTAATATTTATGGACTGTAATAATTATGGACTGTGGACTGTTTATTGCCCTGAGGAGACGGGGGGCTCCTTTATTTTTTATTATTGCGATATTATTGCTATAAGACTCATGCAGGTTCCCGTCGACGAGGCTAAATCCCTAATGGGGATCATTAGCTCGATATGGAAGTAATGTAGTAATCATATCTGTGTGATGTTGATTGTTTTTTTTGAAAACCGTTTTTGGGAACTCGCATGTCTAGTGGGAGTTGCAAGGTAGAAGTGTTTTGTGTGAACCACCTTGCAATCGGCGGAAAATATCTTTTTTATTTGCTGACTTACCATGATTTAAAACGTTTTTTTGGGTCATTAAATCATGATGGAGCTCAATATCTAGATTAGTAAAATGACTTTCTTAACTATTGCATGAGGATTTGATCGAATGCTATATGTTTTCTTTTGGTCTAAATGCTATAGCTATTAAGGCAGTTTATTTTTTTATGACTATTGTAGCTCGTTATATTTTATGCTAGAACTCATGTATCGCTATGTATTTTGATTGTCCTAGATTCTTTATGGCTGCTTCCAAAAGCATTGTCGCTGATCTGACTCGAGGAGATAAACTCAATGAAAGAAATTACGATCTGTGACATCGTAAAATTGAGTATCTCTTAGATGATCAGGACATGTTAGAAAACATAAACCAATCTATGTCTCCCCCCGAGGAGGGGAATATTGCGCAACATCGTAGAAACTTGGATGTTTATAATGCATGGAAAAAGAAAGACCGAATTGCTCGAATCACAATTCTAAGTTCAATGAGGGACGATCTGTTACTGCGGTTCGAAAAGTTTCGAACTGCAAAGGCCTTGTGGGAAGCTGTGAAGTTTCAGTACGGAGTGACCTCCGTCACAAGGGCCCGTCAGCTTGGGCTTATGTTTGATGGGTATAAAATGCGCCAAGGTCACACAATGAGACATCATATTACCGCAATGTCAAACATGATTAGCGAGCTGAGCGCTGCCGGTCGTGCTAAGACCGGTGAGGAGCAAGTGTTTGCTCTCATCAGATCATTGCCTTCGAAGAATTGGGAGCATATGAAGGTCCATCTGACTCATGCTGATGACATCAGGACATTTGACCAGGCCGCAAAACACCTAGAGCTGGAGGAGGACCGTATGCTTGCGGAAGCCCCTATAACTGAAGTATTTGCTGCTGAGGCTGGCGCTCCTCGGAGGAGTGCAGGTTTTAAGCGCAAAAGAGATAGAGCTCAGGGTTTTAAAGGCAAGAAGGGTGCAAATGCAAACAAAATAGAAAACAAAGCTGGAAAGAAACGACCTCGAGGATCCAGAGGTGGGAAAGATAAGTCTAATGTGACTTGTTTTAACTGCCGAAAGACTGGACATTTTGCTCGTGAGTGCACTGAGCAAAAGGTAATTACTGTGTGTAATCCCTCGAATTGTAACGTGACTAGTTCTGTGATGCTCACTGATCATTCTCCTGTGTGGATTGTGGATTCAGGTGCCACGGACCACGTAACAAAGGATCGTTCTGACTTCGTGGAATATCGACGTGTTCCAAGTGGGAGGCGAATAAACATGGCAAACAACACTAGCATTGAAGTTCTTGGAGTTGGCACATGCAAGTGGCTTTGCGAAGTGGCCGGATCCTATTACTTCACGACGTGTTGTATGCACCAGCTATACGGCGAAATATTATTTTTGTTATTGTTTTGATGAGACATGGTTTTAAAGTTGTTTTTGAGAACAATGATATGGGTTTATACCTTTCTAACATTTATTATGGACATGCTTTTCTTTCTGACGGTTTTATTGTGTTGGACACAATTTATGATTTCAATCATAACGTTAGTGCCTTTATGAGCCAAAGTTCCATGAATAATGATTCAGTTATGTGGCATGCTAGACTAGGTCACATTGGTGTTGACCGGATGAACATGTTGGCAAAGGAGGGGGTATTAGGAGAATGCTCCAAATTTGAATTGCCGACCTGTGAATCTTGTCTAGCTGGAAAGGCAACTAGAAAACCATTCAGAGAAGCCATTAGGGCTACTTCTCCTTTAGAACTAATTCACTCAGATATTTGTGGACCTTTGAATGTGCGTACTAGACATGGACAAAGTTACTTCATCACATTCATTGATGACTTCACTAGATATGGTCATATTTATCTTATTTCTCACAAGTCAGAAGCTCTAGAATGTTTTAAGAAATTCATGAGCTTAGTTGAGAATCAGTTGGATAATAAGATAAAAACTCTTAGAACGGATAGAGGTGGTGAGTATCTCTCCATAATGTTCAAGGAGTTATGTGATGAAAAGGGGATATCTAGACAACTCACTATGCCTTATACTCCTCAGCAAAATGGTGTTGCCGAGAGAAGGAATAGAACGTTGCTAGACATGGTTAGATCCATGATGGCGCATGCGAGCTTACCAATTTCGTTTTGGGGAGATGCTCTAATGACTACTGCCTATATCCTCAATAGAGTTCCAACAAAATCGGTTCCCTCAACTCCATATGAGTTATGGACAGGACGGAAGCCTGATTTTAGTCTGCTGTGTCCTTGGGGATGTGCGGCATACATTCATTCTACTAGTCACCGATATGGAAAACTAGGACCTAGAGGGAAAAAGTGTATCTTTGTAAAATACAATGTTTTCTCCAAAGGTTATGTAGACGAGAATGAAAGCAGGACGGAACTGGAGTCTAGGGATGCCACATTCTTGGAAAATGATTTTCCAATCCTTGTTGGAGCTATCAAAGAGTCAGTGGACTTCTTTGAACAACAAGATGAGGACATTGCTGTAGGATCGTGTGGGTTATGGGTCCACTAGTCACTATTACGCTAATCCCTAATTAATCAACCAATAAACGCAGCGGAAACAAATTTAAAAACTAGTAGGGAAATAACATGCAAACCACAAAGAGACTCGGCGTTTTTATAGAGGTTCGGCACCCCACCCGGGTCCTAGTCCTCTCTTGTAAGCTCCGCTCGACTCCGCGAGCTCCGCCTACGTCTTCACTAACCACTCCCCGTTCCGGGCCGGGAGAGAACGCCTTTTACACCACAAGCAACGCGAACAACCCTCGCTTGCTTAAATTCTTCCTCTCACAATCCGAGAGGGACACTTCGGGCTTTCACCGAAGTCTTTGCTTCTTTGACAACTCTTGTAACTGAGTGGGATTCACTCTCTAATTGAGCACAACAATTTCTAGTATGATGATTGATGAAGGATGTGGAAATTAGACTTTGGATGACTAATTTGGAGCTTGGAGGTTGTGGAAAATCTCACTATAGGTTTGACACTTTGGAGTTGTGAAATGTTGTGGAAAACTAAGTGTGAACCTCTATTTATAAGCTCCTAAAGATTTCTAGCCGTTTGGACAAGATTTGATTGGGGTTTGTGCAAAGCACACAAAACAGAAAATCGGATTCAGAAATCTGTCCAGAAACGGTCGACCGAAAGGTGTATCGGTTGACCGAACCCTTGAGTAAGTTAATGGATCGGTTGACCGAACAAAGGTACTGGTCGACCTAACACTTAAGTTCTACAAGTCAACGGTCGACCGAACAGGTTGTAGGATCGTGTGGGTTATGGGTCCACTAATCACAAATTAAGCTAATCACCTATTGAACCCTAATTAACTACTTGGTTGATCGATCAAAGAAATGCAGCGGAAATTAAACTAAATCAAACACAAGTAGAAAGTAATGCAAACCACAAAGAAGACACGTCGGTTTTTATAGAGGTTCGGCCGCGCCTACGTCCTCTCTTGCAAGCCCCTCTCGAAACTCCGTTCGAGCCCCTCTTGCGTCTTCACTATGCCTCCCCGTTCCGGGCCGGGAGCAACGCCTTTTACAAGTCTTCAAGCTCGCGAACAACCCTCGCCGAGCTTGGCACCACCTCTCACAATCCGAGAGGAACACTTCGGGCTTTCACCGAAATCCTTGCTTCTTGTCTTGGGCTTTCACCAAGACCCTTGCTCTCTTTACAACAAATGTAACCTTGAGTGGAATTCACTCTCTAATTGAGCACACTTTGAGTAGGATGAGTATATGATCAAATGTGTGAAGTTTAGGCTTAAAGAGTGTAGAATTGGGAGCTTTGAGGATTGAGGTTTCTCTCTAATGTATTGGGACAATTGGAGTTGGAGAGTTGTGTTAACAACAAGTCTTGATCCTCTATTTATAAGCTCCTAAGGTTTTCTAGCCGTTGGGGATAGATTTGATTGGGTTTTGTGCAAGATACACAAAGCAGAAAATCGGGCTGCAAATCTGTCCAGAACCGGTCGACCGAAACTACTAAACCGGTCGACCGTTCACTTGATTTCAAGGAGAACGGTCGAACAAAAGAATATTCGGTCGGACAAACGAGCTAGAACTTAACTCTACTTAAGTGAATCGGTCGAACCAAAGTATGGAGCGGTCGACCGAAAAGGGGATTCGGTTGAGACAAAGGTCAATCGGTCGAACGAGAAATGTGTCGACCAATAGCAGGGAATTTGGTTTCTGAAAATGTGTTCAACCGGTCGACCGAAACAAGGTCTTCGTTCGACCGGTTACCGAATGTATTTTGGGGTTAAGTTTGTTTTATACGAATACGACCGTTATAGGAATACGACAAGAAAAACGGCCATATTAAAATCCGGGATCGGTCGACCGAAAAGGTAGAACCGGTCGACCGGTAGAGTTCGGTAAAATCACTGTGGAGAGTCTGTTATAAACCGGTCAAACTGAGAACTGGTTCGGTCGACCGGTTCACACATGAAATCTGGGTTTAAGTTTATAAGTGATTTCCGACTAAGGTTTGGGTGATCTAATGAAGTCCAAATAATGTGAAATTTCGTGTGTGACTTCTATAGGGAACCTATTGTGTATGTGATTGGTTTTTAACTCTTGTATGCTCAATTTACACATGTTCCTAAGACTCAAAATAAAATCAAGATTACAAGTCTTCATTTAGCTTTATTACAAATCTTGACTTGATTTCCTTCCTTCCATGAGTCTTGATCACCTGTAGAGGTTAGCACAATACTATATATATGCAATGCAATATGTGTGCTACTCTACATCATCATAATTAAGATTAGGTTAATTAAATCATCAAAACCTAGATTAAGGCCAAAAAGCCAACAATCTCCCCCTTTTTGATGATGGCAACCTATATCTTAATTCTATCTAAATACATGGAATTTGTATATGTAAACTATGCAAATTAATGCTCCCCCTATGGATGTGCATAGTTTTTGTTCAATTTTATGCCAAATTCCAAGTTACCCCCTTAATTATCTCTCCCCCTTTGACATCCATCAAAAATAAAAAATATGACTTTAAGCATAGAATTTGGATGTCTTGTAATGAAGTTGCTCCCCCTAAATTTTGCACTTCATTACTCTAATAAAAGATATAACATTTAAGCTCCCCCTATCAATAAGGCTAAATGGAAACAGTGAGTATGATTCAAGTTAAGTTCATTTAAGTTTCAACTTAAGCCTTATTCTAACATCCATTTAAAATTTGACATTTAGAATCAATGGATGTGATAAATGATTTGCAATGAATAGGGTATATGATTTGCAATGAATTGAACTTCTAAAGATATGACAATTTAGCATATAAACTAGATTAGAGCTAAATTTTCAGAAATTTCAAGGATAGAAATTTATACCAAACTTGAATCTTGATTAGCTCCAATCTTATTTGGTGATGCAACCGGATTCGAATTCGACGCTTTGGCTCACCCGGTCACCACCAATTTCCTCCTCAAGCTCCTACAAGTGTAGACTTAGGTACCCAAACAACTTTGGGTCCTTGAACATTAGCTTTTGGGATCCAAACCATTTTGGTTTTGGGTGCCCACACACTTGAGGAACTAGATTTAACAAATAAATGCTTGCCATTTAAAGTAGTATGAGATACATGGTTTTTCAAATGCACATTGTATCCTAAACCATGTTTAGCTAATGATTGTCTTTGACTACTCAAAAGCATATCAAGCATTTTTGTTCCTTTAGTGAACATTTCAAGATCTTTTCTTAATTGCATATTTGAGGCTTTAAGATCTACATGTTCATCAATAATGGGTGTTTTACTTAGACTAGCAAGTGATGATTCATTTGATTCAAGTCTAGCAATCACCTCATTCTTTTCATTCATGATTAATTCAATTTGGCATTTGAGATCATTTATAGTTTTTCTAGCATTTTTGTTCTTTTCACAAATGATCTCATATTGTTTAACTAAATCATGAAATGCATTTTGAAGCTCATCATGTGTATAATTTTCATTATTTGCACTAGAGTTTGAGCTATCACTATAATAAGACTTAGTTGAGCATGAATTACTAGAACAAGAGTTAGAATCTACCTCACTTTGATCTTCAATAGCCATGAAGCATGAGTGAGCCACTTCTCTTCTACTTTGCAAGGAAGAAGACGATGATGATGGTGATGAAGAATCATCCCATGTAGCTTTGTGTGCTTCCTCCTTCCTTTCTCTTCTCTTGCTCTTCTCCTTTTCTTTTCTCCTCTCCCTTCTCTCCTTTTTCTTCTCCCCTTCTCTTCTCTCATTTTCACTCTCCTCCCTCTCTTTTTCTTTTTCTCTTTTCTCACTTCTTCTACCTCTTCTTTCATTCTTTTCTCCTTTATCCCTCTTGAGGTATTTGAAGAAGTCTTTGGCTAGGACTTCTATGTCCTCATCTTCTATACTCCTCCTTGGTTCATCTAAATTTGCATGTAATGCCACCACGGAGTTTTTCTTTGATGCTTCCTTCTCTCTTCGATGACTCAATTGGAGCTCATAGGCCATGAGATTTCCAATGAGTTCCTCCATCTTCAATTTTGAAAGATCGTGCGATTCTTCGATTGCCACGACCTTGTCTTCCCAATCGTTGCTCAATGACCGGAGGAATTTTCGAGTCATCTCTCCTTCATTTATCCTTCTTCCAAGAATCAAAAGAGAGTTAGTGATATCGGTGAAGCGAGTGTTCATGTCGCTTATGTTCTCACCGATTTGCATAGAAAATATTTCATATTTATGCATGAGGAGACTTATCCTAGTTTCTTTGGTTTTGCTATCACCCTCATGATGCATTTGTAACCTATGCCATATTTCATTTGCACTTTCACATCCCCTAATTCTATTGTATTCTCCCTCATTAAGGCCACAATAAAGAATATTCATAATTTTTGAATTCATTTCAATTTCTTTCATTTGAGCCCTAGATAGAGAATCTAAATCATCTTCATTTGGGGGTATGTATGGATTTTGAATAAACTTCCAATACTTAAGGTCATTTGATATTAAAAAGATTTTCATTCTATTTTTCCAATAATCATAATTTGACCCATTAAGCAAAGGAGGCCTTGTGGTGCATAAACCCTCTAAGTGATTAGATGTTGAAGCCATGCTAAAATTACGGTAAAGTAATGAAATTTAGCTAACAAGGCTCTGATACCAAATGTAGGATCGTGTGGGTTATGGGTCCACTAATCACTAATTAAGCTAATCACCTATTGAACCCTAATTAACTACTTGGTTGATCGATCAAAGAAATGCAGCGGAAATTAAACTAAATCAAACACAAGTAGAAAGTAATGCAAACCACAAAGAAGACACGTCGGTTTTTATAGAGGTTCGGCCGCGCCTACGTCCTCTCTTGCAAGCCCCTCTCGAAACTCCGTTCGAGCCCCTCTTGCGTCTTCACTATGCCTCCCCGTTCCGGGCCGGGAGCAACGCCTTTTACAAGTCTTCAAGCTCGCGAACAACCCTCGCCGAGCTTGGCACCACCTCTCACAATCCGAGAGGAACACTTCGGGCTTTCACCGAAATCCTTGCTTCTTGTCTTGGGCTTTCACCAAGACCCTTGCTCTCTTTACAACAAATGTAACCTTGAGTGGAATTCACTCTCTAATTGAGCACACTTTGAGTAGGATGAGTATATGATCAAATGTGTGAAGTTTAGGCTTAAAGAGTGTAGAATTGGGAGCTTTGAGGATTGAGGTTTCTCTCTAATGTATTGGGACAATTGGAGTTGGAGAGTTGTGTTAACAACAAGTCTTGATCCTCTATTTATAAGCTCCTAAGGTTTTCTAGCCGTTGGGGATAGATTTGATTGGGTTTTGTGCAAGATACACAAAGCAGAAAATCGGGCTGCAAATCTGTCCAGAACCGGTCGACCGAAACTACTAAACCGGTCGACCGTTCACTTGATTTCAAGGAGAACGGTCGAACAAAAGAATATTCGGTCGGACAAACGAGCTAGAACTTAACTCTACTTAAGTGAATCGGTCGAACCAAAGTATGGAGCGGTCGACCGAAAAGGGGATTCGGTTGAGACAAAGGTCAATCGGTCGAACGAGAAATGTGTCGACCGATAGCAGGGAATTTGGTTTCTGAAAATGTGTTCAACCGGTCGACCGAAACAAGGTCTTCGTTCGACCGGTTACCGAATGTATTTTGGGGTTAAGTTTGTTTTATACGAATACGACCGTTATAGGAATACGACAAGAAAAACGGCCATATTAAAATCCGGGATCGGTCGACCGAAAAGGTAGAACCGGTCGACCGATAGAGTTCGGTAAAATCACTGTGGAGAGTCTGTTATAAACCGGTCAAACTGAGAACTGGTTCGGTCGACCGGTTCACACATGAAATCTGGGTTTAAGTTTATAAGTGATTTCCGACTAAGGTTTGGGTGATCTAATGAAGTCCAAATAATGTGAAATTTCGTGTGTGACTTCTATAGGGAACCTATTGTGTATGTGATTGGTTTTTAACTCTTGTATGCTCAATTTACACATGTTCCTAAGACTCAAAATAAAATCAAGATTACAAGTCTTCATTTAGCTTTATTACAAATCTTGACTTGATTTCCTTCCTTCCATGAGTCTTGATCACCTGTAGAGGTTAGCACAATACTATATATATGCAATGCAATATGTGTGCTACTCTACATCATCATAATTAAGATTAGGTTAATTAAATCATCAAAACCTAGATTAAGGCCAAAAAGCCAACACAGGTACCGGTCGACCGAACTACAGGGTTCGGTAGAGGGAAAACTCGATCGGTTGAACTAAACATGTGTCGACCAATAGCAGGTAGATTTTCCGTAATGGAACGGTCGACCGAACAAGGTATTTTGTTCGACTGGTTCAAAAGTATTTGGGGGTGTATTAGGAGAAAAATGTGTATACGACCGTTGTATAATACGACAAATATAACGGTCGTATTTTTACCAGAAATAGCAAACTAAACGGTCGACCGAAGGTCTACCGGTCGACAGAACAGGTCTGGGTAAACGGTAAACAGAAGTGTGATCGGTTGAACTGATTGGTCTGGTATAACAAATATTGTGTATAACCGGTCGACCGAAAGGTGAACGGTCGACCGAACTCAGGCAGACTGGTGACCAATGTTTTTAGGTGTTTAGGTGATCTAATGGAGTCCAAATGATATGATATTTTGTGTGTGACTCCTACAAGGAACCTAGTGTGTGAATGCATGCATATTAGCGGTGGACCAAAAACCCGCCCCGCCCCGCCCCACTTACACCCCTAATGACATACTCATGGCTGGCAATAGCAAAGAGTTTCTGAAATCCACTAAAGAGTGATTGTCCTCCACGTTTGATATTAAGGACATGGGTGAAGCTAGCTACGTCCTTGGTGTCAAGATTGTTAGAGATAGGTCCAAGAGACTTCTGGGATTGTCTCAAGAGACTTATATTAACAACGTCTTAAAGAAATACCATATGGACAAATGCAAACCAATCAACACTCATGTTGAGAAGGGTTTGCACTTAAGCCTTGATAAGCATCCTGAGACTCCTGAAGAGAAAGCCAAAATGGACAAAGCTCCATACTCCAATGTTGTGGGAAGCCTCATGTACTCTATGATGTGTACTAGGCTAGGCATTTGTTATGTTGTGGGCATGGTGAGTCGATACCAGTCCAACCCAAGCATGGAGCACTTTGTGAAGGACATTATAGCGAGAAAGGAAGTTGTGTTAAGACATGTGTCTACTAGTCTTATGGTAGCTGACCCTCTTACCAAGGCTATAGCTAAGGACTCGTTTGTGTCTCATGTGAAGTCCTTAGGCTTACGCAGACTTTGATGTATTGGCATATCTAACTTCCTTTTATGAGTGATTGTGTTTTTCCTTTCAACTATATCTGTTTGGTTGATGTAGTTGTTCTAGCATAAAATATTATTCTGTCAATAGGGTGAAGAATGCTTACTCACACGAGCATTCGCCTCTGGCGCTTTTGATAGCGAGCAGAGATGAGAGTGATCATGAAGAGATCTTGTATGATAGATCCAGAGTAGTTCATGATAGGATAGTCACCTTGATTAGGAATCAAGATGAGATCCTCTATGTTGGTGAGGATTGACATGAATGTTCCCACGATTCATGTGACCTATAGAAGCCAAGTGCGAGCATCACATGTGACGCCAAGTGACACCTGTATGGTGTTAAGGCGACAATGATGAAGCTCGGGTCAGGCGCAGAAGGGGTGCGACTGGACTAAGACTTTATGGTGTTGAGAGACAGACATACTGTTGTGTACAGTATGATCCACCATAGCATGTTTGTCATACAACATGTGCTGAGCGACCATTTGGAAGTGAAAGGATGGATCCCTGCTCCTTCACTGTGTGAGTCCAAGACTTGATTGTCATTTAGTTGCCCTAAGTGACCTTCGACGACACCATGAAGCAAAGAGTTGATGTGACTACTTTGGGATGTTATCTATGACCATGAGAGATTCGGTCTAAAGAGGCATCTTCGGGAAAGGAGTCAACTCTGAGTGTAATGGTGGTCTGGGGTGAAGGGAAATGTTTGACTCGACTGCACTAAAAGTATTTGTTGGGCCCAACTGTATTGGATACAGTAGCAAGTACCTTGAGGACAAGAAGGTATTCTCTCCGAGGGATCGAGATATCGTTCATGTCAAGTGAGTTTCTGAGTAAACCTGGGGAACAGTGATGTGCATTTGACTGCTTAATTGTTATTTTTTTCAGGATGTTGTCATTCTGGCCTTCTAGTAAGGTTTCTAGTTTGAGACTCCTAAATTGCAGGTGCATCACCGGTCGCACGACCCATTTGTCCGTATGATCGGAAGAGTACATGTGTCGGGGACACATATGGTCTTGTATCAGGGATACATGATCAGAGACTTGCGTATTGTGGATGCATTCTTGGAAGAGAGAAATAGTTGTATATATCAGGAATGTATACATATGTGTCAGGGACACATGAAGAGGTGACACATTGTCATCTTATGATTGTATGTATCGGGGATATATACGTATGTGTCAAGGACACAAAAGAAGATGACGTGTTGTTGTGCAAGTGGGAGATATTGGATTAATCTGAGGATTAAGATGATGTTTGCCCAAAGCACTGACACGTGGCACACTCTCATTGGCTGCGCATTAGGGTTTAGGGTGGGGTCATCTATATAAGGAGGGGAGCCTCACATTGGATGGACTAATTCTTGTGTGCAAACCCTAGCCCCACCAAACCTCAACCGCCACCTCTCACTCTCTCTCCCATTCGTCCCTCCACATCCACCAAGTCAATCCGTGGACTCTTGGGTTGTGGACTCGTGCTTCTTCTCCAAGAGAGTAGAAGACCGACCGGTGCTCTAGAGGATTCCGTGAGGCGATCGTCGATCCATTCTGCTGCCACATGTTCTCTCCACCAAAGGTAATTCTGAACCTGTAGATTCAATCGTAGATTGCTAACAGATTAGGATTAAGCTAGCTATCATGTGTAAATTGCGGAACATTTGGAATTTTCCAAAAGGGTGTGTTTGGAATGTGTCTTTGTATCATGATATATTGCTAATATTAATTTTGATCAAATGGAGATTGAAAAAGTGTGCAAACCATAAAGCGTATTCTAATGTACATATGAATATATGATCATATTTAGTGTATATGATTAAAGTTGACACATGTCGTGTGAAATTTTCAAAATTCTACGTCAACTTGGAAAACTTTTGACAATATAGGGTCCGTTTGGCAACATATTCGGATTCTTACAAGAATCAATATTCTAACTGAAAACGTAGGAATCATGATTCACAGGAGAATCAAAACTTGTTTGGATGAAATATATTTTTGCTCATGATTCTAAATGTTAAATGATCTATATATCATAGTACTAACTTTATATTGTTACATTGAAAATATGGTACAAAAAACTTACTAATGTAGAATATTATGTTTCAATGTCAATGACAATTATATATCTTTCATATAAGTTTCTAATATTAAAAAGTATCATAAAATATAATATATATGACATTTATCTAATAAATACAGTTGCTAATTAGAAATTTACCTAAAAATATATATTAAAATATGATGGTATTATGGTAAATACAACCGATGTTAATACGGTAAATGTCACTCCAAAGCGCTACCTATATGTCAAAGAGCTTTGGTTAATGACTTATGATGTAACTTTGTTACGTTTTACGCATTGTATAGGACTAAGAGAAAGAAAAAAGCAGCCCAACATTTTGGGCCTCAAGGAAGATCTCGTTCCATCTCCTTCCCAATGGTCCACTGGTTTTAGTTTGGATTTTTTTTTTGGAAAATTCAACTTCAGCCATCTTTTGTGGTTTTTTGGGCTATCTTTTGTGCTCTTTATTTGGGCTCACCATCAAAATCACATCCTCCGTTGACTATTTTCTTGACTCATCACTCTCTCAACTCATTCTCTTTCCTCTACCATGTGTTAACTTTGAAATGACTCTTTATATTCATTATATCTCCTCAACCACAAACAAACTTTAATGTTAACTCTCTCCCTCATTCTCTCTTCTACTCTCACATCAATATAGAAGCAAGAATATCGTTAGATATATCTCCGCTCAAATAATGATATATCACGTTCAGTGTGATATATTTGAACATATTTTTCATTTCCTCCATTATGATCCCTGTGAATCTCCATTCAAACCGTGATGCATCACGTTCTGTGATGTATATGACTATTGTGATATATTCTTTGGAAGCATTGAGAATGAGGAGTCTAAGATAACATTGATATATCTGACCATTGTGATATATCACTATTTGGGTGAAAATTCACACAATCTTTGGGCAAAATATGAAGAAATGACTAGATATGTCCCAATCGTCAACTATATATTAATGTTCCATTGAGTTCCTCTTTCTCAATGCTCTCTTGTGGTATATTTCAATGGTCAGATACATCACACTGGGTGTGATATATCATTGTTTGGGTGGACATTCAAATGATCACTTGGGAGGAAACGAAAAATAGGATTAGATATATTACACTGAATGTGATATGTCACTGTTTGTACAAAGATATATCTGATAATATCTTTGCTTCTTTATGAACGTAAGAGAAGGGAAAAGAATGAGTGTAGAGAATTTATGTTAAAGTTTGCATGTGATGAATGAGAGAATAAAGTAGAGAGAGTTATGCCATATTTTCCATGTGGTGGAGAGAGAATGAGTAAAGACTAGAGAGAGTGATGAGTGGATGAGAGATAATTAGTTGAGCCAAAAAAAGAACCAAAGAAAAGAGCACTTTTAGCACTACCATTTTTTCCTATTACTCACTTAATTTCATTGCCGAGTCCGCTTTGATTGGCATAAAATGAAACTTCTAGGCTTGGTTGGGGCACATTTGGATCTACCAACCAAACCATGTCAAAAACGAGGTGATATGATTCCATTAGAAGCAAATCCTATGGAAATTAAAGGCCGAAATTAAGACAATCATTTTAGAAGAGATAAAAAGGACTAAAAAAATCTGTATTCCATGATCTCATTTAGTTTCTACCTCTAAAAATTTATCCATCAATTACCTTCATTCCAATCGAGAGAATTCCATAATATAAAAAAAGCGATTTCGCTTTACTTTTGTTGGTGTAGTCATGAAGTGCAACTAATAAGTATCGTTAATATTGTTTAAAGACAAAACCACGCAAACAAACCATTTGTGAATAAAATAATAACGTCTAATTCCAAGTTAAAACGCAATCCGCATTCCGAAGTCAAATTACCACGTTCAAACACAAACGCAAACTGGAAAAGATAATCATTAGTCTAAAAAACTACTAAACACCTGTGGATTGGCAAATGGAATAAGATGAGTGGTGCTATTAGTGACGAAATGCTAATCTTCTTTATATCTATCGTTCCAATTTTACGAGAAGTCAGTTTGGGAAAGAAAAATAACAATAATAATAATGGTGAAAGCGAAACCATGGTGAAAGTGAAAGAAAAAAGCAGGGTTAATTACGGTTTGCCCCTTGAATTACGACGTGATATTACTTTACATTTCTGAAATTTCAAAGTTAACAATTACCTTCTTGAATTTTAATTCCGTAACATTTTACTCCCTTGAACTTCAAAAACTCATTATTTAACACACATTTGACGTTTGTTTTCCTAATTTTTTTGTTGTATCACTAATACACTCCTAAACCTATATTTACGTGAAAATTTGGATCGAAATGGATGTCAGATATGGTTGAAATTTGAGTTAGATTGACTCAATCTAACCCAAATTCCAACCATCTTCGTTGTCAAATGCAAAAAAGTAAGAGCCATTCCGTAACAGTTGTCAACGAAGATTCCCTTCGAAGCGCTTCCCAACGGACTCCTCTCCTCCAATCCCCAACCATCCATTCCCATGTCGACTCCTCCGCCGTGCTCCTCAGGCGGCGAAACCAAGCGCGATTACGCGGAGATCGTCGTCGTCCGCCACGGGGAGACCACCTGGAACGCCGGGAAGATCATCCAGGTTTCGATCCAAACTCGGATTTTCAGGCGTTTTTACTTGTCTTAGGGTTTCGTTTATGGGAATAGTGTGATGTTGTGTTTGGAGAGGATGGAGAGACTTTCGTTTTTTTCATGCGTTTGCTTAAAAACTCGTGGATGGAACAAACAGAGTTTGAGAAAACTGACAAATCTGTAAAAAGGAAGAAAACACAAGGAAATGCGAACTCAATGTGCTGTCAAATGTCATAAGTTCAACTCGGACGAGTATCTATAATTTCTTTGGAACCTACTAACTACAGTTTCAAACTTTCCTCTAATTTGCAAATAAAAAAATCCCCCAGATAAATCCTTGTTTTTACCATTTCCTTTCAAATTATAGCTAAATGGAACATGGAGAAGGAGTTGGTGAGGCTTTTTAGGAAACGATGTAAAATTACTGATTAAAAAGGGTACACATTTTCTTTGTTTTTCTTCTAGTTACTGATAAAGTGAGAGATGGAAAATTCTCTCCCTCATTTTTATTGCTGTAAAAGTTGGGGAACAGTAGTAGTTGTTGCATAGTAGCTCAGTATTGGAACACATGCATAGGTGTTAAGCTTGTGTTTAGTGAATGCAGCAATTCGGAAAGGAAAAGGGGATCCTCGCCCCTTTTCTCACCCCACCTCATTTCTACGGGTGCAACCATTTTTTTAATTGGAAAAATATGCCTTGATATGAAAATCCCCCCCCTGTAAAAAATTGGTTCAATTTTTTTAATAGGATTAGCATTTTCTTATTAGCGAAGTGGATGTAGTTTCAGCTGTTTTGAGGTAGTCCAAGTCAAAATTGTTTTTATCATCACAATCAGGAAACCACCAACCTCGGGCCAACCACTGTCAGATTTGATGCCTATGAACTTTGTGTTGGCCTTCATTTCTCGGGTGGTACCATTTTGAGTTCGTGGGCAACGGTGAACTTATTATTCTATAGTGAAAATGGAATGCAAAGACCAAGGACTATGTTGGATGAAACTGAAAATGTGAGAAATAGAATATAAAAAAACTAGTCATTAAACAACCATTTCATTAACAAAAAAGTTTCTTTATTTTGACCATGCTTAAGTAATCGTATCACATGTAAAGGAAACTAAAAAATGGCACATGCATTTGACCTAAGTTCTCGAGATATTTGTGCTGAAACATATGTTTATTACAAATGTTACATTCAAATCCTTGTTTGGGATGACATAAAAATATGAAATCAACTTGAAGCATCCCAGGTTAAATGCTTCTCCAGCCCTTTGCAAAACATATGCGCTCAGATGTAGTTTTTTGCAATTACCTTTTCTAATTTTTGTATGTTTGTCATTTGTTAAGACGGTTTGTTGATATTTTCCACACGGTCATATGTTGCTATCAAGTTTCAAGTGACTCTGTAGCCCATATTTTGTTATGCTTGATGTTGCTGAAAGTGCTTGACAGTTTCCCCAAATAATAATTAAGACTTAGACCATGAAAAAAGAAAATAGAAGGTAAACTTTTTTTTTCAAGTTCAACAGATGGATATGCTGGATCCCATCATCCCATTCACAGACACATAGTAACATAGTAAGATTAGAATTAGGCATGTCATTTTAGATTGTGTTATTCTTTCATGTGTGTTTCCTATTTCATTGTATAGTGTGGCGCATCTTCAGTTTCTATAGTCATTGATGGATTTTTTATTGCTGTATGTAGCTTGCGAATTTCTATTTATTTGACATTTTGTTGAAATTTCTTAAGGGGCATATGAACTCAGAATTGAATGAGGCTGGGAAAATGCAAGCGGAATTGGTTAGTTGTTGGCAGTTTTATCTTTTCCCCTACAGAAGTGTATATGGCCTCTTCAGGATATTTTTGAAAAATTTAGGTGGCACGGCGACTAAGCAAGGAACACAAGTTTGCAGCTATCTACTCCTCCGACCTGAAACGAGCTGCAGATACAGCAAGCACAATAGCATCTGCTTGTCATTTAGAGGTTGTAGTGCCTTTTCTTCTTCTGTTGCTTCTATACTTTCGACAAAAGTGCATATGTTATACTATCTGTTGTTCGGTCTTCAAAATTTTCCTTTAGGTTATTCTGGATCCAGCATTCAGAGAGAGAAACCTTGGAGATCTTCAAGGAATGACGCTAAAAGATAGTTCAAAGCTTAAACCTGTTGCTTATAAGTGTTTATTATCCTCTAATCTGGATCAGGAAATCCCTGTAAGTTTCTTATATGTTATTTTATTATTTCATAAAAAATGACATTTTATCTAGTGAGGAAAGGTTTTAGTATTGTGATTTATTGAAAGTTTCAGCTTTAATCTTTTCACAAATGACGGTGAACACTTCTTCAGAAATTAAACGATTTTGGTTCTATTTTCCATGTTGTAGATAATGTGTTAGTGTGTCACTACTTTAATTATCTATTTTGTTCTCCAGGGTGGTGGAGAAAGTGTGAATCAACTTCATCAACGATGTACAACTGCCTTAGAGAGAATTGCTAGGAAGCACATTGGTATGATTGTAATGATACTTATACTTTTCCAATGTTTTGAATTTGAAAGGCATCATCATTTTGGCCACTGACTAGTGAGCATATTCATCAACTAGACATTTTGATATCCAATCAGCACAGTTTTGTATGTAAAGCGTCGTTCTCTGGATAATATAGGTTAAGTATAAAAAAAAAAGATTTTCAAATTTCTTCTAAATTTGAGGAGTCCACCTGAACATGAAAACAACAAGTGCAGCAAATTTTCTCGACTGAAGGAATCAATAGTAGTATGATTGGAAGTCAGCAAGTTTTTCAAGCAGATCTATCTACAAGGTACCAAGAGGGTTAATTGGCAAATTTAATTTGCAAACAGTTCCGATTAAAAAATGCAAACTGTTAATAAGCTCACTTCTGAACGGTCCCAGCAGGATGTCCAAACAAACAACTGAAAAATGTCTGCCTAGATAGTGTGGTGACTCTTGACTATCCAAACCTGTTAATATAGTGTCGTGAATCTTGAGTCTTGACTATCCAGATCTTATTAGCTTACTAGTAGGACTGAATTTTAGATCTTCAAGCTCGACAGTGTATCTAGTGATATGCAGTTACGAAAATTATTTGCATTTATATTAGAAGCATAACTTGAAATCGTTGCTGTGATATGCAAATATATTTGCACTGCAGGTGAAACCGTACTTGTTGTTACTCATGGTGGTGTCCTTAGGCAGTTGTACAAGCAATCAGTACCTCGTTTATCCTCAGATTGCAAGTTTGGCAACACAAGTGTGAGTGTCTTCTGCATTTCAAGTGATGGCAATAATTGGAAAATCAAAATGTCTCATGACATAAGCCACCTTCGCGGAACAGCCTTTCTAAAGGATTCTTTTGGTGGAGATAAGATGTCCGGTTAATCCATTCCTTCTCCATCTCCGAATAAGGATGTGCAAATTGATGTGATTTGAAGCTGTTTTCAGAGTCTTCATATAGATATAGCTACCATGGCAGAATGTTGCAGAATAAAAGGATGCATTTGTTGTCAGCAAATGAACAATCAACTAAACATTCGTATCATTTGTTACATATACAGATTTACGTTTGGTTAGAAGGGTGCATTTTAGTGTTTTGCAGCTTGTTTTCCAAAGTCATGTATCACGACTTCGTGTGACTTACATGTGTGAGTCATCTAATCCCACCGGGACTGTTCAATTGTGAGTTGGTGATGAATAATCTTGTCTATATAACCATCATTTTGTATGTATTTGTATTGCAAGTGAAATGAATCACACCCATTTTCTTTCCGACCAGATCAACTTTCATCCTTCCCCTTCATCAGCATCGGCTAGCTCAATTCAAAGGAGGTCTAGTGCTTTAGTGATAGCGATGGCCGTTTGTAATAAATTCAAAGGTCTTTGGGTAAGTTTTTTCAGATTTTTTTTTAATACTTTCAACAAACTATAAAAATCTGTCAAAATGCCCAAGTCATTCATGCGAAGAAAAAGTCATGCAGATATGCTACGAAGTGTGCATCCATGTAATGTAGGAATAAGGGAATTGTTTTGAGATAAGGTACATAGCTTGTGGAGATCGGCAAACTTCCAAGTGGTGCGAAATTGGTGCTGGATGAAGACCGGATTCGAGCCAATTTATATCGACATTATTTGGATAATGTCTGAAATTGTTGAAATATAAAAGTGGCCCAGACGTACCTTTATCATCACTGCCATAAGGGAACAAATCCATCACACCAACGGTCGTATTCTTCAAAGGAAACCTATCAATCACATATTTCATCAAGGCAACAACATCTCATCCAGGCATCCTTCTAGCAAATCATAGATTGTAACTAACGGCTACATTTGTACCCAATATATATTGTCACAGTTTGTAACGAATTTTTTCAATCAAGAAATAATACAAAACATTACCAAATTCAACATGGTATCAGAGCCTCTTTGAAAACGTCTCAGAAACGGGTGTTTCATCACCAGAGATACTCACCTCAGAAACCACCCAAAAATCATCACCGACTCATCCCACAAACCAAACCAAGCCAACCAAAAACCTGAATCCCAAATCCCACGAGGGGCTGGCGTCGAAAGACAACCTCCATCCCTCTAATGGCCTCAGAAGCACCCACGCCGCAACGACTGACCACTCAGTTACTCAACGGCGCAAACTATTTATCATGGGCGAGATCAGTCACCCTGTCCCTTAGTGGCAAGGGCAAACTAGGTCACATCACCGGAGACACAAACAAACCGACCGACGACACCAAGGTGGCAGAATGGCAAACGGCGGATCATCTGGTGATGACCTGGATATTAAACTCCATGCATTCACCGATCGCCGACCTCTTTCTCTACTCAAACTCGGCAAAGGAACTGTGGGATGAAACCCATAATCTGTATGGAAAGCAACAAAATTTCGCCCACGTCTTCAAAATAAAACAAGAACTCGCACAAACAAGACAAGGGCAGAAATCCATCACCGAATATCTCGGCGCACTCAAAAGTCGGTGGGACGAGCTCGGAATCTACGAGCCACCAAGCACTGATCCCAAGATCATCCAGCAAAGAGTCGAGCAAGGTCGAATCTACCACTTTCTCGTGGGACTCGACCCTAGCTACGAGACCCTCAGATCGCAGATCCTTTCCTCATCGGAGCTTCCGCCCCTCAGTCAGATCGTAGCGATGACACAACGCGAAGAAACGCGAAGGCAAGGCATGAACCAAAACACAGAAAAAGAAAACCAAGCTTTTTCCACTGCAAATCACCAAAACCAAAACACAAAGAACAAAGGACAGTTCGGGAGAAGGAGAGATGAGCACTGTGACAACTGCAAGAAGCAAGGCCACAACCGTGACCGCTGTTGGTTTCTCTACCCGCACCTCCGACCACCCAAGGATGGACGCGGAGGAAAAGGGGGCGATAGCAGAGGACCAAGCGGCGGCGGAAAACCAGACCAAAACCCTAACCCTAATTTTGCAGGAGAATACCAAAAATGGGGGCAGATCGGGTCGAGCTCGGGGATTCGGGGTTTTATCTCTGATTCATACGCGGATCACCCGAATATCGACAACGCTGGCGGGCGGGCTCCGGACCCGAATATGAACGGGTGTACTGAGATGCGAACAGGAGCTGAGCGTGGACTACAAGGGCCTGGGTCGGTCCAACAGGAGCTCAATCAAGTATTAGCCCACCTCAACAGTCTTCTTCAGCTTTCAGGACAAAATCAGAGCCACTCAGGTAATAGATCAGGTATTAGCTCTCTTAATTCCATTGCAAATCTTGCTAATTTCATGAATTCATGGATAATCGACACCGGAGCTACTGACCACATGACTGGTAACAAAAATCTATTAAGTAATATTTATTATGATCCCAATATGAATAAGTTTGTCACCGTTGCAAATGGAAATCAAGTCAGAATCAATGGAATAGGAGAATCACAATTGCTAAACCGAACTACTGAAAATATTTTATATATCCCAGAATTCACGACAAACCTTCTTTCTGTATCACGGATCACTCAAAATTTAAATTGCAATGTCATTTTTACACCTTTTGATGTGTTATTTCAGGACCGAACGTCAGGGAAGATGACTGGTAGAGGCTTGCTTGTTAATGGCTTATATGTTTTAGACTCAAATAAAAATTCAGTTGCTAATAATGTGTCTTCTCAAATGCCAAATATCTGGCATAAAAGCATGGGACATCCGTCCTTGCACGTTTTAAAACATTTGATGCCTAGTTTAAATTTAAATATTGACCTATGTTGTGAGACTTGTCGCCTTGCGAAACAGACCAGGTTGCCCTTCCATGCATCAACAACTCGGACAAAGAAGCCCTTGGAAATGGTACATTCTGACATCTGGGGCCCTGCCCCAGTCGAATCTTATAACGGGTTTAAATATTTCGTGACTTTTATCGATGATTTCTCTCGCACCACTTGGCTATACCTGTTAAGATCAAAATCCGATGTTTTCTCTGTTTTCTGTGAATATGTCACTTTCGTAGAAAATATGTATGATTCTAGGATTAAAATTTTTCGATATGATAACGGATCAGAATACACCAGTAACATATTCCAAAATTTTTTAAAAGAAAAAGGTATTTTTCACCAAACTACATGCATTAACACACCTGAACAAAATGACATATTTGAAAGGAAAAATCGTCATCTTCTAAATGTTACTCGTGCTATGCTTTTCCAAACTCATGTACCAAAGATTTTTTGGTCTGAAGCTATTTTAACTGTAGTTTATCTTATCAATCGAATTCCCAGTCCTGTCATTCAAAACAAACAACCCCTAGAAATTCTCAATGGTAGACACATGAGCATTGACCATCTTAAGATTTTTGGATGCACGTGTTATGTTCACAAAAAACGAATTGATAAATTTGATTCTCTATCTGTCAAAACTATCTTCTTTGGGTATTCCTCTCGCAAAAAAGGATACAAATGCTATGATCCAATAGATTGCAAACTTTACATATCTCGCGACGTCTCCTTTTTTGAAAATGAACCCTATTTTAAATCCTTTCATACTAACCCACCAGGCGAGACACCTCCTCTCCCTACCATTGAGATGATTGATTTATCTCCTCCCCTTGAGGAAAACCCTATTCCTCAAGACGGGGGAGACGAACAGGTTACAGGTGTTACAGATACTGAACTCACACTCAATGGTGAACAGGTTACAGGTACTGAACCCGGTGGGACCCCCACAAGAAGGTCTAAACGTCCAACCCGGACTCCTACTCGCCTTCAGGATTTCATCACCTACAACACGACTTACCCCATCCAAAATTACATCTCCTACAATACCATAACACCCTCTTATTACTCTTTTTTGAATGTAATCGATAAAACTAGTGAACCCACCTCCTACCATGAAGCCCTTAGAGACCCAAAATGGGTATGTGCTATGAAAGATGAACTAGACGCATTAGAAAAAAACCAAACCTGGACCCTAGTCCCCTCAAAACCTGGAATCAAACCTGTAGGATGTAAATGGATATACAAAATTAAGTACAACAGTAATGGTTCTATTGACCGATATAAGGCTAGACTAGTGGCTAAAGGGTACACCCAAACCTATGGGCTCGATTACCTAGAGACCTTTGCTCCTGTAGCCAAAATGAACACTGTAAGAGTTCTTCTTTCTATTGCTGTTAATTATGGGTGGGACCTTTATCAAATGGACGTACGGAATGCCTTCCTTCAAGGGTCTCTTGAAGAGGAAGTCTACATGACTCCTCCTCCAGGGTATATCTCCCCTCAAAATCAGGTATGCAAACTCCATAAATCCATCTACAGATTTAAACAATCTCCTAGAGCATGGTACGCAAAACTCAGCTTATCTCTTCTTCATTTCGGTTTTAACAAATGCTCTGCTGATGCATCCATGTTTATTAGACATACAAACAACTCTACCATCATTATCCTAGTTTATGTAGGTGACATCATAATCACAGGAAATAACAATCTTGAGATCAACCATGTGAAATCCTACCTAAAAACCAAATTTGATATTAAAGATCTAGGAACACTGAAATACTTTCTAGGTATCGAAATTGTTCATTCTAAAAAGGGCTTATTCTTATCTCAAAGAAAATATATCCTAGATCTCCTCCAAGAAACTGGAAAATTAGGGTCTAAACCTGCCAATACCCCCATTGAGACCAATCACAAAATTGGGCCTACTGATGGAGAACCCCTCCATGACATAGGACAATACCAACGATTAGTAGGAAAACTCATTTATCTCACTGTCACTAGACCAGACATAACATATGCCGTTAGCACAATAAGTCAATTCATGCACAACCCTCACACACATCACCTTGACATCATAGATAGGATACTTAGGTACTTAAAGAAAACACCAGGACAAGGGATATGGATGAAAAGAAACTGCTTTAATTCAATAATTGGTTACTCTGATGCAGATTGGGCCGGCAGTCATGACAGGAAGTCCACAACTGGATTTTGTACATTTGTGGGTGGAAACTTAGTCACATGGAGAAGTAAAAAGCAAAATGTTGTCGCTAGATCGAGTGCAGAAGCTGAATACAGGGCAATGGCATCTACTACTAGTGAGCTTATCTGGCTCAAACAACTCCTCAGTGAAATGAAAGTTCCCTACGAGGAGCCTATGTTAATGCATTGTGACAACCATGCCGCCCGACACATCGCCTCTAACCCCGTGTTTCACGAACGAACCAAGCACATAGAAGTGGACTGTCACTTCATTCGAGAAAAAATTCAAGCCAAAGAAATTGAGGTTCCTTATGTTCCAAGTAAGGACCAACTCGCAGATATCTTCACCAAAGCACTTGACCAGAAACAATTCCATAACATTCTCCACAAGTTGGGTTCTTTCAACATTTTCCGAACTCAACTTGAGGGGGAGTGTTGAAATATAAAAGTGGCTCAGACTTACCTTTATCATCACTGCCATAAGGGAACAAATCCATCACACCAACGGTCGTATTCTTCAAAGGAAACCTATCAATCACATATTTCATCAAGGCAACAACATCTCATCCAGGCATCCTTCTAGCAAATCATAGATTGTAACTAACGGCTACATTTGTACCCAATATATATTGTCACAGTTTGTAACGAATTTTTTCAATCAAGAAATAATACAAAACATTACCAAATTCAACAGAAATCCGTAGATTGAAGTATTAAGAAACAACTAAAATTGTGATCTGACCATTATTGTGAATTGTTGTCAATATATAAGAAACAATCATGATTACGAATGAGAGGTTATAATGTAGGAATCTAAGAATGCGTAACATCACCGCTAAGGTGTATCATCGACTTGGTTTTGTTTTTTCGTAATAGGTGTGTATGAATAAGATATTTGCATGCAAAACGCAATGGCTCGGTGTTGGTCTGAGCTAATTCGACCGAGATAGACTAATCCGACGGATGAATGCGTACGTTTCCGAGTTGGACGTAGCACTTGTATTAGGGTAGTACTTTAAGTGCTTTATATATTTAATCGGCCAATTGCATGTTGATGTTTTTATTAGGGCTTTCCTGTTGGTTTTAAAACAATCATGGCTTAAAATAGTTACTTCTACAGTTTTACGTAATTTTGGCAACTTTGGTTGGGATCCATCACCAAACGTTAACTATCTTATATATCTACCTTTTATCGAAAAGAACCATTAATAACTTAGTTCGATATTCAATTATTGAATTGATTAGCGCTGAACTCTGTTTCAGATACACATGATCCGACCAACTAAAAATTCCTTGAAATGCCAACACACGTTATTATACTTTCTAAGTTCTAAGATACCACTTGAATTTATTACACATCATTGGACAACTACCACTTACAACACCCCCCCAATTGCAACTTTAACCAACAAAAGTGCCACATTATTGAACCATGCATGCAAAGCCAACCTAATAAGTCAACACTGAATAACTCACGTCAACCGAATTTAGATACAAGTCAACTAATGTCAAAGTAAACACCAAGTGAGCGCTACTAAGCATTTGTTATACGATACAATCTGTAAATGATATACCAATTGCAAGCTTCATAAGGTTTTATTACAGTGATAAGAAAACATATGCTTTGTCATGACGAACTACAAAGTATCAAGAATAGACGCGAATTGTCAAACGACCTTTTTGGTGTCATATTTTTTGTAAGTGATCAAATGATAGTTCCATTATATTCTTCAGAAATAATAATTAAATATTACTTGTAGACTTGATGCGAAGGAATCATTGTATTTCAGTATATCACTTTTAGATTATTTTGGTGTATAATTAAGTGATATCTTTATTCGTTTTCTAGATGTATATCCTTTTTGTATATGAGGGTATATAAATGCAAAAAGAAGACCCAGATAATTAAGTTATGAGTTATGACCATTCGGAGTCCGAACGGATCACCCCTTGCAAGCAATTTAGCACAAGCTAACGGACAATGATGGTCACATTAATCCGCTAGCGAAGGCGATTCACACTGAATGCCATCAGCCGTAGAATGACAAGTTGGGATTATATATATATGGTTAATAAGAATGAATCCATGCTAATAATTGAGAACTGTTACGTAAAAATGTAAGTCCTAAGATAGACTCTATATGATCAATAGTTGTGGAAACTCCACCTTTGATTATTGAAATTTTAATACATTTGAAAGTCTAGTTAATTATAAATTCTTGCATTCATTCTCTCTCTCTAAAAAAAGAGAGTCAAAGGCTAGTTGCTTAATTACAATCACTTCAGACAGTAATTTCGATCTGAACAAATTTCCGACCGCTACTTTCACTGATCCACTTTTGCTTTATTCAGATATAAAAATTTCTTAGAAAAAGTGAATGCATGGCATCTTCCGACAAGCAACTCCATTCCATCATTCATCTTCAAAGTGAGATGAGCATATAAGCAACTCCTCCACTAAGGCAATCCACTTCATTTCAAATTTGACTTGTTTTATATGCAATTCGAAGGTCAAATTCAGGAAGATTCAAAAGATGCGTCGAGGAAGAGGAAAGGATGCAATCTCTTATTGTGGGCAAACCACTTCCAAAAAGTGCATTTTTCTTATCGATAATATTGTCCTAAAATGGATGCTGATCGAGTCTATATCCACCCATTTGGACTTGCAATCTCAATATACAATCTATTTCTAAATTTCACTGTCTCATAAGATGGATTGTGTAAAACCCCCAAGTTTAGTCCCACATTGCTTAACATGAGAATGTTGGGGTGGGATATAAAGACATGAGCCCACTACCATAACACTTACCAACTTAAGTTTTGTGGCAATAGGTGGGTGTTGTGGGCCAGTGGGCACATGGGTGACGGACCGGGACCCGGACTCGATGCAGGTTCGGGGACGGGACGTTACAGATGGTATCAGAGCCTGAACCAGCCGGAATTGTGGGAACTAAGTGCTACACCTAAATGGTGGGAGCCACCTCTAGAATCCCACAACGCCTGGTGATTGAGTGGCTTGACCCTGACGAGGACGTCAGGTGTTCAAGTGGGGTAGGTTGTAAAACCCCCAAGTTTAGTCCCACATTGCTTAACATGAGAATGTTGGGGTGAGATATAAAGACATGAGTCCACTACCATAACACTTACCAACTTAAGTTTTGTGGCAATATGTGGGTGTTGTGGGCCAGTGGGCACATGGGTGACGGACCGGGACCCGGACTCGATGCGGGTTCGGAGACGGGACGTTACAGATTGAATGCAGGAATGACTACATATCTTATGTAGGGACGTAGGGTCGATATATTGGCTTTATCTCGACCATAAATTGCTTCACAAAAAAGTCATTCTCGAACAACAAAACCAGTTCTCAATTCTTATAATCTGCTTGATATATGAGACGGAGAAAGAGGGGGGGAAAGAAATGGCAAATGAAAGAGGTAATGGCAAAAAATTAATGAATTTAGTGGTAAGAGGGACCATGCGAAGCCTCAATTTTCCATACTAGTGCTTGGAAGTTGTTCGTTTGTGTGCTTTGAATGTGAGAGGAAATGAATTAATTACTCTTATGCTATAGTTAATTGGCATTGTTATGCAAGCATTAGTTTACCCTTCATTAGTGGGATCAGGTTATGTTATTCATCTTAGTGATTAAAATTAACATTGTCACTTATATAATATAATAGAATAAAATCTTTACAAATTCAAGCAAAACAACCACATGACACACGTCTTTTATAATTTGATAAATAAAACAATTTATATTAATTTTAAAGTAAATCTCAACATGATGTTGGGACTGAGGGACTCGATTAATTGTCCACGTACGTTAATCCAAAACAAATGATCTACCAATCAAGCTGAACAATAGGGACCCAATACGTAGAAGTGGTTAAAGAATGGTTGTTAAGTTGGTCCCCTCAACTTAACAAGATTCGATGTTTACAGTTTGCTGCCACACAATTTAGACGCTTCCATACATACATGTCTGAACCGACTGAACATGTACGAAATTGATTTGGTTACCATTTTGAGGATATGTGTTGGCCCAACCCAAAGGAGCATTGCAATTTATTGTGCATCTAGACTTGTTTTGGACATTATTATCTTTGGAATGCTTGAACAAGTTTTCTTCTTCTTCTTCTTTTCAAAAAGCGCTTGAACAAGTTTTTCCATAAGTAAGTTTTGATGCGCCTGAGATCAGACGGTTTTTGTATGTTAATATTTCCATTATGTTTGACTGCATTGTATTGTAATCCTTTTTATTTTTTGTTATTTGGAGGCTTGCCTTCGTTTTCGTTTGCAAAAGGTAGTTTTCAAAAGCAAGTTCTTAGATCCTAAGGTTCCTTAGGAGTTATGATAGCACTTGAGTAATTCATCAACACATGACTACATGGGACATCCCGCAAACTAGGTCTCGTGAGGATTACAATTAATTTTAACCAAGATCAAGTCAGTCAATCGTGTCTATAACTCTACCAATACCTTCCCTTCTTACGTTTAACCCGGAAAAGAGGAAAAGGTTTTTTCTGGATCATCTTATTTAGAGCTGCAAACGGGGCGGGGTTGGTTTGACATCAACCGCTACCCGTCTCACCGATGTTTAGCGAGCAAACAGGCAGGGGGGCGTGGCGGATTAAAAAAAATCAACCGCTACCCACCCCACTTAAAGGGGGTTAGACGGGGCGAGGCAGGTTACGCGGGTTTAATGGGCTAATTCCTGTAAACACTAATTTTAATGTATTACATTGACACATACATACACAAACGCATACAAACGTATTTCTACAAGTTTATAATTAAGATTACATGCATAAAACATTCATACAAGTCCATAAAAATACAAGTCTACGATTTAAAGTGCTTAAATAAACAATTAACAAACACATAAAGTCAACTATGTAAGTAAAAATCTAAAGTTAATTATGTAAGTAAAAATCAAAAGTTAATTTTGTGTATAGGCAAAAGTAACTTAGCAAAAAAAAAAGAGTGAGAGGAGAAAGATATACTATTCGTTTGGATGGTCTGGCTCGTTGGAGTTTGCTTGTTCGTGGTTGTTGTCATCGTAGAAAATCTACCCATTCACATATAAAATCAATCACGTAAATAAAGATGAATGAGAAAAAAATCAATCATAGAGAAAAATCAATCACATAACCACATTTTCAGACTTGATGTCATCCTACACGCAATATAAATGCCAGCTTCCAAAGAAAATAACTCCAGAAAGGACCATGTAACTTTTTTCACTTTTATCTAAGTTACACATGCAGAGAGTAAAAACAATAATAATAAAAACGTAAACAGGTAGTAAAAACAGAGGATCTAAACTCTAAAGATTAGAAATAGTTGAGCAAATGTAGTGAATAAAGATGGGAAACCCACATAAACAAATAGGGAGGATTCGAAACAAACAAAGGTAGTGGATGAACGTGACTTGAAAATAGTTCACGGAGGATTTGAAAATCGAAAACTAAAAATAAAAACAAAAACCGGAAATCTTCAGAAGCAAAATGCACAAAATCGAAACTCAACCCGAGTCCGAACACATAGATGGGTTTCTTCAACCCCGAAACCCCCTAAAGATTTCTCGGAAAAGACAAATCCTAACCACGAAACACAAAAGTAACAAATCCATAAATCACGAACCTCGTTGGAAGCACCAAAGAGGGATGGGGGCATCAAGGATTAGGGTGATCGGAGAGACGAAGGGGTTGGGATTAGGGTTTGGAGGTGATCGGGGAGAGGGAGCGAAGATCTGGGAAGAAACGACGGGTTGTGTGTGTGTTGTGTTTGCTTACTTAGCGTTAAGGTTTTAGGTTTGGGTAAAGTAAAAGGAGAGTAACAGGTAAAACGGTTTAACGAGAAGGGTTAAACTTCAACCGCAACTTGCATCGTCTAGTCTGACGGTTACGGGGGTGATGAGTTAACGTGTGTGGGTAGAAAAATATCACTGCAACACGCCCAGACGGTGTGGGGCGGATTGGCAGGTCAAACCCGCTCCACGAACAATTCCAACCCAATTTCTTTTTAAATCTAAACAAACTTATATGTGTGGCCTCTCTTAGTTAATTAAAAAAAACAGCGATTCCGATTTCTTTCTGTCCGATCCCAATTGAAGTTGACTCGTAACAAAAAAGTTAAATTTCAGGTCCGCAAAACCCTAATTCGAACCAAATCGACGAAATCCCCAAATCCCAACGTCACCATCTTCCCCTTGCCGGATCCTCGATTCCCCCATCTCGCTCTTCGCCTCCGATCTCGGATCGAAACCATGACGGAGGTAAGCTAAAGTACTCAAATATCCCCCAATGAAATCCATCTTTCGTAATCTGAAAATTGGTTTTGATATGTGAATCCGCAGTACTGGGTCAGTCAGGGCAACAAATGGTGCGATTTCTGCAAGATTTACATCGCCAACAACAGCTTGAGTATTCGGACTCACGAGCTCGGTCAGAGGCATAAGGATAATGTCACCCAACGCCTCACGTCTATGAAGAAGGAAAGCGCCGCTAAGGAGAAGGCCGAGAAGGACGCCGCCAAAGCTCTCCAACAGATTGAGGATGTAAGCAAGCTTCACCCTCTTTCCACTAATCAGTTGTTGTGTATGATGCAATGGGTGTTGAAAATTAATATGAATTTGTCTATTCAAGTAGTATAGTTTATAAAATCTGATTTTTAGAGGAAAACTGTGAAGGATGGTGTTGTGATTATAGAAAAATCATAACGACCCCCATATCTTTGGATCCTTATGTAACAGGACAAACTTGCATGTCAAATAGAAGTGGAAATTTTGAGCCGGTTTACATTTTTTTTTTGGTGTATGACATGATTTTACATTTGCTGATGATTCATATTGGATCAATTTTACATATCTCATGTAAATTATGTAATCATGTTATATGAACTGCATGTTATTGTTGCGCTGGGAAATGGTGGGATGTTCTTATGGTGTATAAGATTAAGACGTCCTCTCTCTTTGTCCACTATTGGTTTCTGGATGCTAGCTTGTATTTTTGTAAATGTTTTGTCATGACGTGACTTCTCAGAAAGCTAAGAAGAGCTATCAAAAGGATTTAGCAGCCTTTAGGGAGGCTAAGAATTCCGGTCAAAACACAGCAGAAATTTGCAAAGGGCTACCGACCAAATTCTCAGCAGGTATTATTTCTATTTCTATTTTCATTTTTTTGTGCCAATTTAGAGGATTGCGCAACCATGTGTGCTTGATTTTAGAAGGTGTAGTTCTTTGTTCTATTGTCGTTCAGATATGTATTTAAAGTAAATTGACCATCAGTTTAAGTTTACCACTTTACCATCATACATTCTTTGCGAAACTATTCACAAGGCTTTGTTTTAGTTTCTTTTGAATGTGGAACTTTAGTTTTTTTGTTATCATGCTTCACAGGAACAAATTAGGGATGTCATATGCCATATACAATTTTCTGAAATGAGATTTAAAGGTGAAGCGACAGCACTTACCTAAGATTCTAGAAAACTGATACAGCTTGTACCACATGAAGTACAACTGTGCAACGTGAGATACTATAATAGTTGTGAGCAAAAAAAAAACAATTATAATCGCAAGCAAGTTGCTTAACCTATATTTGGAAGAACATAATCCTTTAAATAAAGTATTAGTGTGTTAGGATCTACAAGTTTTTTTATGCCGATGATGTTCGTTCTTTTTGGAGAGCTATACAAGGATCACCTTAATCATAACAAACATGTAAAAATAAGTGCACAACAAGTTATATTAAAATCTTATGTTTGAGAAGTCCTTTGTACAACATGATTACATGAAGGTAATATCCGATGGTTCCTTTTGATAACAACGTTATAGTCAAGTCCAAAATTTTGGCTTCTACGGGTTATATCATTGGTCCTTACTGCCTGCCTTACTGGTGTCCATGGGACAGTTTGGCTCAGATGGGGGCTTTTCAAAACCAGTCGGACTGAGTTTTGGTTTACACTTGATTTGTAGTTTCTTTACTAGTTAGTATATATCAACATAACCCCAATGCCTCATCAACACATCAACATAACCCCAATGGCTCAGAAGAGGCTCCCGCCTAAGCGAAGTAAGGGGGGGTCAGATGTACGCAACCCTACCACTGTAAAACAGTGAGGTTGTTTCCAATTGACCCAAATGATGCAAATGCAACTGACCATCTGCGATTCTACAATAAAAGAAATGCAGATCGTTTAAATAGTCATTTGATATAGTCCATGATGCTCCAAATGTCAAAAAACAACTTAATCTTTGATACAGTGGAAATGGACAAGTTTACTAGTTAGTAATTTAGTATATATTAGGGGAAAAAGACTGTCAAAGTAACAACTAGAACTATATGTTGTAAGAAGTTCCCTTAATGTATTACTGATTGAGTGGACTTATAATATAAAAGAGGTTTAAGTGTACCTTTTTGAATTATATGTTTCCTCAATGTATGTAATTATATCTTCGGAGGAGAATAATGACCACCTTTTTAGATCATGCTATGTTACTTAAGCGATGTTGTGGAAGCTTGCTTTGAACCTTGGGAAGGCTGACCTTGATGTTGGAATAAATTTCACTCCTTTTGGAAAAATTGGTTGTTTGATCCCCCAAGCGGTCCTTTCCATGATGCAGGGAAGCTTGGTCCTTTCATGCTTTGGTGGAACATATGGAATGCCAGAAAAGATCTCGTTTTGATTATAAGTGTGTGGTCATTGGGGAAATATGGAACAAATCAGTTTGGGATATATACTTTTGGCCCCAACAAGTTGGAATTTGGGCTGATTTCCTCTTCTAGATAGGAAAAGCTTGGGTTTGTTTTTGTTGGGCTTTGGGGTTTTTATGCGAACTTGATGTAGTCGGTTCCCACCTATTCTTGGGTTTAACCTCCTTTCGCTTTTTCCGGTTTTTTGTTTTTATCACTCCTCGTATCCCTTTTTTCCTATCTATTAATGATAAAAATGTTACAGAAAGTTATTTTTAAATTTGGATTGGTTCACTCAGAAAATAAGCACCCAGATCAAATGGGAACCAATATCCATTTTCTTGCTTCTGATCTAAACTTGACTTGGTTTCGATTTGGTTAGACAATTAAGCTGAAGTTGTATTCCTGGTCCAGTAGTCCTTACAAGTTAACCTAAAGTACGAGAATCTGAACTGCTCTCTATGTTTCAATGGCATAACGTATGGATTGAAATTGACTTAATCAGCAAAATTTCCCATCTTAACTAGGTTTAATTGACTTAGGTCAGCAAAATTTCCTATCTTAACTAGGATTTTCCAAATCAAGCATGATATTGCTTTCAATTTGTTGTAATCTAGATTTTGGCCAAATTTCAGAAGTATCAGTTAATTTTTGGGAGTTTTTGGAATTGGGTACTTTTCTGTCGGCTTCCGTTAAACTCTGGGTCTGGGTCAGTACAATCATCGTATTTTCCCCTTACTCTGACCTTTTCGCTTGGAGAATCTTTTTAAAAATATGCTTGTGAATATGATGATAAAATATGGAAGAATTGTGGTCTTCCAGGTCATTTGACTTCCTATAGTGAGTTGATTAAGGTGTCTGGTCTGTTATATAATTTAGAGTGAAATATAAATGAGTAATGACAAATTGTTACAATAGTGATGTATATTGTAGTCTTTTCTGATAGAATTTGAAACACCTGAAGCATGTTTTCAACATCTTCAAGTATATGGTCTGTGAATGTTTTCAGATGTTAATAGAGTCAATACTATACTCACAAAATGTTCAAGTAAAATTCCTACCTTCCATAGATTTATAGTTTTTTTATACCAAACTTACAGAGTAGTTTTAAATTAAATCCTGACTTATTTTCAATCTCCACCTGAACAGGAACCAACATTTCGATCAATTTGCCATCATGTGACAATCTTATTTCATGATTATCCTGACATATATAGTTGAACTTTATATATTTTTTATTACAGATTGGGAGTATGATGCTGCTTCAGGCTACTATTACAACCTAGCTAGTGGCTGCTACTATGATTCCAACTCTGGCCTATATTATTCAAATGCAATAGGTATTTTTCGGACTTCTAATGCTTTTACATACAAATGTGCCTTTAATCCAACAATGATTATATCATATGATATTATACGAGCTATTAGGAAAATGGGTGAAACAAGAAGAAGCATTTCCTTCATCACAAGTTTCTAAAAGTGGCGAGAGGAGCTCATTAGATAAGAGTTCTGGTGCAAAACATCAAGGTGGGCAGGCACCAGGATTGGTCATTTCAACTCCTTTGAACCCATTAAGATCTGTTAAAGGAGCTCCATCTTCAATAGCTCCCAGCAAAAGGAAGAGGGAAGATGTAAAACCAAAAGTTATATCCAAAGAAGAAGCGACTGCACTTAAAGCAAGGGAGGCTGCAAGAAAAAGAGTGGAAGACAGAGAGAAAATTTTACTTGGTCTTCATAGTGTGTACCGTCCTGGAGCATAGTTAATTTTTTGACGCAACAACGATCTTCTATATTACTTGGTCAAGGTGAGAATACGTGTATCTCCCTGCTCTTTGTTAATGTAAAGTAGTTCATATTTACTTTGATCTCAACATGCCTGACAACTGTCATTTTTAATTCCTTTGTTGTTTCGGCATTGATGTTGTCGTCGTGAAACAAGTTGCTGGTGGCATGCGCATACAGCTAGCTAGACTTGTGTGCATTGTCATGAAATTAGTCTGCAGTCCTTTTTGCAAAATATCCCATTGAGTCCTCTGAATATGTCTGTCGTGTTTTTTTCTCTTGCAATTCTATAGTTTGTATACTGATGTGGAATTTTTGTGCAGGATCCCGTGGGACTTATTGCTGATCTGGGTGCTTTGTCCAGGCTCATTTGATCTTCCATCGTGTGAGTTTGGTAGGTAGGGGTCCTATTCACTTGTACAATAGCCGTGTGGTTATAAAACCATGAAGCTGACGTCTTGTATTCCTTTTCAATCTCATGGTAAAATCCAGTTTAACATTTATATCAATCAGAAAAAAATAGATTCCTTAAATTAACATATGTCAAATTAACTTACTACTCGAGAAAAGAGTTTTCAAGGGATATATCTCGTTTTGCTCTCTATGATGTCATCTTAATGGTAATGATTAGTAGGACTAAACCCGTACATAGGAAAAATATGGCTTCCTGATGATGTTCTTGGAGGAGTTTTGTTGGGTAACAACGGTGGAAGGGAAGTGGTTATGATATTGCATATTGGGGATGGGAGATTAGGATTTGGCGAGGAGATGTGGGGAATTAGAGAGGAGGAGATTGGGAGATTGGGGAAGAAGCGGGAGAGGGAGAAGAGAGACTTGGAAATGAAGGAAGATTATGGAATAATTATTGTATATCTCATTCAATATCAAAAAGCTCATTATATAAAGTTTTACAAAGACTTGGAGTTGAAGTAATTGCTAATAACAATAAAGATATTCATGATCCCTAATAATTCTTAACATTAGTGCTAATTATATATACAGAGAGAGGAATTCTCAAGTGAGCTCATGACTTAATTTTTCTAAATTAAGTCCCCACAATGTCCACCACTCATTTCAAATTGTAAGGTAGATTAAGAAAAAAATGGTTATGTTAATGAATGGTGAGATTGACTGTAAATAAGATCCAATGGTGAGATATTAGAGAACTTAAACTAAATTTGATGAGTCATGGACTCACTAGAGCTTGACCTTATATATATATATATATATATATATATAGAGAGAGGAGGAGATTGGGAGACCTTATATATATATATATATATATATATATATATATATATATATATATATATATATATACAGAAATATTACAATGAGACCAGGTCTCATTCTAAAAAAATGAGACCCTATATTTTCCTCCCTTAGATCTAGATCCAACGGTTGGTTTATCCAACATACAAGTTATACAATCAAAGGATAATATGGTAATCTCCATCTCAAGATGCCAACACATCTCGTATCCTCACTCTGATCCATTCCTACTTCCTCCACCAACACATCTCCTCCTTCTCAACCTTCCTCCTCCTTATCTTCCGCTGATCCCATCCCGCCTCCGCAGCAGCCCAAGCGCTGCTCCACCTGCCGGAAGAAGGTGGGGGTCGTCAGCTTCCGTTCTTCCGTCACACCCAACCAAACTACGGTTACAACCTCTCCTACCCAAATCCAACCATGCCACCGCCGGACTTGGAGTCGGGAACCGCAAACCCGGCCGAATCCCTGGCCAGAGACGATGATCGGAGAGTCGAAGCTAAGGCTCCTGACGAAGGTGGGACCCCTCCCGTCCTCATCAGCATCGTCGTCACCCGCCCGGAGGAGGAGAAGGTCGGGAAGAAGGGGGACTTCGACGGGTGTGACGTGGTTTGCAGGTGAGCTTCTCTGCTTGGATCAAGTCTTAGATTATGTTGAAATTTTAGCCTTTTCCTTTTTCTGTTGGTTTAGTATTTGAAGTTGTGTTTTTTATTTATGCTTTAAGTTCTTGCCGTAAAATAACAATGCCCTTTTATTTTTATGTTACTAGGAAGAATCCTTAATGTTGGTAGTATAACCGAATCATATATTTTTTTGCTTTATTTGCTTGCATGCTGATCTTGCAGGATCTTTTTTTTCTGAGGTCAATTGACATCTTCGTAACTTCATCTTCTGCTGCTATGATGGATGTAGATGCAAAACTCATTGAAACTGGTGAAGAAATATTGTTTGAAGGTCTACAGAGATTTATTGAACCTTTTGAACTGAAACATGTTGAATGTGTAAGCATCATTACATTTCAGGAAACATTCCATTATGTTTTCAACTCATTTATGATTTCTATTGCTTATTATAAAGACCCAAGGAAACGCTAAAAATGCAGGATCAAGCAACTGTACCAGAGTTTTAAGTTCCGACATCCCCTGATTCTTCCTACACCAATCCTCCACATGACCAGGAAGACGAAGAACGGCCATATTTTGCACTAAATATTTTGTATTTATGCTTTCTGTTTGCTTCATATTTATCCATATGCAACTATATTTGTATATAGTATGAGTCACAATTATGTACTTATTCAACATATTTGGTATGCTAATTCCACATGTTACAACACCTATTTTTGGTAATTTTAATGTGGAGTGTCGACAAAATTTGTGTTAATAACCTTTTCCCCAGGAAATGATACTAAATATTTGGTTTGTTCGTAGTTCTTTTAGTATATCACATGCTTCTAGTGAAGCATATAATATATATGCATTCAATACACAACATTATAAGTTTAATACATAACTTATAATTTCAATACATAACTGTATCCTTTTATTACACAAGTCCAAGAACTCTTTAATTCATAAAAATCATTATTAAAATAACAATAGCATTACAAGTTGAATATAATGTTGTTTAGTATGGTTTAACTTGTCTATTGGATATTTTGGTTAGCTAACATTTTGGAAAGTTTAATATACATAACTATAAAAGTTAAATATACAAATACATCATTACAATACACAACTGCATCACTTTAAAAAATAAAACCGCCAGTGAATACACATCTATATGTGTTCAATACACAACAGAATACGTTTAATAAACAAATACTGTTGGTTGTCGCCAGAGAAGAAGAAGTGAACAACATAAGCTTCTAAAAGAGATACGTACATAAACATGAATTGTTGATCCTTGTGGAGGAAATGAAGTAGATGGAGAGTTCATGTTGTTGTGCATGGTATGAGAGTTAAGACATTGATTGGTATTGGAGAGAGGGGAAATGTTTGATTTTATATATTTTTGGGATCAAACATATAAATGATTAATTGAAGTCAACATAGAGAGCTTGTGGACATCCCCACTTAAGCTTACCAAAGCTGTTAAAGGACTTACATAAGACTAAATTACTATATTATAACATATTTTTCTATAGGAAAGAGAGAAAGAGAGAGAAAGGAAAAAGAGATATTGGATATAGAAATAAACTTCTAGTAAATACACATCTATATGCGTTCAATAAACAACAATATATGTTTAATACACCAATATATCATTTCAATACACAATGATATCATTTTATTACACAAGTTCAACAATTTCTTCATAAAAACTCATTCACAAAATCTGTCCAATCCAATCCCATTTTGAGCAGACAAAAGAGAAAATAAACATATTGGATATTTTGGTTAGCTAACATTTTGGAAAAATCATTATTAGTTATGTATTGATATATGTTGTTTGTGTATTGTTATATGTTTATTATGTATTGAACTTGTATAGTTATGTATATTCCATAAGTCATTATATTTTGCATCCCGGTTTTTAAAATTTTGAACCTGTCCACTTCGGTTGGGACAAGTTATCTGAATTCATGTACTTGTTGACTAAATTGAGTAATGGAAGTTGCACAACCATTATTGATAGTATTGAAGTCGTGTGGTTATGTATTATGGTAATGCAGATGTAGATATAAATGAAATGGAAGACTCTACAAAACTTCATTGCTTTCATAAATAAAACTTCAAATGAATACACATCTATATGCATTCACTACACAATATTACACGTTTAATACACTAACATATTATTTCAATACACAATGATATCATTTTAGTACATAAGCTTAACTACTCCTTCATTAAAAACTGTCAAGTGATTGGCAGAATTTTATGCATATCTTTGTGTCTTATATCCATTATCTTTCACCCCAAACACATCTATATGCGTTCTTAAATAAAACTTCCAGTGGATACATATCTATATGCGTTCAATACACAACAGTATATGTTAAATACATCAATATTCATTTCAATACATAACGGTATCATTTTATTACACAAGTTCTCCGGAATGTATAACTGGATCTGAACACTACACTTTACAGAAATAAGTATTAGAAAAAATGATATTTCGTAGAATCATGCAAGTCTACAAACTTGAAGGTGGCGACGATTATCTCACAAATCTATAGATCTAAAAATGGTTTTTCCGAACTATAGTTCGTAAGAAGTTGGATATAACTACCTTTCTCGTTTGTAGGCATACAAAAGAATCTTTGAAAGGAACAAAAACGGAGGTGAGATCTGGAGCTAAAGAGTGATTAGAGAACAAATCTGTTTTTTGTTTTCCGAGAAAAAAATAGAATTTGAAGTCCATATTGGAAGTAGATGAATGATTCATGTTGTTGTTCATGGTATGAGAGTTGAGACATTAATTGGTATTGGGGTTCGGAGAGAGAGAAAATGTTTGATCTTGTATATTTTTGTGATAAGATATATATAAACCATTAATTGAAATCAACTTAGGGAACTTGTAGACATCCCCACTTAAGCCTACCATTAGGGTTGTAAATGGGTAGAATTTTACCTACAACCCGCCCCGCCTAACGCGGGTTGCAGACAAAAAATTATTACCTGCCAACCCGCCACCCACACAACCCGCAAAATAAGCGGGGTGGGTTGCGGTTTTCTCGCAACCCGCCCCGCATAAGCCTTATATTTTGTTTGATTTTTTGTATTTTGTTTTGATTTTGTTTGTATTAAAAACATACATTGATTGATTTTTTCCTTGATTTTTGTACTTAGCTTTGATTAAAATAGATAACGTTAAAGAAAGAGGAAAGAGAGATGTTGGAGATAAAAATGACATGGAGCACTCTACAAAACTGCATCACTTTCTTAAATAAAACTTCCAGTGAATACACATCTATATGCGTTAAATAAACAACAGTATATGTTTAATACACCAATATTTCATTTCAATACACAACGATATCATTTTATTACACAAGTTCTACTTGAGGAGCTTTTAGAAATCTGATGCATTAATAACATAAGAAATGTGTAGTCTCAAACGAAGTGTCAGGCTGTCAGAAGGGTTCCAACAGTGGTGTTGAAGGTCGTAATTGATTATTTTTGGGTGGCTTGAAACAACTAACAATCTCCTTCGAGGAAAAAAATGCAAAAAGTTGTTTCAAATAACATAACAGATTCCGTGGACAAGAAATGGTTATCATTCTCACAGAAAATGATATAAAGATTGCTTGCGCAGCAAATAAATCTTTGTTATTTCATTACAAGTATCTGACATAAGATCAATCATGAAAAAATGTTACCTTTATTTCCTTCATCATGGCTTCAAAAGCTTTGCTTTGAAAAGCTAATACTTGCGATTCAATCAGATTCGGCAGAGTTGAAAGCGTAGAGTTGATCTCATGCAACTTGTCCTCGTTGTGTTCCTTTTTCAATTGTTCGTTGGCACTTCTTAGACCTTTATCAAGGCTAGCTTTGAGATCTTCTTTCCCCTTCAACTATTTACATGGTTCACAATGTAGACGAGTCCAATTTCCAAACTTTAAAGAGAAACTAAACACAAACATGTAGGTAACTGAAAACTTTTCTGCTCTTACTATTAACTACAACAAAAACAGAAAGTCACAAAATTCCCACATACCAAAATTTTGAAGTTGGTTTTCTTTAGAAGCTCAAACAACCAAAATCTTTGTTCTTCTTAGAAACCCCCAATTCATATCCGGATGTACAACTCAACCACTTTGAAAGAGCAGAACATCACACATACCAAAGTAAAAAAACACAAACCAAAACAAAAAGCTAAAAGATCAAAAATTCAACCACCAAACCAAAACAAAAAAACAAAAAAAAAACAAAAATCCCCCAATTCAATATCTGGATGTACACAAATCAAATACATAAACTAGTGGAAGATCACAGAAATAGCTGAAAGATCAAAACTTTAACAACAACAAAAAATATCCATACCCAAATTGCCCCCGCGCTTAGCGGAGCTACAATCAGAGTGTCTCCTGGCGACATCCTCGAACTTCTTCTTCCCACTCGAGATCTCCTCCTTAAGCTCCGTCAGCTTTTCGACGGCGTCGGCGCGGGCGGTACGGGAGATGACGTTGCCGTCGGGGTCCTTCCAGGATGCCTTCCGGCGGGATTCCGCGTGCTTGACGAGCACGTGGGAGGCAGTGACCTTGGCCGTGGAGGGACGGTTTTTTTTTGGAAGAGTGGGGCTCGGCCGGCGTGGTGGGACTCTTCCGCTTCGGGCGGGGGGCGTACGAGGGAGGAATGAGGATGACAAGGGTGTAATTGGGAAGGAACGAAAGAAGGAGGAAGAAAGAGAACGTGATGGGTGCATATAGGAAGGAATGAGGGGAGGTAAAAGGAGGATGTGGTGATTACGAAACTACCCTTTTTCATTTTCACCGTTAGATTAGATCTTGATGGTGTATGTTTGGGGTCTCATTATATTAAATTGAGACCTGGTCTCATTCTAATACCTCCCTATATACATATATATATATACATATATATATATATACATATATATATATATACATATATATATACATATATATATACATATATATATACACTCTACAATTTTAAGCTGCAAAGCACTTCTTTCCACTGCGGTTGTGCAGGTGCTTGTGATCAAAATTGTATTCCGATTCTTCAAAATAGAAAACCAGGTGAAATGTAGTCACGAAACAATAATAATAATAATAATAACCATGAGAATAATAGTATATTAAAAGAAGCCCCACATGAAAATAACCGATACCATGGTTGAAGAGGAAGAGGAAGAAAACAATCAATCATGTGGTTCCTTATCTCCAACCAAAGTTGCTTTCAACTACTAATACCTTCTTTGTCTGCAACTCAGTTATAATACACTAATTGCAGCTTGCTGGTGGGTAGACGCCTTATTTGACTTCCGAGCGTTTGTTATCTGAAGCACATGCATGATGCATCCAAACATGTTGTGGTCAATCACACGAGGCACCTCAAAATTCTGAAGGTTATCTCTATGTGGCCCAACATGTTTTGTACATGACATGAAATATCGACTGTTGGTAGCTTAAAGTTGCCATTACAATTGTGCATTTTGCGTTCACTACAATAGCATGTTTACAAGTTTTATAACTGTGGAAAAAATGTCCATTTGCAGACGTCTAGATGCTAATTCCTGAAATATGGGACGGCGCAATTGGAAACTAAAAATTCAAATATTTTTCAACTTTTAGAAATTAAATTTGGATACATACCACTTTACTCCACCAAACTTCTTTTAACCACTAAATTTCACATCTTAAATGTTAATTTTTTATTTTTTTTAATTGTTTTCCTATAGCATTCATAACCCCAACTTCATGGTAAATCTTGGATCAGATCAGGTATCATATCTGATTCATATTTGAATCGGATTTGGTAACAATTGGACTTAAATTTCAATCAGATCTTACATCCGATCAAATCGAACTTTACAATTAGGTTAGATTTATGAGTTAAAAACATGAAAAAAATAAAAATTAACAGTTAAAATGTGAAAGCTAATTTTGTTGTGAGTGTTGTCCATCAATGTTGAATTATTAACGATATTTTCTCTTTCCTTATCTCTTTTGTCATCTTGTCTCCTTTTCTTTGATTAACATCTGATTTAAATTCATCTTAATTTAGCCCATATTCATGTTTCCATTTCAGAGCACTAAGATTGCACAAACAGAGGCAAACCAAGTTAAATTCTAAATGAAAACGTTAAGGAGTGAAGAGATTAAATGAACCGGGGTTGTATAATTTAAAGGAAAACTATAATGGATTATTAAAACAAAATATACACATAATAGAAATCTCTTCCTTTTTCTTTGCCAAGTTAAAGGGAATCTTTTCTGATTTCACATTTGGTTACGTTCTGGAGCACTAGCAACAGTTGGTTTGTTTTAAGATCGTGAGACGGCTCGTCCCTTAAAAAAGTATTTTTAAAGAAATGAGGCTCACCACCTTTCTTTAATATTTTTTCGTTTTTCACCGGTGGTGGTATCCATTGGAGTTTGGTAACGAATATAATAAAAGAGAGAGTTGTATTGTTTTAAAATGGATATATTTTAGAAAATAAAATAATAAAACTTTAAAAAAATTATCAAAATTCTTACATTCTCATGTGTACGATATCGATAAATCAAGATCCTCTAAGCAGTCTGACAGCATACATACAAGGTACGTGTACGAAGCTAATTGTTGTTTTGTTTATTTAGTTCCTTATGTGGTAATCTTTGATCAGCCGAAAGTGTCCGTCGTCTTCTGTTTAAGTTCCAAATAATTCGTGGATCATATGGTCGACGGACACAACATTGTCCTATCCTACATCAATATTATTTACCTATTTCGCTCTCAAAATAAATAAATATTCAATATGTTGGTCTTCGAGGAATCACTCGTCGTTTTCAGCTGCATGTTGTTGGTCGTTGAAATGTCTCCACCATTCACACGTACGTACCAAAAGATGCCGTCGTCTTTGAAATTTTACGTTCCGACGAACTTGCGCATTATCATTTATATATATATCTTTGTTACTTATTCGAATAACAAGTAGTTTTGTTACTTATAACGAATTGCAAAAGATACTTTTGAAAAACCATACACGAGTAACACTATACATGATGTGCACGCCTAGTAGTTTGAGCTTTGAGTTGATAAATCAACAATTACTCAATCCTGCGCATGCAGCTTATAAGTTTCCTTTCTAATATTTTATTGTTTCTAACTTCATGCATTTTTGTTTCTAACTTCACATCTCCAACTCTTTAACCAAAAACATAACAAGTAGGAGTTTTCCTATGAAAACAAGTTAACAAACAAACATCAATGTATCATAATTTCACATATCACCTACCTCCCTCTCTTCTAAACACAGTTTAAAGGAGGAGGAAAAAAATAATTGAATGCTTTTTATGCAAACAAAAATTAATTAACATCACTCTCTCCGGCCGTCGTTGGGTCGGAATCAATCAATCACTTAAGTAGGTAGCCTTTGCAAGGCTGGATTATTAAATCCGAGGCATCCGAGCAAGCCTTGTCGGTACGGCAAATACGTCTTCCTTCTAAGCTCTTCCGACATCGCCCTGTTAGCTGTATAATGCATCTCATGAGGGGAAACTGATCCTCTCCTGGATGTTGCCCCGGTCGACCCGCTTCGTTCTCTTGAAATTCCTCGTCTACACCTACCACTTCCACTTCCACTTCCCGTCGATCGGAAACTGGAATTCTTGACATCCTCTGTAATTTTCCTAGAGAGCATCTCCTCCGACAATGGAGACATTGTCGTGTACTTTCGTATCGTATCCTTGTCACTTGTGACTCTTCCCTCCGACACGCTTCGGAAGAGGAAGAAGTCCTTAAGTCTCCACTTCTTGCTTCCTTTCTTGCTGCAGCTACTCTCCAAAGAAGGAGCTGCTCTTAGAGGAGAGAGAGACCTTGCTTCCCTCTCGCTTCCTCCTAATCCTGATCCTCTCACTCCTTGTTCTCGTCCACGTGGAGACAACACCTTCACACCGGAGTTCTAGATAATATATAGATCAAAATCAATCAATTAGTCGATCAATTGAAACAAACTATATGTCTTTTTATTTTATGTGTACAAATTAAGATATATGTAGTGCATGCATAATTAAGGAGAAGTCGTCTAATTAATTTTGCATGAAACTTACTTGAAGCCGGGACGGGGGCTTAAGAGGCCGGATTTTACCGGCCTCAAAAAGCTCATCTGCGGTAGCCGTGAGGGCGTCATCGACGCCCATGACAAGCTGACCACTAAATTCAAAAGCAAAATCCTCCACATCCTCGTCTACTTTCTGCTCGTTGTCCGATTCGTATTGCTCGTTCTTTGGCGTCCCAGGGGCGCTCTCCCAATCATAAGGCAATACAGGCGAGGCCGACCCAGAAGCAGCTGAGGAATGGTAATGATCATAGAAAGCGACGGCCCGAGAAGGGGTGGTTGGGGCGCTTGTGTAGTAGCACCCGAACGCCCTCGGGCTAGAGGGGGCGGTCGCATATGGGCTATTCGAGGCGCTATCGAAGTTGAACTCTGTATGAGCCACGACCTCCATCTAAGCTATAGCTACTATTTTTCCCCTTCCCTTTGTTAACTAGAACTACACTCTTCTTATATAGTTGGGTCCAATAAGAAGTTTCATTGGGGTTGGTGATACGTGTGTGTGTGTGTGATTAGGAAGGGGCAAAGAAAGATCTTAGGAGGAGAGGTATATTGACCAAATTATTGTTCGAGATTAATTAATTAAGTAGTTATGTCTAATCCTTAAGATATTATGAACTTTTGATTGGAAAGCTGCGGCTGCCTTTAGTAAGTCCTATTCTTCTTTTTATCTTGGAAAGTTTATTGTAGTTAGTTAAGTGTTATAACTTGGAAAAGGAATGACTCTTGATTAAGAAAGATTTTGTACTTTTATATTGATTCTTTAACTGAATCTTATCCTTTTTATTTAGGATCGATGCCATGATTAGCGCCACTGGTTTAGCCGTGAATGTCAATCTACTTGATTGGTCCTGCACTTTTCAACTGGATGGATAAATATATTTACTTTTCTATAAGTAAAGTTCTTAGTGCTGAGTTGGTTATCTATATTTTGATACAGGTAAAAAAAAAATATTAAACTTATTTGTTATATAAATAAATAAATAAATAAAAGGGGTTATTTTCAAAGGCTTGTCCAAAGCACACTAATATATTGTTAATAACATTTGGAGAGAGAAAAACAGACTCCTGGTCTGATTAGTATGTAGTTGTTGATAATGATGTTAATGGGATGCCTATCCAAACTTTGTGTTTGAAATGGAGATTCCTCTTTGATTTGTTATTTCCTATTCCTAGTTGGTATAATAAATTGGTAGGCAAGGATGTTGAGTGGGTGGGTTGTTAGCTTGTTGAGGATGGATGGGTGGTCGTAATGAGGACACCAAACAAGTGTCATGAAGATGAGTTTGTGACTTTGTGTATGTACCTAGCTAGCCTTCTTGTTCAAACTTAGGTGTGAGTTTTTCCCCTTCCAAGCTTCATTTACCATAATTCAAAATTATTTTCCCCCCCCCTTTCATTTAATTTAATCTCTAGATACAATCTATGTTGTTGGTCATCAGTTCCAGTCTTAACTATAATAAAGTCAATGATCTACCGATTAGAGTCGACTCAATTGCTAGGTATAATTCTTCTGAGAAGAACTTCGTAACATTGTTGAGAATAATTTTCACGATAAAATGTTCGTTCATATTTATTTTTCGTTTTTTGTTGATCTACCTTACATCTCATCCTAAGAATAATATTCCAAGTGATATTTTTGGAATTTTATTTTGAATATTTTTAGCAAGATAAAGAACTGGGTCCACCTCTACAAGTTGAGTGAATCCCAAGTGTTTTTACTGTGCTTTCATTGAAGTCGTACAACTCAACACGTGCGGTCCAAGGCATGATTATTTATTTATTTATTTATTGAAGTCTTTAATCATAAGGTCATGCATGCTCTTAGGTCATATTTCCTGGTAATATTCTTGTACCTCTTTAAAATATTCTAGTCCAAAGTTGGACCGTAATCATCGTCTGCAATTATAAATTAATTAGGGCTCACCAATGATACGTTATTTACTTTTTTCTTTTAAACTATTTAATTGATCTCCTAAACTTAATTTATTCAGCGGCATTCTTGTGAAAGACACCTGGAATTTATGATATCTATATGAAGGTTACAATTGTACTTACTGGTACATAGCTTGATAGGATTTCTGAGAAACATAATAGAGAGACAAGTGTAACTTAGGTGTCCATCCATATGAATATCATGATATCAAACAGGTTACAATTGTACCTTTCTTAAATTCTTCTTCACATATATATACACGAAAAAATGTATAGATAGGAGGTCTATGGTTTTCAGCTAACTTCCGGTTAATTTTTTCTATGAAAATTATGAGTGATATATATCATATATAAGAAACATGTGGTAACATTTTCAGATCAAATGAATCATCCTATACTTTGATCCAATTATTTCGAACTTAAGTAAATTTCAGTCGTTCAAATATGAGTATTTTAGATCAACAGTGAAATTAATTTCGATTGACCTAAAATTTTAACATGTTATACTTTAAGAGAAAACAATACATGTGATTAAGTTTGACTTTAAAAAATTAACTTTAAAATGTGTTAATTTTGAGCACCACAACTTAATTAGTTATATGAGCTCCTACATCCATATACACACACATATATATATGAGCATATCCTTCAATTTCATTTGGTTATTTTTTGGGGTTTAAATTTAACTATCTTGATTTAGTCAAAACTCGGCTAGCAAACCACTACAATACAAAGTCTATATACGTAAAGATGGAGATGACATAAGGGTATATCAGTATATGTGCAGTATATACAGGCATATGTGCAAAATACAGGCATAGAACAGTATATATGCAAACCTCATAGTTTCTAAGGGTATATGTGCAAAATACCCTAAGAAAATTGCATACATTGTTTTCCAAAAACAAATATATATGATCACGGCCAGTTGTGATAAAAATAATATATATGTTGTTGATTTATTTGATCTTTCAGTAGTTTAGTCCCAAGTTTTAACCAATCTCCTGAATTGTCAAAGTGGGATAGATCATAGATGGTGGCTGTTTTTTTCTTTTAAGATTTGAGTTTTGTGTACACTCTCAAGTCATCCATGTGAGTTTGGTATAATAACCTGAACCTGTGTTTCGACAAGCCCGCAAGTTTTGCTTTGTTTTTTTTTTCTGTCCACATTTTCAAATCCTAGGCTGCGGCTTTTGTTTGAAATTTATTCTTAAATTGAATAATTGCAACATGTAAAATTTACGACACTCAAATTTAACACAGTGCCATATTTCAATATATCAATAGTTGTATGGTATGTACATAGACACCAAAAGGTAATTTTGGTCATGCCCATGAGATATTGTTGGTCATTATAATGTCTTGTTTAATAGGCTAAACTTCTAACATTTTACAAATTTATTTAAGGGGATAAAAGATAATTAGCTCCAACGAAGTATTAGATTTTAAAAACCAAATCTGATATATTATTATCATTATTTCATTCAATCACGAAGATAATTAGCTTGCAAATTTATTTAACGAGATAAAATATATTTTATTTTTATTGATTTTCAAATGCCGAGGAGAAAACCTAGCTTGGACCAACCAAGACTTAAATAAAATTTTAAAAGACGTCGAATATCGAAATGTCAAGTTTGCACAAAGGAAAACGACATTTTTCCAGACACATACAAGAAGATTTCGTTGATGGATAACTGTGAGACAGCAACCCAATCAAATAAAATTGGCCGTAGAAATTCTTATCGACATTTGTCATAGATTTGTGTTGTTGTCGTCGTGACAATATAACCATGAGATCATTAGTGGGCATCACCGATATGTAATCTCTCCTTTTAAACTTACGTGTCTAAAAGAAAACTGCAATTCTCGACTTCAACTTCTATATTTTCCTACAAACTTATCACCCTTGTTGCCTTGCACATTCGGATGATGATATTCTGGGTGAATTGCATGATGATGACACGATTTAAACACAAATTGATATATTTAATTTTTGGGTGAATTGTTTGGTTATCATCAAGAAACAACGAAAAATAAATATTTTTTCGAAAAAAAATTATATAAAAAGAAATATTTATTAGAAAATGTATTTTTTTTAAAATAATTAACTATTTTGTATTCTTAAAATATAAAAATATCGAATTTCATTAGTTTAGTACACAAGTCATTAAGTTTAACAAGAGAAAAAGAAAAGATGAAAGATAGAGATGAGAGAGAGTATAGATAAATTATTTGAGTAATTTTTATAATTTTTACAACACATATAATGGATTTTATGAATTCTAAGTTTATTCAGAATGATTCTGCAACAGATGTTAACAAAAAAGTTAACAATTGCTAAATGAGTGACATTGGAAAAAAATTAATGAACTTAGGACAACTATTTTGATTTTTCGTTAGTACTAGTGAAAATAGTTGCTTTTAGATAACACAAATCTAATTTCGTTATTTCTTGATGGCATCCAACTTCCGAAGCAATTCACACATGTATAGAATTTGCTTATTTTTATGATTTATAAAATGGTTAATTAGGACAGGAATTCACATGAAATTAAAATGATCATACATGAACTGTTGCGTTTCTACACAATTACATGTTCAACATCTTTCGAGAGCTAATTAATCGCTTTACCCAATGGTTATTAAAGATTTTTTATATAGTATGAGGATTCCTATGTATCATGTATGGAGATATTTTCAGACCAACACGACGAAACCTCTAACTGTGCTTGATAGAACAAACACAATTTTTTATTTATGACATGAGTATTTGTATCAAGTTTGTAAAATAAACTCCGGTTAATCTTGTTCTCGTAGATTAACTACACCAACCAAATGGATTTGTTAAGATTAAACTATGTTGAAGAAACGATCACGTTTCTAAATGGCTCGAAGAATTGTTGGCGTCGGCAAGTCAAAATAACTAAATGGAAGGTTCTTTTCTTCGTGGAGTTCAACACAAGATTATCACTTTTCTTTCCCGAGGAAAGAAAAACAGAATCATAATCGTATATACTTGCGTTTGTTTGTCCTATTTTTTATTTAATGCATGCTTTGCACGTAACCATGATTATAATTGTTAAGTCACTATCAATCCATTAACTCCATTTCATTCTCTAGTGGTTAGTGTGATCTCATTCTCAGAGATATCAAACGTAAAGAAGATTCCATGTCAATCACACATAATCATTTGCTGTTAACCAATCTATGTTTATTTTGACCGAACCTAAATTTCTTTCTGACCTAAAGCTAAGCCCGTCAGGTTCTAGAAGGCATGGGACTAAAATGGCCCAATAAGCTTAGGCCGATCACATAAGCTGGATTCCGAAAAAATCTTTAAAATGCCCATCTCACATATGGTTCTCCAACTTGCACAGTCAAGATATTTCACAAAACTATATTTTTTCAACTTCTATAAAGTCTTATCCAATTCCTTCCATAATATGACAAAATATAATAAAACTTCAACTGTTCAAAGTTGTTGCCTGATTAAGTGAATTGATCAATAATTGTAAGCACAGTTGCAAACGAGTTTCAATCTCGATCACTGTTTCTGCATCTGGGGCAATACTTCATTAGTTTTGCTGGGTGATTGAATCTCTGACTCCTATTTTAATATTAATTATCTGTTACCCTGTTGGTGCATTAAAACTCATATTGCAGAATCAAGAAATTGGATGGTTTTCATTAAAAGGTTGTTGGCTACTGTTGTATGCTTGGCAAATCCTTGACACTTCAGTGAAGATAGCCTCTTGTCAAAACTTGAAGAACAGTCCTTTTCGACCAAGAGGATCACCTACATCTCAACCCGTCGTGACCCTTAGCTGCCCTCGTTGTCATTGCAAGCCGCAGAAGAAGATCCCTGGTCTCGGTCTTTGTCTCAGTCTTCCGCCCGGAAAAGAGATTGAAAGTTCTTATGCTCTTCGATAGATATCCGCTGCAGTCATACGATATTCCCAATCCCTGGAATTGTTCAGACCTTCAGTGGCAGGGTCCAAACTCTCAACACGATTCCCCTCAGAAACATTAGTGTCGGACGATCGAAGACTGTCACCGTTCATAGTCGTATGAGCATACAAATAAATGCAAATTATTTAAAATGTAATGCAAACTTTTGCCTTTCATTTTTTGATGACTATGCACATTAATCGATACATGTTAACAAAACTAACCCTCAACAACAAATTCAGATTTTGCAAAAATGTATATATTGGATAATATCCCAGCTGCATATTACCAGGGATAATTTGTTTCTCAATTAAACCACTAATAAATGTCCCAGGGGTTAGAGTATTAACAGGGTAGTGTATCGAAAGAAATATATTTACCAAAACTTCACGTTACAATTGCTGCATTATTGGCGTAGAAATATCCCACTTGGTGCTACATGTTGCATAGAAAAGCCAGAATTGCCTGTTCAATTTACAAACATACCACTTGCTGTCCTGTGTCGAACTTAAAGAACATTTCAGTTGGCAGATTAGTCTTGAAGTGGAGTTGATTGAAGCTTTATAGTTAAGCTCCTCAAACTAGTTGTGATCATTGTTCTTAGATTTGAACTAACTACTCTTTAATGCCTGTAACAGCCCAAAAGACGCAAGTCATTTATATGAGAATATATCTTTGGACTTATTGAGCTTTTGTATATTGGCTTTGCACTCTGTGCTTTGAGTTTAAATAAGCTGGCAATAGTCACCAATCCAGCACTGTCCTCGTTAAAACTGTTTCGCCAGCTTTTTACTATTAGCAAATGGCAAGTGGTGTGAGAATCACGTTTTTAGCATTCTTTCCAAGAACACATTGTAGGTTCATATTGATCTCCATCTACAAATTTATTTTTCATTGTTGCTTACTTGTTGTCATCATGAAACCATAGAAGCTCAATTTGGACAAAAAATTGATTTCAAGGACCATGAGGTAATTAACATATCTAACACAGAAACACAGAAATTTAATTTCAAAATAACCCAAACTCACCATATACATCAGCTCATGTAGTGACTTTGTTGCTATTATATCTCACTGGCATCATGCATGCACTGCTTTGGAGCAATATGATTATTGGTTGGAAATTAGGCACTAGAATTTGATGAGATAGAGGACCACTGCTAAAAAGAGGGTGCAGCACTTTGGAGAAATTCAGACCCTAAACTGCTTTCTGCATCCAATCAAACCTACTACATTCAAACTCCCCACATCTCTCCCTACCCTTCTCTTCCTAAATTTGAAAAGACCCACTAGCAACTAATTAATAAGTTGAATGAATTTCAACACTTTCACTAACATGTAATGCTCGATTTCTTTTCACCAACTCAACTGCACCATGATGTCACATAAATACTCTCCACCCAATAATGTCGAGCAATTGTACTGTATTAGTTATATATGACTCTTGCAACATAAATTATCATGAAATCGTAGCAAAAGTTCTTATTTGCTGAATTGGGTAGTGTCCTTATTTTATTTATTAGAATGCATTTATACTGGGTAAATGCATAATTACCAAGCAAAGACATCAAACCCATGGACCACTCTCTACTCTCCGTCTTCTGCTTTCTCTGAAACAAAACATTGGTTGGGGTTGAGATAATGAGTGCATGTGGACTTTTTTGGTGGAATTTATGTAACTTTCAACTTGTCAAACAAATTTGAAAGCCACAACAATCAAATTACAAGCCCAATGGGATTATTCTCTATAGCCACCACAAGACAACAGAAAAACAGCCAGTCTTTCCAAATTTGGTTCATTTCTGAAATCCATTGGAGATTATATTAAGTTGGCTTTGGTCTTATTCTTTGGTGAGACCAATACCTTTTGGTCCTTGTCAGGTCTCACCAATATTTTGTTACAATAAAAATAAGTCAACAATTGGAAAAACATCAGCAGAGATCTCTACAGTAACATGCATGATTGCCCGTTCATATCTATCTTTGAAAAATTAGTGATGTCTTATGTTCTGGATCCATTTTTTGTAGTTGCCACCAGCTCAGCCAAGCTTGGCATGCAGGAATACTAAATATAGGTCCACCACCTAAATATAGGAACTTTAGGCTCTCTCCAACATGAGAAAACCAAGAATGTAGCAGTAGCACCATAATGCAACAATGTCCCGAAATAAACAAAAAAATGTCGATTTTCCAGAGAAAATATCTTTAAAAAGTGCAACCTCAATTATTCTTCATATGTACGTATCGACAAAATAGGTAACATTGTGCTCCACGAGTCAATCCACCCATTGTATACTACGAATTTTTTTATAACCCAAGCACTTGGACGAACTGTAATAAAAAATGTTACAAACAATTTTCATATTAAGCAAAGTAAGAGTTTTTATGATACCTGAGCATTAATCGAAATGTTCACATGTTCCAATGAGATTCCTGAGGAATTTCACAGATCAAGCAAGTATGAAACATATAAGTTGTGATCCCAGGGTTAAAGAATAAATCTTCCTTCACATCTACTCAACTAAATAGGATCCAGTACCAAACACTTCATGAATAGGATCCAGTACCATACACTTCATGATAAACATCTAATTTAAATCAGGGACTATAAATGCAGGTGGACAACTGCACTTGGCACTTAAAAAATTGCTGCACAAATAAGCCTTGTTCCTTCAATGGCTCCCAGATTTTTCTCACAACTTGGTTGGTATTCCACCTAACAATTTCCAGTCTAAAAACGACAAAATCAGAACACCAATTCTATTACCCCACAAACTTGATTTCTTGTAGTACTATAGTCCGATCATGTTTTCTTCCACCCATCAAGGAAATTGAACACATCATAATATAACCATAAATTTTCTATTCAAAAACTAAAAATTTGAGGACCCACATTTTCTTTACAATTCAGGAGCTGAACAAGACTTTCTTTTTCAGCAACATGGTTGAGAAACATCTCAATAAACCAACAAAAACTTATTCATCTTTGCGTTATTACCATTCTTCACTTTTTTTTCTTTCTTGCTGTGATATTTTGACACTTTCTGAAGGGAGTCTTTATTTGGCCAAAATGTACCTGAAGCTGAAATCGTATGGCAAAACATGTACCACCCGCATAGGCGACGTTCGCCTCACTCTCTCGAGACACTTCACGGCTTCATTCCTTGACCCGCTCGGCAATTGCAAACAGATCCAATCCATAAGAGAGTCAATGTCTTTAGCAAAATCAAGCAAATACCAGTCCAACAGTTTGGGAATCGCTAGACCCTGTGCGAGCGAAATTCCGACCGCGGCTTGCAAGTACTCTCTTTTGGCTGTTTCCAATTCATTCTCTACTTGAGCTGCAGTGTACACTCTCACCTTCATTTAAGTTTCAGATATGCCTTGTGTCAGTATTTTGAGCATGACAATAAATAATAATAAAATCCAAATCAGTGTTTGGTCCCATTTGGACCACCACTATTAAACACAGACGATTGCAAACCTCGATTCTGGTTTTGGAGGATGACATTTTTCTTTATTGATAAATTAATTATTTCTTTCAAAATATTTCAATTGCTAATTTATAATTCAGACCTATAATGCTGACTGGTTATCACCAAAATATCTTGAGTTTTGGGATAAGAACCAATTTAAATCCACATCAAACTAGTATCTCTTCACACAAAAAAAGTTCATCAAATGATAAATTAAACCAATTACGTCAATTGGTTCATCACCAAAATAGATAAGAGTTTTGTGATAAGAACCAACTTAAAGCTCTACCAACAGATAACTCAAATTTTGATATAACACTTACTGCAGGGGACGACCAACTTCCACAGGACAGAGCAAAAGTGACCAATGGTTCGGGCCAATCTAACCCGATAACGCTGCGAGCTGCCATTTCATCGTTCCGAAGTCCCTTTGGGAAAGCCTGTTTCGTACAATTTCGTATTACGTTTTACAAAACGTTCTAACTATGGCTTTGTGAACTTGTAGCATATGTAATAGAAACATACATATTTGGATTGGTAAGGGAACCTCAGTATGAAGTGCTCGATCGTCATCGCCCCGAGTAAGTGCCCGCCTACATTAATCATAGCCTGCACAAAAATAAATTCATAATTAAGCTGATCTGTTAAGTAAATTGAAGCTTTCACAAAAAAATTAAGCTGATCTGTATGCCCGGTCTCTGGACTTCAAATTATAAGTCTTGATGGTATACAAAAAAATTTGATACCTTCTGCATCAATGCCACAACCACCTCTGGATTCGCCGGAATGCCATGTTCCAAGATTGCCTATTTTAGAGGACAAGAGAGTACAAAATTTTCCTTCAAATCAACCTCCGAGAAAAAAATTATTGATCACTTCTTAGTTATGACAGGTCGAATTAATTTTTTATGAAATTTCATCTACTTACATTCATCATGCAGGTGTTGTAGACATTAATCCAGAATGCAAGTTTTTGTTGATGATTAAGACCTCGTAAGTCCACCATGCCAAGCTTTCTCAATAATAACCTGATGAATGGTGACACAATATGTCACAATAAACATTGGAATTAAAAAATGGGATGCATTTTTAATTAACACAAATAGGATGTAAGGGAGGACTCACTTCAGTTTGCGGATGAGCAGAGGACTGCTTACTTCCAGATTTGGATCGACCGAGTCTTGATCAATAGATCGAAACCTCTTGTAGGGACCGAGATCCCTTCTTCCAAACACTGGACATATACGATATAGATCCGGAATGGCCACATCAATCTCATCGAATCCAGAAACCGAAGGAACCATGTCGGCTTCGGTTTGTGATTCTTCTAAGCTCATTCTTGAGAAAATTTCCATTAAACATTTCAATGTGTCCTCCGATATCCGATTCGGGCTACCACCCACGTCGACCACTGTCGCATCAGAAGTAGTTTGAGTGGTCTCCACTGCTTTCTCCATCTGAATTCCACAAACATTCAACGAACATGTCTGCTAGGATTTGAATTCTTTTTTCAAGAATATGGATCCTTAAAGGTATTTACCTGAGCATCAAGATTTTTCTTAGCTCCACCATTCCTAATCCTTGCGAGCTTCTTCTGAGGGGATTGCTTTGTGCAATTGGAACCCAAGTGGTTCTCTTTTCCGCGCCGGTCTTCGGTGGCCGGTGAACACGAATTCGGTTTCTTCAGTGGGCTCTTCCCATTTGCAATTCGGTTGGAAGATGTATCATTTCGATCTGAATTGGAGTTGGTCTTCACCGGGGACGCTTGTTCAGGTTTCTTGTCATTCGGGCATGTGTAAAGATCGGACGAATTGTCGATGGTTTTCTTAGAGGATGAGATGTAAATGGCCTCCTGATACAGACCCTGCCTGCAATTCACAACTTGTTCCTCGAGACGGACGACTTCCTCTTCCAATACGGCAACTTCGGCCAAAAGCTCCAAAGTCTGAAACAATCAAACTCATCACATAAACAACCAATTGGGCTCAACTCTTTAATTTCTCAACCACAATCATTCTTACTTGTGGAGGGAGATAAGGAGGAAGGCGAGGGAGGGCACCGAGAGGTCTAGTGAACGCTCTCTCGAGCGCTCGGTGGACATTCTCCTCATGCTGGAGCTTCCTCTTTAGCTTGTCAACCTTCAATATTTGTTGTATAAGAAAAAAACTAAAAAATTACACAAATTAAAATGGAGTGAAATAACAGAATTTGAAGGAATCCAACAAGTACCCACATCTTGTTGCAATGCAATCTTCCTCTCCTTTATTGATTTGGATGTTCCAGTTGCCTTACCAGCTTCCATCCTTCCTCTGCTCCTCTGCAATGTCTTGTCTTTCTCTTTTTCCTTCACCTTTTTCAGACAAGAAAACAAATCACATTTCCCAACATATATTTATCTCAGAACAAGATTCCAATTAGCAATCCAGAGGGGTTTGAATTTTCCCCCACAAGAAATTCAAATTTCCAGCACAGATTTCTACAGCAATAAGGCAGTGTTGGTTAAAAAAAGGGGGAAAAACAACTAGATTTTGCTCTACCCAATGCACTACATCTCCAAAGAACACAGTTTTTTTTTGGGTCTGTAACAAAAGCATCAGAGCCCATACTGCCTTTCAACAGATCCACCCAAATAAAAACATCCATAAAAGCCAACAAAAAACCCCAAAATTAAACAAAAAAAGAAAGAAAGAATGAAGTTATAAATGGCTCACTCACTCTAGTAGGGATGGATTTTGTTGGAGTTTTCATGGTTTGTAGAGCAGTTCTGACTCTGGTGTCCATCCAAACTCTTCTCTTCAAACACACCAATCACTTAAACCAACACAATTCTTACATAAAGGTGGGATTTTGAAGCAAACCCACAACCACATCCACACTAAACAAGGTCTGAAACACAACACAACACCTTGTCTAAATGTTAACAACCACCTACGACCCAAATAAACAAATGGGCTCTGTTTCTTGGGAGAAATAAATAAATACACTAACTTTGGGTTGTGAAAGCAAGGAGATGGTGAGAAGGGTCGGTGTTGAGGAGGAAATGGGTCGGACACAAATCGAGGAAAGGGTTCGAAACGTACGAATTCGGATTGGAACAAGCAAAAGAATGGACTTTTAAGTGGTGCAAGTGGGGAGTTTGAAGTTCGAACTGTGTTTGTTCTTGTTCTTGTTATTGTCTAGAGCAGAACACTTCCACTTCCAACTCTCAAACTATTGCTTCTCTTCCTATCAACACATCAACAAATATATCACGTCTCTTCCAAATCTCTCTCTGGAACTAAGAAAAGCAATTCTTTTCTTTTTCTTAAGAAACACGAGAGGCGCAAGTTAGCGGATCTGAGGTGGTGCAGGTTAGAGAGAGGCAGTCCACGGGCGTGAGCTCGTGCATGCGTGGGTAATAATGCGATAACGTGCGCTCGCGTTCGAGTCCTCTCTCTTGCTTTACCTTAACTAGGTGGAGGCCACGTAACCCGGTGTAAGACCTTGGCGGGGTACGTGGCGGAGCCCGGGTTGGCGGCATATATAGATTGGATATCAATAAATGGATTTTTTTAATAATTATAATTATATGACAAAGGATAAGAGATTGGAATGTATTTTGAGGTGTGTATTGTTGGCATTTTGACTTGTATGTTATACTTTGGTGTATAGTGGTGGGTGTGATGATGTCACCACCACATTACCATCCATTATTTGTATTTTTTGAACATCAGTTGAGCATTTGATCCGTTAAGAATAATAAAGTACATGTTGAGTAAATGGTCCCTTAAAGGATATTAAAGTACATGTGTACACACAGTTGTGAAAAGTACCAAGCATGTCAAAGGTGAATTTCTCTTTTACATCGTATTCTTAACGTTACCACTACTTAAAATTCTACAAATATGTAATTAAAAATACTTCGATGTTTCACTTTAATTATTACATGTGTTTATGCTTTAAGGTTAGAAAGATTGTTAATGAATAATGCATATTTTTTAGACAACTTTGTTATTGGTATCTTCAATCTTGGTCGAAGATCACTTTGATACTTTTGCAATGTCAATTAACAATTTTACGTGAAATTAGTAGTTATATATACTCTTACCCTGTTAGAGCATCACTGACGTGGTTAATCCCCCCACGACCGGTCATGAGCTCTTAACCCCAGGTCAATAACGCCCAGGTCGTCGACCTGGTTGTCCGGGTCATCCAACCTGGACGTGCCATGTGGCGCGTCCGGGTTGTGATTTTTTTAGAATTTTTTAAATTTGTTTTAATTTTTTTAAGATGGATCCCGAAATGATATGAATGAGAGATGTGGGTTGTAGTGGGTTGTGTTTGGTTGTGGTTAAGAGGTGAACAGTGTAGGAAAAATAATAAAATGGGTTGGAGAAAAAGAAATTTGATTTGAAAGAAAGAGCTCATGACCATGTCGTCCAAGTCATGATTAATGATGACCTTGCACGCGGTGAAAACTGAAAAGTAGCAACAAATCGCCAGATACAAAGGGAAGTTCCTCCTTGAAGAGAGAGATATTTTACCTCTTGATTTTTTTATCTATTTTATTTTTAGCTCTTTTTCATTTAATTTTCTAGCATCCATTTGTAGTAATTAGATAAAACTATTTAAAAGAACTACTATACTCAAATAGTAAATTTTTATTATTATAGTGACATTGGTTGACATTAACAATTCTAGTTTTTAATATTTATATTTTGTGCATAAACAACCAACGAAGATCGACTCAATTGGTAAATTTTTAGTAATAATCAAATAAGATCGAAAATGAGAGTGTAACATTTTAGTTACAAATTTTAATTAAAAAATCTTTTTGGGCGGTAGTTTAGAAAACAGGGTGGAAACAAAAAAGGTAAAGTCGTTGGTAGAAACTGAAGCTATTCCTCAAAACTGTTGCCAAACAATTGGAATGGACATGACAACTCAAATGTGGGTTGATTAGACATTTAGAATACTAATTGAGAGATGGCACGTAATCAAGAAGAGATGTGACACCGCCCACGCTCATGTTCCATCTCTCTTCTTCCATCTTCTTTTGCTGACACCTTTTTGTGTCCTTCCACCTCATCACACCCTTTCACAATTTTAATTATCACTTACTACACTTGTTATATCACAACAAAAAAAACATTTTTATTTAACCTCTGCCAACGTATGTGCGAACGTGTGAGGGCATACGATATATACATATTCGTTGCTTCTTCTAATGCACCTTAACATGTTGATCATGTATACCTAACGGGGTGTGTGGTATCATGTGAAAACTCAGATCAATACTTGATTGGAGACAAGATGTCTCCGGATCGAGGTTGAAGATGAGAAAGGAGGAACGGAATAGGTTTAGGGTTTGAGAGAGAGTGTGCGGCGGAAAACAAGAATATGATTCTTTCTTATTAGGGTTTGTTGGGTTTGTGTCTTATTTATACATCTCTTAGTTAGATCATGAAATCCGATAAATGGATCCACAGACTGAATAAATCAAGACTCAGACAAGTTCTGGATGCTGGACTGACTTCTTCTGGACGTATAGACCAGACTCAGTCTAGACTTCTTCTGGACAATGGAAGGTCTCTGGACGTTACAAGTTCTGGACGCTGGACTGACTTCTTCTGGACGTCTGGACCAGACTCATTCTGGACTTCTTCTGGACAATGGAAGGTCTTTGGGCACTGGATGCTGGACTGTAGGACCAATAATGGGTTTTTGGACCATGCTCAGTCCAGAGAATCTGATGGCTTCAATCCGATCATCCTTTCTATCAGTGTGGACCGCATCAATCCGATACTTTTACAAGTATGTCTTGGTAGTGTAAATATCTAATAGTTGTTAATTAAAGTTGATCATTAGCGAGTTATTAATTACATATGTATATTAATAATCTTGCGTGAACGTAGAAGGTCAACAAGTGAAGCACAACAATCCAACTAATCTCGATCATCAGTTTAATTTGGTTGTACAGATGGAACTTAATTTTTCTATAACAAGGTACAGGTTGATTTGGAGATCATCAGGTTGAATTTCAGTCCAAAAATCAAAAAGGTCCTGGAAAAAATTGAAGTAAAAAAGGTTTCAAAAAAATTAATTTCAAAAATATAATTTTCAAACTCATGAGTCATGAGTGAACTGTCAATCAAGTGAAGGCGGTTTAAAAAGGAAAGGAAAGCTCCTAAAATGTAGGTATCAGTCGAGTGCACCTATTGAACGGTATTGGGAGGTGTAGCAGATGATGGAGCCAAACGACCAATTTTATATTTCACAAAGAAGATCAATAGATTTATATTTCCCCAAACTCAAACATCAAAGTCTTCGATCTCTTCCATTTTTTGTGAATGCGACAGAACCCATCCAAATAACAGGAGGAGACACTTAATTCCATCGGGTAAAATGGCAAATCAAAGGGCAGAAGCAGAAGGAGAATCACGAGAGGAGGAGAAATGTCATATGTTTGGTTGGAATGAGAGGCATCCGTCGACAACATCTGTCAACAGTCACATGCACACCAACCACTGCCTGCATTCATCATAAGATTTTCAAGTCAAACATATATATACCACTTCCCTATCTTTCTTTCTGATCCAAAACCCAAACGTCAATCTTAATCATACATATATATATATATATATTCTCTTAGCTTATAAATATAATTACAGATCAGGAGACTTGACATTACATAGGATATATAGGAGTGCTACCATAATTAGCATTAGAGATGGAGTTGACTCTTGCTGATCAGTGTCGACAAGAATACTATCTTCTAATGTTAGTGGTGATATGTTGTTGATAATCATATATATTTCGTGACAAAATTAATATGTTGTCTTTGAATTGATCACACAGTAGTTTTCCACTTAGCAGTGCAAACAGACATGGATTATCCACAAATGGATGACTATGAATATGCTAACGCTTTAACAAGCAATCAGGCTATGAATATGCTAAACTAGGTAGCAACACTCTATTGCGTTGCACGATTATATTTCCATAAGAGATTTGTTAATATCATTATGCAATTATGATTCAGTACATAACATATAGATTAGAAGAAATAGGGGAAATAACGTTTACATCCTTTTGTATATTTACAATTTAATTAGAACTCTTAATTACACGATGACCAAGTATTATATTTTTAGTTCAAATTGCCAAAAGACATCCAACATAACATTAGCGGACAACACCAATAGACAAAAACTAATTAAGACACTTAAAAACTAATAGCAATTACATAACTTAGATTGAAATCCCCAAAACTTCTCTTTTACACTTTTAGTGAGTGAATCTTCTTTACGCGACCTCCTCTCGTATATGCTTATGATAGCTAATTATCCATGTATTTATACAGTCGATGTTTAAAAAATTTAACGAACACCGTACTATTAATTCTTCAACCTCAAAATTCCACCTTACAAAAAAATCGGATTAATGAATTTTTCGGAGCATAATTATGTCCATCTGCAAACCAAAACACATAGGATATAATAATAAAGACAAGTACTTTTGCAAGTGAATCTTGATTTTCTTTAGCATAATTGAGCTAGCAATCGTACATGCAAATACAGAAGAAGAAACATAGTATAATTGTTGAGAAAATAGTTCCACATTGCTAAACACAAAACATGTACAATACTCTATAATAAAGTTGAATCAACTACTCTTCACCTAAGTACTTAGGTTTTGTTGAGGTAGTGGATCAACCAAATTTAACATGGTATCAGGCGGTTGCGACTTATGTCGCCCTCCACTCCTATCAATGATGGACGGCGGTGGCGACTCTCAGCGCCTCACCACACAACCTCTCAATGGGACCAACTTTCTCTCCTGGGCGCGGGTCATCTCCATGTCCCTCAGTGGCAAGGGGAAGCTAGGCCACCTCACCGGGAAAACCGCAAGACCCACCGACCAAGGATCCGAAGCCAAACAAGAGGAATGGCAGAACACTGACCACCTCGTGATGTCTTGGGTCCTCCAGTCGATGCAAAGCCAAATAACAGAGATATTCATGTACAAAAACAACGCAAAGGAATTATAGGACTCCGTCCATGAACACTATGGTAAGCAACAAAACTTTGCGCATATTTTCAAACTAAAACAAGACCCCTCGCAGATCAAGCAAGGGCAGAAAAACATGACCGAATATCTCGACATGCTAAAGAAAACATGGGACAAACTCGCCATCTACGAGCCACCGACGACCGATTCAAAAACCATACAAGCCCGAACCGAACAAGATCGCATCTACACATTTCTTGTTGGACTGGACTCGGGCTACGAAGCACTCCGTTCCAGCATCCTTATGTCGCCGAAAAACCCAGCTTCTCGACCATCATTGCGATGGTTAACCGTGAGGAAAGCCTCCGGAAAACCAAAACCGCTCAGCCGGAAAACAAAGAAAATTAGGCGTTTGTCGCCGCAAAACACATCACAAACCACCACGACAAAGGTAAAACAAAATATGGAAATAAAAGTCAAGAATATTGCGATAGCTGTAAAACATGGACACAACATATCCACTTGCTACTTCCTCTACCCACACCTCCGGCCATCCAAGGACAGCTCGGAAAGGAGGGGGGATGGGAGGAGCGGCAGCCAGGCACACTCCACAGGGAGAGGCGGCGGCGGATACGAAGGAAACTCTAGCTTTTGGATGGAAGGAAACAAATGGGCACATATCGGGTCGGTAACGGATCAGCGGGGCTTTTATACCATAACAAATGGAGCATCCGATTGCTCTGGCCTGAATCCGACAGCTCCTCAACAATCCGAGTTTTATTCCACCTCTGTTGGGCCCGAATCCACAAGCACAGGAGCTGATCCAACCCAACTTGGTGCATTTCTGGCCCACTTAAATTCCTTCTTGCAGCAATCCAATACCCCAAGCAAAGGTAATACATCAGGTATAAATTCTGTCTCAGCCTCTTATAGAGCATATTTAGTAAATAATTCTCATAACTCTAGTTGGATTATAGATTCCGGTGCAACTGATCACATGACAGGAGATTCCTCCATGATAAATAACATAAAAAAAGTTTAAATTTTCTAAATAAATTTGTTACAATCGCTAATGGAAACAAAACACAAATTAAGGGTACAGGAGAAATGTAATTTTTTAATAATCAAATACCTGAAATGTCTATATGTACCTAATTTTGTATTTAATCTTTTGTCGGTTGCAAGGCTTACAAAAAATTTAAATTGCAATATTATATTTATTCCTTTTGATGTAATATTTCAGGATCGTACCACATGGAAAACGATTGGTAGAGGAAAACTCGCCAAAGGACTTTATGTGCTCGAAAATCAAATAAAAGGAATGCTAGCTAATGTTCATAATCACGATACATGACACCAAAGAATGGGGCACCCGTCTCACATGGTTTTCAAAAGTTATTTCCGTCTCTAAAAAATGAATTGTTTTGTGATGTGTGTCGTTTATCAAAACAAACAGGACTCCATTTTTATGCTTCTGAAAATAAAACAGGTCGCGTTCTCGAATTGATTCACTCAGACATTTGGGGACTCGCCCCTTTGGAATCCTATAATGGGTTCAATTATTTTATTACTTTTATTGATGATTTCTCTCGTACAACTTGGTTATATTTATTGAAAGCTAAGTTCGATGCCTTTTTGGTCTTTTGTGAATTTGTTGCCTTTGTTGAAAATTTGCTTGATTCTAAAATTAGAATACTTAGATCCGACAATGGATCCGAGTATACTAGTAACAATTTTCAAAAAAAATTGAAACAAAAAGGGATTTTCCACCAAACCACATGCATAAACACTCCTGCACAAAATGGTGTTTCCGAACGAAAAAATTGTCATCTGTTAAATGTTACTCGATCCTTACTTTTTCAAAATAACATTCCAAAATATTTTTGGTCTGATGCTATTTTGACTGCCACTTACCTTATAAATCGCTTGCCTAGCCCAACAATTCAAAACAAGCAACCCTTAGAGATTTTACATGGAAAAAAATGAGTCTTGACCACCTTCGGATTTTTGGTTGTACTTGTTTTGTTCACAGGAAGCGCATGGACAAACTTGATCACAATTCCGTCAAATGTATTTTTTTAGGATATTCTGTTAGAAAGAAAGGGACAAATGTTATGACCCCATTAGTTGTAAACTCTATATTTCTCGCAATGTGTCCTTTTTTGAAAATGTTCCATACTTCAAAAATCATCAAGACTCTTCCACTGCACCTGAAGCTCCTCTACTGGTTGCGGATATCTTCGACGTTACCTCCTCACTGGATACTATCATCGAAACTCCTCAACATGAAGCAATTGTACCTCCTCCACTGGACGACCAAGGGGGAGCTGAGCATCTTCCTCAGAGAAGAACCACCCGTCCTACTCGTCCACCTCCTCGGCTTCAAGACTATGTGATATCTCATGTTACCTACCATATCGAGGACTACTTGTCCTACTCTCAAATCAAACCCACCTACCATGCCTTCTTAATCCAAATAGATAAAATTCAGGAACCCACCAATTATCATGAAGCAATTAAACACCCTAAGTGGGCTAAAGCTATGGATGATGAACTAAAAGCTCTAGAAACTAACCAAACTTGGAGTCTTGTGACCCCTCCACAAGGTATAAAACCAGTAGGTTGCAAATGGGTTTACAAGAACAAATATAATAGCAACGGAACCATAGAAAGATTTAAGGCCCGATTAGTCGCAAAAGGATACACTCAGACTTATGGGATAGATTATCAAGAAACATTTGCTCCAGTTGCAAAGATGAACATTGTTCGTGTTCTCCTCTCTGTAGCTATTAACTCAGGATGAAATCTCTTCCAAATGGATGTTAGGAACACTTTTTTGCAGGGCAACCTAGAGGAAGAAGTCTATATGACTCCTCCCCCAGACTACAAAACAAATCCAAACAAGGTATGCAGATTTCACAAGTCCATATATGGGCTCAAACAATCTCCTCGGGCATGGTATGAAAAACTCTGTCACTCCCTTCTTCTTTATGGGTTCTCTAAAAGTTCAGTTGATGCCTCCATGTTTACTAAACACTCTCATGGAATCACTATAATTATTTTAGTATATGTGGATGACATTATAATAACCGGAAACAATGATAAAGAGATATCCTTAGTCAAACATTATCTTAAAACCAAATTTGATATTAAAGATCTAGGCATCATGAAATATTTTCTTGGAATTGAAATTACTCACTCCAAAAAAGGATTATTTCTATCCCAAAGGAAATACGTTCTAGATCTCTTACATGAAACTGGAAAGATAGGGTCTAAACCAGTCAACACCACAATCGAGACTAACAGGAAAATTAGCCTTATTGATGGTGAACCGGTTCAAGACATAGGACAATTTCAAAGATTAGTTGGTAAACTTATCTACCTCACTGTCACTAGACCCGACATTACATATGTTGTTAGCGTAGTAAGTCAATTTATGCATGCACCCCACAAATGACATCTAGAGATTGTGGACCGGATCCTGCACTATCTTAAAAAAAACTCGGGCCAGGGTCTCTGGATGAAGAAAAACAACTCTAATACAATTGTTGGTTACTCTGATGCAGATTGGGCAGGTAGTCACGATCGAAAATCCACTACTGGCTTTTGCATTTTCGTTGGTGGAAACTTAGTCACTTGGAGAAGCAAAAAACAGAACGTGGTGGCTAGATCAAGCGCTGAAGCAGAATACCGTGCAATGACCTCCACAACAAGTGAGCTACTTTGGCTCAAACAACTTCTCAAAGAGATGAATATAAACAATCAAAATCCAATACAAATGTTCTGTGACAATAACGCCGCAAGACATATCGCCTCCAATCTCGTTTTTCACGAACGAACTAAACACATTGAAGTGGATTGTCATTTCATTCGTGAGAAGATACAAAAAAAGAAAAGAAATTGAAGTCCCCTATGTTCAGAGTAATGATCAACTAGCATACATCTTCACCAAAACACTGGATCAGAAACACTTCCAACACATTCTTCACAAGTTAGGTTCCTTCAACATCTTCCGGAGTCAACTTGAGGGGGAATGTTGAAGTATGGAAAGAAAGAAACGTTGAAGAAAACATACCAGAAATGATGATTCTCCCAAATCTCGTTATCCAATCAAGGGAATCATGGAAATAATGTATTTGGAAAGAACAACGGTGTTCTCTAGTATTCCATTGTAGAAAATACAACCTCAAAATCCTAAATAAATTTAACTTTTCTACTATTCAAATTTAACATGGTATGAGAGCATGTCGATTGACCTGTGGGGGCTCACTCCAACCTATATTGTTCACGCGTAGACACGGAGAAAATTATCCCGGTCACGCGTGCCGGAGAGTGTTGAGAAAATAGTCTCACATTGCTAAACACAAAAAATGTACAACACTCTATAAGAAAGTTGGATCCACTACCCTTCACCTAAGTGCTTAGGTTTTGTTGAGGTAGTGGACCAACTAAATTTAACAATAATAGTAAAAGTGAAACACACAAAGAACGGGAAAATATCAGAAATCGGAAAAACAAAGATATTTATCTCTATGCGTACCACTGCAACTCATACATCTTGCAGGACGATTAAACTGGAAAATAACAGAAATCAAACAATATAACGGTAAAATCAGCCACCAAAGCAAAGGGAGAAACCAATAAAAAAAGAAGAAATTGGAACTGCTCAAGTGAAAAACATATTAATGTGTGTAGATTTGTCTGAACATATTTTCCAAATTCAAACAAAATCAACCAAAAACGTTGAATGCGTATCTTAATTAAAACCAAGCTCATAGTGCACCTCAAACACGCGACATTCAAATTCCAAATCCAAACAAAACACTTTCTATGCATATATATTGAAGCTCATTCATTAATATGTTTTTCAGCAATATTAAAACGTTAAAAAAATAGAAGTTTACACGTTGAAATCAATCAATCACCAAAGCAATAGGAAAAATCCCCAGCCAATATTTTCAACCTTTCGGGGGGGGGGGGGGGGGTTGTGCACATGGATTCCGAGGGAATCCGACGGAAACGGAATTTGGATTCCGGTTGACTCCGGAAATCGGGCGTTTGTGCACGAAAACACGGATTCCATCGGATTCCGTCAGATTCTGTGGTATGTATAAAATTTTCTTTGAGTTTTCCATCACTTTGAGGTCGGAAAGCCACGGAAACCGAATTTTTTCGGTCGACCGTCAAACATTCGGTCCACCGAAAATGAATATAACGGACGACCGAACATATTTCGGTCTACCGAATTCGTAACTAGAATGACCCGTTCGGATGACCGAACTTAGTTCGGTCTTCCGTTTACGTTCACCATGAGGAAGTCGCATTTCGGTCGACCGAAACTAGTTCGGTCGTCCGTTTTTCTTATCCAAACTGTTTTCCGACGCAGGCACAAACAACAGAATTCAGTCAAAGGGAATCTATTTTCCACTGGATTCTGTTTTCCTCTGCTTTCCCGTTGACTCCGAAAATCACTTTCCGGAGCTTTCCGCGCCACTAACACCCCCTTTGTGTTTTTCCATATGTATAGGAAAACACCGTCTCTCTTCTTCCAGGTACGTCTACTTTTTCTATATGTACACGGCCATCCACCAAAGAAATGTGAATCATCAATGAAACCGAATCAGTGTTCACGTAGGCAATCGCCTAGGCGGTAGGCGACCGTCCGTCGCGGTGGGCGACCATCGCCTTTCGCCCAGGAAAGTTGGGCGAAATTGGCGATCGCCTAGGCTAGAGCCGTTGGAGGCACTCCAACGGCTCTCTACTTTTTTTGTGTTTTTTGCTTTTTTTTCAAAATTTACAAGTTTGTCACTACCCCAATTCCTATATAAACTCCTCCAAACATCTTCATTTTTCACAAATCTCTCATTCTCTTCTTCTTCATAATTCTATTCTAATCATCAGGTTTCCTAATCATCAAGTTTTCGCGATTAAGTCTCTGGTCTGGTGCTTAGTTTTGAAGTTGGAAAGTGAAGTGTCCAATCCGGTTATTCATTCTTCAACTGCCAAAATCAAGTGCACTCTTTCTAACTTCTCTTTAGAATTAAATTAATTAGTATTTTATTTTCATATTAGTCTAATTTTTTATATTAGTCTAGTTTTAAGATACGGCCTACGTACCCGACACTAGTCTCCCTATGCATCATACTCGTGCCTTAAACAGGAAATTGACTACACTAGAGGTATACTAGAGTCGTACAAACAAGATTGGGCAACATACGGGTGCACGTTGATGACAAATGGCTGGACTGATAGGTCCGGCAGGAATATAATCAATTTTCTAGTAAATTATCCGACAGGTACCATGTTCATGAGGTCTGTAGATACTTCCGGTCACTCTCATGTTGGCTTTTTGGCCTTAATCTTATGTTTTGATGATTTAATCAACCGAATCTTAATTAGAGTAGCACACACTATGCATTGCATATATATTGTATTGTGCTAACCTCTACATGTGATCAAGACTCAAGAAAGATGGAAATGAAGTCAAGACATGTAATTAAAGCTAAATCGAAGACATGTAATCTTGATTTCTTTTGAGTCTTAGGAACAAAGTGTAATTGAGCATACTTGAGCTAAAATCAACTTAATCACACACTAGGTTCCTCATAGAAGTCACACACGAAATTTCACTTAATTTGGACTTCAATAGATCACCCAAACCTAGACCGGAAAACACTAAACTTAACTGTCTGCCCACATTCGGTCGACCGCAACAGGCCGTTCGGTCGACCGGATGATCAAGCTTTCTTATTGCGTTTCCCTGTCTGTTTTTGGTCGACCGAACCTTTCCATACGGTCGACCGTTCGAACCTTATTTTCCCGACCGTTACTTTTGTCGTATATACCCAACGGTCGTATTCGTATTAAACCAAAAATACCCCAAATGTATTTCATGTATCGGTCGACCGAGGACCACGATCGGTCGACCGTTTGTCCATCTCTTGACAAACCCAAAGTGCCTGTCCATATTCGGTCGACCGCCAAACTTGTTTCGGTCGACCGTTCACACATTTGTTTGTCACCCCCAAAGTGCCTGGATGAAATCGGTCGACCGAACCCTCTTAGTGTGTTCGACCGATGACTTAAGTTTTCTTAAGTCATAGCGTTGGGCGGTCGACCGTTGCTTAACCGGTCGACCGAACTGAGTGTAAAACTGCCTAACGGTCGACCGATTGTCCCGATCTGGTCGACCGAATTCAGCCCGAATTGGGTTCTGAACTTTCTGTTTTGTGTAATCACACTTCAACTTATACCCAATCAATCCCAACGGCTCTATTATCTCTAATGCCTATATAAGGAGTTGTAAAACACATTTTAACACAACTCTCCCACTATCAACTTGTCCCAAAACTTTAGAGAGAATCTCAAAACACTTAAAGCTTCAAACCTTCCACACTTAGTGATCAATTCCTTAATCCTACTCAAGTGTGCTCAAGTTTAGAGAGTGTTGTTCCACTCAACCATTGTGAAAGAAGCAAGGGTCTTGGTGAAAGCCCAAGACACGAGTATAGACTTCGGTGAGAGCCCGAAGTGATCCTCTCGGATTGTGAGAGGAGGTGCCAAGCTCGGCAAGGGTTGTTCGCGAGCTTGAAGACTTGTAAAAGGCGTTGCTCCCGGCCCGGAACGGGGAGGCATAGTGAAGACGCAAGAGGAGCTCGAACGGGGATTCGAGAGGGGCTTGCAAGAGAGGACGTAGGCGCGGCCGAACCTCTGTAAATCCGGTGTCTTCTTGTGTGGTTTGCATTGCTTTCCTACTTGTGTTTGATTTGTTTTTAATTTCCGCTGCATTTCTTTGATCGTTCAACCAAGTAGTCAATTAGGGCTTAATCGTGATTAGTTTGTGGACCCATAGACCCACACGATCCTACATCTCACACCGCAAACTACCTGTACAAGCTGATGGACAAGGTAGTTGGCGAGATTGGCGAAGAACACGTTGTTCAGGTGGTCACCGACAATGCAGCCGCGTACGTACTTATCGATAGGATGTTGCAGCAAAAAACAAGAAGATTGTTTTGGACTCCCTGTGCAGCGCATTGCATCGATCTCATCTTGGAGGATATTGACAAGTTGTTTTTGAAGACTATTGCTTTAGCTCGTAAGATCGTCAAACATTTCAACAACTCTGCCATGTTGTTGAAGAGGATGTGAATTGTCATTGAAGGGAACATGCTACGTCATGCTGTCACGAGATTTGTCACCGCCTTTCTGACTTTGCAAAGGTTGTTCCTGAAGAAAGACAAACTCCGAGCCTTTGTTGTTTCCCTGGAGTACAATGATCCTAATGCAAGTTGGATAAAGAACAAGAAAAAGAAGGAGATCTCTACTGAAGTTGCCGAGACCATTCTACAAAGTGGCTTCTAGACCAACGTCGTGAAGGCACTGAAGGCCTCACAACCTATGGTCAAGGTTCTTAGACTTGTTGACAGCGATGAGAAACCACCGATGGGATATCTGTGTGACGCAATGGAGAAAGCCAAAGAATAAATCATGAGGAATTTTGACGGAAACCCGAGGTTGTACAAGCAAGTCATCGACCTCATCGACACCAGGTGGGGTCCAGGGAAGATGATGTCCTCACCGCTACACTCAGTTGGTTTCTTACTCAACCCTAATACCTTCTTCTTCGTCCCACCTCAGGATCGAAATGTAGCTTTCAATGAGCATATGTCTGGATTCATGGATGCCGTAGAGCGTCTCGTCCCCACTCCTGCAGAACAAGACAAGATTTGCAGTCTACTTGATCGTTACAAGAACTCCCTCAGAATATTCTCGAGGGATATGGTCGTCAGACAAAGGATGGAAAGAAGACCTATAGATTGGTGGCAATCTTATGGCGCAGACATGGGAGAGACCGCATTACAGAGGTTGGCCCTGATGGTGTTGGGATTGACATGCTCGGCATCAGGTGGTTAGCGGAATTGGAGTGTCTTCGAGCAGTTGCACTCAACGAGAAGGAACATGTTGGCTGTGAAGAAGATGAATGACTTGGTGTATGTGAACTACAACCAAAAGTTAAGACAAAGGTTTAAACAAAGGATGGAGAAGCCCGAATTTTATGACCCCATCAGTGTGGACTACGATCTCTTCAACGAGCATCCATGGTGGAAGAAACTGAAAATCCGGTCTTCGCTGGAGAGGAGCTTACACGGGTCGATGCCGAGGAAGCAGCTTTAGGACATTCTTCTTCACGAAGATGCTTTGCTTGATCTATGTCCACTGCATCTAACGCGCGGTGTTCCACTACATCTGACGTGCCATTATTAGGTGGTGGCATGGATGATGTCATCGTTCACATTAGTTCTAGAGATCCAGGTGCATCGAGTTCTCAACCACCGATGGACATCGACGAGCAATATGTCCAATCCGACGATGAAGAAACCGAAGAAGATGATGTCTACGTCGACAATCCGAACGAAAACCACTCTGACGACTCTGATGGTGGTGGAGGATATAATATGGTTCCCAGTTGGACATTAGATCAATGTGTCCAATGAAATTAGTTAGTTAATTTGTAATTCTAATTTCTCTTTTATCTGCTATTGTATGAACTCTGAGTTACCTTTGTAATCGTACTACTAAGCAATAAATTGTATACCTAAGTGTTTAGGTGGGTAGAGGGGGTACCTAGTGAGTCATTGGTCGAGGAACTATGTATTTTTTCGAAGCCTAAACATGTATGGTATTTTTAGATAATATTTGTGCATTTTTCCTATTTTTCCAGAATTTTCCTGATTTTTATCTATTTTATAAAATTTAATTGAATTTTAAAAAAAAGACCGCCCAGAGTTGGGCGGTCGCACGAACGCCTCGGCGATCGCCCAGGCGACCGGACGCCCCCGGGCCTAGGCTCACCGTGAACATTGAACCCAATAGGTAATAAAAGTATAAAACTCCTTTTTTGGAACAATGAAAAATGAGAAAGGAAACCAAAAACACGAACCCTAAATAGAGAATAATAAATATTCCCCCGAGATTTTCTTACTTGATAATCTGCAGCATCACATTAGAGCCACATCTTAGCGTTACATACAAATCTTAAACAACAGAACCAGATCAACATCTTTCTCACCACAAACCAAGTTTCAACGGTTTTGGGATGATCCTCGCCGTCCAATACCAGTTTTAAATCCCTACCGTCCACTTTTCTTTCTTTCTTGTTTATATTTTGAGCAACAATCATAGCAGAATATTATTGTATGTTTTGGAATTATTACGAAAAGAAGTTTTTTTGGTCACACATATTTGGGGAATATATGCAACTGAAATCACACGCCACCACCCTGTTTGGTGTTTAGCTTACTGTAGGGGAACATATATAGGAAACAGTCTTAATTTGCTTTCTCACTGGACCTTCAAATCTTTATCATCTCACGTGCATGTCATAAACTGCTCCCTGTGGAATGGACTTCTCCATCCTCTCCTGTTGGAGCTTCACTTTTTTGGTCGACCAATTTATTCTAGACAATCGACCTATACCAATTTGGTCGACCAATTTATTCTAGACAGAGTCAGGTTGGGTTTACTGTTCTCACATGTTGGGACGACCGTTTGGATTACTGTCAAATTCTGGATGACCGAAAGCTATTCAGTTGTCTAATTCGCAGATTCCACAGTTGTTTCATCATTTACTAGAACTTCAACTTAGGTCGACTGAATGACAAAATGTCATTTTGTGTTATGACATGATTTATTAAAACTTATTTTGGGCATTTCTTCTCAACCATTTATGTACCCATAAGCTCTAATATATATATATATATATATATATATATATATATATATATATATATATATATATATATATATATATATATCATTTTACCCTTTAGATATTGGGTTGTGGAAAACACCACCCAAGTGTGTGTGTGCATCCACCAAGTGTGGAAATTCACCACTAAGTATGGTCTCCTTCCTCTCCTACCACCTCCATAGAGCCACCAATGGTGGATTTCTATATCATGGAGCATCTCCTAAGAGCCACCTAATGCGGATTTCATAGCTCAAGAAGTCATAAGTTGAGGAAGTTATTGAAGTCGTCAAAAGATAAACTTTGAGATGTTGAAGAAGACTAATAATGATGAATTCTTCCCTATCTTAGCATTTGTGATCTCCATGTTACTTGAAGATAAGAGATTCGAGAGAACGAGATTGATATCTACCTGTGCTCATTGGAAGTTTATTCTTTTTCATGCCCTCTCATTTTATTTGATTGCTAGCATATACTTTTGTCTATGTATCCTCTTGTCTGGAGATTAGATTAACTACCTTGTTAAGCTTAGGGTATATTGGTGGGGGGTTTATTGAATTCATAGGTGTAACCTTCCAGAGCTCCGATCTAATTTCAATATGTTATTTCCATGTTATGTTTCGTCCATTGTATCGCCGTTTACACCATACTGAAGCTCAATCGTCTTTGCTCATGGTTTTTCTCGAATTGAGTTTCCACGTATATCTTGGTGTTTGGGTTAATTGTTGGTGGTTTGCCTTCAAATTTTTGTTTGATTTGGTATATACATACTAGTGTTTGTGAACTACATGTGTTTCTTTGAGATTTTCCACATTCATTGTTATCACTTCCGCATTATGATTCAAACACACTATTGTTCTAATTTCCCTAACATGCACAAAATAAGCATCACAAGTAACACTAGGTACGCAACACGCCCGTTGAACTATATTTAGTAAGGTGATAACTAAAGTCATGTTTTTCTTTGGATTACTTTCTAAACAAAACTACCACATTATCCGTTCGACAACAAGAACAAACCTCGTCAACGTAGTAACCACTGTGTTCCTTAATATGCACAGTTTCTTTTTGTATCTTGGAAAGGGAGTTTGAATTAACCCAAATACATGTCAAATATAATTCACCCAATCTAAATACAATATGAATGATTCTAATGCATCTAATTATGATTCCTATGATATTTCATTCCTAAAAGATGAAAAAAATTGACCAATACGAGTGCGAAATTTATATATTCGGATGTTAGTGGGACTTAACATATAAATATATATAGGGTATATCAAATTTAATTTAAGCCTCCTACTATCTCACCATTGGATCTTATTTATAGTTAATCTCACCATTCATTAGCATAACCGTTTTTTCTTAATCTACCTTATAATTTGAAATGAGTGGTGGATATTGTAGCGGCTTAATTTTGCTAAATTAAGTCCTGAACTCACTAGAGAATTCATATATATATATATATATATAATAAAGAATACACCCTGCTTTTGTCGTGGAAGATGAAAGCATTGGCAAAATTTAAGCAAACATAACTACTCTGTCGGTATTGCAGCTCCCTAGGGTCCTTTTATTTGTCTTTTTCTACGTAAAAAACAAAAACAAAACATTCCAATTTCCAACTTAGAAATTTCAAAATTTCAAACTCTCACAGGACAACTAACTTCACTGTGGATCGGACTCTCTACCTTAATTCTTAGTTCATTGGAGGAACTGCTTTGGCATTTGATCTTTCTTGAAGTTGAAGTGATTACATTAAACCTACCTTTCACGTACATTTGTGAGTACATTTTCTAATTTGGATACGCCCTTGACTTAATCACTTGATTCATGTAACTATAACTTCCCTTGGTTTTGTGTTGGGAGAAATCCCAACACACCTAAATGTCTTCCTTCAAAACATTTGTAAATTTGGAGTTCGAATTTTGGAAAAAAACTCACTCTGCTGATATTTTATTTTATAAATATCAAGTTTTATTTGGAATCCTAGGAATTACACTTTTGAGAAAGTAATATATTGGAAGCCTGCCTCTTTATGAAATTTTTAGAGAACATTTGTTTGATTGCCATTCTTGGATTTGTTGAGTGGATATTTGTCAATCGGTTAAAAATGTCAACAAATCGACCCTTAAACATGAGCTACTTTTTTCGAGTTTGTAAAGTAGATTTACCTGACACAAAACTTTTGTTTCCATAGAATGTAAGTTTGAATCTTAGGTAGAAAAAACCAAACCTCTAATTGTGGTTACATGGCTAATGCATCTTCTTACCTACCGCTCCTCTAATTAATTAAGAATATGTATCATGCATTACTTTTATAACATTTTTCTGCTTCTATTATTGGAATAAAGATGAAGTACGTACAATCTATGGATTAAGTGTAGAATGAAAGAGAGTGAATGATTTTGTTGTCTTCTGCACCATAAAGTTCAACAAGCCAATGCAGTTGAACCTTTCTGTATGTTTTAACATTTCAAAACCAAATATGGAAGTATTAGCATTCATACCACATATGCCCTCATCTTTTCCCTCTTTGGTCCCCTCCAACAGTAGTCAAGTTATTAACAATGGAAGCTACCTTACCTTATGCCTGGTGGTAATTGTAAGAATAGTATTAATTAAGAAAACAACCCCACATCTATGTACATGTACTTAACATATGTGATACAAATATTATTAGTTTGCACTTGTACTATATGTTATAAGTACAAAGTAACTGAGATGTATGTATTGTTTTGACATATGTTATACAGAAAATATTATATTCCCGTAACATTTGTAGTATATATGGCAGGTTTATCCATGTAACTTTTATTTTATATTAATTTGGATACCAACTCCGTAAAAATTAGCAATTAATTATTAACTAACACTGTTAGTCATGCTAAGAAGTAATAAAGAGTCATATTTCTTCTAGTCAGTATACTGTTGCACAATTTGTATTAAAAATATAGGCGTAGACACGGAAAATACCTTATCACGCTTGTGATAGAGTATTAGAGAATAGTTTCACGTCATCTAAACGTAGACATTCTTCTAAGATATAAGTTGTAAGGTCTATCCACTCGTAACCAATTAGCTTTCAGTTGGATATCCACACTTCAATAGATATCGTGCGTTTAAATTAAACATATACCTATGTTCCTACTAAAATTCAAACCAATGACCTCAAAGCGTATTGAAGTTAGTGACCACCAATTGAGCTATACCACTTGTGTTAAGGCTGCTAATTATTTGGATGAACCAGAAAGACACCTACGCAATATATATACGTAACCCATATTCATGTATCAATTTGAGTTCTTGCCTTTGCTCATATATAAGGGAGATTCTCGTGAGCTACAGGACTAAGGCTGAATTCTTCATATACATAAAATAAATAAACTAGTAGATCTTTTAAACGAATTTGATCCTTAAAATACTTAATTCAGTTTTGTTATTTTCAACTTCAAAGAAGATAGCAGGTTTAGGATAAACAATTAGACTCGTTTACAGGTGAATTTGTTTATATCACCTAGTAATATCAATTTACAATAGTAACCAGCTAGTTCTCTCTCGATCTCTATAAAGACAAATCAGTATCCTTTCTATGTCAACATTTACTAGTTAGTGAATAATAGAGTTGTTTGTCTGCACATACCTAAAACATAATGAGTTAAAAATGAAAGCATTAAAGACTTTGCATTTTTTGTCATTTTCCTTCAACCAAAGATATATATAGTTATAAATCACTTTTGTAGGAGATTTGATAGTTTAGAAGAATTGGCCTATGAAATTATTATGAAGATGACAACTGTTAATTATGATTTTTCCAGCACATGTATAGTAGCACTTGGAGAGACCATTTCCATTGAAAAAGACATAGGGTTGGAAAGTGATACAAATAATGATGGTAGGATTCTTTTGGATATCCAAAAGGGAGACATATGGCTCTTTCTCTTAATTATTGTAACCTCTAGTCTTTCTCAAACAGAAATATATAGGTCTTGAACCCTCACCAAAGACCCATTGTTGGAATAGTAATTTCTGTTCTCAATTTGGGCTCCAGTCATTTTCAATGTAAAGTAGGTTTGAACCTACTCTTCCAATAATCTATTTAATTGATTGTTTAATTTGATGCCAATTTTGTTGCAGTTATATATACTAGCTTGCTATTTAAGCCTACAATTATCTTTCAACTGTCACTTTCTATATCACTTCTACAACACTAGTGGTTAAACATGACAATTAACTTAACACGCAAACCCTTACTCAAGTATATATTGATGCATCAAAAGATAACAACAAACTAGTCAATCAATTAATATTTTTATATATTGCTTGTGGTCTTGAGTAGAATTCCTAGCTAGTGGTTAATTAAGGTTTTAATGAGTCCTAGATCTCTTATGTCTGTTGTTGGGTGCTACACTACTCCCACTACCAATTACCAAACCTTTGCAATCATAGCGGGGTAAAGATAGAACACATTACTAAATTCATGCGAACATCTTGTATTCCAACTTTAAACCTCTCTCCTTCAACGTGCAATACGACAACATGTCTCCAGGGCTGTTTCGGGAGTTTTCGAGATCTTGTGCGAAAATTAACAATGAGGTTCTTAACTTTGAAAAAAATTATCCTCTTAGTTTAAATAATAAAATTTTTACTAACTTAGTGCAATATCACTTGAAAATTTTTTGTCCTTCTAACATTATTTAAGACAAATTTATCAATGTTTATGTATTATCTATGTGTTAATACTAAATTTCTTTGCAACCTGATAAACTTATGTGCACAGACAAAAAAATTCGAAGTACTTCAAAATGAAACCAGAACATCCATGTACATAACACAACACCACTTTTGTGCTATGGGCCGGGTCTGCAGGTCTCTCACATCCATGTACATAACACAACACTTTTGTGAGTCAAGAGAGAAATGACCATGCAGGCATACATGCATGTGAAACTAGATGGTGCAAAATTCGGTTCATATATACGTGGGATGCAATGATGAGAGAGAGAGAGGAGAGAGGTGATTGTGAATGGAAAAGGAAGAGATAGATGACATGTGGAAAAGAGTCTCCACATCATTGTTGTTGTTCCTCACAATTGATGAAAACTTGTCGTTGATTTGGTCGTCAGGGTGGTTTTACAACCGTACGATATGAGATTGTCGGCCACATGCATGATTCCAACAATTATGCATGTCCATTCTTGTTAATTTATAAGTTTGTTGGTCGGTTTTTAACACGTTTCAGCTAATGAGTTTTAGGGTCTTATTATTAGTCCTCAACTATGGAATAATTGGTAGGTTTTGAATTTAAGGGTAGGTTTACGTGGAAACCCGCATTAACTATGGCATTCATAGACCTTGCGCTTAATTTATTAACTAAAAGATAATACTGTATGCGCTACAAATCATGTTTTGGAAGAGCTGAGTTCGGTATAGCTTTAGAATAGAGTAACTGGATTAGCTCGACTAGTATAGGATTAAAGTCTTAGTTAGCTCTTCATTACTACTCATAATAGCGCATTGCCCCGTGATTGAAGAACATTTGTGAGTTTGACGTAATACAAGTATGCAAGCAGGAAGATTTGTTCCACCAGAAGTTATTTAGCAGAAGTGAAATGCTTACTGTGTATGATACCAAGAGTACCAAATGCATTCATCCAAATCACTTTATAACCTGCCCTTCAATATTGATGTTATAATCTCCAAAAGTATTAGTTGTTGTGCTATCTTATCACTTTGGTAGTGCCTTTCAAATCTATAGGTAGGTAAGTTGTTGCCTATTTTCCTACTCAAATCCACCATATGTCACCTTAGACTTCAAAAAAAGGAGAACTTCTCTTGCAATCCATTTACAAAAGATTATAATTTCAGATGGTTTGGTATGATTTACGATTGAACTACACTTTGCCAAAAGTTGAATTCAGTTGTTACTTGTTAGTGGGCTTGTGGCTACACATCTTACACCATTATTTTCTTTGAGAAAACAATTACTTCTTACAACAGTCTACCAAGTATAAGTATTTCACGGTTCCATGAGGGAAAACTTTTCCAACAGTTCTGATTCAACCTTTTGTCAAGTAGTTGTTACATAACAAGATTCTGCGTCCTGCTCTTCATAAGCAGGACAGAAACTTTGCAAAGACAAAATAAATCATGTGTCACATTTTCCTCAAGAGAAGTGTTTTTGTAGCTATAAGTGAGAAATTTCAAAACAAGAGCCCTCCAGAATCTAAATTCCAAAAATGTACCGAACATGCTGAATCCTGAAAACCAGCAAACAGAAAATCAGAGGCTATGTACTGGGCATCTCAATCCTTAGCAGATGGTGACAGTCTGCTAGACAACATAATTTATGGCAAATGTATATAGTTACAGTTTGATTTATCTCATTTCTTGCTTGCTTTCTTTTTTTAAATCTTGTGTTTGGATTTTTTAATGGTGTTGTCAGAAACCTAAAAGGTAATCCTAAGTAGTAACACCAGAGTCGTAGATAAGATACCAGATATTGTATCAAAATAGCTGTTTGATGTGTGACAAAAGGAAATTCATACAGGGACATGCAAATGTTAGATTTCCAAGTTTTATTCTCATCCTCCCATATTTATCTTAGATTCTTGGGTTTCAAATGGTTAACTTTATACAAGATGTGGCAGATTTATACAGGAAGGAACAGTGGACCATGATTATGAACGTTTTATAGTGTAAATGATGCCCATCGGGTGCTTTATAAGAATCTAAGCATATTATATTTTATAATGTAAATTTATTATTAGCACAATCAAGCAATTATAGAAAGAAAATATTGGAGTCTGCATGTGACTTCAAGTGGAAGAATTGAGGAACACAAGGTTGGTTGCATGAATTTGGAAACGAAGTGAACAGACGGATGTTATCTGTGGAAAACACGAATTTATTATGTCTGATCTTTCCATTTGGATTAAACCAATTTGTATGGTTCCATATGAAACTTGGGAATTTTTCCTAATTTTTACATAATTTTCCAATTTAACAGCCCACCGGCTTTTCAAAAATAGCTCAGGCCCAAAAGTAAGAAATAAAACTCATGTCAAGGGATTACTTATATCTATATGCTTCATATTACCATGAAGATCTGACCATACTACAATTTCCATAAAATCTTGCATAAATTGAATTCCTTTTTCTATATTAAACTAAAGGGGTCTTTCAAATTAATTAGAATGACATGTTAAATAAGATATTCTTCCAAGAATGATATGTGAAACCAATTGAGGAGAAACATTTATTTATGGAATGGATCAAGCCCAACATAATATTGAGGGGGACCCAGCTACATATTCAACATAGACCCAGACCAAACTTGGCCCAGCCAATCCTACGTGAACCTCTACTCACTACATCATAGGCCCATTATAAGTATCTAAAACTAAACCCAACAAAATGGACAGTAAGGCCCATTTTGAGTAAGCTTTTAACATATCTAAAACAATGTTACAAGGGCAAAACATGTATACTTTATCAACACCAAATCACCAGCAAAATCATCGATTTTGCCAAGTCAACGAGAGTTCACACAGTCCCAATACATAGACCTCAGTGCACCAAACAATCCCCAAGATGATCAGCACAGTTGTTTGATCCCAAGACATTGCATTATGACTACTAGTCATGGTCACATATCCTTCCATGTGTTTAATCATGACCTCCGAGTTATAGCTTGCAGTTAGGGGTGCAACTCGGATAATTTAACTCGGATGCCTGCTATATCCGAATTCGAATCCGAATACCATATTCCATTATCAAATTCGAATTCGAATCCGAATTCAGTAGAACTATCCGAATCCGAATCCAAAACTTCAAAATTTTCGAATACTAATTGGTATTCGGATATTATCCGAAATTGAATAGATATATATATATATATATATATATATATTATAATTAATTTTCGAATCAAAATTTTCGAATACTAAATTTTCGTATTAAAATTTTCGAATACTAAATTTTCGAATACTAATTTGTGTATTTGACTATGTATTCGAATAATTCGGATAATTCGGATAATTCGAATTTTAAATAGCTTGTATCCGAATTCGTATCCGAATTCTAATTGGTAATTTTTTTTAAACCATATTCGTATCCGAAATTAAATTGGTAACATTGAACTTACCAAATACCAACTAAATAGAAATTTTCGAATCGGATACTCGGATACTTAGTAACCATTTGCACCCCTACTTGCAGTGGATGTCTGAAATCTGAGAATCCATCCGCGTTCGTATTCGTTTTATCCGAAAATCCGTCATCCGTAAAATCATATTCTTATCCGAAATTTGATATCCAGAAACTTGCGGAGTAAATATGGATATTGATACATCCGATCCGTATAACGTCCGATACGAGATTGAATATTTGTATTATAAGATCCATGTTCATATCTGTATATGTATCCATATTTGCTCAATATCATACATAACATATATATATACATATTTATTAAAATTTTATAATTTGTACCTAGTTGGTAATTAATTGTAGCTTAATCTGGAAAAATTTATATCTAAAATCTGTGTTCCTATCCAAGATGGAATATCCATCAATTTGAGAGGTGAATATGAATATTGTTGTATACGATCCGAATAATATCCGCTTCAGAACTACATATTTGTATTTCAACATCGGTATCCATATATTTGTATCATATACTTATGCAATACATTATTATACCTAGAAGTATTCATATTTCAACGTTGTGTGATTATATTTTGAATATATAGTTTAAATTTATTTATTCAACTAAAAATACATCTACGGATCACATTTATTCAAGCATTGAAAATTGTTATCATTTTCAGAATATTGAGTTAGAAGTTAAGATAAAGTAAATTAATATTTGAAACCAAATAAAGTTAGAGATGTGACTATGTATAAGAATTTATGTAAGTAAAAATGAAAAATGTTATAAGGTGGGAAATTATGTTTACGGATGCGGATATTATTCGTATCCGCTCTGAATAGGTCAAATATCAGAACGGATATAGACTTTTCATATCCGTAAACAATCTGTATCCATATCCGAATCCGTAAATTTCATATGGATAAGAGTATGGATATACTTATATCTGATCCGTTGACTTCCCTAGTTATAGCTTAGACCATCAGTAGCCATGACCTGGACAACCTGGTCATAAGCTTTTTCTCTCTTCTCTATCATTCCACAACAACTTTCTTTCTCATCCACATCAGTTTTCTCTCTCCACAACTCACTTTCTTCTCTTTCCTACACTATTCATCTATTAACCACAACCCACATCTCTCTTCCACAACATCTTTGAGGGTTGATTTTGGAAAAAATTAAAAATTAAAATTTTTAAAAAGTAAAATAAATTATAAAACATATTTTGGAAGGGGGGAAAAGTAAAACTAAAATTTAAAAAAAAATAACGCACTGGGACGCGCCAAGCGGACAACCCGTTAATCCTGCTCTTATATGAGCTACTCCATTTACTACGATAAATATCTTCAAATAGCCAACATCAAAAAATTAACCTTATTAGATGCAGCATGTCACCTTTCCCTGTTACTCTGCTACGAGATCAAAATTCTACTAATATTTTCCCAACTTTTAATTTTTTTTAAACTTATGTTGTAAAGTGTACTAATGAGAACTTATTTAGGTGCTAAATAGGACCGATTGCCTACAAACATGTAATATAAAAAGAAAAATTACATGTCCCCTACTCAGAAGCTAACAAAAGATATGTTAGGGTTGTTTGTGGGACGGGTTTAACCCGTTAAGCCATCCTGTGTGAGGTAGATTGCAGTTGTTTATTTCACAACCCGCGACCTGTCAACCCGTTAGTTTAAACAGGACGAGTTGCAGTTGAAGGTTAACACGTCTTGTTAACCCGTCAAACTATATTTAAATATATAAATATACATTATAAATATATTATTTAAAAATTTAAGATTGTAATTATAATAAAATAAATGTGATTATTTTATTTTTATTAACTAAGTCTCTTTTAGTCTTTTATATATTTACATCTTGATTTTACATGTTTGATTTTGTATGATTTTTACGAGTTTTGAATTTTAATTTCATTTCATTCATGTTATGGGTTTAAATTAAATTATATAAAAATTAACCTGTTTAACCCACCAAACTTGCCCCGCCAAACTCACCCTTAAGTGGGGTGGGTAGCGGTTAGAAAAAAATTGACTCACCCCGCCCCACTTACCCACTGAACTTTGGCAGGACGGGTAGCGATCGATGTGAAACCCACCCCGTTTGCACTCCTAGATCATACGTAACTTCAGACCAAGACAACTACCATTTTTATGTCCAAGACTTCCATCTTTCGCTACAAAAGCTGAAGGATTGCTACACTCATACTTCAACACTCAAAGAACAATGGCATAATAAAGGAAAATATTTTAACTTGAGCTTATAATTAGCCTTTACCTTCTTCGACTCGCGACAAAATTCAAAGAAAACAATGGCATGTATGAAAGATCAGTAACCAAGCATGCAAGGTCTATTCAAACATCACAGGCATAACTTAAACCATTTGATGATTGTAATTTACATCATGAGGGTAGTCTGGAGCCTGGAGATACCGACCTCGCTGACGACATCTTCACGAGGGATTGAGGACCTCTAGCGAAAAAGCTTAGAGATTCACCTTCTGAAGCATCAGAGAAAGGTCTTGACGAGAGCTCCTTCGACCTACCCATTATGTGGTCGGCAAGATGGTTGCCCCAAATATCGTATATAAACTTGTTCTCCTGTGTCGGTTCATCAACCCTTGTGGTTACTTTATCCTTGCTGAGCCTCGATCCTGGAGCACGAGCATGAGGAGCTATGGGAGAAGTTGCAGCTAAGAAGTTGGTATTTGTGACACCTGGCGATCGGCACCCCGAAGCAGGGAAAGTGGCACAAGGCAATAAAATTGACCTCACAGTAGGCTGATCTAAAGGCCAATCTCGAGAAACCGGCTGACGCGTGTTTCGGTAGGATTCCATGGAGACTGGTTCATTAATTGCGACAGACAAGCTTTTGTGAACCATGTTTTTCTTCAAGTTGTTTTCATGAACCACCCGACTTTCCAAAGCATTGTTGGGAGAGAAAGGCCATGCTTGTTTAGGTGTCAGAATGTTTGGGGACAATGGTGAAGATGGCGTCGAGTTCCCACTTTGACTGCTAGACACTTCGTTCTTATTTGCCAAACCAGCAACCGGACCAGATGCTCGCTTTCTTCGTCTTTTACCCCTTTCTTTAACAACTCTAACTGTAAGATTACTCACTTGCGGAGATTCAGATACATCTGGTGCTTTTGCTTTCGAACAAGGTTGCGAAATTGGAGGTTTGTCTTCGTAGTCAAATGCAGGCTTAGCCTCGGCTTTCCGAGTGTCATCCTGAGCATCACCAGTACAAACAGAATATCCACCCGCAACATCGACACTGGATTTTTGACATTCTCTTGGAAACCTGGAATACGTATATATTTAATACCAAGCCGGACAATATAACAAAAAATTGAAAAATTTGTGCAACGTAGAATGTAGAACATATTTGACCTGGGGTTTCTTGGAGTTCCATTAATCTTTGGTCGTTTTCCACCCTTACTGATTGTGCCAACAGTTTCACTGCTCTTTATTAAGTAATCATCATAAGTTGATGCAAGAGTTGTTGGGAAGTAGAAGAATAGAGCTGAAACAGATAATGCCACAAAGGCCAAGAGGAGAAGCATTCTAATAAGTGACCAAACCAATGGTTTTCTGCAGAGCTTCAGTGCAGAAAACGAAATGCTTGCTTTCATTGGTATCACAACGATACCAGAAGGCAAGGAAAGCTCGAGATCCCTCTGAACCAAGGAAGACATGAAATCCGCTTTATAAGAAATTTGGAGCATTGTTGATTCGCCTGGTCTTAGAACAAATGCTTTGCAAGTGTGTACTCTGAATCCATCCATATGGCAGCTAGTTCCGGACACTAACAACTTAACCACCTCGAGAGAGAGTTCACCAGTATTTTTCAGGAGGAGATCTTTGGATAAAATATGGGAACAGGAATGACTACTTTGTCTTTCCATGTGAAACGATGGTTCTCGAGATGAATCATTAAGGGTTGGCGGTGGTTCTACGTTGAATTCTAACTTCTGAACTGATTTGGATTCCTCAAGAAGAACAAAAGAATGAGAACCACCTATTCCGTAAATGGGCAACCACTCCACACCAGAAAGGTTGTTCCTTATTATAATTGAGCTTCTCCACGTGCACCGGTCTGAGGGGTGGAAAATAATAGGCCCAAACATTGCCACTCCGGAAGGATGCACTAAGGCTTCAGTTATTGCAGTCTTTCCAAAAGAGAATCCATCTAGAATTTCTGTAGAGCGAATCCCAGAAAAACTAGCCATGATGTAATGGTCGTTGGTGGGCTTGCAATGATCTATTAAGGAACCTGAGCTCAGCAAGATTTGCACAATGACAGGCTTTGAACTTGGATTTTTCAGAGTGAGCCACTTCGAGACATGTGACCCAACTTCAACCATCGGAAACATTAGCTCGTGATCTACAAGCACCGACATCTCGACCATGCTCCCCTGATATTTCCAATTTCTCAATATTAATTCATCAGCTTCAAACACTTCCAAAAGATTGGACTGCAATAGGTGTTTAAAAACGATGTGATGATTGGTGACATGCAATTACTTTAGATACTTCAAAAATAAAAGAAGAAATAACCATGCACACTGGAAGCCATGAAATATCTTACAGACGTGACAAAAAGGAAACATGGTTTCCGTTACTAACGTAGATTGACGAAAGTTACTGGTTAAAAGATGTTCAAGAAATTAACAATAATTTCAAGGCATAAAAATAAAGAGAACTAACACAGCAGATTGTTACTTAGCATATCCTGACCATTATTAGTGGTTCTCTGTCGCTATAAGAAATTAATGATATAAAAACGATCAAGAATAATGCAATTAACATCGCTATTGGAAGTCGCCATGTGGAGACTAACTGAAGTGATGACTTATCAAAGTTGTAAACAGAAAATTAATAAGGGATACAAGATCAAAGATAATAGTGCAACCAATCCTCATCAAAGAATGAACCCAACAAGGGTTTTGAATCACAAGAGTGGTGAAACGATCCAAAGACATAGAACTCGGAGCACCGAATTAAAACATGGTCCAAACTGACCTCCCAACTTCCTAGATTATGGTAGTTCCATCCCAAACATGGCATGTGAGCCAAACTGTGATTGTGCACACTGGTCATATTTTTATTTTCAAACGAAAAGGTTTACCAATTTGAGCATTGAGGATCACTTCAGTAAGCGCTTTATCAATTTTAGAGCAAGGAAAAAGTTTGTTCCAAAAAAGTTAGAGAATTGGGAAAAAGATGTAAAGTCTAAGTTATTAGGCAAAACTAAAATATAAACAGTTATCATCAGTCCACTATTAAATGGTTCAAAAAAGGTTAAATGACGGCATTTCCAAGGGGTTTCTTTAAATATTTTGACTATATAGATTAAAACAGTAAGCGGTGCATTTGTGACCTACAAATGAGTCCCTAAAGGTTTACAAAAACATAACTAGATTTAATAGTTAAGTTTCAACGTCTAAACAAGAGCATACCTTGGTCAACGGATTTTCTACGGAGAAGCTTGAAGATAAAGATCCCCCGCCTGCGGACTCATTCTCAGACCTTAAATCAGAAAATTTGTCCTCGGATATGTCAGAAACAGATCTACTATCATCAGCTGAGCATGAGTAAATTAGATCCCGGCAAGGAATTGAAGTCTGTGGACTATCAGAATAATTTGTCACTATTTGCAACATACAATTCAAATTCTCACACGGTGCTCCAAGAGGTATACCCTGTGAATCCAAATACGGAGTGTACGTAACAAAAGCTACCTGAGTAAAAGTTCCAACATAAAGAATCAATCCTTCTGTATATCTAATGTTGAAAATCTTTTTCCCATCACTTTCTTCGCTAACTTTTAAAACTTGCAACGACCGTGATAATCCATTTCTCATAGACAGCACAAAAATTGAAGCTCTACAATTGTGCACAATGGGCTCAAGAAGAACAGGATTGAGACCGGTTGAAGCATGATATCCTACTGTTTGGTGCATCTTTGCTTCGAGAGGAATCAAAACCATCTGGTTCTTACTTTGCGAGGAAGTTTGCAACTTCAAGCACACAAAACCAGACACATTACCTTCCATATGTGGCAACAAGTTCACCTCTAAAATTGTTTCGGCACTATGAGGTAAAAGTTCCCATTTCAATTGAGGTTTTAACCCAACCAACGATGGTTCAATTCTCTTCGACCTGTGCATTTCATAATGACCAATGCTCGAACTAATTCCCCCAGCTGCTTCCTGAATCGAATTTCTATGGCAAACAATACGAGAAGAACGGGAGACATTACCAGACACAACTGAAACCCATGCAGTTGCCTCCTCGACATAAAGCATGTCATTATAAGGGTTGTGCAGAGAAAATTTCTTATGTAGTCTTCCACTTCCAGAGACATCGAATTCAACCAAAGATTGTATCCCATAAGAAGACTCAACAGCTGTGCCTCTGGCATGAATTACGAACCCCCCGAAGCTCGTCTGGAGAACAATGTGGGCGGACAAAGAGCCCAACAATTGTGGCAAGAACACAAAAGGAATTGAAACGGTCTCCCCAGGGACTACTGATATCTCACGAAAGGCGTGTGGATGGAATTGAGTGTTGGTGCTGAATGGTTGGTATATATGTAAAAGGCTATCATTGTGAGTATTGACCATAGTCAGAAAAGCAAAAGAAGGAGAGTACAAGTGGTGTGAGCCCCAATCTAGTGTAGTCGGATTGATCTCCACATACGGTGGCAAAGAGCCATCAAAGACGCTCGACTTAACAGAAGTTGCAATCCCATTTGACCCTTGCATCGAAATTTCAGAAGGCAAAGGTCCCTCACAAACATTAACATCTTCAAGTCCATAGCTAATTCCACCATCACTATCCACCACAGAGCAAGTGACCTTCCCCCCGTCTTCTAAGGTGTGCACTGTGTGATCCGACAACCATCTCGAATCGAAATTCTCAATCTCAACCAAATGTTTCGGTGTTTCCAACGAACACAAGTCAAACATATCATTTCGATCAAGCGAATCGAGAAAAGTTGACGGGAAGCAAAACGGACCCGACAGTGCACACACACGCTTAAGGGCGGCACAAGCGGGCGAGCTCCCAGTGCCAACACCATCAACGTGAGAACTACAACCACCATCACCACTCAATGGGTCCTGCAAACTATTGGAGTAGGAAACCCAGTTCTCATCCCTGGGGCAAGGCAATGAAAGGACAAGCGGCAGCAAACAAGCATATAACAGCAGGACAAATCTCAGAACAAACACTTCCTGCCAACACAAAAACCTGCAAAAGGGAAGAAAAAAAGACACGAACTTGGATAAAAAACAACACCAAACACCCAAAAGAATTAAAAAGCTAAGATTTTAATAGTTTCATCACATCGACAAACGCCCAAAATAATTGAAAAGCTAAGATTTTTATGGTGTTACTGCACAGACAAGAATAAAAAACAACACCAAACACCCAAAAAAGTAAATAAAAAAGGTGATATTTTTACAGGTTTTCCCGGAAAACCCAACAAATGGGATTATGAGAGAGGCAAAATCTCACAAACCCATTTCCATATTGAAACTGGAGAACGGTATGGAAGGCCGCCAACCAACATTAACTCCCATAAAATCCCAGAAAGGAAGTTCTTTTAATCACCCACAGACTTCCAAACACAACCCAAATCCACGCAACACCTGAACACACCAAACAAGTCCAACCAAAGTGACCCAGAACCACATATTCTCCAAAAACCTCAAGAAAAGGCAAAAGCAATCCAAAAGACGGCAAACGGACAAAAAGAAGCAGTTGGGAGGAGATTTTACAGAAGGGGTTTGAGGGGAGGGATTGGGAACGTCATCGGGAGGAGTTGGGAACCATGTGGGGTTGTGGAGATTAGGGTTTTGGACACTGGTGGAGATGAGGAAAAGAAGAAAATACTCACAAAAACCAGAGCTAAAGAGAGATTAGAGAGAGAAAGAGAGGCAGGAAATGGTGACGCAGACAACAAGTAGAAGCAGAGGAATCCATGTTTTTTTCTCTTTCCTTCTCTTCTTCTCAACTTCGGCTTAACTTTTTCCTTTGCAAATGCAACCCTGCGGTTTGCTTTCTTTAGTTTATGGTCCATGATGTGTTTCCTCCAATGTCCTGGCTAGGGGTGAGCTTCGGTCCAGCACCGGACCGGACCGAACCGGACCGAACCGGACCGGACCGAAACCCGAATTTTCGGGAAGTCCGGACCGAAGACCGGACCGAATAGGTTCGGTTCGGTCCGGTCCGGTCCGGGTCGGTCCAAAACCCGAATTTTCCCCTTAAATTTTCGGTCCGGTCCGGACCGAAGACCGAATTTCCAAAATTTTGTGGACCGAAGACCGGACCGAAAAAATTCGGTCCGGTTCGGTCCGGGTGCCCGGACCGGACCGAATTTTGCTCACCCCTAGTCCTGGCAATCACAAGTTTTGTTAGTTTATTTATGGGAATTACTATTCGTACTTGCGAAATAGACATGTATAAAAATCCTCTTGTTTAAACAATAGACTTGAACCTTTAAACAAAATAGACTTGTATAAAAATCCTCTTGCTTAAACAAGAGGATTTTTATACAATCAATTTAAGCAAACCCTTTAGCTTGTTTCATAATATCTTCCCATCACAAACCCTTTTTTGAAGGTTGAAAATTGTAATACGTATTAGATTGTAACATTTTCACACAGATAAATAATTGAACTGCTAAACGTCGTCCGTGAATTACTTAAATCATCTGCTTCAATTACCATTTTGTCATTCTCTCCTTTTTGACATTTGCGGACGATTTAAGTAATTCGCATGCGACGTTTAGTAACACCCATATATATATATCCACCATGAACATCCAAAAGTCGTATACTCTTGTGTTTGCCCACAACTCTATCATGTCGTAGAATTATAAATGTTTATCGACTTAAACCACATAAGTTATTTGTTTTTTATCTATAAGAGCACCCTTAACAGGGACGACCCCATGTCGACCAGGTTGTCGTCAGGGACGCGTCACGTGGCACGTCCCTGTTGTTTTTAATTTTTTGTTTTAATTTTTTTGTAGTGTATATAATTGAGTTTAAATGATTTGGGGGTATTATTGAGATTTAATATGTGGATGAAAAAGATGGGTTGTAGTGGGTTGTGGTTAAGATATGAATAATATTGGCAATAGAAAAAAAAGTATGTTGGGGAGAGAGAAAACCGACGTGGATGAGAAAGAAAAGTGATGTAGAAGAGAAAATAGAGTGACATGACCGGGTTGACATTGATCGTGGTTACGGATGGTTTAAGTAAAGTCTAACTTAGCAATCTACTTTTCTCCGATACAATAGTCTTATGGGTTCTACATATAAACTAAAATGGTTAGGTGTTGTAAGTTCAAGGAAATAGAAGAAGAAGAAAACTCCAAATGTCATAGCTGCTTACTACTGTTTCAATACTCATTCGTCTCTTGCTGTTGTATTGGATAAATCTGCATAGATACTTCAAAAAAATAAAATATTTAAGCATTTTCTTTCTTTCTTTTTTCAAAATACTATTATTATTCTTCTTCTACAGCTTTATCATCAGGTTCATTTGTCAGTTATTTAATTCTTCCATAAATTTCCATATATACATATAATCCTTAATTCAGTGGTTTCCTCCTTTTCTCTTTTTGCAGTTTTTTCGCAGCCGGTTTTGTTGGTATCCTCTTATTTTATATTTTTATTGGTATATAGAGTTGCCACGAAAGATGGTAAAGCAATCATTCGAATTGTTTGTACGTGCAAACCAAGTTAAGTTCCAATTAATGATTTAGACATTTAAATTTATAGGGAACTTGTATTTTCCTTTTCTGAAAGCATTAAAAATCTTTAATTGTAATATCCAAATCATATATTCGAATAGAAAGTTCATGAAGGGAATGATGTTTAAAGTCGGCTCATGGGTCATGACCAGTCATGAGTCATGCATGACCCACGACTCATGATACATGGTGTTATATCTGCTGTTGATTTCTTATTACATATCTCATATACTGCCTTTATATGCATGCAATTGCATTTTAATCAGACTTGTTTATGTCGACTTTAAGTTTAGTCATTAAAAATGTCAATATGAGGTCAAAATTACAATCAGTTGGTGGATATTCCAGTGATGATATACTTATAATGCCCAGATAAAACAATCGGACCAGCCCAGTCATGCTAGTAGATTCTCAATTTTGGAGTATCTATAACCAGAGATCGATATATATATATATATATATATATATATATATATATATATCAATTCTAGATTTTCCAAAACTAGAAAATCAGTTTAAAATATGTAATACTTTCCGAAAAAACAATGTCCAAATGAAATTTTAATCCTTCAAGACTTATAGCTAAATGGACCCAATTAATACAAGAACGGGTCATTGTCTCCATCCAAACTAAGAGCACCCTTATCAGGTGCCCCGGTTTGGGCGTCCGATTTGCCCTCCCATTAAGGGAGGGTGGATCCTAGGCGGAAATCTTTCTGGGCGCCTAATCTGGGAACCACGTGCCCCCTTGGATTGGGTTTTTTTGTTTTGATTTTGATTTTTTTTTATTTTCAAAAACGTTTTAAAAATTATTTTTTAAAAATATTTAATTTTTTATGATTATATGTTATTTATTTATTTATATATTTTTTTTAAAAATTAATATTTTTTGTATTTTACCTAGAATTGAACCTCAAACGACGTGGATGGGAAAGAATGTAGGGCGTTTGAATTGTTTCTGGGTGTGGTTAAGAAAAATTTAAGGGGGTTGGTTTGAGCTTATGTGGCGGAAAGAGAAGCTGACGTGGCTGAGAGAGAAAATCGGACGCACAAGAAGTACCCGGGTGCTGTTAACGGTGGTCCAAAGGAACTTCTTTTGCCAAAGTCTACTTTTATATTTAATATTTTCTTTACTGATTTCAGCTTATTATGCAAAACATAAAAAATATCAGTGGTGGTTTGTAAATGCATCGGTGCCGGTGATATGTGACACTGTAGAAAATGAGGGTCCTTTGGAATGAAAGTTATATTTTGCATTCATTTTGCTTAACCACTATATAGTTGAACTTTATAAGATTCAAGAATCTAATAATGCAGCTTTCTTGGTTATTGCTTCAAAATTAAGCATTCACTTGTTAGGTCTTTATCAAATTCCTCTTCTCGTGTGATAAGTCATTTTTACTCTCCTGTTTTTAAAGGATTTACATAATGGATAACCACTGCCCATAGGTCAAGAATAGATTCAATTTAAATTAGGAATAGGATATTGTTTCCTATTTTCTTGACTACTTGTGTAGCCCTGTAATGTTTTGAGAAACGTTATATAGTTTTCCATTCTATATTGCTTTTTGCAAATTTATTTAATAACCTTTCCCATTTAAATGCTTTTCAATTTCCATAGTTATGTCATTGTATATACATTTATTAGGACAATATTATTGTATTATATGTTTCTTGAATGTAATTTTGTGTTTTTTCATAACTGTTTGCAATTACATGTTATACAAGACTCTCTCTCCCACTTCCCAAAAACATGAGCACAATTAAACATGCATGTAATACCGGATTAGGTTCAAAAATTATCTGATATTTTGCAACGAATAAATATAATTATAAGATATTATCTTCTACATCGTAAATTATCATTACAACTTAAATTGACTATGACACTAGATTTGATCCAACCTCTTATATGCAAAGGAAAGTACATACAGATGTAAAAAGAATATGAAATGTGACTCCGAATGGAGCTTGTTGAGTAAATAGAGGATACAAGTACGTAACTTCCTTATCGAATACGGATGAAACATTAAATTTGTAAATCATAATAATCAAACTAATTGTATCAATCACATTACGTGGATATATTTAGTGACATAATATAGATAAATATTTGCGAAGTGAAGAATAGGAACAAACATACCAATATTATATGTGTTGAGTGGACCATTTTTTCTTGATTGAGAAGAAAAAAAGTGATATATTACAATGGCATAATGTGAGTAGGTCGGGAAACCAAGGGTAGATTTGGAAATTTAACAAAAATGAAGAAAATCGAATATTTTCTATTGGGTGAACCCAAAAAATCTAAATAATATATAGATCATGCAAGTTTTTTAATTTCTCAATATTGAATAAGATCATAATAATAATAATTTCCTAGACAAAAGTTAGAGGTGGGTTAGGACTTGGGGTTAACTTGCAAGTTGCAACTCGATCTATTAATTATTCATACACTTACCATCACAAGTAACACCTATTAGAGTTAGAGAAACATAAGTGCACAATAATACATTATCATGCAAAAAGAATAAAACAAGATCCGATAGACAAAACATTTTCATATGTGATATGTGTTTATTATAGTGAAATATTAGAGTAACAGAGTTAAAACTAAGAACTGTGATAGACGGACGCGCGCGTCACGGACGCGCCTTACGTGGATCTGTACAACTCAGATATTTTTCTTTGAGTCAGCGTCCAGTCAGCGAAATTTCTCTTCGCGCGTTTTGGTCTTTTTAAAAAACGTCGGTTCTTTAAGTTGAACGATTCATTTCCCAATACACAAATAAGACATTGTGCAGACCCTAGGACATCGTGCAGTCTCATTATTCGTGCAGAACCCACACTTATCATAATAAAATATTTGTTTTTAAGTTTTACGTTGGATCAACTTAATTTGTCTAGCTTACTTTATGTGTATGTGCAGTTTACATTATGTGTTTGTCCTGTTTACGTTATGTGACTGTCCGGAATAAGTGTATTTGCAGTCCGGAATAAGTGTATTTGTTGTCCGGTTTAAGAATAAAGTGTGTCCAGAAACAGAACATAAAGTTTGTCCGGAATAAGTTGATTTGTTGTCCGGAATAAGTGTATTTGCTGTCCGGAATAAGTGTATTTGCAGTCCGGAATAAGTGTAGTCGTCCAGAATAACAATAAAGTGTGTCCAGAAACGGAACAGAAAGTTTGTACGGAATAAGTGTATTTGCTGTCCGGAATAAGTGTATTTGTTGTCCGGACTAAGTGTATTTGTTGTCCGGTTTAAGAATAAAGTGTGTCCAGAAACGGAACATAAAGTTTGTCCGGAATAAGTTGATTTGTTGTCCGGAATAAGTGTATTTGCTGTCCGGAATAAGTGTATTTGCAGTCCGGAATAAGTGTAGTTGTCCAGAATAAGAAGAAAGTGTGTCCAGAAACGGAACAGAAAGCTTGTCCGGAATAAGTGTATTTGCTGTCCGGAATAAGTGTATTTGTTGTCCGGACTAAGTGTATTTGTTGTCCGGTTTAAGAATAAAGTGTGTCCAGAAACGGAACATAAAGTTTGTCCGGAATAAGTTGATTTGTTGTCCGGAATAAGTGTATTTGCTGTCCGGAATAAGTGTATTTGCAGTCCGGAATAAGTGTAGTTGTCCAGAATAAGAAGAAAGTGTGTCCAGAAACGGAACAGAAAGCTTGTCCGGAATAAGTGTATTTGCTGTCCGGAATAAGTGTATTTGCAGTCCGGAATAAGTGTAGTTGTCCAGAATAAGAAGAAAGTGTGTCCAGAAACGGAACAGAAAGTTTGTCCGGAATAAGTGTATTTGCTGTCCGGAATAAGTGTATTTGTTGTCCGGAATAAGTGTATTTGTTGTCCGGTTTAAGAATAAAGTGTGTCCAGAAACAGAACATAAAGTTTGTCCGGAATAAGTGGATTTGCTGTCCGGAATAAGTGTATTTGCTGTCCGGAATCAGAATAAGTGTATTTGCAGTCCGGAATAAGTGTATTTGCAGTCCGGAATAATATATGACTTCATTATTGTCGGAATAAACGAATCAATATATGGAATGCAATTATATGATGTCAAAACAAAAAAACGTCCGCAAAGCGCGCTCCCTCTGTCCACTCGCTTTGCGGGGGGGACTCGCGTCCCCCGCAGGGGCTGCCGCCCCCTGCCATCCCCGCACAAACTCAACAAACCTCCCACTGTATATTTTACCCCACAAGAATTACGTTTAGGAAAAAAATAGCATCTCAGATTTCCTGTTTATGTAGAACATCGGGAAGTCTTCGCACCGTCCCATTCACGCTGCTTACGTTGTAAAGAATCCTTGGAGTCGGCATCAGACGCTTCTTCGACCTAATATCTTGCTCGAAATGGTGATTTATTCTGGAGAGAAAGAATGAAGAAGAAAGAAAGAGTGTCATCATATTTGTATTTGGGTGGAGAGAGAGAACGTGCTGAGTTGAAACACATTTAATGTGATTTGAGTGGACATCAGGAAGAAAAAACAAAAAAACATTCATGTCTTGGCCACGTAAGGGCTGACATGGATGTCCACGTAAAGCGCGTCCGTGACGCGCTGCGTTCATAAATCATTTTCCTAAAACTAATCTGTATATCCACCAAACGTGTTCATTGAACAGTTTTAATAAATTCAAACGTGTTAAGATTTATCCTAAACGACACGAATTAGTAGATACCCGTCCAATACCCAACCGTACAAATATAAGCAAAACTAAAAATGTACTTGTCGAGCACCATGGTATGGTCGTACCAACTGGACTAAAAAAATTCCTAAACAGTAAAACACCAGAGACACGTAGAAGAAAGTTTGCCGATGCGATTCCGGCGGAGGCGGCGCTGTCGCTGTTGAGAGATTCCAAGTCTGCCGGCGGTGAGATGACGTGGCAATAACATGACAGCAACATAGATTCGGGTTTCCAAAGACGGAATGGACGGTGGATGATCATGTTGGTGTGGGTCCCGCATCATATATAATATAATAGTGGGGGTGTGGTTGTGTTCTTCTGCTCTCTTTTGTATGGGAGTTGGAATCTCTGAATTTTTGTTTGATTTTTCTTACGGTTTTTTATTTTTTGCAGAATAGTCCGGATAGTTTTGGAAATTCGTTATTAGCGTTTGTGAAGTTATTTCTCGAAGTCTCTTTGTGAATGGGTGGTCAGGCTAGTACAATGAAATTTTGATTAAATGATACAAATACTATAAAGTGGATTGTACAACAGCATGAACCATTCTAAAGTCTTATTTGTTGGTAAATCTAGACGATTAACAAACAAATGATTTTTCATCTAATATTGTAATCTTTTAACATTTTTTATCGTTGACATTGTTCAGTCACGTAAAAATAAATTTATTCTGCACTCCCATATTCGTTATCAAACGATCTTTAAGTTATAAGCATGGTATATATGTTAAAAAATGATTAACATGGTAGGAAACAACACGATATACCCTTTTAATTTTATGATAAAAGCACATATCTTTTGTCATTTTGTTTATATATATGGTATTATTTTAAAATTGTCTACCACATAAAAAAATGTATTGGATTGTAAGTGTTATAATATAGACATATAATCAAAAAGTAAAGTGAAGCTTTTGAACGACGGTGCCATTAAATTGCCAGTTTGATAGTAGAAAGAAAGAAAGACTATAAGGTAAAAAATAAGGACATATATTCATTTTAAGATTTGTAGGTAACATTGCAAAAGGAATTCCACATATAATTGTTTAAGATGATGTTGGTGTGTAACCAAACTCCACTTAAACTTTAAAGCTAAGGAAACCCATTTGTACTTTATTTTTTGTTTTTTTGAAGGTCATTTGTACTTCATTTTGGAACTTGAAAGTTGTTATAAAGAATGAGATCTAGAATGTCTAATGGATAATGACACAAGCAACGATCAACTCTCTGGGCGTGAAGTTCATTCGAAGTTTAGAATATCATGTTTCATAAGTACATTTGGATGCGACGATCAACTCTCTGGTCATTAAAACATATATATATTAAAACATTTTAATCCTTTCAAATATTTTTGAAAATCATATATATTATATCGAGATTGGTTTGATATTTTTAAGGGGGTTTATGCACCTGGAAACATATGAAAAAAACAATTTCTCTTTGACCATGACCTTTTATGGTGTTTGTATCAGTCTTGGAAATGGAAAATATTTTCCTTCTACCATCCATAATGTACTGTAATCTTTTCCCTCGGTTTCTCATAACCCCTTAGGAAACCAATGGAAATTGCAACAAAGTTGTAAAAAATGTACATGTCTATCAAACTTATTTAATATTTATTTTTATTATATAAAAACTTAACTACAAAAACATTAAATTCATTTTAAAAATTAAATAATATGATTTTCTTTTTAAAAAATGACAATATGTTACAAAATTATACCATAAAACTAGATAATAAAGATTAACTATAAGAATACATCTTGAACTTCATATTATCTTGTTATAATAAAATTCTAAAATAAAATATTATTCAGATTTTAATTTAGTGTATTGTTTAAAATTGTATGACTACAATAATCTTATTAATTAATTTGATATTTAACAAGATGTTTCTAAGGTGATCAAGACTCAAAGAAGAAAGGAAATCAAGTCAAGACATGTAATCAAGCTTATTTGAAGACAAGTATTTTGTATTTCTTTGAGTCTTAAGAACTTTGTGTAATTGAGCATACTTGAACTAAAAACTACTCAAACACACACTAGGTTCCCTACAGAAGTCACACACGAAAATTCACATAATTTGGACTTCAATAGACCACCCAAACTTAGACCGGAAAACACTAAACCTGAACCCAACTATCTGCCCACATTCGGTTGACCGAAACAGACTGTTCGGTTGACCGAGTGATCAATTAATCTGTTAGTGTTTAACCGCCTAAGTTCGGTCGACCGTTCAGACCTTTTCGGTCGATTGAGTCCCAAGTATTTTTCGACCGTTTGTTTTGTCATATATACCCAACGGTCGTATTCGTATTAACCAAAAATACCCCAAATACATTTCATGTATCGGTCGACCGAATATCTGTCTCTTGACAAACCTGAATCTCCTGCTGGAATTCAGTCGGCCGTTAGTGTAACATCCCGAAACAGCGGAAATTTAAAAATTCATAATCAAGACAATGTGACTCAATAATCAAAGACGGGACTGTTACTTCTCATAAAACATAAAAGCGGTGCACCAAATTACATCAGAGTTTGTCAAAAACGATACATGATTACTACAGAACAACAAGGAAGATAAATGTAATCATGTCGACCTCAATGGTCCGAGTAGAGGATCCAACTCCAAAATGCACGCGTCCGCCGATCACCACCCAACTGGACCTACTGTTCTCCTGAAAAATATATAACAACAATGCCTGAGTTTCCAGAAGGAAACCCCGTATGCCAACTCACCTATATGCATGCATTACGCAAATGAACCTATCATTCTAATAGCATGTCATGGCATCAACAGAAAGGAAAACAGTTCCACCGAAGGGTAAAACAAGACATCAGTCTGACAGTCAACATCGGGTCTCCCGAGGAGACCTACTGCAGGCACATGCAGTCTTACAGCACGCGACATCGCACCCCCCACACGCTGCTACACTACACAAGGGTTCGGCAGGGAGCCTCTGTCACGCCTGCGGGCCGATAGAATACAGATCTGCAAATCTCTGTGGTCGGAGCCACGGGGACCAACGGGGCCGTCGCCCGGAAGGTATAACAACATCGTCTCGATAGGTGCCCAGTCGAGGAATCAACATAGCCGGAACAACCTCAGCCCAACAATCATCATCGTCGGCACATCCTCGGCGGCATCACCGGCACAGCATCGGTGGTCCATCACAAACGTCTGGCACAACATCGGACGGTTCCAGACCGAAGTCTGCCAGGTCATCAGGCTCCACGAGCCGCAAACACCAACCACGCCGCTATAAAAGCAGGGCAGCGACCTCCGTAACCCGTAGGCCGGTAGTCACCTCACAAAACGCCAGTTGTGTGCCCGCACAAACATCAAATATTGGGATCCGCGATCCCTCAGGCCTGCTACACTACAATGAGTCCAATCAATCCATCAACTTAGTCACGGTCCATACATGGTGGTAGGGGTGAGCAAAACCCGGTCTGGTCTTGGTTTTGGACCGGACCGGACCGATCGGTCCAGGTTCGGTCCGAACCGGAACCAACCGGTCCGGGTTCCGGTCCGGACCGAAACAAAAAAATTGGATCCGGTCCGGTCCAATTTTTTTTTAATTTAAGGTAAAAAATCAGGTTTTTGGACCGAACCGGTCCGGTCTCCGGTCCGACCCTTCGAATTTTTTCCGGTCCGGACCTGATTTTTTTTTCCAGTCCGGTCCGGACCTGAATTTTTTTTCCGATCTGGTCTGGACTGGACCTGACCGATGCTCAGACCTACATGGAGGTGACGCGTCCCGAACACCCACACTTTTCCAAACGGCGGTCCCTGGGCAGGCACGCAAAACGCGTCCACCGTCACCTCCCGGCTCACGCACAAGGCGAGGACACGGGTTTCCGTGGACAAAGTTGGCATTCAAAAGGGGAACCAGGAATTCTGTCCTGGGCCCAAACGGTCGACCAGAAGAGGTGATTCGGTCGACCACTTCCAGAAAGGAATCGGTCGACCGTACGCCTAACACGGTCTACCGTTGCGCTCAAAACACAATCCCCAACGGTCGAACAAAGGTCTAAAACCGGTCGACCGAACGAGGTCAAAATCCGGAGTTTGGTCAACATTAAATTCAAATCTATCGGTCGACCGACTCAGGGGTCCCGGTCGACCGAAAACAGACAGGGTCAACCTAATATTCTACGTCATATAACGGTCGAACGCAAACATAACAACGGTCGAACAAACATGCATAATAATCCAGTACACTTAAGTTCCGGTCGAACGACCCAAGAAATCGGTCGACCGAAAACAAACAGAGAGTCCCAACTCACCATCAATATGCACTACCGGTCGACCGCCACAAGGCATCATCCGACCGGTGAAGGTTAAAGTCGGGTAAAACACTACATTCGGTCGACCGTCCGAAGGGACCGGTCGACCGTTGGTTGCCTTCAATCTCGCGCCAGCCGAGGTTTCTCACGGAAACAACGCCAAAGAGGTCTCCGACCTCCCCGTCCGACCAACACAACCCTCCCACGAGGGTTAGAAACCACAAAATCACACTAATGAGTCGACATACCTCAAAGAAGACAACGCAACCGCCGGAGCTCCGCTCGCGCCCGTCGCCTCCGGTGACCTCCTCGCGTACGTCCTCCGCACGCCTCACGCCACTGGAAACTCCCGAGCACCCTCTGGTCGCAAGAATGAGAGGAATGAATGAGGGTAGAAGGGAATGAAATGAGAGAGAGAAAGAAAGAAACGTTTTAAACCCAACACACTCTCCCCGCTACAGTGCCCTACGCACACAACCCATCACCCTCCACCACGACCACAGTGCAAGCCCCTCCTCTTCCCCAAGCAATCTCCTGTTCACGACCCTTCCCCATGCAAAACACCCTCTTCTAATCCAAGATTACCCTAAACCGGGTTTTGGGTTCTAACAGTTAGATCATAGTTCGGTCAACCGAATAGAACATTGTTTGTCAACCTCATAGTGCCTGGTGTGTTTCGGTCGACCGAACCCTATTCAGTGTTCGACCGATCACTTAAGTGTACCTAATGTAGGATCGTGTGGGTTATGAGTCCACTAATCACTTTTAAGCTAATCCCTAACTAATCAAGCAATAAACGCAGCGGAAACAAATTTAAAAACAAGTATGGAAATTAACAGAAAATGCAAACCACAAAGAGACTCAGCGTTTTTATAGAGGTTCGGCACCCCACCCGGGTCCTAGTCCTCTCTTGTAAGCTCCGCTCGACTCCGCGAGCTCCGCCTACGTCTTCACTATCCACTCCCCGTTCCGGGCCGGGAGAGAACGCCTTTACACCACAAGCAACGCGAACAACCCTCGCTTGCTTGAATTCTTCCTCTCACAATCCGAGAGGGACACTTCGGGCTTTCACCAAAGTCCTTGCTTCCTTTGACAACATATGTAACTTGAGTGGGACAACAATCTCTAATTGAGCACACTTTGAGTAGGATGAGTAATTGATCAAGTGTGTGAAGTTTAGGCTTATAGAGTGTAGAATTGGGAGCTTTGAGGATTGAGGTGTCTCTCTAATGAGTTGGGACAATTGGAGTTGGAGAGTTGTGTTAACAACATGCCTTGATCCTCTATTTATAAGCTCCTAAAGATTTCTAGCCGTTTGGACAAGATTTGATTGGGTTTTGTGCAAGATACACAAAGCAGAAAACCGGGTTGCAAATCTGTCCAGAACCGGTTGACCGAAACTACTAAACCGGTCGACCGTTCACTTGATTTCAAGGAGAACGGTCGAACAAAAGAATATTCGGACGGACAAACGCGCTAGAACTTAACTCTACTTAAGTTAAACGGTCGAACCAAAGTATGGGGCGGTCGACCGTTTAGGGGATTCGGTTGAGACAAAGGTGCAACGGTCGAACGAAGATGTGTCGACCGATAGCAGGGAATTTGGTTTCTGTTCAACCGGTCGACCGAAACAAGGTCGTCGTTCGACCAGTTACCGAATGTATTTTGGGGTTAAGTTTGTTTTATACGAATACGACCGTTATAGGGATACGACAAGGAAAACGGCCATCTTAAAATCCGGGATCGGTCGACCGAAAAGGTAGAACCGGTCGACCGGTAGAGTTCGGTAAAATCACTGTGGAGAGTCTGTTATAAACCGGTCGAACTGAGAACTGGTTCGGTCGACCGGTTCACACAGGAAATCTGGGTTTAGGTTTTAAGTGATTTCCGACTAAGGTTTGGGTGATCTAATGAAGTCCAAATAAGGTGAAATTTTGTGTGTGACTTCTCTAAGGAACCTAGTGTGTATGTGATAAGTTTTTAGCTCTTGTATGCTCAATTTATACATGTTCCTAAGACTCAAAATAAAATCAAGATTACAAGTCTTCATATAGCTTTATTACAAATCTTGACTTGATTTCCTTCCTTCCATGAGTCTTGATCACCTGTAGAGGTTAACACATGCAATATATATGCAATGCAATATGTGTGCTACTCTACATTACAAATGATTAAGATTAGGTTGATTAAATCATCAAAACAAGGATTAAGGCCAAAAAACCAACACCTAAGTCTTAGCGTTGGGCGGTCGACCGTTCCTTAACCGGTCGACCGAACTGAGTTCAAAACTGCCTAACGGTCGACCGTTCAGCCCGATCCGGTCGACCGAACTCATCTAGAATTGGGTCCTACGGGTTTCTGTTTTGTGTATCTTACACCAACTTATACACAATCAACCCCAACGACTATATTCTCACTAATGTTTATAAATAGAGTTGTAAAACACATTTTAACACAACTCTCTCACACATGCTTGTCCAATACATTAGAGAGAAACCCAACACACTCAAAGTCTCAAACCTTTCACACTTTAGTCATAAATCTTATCTCACTCAAGTGTGTTCAAGTTTAGAGAGTGTTGTTCCACTCAAGATTCGTTTGTAAAGAAGCAAGGACTTCGGTGAAAACCCGAAGTGTTCCTCTCGGATTGTGAGAGAAGAAAGTCAAGCTCACAAGGTTGTTCGTTGTTGAACGTTTTATATTTAAACCGCAAGTGCATGACCACGTTAAAGCGGTGGCAAATACGGGTCGTCCTCAGGGAGGTGAGCAGCCTCTCGTTTGCACGAAATCAAGTGGCAAAATAGGGAAGATAGTTGATTATGCTATGCTACGCTACACTACAAAGTATGAAGTATGAAATGCGAAAGAAAGCAACAAACGATTAACTAAAACTAAACTAACAACGAAAGACGAGTGCTGGAATTCAGAAATGGAAAACCCCTAAGGGGTGGAGTGAGTGAACTAGGGCTGTCAAATTCTGCTCGAGCTCGTGAGCTTGCTCAAACTCGGCTCGATAAAGCTCGACTCGAGCTCGACTCGATTAATAAACGAGCCAAGTTTGAACACAGTAATACGCTCGATTAATAAACGAGCCAAGCCTAGGCTCGACTCGGTAAGCTCGATAAGGACTCGTTAAGCTCGTATACATATTTTGCAATTTACACCTATAGATATTACATATATCCCAAATACCCTTAAACTAACTGACCAAACGTAATATTATATAAAATGTAAACCTAAACTACAAAATACCCAACAAACAAATTTTCTAACCTAACCCTAACACACAACACTCTCGCCGCCGACTCCTACTTCACACCATCTCCAAGTCTCCAACCCGCCTCCACTCCACGCCGGCATCCAATCCGCCTCTTGCCCTCTTCTCCTTCGTCTCCGACCTCTCCTCCAATCCTCCTCCTGCGGCTGCCAGTGGTCACTCCGCCCGTCCACCGGCCTCTCCTCCATTCCGCGGACGAATCTTCAACGAAAGGTGCCCCAAGCCCCCAACTTCCTTCGAACTCCCTGTTCTTCTATTTTGTGCTCACGATTAACTCATTTCTAAGGCTGCAAACCTTTCGTCTCTCTCAAACCCAAAAACCCAAATCCAACCAACAATCGCGGCACCGCGTCGTCTCCTTCTCTTGCGGCTACCAGTGCCACCTCACTCCTCCGACCTCTCCTCTAGGCTGCCACCCATCTACATTCCGATTATTGTAAGATGTCATACTGATTTTAGCCATACTATTTTCCACCAAATTATTTTGCTGTTGATTTATGTTCCAAGCCATTGGATCCTGTCAACCTGTTTTATCCTGAATTTTTGTGTGTTGGTGTGTTTTGTAAGATCTCTGTCTTATTGTGGATTCTAAGTTGTGGGTATTGCTAGAAATGGGTTGAGGTTTGGTTGGCTTTGAGTTTAAGATAAGAATCTACCTTGTTTGGGAAAACTGTGACCTGATGGTTTTAGTTGTTGGATTTTGAGATATTGGTGTGGAATTTGATTTTTAGTTGATATTACTAGAAAGTATGAGTGCCAGTTGGAAAGTATTGCGAATGAATTTATGCAGAAGATATACTCACAATACCTATCACAACTGTATCTTCTGAGTCAGCATTTAGTTGTGGTGGACGAGTCCTTGATTCTTATAGGAGCTCTTTGACTCCTCATACCGTGAATGCATTAGTTTGTGCCGGAAGTTGGTTGCGAAGTCACTACGATCATATTACCGATCCAAGTGTAAGTATTTGCCTATGTTCAATGTCATGCATTTTTAGTTGTTATTTGTTAATGTAATTTTAATAATTTTGATTTGTGTATGTAGCTTGATTATTTGGAAGAAGAAGATGTTGGTGTGCATCTGCCAAACACTAAACAATCGGGTATATAATTATCAATGATGTTCATGTGGTGGACTAAATGTAAGTAATTCAATTAGTAATATTATTTTTCATATTTCAATATTGATATTTATACATTTTGTGTTAACATTGTAGGCATTAAATATGATTCGGGAATCGGGACTTACGTTGAAGATTAAAGTTTGAATAGCGAATTAGATGTTGGAGATTTTTCCTATGTTTTTTAATTGAACTATTTGCTTTTGTATGAACTATTTGTATGTTTGTTGAATTATTTACTTGTTTGTTGAAATATTTGTATGTTTTTTGAACTACTAGCTTGTTGTTGAACTATTTGTATGTTTGTTTGATTCAGGACTTATATTTTGTTTCTTAGTTTTATGTAAATTTGATTATTTTCTCAAACTCGATTTATGTGTTAGGGATTATATTTTAAGTGATTTTACAACAGGTAAAACAGGTGAACAAGCTTAATTAACAAGCTTAAACAGGTGAACAATTTCGTAAACGAGCTTAAACGAGCTTAAACGAGCTTAAAAACTCGTTGAACAGATTGGTAAACGAGCAAACGAGCCGAGCCGAGCTGCTCGCGAGCTCTATTCGAGTCGAGTTCGAACAGGACATCCTGCTCGTTTATTAAACGAGCCGAGTTCAAACAGGTTAGACTCGACTCGTTTAGGCTCGTTTACAGGCCTAGAGTGAACACATGCAAAGAGGTGGGTGTTGAACACATTCTTTAAGCACAAATGAATGTGGTGTTATCATGCATAGGAAGTGTCTAAACGTTTTGGCAAAACCTATCAATCCATTCACCAACCTAGTTGATTAACATTTACATATGCAAGTTGTTTATTTCAGAACCTAAACAAGCATGAGAGGTGTCTAATCAGTTTGGCAAAACTCATCAAGTTATAAATTCTATCCTAAATAAGCAAACATACATTCATGTTTTATCAACACATTGGAAATAAAGCATTCATTCCATTCTCTAATGCATGTATGAACATCTACTACACCCCCAAAGGGGATGGAACTACTCACTACACATTACACTAATTATTAAACTAAGCAAAGAAAACATATTAACTAAGCTACTAAAACTAATGAAATGAAATTAAACAAAGTAAAACAAGAAACATAAAACAAACAACATAATAAAGAAACATTTATTAAAGTGACTCACATTTCAAGTAACATCCTCCTACTTTAGTGTGTGCTTCAAGGCCTCACTTCTAGTAGGAAGAATAGTCACTCAAAATATGGAGTGATTACAATGGAATGTGAAGAGTTCTATTTATAGCCATAAAAAAGGCAATCCGGGACAATCTCCCGATGTGAGACTAAACAAATACCAGAAATGGACTAAATACACACTAATACGGAATCCACCAAAATCGTAGCGGATTTGAGCCAAAACAGACCGCCAATTAGCTATGGTCCGAATCACGCTGGATTTTATTCTGAGCTTTTCTGGATGTCTTTGTGGGTCTTTGATGCATCTACTTCACTTGTTGGAGCTCCGACCCGAATAGAATTGCCAAAATACTCTCCATGATGGTGTGAAGTTTTCTGTTTTGCTCTTTGGTCCTTTGGTCTTACGTTCAGGTCCTTCTCCCTTGCATCTTAGTCCCCAGGTCTCACAATTCAATCCTTTTTCCCAGCTTTTGGGTCCTTTTATGCTTCATCTCTTCAAACCTATTTATTTCTGAAATTCAAACATAAAAGTCGTCACATAGCATTATTTAGGTGAAAGATAATGGATATAAGATACAAATATAAGCATGAAATGATGTCAATCATTCGTCGAGCTTGTTTTCTAAAAGACGTTCTCTCCCGGCCCGAAACGGGGAGTGGATAGTGAAGACGCGAGCGGAGCTTGCAAGAGAGGACGTAGGCGGTGGCCGAACCTCTGTAAAAACCCCCGAGTTCATTGTGGTTTGCATTATTCCTTCCTTACTTGCTTGTTTGTTTAAATTCCGTTTCGCATAACTTGATTGCTTAAACAAGTAGGTAATTAAGGATAAAAGTGATTAGTATTGTAGACCCTTACGATCCAACACAATGCCTATTTAAATTTTGACGTACAACATATTCTTCACACTGAAATTATACATTTATATATACGACATTTACAAATAATATCAATTTTTCATAAATGATAGTTAATTAATTCAGTTTTTTAATTTTTCAGTGTACTCCAATGGTTTGCACAAACAATTGGGTGTAAACGAGCCGAGTCGAGCGAAATTTTGAGTCATAAATATTATCTTAAGTTATTACCAAATACAAAAAAATAATATAAATGGAGCAATAAAAAATTCGAGTGAGCTATCGACCCGAGTATCAAAAAAAATCGAGTTCTAGCGGCTTGTTTACCGAACCAAGTTTGAAGATTTTTTTGATTTTCATTAAAATCCTTCATTTTGAAATTAAACTAGAGTCGAGTGTTTTTCGAATCGAATTCGAGTCAAGTCAAAGTTGACAGAAAATGAAACTTGTTTATGTGGTTTCTATTTTCCATTGGTTTTCCTTTGACCACATAATCCATTTTCTAGTGGTTTCTTATACACAAACACCCTCTTAGTTGCTTATTTAAACAAAGGAACAAAATGACGTCATATATGAATTATTTATAGACATTCGATTTTAGTTTCTAATTAAAAAAAATGGTTGATCACAATACACTTCAAGATAACATTTTAGAAAATAATTTATGCACTCCTTTTACACGTCCTTAACGACATTCTTGGTGTGGAGGGATATGATTTCTTCAAGCTGCATGCACGTAGAGCATTTAATCAACTATTTAATTTCATGGCAAGATAATTTAGACGTCCGTTGATTTCCTAATGCACAAGATCATTGATATTCCAAAATGTATAGATGTGTGTCTTGCGTGGGACTGGTGTCCCATACGGGTCAAATGTGTGTTTCTTCTTTAAATTTAAAGTATCTACTAATTGGGAAATCAATCGTTTTTACTTTATCAGAAACTGTATTTTTAAAAAATAAAATAAAAACACACAAATGATGACATAAATTGTGACGTGAAGTGCGTGTATCAGGACTTTTACATTTTTATGGGGAAACCTTAGAATTTCTCTCATTTGATAGTTATCTTATTTTTACTTTTTCGCTCCTCGTTCCCTACAATACTTATTTGCGACCGTTTCATTTTTCTAAGACAATGATAAAAAGGACTGGAAGTGGCATTATTCTTTCTACAAGAAAAGATTTTAAAAACGTAGCACATATTTATGATATATGGACACACATAGACAACTCATTAGTCATTTGTTATGATGTAGCCACCAATTAAATTTCCACCTAAATCATGATAAAGTTAACATATATAAAGAAGATATATAGAGAACCAAACATGCTAAAGACGAGAGTAGGCTCATGATCTTGGAAAGAAAGCATGCTAATAATTAAGATGAGAAGGATATCATGCGTCCATCAGAAAACCAAAGAATCATTATAAGTATATATCGTAGAATCTAATTTACATGATTTATTGGATACAAAAGCAAAAAAAAAACGTTTTTTAAACATCCCCAAGAAAAGTGTATATATTAGTTTACATCATGTTTGGTACAAGCAAGTACAAAAAACCAACACTCGTGAAAGAGATGGATCAGACGTTGAAGCATTTGAACCATGAAATTGAAATTCGTGTCAACCGTGAAGCCCAACTTCCAATGATTGGAGTCCAATTTTTCCCACCTAAAAGGTTGGATACATATATGGTCTTACATGTTGACAATATGACATCACTTGGTGGAATAGATGAGAACCAGAGGGAACTTGGAAACCCTTCGTTGATTTTCACTTTTGTTTCCAGGAGTTGGTGAGAAAGAAAAAGAGCCACCTTGTTTGATCCACGAGGAAGAAGCCGAAGGATAAAGTTTTGTTTAACTTGTTGTGTTTGAAGTTAATGACAAGAGGTAATATGTCATAATGATGTGTATTTTTTACTGATGTTTCATTGGTTTATTCACTTATTGTGTTTGTATGTGTTCATTTCGCAATGCATGTCAGATGTAAGTTAAGATATAGTAATTAATACAGGAAGAAAGACACGGAGTGTACTAGTGTAGTAATGTGTGTGGATGGATGTGTCAACGTGACAAAGTCACTTTCTAAAATATTGGTAATAATTTAGCATTTTACCCACTCCAAATTAATTACTTTAGAGGTTAACGTGCCTGCCACAGACGTCCTTTAAGATTGTCATCTTCCTCAAAGCTAGAAAGCCAGATTTTGTTGGATATACAAAGATGGGTAGTATTTGTAGGAATCATATAAGTTGCAGTGTGGTGTCCACAAAAGAGCACTTAAGTTATATAGAAGGCAATAGATTGCAGCGATATGGAAAGGCTGGTTCAGATTTATCTCTTCAGCTGATGCATGCTTTATTCAAACAAGACAAATGATTTCGTGAAGCTATTCCATTATACTTTTATAAGTGTTAAATATGTATATACATATTTGCTTTGGTAGATCCCACAAGGCCACAATACCCAAAATAATTATTTATGTATGTAGCTTACATATACTAAATCAACTTAGTTGGAACCCACTAAGGATGAACAAAAGACGTTGATATTTTCTTCTTGTCATTAAAATATCATTAATCAAAAGAACATACTGCTTTCAAAAGTAATGGAGTAGAGGCGCCGAGGAATTTTTTGGAAAGCATGAAACAGAAATGCCATCTAATACCACGTAATCTGTGCATGAAAATTGAAAAATAGACCAGAGAAGATTTGGTAATTAACATTTTTTTCGAAATTAGTAATTAATGAATAATTATTGTCCTTATACCTTTCAAAAGAAATGTCCTTGTCGTTCGCGTTGGTGACGACAAAATGGCAAAATATTTTTTTCGTATTGATGTTCTCAACCACTGCAAATGCTAAACAATTTGAACATACCGTTTTAGGCTTTTAGCCTTAAACATGGGTCGCTCCTTAGGTTTGCCCAGATAGGAAACAAAACACCACATCACGAATATCTGCAAATAAATGTTTGAAAATTTCTAGTAATATGTCAGCAGAAAGACACTTCCATAAATTGAAAACCAAAGACGACAATGTATAAACTCCCGTCTGTCTTGTAATTCCGGGGTCAATATTCTCAACAGTGGCCATACTAATCACAGATACAAAATTTACCTACTACTTCAAAAGTCAAAAACCCAGAATCTGGAAAGGGACTTCTCTCAAAGCTAAACTAATAATGTAAATTTTTTATGAGCTAAGCCGTATGATCATTGTGTTCCTTTTTCGCATGGGGGCAGGTTTAAACAGTAAGTGAGGCCACGTAGCTTTCACATAAGCATTACGATGACTTCAACTTGGTTGAAATTGAGGCAATGTGGGAGAGAATGCCGTGTCCCACAAAGACTAGGAAAACCCCGAGTACTCCAAGAACTTTCAATGTTGTGAACAAGTCCAACTGCAGAGAACAATGAATAGGATTACACAGTGTAATACTTTTGATCAGAATATCACTGTATGTTCCATCCGTAAAAAACAAGATAAATACACTAGTAAGTATACTAACCTTCACCCAGAATAACACATAGAGTCCCAGAACAGCAGCAATTCCACCATGGAATAAGATAGAGAACACAAGAGGTAGTGATGAGGATGGGAAATTCTTCAAATTTACCCCCAGCTTCAGCAACTAAATTTAAAAGGAGAAGAAGAAAAATCAGATCAGAACTTGTGGCACCAGACAATCAAGGAAAATACAAGGACACCATTTTCTACAACCTACACATATCATTACAATAAAATATAGAGAAACCAGATTAACCGACAAAATGCCTTAACGCAAGTTTTTCAACTAAAGCCTACATAGATATAAAAGAGATCAGCTAAAATTAACATTGTCAACTGAGCAAAGGTTTTTACTAAAATGGGTCTATGGAACCTTTGGCACAATTTTCCAGTTTCCTAGATGCTTATATTATGGCATATAAGAAAGATATACACTTTTACAAGTTGAAATGAATTATACTAACCCCTCCGAGAAATCCAAGAAGCGGGAGAAGGGTAAGGACTGAAAATGCAAGGGAGAGTTCTTTCGGGGGAAGCTTCTCCGGCAATCTAAATATGTGAGAAATTTCTGATTTGGGGCCAAATCTCAAGTAAGGGTCGGTGGGCTGAAGAGGAGCCTGTGGTGCTTTCTCTGGAGGATCAGGGAAGTCCAAGTCAAGATGCCCCAAGTCCACTAAGAATGAGTTTTCCTGCATGAGAAAAAAATTAGCTGAAGAAATCAATGAGGGATAAACTAACACAGTAATTACTACTTACCATAACAGCATCACCAACAGTGAGCTGAAGGTCATATTTTCCCGAAAGATAGTACATCTTTTCAACAAGACCAAGAAAATCCTGTGGATCATGAAGGTATATCATTAGAAAAAACGATCTATTAGTTAGTCATGTACTGACCAAAAAATACAAATGGCAAGAGTAGCACAACTGGAGTCAATATAATTCACCCAGAAGAATGTAATTCAAGCTGCTACTTTAGGGCTTGGAGATCTAATTATTTTTAACTTACGATTGTTCAGTTTGAGTTAAGCAACTAATTATCCCAAAATGAAAGCTAGGATAAAAACAGTGTAATATCATATTTTTCAAATATTCAAAAATTAGAACATTGATGCAACACATCAACATTTATTCAGCAAGTAGGACCACACAAAATCAACAAGACGAGATACAACTACACTGATCAAAACAGAAAGACAATGCATCATGGGGACCATAAAAGCCAATAAGAACGTTAAATTGATGCCAGCAAGAGAGGGTACGGTCAACATTAATAGATATCATATTCCATGATAAATATTATCACCTAAGAAGAAGAAATACTATGTGAATTGAGGATAACAATGATACTTAACTAATACTTTACTGTATTCATTCCCAGAGTTTTCCAAGACGAAAATATGAGGAACTGTGGTCTCGTGGATAAGTTTCAGAAACGCCTGCAACCAGTTTTCCATTAAGAGAAATGGTAAACAACGATGCTTTTACATGTTACCGTTATAAAAATAAATGACCTGATGTGGCTTGAAAGAACGGCCAAGGGGTGTTGTCAATTTGAAGGAAAGACGTAATTTCTGCAGATGGGTTGCTGATAGCGACAAAGTTTTTTCCTTTGACAAATCAAGTCTGCACGAGTACCAAAAAATTTGTCAGTAAGAAAGAAAAAGATCATAATATCACCTGCAACCAAAGGGAGGAAAGTGCAACCATATGCTGCCAGGGAAACAATTCAGACCAAAGAAAGTTGGTATGTGGATATTATCCTTGAAAAAAAAACGATTCCCAGAAAAAATGCCAATTTTTTTCAGAGAATTAAGATGAGATCATTCATGCCATGCCCACGGAAAAAATACTGATCAACCTTCATAAGCCATAGGAAGGATCAAACAGCAACATGGAAATGAAGTTGTTAAGCGGAGAATTTTAACAACTTACTGACGATATGAATCTAGTGTGTCATTCCCAGCTCCTAAAATTGACTCAACAAAAAAATCATGAGATCCATTTGGGGACCTCTACCATAAGAAGTGATCATTTGAACTTATAGCATGATGAATTAATTAAGTCAATGCCTTCATATATTTTTGTATTCATCGCATATCCTACACTTGAGGAAATGCTACAAGGTACAAACCCTAGAACAAGAGAGAAAATAGTCTTACAACAGAAATTAGAAGGAGAAAATTGACAAAATACACTATCAGAGAGTATTCCAGAAGACAAAAAAAATGTTATATGAAAGCACACATTTTATTGGGTATAATTGCAAAATAAATGAAACGGAAATTATTGACAGAGACACAGGGCAAGGATTCAAGTTGGACGGTCAGAGCCAAGTTGCACCAGAAGGTCTAGTCAAGTAGTATTTGACTAGCCGACTCGACTGTGCTATTTTTCTTTCTTTTTTATATTAAAATAAACCCTGTTTTTTTCAGAATGCAGCTGAAGAAGCCATTGGAGGAGTCACCGGTGCCACTGGAAGTTAGAGGAATTTGGCTCACCTGCAACTCCTTTTAGTGGGCCACCGGATGCAAGGTGGAGTAGGGTTAAGTTTATCCTATATAGGTGACCGCATCCATAGTTGGGTATAATAAACCAAAAAAACATTTATCAACTAGGGACTAATTACCCTTTTTTTTAATCGACTCAAGCCTAGGGCTGACTTTAAATCATTGTGAGAGGCTGTAATTGGTAATTAACCGTATTAAAAAAAAGGTTTTCTTTTTGAAAATTACAAGGGTATGGAGGGGGCAGCAATCCCAAAAAAAGCTAACATGAAAAATAAGAAATCAACATCCCAAGTAATTAAACTAGTCTTCTTATTATCTTAACAGCCAATAGATGCGATGCCAACAGGTTGCCAAGATCAGAGACAAGCTGTGTAAATGCTGAAACAGAATCATGGTTTTATGATTTTCTTACTTTTTCTTGGTATCCACACTGCCAGCATCAGCATCCACCACAGCAACTTCAGCATCATCAATTTTGATGAGCCCCGTAACAAAAATTGATGCCTGACTTCGGCTTGCAGTGAAATAAGTATCTGCATGCTCAGGGTCTTGAAGGATGACCTTAAGAAGCAGATAAACACGGATTAATTGAGACATTAAAATTAACAGCAGCAATGAAATGGAAGAATACTAGAAAGAAACATTACCTCAAAAATCAGAGAGTATTTTCCAACATCTACATCCTTCGACAAGATGTCCAAGATATGGGTGGAAGTCTTAGGGTCAAACTCAAGTTCCTACATTTTACAGAATCCAAGGAAGCCAAGATCCGAAAAGCCCCCAACATTCAAAAGACAATCAGCACTTGGACAATGAAGATGAAAATTATAGAGAAAACAGTAAGCAAGAAGCCTCTCGAAAGGTAAATTGTCACCTGGTTGCTAAGGACTGTTTTGACTTTGGAACCGGTGCTAGAAGCTTGCTTAAGATTGACCTTGACAGAGGAGACTGACAGACCAAAAACTGTGGTCACTTTAACCTGAAAAAAAGGGAAAATGAAACTACATGACAAGTGGATGTACATGAAATTTTTTGAACATTGAATAGTAAAAAACTCATACTGTCATATTATAGCAACAAAGCAACATAGAGTCGGAAAAAATATCAAAGTTCGAAACTTATATACATAATTCACTTCACAAGTGGCAAATGTCATTGTTAAGCATTTAACAAATATTGAACATGGAATAAAATAAAGTTTGGAGATTGGACTGAACAAGTATGTTGTTTTCAAAGGTACACATTTACGCAGTTGTGTATGTTTGAACTTTCACTGGATGTTTACTTATAAAGTTTGTGATAAAAAATACTAGACTGAAAGTGGGTGGTATGCGATATTAAAAATTGCAGCTAATGGTCTTCTATTGACATATTCTAGAGGAACAGGTTAAAAAGGCTTATCCATGTTCTATCATGACTTTCATGAAAATGAGCACAAAGAAAACTCATGCCATTCAAGATTCGCAAACAAAAACTTGACATACCTTGAGTAAATCCTTTGAAGACAACGAAAGCACTGTAGCCGGAAGCGATAGAATGAGGGGTACAGAAAACCTGTATAGGGCAAGAGCAGTTAAATGATAAAATTCACAATGTATCTGCCATCATTAATATCGAGTGATTGTTAAACAGGGTTAATATGTGTGTACTTTTATTGAAAGCAAAAAGATTAAAGAAAATACTCAGATGTAGCTCTTAAGCTTTTGATATCATATAGTGATAAAGATTAGACGAAAATTGAATATAATTGCAAACAAGTCTCTACTACTTACTTGGAAAATGCAAAAAACATTTTTAAAAAAGCTACAGTTCCTTTGGAAAGATTCTAAATAAGCAAAATTTCCCTTTTGGTTTTATTTGTTTTCTTATCATAGCCTGGGTTATTGAAGCAACAAACGAAGCATTCTGAAGGCTCTCTAAATTGAAAAAAATACAATAAAAGGCATAAAGCAAATCACTCAACCTGTTATTTTCCAAATATGACAGGGATTCCATCTGGTAATATAAGTCTTGAGTGCTACCAGGAATCCCAATGGTCAGAAAGAATTTGGCAAGCCCTAAGATTTTATCTCCTTGAATCTGCAAAGTTAGAGAAGAATATAAAGCAAGTATGCTAAACCACACAAAGCAATATGTTTGGTGTAAGAAATTTCACGTAGCATACCTTTATTTTCCCAGGGGAAACAACGGAAAAAGAAGCTACACCCCTGATGACGGAAGCAGTTGTGGAGAGAGGACCCTTATATTTACTAACATCAACATGCTCCTCATCAAAATAAAAGGACTCATCGTCTGTGTCAACGTCAAGTCAAAGATATTGAATAAGCATGTAGCAAGAAAATTTAACCAGTAAAAAGTCATATCATCTTCAAATCAAACTTCATAGTCTAGCAGTAAAGTTCAAGAATAAGAAATTAAGAACCATTGTAGGGCTAGACTAGAAATAATGTTCATATATGGTGGTTGAAATAATTCACCCACACGTGAATCAAGAGAACAATAACTCGTGGTCAAAATTTTGTGCAATGTTATGATACCATTGAATTATTTAATAAAATTCAAATGAATTTAAAAACTTCAAATTTAACGGCTTAGATATCTAGACTATAAATTTAGGTGCAAAAGCCATGAATTAAAATCTGAATTTCAGGGAGATCATTATTTATTTCAGGCTCTCTAATTTTAGGAAAATCATTATTCTACTGGACTGCTCTTCTTGAGCATTTGATCTTTATCATTTTCCATTAGCAAGGTTTCACAGCTAGTGAGCACCTTCACGGAATAGATGAACATAAAATATGGATCATGATTTCTCCTCGTGTTACCACTTTTCTTACTCATTTATATGAACAAAGAAAATGAAACTTATATTTACAAAATGTGAGGATGAAAATAACAAAAAATGAAGTGGGCAAGCAACAATATCAATATGAAGTAGAAAGGGTGACAGTATCATCCTAAAACTTGGACCGGACCAAGAACGGAAAGAGTTACACTTACAAGAGATCATTATAGTGTGGTTAGAACCATGTTGTTAGTTTCAACACTTGCTATTGCTTACTTGACAGTCCAAGACCATCATTGCATGAGAGCGAAAATACACAGTTTGATTTTATACTTTTTACATAACAAAAGAAATTGACTCAAAACTTCCCAAATTTATACAAACTTCCAATAATGAGAAGGAGAGGAGGTAGCAATGCATTCATCATTCCAAATATAACTCTTAGAAAAATTAATGGTGTACAGAATGCAAAACTCATGTAGGAGCTCATTGAGAACCTATTAGTTTCACACTAGAGAAGCACGACCTTTCAGCAGATTGGGTTGCATAAGTAGAAATAAATAATACAGAAGAAACTACGAATTCATACCATAGCTCTTAATGCTGTCAAATAGCTTGACGATATCATTTTTCACTATGCTTACCTGCAATGTAAATTCAAAGTTAATGATGAAACTCGTTAAGGAATCTCACTGATTTATTGTAAGAAACAATACCAAGCATCAATAAAATCTAAACCTAAAAATAAATAATTGCATGCTGATCAACAGCTACAAGATAACAGTTCCCCATAGCCTATACCACAAAAAACACTCTTCAAAATGCATACAAAGAGCAAATTCAAGCAAATAAACAAACTATAAAACAAATAATACTGAATAATCCTAGCATCATGATTAATAGAACAAATGATTATTACTATACACATGCCATGGGTATTAGATGCATGCTCAACTATTAATTGTCTTCTGCTAAGTGTCAATCCTGACCAAGTAATTAGTATGGCCAGACAATTAAGCAATTTGTGAAATTATTGTTTGAGAAATATGTAAAATTAGCTTTCTTTAGTGTTCAAACTTCAAACATGCAAAAATGTTTGCGTTCTATCGAATGTGCATGTGCTAACATTGGTCCTTTAAAACAAGCACTTCACAAATACAGTGAGACTAAAAATTATAGGGAAATAAGGAAGCTTTACCATAGTATGATCAACCTCCTCAGCAGCCAGTGAAATAATACAAGCAAGGGTTTCAAGTGCTATACCTGCAAAAAGAAGCCAATCACCAATGTAAAAATATGAACAATAAATAAGAAGGAAAAGGATATCATTTAAATTATTTAATTTTCTAAACAATGGGTGAAATAACTTCTGGAAAAAAGGTTGAACAGCATAAAGAAGCAATTTAGTAAAACATAATCATAGTTTCAACATAAAACTGCAAAAAAAAGAAGAAATGACAAATACCAGCAGCTTGTGTACTTGACTCGGCAGTGTTCGTATTGTAGCGCCATCTTCCATCACTTTGGCTTAGAGCCTGTTTTTCGTCAGCATACCAGTTGTAGTTCAGATTAATGAGAAAAGAATAGTGCCGATGCAAAACATGTTGATGATTGTGAATGAGAAAATAGTAATTGTTGACTGGTCAAAAAAAGTTATTGTTTGAATACCTTTACAGAATGAAAAATGCTGCCTGCATCAGTCAGGACAACATCAGAACCTTGTTTCTGCATAGAAAGGTCAAGTCAACGAATTTTTCAATGGTGTGTTAGTAAAAGAATGCTGAAACAGAAAGGTAAGGAAACATTATCTTCAAATCATGTATTAAGGTAGGGTACTGAATGTTGTAATTCAAACTGACCTTGATAAGTAGCAAACCTCCGATTGAGTAATAAAAATCCAACAAAGAACTTGCATCCTTGACAACTGTTTGAAGTTTGGCAGCAACATCCTTACCAAATTGTTAGACTAATAAGTCAGTACTGATAAAAGTGGTACAAAACACATTTACAGGCTGATATTTAAAGTGGTATGAAACACATTTACATTTACAGTCTGACAACATTTACAGTCACTACTGATAAAAGTGGTATAAAACACATTTACAGTCTAAAATATCACTCGAATATCCTATATGTGATAGGTGTTTGACCAACATTGCTAAATGTTAGAGAGCCATCAAGACACATAGTTGACCGACCATTTCAAACGTTCTTAAAAACCGTTTTTGGGCAATACCTGAAGGCTTTGCGCATCCACGTTGCATCCCAAAATGTCATTTACTCTGAGTGCAGAATATAAATCCTCCACTCCAGTGGAAGGAGACTTTACACTCTCCACAACAAGTGGACATGTTGCACTTGCAACAGCTGCTACATCAACATCTTTCTCTATCCCAAGAATCTCCAACGTCCTCACCGCCTCATATGTTTCCTCGAAGCTGGCAAAGGCACATTTTGCTATCATTTCCAAAAGAAGAAAAGTGGCCACACATATTGACAAGCTTTAAGGAGCGAGAAACAAAACCCCACTGAAACACTAAACAAGGACTTCATGCTTCATATTAAAAACCAGATACCAAGCAATTTATTTGTCCATCCAACCAATTTGTTCAACCCAAGTTTGTGCACATTTAAATCCTAACATATCAATCCACTCCACTAGCAAACAATGCCCTTCACTACACATCAACAAATCACAATTCCGTTAATTTGTCCAAAAGGTCGATTTTCCCCCGAAGGAAAGACGACACTTTGGGAACCAAACAGCAATGCGCTATCCAAACACTCCCCAACTCAGATCTACATACACCACAACCCAACGACCGCAGATCTCACTCCGATCGCAAAAGGACCCTAAAACTGACCTCCCGAAAGATCCGTCTTTGGCCAGGAGCATCTCCCGCGCGGCGAATCGTTGGCGGTCGGAGACGGGGGAGACGGCGAGCGAGGGCGGCGCGGCGCAGGCGGAGAGGACGAGGAGGAGGGAGAGGAGGACCAGAGATCTGGCCATGGTGGGGGTGGATCGGATCAGGTGGGGTGGGGTGTTCCGATCGGTGGCGAAGGGTTAGGGTTTATGGGACGGAGAGGAGAGGTTTGGATCTCTGTTCTGTGGTTTATGGGGAGACGACCATCGATGGTGGGTGGACTTGCTCGTGTTCCCGATTTGCCCTTCGGAATCGCTGCTGTTTTTGTTTTAACTTCTTGTAATTTGACACGATACACGAAAATTTTATATTTGAGTTTAAGGATTTCGTATTTAGTGTCGTTTTCGTGTTGACGGTACCCAAAAGTATCCGAAATTACACAATAATAGTCTTGTACCACAAAAATTATACAAGAACACAAGATGTTCCAGTGACAAGATAAACATCATCTCTCAAGTTAGATCCAGGATTCGTTTTCTAAAACACCAAAAATATTCTCGCACGATTCGAACCTGCGTTGGATGCCACAACAGATGCGCTCCTTACCACCCAATAAATTCACGTCTGCTGAAGATAAGTCTTCTATATTAATCAATAGTCCTTTATCAACCGGAATCAAGTGTGGGACTTTTAGTCCCACATCGGATAGACAAAACTTTTACATCCCATTCCAACCTATGTAAGTTGACCCATAGGCTGTAGAAGGGGAGCATTCTTTGTCACTAGTGCTTCTTAGTTTGAAGCTGAGCCACTTAATAGTAATTAAGTGAATTTGTGTTAACACAAATTTATTTATTACTTGATTATTATAATTAAATAAAATTTTAGTGTCCATCTGTGTCGTGTCGTGTTTACACGAAATTAGATGGGTCGTGTTTGTATATAGTTATAGTGACTAATACACACAAAAAAACACGACATGATTGCTAGGTTTAATTCCAAATTGAAAATACCCCATTTTTTCGACGTGTTTTCAAACGGTTTGATTCTCAAATACAAGGATATGATTTCACATTCTCAATCAACTACCTTATACCAGGAAATACTACTTGTCACAATACTATTTTACGTTGGTCACTGAAAGTTTGAAATATGATAATTCATATGTATCCGTTTTATATGAAGAAAAAAATTGAGATCTATGAGATTGTATTTGTTACTGGAGTTAATGTTAGCACATTCGATCCCAATGATATCCTATCTCATAATTTCTTATTTATTATGCAGGGTACAAGCCTAGGACTCTGTGCCTGGGTTTTAAACCATTGAAACAAACTTGAGTCTTCAGATTGTCACCATTTCAGCAATGCTACACACAAGTTCGTAACGTATGAATATCAAATTTGAGAAATTTAGGTCCAGAGGTATCTTCTCTAGTTCCCTGTTTATGTGTCAACTTTGACAAACCGAATTTTTTGAGAAAAATCAAAACATTAGAACCCTAGGATCCAAACGGACCCTACGATATGACATGATATGGGGATGACTTAGGACGGTGATTTCTGTTTTGTGGTCGATTGGCTTCATTATTTGATGATCTACCGGATGGATAACATTTCGTTCGTTAGATGATAACCACTTATTAAGTTATTATCATTCATGACGAGTAATATTATGCTGGAGCAAGGTCTTGCCTTCAATGCTAGGAGACATTTTTGCATAACATAACATGTGTTTTTTGACTTTATACCATGAACATATTTTCATACCAATAAGATACAGAATGGTTAGGGGATGCAAAACAGTTTTAGAACTCCATCACAGAAGAGCATGGCTTGATTTGAATTAAGAACTTGGGAGGTCGACCTAGGATTTGATCTTGTATTTGATTTGAAGGTTGAAATGATTTTACAACTTGAAGGGGGCACTTCGACATGATAAAATTCTAGTTACCAATCTAAGCTAAAAAAACAAGTTAAAGATTCAAGCTGGTGCCTTAAGTCTGAAAATGATTGAAATGTAGGAATTCATCAAATTGTTTTCAGATCAACTGAAATTTGAAGGGAAAAAACTTTGGTTTTATTAAAAAAAATCATTTGAATCATTCCATGAACTTTCTCGGGGTCACTAACTTGCTGCATTTTGTGTAACTAAATTGATATTCATCGCTGGAAAACTACTTAAATCGCCACAACCAATTACCATTTTGTCATTCTGCCCTTTTTACTTATATAACTCTCCATTCACTCTCCTAACACTACTCTCTCTTCATATTACACTAATATTCACCCAAAATCATGTCTCGGAGCCCCAGAAAACAGCCAGTGGACGCCCGGTCTATTCGAATATGGTAAAATGTTTTTTTTAGTTTTTGTAAATTTAAAAAAAAAGTTTTGGGTCGGACGTCTCCCCCGAAAGTCTGACCCCAACTAAGGAGGCGACTCCGTCAGCCCCCCCCCCCCCCCCCCCCCCCCCCATTTTTTTCATTTTTTTAAAATTTAAATTGATTATAATTGTGATAAATGCTAAATAAATTGATTATTAAGTTAATAATTAGTTTAGTAATTAGTTAATTTGATTAACTATTATAATTAGTTTTATGATCAATTTGTAAATTGTTCGTCTTATACGTTGAATCCATGCAGATTACGAAAGAGTATGTGCACAACAACTAAACTGACGTCGGATGTGTCAAAAATGTGTGAGTGAGGACATTAGTTTCTTCATCTTCAATAATCCAATATAAATACTTATACTGCACTGCGTGACTGAGAAACTACTGAGCGAGATTCCTGTCTTCAGATTTCGTCCTCCTCATGTACTCTCTATAGTTATAAATGTGTCTCTGATTTGGATTATCCTCCGGGAATTTCTACTTTACTGTCAACAAGATGTTACGTGGTCTCGCTTGTGCCTCAGTCATATCACCAACAATTTGCTTTGCCCCAGAACTAAGATCGTTGATCTGTCAGTGACCCTCTAGATAAACTGCAAGTCTGTGGTTGTGTTGTCCATGAGTACTATTAGAAACAACGACCAATCCATCACGATCTCGTCGCTCGATTGCCTTTACCAAAAAACGACAATCGTAACCTTTTCTTTTCGTGTTCTTCCGTAATGCAATATTTGTATCACGAGAACACATTTCATTTCTTCGATCGCATCTCAGATAACAATCCGTCTGATTATCTGCTTTTGATTTGTACGATGATATTATCAAAAAAATCTGGCTCCGATAGCAACTTGTTTTGCTCATTTACACGCTTCCTCGATTGTTGTAAATACATGTTTACTATTAAAAAACTCATTGTAATCTACTCCATCACCACAAAAATCTTGCAACGAAACATAAAATAATTAAAAATAACACAAAATAAATTCACTAAAACTTTTAAAAAACATTCAGGGGCGTCTGGTTGGGACGCCCCTACCTTGGAGGGGGCGTCTGAAGGGAATGTGTTCTAAAAGTTTTACTTTTAAATGCCAATTATTATGAATTGAATGAGAAATCATTTTGTTCATTGTTTATGTTATTCGTCTTTTAGAAGTGTTAAGGAAGAGACTCTTGGTCCTTAACCGTAGATCTTTAAAAGATATTGGTTTACATAAAACAAAAGATATTCGCAATCATGGTAATAAACATGAGACATTTATTACCGAGTTAAGATTGTCGTGTTGGTCATAGATCATTGTAGCTCTACAAGTGAGTGACAACACGGGTACACAAAAGAGGAAAATATTACTTTTGTATACTGAATAGACCTAATAAGTAAAACATTATAGAATTGTGTTTTCTGTGTCATTAATGTTTTACTGTGTCTTTGGTCCTTTGATATGAGACTTATATCCGATCACTTAAGAATTGCTTAATTAGACTAGTGTCTTGAGCTATCGATGAGTGTAGTGTAAAGGCATTGGTTGATTAAGTATGACTTTTGTTAGAGAAGATAGTTAGTCAAAAGATTATCATTGCCCCTCTTAATTGAGTGATGATATTAGTGGGCCCCTTGATAAAGCAAAGTTATAATGTGCACAATGTGATTTGACTTAAGTCACATATTTATAACTAGCTTAAAGAGATCAAGAAATGAATACTAATACAAAGATGACACAATACTACTTTGTGTGTATTCTTAATATCATGAGGCAAGGGACGGACACAAGTGGTGCACTCCATCACTAAATGGATCGGGTTTTGGTTCGAGTGGAATTAAGACATCTAACTAATTAGGAGCTATAATGTGTAGCTAGATACCACTTATAGCTTGTGATATTAAGCTCTTAATATCACTGCCAACTTAGTCTACATCCTCCCATAGGTCACACCGCAAAAACCGGGAAACAAGAAGCTAGATTTTTGGTTCATATGATGTGTCGGGTTTCTTATAGAAAATATGACACATGTGGTGAACAAGTAAATTCAATTATGTTGTATATAACATAATTAGAATCATGATAAATTCATACGAGATGCATATATTATGGGATGCAATAATTTATTATTGCATAGGATAATATATTGCATAAGTTGTGAATTTGCTAAAACCCCCTAAAGTTCAAATTTTGTTGGAAGTAAATCCAAAATTTGAAAAGGCAAAATCGGGTAAACGTTCGGTAATCCGTTATGGTTCGGTCGACCGAAGGATCTGTGGACCGGTCAACCGAACGTGGAACGGATGGTCAAAATTGATTGACCGAACTTGACCAAAGTGCCTGGAGTTCTGGTTCGGTGTACCGAACCAGAAACGGTCGACCGAACAATGTCCAGTTCCGATATTTTCGGTTAACCGAATGGCACTCGGTCAAAGACGCAAATTCGTCCGAACGGTTAAGAAGAATTTTTCTCCTTAAGAATCGGTCATCCGTCAAGTGCACGGAAATCCGAACGTGACATATTCGGTTAACCGAGTATGTCTCGGTAGACCGAGTCCCGATCGATTTTCTGCCTTTGATAATTAAGAGATTAATTTGATCAATGGTTGGATTAGCTCCAAACTTGGTCAAACGTTTTGTGGGTGCATATAATGCATTTTGGAATTAGTTTATGAGAGAAAATGTCAAGAGCATGGCTTAAGAATAGTCATGATTGAGAGTAAGATTGGAACCTATAAATAGGTCATTATTCTCCTTAATTAAGTAGATGTTTTCTAATTATTTTCTCTCCTAATTCACCACAAAAACCCACGAAAATTCACTTAGTTTTTTAAGTCTTTGGAAGGAGAAATCTCAGAGATTAAGGAAGGGGTTTGTAGCTAGATTCTAAGTTTGTTTGGAGATTGATTGGCTAGCTCCTTTATCTCCAACCTTGTTTAAGGTTTCGGTGAACACTCGGAGGCATCCGGCGCAACGAGAAGCGACGATCGTCTTCTTCAACGTCTCTGGAACATCAAGAAGTTTTAAAGAACTTCTAGGTATGAATTTTGGAGTCCTTTGTGTTTGTTTTAATGAGTTTTGAAACTAGTTATTAAAACAAACCGATGCATGTATGAAATAAATCGTAGAAAATTGTAATTGATCCTTATTGTGCATAAAAATTTCGAAAATATATATGTACAATTAAACTAGAAATCCTACACCGTCTGGCTAGGACGCCCCATCCATGGAGGAGGCGTGTGGCTTAGCCGCCAACCCCTTGGATGGGGCGTCTGGCTTAGCCGCCCCCGCCAAGGAGGAGGCGTCCCTGCCAGACGCCTCATCCTTGGATGAGGCTGCTTAGACAAACGCCCGAGACGGAAAAAAATCCACCCTACTTACCTCCCCAGATCTAAGCGCTTCGTCAAACATTTTCGTGGTGCTCGTACTGGGAATGTGAGGAAAACTGAAACAAAAACCTTGTTTTTAGACACGGGACAAAATGAGTATTAAATGAAGTGTGAATGACAAAACGGTAATTGTTGGGACGATTTAAGTAGTTTTCCGACAGCAAATAGTAGTTCCCTTTGTGTAATGGTAGTTTTCTTCTCGGAGTGTGTCATGCAAGATACATTTCTAGGAAACCAGAGAAAATACAGTATACAAGAAGGCATGGATATTTTAAGTTATAAACACCCATGCCCATAGCTTAAAATTATATTTAGATTTTGCTGATAACTGAAGCAAAACCAACATATGTTCCGCTATAGTAATATCCGGAGAAGATTTACTATTTTGGGAGGAAGGAAACAAATAAACAGGGAGTTCATTTCTTTTGGTTCAAACTTCTAGCCTAAGCCAAAATATGTATTTCTACTCGAAAATGTTTTTTGGCCGCTTTTTCACGCTTTGCGCGGACGATGCTGGCTTGGACAAGTCTAGCTCAGCAGAAGATTAAATAATTATTATTTTGTTTGCTTTCCGCGGGGGACAATCGTATTTAAGGCGTCTCAAATCAGACATTTTCATCATTTTTGGCGCTCCATCCTGTTGACGTTCCATCTTCTCGTAACCATCTATCCTATGAAGATGCACAGAATGACGACCTTTACTTCTTCCTTTCCATTTCGTCCCTTTCTTTTCGTTTTGAAAGTATTTTCACTCTTATGGAAATTGTAAAGATGTCTACCCAAGAAGACATCACGTTAAACGTTCCTAAGGAGAAGATGTTTTTTCCCTCTTTCGAAGAAGCAAGAACATTTTACAATGACTATGTTGATGTTTGTGGTTTTGGTTTTGGTGTTAAGCTAAGACATACTCATTACGAAGGTGGTGTTGTTACCCAGGCTACGCTTACTTGTTCCAAGGAGGGCAAGACACCAACAGACCAAGGTCAAGGAATAATGAAGCCACGTTTATCGAGTAGAGTTGAGTGCGCGGCTCGCATCAGGGTTTCTGGAAACCCTGCAAGGGGTTACCAGATTAACTTTGTCGATCTCAAACATAACCATGAAATGCTTCAGGAGAAGCAGATGCGTTTTCTAAGACAAAAACAATTTGTACCTGAGGCCGCGATTGCATGAATAACGTGAAATGATGCTTCGGGGATCTCAGCTGCTAAGATCATGCAATCGTTTGTTGTCGAGGTTGGGGGCATGACAAACTTACTTTTAACGATAGAGACCTAAGGTTTGTGTTTTTGTGAACGTTATTGGGTTTCAAGAAATCTCTGTCCTTAATATTTTTTGTGTGCGCAGGAATGTTAAAACCGAAGCCAGGATTTTGAAAATGGGACCCGGCGATGCCCAAGCTCTTCAAAACTATTTCATTAAGATGTAGAAGATTGATTCAATGTTTTTCTATGTCATGGATATGGATGACAACAGAAGACTAATGAACGTTTTCTGGGCCGACTGTCGTTCTATTCATACTTCGGGGATGCTATACGTAGGAGTTAATCACAATTTGTAGGAGTTAATACGACATGCCATTTTCACCATTTGTAGGAGTTAATCACAATTTTGAGTATGTGTTGCTCGGTTGCAATTTGTTGTCCTGTGAGACCACTGAAAATTACATATAACTATTCCAGACGTGACTTTCGTGTATGAACGGTACGTTGAAGAGATTGTACTGGTATTGATGGTGTTGGGGCTTGTCCTTTTTAAGGAATAGTTTGTCAATTTTACCTTATGAATTATCCCTTTTAGTATGTTAGGGTGTACTTTTTAATTATCTGTAGTCGGAAGATGTTCTCGTTGTATGTATGTTATTGGGCTTGTACTTTTTAAGTAATGAATTAGCCTTTTTAAGAATGAGTTCGTGCTTTTTAAGATTTTACATGTGAAGGGATGACACACTACAACAGAATTATCATTTAGCCACGAAAATTATCCGTGGTTGTAGATTGTTATTCGTCACTGGAAACCAACAGCCATGGAAAAGTATTGTCGCTAATGTGGCGGTCGCTGTAGACATTCAGCCACGGATGTTGTAACGAACAGTCACTCTGACTGTTGTTTTTTGGCGGGAGAATTTTTACTGTAATTGTAGTAACAGCCACGGATAATAATGCCTGATGCCAACTGTTCATATCAAGCTTTTTCATGTTGTTCCCTGTTTTAGTCAAAAGATCATGAATATCCCAAGTCCCAACTCATACTCCAATTCTCATACAAGCACATTCATACAATAAATTCATTTATCAAATACATGTATACATACTAAATGTTGGTATTAATTAGACTAAGTCAAACAACAATTCTAGTTAAAAATTTACTAGTCCAAGTAAATTAAGCCAAAGTTAAGACAAAGTTGCAAATTTCTAAGGTTCAAAGATCTGAAGCCAACTAACTTAAACATCTCCCACATCTCCTCGCTCATTTCTTATAGTCATTGGCAAAATTTCATCTTGCACTCCACCTGACTCATCCACTCTTTCATCTCATCGATTATCCTTTGTCAGAATGCAAACACCACATTTGTGCTCGAGTTGGAGGTGGGTCTTCCAGATTCGCTTCAAAATGCATAACAACCATATTTCCATCACTACACAACACGTATATTTACAAACCAAGGAATAAAGATAATAAAACATATACTAAAATAACTCAAGTTTGCAATTCAGTCATACCTCTCAAGTTGTTTTAGACTTGAATACAAATAAGTTCATGTATCATCTGCACACAAGAGTTGACTTTTTGCATGTTGTTCTTCTGCATAGATCAAGGAAAGTATTACAAAATTTCCATCTTAAATGAGTATAAATAAAAAGAGCTAGATCAAGCAAGAACGTAAAGAGAAACCTTATCATTTTGAAGATCTTCAAGATGGTTCTTCAATTCACCTAGCTATTTCTTTGGAAATCCTAGAAAGTTGCAATTCTTCGGAAGTTCTTCGGAATGTCCACAAATTCTTTCAATATTTCTTCCGTTTTCTTTCTCAGGCTGTCCAACGTAGGTTTCATTGCCGCTACTTGCTCCTTTAGAGTTCCCTTTGGCTTTACGAACTAAACAGAAATAGGTGTGATATAATTAAGATAAACAATCTTAGGGATTAAAGAAGAAGGCAAACCTGTGCATAGAGTTCATTTCCTCCAAGAGCAAAGATAATAGTCGATGCTTCGACTTCAGCTTTGGTCAATGCTTGGGGGAAATCTGCCTTTCTTCAGTAAACATCAAGACATTCTTTCTCGAGCTGGAAAATCATTGCATCTATTTCCTCATCGCTCTCGCCAATTTTGTCCCATAAACTCTGCATTCAAGCAAACTCTTTCAATCAACGAAATCATCTCCGAACATTTCTTTCAGGTATGCCAATTGAACCATCAAAAGAAAAGTGAGAATCAGACCCAAACTAAGTTATCCAAATAAATGCAACTCATATATATAATAAAAACCATTGAAAACACACAATTTTCCACAACTTAACCAACAACATATGTAAATACCAACTCAAAACACTCCCAAAAAGCCCCAAAACACAATTTCCCAGAATTGAAACTAAAAACAGATCCATGCTTGAAGTAAACAATTTTTTTCAAGAAATTTAAAGAGGAAACAGAAGCAAAGATCCAAAAAGGAAACCCTCGAATTTCTCTAATTTTTTTCCAAAAGAAACCTATAAGAACCCCAAACCCAACCCTCTCTCTCTCACCTCTCTTCCCCAAATCCCTAACCCTAACCCCAACCCACTTCTTCCTCCTTCCAGCGACGACGACGACCCCGACGGCGAGGAGCTCCGGCGACCGCGTGTAGACGCGGAGAGGAATCGTCCTCTTCTCCGGTCTTCTTCTCGCGAGGTACGCCATCCCTCCCTCGCGTATAGAGTTTTGAGGTCGGGTAGTGGGAGGGGGTGCTGGGGATGCCGGTCGGAGAAGCGTCAAAGGCGCAAACACGCGTGTGCGTTGGAGTTGCGCGTTCAGCCGCGAGAGCCGTGCCACCCGGTGGAGGCGCTGTCCTTCGGCCTTTGCAACCCGCGGCAGTGTTTCGGTGGCGACGACGCGGCCGGAGGGCCGGAATCCGACTACCGGAGTTGGCTGGTTTTGGGTTGTCGGGTGGAGGAGAAAGAGTTGGGAAATTTGCATATAGTTTAGGAATGTTAGTTGTAATTGGGTAGGTTGATTAAAGATTGGGTTAATTGCAGAAAAACCTTGCAATTTATGGTTTTGGTTAACTATGTTAGTAATTGGGGAAGTTGCTGAATAAACTCTAAAATTATGAGTATTTAATTGAATAGTTAATAATTTGATTAATTGCAGAATAAACCCTAGATTTAATTGTATTGGTTTAATTGATTAACAATTGGTTTAATTGCTGGAAAAACTTTGAATTCTAGTGCATTTGAATTCAGGAATTATAATTGGGTAATTTACTATTTTCCCCTAAACTTTTGGGAATTATGAAATATAAGGAATTTTAAGGCAAATTACACTTATACCCATGTACTTTGATTTGTGGACTTAGAGCTATAGTTTCACTACGTTGCTTACATGATTTTATAGTCTTGTTCATTCTTTATTGCTTTATGCCTTGTTGGGGTTGTGGACCCATGCTGTTGGGGGTAAATTGCATTTACCTCATTGCCTAGTGAGACTATGAGATTGTGAGAGGTTCATGGAACCGATTGTCCACCCACGTTGGTTCGAGTGGCCGTTGGAGCGTTGCTCACGGACTCGGGCGTGTGGTCGAGTAATGGAGATGACGCGTGAGGCACGTATGACTAGATGTAGGGTGTTCCCTTGTTGGGGCGGTCCGAGATGGTTTACCAGCGTTGTTGCGAGTGACCGTTAGGGAGTGTTGCTCACGGGCTCGGGCGTTGTGGTTGGATTCCCAGAGTCGATTTCCCCCCTTGTTGTTGCGGTTCGGAAGGGCCCACCCACGTTGTGGCGAGTGACCGTTAGGGAGCGTTGCTCACGGGCTCAGACGTGTGGTCGACTTCCGAAGCCGGATGCGGAATTGGTCAGCTCACCAGCGTTGTGACGGGTGACCATTCGGGAGCGTTGCTCACGGGCTCGGGTACGTGGTTGGAGTAGGGTGTTGACTTGTGGGCCAGATGTGCGGTCTTGTCGAGGGTGCACGCTAAGCCTGGCTGGGCGCGTGGTTGCCTTGGGACGTGTGGCAGTTCTGTCGTGAGAGCGGATTGAGTGTCGCCTTGTGGGTTGGATGCGCGGTGGGGTTCGAGGTGCACGCTCGGCCTCGCTGGGCGCGTGACTGCCTTGGAACACGAGACCAGTGTGAGTCGTCAGGGACGACTAGACTTTGTTCAGTGTCGGGTTGGGGTGGTGTACTGGGTCTTGATTTAAGACTCAGGCGTGCCTGTTCGTGTGCAGGAAGGACGCGGTAGGTGATCGGAGGCGACTTGGGCTTTGGACGCGTGGACTGGATCTGTTGAGCTCAGTTGTCATGTATTTTCCTACTCCTCTTAGTAGTTGTGTAGTATGTTTCAAATTGCTTGTATTTTCCTTCCGTATTGCACATTGACTTGACCTTATCATATATTTTAAATCGAGGCATCAAGTTGGTTATTTCAGTTAATGTCCCTTTTTCGCCTCTTTTTAGTGTTGTGATTATTGTTGTGTCCCGAGTGCGGATTAGGGGCGTTACAAAACCAAATTTCACAGAAATCCCAAACAAAAATTGAAGCAAAATATCCAATTCATGAAATCAAACACCAAAATCATCAAATTCAACCCCCCAAACCATCAAATTTCTCCCAAAAAGAAGTCTAATTCCTTCCCAAATCGAAAGGAAACAACAAACAAAACAACCAAACACCGATTCAAAACCAAACCAAACAGAACTCCATTTTTTTTTCTGAAACCATCACCAAATCAAACTGTCTCAAACCACCAATTCCTCTCCCAAACCAAACTGAATCACAACAAAACCACCTCAATCAACGGACTGCTTCCCGAATCGAACCAAAACAACATAACCAAACCAAATCAAACAGTGAAACGAGCACAAACACTCACTCCGTTTTCAGAAATCAAAGCGTAAACACCAATTCCTTCCCAAACCAAATCGAATCAAAACAAAACAACGAAACGAAGCCAAAATCAAACGGGAACAACCTTGCAAGGCCTCCCCTTGATGACGATGTAACTGTTCTTCATGATCGTCCCCGCCTGTTGCGGGTACGTTTTCGGACTGGAGAACGAACAGAGTGTCGCGGGCGGAAGGTGGAGGAGAGGGTGGAATGGAGAGGGAACGGAGGGGGGAAGGTCGAGGGCGGAGGGAGAACGGTGAGGATGTGAAGAAGGCGAGGTGGGGGTGGGGGTCGACGGGAGAAGGTTTGTTAGGGATTCGAGGGAGCGGGGGATGAGGGGTCGATTTGGCTCTTCATTTAGAGGATCTTTCATCCACAGTAGTTATCCGTGGTGGATTCAACAATATCCGTCGTTGTATGAATCAACGACGGATGCTACAACCACGGATATACCTCTCGTGGCTGTAGACCTAATTTCTAGTAGTGACACTCTCGTATTGATGGTGTTGGGCTTGTCCTTTTTAAGAAATAGTTTGTCTTTTTTAGCTTATGAATTGTCCATTTTATTATGTTAGGTTGTACTTTTTAATTATCCGTAGTCGGGAGATGGTTTTGTTGTATCTAGGTTATTGGGCTTGCACTTTTAAGTAATGATTTATCATTTTGAAGAAACAGTTTGTCTTTTTTAAGTTACGTCGTCTCTTTTATCGATTTTCCTTTTTTCCTTAAATATCTTTATTTTTTCAGATATCCCTCCACCAGCTATCATAACGGACCAATGTGACGTCATTACTGCTCTTGTAAGGAATGTCTTATCAAATGTCAGACACGGATTTTGCATTTGGCACATAATGAACAAAGCTCCCGTGAAATTGCCGACGCAGTATCGCCAACACATGTTATTTGATCTAAAATTGATTGTGTACGACTCAAAAGATCCAGCTGAATTTGAGCGGAATTGGCACGGTTTCCTGGTTGACTTTGAGCTTCAAAATCATAACTCACTCCAAACCATTTACGGTATCCGTGAGTCTTGGGTACCTGCTTACTTGAGTGATTACTTTTTCACGGGAATGACTTTTACCCAAAGAAGCGAAAGTATGAACGCATTCTTCGGCAAGTACATAACTTCTAAAACTACCCTTAAGCAATTCGTTCAACAATACGAACTTGCTCTTCATCACAAGTATGAGAAGAAAGTTCAATCATATTTCAATTGCCTGCATAAGAAACTCCAATTGGTCTCAATATATCTCTTCGAGAGGCAAATGAGCGAGTTGTATACCGTAAGGGTTTTCAAGAAAGTCCAGTTAGAAATTGGGAAGATGATGAACTGCGACCTAACCGAGGAGTTCCTATCGGACAACGCGTTGCATTACAAGGTCACTGAACGTGTACGGACTAATGATCAACTATTATCGAAACGTTTTCTTGTACAAAAAACAAATCTGAACTTCACATGCAATTGTAGAAAGTTTTAGCGCATTTGTCTTCTTTGTTGTCACGTGCTGGTTGTATTTGCACACGTAGATCCTAATGCATTACTCCCGCTGTCTTGCATTACTAATCAATGGCGGAATGATATTCGTCGGAACTATCGAGACAAAATGTACCAAGACGATGACGTAATGGAGAAGGATGTGATGCGTCCTCACGCCGACATAATATGTCGTGAAGTATTTATTTCCTATGAAAGATATCTTAAGGTCGTGAAGTGTATGGAGTGGTTAAGATCACGTATTAACATTACTCAGGACCCTCTCATAGTTGATGAAGTTATGTCTGACGGTACCTCTTTGCATTGTGCAGATAAAGTCACCCATCCAGGAAGACCGCCTACTAGACGTCGAGTTTCTTTAGCCGAGAAAATTATTCAAAGAAGCCAAAAAAGGGTCTCACAGAAGAGAAGAGCAAGTATCGAATGAATGACAAATCTCCCGTGCATCAGATCGTGCCTAGACCAGAGGATCCAGATTTTGACGATTGGGACATGAAGTTGAATTACGAGCAACAGGCTCCTTAACTTTGTATCAACGCTTGTTCTTTGTATTTTGTACAATTTTCTGTCATTAAGTACGCATTACCTTTGTAAGCACAGTTTTGTCCCCATGAATGAGGAATTTGTAAATTAACTCGTACATTTTAAGTAGGGATTTGTCCTTTTTATGCAGACGTTTGTCCTTTACACTAGTGTAGAATGCACAATAGACGTCACCGAATAGACATCAACATCAACATAACCCCAATGCCTCAAGAAGAGGCTCCCGCCTAAGCAAGGTAAGAGGGGTCGGATGTACGCAACCCTACCACTGTAAAACAGTGAGGTTGTTTCCAATTGACCCAAATGATGCAAATGCAATTGACCATCTGCGACTCCACAATAAAAGAAATGCAGATCGTTTAAATAGTCATTTGATATAGTTCATGATGCTCCAAATGTCAAACCAACTTAATCATTGACACAGTGGAAATGGACACGCATCACCGAATAGACGTCGGATATAAAAACATCCGACGTCTATGGGTTTTTATAAACATCGGGTTTTTTAGTATAACTGACGTTTATACCTCCTGAAAGAAGAAAAATATTTTTTGTTTATTTTTTTGGATTTTTTCGTATAAGAATTTATGTGGATTTATTTTTTGAGATTTATTTCGTGTAAGAATTTATGTGGATTTATTTTTTGGGATTTATTTCGTGTAAGAATTTATGTGAATTATTTGGATTCTTTTAAAAATAGTTACATCAATGTAAGTATCAAATGTGTGTTCCCACATTTGAGAAAAGTTTTTTTGTTGGTGGAATTGAAGTATTCTACTACTTATAAATAGGAGTTGGCTACTACACCATACTACAATAGGCAAATGTGATATATATACATACACACACACATATATATATAATGGTCAAAAGATTGCCACTTAGGACACTTGGGTTTAAGTTGGTTGTAATATTTTTTTTACTATTTACCCGTGCATAGACGTCGGATGTATAGAGTGACCGACGTTTATAGGTCGTACTTTTTTTAATTGTTATTTAAATGTATAGACGTCAGACGTAGAGCGTGGCCTACGTCTATAGGTTGTACGCTGTGTATAGACGTCAGTCACCTTATACATCCGACATCTATAGGTCGTAAAAGTTTAGACTCACATAAGCCATTTTTTTCCTGTTGTGGTTGATGTACGACACCACTTATCTACAAACAAATGCGAACGAGTTTGGTCACTTGGGCGACTTGGGCTTGCTCTACGCGGTTATTGGTCAAAAGATTGGCACTTGGGCTTGATTACTGTAGAGGTTGGGTGCATGTTATATGTTGTATAACAGGCGTAATGTTTTTGTTGGGTAAATTAAAGGTATAATAGACGTCGGTCGTATATAGCCGACGTCTATACACAAGGGTATAGACGTCGGTTGAATATATGTCGGACACTTGGATCGTAAAAATCCGTCGTATATACCACTAAATATCCGACGTATATTGCATTTTTCCACTAGTGTTATAAGTAGGGGTTTGTTCTTTTTAAGTATGGTTTTGTCTTTTTTAATACTCTATTTTTGTCCTTTTGAAGTAAGAGTTCGCGTTGATGCATAGATCAACTTACATACATGTAGGGGTGAGCAAATTTCGGTCCGGTCCGGGCACCCGGACCGAACCGAATTTTTCGGTCCGGACCGAACCGAACCAAATTTTTTCGGTCCGGTCTTCGGTCCACAAAATTTTGGAAATTCGATCTTCGGTCCGGACCGGACCGAAAATTTAAGGGGAAAATTCGGGTTTTGGACCGACCCGGACCGGACCGGACCGAACCTATTTGGTCCGGTCTTCGGTCCGGACTTCCCGAAAATTCGGGTTTCGGTTCGGTCCGGTCCAGTCCGGTCCTGGACCGAAGCTCACCCCTACATACATGTGTCCTTCTGTGGGAGGATATTGAAATTGAACTTGTATCTTTTAAGTAGGGGTTTGTACTTGATAAGTAGGAGTCTGACCAGTTTAAGTAGGGATTTGTTTTTTTAAGTAAGTGTTTGTCATTTTTAAGTAGGAGTTCATTCTTTTTATGTATGATATTGTCTTTTTAAGTGTATTTTTGTCCTTTTAAAGTGGACTTTTGTTCTTTTTAAGTAATGGTTCGTGCTGACGCATTGATCATCCTTAAGTACATGTGTCCTCGTGTGGGAGGATGTTGTAATTGAGTTTGTACCTTTTAAGTAGGAGTTTATACTTTATAAGTAGGAGTCTATCTTTTTTAAGTAGGAATTTGTCATTTTTAAGAAGGTGTTTGTTCTTTTTAAGTAAATGTTTGTTCTTTTTAAGTATGGTTTTGTCAATTTCAAGTGTATTTTTGTCCTTTCTACGTGGGTTTTTGTTCTTTTTAATTAAGAATTCGCGCTAACGCATAGATCAACCTTATGTACATGTGTACAATATTACTACAAAGTATGAAAACTTTGTAATTACAATATAAAATGTTTTTGTTAATTTACAAACCACTACTTTAAGTCCACACAGGTGCGGAAGTCCCTTAATAAAATCATGGTCATTTCACCCTGGCCGAGTGGAGTGTCTTGGGGTCTTTCGCTTCCGTTGGTGAGATCTTTCGCATGAGACATTTTATCCAGTAGATGACAAAAACACCACAGTCTTTGCTCCTCGGCATTTATCTTTGGCACGTGTCCTCAGGTATCTCACGGGCCAGTTCACCTTAAGACGATTTCTCAAAAATTCACCCACCTATTTGGCCGAACATTCATGTACGTCTACCGTATTGTCAGCATTCTCATATGGAACTAGCTTCCTAGAGCAATTGTTGTAATGCAGGATCTCCTCGACCAAGTTATTAACAACCACCATGATCCAATGTTTGCCAGCAGCATTGGTGTGCAATAACGACCCTTCCAAGGTCAACGCCTTGTAGTTTAAGCGTCAGCCACCCTTCAATGGTATAGTCTTGGCCATTCAAAATGGTTTTCGAATAAAAGCTTGGAATACAAATTATCTCTAAGGGGTAGTTTTATATTTTATGACGATCTTGCAGTACACAAAGCATATTGTCGAATACCCCGTTGGTCAAATCTATCACCTTCGTCATGAGCTCCTTCAGGTCGGAACGTTTGAAAAAACATGAATCACCTTTCCAGATCACTTCCTTGTGGTTCTGTGTAGGTGCGGTCAAATTCAGTAGAATGTTCATCCCATCGGGGCTCAACGTGGCCAATGCATCTATGTCAATTTCTAACATTGTCTCTCGCAAGCGATGAGCCCACCTTAATTCCTTATCCTCCTCCATCTTTCTTTTTTTGTTTATGCTCCTCTGGAGCATTCTTTCTTCCATTTTTCCACTCCTCTTCCTTCTTCTTCCTGTCCTTCAATTCATCTTCTTGTTTTTGGCCAATAAACGTTGTCATTTGGCCCCTCAATTTATCGTCGTGGCTTTTTCTTTTCCCTCATCCTTCTTCATTTTCTCCTTTTTCTTTCTTTCTGTTTCTCTCTGCCTCTGCTTCTGCTTATCCCCCTCCTTTCTCTCATCTTCTCTTCTTTCTCCCTCTCCTTTTCTTTCTCTTTCTCCTTCTCATTTTCCTCCTCTACCTGCTTTCTTTCCATATCTTCTTCTCTCTTGTTCTCTTTTTTCTTCTCTTCTCTCACCTATGCGTAGGGTTGACTCAGGGTTTTCAGTCAGCCCAATGATTTCCTTCTCCTTCGGTGTAAGGCTCGTCCGTTGCGCCTGATTGAATTCGCATTCGTAAATTTTAGAGAGACATTCTGTCTTCCTCCCATTTTTCAAAAGGAGTCGTTTTCCAAACATTTTCGACCAACGGTTCCAACTGGGGTAGGTACCCAATTTCGACTCCCCAGAATGAACTTCTTGCACAGTCATACCTAAGAACGACAAAACAAAACAAAAATTATAACTAAAAAAGGAACTCTCATTACTTAAAGGAAAACAAATAAGTTAAAAAGGACGAGCGAAGAATTTTTTAAAGGAAAAAACTATAACTTGAAAAGGATGGAACCATACTTAAAAAGGATGGAACCATACTTAAAAAGGAAATTACGATAGATACAAAAGATGAGCGAAGAATTTTAAAATGGACAAACTATAAATTAAAAAATGAACCTACCACTTAAAAAGATCAACTATAACTTAAAAAGTATTAACCACAACTTAAAAAAGACACTCTATAACTTAAAAAAGATTAACCATTACTTAAAAAGGACACTATAACTTAAAAAAGATGAACCATCGTAAAAAAAACCAACTATAACTTAAAAAGAATGAAACACTACTTAAAAAGGAAAAAAATATAACTTAAAAAGAATGAACCATTTCTTAAAAAGGACACGCAGACATGATATCTATAACTTAAGGAAGGATAGTGTGCGTACTTGTAGCACAACACACTCATCGACGTATCCCCTCATTGTGGTCGCTGCACCGGTAGATCTCCCAACCCGTAGATCTCGATTGACCTTCTCCAAGCCCGTCACAAGTGCCTCGTGAACAGTCTCCACCCAAGCATACTTGTGTAGTCGTTTGAAGTCAACCAAGTGGTCGAGGAACCAAATTCTTGTTTAATGTGTGCCATCACAGAACAAAAAAATGACTGAAGATGTAACAAATGAGGAGACGGACATACTCCTCCTCACCCAGATAACTGGTAGCCATCATCTAAGCACAAAGTTAGACGTTGGTAAGAATCTCTCATGTTCGGGTTGCGACATCCTTCGGTTGCATCCGTACTGCCTTCCCACATAATCGGATCCCCAAAATTAGGACGTCTTCGGTTGTGAAGGGTACTACCCCAGAGCAGATCATCAACTCCACCTTCTCGGCGTCATAGTGTTTCACGAACCAGCCGACAATGTCATTATCAACAGGCACGTTCGAGAGATCTAGGAAGTAACCGAAAGGGGTAGCTCGGCAGACGTCTTTCTCTACGTCCTTCAACTTTCCAGACACATTCTCTATTGGGGTCCACGGACATTTGGAGGCTTGAAAGTAATTCGTAGACGCCTAAGAAGACACCAAAAATATCAAAACCTTCAATTATAAAGTATCGAAATCTCATGCATGGGTTAAAATGACAAACCTGGTGCACTACCACACTCGAAGGAGAAGCTTAATGGGGAGAATTTATATCATCGACGAGAAAGGAAAATGATAAAAAACCGGAGCAATAAAACGGAGAATAGTTGAGAAATGGAGGGTGAGAAAGTTTAGAAACGGTTCTGTGTTTTCTTTCGCAACTCGGGATGTCAACATGCACTGGTTTGATATCCTTTCCCGGTCTTATCGCTGCGTCAGAAAAGGAACCTTCGCATGGAAGACACTGGGTTTTCCTCATTTTTTCGAAAAAATGCGTGGTGTCTTTTTAATGAATGGGCAGTTGACTGAACCACTGACTAGATGTCACGTCAAGAGCGTTCAAGACGCGCACGTCCATCTATAAGGACTCATTTCTACTTGTGCTAAGGACTTTAACACTCTTTTAAAGATTACCAAGCATCTTCGGTCACATACTTGCCAGACAAAAATATTTTTTACTTTTACTATTTTCAGGTTTTGAGAATAAATGTCCAATATAGGAAGTACTGAAATAAGACAAATTGAAAAAGAACGAAGCAGACCTTGATGTTCAATTGCATTTATTATGCCCCGAGACAACCACCAGGATCACTTTTTTTTTTACCGATACAAGGGCCACACGTGTTGTGTACCTAAAATGTTGCATGTTATACAACCAGTAGCTATTGACTCACCTTTGTTTATAATTCCAACTGTTGGTTCAACGACTTGAAAATCATATATTTTCTAATGATCTAGCAAACAGTAGCCCCTCGGTGATCCATATGTCGACTATTGTTTAAGCTGCATTAGTCGAACAAAGTTTTTTAGTTATATTGATGTTTAGGTCACCAGTGAAGAAAAACATACTTGCAGAAGCATAAAAGTCTTTTGGTTAGACGTGAAGATAATCAACTTAATTTGGAGAACCCAATCAAAATGGGAAATAAGGATCACCTTTTGTTTGAGAGGCTTCAATAGTCACTTCAAAAGAAGATCATACCACCTCATCAACTTTCTTCCTGTCCTCAATTAAAATCACCTAAATAAAAACAGAAAATTGTAAGAAAGAAGGTACTGATGCTTTCCTCTTAATGTGTGAGAAATGAGACCTTACAGAGAAACACCATCCATGTGATAGCAAAGCAAATCTAAGGCAAACATGACAGGTCACTCGGCAGTTGAAGAAATTTGTAGAACTAATATACCACAAAAGATACAAGACCACAACAACCCACCTTGATAGACACACCATGCTTTCCATCTCTAGCATGAGCGAGTAAAACTCACAGTAAAAGGGCTAACAGACAAGAAATTGTACAGAGTAACTGAAAAGAGGTTTTCAAGGGAAATTGTTCAGAGTAACTGATAAAGCAGGTTATTGCTGAAGGTGTGCGGGCGTGGCTATATAGGTGCAACAAAACCTTAATGTCCTCTTTCACCTAGAGATTGTCCTGCAAACAGAAATGGTGAATATAAATAATATTAATGAGAAACAATTTTTTGCAGTGGTGATGTCGACTCAATTGTTTCAGTGCTAGCCACTCAATACTCTATCAAGAAGCTTGGTTTGCCGGTTCAGGAAACTTGGCGCCCATGGTACACAGATGAAGAGGTGGAACTTAACCTGCAGGAATGGCTGGAGTTTACTTACTCTGTTTTAATCTCATATGGTGAATTCATGATACAGGTTGGTGGATATGTGGTTGGATACCAAGGGCTTGTATTCATGACAGTTAGGGGTGCTGGCTATCAGGTTCCAAGCTACCAGCCTTCAAGAGCATTGACACTCATCTCATCTTTCCTCCAGGGTAGGCTCCCAGAATGAAAAGGCAGTCAAAATCTCCAACAAGTCCGGGATAAAAAAATAAATTTATAGTTTTATTTCACTATTGCAAAGTACCATGTTCTCAAGAAGTGGGCTAGATATCTAGAGACAATCTTAAACTGGAATAAAATATGCTTACCATGTGTCTCCTTTAACTTAACTTCAGCAAAAATATTTTGCCCAATCAAGAACTTTAGGATAAAGACTTTGGAGAACAGATTGACGCACGAAGGCATTATTAAAATGCAAATCTTGTTTCAAATGTCAGAGACAAGAAAACCTATTTACATAATACTCGTGCAGGTTTTGATTTTTGAATGCTAATTTTATCCATAAATACAATAAAGATGAATGGAACCGCAATCTCCTCAACAAAAGTCTTTTTCCTGACAGCACAGAGAAGAGATGCAAATGGTATTTTCGGCTTCATAAAAGTCAAAATGTCAAAAATGACACAGGTGCCTCGTCGTTTTTTTCTTGATTAGATGTCCTCACTCTTATCCATATCAGTTGGTACTGTTCTGGAAAGGATAAACAATGATTTAAACAGATGACAACTCATACAGAAACTGCTTTTATTATATTAAGAAAGATATGAAAGGAAAAAGGAAATCCGAGAAAAGATCAAGACATAAATTATAATGTGAAATAACTAACCCAGCAAGGAAAAATGGATAAGGTCGTCGAAAGGAAAAGTAATTATGAAAGAGAGTATGGAGTACCACAAAAGCATTAAGGTCTTAAAATATACCTCATGCAGTATATGAGCTCTCAAAGCTTCAAGAATGCTGTCCACCCACCTGGGAGACATGAATTAGGGGAAAATGCTTAAAAACAATCACTCCAAAATTACTTCTGTAACGCTGCATCAGAAACACTACATGCTCCTTTAGAAGACAAAGCAAAATATGTCTACATTATTTAGCTTGTACAGCTATAATTAACGTATAAAGCATTCAAATGAATGACCGATTCACTGTCCATTTCATAGCAATAATTCATGAAAAAAATAAGCCAAATCAATATTTCAACTTCCATGTAATTAGTACCCCATGGCACGTACCCAGAGCATCAATATGACAATATGCATTCCAGTCCTTTGAACAATATGTAAATTTCTACACTCAAATAGTAATATTAAAATAATATTGCACGATGTCCAGGTAATTATCTAAAATGATAGGTGTTTATCAAGATTCTAGGTGCTGAACAGGAACTATGTTTGATGTTTTTCCTCACAAGCAATTGGTAAGGAAGTAAATGGAAATGAATATTACCCTTGAAAACCAGGATCTTCTGGAAAGTATACTTTCTCTAACCCTAACTTTCTTGCAGCAAATGCAGTTGTCTCACCAATACAAGCAACTGAATTGTCCCAATTTGCAGATTTTGAGGAAAAATTCACCCAGGCTCTGTTGCAAGAAGATAGTTCTGACAAGAGTAAATTGTACTCATGTACATTCATGTAAAACTCTAAACCTAATAATCATGCTGATAAGGAGAATGATCAACGATTGGCGAAAGGATGGCATCTGCATAGGTTATGTCTCACGTCTACTAGTATTCTGATTAATCAAAACGAATCAGGTAACATTTAGGCAAAAAATGGGCAACTTGTATTCACTAACCGAACTGCAGAAGGAGAAGCCAAGGCAACCACGGGAGCTGATACTGCTTGTTTTAAGATCATCTCATCTACAGTATCAACGGGTACCTGCATAGTAGTACAGCAATTCAGGAACACGGTATGCTAAGATTGTAAATAATAACAAATTATATGTATTCCTCACCTCCAATAAACTTAGAATACAATTACAAGATGGCTTTTGAGGTTAGAAAACCGAAATGGATGATAACCAAAAAGGTGGAAAACAAAATATCGTTCAAAAAGGAATCACTAAACCATGAAATGATTGTAAGCTTTGAGCATCAAGTTGTACCACTTAAGGTGTGTTTGGAAAAAGGGGAAAAACATGCACTCCCACTATGATCAAAATAGATATATACGTTGACCTTACAGTGTTATATGTATTCAACCGCACAACCTCAAATCCACGATCAGTCAAACCTGCTTCTGAAATGAAAGAGAATTTAGAAAAATTTAGTTCTAAACATTTCTCTCGAGGTGGTTCCTAACAGATGGGATGCCTATTCTATTTTATGGGCATGACTAAGAAAGTAAAATCATAGTACATTGCATGTTATTTCTAAAGCTATAGGAAAGAAATTACAGCAATGAAAGATATGGTCTTGACATTCTTAAGATCAAAAGGCAGAAGGAAAAGGAAATCAAATGGGTGAAAACATATTCTCTTGCTCTACAAATAATAATAATAATAATAATAATAATAATAATAACTTTGTAGTAGACAAGTTTTTTAGATGACATCTTCTTCCGTAAACATACAAGACCAATCTAATAAGCAGATACAAATACTTCTGTTAACAAGTTATATTTTGAAAAGGCAATGAAGATATTAATAATCTGGAAATATGCAAATAGACAAATATTCCTGTTAACAAACTTTTAAGCAGTAAGTTCACTGACCAATTTCGCTGCCAGCCTTGACAGAAGCTGGATATAGGACAGTGCACATTCTCTCGCCGTCCTTTGGTAGCTCCAAAGCTAAAACTTTCCCAGTTGCTGGAAAACATCATTTTGTTCAGTAAGTTGATAAACAACTGCATTTCTGTAAGACTTTGAATCTAGAAAGCAGCAGTGAACAGGAATCACCTCTTTCATATATTTTTTATCGGGAATTGCCTCTTTTATACTCCCTCCAATACAAAAATTCTAAATTCAACATACCGAGCTAATTCTGGAAACTCATTAGTTCCCTCAGATACAACCAAACTAACTATTCTGAGAAACTCGTTGGCAATACTTCTTACCGTTGGCAATTCACAAACAACCACAAAATATGTATAACATGTTTGACAAACAAGAATGGAATGCTAAATCATCCCAGCAACAATTATCAAGCATATGCACGCCCATTTTTGAGAACCAAAGTCTGCCTAAGGGAACTACTGAAGATGCACACCTAATGATAAAAAAGACCCAAAAAATCTGGTATAACAAGAAGAAAAAACTAGGTTTGAATTCTATTTCTCAATTTGGTGAGCTCTCGTAGCTTTGAACATTGGAAGATGGAAAAAAGATAATGGTGGGCATGGGTTGGCTAATTGGCTTATTTGGAGGAAAGGTAGAGAAAGAGACGAGAGAGTCATAAGATATCTAACAGAATAAGGACGGTGTGATAATATGGTTATGACTGATAACAACAATTAGCTGAACAGCAATTTTGGCATTAACGGAAATGTGTGTGGTTTGCATGAAAACATAAAAAATGAGATGCACTTGCTCAAACACAGATTTTAGCAAGATAGTGATGCAAAACCCCAAAGAATGTGCCTAAAGGGGGCAATTGGCAAAAACTGTTTTAACATGACATAAAAAGGCTAAATATGTTAATGCAAATTTCCAGCAAGAATCCAAAGGAACTGTAGTGAACACCATTACTGACCTGCTACGTTGGTATGAGAATGTTAAAAGTTTGTAATAGACCGCAGTGACATGGGCTTAAGAGAAGGCTATAATATTGCTTCCTCCGAAGAGACGCTTACAGTAAGCAAAAAAGAAGCACAAAAGACTAATAACATTTAGAAATAGAGACCTTGGAAATTATGCTACAGGAGAAGGGTAACAAAAAAACATTTTCCCAGTCACACCAATGATAGATCAATGGTCTGACGTCAACAAGGCAGATAGCAGTTCTTTGTTCATCCAGCCAATGAATGATGTTCTTACAAATGTCAATTATACACAGACCCACCGGGAAGCCAAAATAATACACAAGCATTCATCTTTGCGTCAAGAAGGCATACCTCTCGATGGCGAAAATGCAATATGCAAAGGTACATCACGTGAAGTTAGCACCTCATCGAAGACACTTGCAGTACCTGCCCCAACTACAGCGATTCTCACATTAGGGGATCCAGCAACTCTGAAGTAGATAGAAAGTTAGAAACAGATCAAATGGAAAATAAATTTGAAATATCAATATCTTTCCTTTCTTTGTTTTCTTGGATGTGAATTAATACCCAAGTTTTATTCTCTTTCATGAGAATGTCGGAGACCATGAAACAGAATTAGAAATATCCTTACGGAATAAGCAGCACTCACTTCCATGCTTCAAGGAACACTGTGCCAGCTTCAGGGGATGTAACCACAATCCAGTCAAATTCCTTTTCTGTTGAGAAAAAAAGGAATAACAGGTTTATGAGTATTTTTGCAAGGCAAAGGCTCCTAGGATAAAATTTATGATTAAGTAACATAGCACGATACACATTTCAACAAGACTAATCACCATCAAACAAGAACACTTAAATGATTCCAAAAGTTCATAAGTTCTTATTACTGCTTTCAACCAATGTCTAAATTGTTCCCATGGTCACAATCAAATGATGGAACATAGAAAGAGCAGAGGTGCCATGATTTTGACGTCAACCCACTCCGGGATGCTCACAGTCTCGACTATCACAGCCCACAACTGAATGACTTTTTTATATAAAAAAAACTATGTTGATCAAAAAGAGAACTGTACAAAAAAGCTAGCAGGCCAACCACAACAACTGCAGCCTGCGTAGGAATATGAGCAAGAGAAATTTAAAAAAAAATGGTGCTTATTTTTAAAGTTCCTCGACTCAATTACCCACCACTTAAAAGAAAGGGAAGCCTAGTGAGGTCAGGTCCTTGTGTATGCTTCACAAGAGGGAACTCCAAGCAACATATATTGTGTTTGGCCTGAAAATGTTTAATAAAATAAAAATTAATCAATACTAGTCATGACTCCATGCAGAAAAAAAACTATTCAAATATAAAATAACTACTGGAGCAATGGATTCATATTTCACTTTTGGAAAATGTAGTAGGTAAAAGGTAAAAAGATAAGCAAGAAATCAATGTAAAAGTACAACAAAACTAGCAGTTAGAAGAGTCATTTGTAACTCAGATAGACAGATACTGATGAAAAACAATCAAACATACACAATACCTCAAAAGGTTAAACGAAACCCACCAGAAAACGGGAGGGACTAATAGTCTACTTCAGTGATTCAGAGTACCATTGGCCTGTAAAGCTTCGGAAAAATAAGTAATTAGTTGTTGGTACAAGTTTTCCCCATAGCGTCTCTCCTTAAATGTCTCCAAAATTCACTGACGTTGTCCAGGCTTTGGTGAGCGTGTGCTTTGTATTCAAAAAAATGTGATTAAAGGAAACTTAGTATGCAGTACTGAAGTACCGTCATGAACTCTGCCTAAAAACCATTTATGGCAGTTTGGACAAAAAATTAGTGCTAGTGCATTGTATGGTCCATGAACACTAACCTTGTTACCTTACTCATCCCTAACGCAATAATGAGTGTGTCGAAAGATAGTATCCAACTCAAATAAAATTTAGCAATGCAATGTTTTCGTAGGTTTTGTTGAGACTCCTTCTCTATATCAAAAAACCACTCATATCTATATCTGTATCCGTTGCATAAATACGAGTGCAAATGTAGAAATCCATATTTGTAACCGCTCGATTTCGAACCCTAGTAGCGGCACCACATAATCACATTGTGTGAAAATTGACACACCTAACGTAAAACCCGAATCGCATTTGTTGGTGAGGCTAACAAGCCTACTACCATAACGATCTCTGGCCTAAGTTTTATAACAACTTAGAAAAAGTGTCTTAGACAGTGGACTCATTAGTGACGGACTGGAGCCACACCGTGCGGGTCTGAGGAGGACGGGACGTTAGTAAGTTAAACCTATAACTACACCAAGCGATCAATTTCATTGTGGAAAAGCGGGATTGAGAGAATGAGAGGTGAGAGTACCAGAGCATCGACGAGCTTCCGGTTCTTCCCCAGCTCGCGCGTGACCACCACGTGGGGGGTTTTGGAGGACGCCCGGGGCCGGAACGAGGTAGGCTTCGGGAGACGGAAGGTGGGGTTTGGGAATGGGAGGAAGAGAAGCGGAATCGACGCCATTTCTGTTCTTGGTTTCTCACCACTCAACCGACGTACGCCCCAATGCTTTCTTTTAAAAATCGAACCGGTCGTGGGAGTTCACCTGTCGGTTTACCTCAAAATCAAATTCTCGTCAAACCAGATTGAACCGGTTCAAGGTAAATTCGAGATCCTCGTCAAACCAAATTGAACCAGGTTGGACGGCAATCTAACCCAAAAAATGTTAGACCGTAATTTGCATCCTAAAATATAAAAATAATAATTTACCTTCAAAATAATTATTCTGCTAAACGTCGTCAGTAAATTACTTAAATCACTCGTGTTAATTACCGTTTTGTCATTCTCTCATTTCTACTTATATATCTCTTCATTCCACTATCCTATCATCACTCTCTCTTCATCTTCCTCATAATCATCAAAAACAATGTCTCGAATGTCAAGAAAGGAGCCAGCAGACGCCTCAGTGCACTCGTATACTGTAAAATTTTCAATTTATTTTAAGTTTTTTAGGGGAGCGTCTCCGGCAGACGTCTCCTTAATTTTTTAAAATTATTATTTAGTTATAACTAATAATTAGTAAATATAATTAGTATTAATTGATAATTAGTAAAAAATAATTAATAAATTTGTTGTAACTTAAATCCATTTAACGAATTTTTAATTCTAAAATTTAATTAATAGTCATCGGATTACCGTGGAGGAAAAGGAAAATTCATACACTTACGCGTTGCACATGCTTACGTGGAGGATTCATCGCCTCGTCGTCCACGTAGACAAGGTATATCTGCTTCGGTTAGGAAGGAGATGGATAGTTTACGTCGCTGTCGGACACGTGATGATTCCTTCGATGACGAGGAAGTTTCAGATGAGATGGAGAGTGACGACGACGAGAGTGACAATGGTTGGTATGGGTTGGAGTTGGAGCGGCGGGAGGAGGGGAGGCAGGGGGAGTATGGTAGAGGACGTGGGCGAGAGGAGCAGTATGGTAGAGGACGGGGCGACATAGTAGTTCTTCTACTACTGAGTGGGTAATTCAGATGGGTAGAGGTAGTAGGTTTGTGACCGGTGATTCGAGTTCGTGCATTGTAGATGCCCAAGCTCAGAAGAAGAGGAGGGTTGAGGACGATTCTTGGATCGTGACTGTTGTGATGCCCGGTGGTCCTTTAGATGGGAACGTCACTCCTAGTTTCGGGGGTCACGTCGCCAGACGCATTTGAGAGGGTGATGATCGGAAGGTTCTGAAGTGTCATAATCAGCACAGAGCTTGTACTATATTGCAAGGTTGGCGCTCAGTTTTGAGGGATGATATCATGGGGGCCATTACTGATAGCGGATTGAGTCACTTGCCTTACAACATGTTCCCTGCCTTGACATGTTGTTGATATCTGCGTTTGTGGAGCGATGACATCCTGACACCAACTCTTTCCACCTGGCTTTCGGAGAGATGACGATCATGTTGCATGACGTGTTCCAGATCCTTCACATCCCTGTTGAGAGTCGTATGGTCGGTGCTCAGTCATCGACGGTTGAGCTGAAGAGTTATGTAGCAGAGTTGCTCAGGGTGAGCATCGATAGTCTTGGGAGGGATAACCTCTTTTGGAGTGGCGGTAATGTTAGCATCGACATTGTTGACGACTTATGCAGACCTCCGCGGGTCGAGGATACGCAGTTGACTGCCTACCTGTTCTTACTGCTCGGATGCGTCTTGTTTGTCAACAAGAGTGGTTGCAGGATCAGACCACGCGACATATTGGAGGCTAGGGACCCGGACCATTAGTCAGTACTTATGGGTTCAGCGACGTTGGCATACTTGTATCGCCAGTTGGGGATAGCTAGCCGTGCTGACTATTCTAGTATTGCGGGTTGTCTTACGCTGCTGCAGACTTGGATATATGAGTATTTTCCTCCTTTCTGCCCCGCATCGGGAGCGGAAAATCATTCGGTCGGGCTATCCTCGTTCGCGTATGTCGGTCGTCCGGAGCGATAAGAGCGAGGGGCGACTCCATTCCATTCGTAGACGGCTATATCAGATTACTGCATCGCACGTATAAAATTCTATACCATTTACGTTTATTTAATAATAATAATTATTATTATTAACGTGTCAACATTTAGGTGAAGTGGTTGCCATATGGTCCTGAGCCTGCTACGGAGGTGCCGAAGACTTTATTGATGAATCTTATTCGTTATCAGGATATCATGAAGCCTTATTTGCCTGATCGCGTCTTGCTTAAGTTAAGATACGTTTAAGTGCTCCCAGTTGACATCCCGACCCCAGAGCATGCAGTGCAGTCTTGATTGCGGTGACGTACGACTTGAGGTACACCGCTTCGATGGCGGAATCGATTTGGCAGACATTTCCGAGAGGAGGCCGACTTCAACTTAGCGATCTCACACATAGCCGCGACTCATCCACTTGTTATGCAGATTATTTGGATTGGTTCAGTAGGTACTCACATTCATCTCTTGTGCGCGGTACCGCCTTGAGACATGAGAGACTACTAGATAGGACATGTGGCGATGCTGTAAGTTTTTCTAAATTATTTTTTATTTGTAATATTGTTTTTATTGTTAATGTACACTAATTTTGATATTATATACAGTGGATGAGTAGGGCGATACGGTTTGCGCAACCGTTCTTGGAGAAGATGGACCTGCTGTCGGACGACAACACGATAACTACATGTGTAGTGATGTGAATTAAAATTTATACCGCAAGTGCACGGTGTCAATGAAGACGTGGCAAATACGGGTCGAACACAAGGAGGAAGAGATTCTGTTATTAGTGTGATTTCCGATTAAGGGGAAGAAGGAGAGAAGAAATAATTGGGTTTTGAGATTTTTGGGTTTTAATTATCTAAAGCAAGAACAAGAACAATTAAAACTAAAACAAGAACAAAGAGGTGAATTCCGTTGGGTGGAGGTTTAGATTTAAGGTTTAGATTAGAGAATTCAGAAACTTATAATAAATCATGTTAGTTATAAAGCATTACATGATAAATGATTTAACATAAACTCAAATAATCAAAATATACTAACACGAAATTAAAATAATAACATTCATTCATCTTCTCTTCACCCTAAATCCGTCACCTCCACCCTTTGGAAGGAGTTAGAAACTCATAGAGGGAGGAAGAAGGGGTCCTTGAGACATTACAAAAGAAAACTAAAAGTAAGAAATAAAAGACAGAATTTTATTAATGAAAAGAAGAATACAAAACTAAGATTAAGAATAAAAACTACAACCAAAGACTAAGGACCCTTCTAACATCGTTCTCGGGTCTATTTATAGTTGTTACAAGAGACCTAAGTATAGAATTGGAGAGTACACGTGTCCAGACACGACTGGACAAAATTGGAGCACACAGATCGCTGAGGGGGTGGCGTTTCCGCCGCACAATGTATGTGATATGCGGTGATTTCGCCGCACAATCTTCTCTGATTTAATCCGGATTTTTGCTGGTAGTTTATGGTATGATTTGATCCTCCTTTGCGCGTCTGGATTGATTCTTTCCATTCTTTTGAGCTCCGGATTAATTCATTTATATGTGTGGAGAACTACATTGATTTTTCTTTAGATTTTCTCCATAATAACTCGCGAATTGCAATTAGGTCCTTGTCTTTTTGCAATCAAGTCCCCGGCTACTTTTGTGCTCAAGTCCTTGTTCTTTTTGTAATTAGGTTTTGAATGCTTTTATGCTTGGAAACATTTCCACTTGAAACCCGATAATCTTGAGCTTGGTCTTTATGATAGAAATGAGTCTTCCGCACGCGTTTATGCTCGGGATATAGATAAATTGCATTCCGGTCCCTGTATTCTGTAAATAAGACTAAACACATACCTTAGTAGCATTTATTGATGTAAAAGTGATCTAAATGAAAGACATATGATGCAATGTATGCAATGCATCAAATACCCCCACACCTAGATTTTGCTAGTCCCTAGCAAAATAGAATATACGAAAAATAAAAACAGGGAAATCCTAACTCACTTTCGTAGGAATCACGGTTGCACTTAGCATGTGCAACAAGCCTTTAAACCTCTTTGTTGCCAAGGAGGAGGAGTGTTGTCTCCTGAGGGTTTTCAGCGGATATACCCACAAAATCCTAAATCAACATTTCATTAATAGTTCTCAATATCCCTACCTCAACCTTATGCATCTCACTAAATTTTTTTTTGCATGCTCATTATATAAATCTAACTCATTAAAAATATGACTTGGTCTTTGTTCCTCCAACATTTACACCACTAACCCTTCTACACATGATATCACTTAAATTATTTTGCACGCCTCCTCTGGTGGTGAAGTATCATTCAGATCAACCATGACATGGATCATTCTTTTAGCTTTGGGCCTTGAGTATTTTTTTTCTTTTCTTCCGTGATTCAACACATTTGCTTTTTGACACTTTTACCCTTTTTGCATTCGTGTAGCGAGTTTGGTCGATAATCGTGAGCTGTTAGACTCAAGTTACCGGGTTTGAAGATACCCCTACGGACCAGTGACTCAAAGGCTTGGGCTTTTGTAATCATTTTGCAAAATGTGTTTTCTTCACTTTATTCCTTTATTTTTACTTTTATTTTCCTCAAGGCTTAATTGCTATTAGAAGTCCACACTTCCCGGTATATTTTCCTCAACCTCTGCTTTTATCAACCACTTCAAAGATTTGATTCATCCAATTTAAGTGCATACATATCTTAAAGGGCAATGGGTTATTTCTTTGGAACTTAGATTTATGTCATAATTTCTACAAGCAGAGCTATATAATAAGGAACAAAAACTCAATGCAATTTGTACACGGGTTTTGGCAGTTCAATTTTAAGCTATGTCATGAAACATTGATTTTTTATTTATTATATATATATAAATATATATTTTTTTTGAAATAAAAGACAGATCTATAGATAAGTATATACATAAACATCCCCCCACACCTAAATCATGCATTGTCCTCAATGTATGCAAATATAAAGCAAATGCACTTATTACCTTGGTGAACTGCGGTGGAAGGATGGAATTTGCTCAAAGTCAAACATAGTCAGAACTGGATTGAATGACACCATATTGGTGCATGTATCCAGTTGAATTGTTCCCCATGTTGCAGTGAGAGTCCTGAGTCACAGGTTCCACCCCCCTCACATAAATTGGTTCTCTTATTTGCTCGAGTGACGGTGGGTGTGTAGATGAATTCCTCCCTTTTTTCTTACTTCCTTTTTGATTTTGTGATGATTCAGAAATATTATAGATTCGTGATTTCATCACAACGTCACTTTGATTGCATATTATTTCTGCCTCACTATCAATATGAAAGATATTAAATTCAGCTTTTAAGTTCCCAAAAGATAATTGCATAAGCCCATTTCGACAATTTATCAATGCTTCCGAAGTGGCTACAAAGGGTCTGCCTAGAATTACAGGGATTTGTCGATTAGGATTTACAACAGGTGCAGTATCTAGTACGACAAAATCCACTGGGTAAATGAAGTCACCAACCTTGATCAAAACATCCTCGACTATACCTCTTGGTTACTTAATAGAACAATCAGCAAATTGAAGGGTTGTCTTAGAGGGTTTTAGTGGACCAATATTCATTTGCTCATAGACAGAGTACGGGAGTAGGTTAACACTAGCACCAAGGTCTAGAAGGGCTTTGTTGATATAAGTATCTCCTATTGCACAAGAAATTGTGGGACACCCAGGATCCTTATATTTTATAGGAGATGTGTTGGACAAAATAGAACTTATGTTTGCAGTTAAGAATGCCTTCTTTGGTACGTTCGTTTTTCTCTTTTTAGTGCACAAATCTTTTAAGAATTTAGCATAAGCAGGTATTTGTTGAATCATATCTAAGAGTGGAATGTTCACCTTAACTTGCTTAAATACTTCCAAGATTTTCTCTATTTGTGCACTTGAGTTCTTTTTGAGTCTATTGGGAAATGGGGCTTTAGGAACATAGACTCGCTCAGGTTCAGGTTGAGCTATGGGTTCAGGTTGAGTAGGTGGGTTGGGCATTTCAGATTGGACGTCGGGTTCAATGGTTAGGTCATATGTGGTAGCTTGATGGCTCGATTGATTAGATGTTCTAGGATTTACCACATTATTATCAATCTGTCTTCCGGACCGTAATGACACTACTGCATTTATTTGTTGGAACGGTCCTTCCTCATTAACCATTTGAACCAGTCTAGGGTTGTTATTTCCTGAAGGTGGTTGATAGGATTAATATGAATTATTAGATCTAGGGTTCACCTCAGGTTGACTTGGAAACCGACCCTTTTCTCTTTCACCTACTATTTGTGCTAGTTGGCTGACTTGTGTCTCTAGCCTTTGGAAGGTCTGGTTGGTTGTTTGTATAAAAGTTTTCATCAAATTTTCCAAGCTTGTCAACCTAACCTCATGATCGTTATTGTTACTAAACCCAGATGATGTATTATTTTGGTTATACGGGTTCGGTTGTTGTCTAGGAGGTTGACCTTGTTGGTTTGATGAGAAATTGGAATTATTACGCCAACCCGAGTTATAGGTTGATGCGTATGGGTCATTTCTAGCATGGTTATACATGGCATTAACTTGGTCCCATTCCGCACAATCCTCCATTACATGACCAGTCTGACCACATCTAGAGCACGGGATAGTCGAGGCTTGATTCACTCGGTTTTGGGTTTGTAGCTCTAAACTTTCCATTCTGCGCATAAGGGTAGCTAGTTTTGCTTCAGCCGCTATGTTGGCATCTACAGCTAAGACACCTGGTTTGGGTTGACTTGCTATTCTAGATCCAATACTCGGGTTAAGCGGTGTTCTAGCATTGTCCCATTGCATACTGTTTTCAGCTAATTTCTCAAGGAAAGTCCAGGCATCATTTTCATTTTTCGACATAAAGTTCCCTTGGCTCACGGATTCTACCATAACCCTAGATGTGGGTGTCAATCCCTCATAAATAATTTGACATAATTGCCATCTCGGAATTCCATGATGAGGGCATTGGGTCAGAACACTTTTGAATCTTTCTAGATAGGAATATAACGGCTCGCTCTCAGACTGAACGAATGCAACAATTTCATTCCTAATCCTCATAGTCTTATGGTTGGGAAAATATTTTTTTTAGGAATACTTGAACAAACTCAGCCCAACTCCTAATAGATCTTTCGGCTAGACTATATAGTCATTTCTTAGCGTCGTCCTCTAGTGCAAGATGCACAAATTTCAGAAGCACTGCCTCCTCAGGGATATGCTGGTATTGCATAAGAGAGCAGATTTCCTCAAATTCTCTAAGGAAGAGATATGGGTCTTCCCTAGATGTGAACTTAGGCAACATACTCATGTATTGTGCCTTAAGTTCGAAGTCGCGACCCGGGATGGTGGGCATAACGATGCACGATGGCTGAGCAGCCATCGCTGGATAGCATCGATCCCTCAGAGTTATAGGTTGAGTAACAGGTGGGTCCACTACGTTCTCACCCATTGGATCCGGGTGAGGTGGTGCAACAGGTGGATTGGGGCTAGGTTCCAGACTGGAATCTAGATGAACTCGTGAGAGTCGATTACTCAAGTCCCGAATCCAAATCTGAGTGCACCGGGTTGAATCAATTTTTGAATTCAAATTTGAAATTTAAATTCCAAATTTAATTTCAAGAATTAATTACAATTTTTTTTAATTTTCGTTTTTTTATGTTTTTTTCTTCCAAAAGGGAAACAAACAATAGAATGGGGCAAGATGAGAAAGGAATCCTAATCTAGAGAATTTAGGTGAGGAGAGAAAGAAAACTCAGATGAGAAGGGAAACCTAACTCTAAAGATAAAAAGAGGGTTGGTCAGAAAATTCCTAAGAAAGCACGGTTCAAACAATCCTAGACCTAGTGTCGCTTAGATCTAGACGACTCCTAACTGGTTGAGTCGAATTGATTCGCTTGATTCACCTCCCTCACTAATCAAACCAACTTGGCCAGGCCGTGTATAGCTAGTGGGGGCGCTTCCGACAGAGTCGGTGCCAATTAGACAACCACTTCGCTTGGAAGACTTACGTCAACACAAAAACACTTTCTAGACACCAAATTAAATTCAATCGGCTTCAGGTCATAACAAGTCAAACCAATTCTTCTCCTTAAATGAGTCCGAGTCCTTAGGGGTCAATGTCTAATTGATTTTAATTTTAAGGCTTGGGTGACACTTTAGGATTGTGATTTGTGGGCCACGGAAAGGTGATGAAATCACCACCGTATCTTTGCCTACGGAGTTGCCCTTAAGATAGTTTAACTTAGATCTAGCAAAGATAGTCAAACAATGGTCTTTAGAGGGGGGCAATTGCAAGGTTGTATGCAAACTAAATTATATGCCTAAATGCAATCGATAAAAACCGCGATACGTACCTTGACTCCAGCACTCTTCAACAAGAATTAATTTGCAAGAATTTAGCAAGAATAATGCATACAAAACACTAGATGATGCATGCACTAAGGCCTTTCTAATTTTGCTAATTTTAGGTCAGAGTTGAATTATTGCCAATTATGGAATTTTTGCCCTAACACATGCAGTTCTATGAAAAGGAAATTTTCTGAAACTAGAAATTACGAGGAAAAAGGCAACAAAGGTTACCTACGCAATGCTCAGTCGGGTTCGCTGCCCGCTCTCGAAATTTCAGTAGCTCCACGCGTCCACCCAGAGATGGTGCTAACCCCAGAAAAATTTGAAGCCCAGATACTTCACTTGTGCGGCGATTCCGCCGCAGGTTACTCTTGATGTGCGGCGATTCCGTCGCCCTTGTTGCTCAGACTGCGCTCAGATTTCGCCGCGTGCTCTGTTGTCTCCGGAAAGACAAATCCAAATAGTTAGATCGCGCACAAGATAAACAGAATAAAATCGAAATCAACAACAAACAAAATCTGCATCGCCTCCCCGGCAACGGCTCCAAAAACTTGCTGTGAATTAAAATTTATACCGCAAGTGCACGGTGTCAATGAAGACGTGGCAAATACGGGTCGAACACAAGGAGGAAGAGATTCTGTTATTAGTGTGATTTCCGATTAAGGGGAAGAAGGAGAGAAGAAATAATTGGGTTTTGAGATTTTTGGGTTTTAATTATCTAAAGCAAGAACAAGAACAATTAAAACTAAAACAAGAACAAAGAGGTGAATTCCGTTGGGTGGAGGTTTAGATTTAAGGTTTAGATTAGAGAATTCAGAAACTTATAATAAATCATGTTAGTTATAAAGCATTACATGATAAATGATTTAACATAAACTCAAATAATCAAAATATACTAACACGAAATTAAAATAATAACATTCATTCATCTTCTCTTCACCCTAAATCCGTCACCTCCACCCTTTGGAAGGAGTTAGAAACTCATAGAGGGAGGAAGAAGGGGTCCTTGAGACATTACAAAAGAAAACTAAAAGTAAGAAATAAAAGACAGAATTTTATTAATGAAAAGAAGAATACAAAACTAAGATTAAGAATAAAAACTACAACCAAAGACTAAGGACCCTTCTAACATCGTTCTCGGGTCTATTTATAGTTGTTACAAGAGACCTAAGTATAGAATTGGAGAGTACACGTGTCCAGACACGACTGGACAAAATTGGAGCACACAGATCGCTGAGGGGGTGGCGTTTCCGCCGCACAATGTATGTGATATGCGGCGATTTCGCCGCACAATCTTCTCTGATTTAATCCGGATTTTTGCTGGTAGTTTATGGTATGATTTGATCCTCCTTTGCGCGTCTGGATTGATTCTTTCCATTCTTTTGAGCTCCGGATTAATTCCTTTATATGTGTGGAGAACTACATTGATTTTTCTTTAGATTTTCTCCATAATAACTCGCGAATTGCAATTAGGTCCTTGTCTTTTTGCAATCAAGTCCCCGACTACTTTTGTGCTCAAGTCCTTGTTCTTTTTGTAATTAGGTTTTGAATGCTTTTATGCTTGGAAACATTTCCACTTGAAACCCGATAATCTTGAGCTTGGTCTTTATGATAGAAATGAGTCTTCCGCACGCGTTTATGCTCGGGATATGGGTAAATTGCATTCCGGTCCCTGTATTCTGTAAATAAGACTAAACACATACCTTAGTAGCATTTATTGATGTAAAAGTGATCTAAATGAAAGACATATGATGCAATGTATGCAATGCATCATGTAGATTGGGATAACTTCATACATGCATGGATGTTTAAACGTTTTATTAATTACCGCAAGTGCACAACCGTGATGAAGCGGTGACAAGTATAGGTCGATCCACGGGGAGGTGAGTAGCTTCTGGTTTGTCAAAAATCAAGTGACGAAAAAGGGAAAAGAGATTTGACTATGCTAAGCTAAAGTACACTAAACTAGTAAGTAAGAAATGCAAAAGAAAGCAACAAAAGATTGGAAATCAATAAGAGAAACCCCTAAGGGGTGGAGTGTGTGCACATATGAAGTGACATTAGTGATGAATTATGCATGTAAGCATGTATATGTGTATCGTGTGTGTGTTGTCATGCATAGGAAATGTCTGCACATGTGGCAAAACCTATCAATCCATTCACACAATCTATCGACAATTACAACTTGAATATCATAAAATTAGGCTCAGCATGAGAAGTGTCTAAAGATATGTCAAGACTCATCAAAAACCACAAATTCATGTAAAGAACAAAGCTAAGCATGAGAGTTGTCTAAATCTTATGATGTGAATAACAAAACTAAGCATGAGAGGTGTCTAAATCTTATGGCAAAACTCATCAAAATAAAGTTTCTTCAATCAATCAAGCAAGCAACCACAAATACAAACACATAACTAACATGTAGCATATTCAACAGGAAATTTCAGTCAATAAACATGAGTAAACTAAGCATGGGAAGTGTCTAACTGTTGTGGCAAAACCCATCAAAAATGCCCCAACATGTAGATGCTTAAAACACCCACAATGAACATACAAACATGCAAGTCTACACAATAAAAAATTCATCAAATATCCAAACTTCACAACATATATGTACATCATCTCCACCCTCAAATGGGATGAAACTACTCACTACACATTAAGAAATCATTCATATAAAGAAAAAGAGACATTCTAACTAATTTAGACTAAGATTAAAGAAACAAGATAAAGCTAAGCATGCAAGAAAAAAAGACAACATGAGAACAAAACTATGAAAAAATTATTTTATTAAATGACTCACATTACAAGTAACATTCTTCTCCACTTGAGTTTTGCTTCAAGACTTTACTCCAAGTAGAGAGAATGTCACCAAGCAATGAGTCAATACAAATGAGGAGGAAGAGTTCTATTTATAGGCATGAAAAAAGGTAACCGGTGACAATCCTACGGTATGAGACTAAACACATACTATAAAATGGACATAAAACAACATAATACACGACCTGACTCAACCATGAAACATTTGGACCACCAATTGGCAGTCTGGGACAACCAATTGGCGGTCCAGATAGCATTGATTGAGTCTGGATTTTGGTGGTTCGTTGTTGGCTTGATTTCTTGATGTTTAATGAACCCGATTTGGTTATTGATGTTTGTGCTTGAATCTAATTGCCAAAATACTCATCATAATGGTGTGGAACTTCTTGATTTCCGCATTAGTCCTTTTGGTTTTACATTCGGGTCATTCTCTCTTGCACCTCAGTTTATAAGTCTTGCAACTTAGTCTTTTTTCTTGCTTTTAAGTCCTTTTTTTAGTCTCTTCTTCTGAAACATGTTTATTCCTGAAACTTAAACATAAAACTCGTTACGTAGCATTGCTTAGGCTAAAAATAAAGGATATAAGACACAAATATATGCATGATATGATGTCAATCAGTGGAACAACCAGTTGGGCATTTCTGACTATGATTCAGAGGATGAGTTGTAATCGGCTTGTACATTATTTACTTTATTATCTATTGGACTCTTATTATTTGTATTTGTTATTTGTTGTACTCTTATTATTTATTTCTGACGAACATATCTTCTTCCTATTGGCTATATGTAATGCATTTTAAATTTGAAATCTGATAAAAAAACACGATATAATGTACGAACAAATTATACATTTAAAATACAATACTTTAACTCATCTTATCACGGTCATCGATTGTTTCAATTTTTGCTGACTTATAAAAAGCTCATTGTAATCTACCACGTCATCACCAAAATCTTGCAATGGAGCCTGAAATAATTTGAAATAACACAACATATAAAATTTAAAAATAAATAAATAAATTTGGGCGTCTGGCCAGGACGCCCGGGCGAGAATTTGTTTTTGGTGGGCTTACTTCACCAGATCCAGACGTTTTTCCATACATTTTCTTGGTGTTGGTACTGGTAGAGTTAGAAATACTGAGACAAAAGTCTTAGTTTAAGAGACGGGAAAAATGTGTATTAAATGGATTGTAAATGACAAAAGGCTAATTAGGTGGGCGATTTTAGTAAAAAAAATGGCGACCAATAACAATTCCCTAATTATTTTGTTTCAATTTAAGGTGCGATTGATTTGCTAGAAAATAACATGAAAGTTGGGGAACTAGACAACCATAACAAATTCCAGCGATTGGTTTGTGAGAAGGTAGATTATGACAAGTTGACGACGAAATAAATTTAATTAACATTATGTATTCGAGAATGGAGTTATGGAAGCCTTATTCTAAGAGTTCCACAACCATATTTTTTTGTATTGGATGACTTTCTTCATTTTCACTCTAAAACGAATGGAAGTTGTGAAATTAGAACTCAAAAACACTATTTTGTTTTCGATCATTAAAATTTTCAAATATAATTAATAATTTGGGTTTGTGAAAAGATAGATTTTAACAACAAAATACAATTAATTGACATTACGTAATCCTCTAAACTTCATTTTTTTCCTTCTTTTCGATGGTTGATGATCATTATATAATAATTAATATATTTCAATATTTTTGTAAATTTCATTGTTAATTTTAGTTACATATTGTATAACACTTTAAGAACTTAAAATTTTGGTAAAGTACATGTAAAATTTGGTTCCGGTCATACCACTTATTGGACTATCATTCTGAAGTAGGCTCAGTTCAATCGTAGTTCACAAAATGATGATGTCATCATCGATTGGATCAGGATAAACCATCGTTGAACAATTTTGAACCAAATCGAGCATTTATCGGTTCACTTTTCGATTCGATTTCAAAACCTTGCCCTTAAGACGACAAAACCCCCCTGTGAGATTTGAGTTTGTTTGGTTGATAATTAAATTTTTGCCGGTATTGTGTGTGTATTGTCGATGTTTCCGTCGTTTTTTATTGCAGTAAATTATTTTTACTAGAACGTTACAAAATGAGTGAATGTAATGTTTATAGAGTGTTACATTACTTGTAGTTTTTTTTATGATTCAAAATTTCCCAGCACTAATCTCACTTTAGGACATGTAAGTTGTGATTCTAAACAAGAGGAGATTCAAACACCATTTTCACCCGGATGTTTGTAGGAGTTCAAACCAGAATCCCAAAGTACATGAAACAACTCCCTCTATCGTTGAACCACACCTGGTGAGGTCACAATTTTTAGTTATTAAGATAGGATGAGAAAAGACAGGCCGAGTTTGAAATCACACTCACACGTCCCATAAAGCATGGGGGACGGTCGGTGGTTCCTTGTGGGAGGAAAAAAAGAGAACACATCCTTGTTAAACTCTGGTATATACATTCTCAAAAGGTTGGAAACTATCATGGGCCACCTAGATTACTGCAGCCCACGAGCCCAACAAATTAAAACAGTCCATTCTGATTAAAAATTTGATAAATATTTACATCAAAGTTTCACTTCAAATGTGGTCTCACGCACACCTTATCCCACGTCTATATTAAATCAACTTAGGCGCAAATATAATAGTAAGAAATGCAATTTTTTTACTTGACAGTTATATCGTCAGAAAGTGAAAGCAAAGTACACGTACATTCTATCAAACTGATATCACACAATCTCATCAAAAAGCAACAAAGCATTAACCAGACGTCCCTAATTAGAAATGAGAACTAACGAATTGTATCTTTTTGAGCAAAAACTAACAAATTAGGCCATACAAAGGGACTCATGAAGTTAAGAAATTTATCTTACGCCAAACATCACTATGTTAGATGTTATTTTAAACATATACTTGTCCCTCTCCAACTTTACATTTGGCACAGGATGATCTTTTGGAAAACCCACTCATTGCAATTAGGACCATTACAATCATATTAATCTAATTATCTGACGATTATTAAACTCATTGACCAAATAAAAGCATGCACTTACAAGTCACAATACCTCAACAATAATTTTATAACTTGCTAATATTGTATTCATTTTAAAATCAAAGTACCACTTAAAGTTAAAGTCTTAATGCTAGAATGGTAAACCCTTAGAGCTCATAGGATCACTCTTGTAGGTAAAGAAACTCCTATTATTAGTTACTACTAATTAGTTGATTTTTGAAATATTAGTATAAAAAGAAAACATATGATTCTTCAAACTTTCATTGATATCGTCCACCTCATATTGAAATATATATGTGTGTGTGACATACTTAGTTTGCCACTCTCTCATTTAAACTGAATTTGTCCAACACACGTAGGATGGTCGCGGAACGTGTCTAGTGGAATCTTTTGCTATTGGGGTTTATGATAACATAAGCTAAAGATTATACAAATCTTCCTTCTTATGTGTGTCTACATATGAGTCAGGGTGTGAAGAGAAATAATTAAGTAGTTGGCCACTAAAACCTACTAGAGGTCTACCCACAACCGTCCATGGCAAGAACCAGTTTATATTAAGCAATCTAGTGGGGAACAATCCCAACTCCTCTGGTGGTACATGTGAATAGGGGAGGTACTTCTCAAAAGTATAGTCCAAGAAATTTCTGTGAATTGGAACAGCAACTTTTTGAAGAACAATGGTATTCTGACATAAACAAGACATCTGAATCCAACCAACCTTTGGGTTGATGGAGAAGACGGGTTAGTAGTGGGGATGGACCACATATACAATGGGACACAAACCTCAAGATCCATAAGAGCCACTTTCATAGGATTAATGGTGATTTGTTTGCAATAATACCCTCCTAAGAAGTTCTAGTGATATATATAGATGCACATTTCACTTAAGGATAGCTCTCCTTGGGTTCCTAGTCTTACATTTGCCTGAATGCGGAATCAAAACCTAGCACCACCGTAAGTTACATGTTGGGATTTGATATAAAATGTATAATGCTTTGAAACGTACGTACCTGAACGTTTTTCTCTTGACTATGCATGAAATCATTACAACTTACAAGTATTCACAATATCGAGTTATCATTATCATTTACCAAGTGGAAATAATTAAAAGGATGGGCAAATAATATAACATGAAAGGTCAAACGTGGTCATTAGGAAACAATAACATTGTCATCAAGATCGACAGTAGTTAATGAGAATTGATAATGGGAGACGAACAACACACAAATGACCACTATGTTATGTCACTGTAGATAGCGCCACAGTCGTGTTTGAGAGCTGATTAGACCATCACTGACCATGACCTGGACGACCCGGTCATCAGCTCTCTCTCTCTCTTCAAAATCAGCTTTCTCTCTCTTCCACATCAGCTTTCTCTTTCCTCAACCCACTTTCTTCTCTTTCCTATACTATTCACATCTTAACCACAACCCAACACAACCCACAACAATTGGAGGTTGGGGTTTGGGGTGATGGAAGTGGGAGGTGGATGGAATTAGATTTGTGGTAATTAAACGAGTCGGGTTTAATTAAAAAGTGTAATCAAATATCTGTCGAACTTAAATTGGACGAAGGGTAGCAGCGTTAGTTACGGGTACATCTTTGTAATTTCATAAGTTTTTCGAGTGCACTACTGTAAATTTAAACTTTTGGGGTGTATTCCCGTAATTTCGACGTTTTCGAGTGCTCTACTGTAAATATACCTTTAGTTAAAGGGTAATTAAATGGTGTAATAAGACATCTGTCAAACTTAAATGTGACGGAGGTTAGCAGCGTCAGTTACGGGTGCACCATTGTAATTTCGTAAGTTTTTCTAGTGCACCATTGTAAATTCAAACTTTTGGAGTGTATTTCCATAATTTCGATGTTTTTCGAGTGTACCAGTGTAAATATCCCTTTTTTGTTTGGATAGTTTGTTTTTATATCAGGGCAGATGTGCAAAAAAAGATCAACGCCAACTCGCCAACGCCTCCAACTCATTGAGCCAAATATCGGACCCTTAGAGCAACCCACTACGAGGTGTAAAACCCAAGTTGTGACCCGGCCGGAGCGGTGTCGGGTCGCGACCCCATTGGTTTTGTGTTTTTTGTTTATTTTTTAAAATCTATTTTTTTAATATATTTTTTCCTTATTATTTTTTTATTATCCAGGAATGATGTGGAGGAGAAATAAAGTGTTGAATAGTTCAGTTCTGATAGTGGAAATTTTTTGTGGTCGTTGTTCTAACGTGACGAGAAATTTTAAGTTGAGTTGGATTTGTGTTCGTCGTCAACACGTTAATAAACTCTAAACAGTGACGATCTCATGCTGCAGGAATATACCCTTTTTGGGATTAGGGGAACCCCTAGAATGAATCTGGACGCGTAAAAGGTTAAAAGAACGTTCTTAACTACCACCCAACTGCTTAAGGACACTAACTAGCCCATTCTAAATTAATAGGGTTCAACTTTGAATGTGCTGTTCAAGTTCAATATCACCTACCACCGACACATGTGGTCCACGTATGGTGGTAAAAGTGAGATGATGGCTATTAAAAACTTGCATGCATGGACCATGCAGGTAACATAACCTCTCTAATCATGGTTCAAACTAAACTTGGTCTGAAGACACGTGAATGTCGTCATAGTGTACTGAGGTGGTAGCTAGTGAAATAAAACTTTTACTTAGTGATGAAATATTACTAAGGTGTTCAATTTTTTGTTCTTTTCCTTTTTGCATGGATTCTTGTAGCATGTATTTAAAAATAGAATATGAAGCAAGTAATGCGCAAACTCCTATTTAACTATTTTATTATTGGTTGGTAATCTATATTTGAATTTGGATTTACTAATAACATTTTAAAGAAAGGAAAATCTTCCCATGAAATTCTACTTACAAAACCAACCATCACTAAGAGCTTCTAGAAGAAGCAATAAACCTTGCACCAAGCTAGAGTTTTCTCAACATCTTCATCATTAATTCCAAAGAAATCACAACAATGGTACAAATATCAACATCCTTTTCCAAATAAAATCATAGCAAAATTTCAACAAAATAAACTAAACTAAAGCAAGAGACCACCTACACCACCCACACCACCCACATCCCAACCCTCCTTTGGTCCCTTAGTTTTTGTTCTTCGTACATTATTGATGGGGTTTGGGGTCCTCACACCACCACTGCCACCTCCCTATAAATAAGTACTAACCCTTCACACCCATCTCTATGATCACATATCATATATAATCACATTAACCAAACCAACCTTCTTGTGTTGTTGTGTTAACGTTCTCTAAGAGCATGAGGTTCGTCTACATCACCATTCTTCTAATAACACTTGTTCTCACAACCAACACCAATCTAATAGAAGGAAGGTCCCTAAGAGAAGACGTAACCACTTCACTAGGTGGGGAGAATGTCGCGATCACGGCAGCGGTCGTGGAGGACTTCCGGCCGACGACACCAGGGCACAGTCCGGGTGTGGGACACATGGAGGACAACAAGAACGTAGGGAGGAATGTTAAGTAGTTATAATAAGGTGATGTTGTTGATTGCATGCATGGCTGTAAGTTAGTGTACATGTTTGGGTTGGGTTTGGTTGGTGTGATGTTGGGTTTTCATGTATTCTTGTTGGCAACAATCTGCCGTCCAAAGAGCTCATGTTGGTTGACCTTAAATGTACATTTGATTAATGTTGCAAATTTTTCATATTTGTGTTCTTGATCAAGAATCAGCAAAGGAATAAAGAGCGCCAGAGAATTAGTGGAGAGGAGTGGTTTTGATATTTTTATACATTTCATTTTAAGTGTCCTTTATAACAAATCACTGAAATTTAGTGTTTTTGTAATATTTGTGTGACAAATTTTGTGATTTTATACTACCTTTTATCACAAGATTTTAGTTCTAACTACAGTACTATATCGATGTATGGCTGGATGTTTTGTTGAGAGCTTGGTCGACCCACGATTTTCATCTAAGTGGATGTGTTTAATTAGTGTTACTATAATATGCACTAAACATATTTTTCGGTAAAGAAGTACCGTTGCTATAAAACTATTTAGAATCTTAACAAATTATCAATCCAAGTGGGAATGGCAGCATCATATATACGTACATATTCGAGCTTATTAGACTAGAATTAGTCGTGAATATACGTAGTGGAAGCAGTAGAAGTCTAGATATGCATGGTATTTGTATCAAGACTTAGTTATAAATTGACCTGATACTAGGAATGCTGTATTTACATGTGACTTCTCATAAATACTTGTCCTGGTTTGTTCGTCTCAATGCCATCCACTATCACATGATCAAATCACAAGAATATTTTGCACTCTATAAGCTTTGAGAAATGGAAGGTAAATTAACGTGAAAATTTCTTTGTTTTCTCACGAAGTTATAATTATCATATTGCATCTTTTGCAATTTACAACATTGCCCATCAATATTAACTGGCCCATATACGTAATTTTCAAGGGAATCGCCATAAATACCACTTATTTTATTTATGATAAATTATTGGTCAAGAGTAATATATGTTTGATTATAACCCATAAGTACTCTATGTCTAACTTTATCAAGCAGTAATATTGTAACGTACCCGAAAACAGCGGAAAATTTAAACAATAATAAAGACCGTCAACGGTCAACACAGGGCACGTCACGGGAAAACAAACTAACATATATATAAAATATATAAGATACAGACCCACGTGGAAGTCAAACTATATAAATGAGTCAACTGTGATTACAATAAAAGTGAATATACATGTAATCACTACCTCAAACAAAAGAAGATAATAAAGAGAACTGGATCTGATCCCGGGGGCACTCTCCTCGGTCACCACCTGACTCAAATGCTACTCGCTACCTGAAATGAAAACAAACAAACATGCCTGAGTTCCCTGCAGGAACCCCGTATACCAAACCTCCTAAAATATAAAAAGGAATTAAAGACAATGCAATGCTATGCACATGATCATCCACCTCGGGCCCACAATAATGCCCTCACCGCCTCCGCGGCACTGAACCACTCATGACACTAGGGTCAAGTCAGTCCACCGCTGCCTCACAAGGGTCAGTCGACACCACTGCTCCCCAAAAAGTGCAGGAAGGAACCCCCGGTACACGCCGCCACCCAAGGAGCGAGTCAGCCCGCCGAATACACAACTCGGGTCAGACGACAGCCGCTGCTCCCCCAAGAGCCGCCAAGCGCGCACCCTGTCGGAACATCCTCGGCCTACCGCTAAACCCTCGCAAACTGCCCAAGGTTTACGGTACACATCCCTCACACCCCGCTCGGTAAGAGAGGAAACAGTAATACAATAATACGCCTTCGTCGAAGGTGAAATCCGTAGCTCTCAAAGCCGGTAATCAACCGTCGCCTCGGAGCCGGTAGTCGACCTATACTCAACGGATCGCGTGTGGATAAATCCACCAACCTGCGGCAGATCGGTCGACCGCTAAAAGCACACCGGTCGACCGGTCCCCCACACAGTACACAATACTGTACAAACAACTCTACCGGTCGAACCACGCCAACCGAATTACCGACCAATCGGTCGAACAAAAGTCATCTAGCGGTCGACCGTTTGGATGGTCTACGCTATACAAATTTATATAATATATATATCCGATCGGTCGAACCAAGGGGTCGTTCAACCGATAACAGGACTTCTCAGTATCTTGCCCAAGTGACATTCGGTCGACCGAAACTGCTATACAGTTCGACCGAAACATCACAGGCACTCTACTGCTTAATTAAAATGCTCAGTCGGTCGATCGAAAGTTAAAGAGCGGTTGACCGTTTTGATGGTCAAAGCTCCCAACCGACTTAGCATCGAATAGATCGGTCGAACAAGGTTAAGGGCGTTCGACCGTTTAATAAGTCAAAACCCCCAACCGACCCATTCTCATTGTTATTCGGTCGATCGGCTAAGTGGTCCCGTTCGACCGATAACAGCATCAACCCTTTTCCCGCACAAATCTGGCATAACGGTCGACCGTCCAAGGACATCGTTCGACCGTTCGCGGGTAAAAATCAATATAATAATAGGATCGGTCGACTGCCCACAGGCACCGGTCGACCGATCGTCGTCTTCAACCTCTGAATTGGTTGAAATCCGACGGGGAATTCGACACCAACGTCGATCCCCAACACTCACAAAGCATAAGTGAGTTATATTGAAGATTTGGCATACCTTTTTGACGGTTGTGGAAGCCTCCCAAGCTTGAGTCACTTCACTCCTCTTCTTCTTCCTTCTTCTCCTTCTTCTCCTCTTCTTCTTCTTCACCTTCTTCTTCTTCTTCTCTCTAAACTCTTCTCTCACTCTCTGGTTAGCTTCAGAAATGGAGAAAACGATTCAATTAACCCTCTCCCTCTTATTTATAGTAACATCCAAGTTTATCTTCAATCCACCTCTTAACCTCCCAATCCAAACAAGCCACCTCATGCTATACTAATCAAGGCTTAATTAGGTTAATTAGGTTTAGTTTAGTTTAATTTCAGTGTTTAGATTAGGTTATTACAAATATAACCGACATGTAACAAATCATATCCGGTTATGAATCCTTTCCAACAAGTTACTATACAAGTTGGTTGTCCCAAAATTTTGAAGGTTGAGTGGGTCTGTCGCTCCAGTAAGACTTCACAAAGAAACAACACATCCTTTGAAGTGGTGGTCGACTGGTCGATCGGGATATTCACTGAAGACATCAGCGATTAGCCATTCATGGCAGCATAGATCAATCTTCTTAGCGAACTTTATTTGTCCAATTGGCCCTAATCTTGGATTTCAAGTGAGTCAACACGTCGAGTCATAATGAGGGCTTTATGATTAATGAAGAAAACCCATAATGTACGTAACTACCCTTGTGCATGGAAGTTGATTTGTGTTAGACAAGTTTGGGAAGTTAAGAGGTGAGTAATTAATGAGAAAGTTCAAGTAACACTTTCGAGTTGGAGACCTCATGGCCAGTTGGATTCAGCAAATAGATTTCCGATCTATGTTACTTTGTGTTTCACACATTCTCGTTGTCGTGCTTTATACTTGATCGATCGTATTGAATTAATCACACCACAAAATAATTAATGCTGTCCACTATATGTAAATTTGGACTTGAATATTAATTCTTTAACCAATACGTCTGGTACATCAGTTGGAAAACATTGCACCGAAATGACATTTATAAGATCGTGAGCATTAATTCGTAACTTCTTTTAAATAGGACGCGTTATAGCTTGCTTATAGCTCACCATATGCTGGGTTCAGTTTGATGCACCGACCACAAAGTGATAAGTAATTTATCAACGGACCATATTAGCTTCACTTTAATGCATGTGTTACAGCTACTGATATGCATGCACAAGTCAAGCTTTACACATCCGAACTTTGAACACTATATATATATCAATCCCACATGCCATGCATCATGCATGCAACTGATTAACGCAGAAGGAATATTATCAGCATAAGTTCATCAAGATTCTCCAACATTTTGTCACATCTAATATTAATTACCACTTGCTTATGAGATGCTTAACAAGATCCCATAGTAGCCGTTCTTTCTCTCCAAACCCAGCCTAGCCTGCACAAAGAAGAGAGAGAGACACACAAAGACAAAGCCAGAGACAGAGATTAAACCATGCATAGAAGTCAAGATACCGGTCAGAGAAGAAGAAGATCCCTTGCTTGCAGTTCATCATCACGCAGAGAAGAGAGGAGGAATTGGAGTGGGGTGTAGTGGACAGTAGTGGTGCACTACAGCTAGCCTAGCACATGTACGTATCCATATTTATAAACCTTAATTTTGCCATTATTGTCAATTTTAGAATATTAAATTTGCAAATATTCACTTTGAGTTGAGTTGAGACTTTTATTATACATCCGAATATTTCTAACATTTTTTATGAGATGGTAAAGAAGAGTGGAGGCATTGACTATATATCCATCGCAATATCAATGTTTCTTTATCAGTAAATCTGGCATTGAACTAAGACATGATTAATTTCTAGTTTGTATTCTATTTCAAGTTGCGACTTGTAAACCAAATATATGGATTGATCATTGAAGAATATACGAGTTAATTATACCAACGATGGTGTTGTTATCAGCAAGAATACTAATAAAGATTAACCACTTTGAGATATTCCACTCCAGTTAACAAGTTAATTCGTCAAAGTATGTTATAACCACATGAGTTATATTACTTCGGCCCTTTTCTAATGCAAAGAGGAATCTAGCTTAACAAGAGGATCAATCATAGAGCTGACACAAACTCTTATATATATTTAAAAAATGTTGGAATCCATGAAAAGTGACATACAGTGCTGGCTTTATTACTTAACCCTAAACCACATTACCTTCTTGTTAAGATTATTAAACCACAAAATCTACCTTTTTTATAAATATGAACTAGTGGAACAACCTTTGACTGAACAGTGGAAGAAATTGTAATCATGTCATCATGGGTCCATCAATAAAAAATACTAAGTAAGGTTTGTTACTAAGAATAGCAACTACATGGGTGGCTGTGGTTAACAAGATTCTCATGTGTGATCTCCAAAACATTAAACTATAGTTGATGTGACCAACAGATCAAAAGTTGCAAGTGGCACCAAATTAAGCACCACCACCACTAACTTGCAAGGAAGCAGGCATGCTGCATTCATGTAAGGGATTAAATGATCCTGATTCGGAACTTGTAGTTGTAGTGTGGCGGCTCACGATGAATGGAATCTTTCGTTGGCTTTGTCCAATTTTTATTCAACCCAGTGTCCCATTTAGTTCAGAGGGTATGCCTAACGAATTGATGTTAACTTTATTATTTAACAAAGCCATTAACGGGTTCCTAACGTACGGTGCCAAAAATGTCAGAGTTTGTGCATATATAGTTCTCTGCATTGCTGAAGTGTTTATTGTATATTTGATTTTTTATTTGGGTACACCTACAAACACATGTGTTTTCAAATTTTACTCGAAGACACATTTGATTTTTATTTTATTTTACGTTTGTATATTCGGACCGTCACAATGGCTTACTCCGTTATCCTACCGTCATCTCCACCGTTACATGCATCCATTAACCATCTGTCAATAATTAATGGTAAAATGAGTGTTAGTTAAAGAATTAGGGATTAATTAAAGTCCCCAACTCGACTCCCCCGACCCGACTCCCCAACCCTAGAGATGAAGCAAGATGTCACCAACTCCACTCACCAGAACCTTCAGGACAACATCATTGTGCCCGCAATGCGCGGCGATGAACAACGTGGTGACATCCGTCAGACACTCGACGAACTCGATCCGAACCTCGTCTAGCCTATCCTCCCAAACGAAGGCCTCAGAGCACTTGAGTTTCAACTTCACAGTCCCGACATGGTTGACGTTGACGGCCCTTCAGTCCTCGAGTACGTGCCTCCTCCATTCTCCTTAGGTACCCCGCCAACCCTGCCTCAATCAGCCTTTTTGACGTCTCCACCACCCCGTTGGAGGCAACGACATCTCGTGGCCTTTTGTTGGAATTGGTTTATAGAATTGTTAAGTATAGGAAATCAGGGAGAATCGGTCGACCGGTGCGGGGCACTCGGTCGACCGAATACCTCCAGGAGCCATTGGGTTCAGATCAGATCAAGATTCGGTCGACCGGTTCTCGGAACAAGGTCGACCGAAAAACGCCAAGAGATTTAGGGCTCAGGATTGATCGAGATTCGGTCGACCGGTGTTGGGCACACGGTCGACCGAAAAGTGATAGGAGCTGCAAGATGAGAATCAACATGCAGATCGGTCGACCGGTGTTGGACACGCGGTCGACCGAAAAAGTCCAGGAGCTTCAGGCGCTGTACAGAAGTGCGGAACGGTCGAACGGCTCGGGGTGAGCGGTCGACCGAATAATGGCAGTTACGCGAACTAACAGAAAACCGGTCGACCGATGGAGAATTTCGGTCGACCGTTTTCCGACGGTTATACACGATCTGAATGATTTAATGTACGGTTTTAGCCCATTATAATTAGGATTTTTGCCCTAATTTTGTAACATAACATACAACACTTATTTCCTTGAGAGAGATTAGGCTAGAGAGAGATCTAGAGTGTTTTGGGAGATACATTGCTTCCAATCGTTTGTAATCTCGGAGACTTCTCTTGATGGAGAAGAGCTTCAAGGAAAGAAAACTCGCAGGAGACCCCCAAGGACGTAGGCATCTTGCCGAACCTTGTAAAATCACGTTTGTCGTGGTTTGCTTCAGGTGTGTTGTGTGATTGCTTGTTATTTCCATCTTATTCGTGTTTACTTGTTGCATTAAGATTGGGAGAGAGTCCAAAGTTATTTTCCGCAATCAATATTCTATTTTTCGTGGTTCATTTAATCTGTAGTCGTGCTAGTACATATTAGATCCCCCTCCCAACAACCTTTGCATCACCAAAACCCATGAAAGGTCGTCAAAGTCATGTGGTTTGGAGGGAGATGTTAGCTTGGGCGGGTGGTGATCAGCTAAGGTCGTCAAAGAAGAAAGGGCGGGAAGAATGACGGGAGATGTTAGCTTTGGGTGGGAACATTAAGTGGGTGTGTATTGATAGATGATTATTTGATGTAACGACGGGGATGATGGTTGGCTAACAAAGTGTGCTCCTGTGACAGTCTGGGTGTATAGAAGTAAAAAAAATCAACTTTATGTGTAACTAAGTAAATTTTCAAAAATACGTGTGTATTTCGGAGATTGACAAGTTATGTAGGTGTACCCATATAAAAAAACCGATTGTATATTCTCTGAGCATATTCACCTAGCATGTATGCTAGCTAACATGCATCTCACCATTTAACTCTTTGAATTTGTCAGAAAAATAATTTACCTCAAATAAATTAACAAGCTATAAATTGAGAAAAAATGTAATTGCCTAAGGAGCTTGATTTATAGCTCAACGAGAATCTCATGATTTTAATAAATAAATAAAATACGAAAATGGATAATGAAAAAATAGTGATTTTATTAATTTGTAATTGCATTCGTCGAGGATCAAACGATACCATGAATATATCAACGCAAAGTGTTCAATGTAGGACCTATAAAATTATTCGTTGTCATTTCACCATCATCCTTCACAATTCAAAACTAAAATAGAAAACGTTTTTATGTTACTGATGTTAAATCCTAACTCCTTCTTATTGTTTTGATGGTGTTTAGGGGTGGTTTAGTGAAAGTTTGAGATGGACGGCTGAGATGAAGTGAGGAGTTTGGTATTTAAAGGTGATTTTTCTATCCTTTTACTCACTATCTTGCGATCTCATCTCTCTCTCTACTCGTCTCCCTTGACAGCAAGTGAAGAGACGACGTCGTGCGTGGAGTTGGAATCGCCGGAGGAGCTCAGGTTGTTGCCGCGTCGAGTTGATCGGAAGGTTGCTGAAGTTTGAGCTATCTCGTGGAAATGCTCGCCGTTGTTTCTTCTAAGGCTTCTTCAAGCCTTAAGGTATGTCAAACTTGCTTTTACGCTCACCTATTATTAGTGTGGGGGTGGGAGCAGTCGACGGTAGACCGTTTTGGCTCGTCGGACCTGCACAACAGTTTCTGCACTAAAATCGGTCGACCGGTGTTCTGGGTTCGGTCGACCAGTTATAGTGTATTTTGGGCAGATTCTTCGCACCGGTCGAACGATACCCTTTGGGCGGTCGACCGGTTGTGCAATTTTAGCGAGAGAATGACGCTCTGGGTAATTTCGGTCGAACGACCCCTTTGCCGGTCGACCGAAAGTACTGTTGTATGTCAGTTGGGGCGTTGACCATCTAAACGGCTGACCGCCTGTTTGACTCGTTCGACCGACGACTTAAGTTAACTTAATGGCCGGTCGACCGGAAGTGTGGTTTCGGTCGACCGTGTAGAGTGGACTGTTGGTGAGTCCTACTGGTGGTTTTCGATTGACCAGAAGTCTTGGGTCGTCCGACCGTTTGATCATGATTTGCGAAAATGAATTTCTTACTGGTGTTATTCGGTCGACCGGGCTCTTTTTGCCGTTCGACCGATTGACGGGTTTTTCGGTTGGGTCAGTTCTCTAGGTGAGGATAGGTTGACCGGAAGACAGTTTTTGTTCGACCGTTTTACACAGTTTTGGTGTGTTTATGTTACTATTGATTGACTAGAAGGCAACGGGTTTACCGGCCCTTTTGGGGCGACGGACAGGCCGGCCCTATAGCGATCAGTAGTGACACGTGGAGGGGGATTGCGATAACTGTCGCCGTGGCTCCGGCAATTGAGGCAAAACCGTGGCTCCGGCGAATGAGGCATGTTTTATTTGTCGCCGTGGCTCCGACAATTGTTGAAAAACCGTGGCTCCGGTAACACTGAGGCAAGAGTTGGGTAGTGTGGCCGTGTTTTGGACCGGCGGTGCCTTGTATGCACGAGTGTTGGTGGGGTTGGGGTGAGAGGACCCTTGAGACTCGGGTTGTTGTTTTGGCTATGGCCGGGAGAGATGTCCCGGGAACTTAGCAGTTGTGTTGGTTGTGATATTTGTGGTTCATTGCATTTTTCATTATTGTTCATATATGTGTTAGGGTTTGGCATACGGGGTTTCCTTTTGGAAACTCAGACATGTTTCATGTCTGCTTTCAGGCCGAGAGCGGCGATATGCGGGTGGTGACTGCGGAGGGGTCGCTCGGGACCGGATCCTGTTTTCCTTCCTTTTTGAGGTGGTTGTGATTACACATGTATATTTTATGTTTATGAGCTTTTGATGTAATCACATTCTTTTGTAAACTCGATCACATATATGTATTATATGTTGGTGCATATGTGTGTATGTTCTTTCGTAATGTCCTCACTTGATTGTATGTTTTAAATTTTAAATTTTCCGCTGTGTTTGAGGACGTTACAACTGAAGTTTGTAGTTGGTTTTTTATAATAAATATCAAGAGTTACAGATTTAGCATGCTTGGTTATGGTGTTATGTTTTGTAAATTTGATTAATTACTTCAATTTGTAGAGGCTGATCGATAAGTTCTTACTTTGTATGACTCGTAAAAGAATGTCAGCAGACTATTGTGTTCATCTCGTTTCTTACATACCTTCGCTCTACATTCTTCCTTTTATTGCGATCGAGCACGGTTCTATCTTCCTCTATTCTAGTCATGGATCTCACATATGGAGCACGTCTTTTTCATCTATTCCATTCTCATATATGTGTGTCTTCAACTCATTGAGAAAATTCATACTACAAATTGTTTTCCAAACAACAACCTTTTACACCTTTATATATAGAAGTACAAATCTCCAACTCCGGGTGGAGTACTTCAAGTAATTAATTGCACCGCATCTAATTAATTGCTTTCTGAAAGCCTATGTATTCAATTAAATTTAACATATAGTTCATGATATTGGAATTCGATCCGCGATCCTACTTAACCCAAGACTGGTGATCATTCATAGACAAGTTTTGTGCTAGGATCTTAGGTGGTTTAGACTCTGTGTGGAAGCGATGAGAATCCCGAAAAATTGGCTTGGGCAATTCCACGAACACCTAACATGCATTCAAACAACCCACAATAGCAAGCACAAAACAAAATCACAATAAGACACGAGATTTTACGTGGAATCCCAAAAGGAAAAAACCACGGACGACGGGGATGGACGAAGGTTTCACTATGAAAGATTAAAGTACATGGAGGAAGCCAGAGATGGATACAACGCACACCAGATTGGGGTTGAATGATGATTCTTCAATAACAAGATTCTCAATCAAAACATAAAGGAGTTTGGTGGCTAACTAACCTCTCAATGGTGGTTATCTTTCTCTCAAGCTTTCAAATCCTTGTAAACTAGGGTTCCAACAATCTTAGTATATATAGTAGAGAGGTTAGGGTAGAGATAATGAGGTAAAACATCCCCAAACTACCCCTCCGAAAAATTGTTTTGTCTGCAAATAGTGGACCGAACTAGGGACCGGTCGACCGTCTCACAACATTTGTTCCACTGCTCGAGCAAACGGTCGATCTACCTGAGCTTGAAACTTGTTCATTTGTCTTCCTGAAATATTCGGTCGACCAGTTTGAAGTCAACAGTCAACCGATGCACTTGAGTATTTGCTCAGTTTTCTTCCTAATAATTCTGATCGACCGATAGGAGACAATGGTTGATCGTACAGTTAAGTCGTTTCTGCTGAGAAACTCTAGTGGTCGACCGTTGACCAAACGGTCAACCGAACTCTGGGGCAATTTCTTAGACTGGGCTAACGGTCGACCGTTGCACTGCTTGTCTATGTTCTAGAGGCAATTTTCTAACATTTTGCATCTACCCGTTGGCCATGAAAAGCTCTTGTAATGCACACCCCAATCTTCAACTTAATCGCCCCACTAAATTGTTGATCAACTAACAAAGTTTCACTCGATAATCTCCTTGGCAGCTGCACACAAGGTCATCGTAAATATATGCAATATGTATTTGAGACCCACCAAATGATATGGTTGAATAGGTCAAATTATGAAAGAACCAAATTTATTTCTTATTCCAAATTTGCATTATATATATAGTTCCAAAACTTCTCCTCATTAATAGAGACACTAATTCATCAAAAAATATTCAATGAGAAAGAAAACCCTTGCGCAGAGTTGGCTCTTTCAGCTCATATTGACTAACAAACAGGGATTCTTGGGGGCTAAAATTTAGGGATGTCATCCATTGATATGTTTTTTAATAATTATTGATATGTTATTTATTTACAGAGGCCTCTTGATCGATGCAACTGTATGTATTCATTTATACCCCTCATGTCAGAAAGTAGATTACAGGGGATTTCTTTTACTTACCTTTTACACCTTACGTAATACCTTTTACACATATTATTTCTTCGAATGCGTGTCCTTTCTTCTTGGACTTCCAAAGACCGAATAAATGGAGGCCAAATTCTGTGAGCACGGAAAGCTACACAACTTCGCATCAAATCAAACTTGGGTGATTTGCTTGGGTGCACCTCAAAATGTGCACAATTATCAAAATGCTCATGCGTTTTCACTATTCACTTGGGTGCACCTACATTTCAACATTATTGCTTGCATACCTTCGGGTCGTTTATGAATCTTACTCCGTTAACTTTTATGTTGGTTCATTTACAAAACATATCATCTAAAATTTAGATGTCCTTAATATTAAATTTAAAAACACAAAATAATTTTTTTTACAAACACACCATCTCTTGTTTTCTCTCTCTACTCTCTCATGTTATCTCTCCCCTCTCTCTACTCTCTTGTTTTCTCTCTCTACTCTCCTTCTCTCTCTTGGTGTTGGCGTGCTAACACTACTGAAAAAATGGTTATAATGTCGAATATTAAAGGGGTATAACGTCGGGTTGACCACCTTGGTTGACCGACGTGATAGGTGGGAGACGTTATACGAGGGTACTCTTTCACGTCGATCTAAAATCTGACGTGGTAGTGGGGGTCTACAACGTCGCATTCTAAGGAAACCGACGTGGTAAACCTGTTAATAAAAAAAATCGATTTTATACCTTACTACGTCAGTTTTCCTTGAAATCGACGTTGTAGGGGCTATAACACGTCAGTTTTCCTTGAAACTGACGTTGTAGGGTAATTTTTATTTATTAAATTTTGGTTTTCGTACCAACACTGCTTGGAATCAATTTTTCCTGTTTTTATACCTACAATGTCAGATTCTAAGAAAACCGACGTTGTAGGGTACAAAAACCAAAATTTAATAAATAAAAATTACCCTACAACGTGGTAGGGGAGGGTCTTCCATGTCGATTTTAGTACAACCAACGTGATAGGGAGGTCTTCCACATCAGTTTTAATTAACCGACGTGGAAGCCATCATTCCAGGTCGGTTTGTAATTAACCGACATGGTAGGCTGATTTTCCAGCAGCGTGAGTGGTTTAGTGATTCAATTGTTAATCTTGTACTGCTCAGTGCGTTCAAGGAAGCTTACTGTTGCTTCAATTTCTATTGAATTTGCAAGGAAGCTCATTTTCGTTGGAAGTCGGAGCCGACGACCTCCTTGTCAATTGGTGTATTGGAGAGTTTTGTTTTCAATTAAACGTCCTCCTACCTCCTGTGGCCTCTGAGGAACGCTCTGGTGGTCTCAATTTGGTCGGGTATTGTGACGATTCGTGTGACGAACCAGCGGATTGTCTGAGTTAAGGCTGGCGCCCCCTTTTCGAATTGACTTGCTAGACGTGGTTTTAGTTCACTTCATCTTCTCCGCACATCGAGTTGCCTCCGTGGATCCTTCTTGTTGCTTCAATTTGATCGAGTGTGTTGCGTAGTTGATAGACGACCCTGGTGGACTCGAAGGTCGTCCTCTTCCAATTGGTGTGCTGGGTGTTTTATTTCTTCAATTGGTCATCTCCCAACAACCATCTACACTTGAGGAAATCTCCTGTGAGTCCAATTTGGTGGAAGGTTCTGGGTGGCTCGGTGAACCATCTGGATCGTCAGACTTGTTTGGGTTCTTTTTTCTTCAATTAGACGCCAACCAACACGAATTCAGGGAAGTTTTTTCCTTGTTTTTTAATTCTTTTTTGCAACTTTTGAGGATAATTCTGTTTTTTGTTGATTTTTGCTCTTTTGTGCCATTAATTTCTGGTTTGCATTTGTCCTGTACTTGGGTCTTGTTTGAGGTACTCTTTTCAGTGAGCTAGGTTGAATTTCTCTACGTGTTGATCAAGTGTATTCTCTTCTGAATGGGTGCATCAACATCTGAGAGAGAGGGGGGAGAGGGAGAAAAGAGAGCAAGAGAGAGAGGAGAGAGGGAGAAGAGAGAACATGAGAGAGAGGAGAGAGAACAAGCAAGAGTAGAGAGAGAGAGAACAAGAGAGAGAGTGGAGAGATATGAGAGAGAGAAAAGAGAGAGAATGGGAGAAGAGAGGGTATGTTTGTAAAGAAAAATATTTGTTTTGTGTTTTTATATTTTATATTAAGGACATTTAAATTTTAGATGATATATTTTGTAAATGAAACAACAAAAAAGGTAACGGAGTAATTTCCATAAACAACCTAAGGGTACGCAAGCAATAAATTTTGAAAAACAGGAGCACTCTACTGATTAGTGAAAATACTGGAATATTTTGACAATTATGCAAATTCTTAGGTGTACCCATACAAACTTTTACCACAGAGAATCACATGATCTATGGATCGAAAGGTAGCACGGAGACCTAGGAATGGCAACCGAGGCATTCATGATGATGACATAACTCCCTACAGCACATGTAACTTAGTAGTCGTACACAAATATGTTTCTTTTATTTTTCTCGAACCCTCTAAACTCTATAAGACTCCTTCCACAATCCATCTATAAATAGCCCTTACTTAACACTGTGCAGAGCACCCCTTCATCAAATCTCTCTCCTATCTCTCTTAAATATATCTTATAGTTAGTCAATTTTAAGTAGTTAGAAGTACTTATGGCAATGGTGAAGGCCATGAATGCATGTGTTGTTCTCTTTACTCTCATACTACTCACCCAAACCATACATGGGAGGCCTATCAAGAAAGAGAATGGTACTTTGGTGTGCTTAAGTTGTGGTGGTGATGGTCATTCTCATGAGTACAATAGTAGGAATCTCATGCAAATCACTGAGGATTACAGACCCACAACTCCTGGCCATAGTCCTGGGGTTGGCCACTCAATGGTGAACAGGACCATCAAAAGGCACAAGCACTTATGACTATGGACATGCCTTCTTGTTGGTTCTCTCTCTTTGGTTTGGGTTGATCATGAGGTTTGGGGTTTACCAGGCTTGCCACAACTACAAGGGTCTGCATGTAAATATGTGTATTAGTTTTGATTTCTGTATGTGTGCTACCAGGCATCGGCATGATGTATTGTCTTCTTCTTAATTTCTAGCTTGTTCTGATCAAATAATGTTGTTGTTGTTATTGGTGTAGCGTTATGTACTTCACTTTGTTTAATTGGTAGTGGAAAAGTAATTACCTTGTTGTCCTATGCTGTCGAGATGATATTTTACTTTAATGGTGAATGATATCGATCTTTCATGTTTACTGCAGATTACTTTTTTTTGGTGGTTGTTATTGTTGTTGTTGGGTTTTTATTTATTTTCTGAATGGAATAGTACAGCAAAGAAAGGACATTATGACATAAAGATGTCCTTAGCCATTGTTAATTTACTTGGGAGAATTAAAAACTAAAAAGGTTTACATGCATGTAATAATATTTGTGCATTGTGGGCATATGGCTTTGGTAACATGCAAATCAAGACGGGACATCATATTTGGGGCTATCAGCCTATCTCCCACTTGACAGAATGATTATTTTTGTACAATTAAACATGTATATTTGTTGCATGTTGAAACCTTGGAATAATTAGCTGCCAATAGAATTCCAAAAAAGCATCCCCAAGTGCATTTTATTGCCACCGGATCTTTGTGAAAGAAACATGGAAAGACAAATCATGAATCAATCAAGCTCTCTCCATGGCTTGCTTAATTAAGAAAGTGCAACATCATAAACATTACATGCATTGGTATCGAACCCTAAGATTACGTACGTACCTGTGAACAAGAGAACATTAATATGACATCGACCAAATAGGTAATTATTTCTACTTGTCTCTACGATTTCAATTTAAACCTATTAAGCAAGACAAGGTAGGGCTCCAAAAAATACGACTATACATTAATTGCCAACTTTCAAGGAGATTTTGATAGAGATATCACAATATTTGTTCCTATCTTATGTATTCATAGAACACTGGATTGATTGAGCGATAATACAAATTATTTCGACGTACGTAAAAGGGGCTCCATATATATAATTATATATATATATATATATATATATAGAGAGAGAGAGAGTGTGTGTGAGAAATACAAGCCATCTTACATATTTTAATCAGTATAAGCTTCAGAGTTAGAAACCTAAGCTTTTGATTATATCCTGTAAAGCTCACCAACAGATTTACATGTATATAATTAATTAGGTTGCATACACACAAGTACTACTTAGCTTAGTTAGGGATTATTTGTTCAAGGGGTTGTTGAGCTTCATAATACTATCTTAATTAGAGTCTCTCCTTTTATCTTGATGACAGATTTAACAAGACAAGGATCTAGAAATAAGGGAAATGTTTGTTGAACGCAGCGCGTCACGGACGCGCTCTACGTGGACATCCATGTCAGCCCTTACGTGGCCAAAGCATGAATGTTTTTTTGTTTTTTCTTCCTGATGTCCACTCAAATCACATTAAATGCGTTTCAACTCAGCACGTTCTCTCTCTCCACCCAAATACAAATATGATGACACTCTTTCTTTCTTCTTCATTCTTTCTCTCCAGAATAAATCACCATTTCGAAGAAGCGTCTGATGCCGACTCCCAGGATTCTTCACAACGTAAGCAGCGTGAATGGGACGGTGCGAAGACTTCCCGATGTTCTTGTCAACGCTCCGTGGTGAAGACTTACGTCTGTTCGGTTTATGTTGTACATCTCTCCGTAATAAATCACCATTTCGAGTAAGATATTACGTCGAAGAAGCGTCTGATGCCGACTCCCAAGGTTCTTCACAACGTAAGCAGCGTGAATGAGACGGTCATGTTTAAGTCTTACATCTTCTTTCCGATTTACTGGGAAAATATATATTATTTTTGTAATTTGTGTGTGTTTGTGTTTGTAATGGAAATCTGAGATGCTATTTTTTTCCTAAACGTAATTCTTGTGGGGTAAAATATACAGTGAGAGATTTGTTGAGTTTGTGCGGGGGTGGCAGGGGGCGGCAGCCCCTGCGGGGGACGTGAGTCCCCGCCGCAAAGCGAGCGGACAGAGGGAGCGCGCTTTGCGGACGTTTTTTTGTTTCGACATCATATTATTGCATTCCATATATTGATTCGTTTATTCCGACAATAATGAAGCCATATATTATTCCGGACTGCAAATACACTTATTCCGGACAACAAATACACTTATTCCGGACAGCAAATCCACTTATTCCGGACAAACTTTATGTTCCGTTTCTGGACACACTTTATTCTTAAACCGGACAACAAGTACACTTATTCCGGACAACAAATACACTTATTCCGGACAGCAAATACACTTATTCCGGACAAACTTTCTGTTCCGTTTCTGGACACATTTTCTTCTTATTCTGGACAACTACACTTATTCCGGACTGCAAATACACTTATTCCGGACAGCAAATACACTTATTTCGGACAACAAATCAACTTATTCCGGACAAACTTTATGTTCCATTTCTGGACACACTTTATTCTTAAACCGGACAACAAATACACTTATTCCGGACTGCAAATACACTTATTCCGGACAAACTTTCTGTTCTGTTTCTGGACACATTTTCTTCTTATTCTGGACAACTACACTTATTCCGGACTGCAAATACACTTATTCCGGACAGCAAATCAACTTATTCCGGACAAACTTTATGTTCCGTTTCTGGACACACTTTATTCTTAAACCGGACAACAAATACATTTATTCCGGACAACAAATACACTTATTCCGGACTGCAAATATACTTATTCCGTACAACAATATACACTTATTCCGGACAGACACATAACGTAAACAGGACAAACACATAATGTAAACTGCACACACACATAAAGTAAGCTAGACAAATTAAGTTGATCCAACGTAAAACTTAAAAACAAATATTTTATTATGATAAGTGTGGGCTCTGCACGAATAATGAGACTGCACGATGTCCTAGGGTCTGCACACTGTCTCATCTGTGTATTGGGAAATGAATCGTTCAACTTAAAGAACCAGCGTTTTTTAAAAAGACCAAAACGCGCGAAGAGAAATTTCGCTGACTGGACGCTGACTCAAAGAAAAATATCTGAGCTGTACAGATCCACGTAAGGCGCGTCTGTGATGCGCGCGTCCGTCTATAACTACTCTAGAAATAAATAGGTACAATATCAGCGAAACAAGTCAACAACCCGATGAAGTAATGATAGTGGTGCAGTCATATTTGACGTAAATATAATCCTCTTTGTTTTTACGTCTCACGAAACGTCATTTTCACGCAATCATATCGACCCTCCCAATGCTCCTGTGTGTCTGTTCGATTTCCTCTTGTATTCAGAGACGTGCTTAATCTTCTCAGACATATTGGTAGACATGCAACAACATATGTTGGCCGACAATACCAATGCACATCGATCAAATCCAACATAACTCCAAAGTGCAATTACTGGATGTCCCACTATTCTATGTTTCTCGGGACTCACACATGCATATTTTTCAGTTCAATGCAAGAATCTCTTAGTTTCCTCCTTTCTTTATGGTTTCATACTTTCATGTGTGGCCACTAGCTTCGCCAATTTAGATTCACAAGAATCTCGAATCTGTAGATTCTGTTGGCATGTTCACTACCATGACTTCCTATATATTAGCTAGTAGACAATATATGAATAGGTTACATGTCCGACATTCATAATTGATTAAGTGAGACAGCTTTGTGTTGCAACGTTCGTACTGAGAGAGAATCCACTTAGCTGGGAATATCGCAAGCTGATAGGAATATTCTTAGCATATTATGTGTGTTTCTACTTGGGAATATCGCATGTTCCGCTCTCTCATGCACATGTGTGCAACTTTATGCAACTGCAACCTGCTGCAAAGTTAGTTTAGTTGGTGATTGTAAATTATTTTCGGCGAAACTTAGGATTCGTTTGGTAGTGATACTCAAACTACATTCTCAAGAATCTGTAAATAAAAACAGTTTTACTTAAACATTGTTTACCCATAATCTGATTCACACCTTTAAAATGTATTCTCACTGTTCTCTCTTTTTCATTTAAAAAAAATAATTCCAGAATATTATTCATTAGTTTTTGGAACAAATGTCTATATTGCCACGTCAACATAGAATATTTACCATACATACCACCAATTATTTTGACTTTTACCACTTTTAATTATTATAGTTTAGGATTTTTTGGTTAATTACTTTATTGATATGTGCATATGGATTTTTGGTTTACTTTTCACTTCACGTTGGTAATTGTAATTTTGTAATTATTATCTCGAATATATTAATTAGTAGAAAATAATTCAATCAAATTTGTTAGTATGTTATTACACACAGTTCTCGTATGAATACATAATGGGGTTGGAATGTTATTTGATTTCAAGTGAAATTATTTCTATCCAAACACTTTCATACCTGGAATCGATTATAAGTGAGAATTAGATTTTCTAAAATCAATTTAGAATCAGTTTTTAATGAAAATCTTAGTAAGAAGAGCTCAAATAAACCAAGATTTTCCTCTCTCCTCTCTCTACTATTTCACAAATAAAGCTAACAATAAAGACTACTATAACAAAGAAATTGGATAATTTAGTGAACACGCTTCAAATAACTTACGATGTCAAACAATATGCTAGCTTCAATATCTCTTAAAAGCTCAAAGACCCTTTGATCTTACCAGATTCGCTCTTACTACATTGTTGGTTATATTTTGACGTGAGATATATTCAACTTCATATAAAACTTTAAACTGACCATTTTTCCATCATGGTACAAATTAAGAACAGTCATATCCCCAACGTAGTGCAGCATGAGGGTGTAATTGAATGTTCTTTATTAATAGATATTACATATGCAATAAGGTTCTGTAAACAGGAGATTGTACTATATTCATACGAATTATTTTCTACGTCTTAGTAGAGGATTCGTTTTCATGCTATGACCTTACCATTTCTCCAAAGGTCACCCTCTAATTAAGAAATCAACCTTGATGCACGACGGCAAGATAGGACAACCCAAAGAACCAACCAAACAAGATACCTCAGACCTCTTGTCCACCTGGCATGGTTGATTGAAGTGTTGGTATTCAATCAAAATCAATTGGTGATAAGTAGAAGAACAATACAATTTATAATCCAAAAGAAAATTTTAAATTAACACTGTAACACTTTTCTTCATGTGTGACTGAGATTATTTTTCTCTGTGTCTACATGTGAACAACAATAATGATGGATGTGTCAAACCGGTTGTTGAGTCTTTCAGGTTTTGTATACCATATTGAAGTATTGGTATCATAGCGGGATGATTGTCTTTGTGGGGCCCACTTCTTATGTGGTATAAAACCCACTCGAAGACAAGGCAAAAATACCGACCATGAGTGAGGGGTGTGTAAAGAATAATCGCACATTGATAGATTTAAAGTTCTTTAATGTTGTTATAAGGCTAATAAGCTCTCTCACATTAGGTCATGTTTCTCTTGGTATTAAAGTCTGAAAAGTCTAACGGTTGTCTTGACACATCCACAATTATTATTGTCCACGTATAGACATGGAGAAAAAAATTAATCATGATCATGCGTGCAAGAGAGTGTTAGAGATTGTTAGCCGTGATTAATTATAATATAAAATTGTCATGCAAGTTGTAACTCTACTAGTGTCTTTTCTAAAGCAAGCGGAGAGTTCCTGAACCGGAGGAACAACCAACAAAGAGCGGTGGTTCACGTAGTTATGTTTGCTTTTGATATAATAATGTTGGGCCTGTTTAGTGGAGAAATTGAGAAGATTCCCATTGCTTGATTCCACTTTTTAGGTTTGGGTTGTGATTGTTTTCGGTTTGCATGATTGCATTCTTCTCCTTTGATTTGAGGTTGCTCATCACCATATCAAATCTTTGATGAACTATTATGTGAGTGGGTATCCGAAATTGATCGCATTTTCCATGTTTTTGTCTGCCACGTGCTCTCTAAGCTAAATTCACCCACTTTTAGTTGTCTAAGTTTTCATGTTAATACCTTTTAATTGCATGTTTTCACACGCACGGGTTTAATTTGGTCAATTTCAGGTAACTTGAAGATAACATAAACGAAGGTGAAACAAATATAAAATTTCAAAACTGCAATTAAATGAAGTGATCCAACGTATATTCCAATTGAAAAAAAATATAATTCTGTTCAATCCAATAGGTTCTTATCGAATCCGAATTCATTTCAACCCGACACAACAAGCACATTTAACCTACCATCTTGGGGTGTTTTGACAATGAAATTTTGTCCTTAATATATAGCAACCAATGAGAAGCAATGGATGACAATCCAAAGATACTCTTTTTTTTTATCTACTTTTCCTGTTGGGAAGCATACAAGTTCACAAGCTGCTTTTTATTATTTATATTATTAAGTACGAAGAAAGTGGACCATAATAGTGGTTGCAAGCATGCAAAGCTTGCCCTTTTAAAGAATAGGGACATCAGAATTGTTAATAATTGATTAGGACACTCAATCTAGTGGGTCTTAATCAATGCTTAACCACGTACGATTTTTTAATTATACACGTGATGGACCAAAACAGAGAAGATGCCATGTCCAAGTGCCTAGATTTATGCAAGTTGAAATAAATCATATAAAGCAAAAGGAATTTTTAGCGCAAAAATATTTACCGTATATCATCTTAGCACCAACTCGATTGTTGAATCACGACTAATTTTTAAGTTGCACGCCCATAAAAAATAATGAAAAAGATTTAGGTGATTCTTATGTTACCCGTATGAATTTCACGATACGATATTATTGTTATATTTCAATAACGAAATACTTCGAATCTTATTTACACTTTAAATAAAGAAAAAGGAAAAGAAAAGCTTTCTATAAAGAGAACGAGTCGAGGGGCGGTTTTATAATTATTAATGAAGTCACACCAGTGGACTTGATTTGGGGCCCAAAAAGGTTGATGTAGTGGACCGAAACATCGAGAAGTCGAGTAAAAGTGGACTTCTCGGTCCAATCGTTAGCATCGGGAGAGTTTATGTCCAAGAGCTGTTGGTCCAAAGATTTGAATTACTTCTTGCTTGCGTAATTGCATTTTTTATTGGAAATTACTCTCCGCCGGAGACTACTTAAATCGTATGTTTAATTATCATTTTGTAATTCATAATTCATTTAATACACATTTCGTCTCGTCTCTTAAACTGAGACTCCTGTCTAAGTTTTCTTCACTTAAACAATACTAACACAATGAAAATGACTAGCGAAACGTCTGCATCACTCGAATATCAAAAAAAAAAAAAAAAATTGGGCGGGGCGTCTGGGTAAACCGCCCCCCATGGGAGAAGCATCTAGGCTCAGATCCCCGACCAATCTGTCGAGGTGGTATTTGGTAAAACTTCATGACTTACAAAAAAACTCACTGTAATCTACCCTATTATACGGAAAATCTTAGAACGAACCTGAAATAATTTGAAATAACACACTGTATAATTTTAAGATTTTTTATTAAAAAATTAGGGGTGTCTAAGCCATACGCCACCCCCATCAGGGGGCTTCAGCAGATGCCCCCTATTTATTTTTATTTTTATACTAAAAAGAAGTTGGACATTTTACCAAATTCGAGTGAACCGGAGCATCCACTGACTTTTTTCTTGACATCTGAGACATTGTCTTTGATGATTATGAGAGGAAGATGAAAAGAGCATGGTGATAGGAGAGTGAAATGAAGAGATATATAAGTAGAAATGAGAGAATGACAAAATGGTAATTCGTACTGTCGATTTAAGTAGTTTTTTTGACAATATTTAGCAATTCAGTATTTTATTCCATGGATTTGAATAAACATGTCGAGTTGTAGATCCTCGTTTGGTGGTGTTTAATAAGAGCCTCGAAGTTAACGACATGTCAGTGTAGGATTTCGTGTCCCTATGTATGTATATGTTTTAAATTTTTTAATACAACATACAAGATCGATTTCATACTTTCAACAATTTTTATGTACATCACTTTGTGTTTATTCTAATATCATGCAATCCTACATATATTAAAATAAATCACAAAGAGAGAATCATACCTAAAGGTTCTCTAAAACCTTTCGAAGATCCGGAGTCGTGGCCCGTTGAATCGCCCGCCGATTCGGCTCCAAATGTTCACCAAACTCTAAACAAGATTAGAGAGAAAGTGTTGGATCGTGTGGGTTATGGGTCCACAATCTCTAATCACTTTAAGTCCTAATCAATTACTTGTTTGATCTAACAAAGATATGCAGCGGAAATAAACGAACAAACAAGCAAGTAAAGAAGGAAATAAAAACCATGATGGACACAGGGGATTTTTATAGAGGTTCGACACCCCACCTGGGTCCTAGCCATCTCTTGCAAGCTCCGCTCGGATCACCGAGCTCCGCTCACGACTTCACTAACCACTCTCCGTTCCGGGCCGGGAGAGAACGCCTTTACAAGTCTTCAAGCTCGCGAACATCCCTCGCCGAGCTTGGCTCCTCGTCTCACAATCCGAGAGGATCACTTCGGGCTCTCACCGAAGTCTATACTAGATGTCTTGGGCTTTCACCAAGACCTTGCTTTCTTTCACAAACAATGAGTGGAACAACACTCTCTAAACTTGCGCACACTTGAGTAGAATTTGGAATTGATTACTAAGTGTGGAAGGTTTTGGGCTTTTGAGTGTGTGGAGTTTCTTTCTAATGTTGGGGACAAATAGTAGTAGGAGAGTTGTGTTAAAATATATTTTACAACTCTTTATATAGGCATTAGAGAGAATAGATCCGTTGGGGTTGATTGTGTGAGTGTTGGTGTAGGATACACAAAACAAAAACTCGCAGGACTCAATTCTGAGTTAATTTGGTCGACCAAATCGGGATAAACAGTCGACCGAATTAACTCAGAATTGAGTCCTGCGAGTTTTTGTTTTGTGTATCCTACACCAACACTCACACAATCAACCCCAACGGATCTATTCTCTCTAATGCCTATATAAACAGTCGACCGTTTGGCAGTTTTGAACTCAGCTCGGTCGACTGGTTAGGTAACGGTCGACCGCCCAACGCTAAGACTCAGGTACATTTAAGTGATCGGTCGAACACCGAATATGGTTCGGTCGACCGATTTGCACCAAACACTTTGGGGTTGACAAACAATGATCTATTTGGTCGACCGAGCTAAGGTCCAGCGGTCGACCGATTTTGTCCAGGAGATTCAGGTTTGTCAAGGGATGGGCATTCGGTCGACCGAACAAGGTCCTCGGTCGACCGATACTTGAAAAAGTATATGGGATATTTTCGTTTTAATACAAATACGACCGTTGGGTATATACGACAAAACTACCGGTCGGAAAAATAAGTTCACACGGTCGATCGAAACCGGGCAGTGAAAACACAAACAGGATTAATGATCACTCGGTCGACCGAACGGCCTGTTACAGTCGACCGAATGTGGGCAAACTGTTAGGGTTCAGGTTTAGTGTTTTCCGGTCTAAGTTTGGGTGATCTATTGAAGTCCAAATTTTGTGAAATTTCGTGTGTGACTTCTATAAGGAAATCTAGTGTGTGATTGAGTAGTTTTTAGCTCAAGTATGTTCAATTACACAATGTTCTTAAAGACTCAAAGAAATACAAAATACATGTCTTCAAATGAGCTTGATTACATGTCTTGACTTGATTTCCTTTCTTCCTTGAGTCTTGATCACCTGTAGAGGTTAGCACAAAGTAATATATATGCAATGCAACATGTGTGCTACTCTAGATGACCATAATTAAGATTAGGTTGATTAAATCATCAAAACATAGATTAAGGCTAAAAAACCAACAGAAATGAGCTAGCCAATCAATCTCTAATAATGCTTAGAATCTAGCTAATAACCCATCTTTGAGCTCCTGAGATTTCTATCTACTTAACTCAAAATTAATAAGAGATTTTCGTGGTGATTAGAGGAGAAATTAACGAGAGAAAGAATTTTTGCATTAACATAAACAAGTAGGAGGATGAGTGCTTTTATAGTCTACCAAAACATCCTTATCAATAACTATTCTTTAGTCATGATCTCTTCCTTATTCTCTCCTAAAATTAATCTCTAGTTGCCACATAAGCGTCCTCTAAAACGTTTTAATTAAATCTGGAATTAATCCACACATGATCGATCTAATTAATCTCTTAATAATTCAGGCAGAAATCGCATTGTTCGGTTGACCGAGAATTTTTCTCGGTTAACCTAACCATTCGGTTTTAACACGTGTTCGGTGCACCGTGAGCTAGACGGTCGACCGATTCCACATGAGAAAAATTCTCTGGAAAAATTCGGACGAACCACGTCTTCTGTTTCGGTCTACCGATGACTCACCAAAATTTCTCCTGGAGCATAGTTATCGGATGACCGTGTCACCTTCGGTCTACCGAAAATACTTTTTCTCGGTTGACCGTTCACGCTCGGTTAACCGAACCCGATTGTCCAGGCACTTCAGACAATTTCGGTCAACCAATTGTGATTACCCATTCCCCATTCGGTTAACCGATCCGAAGATACCCCGATTTTGCATTTGTCAAAATTTTGATTTATTTCCAACAAAATTTGATTTTTTGGGATTTTTAGCAAATTCATATCTTATGTAATATATTATTTTATGTAATATTATTACACCCCATAATAAATACACCTCATATGAATTTATTATGATTCTAATTATGTCAATTCTCATGACATATTGATTTTATTCGTTCACCACATGTGTCTCATTTTCATATGAAACCCGACACATCATATGAACTTAAAATCAACTCTCTTGTTTCCCAGTTTTGTGGTGTGACCTATAAGAGGATCTAAGCCAAATTGGCAGGAATATTAAACACTTAATATCTCAAACTATAAGCGGTATCTAGCTACACATTATAGTTACACAATTAGCATAGATGTCTTTGTTCCACCCGAACCAAATCACGATCCATTTAGTAATGTAAGTGCACCACTTGTGTCCGTCCATTGCCTCATGATATTAAGAATATATATAAAGTAGAAATGTGTCACCTTTGTATTATATTCATTTCTTGATCTCTTTAAGCTAATTATAATTATGTAACTTAACTCAAGTTACATTGTGCACATTATAATTTTGCTTTATCAATGGGTCCACTAATATCATCACTCAATTAAAAGGGGCAATGATAATCGCTTGACTAGCTATCTCTTCCAGCACAAGTCATGTTCAACCAACTATTGCCTTTATTATTATACTCATTGATAGCTTTTGACAATAATCAAATTAAGCACTTCTTGAGTAAAAAGATATAAATCTCATATCTTAGGATCCAAGACACAGTAAAACATTAATGACACGAAACACAATTCCATAATGTTTTACTTGTTAGGTCTATTCAATATATAAAAGTAATCTTTTCCTCTTTTATATACTCGTGTCGTCAACTATTTGTAGAACTACAACAATCGATGACCAACACGACAATCTTATCTCGGTAATTAATGTTCTATGTTAATTACCATGATTGTGAATAACTTTTGATTTATGTAAACCATTATCTTTTAGAGCTCTACGGTTAAGAATCAAGCGCTTCTTCCTTAACACTTCCAAAAGACGAATACCATAATCAAGGAACAAAATATTTGCGCACCTAATTCATAATAATTGACATATAAAAGTACTTTTAGAACACATTCCTTTCAGTCAGTCCAGGGAGCTAATTTCTAGCGGTGTCCTTTATCAAGATGGGTGAACTTGACGAGTGAATCTTTTTGTCGAGGTGATGATGCTACCATTCTTACGTTTTAGTATGCTTTAGCGTGTAGGTATATTATTATATTATTGTTCACAAAAAAATCCATGTTATTATTTGGGTCAAGTGTCAAAAATACGATCGTGTTTCGTATTCGGTACTATCGTATTAAGATTTTGTGTTACCGTGTCAAACACAAATTGAATAATATCCATCATTTTAGATTAAAAATAGGTAAGCGACATGTTATATTGATAAAAAAATTGTAAATAATATCATGATTGACCATTATAAAGGTAAAAATAATAATTGATTGCCTAACGAGAGATGTCATTCTTGTTAGTTTCGTGTAAAAAATCAACGTATCGTGTAAATGTACCAAATACATTAGCTTTTATGTCTTAATTTATGTTAATTTTAATGATTAATCAGACTAATCATAATCAATCAACATGGTCAATCAAAATGGACAAACATGATTACATGAGTTTCATATATACTTGTAGGTGTAAAAATCTTCTTAATAGGTTGATCAAAAGTATCAAAAGAATAAACATTAAAATAAAGACTCAATATTGTAACAAAGTTCTGGTATCAAATGCTGCTCATGAGCCGAAACTTAACCACTACGTTAACAACAATTGATTCTAGTGTAATGATTAAGTCTTTTGCTCAGGGGCATAAAAACGTGAAACAATTATTTTATGTTGTATCTTCACAAATCATTATAATAAAAATATTTCAACTACAATTTATTTATTTGTCGTGTCTAAATTGTGTTATACAAACCGAATCCAATCCGATCATCACACAAGCTCCAGATGTCTTCCCAGCAGTGAAGACTGAGAGCACCCTTAACAGGTGCTCTTTTTTTGGCACCCGAAATGCCCTCCCGTAAGGGAGGGTAGTTCCTGGGGGAACGCCTCAGGCACTTTTTTTGGGTGGATTTCCGCCTGGGCGCCCGATCCATGGGGCGACGTGTCCCCCGGATTGGTTATTTTTTATATTTTAAAAATGTTAAAAATGTTTTAAAAATTATTTTAAATCGTTTTTCCATTTTTTATGAAAATATGTTTTTTATTTGTTTATTTTTTTTTTTTGTTTTACCCGGAATTGATCCCAAATGATGTGGAAGGAGAGAATGTAGAGTGTCTGAGTTATTTCTGGGTGTGGTTAAGGAAAAATTGGGAAGTTTGGTTTGTGTTAACGTGACGGAAAAAAACTGACGTAACTGAGAGAGAAAACATTACGCCTGGGAAGAGGCAAACCGAGCACTCACTTATCCTCAACCATCTCGAGGCGTGGGCCACGAGTCAAACCAAATCCCACCGTCCATCCCTCCCGATCCAGATCCAACGGCCCAACACCACCCACCACCCTCACTAGTCACTACAATACACCCCCACCCCACTCTCCTCTCCCCTTTCCCCCTCTCCACGATGCAGACCAACGGCGGAGATCACCCCGTGCTCCGCCCCATGCCGTACCCGATCCCCCCCTTCCCGGCGGTTATGGTCCCGCCGACTTTCGCGCACTACCAGCAGTTCCAGCCCGGCGGGGCGGCGGAGGAGAATAAGACCGTTTGGGTCGGGGATCTGCTGTTCTGGATGGACGAGAGTTACCTCCATGGTTGCTTCGCTCACACCGGAGAGGTTCGTAGATCTCGATCTTGGGGTTTCAAGTTCGAGGTTTGGTTCGTGTCGTGTGGGATTGAGATTTTGTTGTTTCGGCGTTTTCAGAAGTTTTTTTTAAAGTGAAAAGCTGATAATATTTTTGTGTTTAATTTGTGAGGAGAGGTGGGAAAGATGGAAACTTTCGGCTATTCCGATGTTATTTTCTTTTTCGAGGTAGGTTTGGTTTAGGTGGGCTGATTGGTCTGGATGTGATTTGGTTAGTGCACGTGATGTTCTTTCTTTTTGAAAGTTGACTTTGGTTGCGGTTCAAACTATGGGTTTGAGTTTGACTTTTGTTGCTTTCTCCTTTTGTTATGGTGGCATGCTTAGATCGACTGAAATGGTAAGTCAATGATAGATTAGTTGACCGTTGGATTGAAAACTGATACTTTGCAGTTTTCTGTAAAACAAATTTACACACTTTCCAGAAGGAAAAAAAAAAAAATTGGCCCAAGAAACTAAAAATACAAGTTCAACAATTAACCGCACTTGATAGCAATATATATGTGTGCCTCTACTAAGTGCTAACCAAAGAACCGATCACAAAATTAGAGCAGAGAAAAAGCCTGTGACGGTTGGAACTTGACTTGATAGAAACAAAAAGAGAAAAGAGTACTAAGAATGATGGCTTTCGGATGGTAATTTTACTCCTAAAAGTTCAAACTCATGGAGCATCTAACGGTTTAATTGAGGGGAACAGTGTGGTGGCTAGGTTGGAGTGAATGGGGAAGATGGAAGAGTAAATGGTGACGAGGGTTAGGGATTAGACCATTATTCTTGGATCGTGCTAAACAAAAGTATGGCTTTTAACTTTTATTTAATTTTGTTGATTGGAATTCTTTAGGTTACTCATGAATCATGACCTTTTGTGATGAAGTATACTAATACAAATCTCAATATTGATTTTAGCAAGCTAGTATGTCCCAGTAAGGGTTAGGCTTGAATTTGCATTGTTTAAGAAGTTGGTGACAATCTGAAAACTGTATACGGGTTGAGATATTCGAACCATAACCGTTTTAAATAGAGCAGGATAGGAGGGTTGAAACTAGTATCTTTAGACATGGACTATTTTGGTTGGTTCAACTGGTTGAAACAGGAACCTGTAGGCAGTTTGGTCTCAAATACCATTTCCATTGGTTGATTCCTCGAATTGTTGGTTTAATCGGAGGTTCGTTTGAACCAAACTATTTGAATGAGATTTGACTTTAAATATAATGATTTGAGTTTCATAGAAGAGCTTATAGTTATTTTTAGAAATGATTTTTCGGATCAAAAGTATTTAGTCAATCTCAAAACTATAATTGGATTTGTGTACCCATAGGGTCCAAATGTAGAGTGCTGGAGCCCAAGTAATTTTTTTTTATCAGTAAGCCCAATCAAAATTTTATTAAATGTATTAGATGGTTTAAAAAACTAATTACTAATGTATAAATGACATCATGTCGATATCATGGTTCGTTAAGTTTAGTCCATTGGTTGAAAATCAGAGATGCATTGATCTAGTATTGTGACCAATTAGACGTCCAGTTTGTTTTTCAAAACCATTGTCCTTGGTTGAAACCAGTCCATGCTAACGTTAGGTCTCCAAGTCACTAACTTAAAATTAAAAATAGACCTGAGGTTTTTGGTTTCTTGTAGTTGAGGACAACCCATTGCTTTGGACCTACAGTTCTTGGGTGGGTGTAGTGCACCCTAAGTGATATGTAAAGTTGGTGATGTCTTATACTCTTTGGCAACAAATCTAGTAAGTTGGAGAAACGATGATAGGAATGTTGACGGTGATACTTTCATGAAAAGGCAAAATGTTTCAATTTTTGCTTAATTCAATATTACGACCTTTAATATGTTGTCAGAGGAGGTCGACCTTTTTATTTATATACAAATAGCTTACTTCATTGCATTGCTTTGGCAATTCCACCATTCACTCATGAAATGTTAGGTGTGTGACATCGTATTGTAACTTGCTCCTGGAAATGCCTCCCGAATCTGCTGGTATACTGGTATGGGTTTAGACCATGCCTCCCGGTTTTACCTTGCATGTGAGCTTTTCACCCAACCTTATTTTAAGAACTACTTTTTTAGAAATGCAGTATGTGTTGCTCAGTGAATGTAGTACTAGCCAAGTATGAACTAAACTCATACCAGCATATCCTACCTCCCGGAAATGGGCAGCAAGGTGAATATGCGCATAGTTGTACCTGATATACTGCCTTTAGGATGGCATATATGGACCAAGCATATCCATAATTACCGACTCTAATTATGTAAGCCGAGTGGTTCAGCAGGTAAATTAGGTGGATCTGAAAAATGTCGATCGAACATTCAAAAAAATGAAGGTATAGATTATACACTCACTGAAACTTATATCAAAACAACCAAATCATACTCACAAGCAACCAGTAATCGGTTGAGAATCACCAGAAAGCTTGTAGTAGTTTTGATTTTACTGGCAGACAAACAACGCAAATGGCTCACCTACAATCTTGGTTTGGGACGATAGGAGCCTTTTGACAGCGACAAATAAAAATCTTAAGTTGATTATCACTTCGTGAACTTTACCTATGTAAATATGTCCTTAACAAGCCTAAACTGTCTCTTGCTCAAAGTCAGAACTGTTTATGACTTAATGTTACATTTGCATGCAATATACATGCTTTGCATATTTTCATCCCACTAGTTGATCAAAATAAATAAAAAACATTTTAATATATTTCTTTATTTTCAGGTTGTCTCTATTAAAATCATCCGTAACAAGCAAACTGGTCAGTCGGAAGGTTATGGTTTTGTGGAGTTCTATTCTCATGCGGCTGCTGAAAAGGTATTGCTAACCTGCAATGGTATTCCAATGCCTAACAGTGATATTGCATTCCGGCTGAACTGGGCTTCTTTTAGCACGGGTGATAGGCGTCCTGATGCTGGCTCCGATCTTTCTATATTTGTTGGAGATCTTGCTTCTGATGTTACAGATGCCTTGTTGCAAGAAACCTTTGCAAGCCGGTATCCATCTGTGAAGGGTGCAAAAGTTGTTATTGATGCTAATACAGGTCGTTCAAAAGGTTATGGTTTTGTAAGATTTGGAGACGAGAGTGAGAAGTTGCGTGCTATGAGTGAGATGAATGGTACATACTGTTCTTCAAGGGCCATGCGGATTGGTGCTGCAACTCCCAGAAAATCATCTGGTATGTGATCTCGTCTGGCTAACAGTTCTTTCAACTTGACAGTAGACAGAACCAACCAGGCAAAAAATTAGATAAGTAGAGCTTTTGATGTACAATAGGTAATTGGTCGTGAAACATCTGATTTGTTTGGGCATGGGAACTGGGAAGAGTTGATAAGGTATTTGTAATTCTGATTGATTGTCGTATGACGTTACCACGTACAAAGTATGTGTGCCATTATTAATTCCTGATTGACTGTGGTACGACGTTACCACATACAAAAATATGAATGCCATTTTTCGAGTTTAATGTCAATCAATGCAGAGTCGATCATCCCCGCGATTAGACTGTAAATGATTGTTCAAGGAAAGCACGTTTTTCCATCATATATTACCCATGATTGTCATTAAGTTTAAAACCGACATGTTTTTTATTTACTCTTCAGGTGGTGCACAAGGTTCTCAGGCTGATGGTGATTTGAGCAACACTACAGTGAGTCGACATTTTGCACTTCGGGAGACGTTAGATCAGTGAAACATTTTTTCATGTGATCTTTCTTTTAGGTATTTGTTGGAGGACTTGATCCAAATGCTAGTGAAGAGGATCTCAGGCAGGCATTCTCTCAATATGGTGAAATTGCATCTATTAAAATTCCAGTTGGGAAGCAATGCGGCTTTGTTCAATTCATTCAGAGGTATGTATGACAGCTATCAGCACTTCTGATTTGACTTCATCACACTTTCAACCTGGCCGAAAGTGCTTATTTTATATGTATCTCACAGAAGTAGCGCGGAAGAGGCACTACAGAGGTTGAATGGCACCGTCATTGGTAGCCAAACCGTCCGTCTATCATGGGGTCGCAATCCTGCAAACAAGCAGGTTTTTGTTAAAATTCATGTTTTTTCTCTTTAAAATCATTATGGGCATCCTGTAAAATTATGGCACTTAAACTAAGATAGAAGCGCATCTAATGTGCTCTATGCCATTCGTGATCGATAGATTCATATGTTGATGAGCATTCTCTCTTGTTTGTGGACTTGCAGAGGGGTGATTCAGCAAACCAGTGGAATAACACGTACTATGGTGGCCAGGTTTATGACGGATACGGCTATGCTGCACCTCCTGATCCAAGCATGTACGCTGCTTACGGAGGTTATCCAATGTATGGCAACCAACAACAAGTGAGCTGAAGCAGGTATAGCGATGGAGGGGAGAATATGTGGGTGACTTATGAGTGAGATAATGAAGAAATTAGATGGTCGACTCTCTACTTTAGTCCTGACTGTAGACACGTTGACTTGTCCATCTAAATTTTGACGGGTTATATCTTATCTATTTATTAATAAGTTATGCGTTATGTGCTGATGATATTAGTTTTTTTTGGTTATCTGCAACTTACCCGTGGTAGATTATATTTGGGAGTAAGAATTTTTGTTGTTGTGGAGGATGTTGACTGTTGACACAACAGAGAGCAGTTAAATTCGGGGGAAATTGTTGTTTTCTTGGATATCTAATGTTATATCCTTGTCTTTCATGAATGAATTCTTTTATCAGGTTGGCGTATGATAATTCCTTGTTATATATATATATATATATATATATATATATATATATATATATATATATATATATATATATATATATATATATATATATATTTCTTCTCAGTTTCTTCCTCAATTTGTGTCGTGATTGTGAATTTGTGATGATTGATTTTGTCATATGAGCGATTAAAGAATTGAAGCGCTACATATCAGAAAAGGTATTGCATCATCTGCTCTTACATTTTCAACCAATAAATTTTGTTCATGTCTTTAACATCGAGAACACATTTCAAGATATACCTTGCATTTAGCATAATATCTGAATTCTGGGTATCAGTTCACTTTAAGGAGTTCTATGACCGCTAGCTCATCTGAGCAACGTCTATTTCGCTTGAAGATCAATCGTTGTCATGTGGCAATTAAATGACCTTTCTGATTGGGCATCATAATATCCCACCATCTCCTTCAAATGTTAAACAGACTGCTGGACATATCGGAATATTTGAATTCTGAAAGAAACTGAAGATATCACGCCAAATCTTGGAACTTTGTATTAATGATCAACTAAATAATCGGTGTTATGCCCTGTTCTAACATATACTTGATTAAAGAACGTGTGGTTTGCACGGAGACACAATCAGATTGTGGTGGTGAAGTGCTTGCAATCTTTGCCTTCGAATTTTTGTTCGAAACATTTATTGTTTTGCTGATAAGAAACGTAAGCATATATTTCAACTTAAAAGAGAAGCTTAAGCATGTGAGCTTTCCTTGAAGACTTTGATGGAAGTGACATCTTATAGACGATGACTGCCCGAAACTTGTAACTAAGATAAAAATGTTTGCTTCGAAGTTAAGGAAAAACTACAAATCGGTATTTCTTCAAATTCAAAATGCATAGCTACATATATAATCACTTCCAACACAAAAAAATTACGTCACCGTCACCCCATATGTCGAACCTATTTATCAAAAAAAAAAAGAGGAAGAAATCAAGTCAATACACCAAAACAGAAGAAATTATGACTTCAAAACTATTAATTTAGAGGAAAAAAATTCAAAATAAAATTTCATGAAAAAAGAGTCAAAATAAACCACATTTGAAGAAAAAAAAAATCAGATTAGACTCATTGCCACATCGTGTCAAACACAAGAACTGCTGCTACAACGTGGTGACACGTGGCGGCGACAAGTTTGTGTTTCTTAGTGTGTACAGAACTCGGTGTCTAAGACGTTGAGTTCTGTAGGAAAAATCTGTGGAACTCGGCGCTGGCAAGGCCGAGTTCTTCGTGAACACTTCATTTTTTATACCGATTTGAACTCGGTATCATCGGTGCTGAGTTCTCTTCGATATAACTCGACATTGGTATTGTCGAGTTCTCTTCCATTGAACTCGGCAACCGAAGTGCCGAGTTCAATTTGTTTTTATTCAAACTATAAAATCGAAGGAGAGATCGTGCAATAGGCGATTGGGTGAGCCAAGTTTTTAAGTGAACACGACATTTAGGATGACGAGTTCAAAAGACAGAACCCGACATCCACAACACTGAGTTCACTTAAAAAAAGTTAACTCGGCGTTTGTAACGCTGAGTTTGTCGGGTTATAAAAACAGTCTGACGCCCCCTCTCCTCACACCGAGTTCTCGCGATTTTGAGATTAAGGTTTCGATTTTTTTCGTTTTCCACCGTTTTCCCATATTTTATGTATTAGGTGATATACATTGTTGTTTTAGATATGATTGTAGTGTTTTTGTTGGTTTAAAAACTCATTTAAGTGCAGAACCAATTCCGATTTCGGGTTTTTAGGCTAAACCAATTCCATTTAGTGTTCTTGTAGTGTTTTTGTTTCTTAGTAGATTATTGATTTCATTTTTATTGATTGTAAGCTTACAATGGTAATCTTTAAAATAATGGAATTTAAATTTGATTATTGTGATTGAAATTAGATTTGTTGTTGTTATTTGGATTCAAATGTATGCGGGTTTTAGTGAATGTAATCTTAAAAATGGGTTATTTGAGTTTGAATGTATGTGGAAATTTAAGTTTAATTATTGTAATCTTAAAAATAGAGTAATGAATGTATGTGAGTTTTAATGGAAAAAAAGTGTGTTGAAGTTGAGAAAAATGTGCGTTTAATATGTTGTGATTTACATGTTGTTGGAATCTGTCATTTGATGTTGTGAAATATGTCGTTATTTAGATGTTTGGAAGTTGATAATGTTATTTGTAGTATTGTTAGTTCTGTTTACAGTGCATGTTTAAAATTTTCGAATTTAAAAATATAGGAGACGTTCTGTCAATTTTTTTTAAATCTGACATTATTCGTAACGTTGTATATTGTAGTGTGGATAAAACACACCTCTATAGGGGAGGTTCTGTCAGTGTGGATGGAACACACCTCTATAACAAATATAAATGATTACTGTTAATTGTTGTGACCACATTGCAAACAACAGAATTTTTCCTTTGGCATTTGTTGTGGTAGAGAGCGAGAAGACAGAGTCGTGAACGTGGTTTCTCTAATTACTGGCTAGTAGAGTGACTCGGCAACCTGATTTGTGTATTATCACCGACAGATTTTTGGGAATAAATATTTGTGTTCAAGCCGCATTTTCGCCTGCAGAGGGATATGTACATCGATTCTGTTTTCGACACATGAAAGAAAATTTTACCAAACATCGAAATTGCAAGGAAAGATTGGAACAAATCAAATTTTACGAAGTGGGTAAAACTCATTTATTTATGAAATTTGAAGAGCTAATGAAAGTTATTACAGAGGAAGACTATTCAAGGGTAGTGCGAAGACGACGACACTTGATTTTTATCGAAATGAGCTCGACGTGCAGGAGGTCGACCATGTCACATGGGACCCGTATGGGCATTTGGATCTTAGTCAGTTACCACCAATATGTACTGAAGGTTCCGAGATTTGGACGAGTCGTACATGACTTATACATTTTGGAGAGGTGGTTAGGCATTGTCCAGACCGAGTCATGAGGCAGTTCAGTCTACAACAACACATTCCATAGGTGATGGAGAGACATGAAGTGAAATCGACTCAGGGGAGAGAAAACGTTAATTGGTTGGTGGAAAATCACAGATTCATCTAGTATTAGTCTCATAAAAGAGATCATCTACAGTTTAAACGACCACTCCTAGGTGCCACTTTTGAAGAGAGCACACTGTTGTATATGGAATGATACTGGAACATTACGGTACGTTGGATTGTTCACCACACTTTGGCTCCGAAGCATAACTTTTACAGACCCCGAGCGGGTAGAAAGCGAGAGATGATAAGATCTACACTTCACGTTAGTCACTTACGTTGTTTTTAAATTATGTTTATTGTTTGTTTAACAATTAATTGTCTATAGGTGCATGAACTTTATGAGTTCTACGAAGAATTCCATAAAACCCATGAGACGATCAGAGATCATAAGACATACTCTTCAATGGTTGGAAAGTTTATGGAAAAAATGAACGCTTGACTCATGTATTTTGATGCTGAAGAACCCACACTATAGTTGAGTCAATATCGCATCGTTTAAGAAGATGCTATTACTATTCCATACACACAAGACGACAATGACGATCTAACTCAGGATACGGAATAGACAGATAATGCAACACGAGGAGGGGGACGTCCTAAAAAGAAGAAGAGATTGATGAGTCACTTAGATATTCTGTTATATTAAACTTATTTGGTTGTAATTACATTAGTGTAAGTTTGGTTTATGTCAAAATGTTGAACTTGTTTTTTTGGATGTTATTTTCATTTATACTGCAGTTGTTTGTATTTTCTGGTAAAAATTGTTGTGTTTATTCAAATTTCTATAGTTGGAATTATGTGTTTGTTGTTGAAATGTTTGTAGTTGGAATGATTGTGTTTGTTGTTGAATGTTTGTAATTGGAATAATTTTGATGATTGTTGTTGAAATATTTTCAAATTGGAGATGAAATTGTCATTTTCTTTGAAAATTAAATGGAGGGGGTCGAGTTCTATTAAATTAATTGTTTGTAGTTCTATTTAAATCGTACTCGGCGATTCCGAGTTCCACGAAACTGAACTCGGCACCAGCAGTGCTGAGTTCTCGTTTAGAGAACTCGGCGTTCAAGTTGCTGAGTTCTCCTGATTAAATTCGGCAACTCCAGTGCCGAGTTTTACTAAGTGAAACTAAACAACTTCAGTGTCGAGTGTAATTAGGTAGAGATGCCGAGTTCTGTACACACTAGAAAATAAATTCATCGCCGTTGCGTGTCACCACGTGGTGACAATGAGTCCAGTGTGATTTTTTTCTTCAAATGATGTTTATTCTGACAAAAGAAATTTAAAAAAAATTATTTTGAATTTTTTTCTTGATTTAGAAGGCATAAACTTTGTAGTTGAACCTCATCTTTCCGACAAATTCGACCGTTGTTCCCAGTCGAATTCTTAATTTAATCTAATATAATTACCAAATGTCAAAAAATGAAAAACAAAATATCAATCTCTTTTATAAAATAGAAGAAAATATTAATTCTCCCAACATCCAAGCACAAACAACCTCTCTCTGTCTCTCTCACTAGATTTGGGTTGGAACGACTTCAAGTCTTCCCTCCTCCCAACGACCCATTTAGGACAGAGCAAAACCCGGATCGGACCGGTTGATCCGAGAAGTTGTGATTTGGTTCGGTCCGGTCCGGGTTTCGGTTCGGAAGATTTTAAAATTTCGGTCTGATTCGGCCCGGACCGGTCTCTTTTTGTTTTTTATTTTAAAAAATCAGTTTTTGACCAATTCGATCCGGTCCTATCTTCGGTCCGTGGGCATCCGGACCGGATGCTCACCCCTGTACCTAGGGGTGCACATGGGTCGGGTTGGGTCGGGTTTGGGCCTCAACCCGACCCAACCCGAAATTTTCGGGTTGGGAAAAAATCCAACCCGAACCCGAACCCGACCCGGTTCGGGTTCAACCCAACCCGACCCGAAATTTTCGGGTTGGGTCGGGTTGAACCCGAATTTGGAAATTTTTGGGTTGGGTTGGGTTGAATCGGGGTTATTTTCGGGTTGGGTCGGGTTTATTTTCGGGTTGGGTCGGGTTGGGTCGGGTTGGATCGGGTTTATTTGGGAAAAAATTAAAAAAAAAATAAAAAAAAATAAAAAAAAATAAAAAAAAAATAAAAATCGGGTTCGGGTTGGGTTGGGTCAACCCGACCCCCCAACCCGAACCCGACCCGAAAATTCGGGTTTTTGATTTTCCCAACCCGACCCGACCCGAACCCCTCCTCAACCCGACCCAACCCGACCCGACCAGTCGGGTTCGGGTTGGGTTTCGGGTTGAACCCAACCCATGTGCACCCCTACCTGTACCCATTCCCTCAGATTCCGCTTCACAACCCGCCTCTCCCCTCTGCATGTTCGTTCTCGGGTTTCCCAGCAAATCGGCTTCTTTAGTGATCGCTCTCGTTTCATTTTTGTGGCCTTTTCGTCCTTTTCGAAGGGCAATTGTTGGTTCCTCTAAATTTTCAGACTTGCTTTCGAATTAGAAGAAAAAATAAAACTTCTTTTTCCGTTGTAATTAGGGCACAATGGGGGGCGTCGTTAGAGTTCGGATACCTGTGACATTGTTTAAGGGGTAATTTAAAAAAAAATATTATTGGTGTGGATGGAGAAAGGGATGAACTGTTGAGTATTAGAAAGTTGAGTTTTAGCGGTTTCTGTCTAAAATAGGAAGAATGGGAGAGAAGAAAGTCACATATTCTTGTTAGCAATACCTTTTGTTTTCTTTTGAGAATTAAAGAAGAAACAGAAAGTTTTTTGTTTCTTAATTTGATTTTGAATTTAAGTGAGTCCATCAATTTGAAAGACGCAGTTTCTTGCTTTTTAATAATTGTCGACTTGAGGCAGTCAATGTTGAAACATGTTGATAAATTTTCAACATATTGTGGTTTTCTAGTCCTTACCCAATTTTTCAGATTTCTCCTTGAAGCTTATTCAAATAAATATTATTTTTACCTATTTTTATCAATTATAATGGGGTTTTCTAGCTTATGAAGAAAAATAAGAATGAAGGTTTGCAAATATATTTATTTTTGGCTATGGGTCGCTTGGAGTTGATGATGATTGGAATCTTGCATTGTGAGATCCTCAGTTTCTAGTTGGATTGTCACAGAGTGTACAACTAACAATGGTTTTTTTGGCACGAGAGTGTAAATATCTCAATGCTTTAGACGGTGAATGCCTTGCTTACTGACTTGTTGTTTTGAAAATTTGCAGTTTGTGACGTAATGATCACAAGCTTGTAGTTCCTCAAGCTCTAGCAAATTGCCATCTTCATTTCTGGACTCAATCTAATGGAGAGTGTTGGGAGCATTTTTACTCACAAATACCCTTATCCACATGAGCATTCACAGCATGCTATCACAGCAGTCATGTTTGGTTGTCTTTTCTTCATATCATCCGACAATATGCATACACTAATCCAGAAGTTGGACAACAATGTGAAATGGTGGTCGATGTACATATGTTTGATTGGTGTTTTTTATTCCTTTTCATCACCATTTTTTGGAAAGACTATCAAACCGAGCTATTCAAACTTCAGCCGCTGGTATGATTTTTCTCTGATACATTTCGATGTTTTGCCATCCGTAGTTGATTTTTAGCTTCTTTCATGTTCGTTATTGTTTTTGTTAATGAAGATTGATGGATTTGAATGTAGGTACGTTGCTTGGATTTTCATTGCAGCTCTATATCACTTACCAAGTTTTCAATCAATGGGACTGGATATGAGGATGAACCTGTCTTTGTTTTTAACAATATACATCTCATCTGTTCTGTTCCTTCTGGTATTCCATATTGTTTTCCTTGGTCTCTGGTATGTTGGACTCGTAGCTCGTGTAGCAGGACAGAGGCCACAAATATTGAAAATCATCCAGAACTTTGCTGTAAGTGTGTCAAGATTTAAGATTTACGATGCAAAAACACAGGAAAATCAGAAACAAACTATAATTTCATAAATTTATTCTGCAGGTTATAAGTGTTGCTTGCTGTGTGTTTTATAGGCATTGCGGTAATCGTGGTGTCTTACAGGACAAGCCTTTTGATCGAAGGAACTCCAATAGGTTTTCCTTCTCTTTCTTAACAAAAGAAGAGAGGAACACATGGATATCTAAGTTTCTCCACATGCATGAATTCAAAGAGCAAGTTTGTTCCTCATGGTTTGCTCATGTTGGATCCGCAAGTGATTATCCTTTTTTGTCCAAATGGGTCATATATGGGGAGGTAGGATCTGATCTGTCTTATATTTTAGTTATGCATCTTGCTTGTTCGGGTTTATTTTAAGATAGTAAAAAATAGCACTCGTTTTCTCATCATCTACCCATTCTTTGTATTTCAGCTAGTTTGCAGTGGTTCATGTTCTGGCCCTTCAAATGAAATCTCTCCAATATATTCATTGTGGGCCACATTTATAGGTCTTTACATTGCTAACTATGTAGTGGAGCGATCGTCCGGGTATTTCCTTGTAGCTTATATTTGAATGGTTACAAACTCTAAAATTTCTTTTATTGATTGTGATAATTAGATTTTATTCGACCAAAATAACATGGCCTCAGAAATTCGCTCAGGAATTCACTCTGTAAGTCAGCATCAATTAATGTGTACATTAAACATCCAAAATAGATGTAAAAGGTTCTAAACCCTTGATGAAACAACCGATAGAAACTAGAAAGTACATTATCTCAACTATGGGTGCAAATGAGCCTGGATCAAGTTGAGCTTGCTTAAGCTCTAGTTCAGTTCGGTAGGCTTAATGAGTCTAAAGTCAGGCCTTAATTCAACTCCTTAACATTTTGACCAGTTTCGAGTTTGTATCGAGCTGTCATCGATTTTGTCACAAGGCAAAATACAAATTGAAAAATGATGTTCTTAAGATATGGGTTTTAGTTAAAATATTGTAATTTCCACATTCTTATGTTAACATAGTATTAGAACTAGTTAATATCAATCCGAAAACACAGAAAATACTATTGATTCATATATACTTATGCATGTAGATATTTAATATAACGAACACTTGAAGGCCAAGTCAAGCTGACTTCAGTTTAAGGTCCATAGAGTTGACCCTTCATTTCAACTTGTTTAGTTTCAAGCACAGTTTGACTCATACTTCTACTAAATAACGAGTGAGCTCAAGAGTTCCAGTTAAAACTAACACCTCTTAATCTCAACCAAGATATTTTTAAGCAGTCAGTTCATTAGTTTTAACGATTTTCAGTACTTGATAGTCTTTTTCTTTGCTTACATCTCTTTCAGAGTAGTAAGATTCATTGTTCAGAATAATTGTAAATACTTGATGGTCTTTTTTTGCTTGTACATCCTTTTTTGCTTGTAATGTCACAGTAATTTTCACAATTTTTTTGGCAGGTGGGCTCTGACTCACCCGCTGTCGATTTCTGAATATGAAAGGCTGAAGAAAGAGATGAAGCCTAATTTCTTGGAGATGGTTCCTTGGTACTCTGGGTAAGTATGTAGTAACATGGTTGGAGATCTGTTGTTATAGGTTTTCCTTAAGTTTTGCTGGTACTATCTTGTACATGTGACACATACCCACATGAGGTATTGTGTTTATCAAAGAGGGTAAAATCAGCAAAAATTGGGGAAAACCCACAACAACAGATCCTAGGGGGTAGTAACATATATAACTCATATTGGGGATTGCTAATTGGGAGAGAAAAACCCTCCGAATGTGACAGGTCTCGATGGTACTCACAGTTTTGTTATCTGCATTTTCAGGACATCGGCTGATTTGTTTAAGACGGTTTTTGATCTCTTGATTTCTGTAACTTTGTTTGTTGGTCGTTTTGACATGCGCATGATGCAGGTACTTACTAATGACTCACACCGGAAAGAAAGCAAACTAGACCAATTTGAAAACTTGTAGCTCTATAATGTCATTTTTTATCAAGAAATACACATCTAGGAATAGGATGGCATGTTTGGTCGTTACTCTGTTATGGTATTTTACAAAGTTAAGGTCTATATAGGGGCTAAAATTCATCATAATTTGTATGTTATTCCGTAGCATTTCTTTATCAAAAGTTTCTTCACATCATTACTTTTTGATCATCCCATATTTCACTAAATTATGTGACTATGGCATTGTTTCTGTTGTTATATCGTGTTTGTCTGATGTGGATTTTCCCCCTTTCCACAAGGCTGCTATGGGAAGATGAACATGAAACTGGTGAGATTTTTTATGATCAGTTCAGCGAGACAGAAGATTTCTGGTTTGATTTCATGGCAGACACTGGGGATGGTGGAAACTCTTCATATGCTGTCACTCGGCTACTTGCACACCCAAAGCTTCCAGTAAAAATTAACGGCACCGTACATGTTCTGCCACGTGGCAATTTACTTCTTATTGGAGGGGATCTTGCGTAAGCTGAATTTTACTTTTGTCTCTCTTCCTTTCCTTCTTATGTTTCATAATTCAGCCAATCTCATGTTATGTTCTTTTGCTATTTTCCTAAAATTTAGAACAAAAATACAAATATTTCCTATGTGCAAATTTGGAATGCGAACTCTAAGCCTCAAGATTTTAAGAGCGTCCCATGACTCCCATTTCTTTGAGATCACGTCAGCTGGAGTTGAAACCACAGTTCTCCATGATAAGCTGAATCACTTGGGGTGTTTTTGTTGTATGTACAATAGTTACTCAAATTTGTTTTCTTTGACACTCTGTGCAAATGAACTCACGCAACAGGAAGCTAATCAAAATGCAGTTGGTAGGCCTAAGTGTTCTATGATAAGTTTATGTGGTTCATTAAAATCAATGTGTGCCTTTTACTAAGACTTAAATCCCATTTTTCTGATTTTTTGTGTCAATGTTTATACAAGGAGGTTCAGATATAATGGATAATAAAATGAAATTTTCTGGGTTAGCTTTAGCAAGATTTGTTTGTTAAATAAATGTGAAGGAACCAACTATAACTTTAGTGAAGGCTCAAAATTCTTCTCACTTTGCTCTAGCATCACATTAATAATTCCAATTGCAGGTATCCTAATCCTTCAACATTTACTTATGAAAGGCGCTTATTTTGTCCTTTTGAGTATGCTCTTCAGCCTCCATCTTGGTATAAACCCGAGCATATTGCTTTTAATAAGCCAGAGCTTCCCTACGGTGTGTCAGATCTTAGAGTTTATGATGGGCCTAAGTGTTTTGTAATTCCCGGGAACCATGGTATGCAACTACTTTTGTACGGGTTAATTTTCATGTCATTAACTTTTACATTCTAACTAGGGCTCAGCCTTTTATGTAAGAATCTACTTGATGAACACATACATGTAAAAATTACTGTCTGATAGATCGAACTGGGCTTGTATGCATGTTACCAACTAATTGAGCAATAATCTGAAATTATTATCTTGATCTACCTTTTTAAAGTGTCCCAATAAACAATTACGTCATGTGAAATTTCAAAATTCTTTAGCTGATTTGACAAGTAGCATTCCAAATCTAGAACAAGGAGGCAAAATAAGTTTCCATGAGACATCTGAAGGGGCTCCTGATTGGTTTAAGTACAAAGTATGACATGCATATGTGACATCAGCACTCACCAACTACACATTTTACTATGTATTTGTGTTATAAACAAAGTTAAATAATAGATGTTATCTTCAGAACTTATTTTGCATAATTGCAGATTGGTTTGATGGACTTCAAACTTTCATGAGGTACATTTGCCACAAGAGTTGGTTAGGTGGGTGGCTTTTACCTCAGAAGAAAAGTTATTTTGCTTTACAGCTCCCGAAAGGATGGTGGATATTTGGTCTTCATCAAGCTTTACATGGAGATATTGATGTCTACCAATTTAATTTTTTGCAAATCTTTCTCACAAGGTATCCTTCTATTATCTTCACTATCTTGATGGTTTTTCATATCCTCTTTTCATTTTAGATCCTATAGTTGATCTTGTTGTCTAGACAGTGTACTGGACTTAAATAAAATATTTCTATTCAATGTAGAATCAGGCTAAGTTTTTTCCTTTTGTTGTGATTGGACAAAAACACTGTAGTGAATAACTGAATATTTAGGAAGGGCTCTATTGTCTTATCACCATTACATTGTTCAATGATGTTGCCATGGTTAGCAAAAACTAATAGTCTGTTATTTCTTAACCGAGTATGGAAATATCATATATATTGAAGTCACACATTTGATGCATGTGATAAGGGTATCATCTTGTGAGATTACAAGTATAATATGTAATGATATCTGTACTTCTGAAATGTCGACAGGTATTAACCAACAGAAGAACTTATTACACAAGTAATTGAAAACTATATCTAGGAAGGCAGCAACCATTGTTCTTGTTCTCCCATGCTTTTCAGTCGATAATGTTTAGAAAGTGATAAACCAATAAATAATAACGATGATTACTGTTTCCTAGACTATTTTCTGAGGTAATTGACATGCTTTATTACTCGCTCATACTTATTGAGTGTTGCCCGTTCATTAAAAAAACCAAGTCCTATGTAAAAAAGGTGGACACGAAGTAGGTACATGACGGGCATAGAGATTTTCATGTTTATCAATCTTTATGTTCTGAGTTGTTTTTGTTCGTTGCTGCTACCTCATTTTTATGCATCAATGTTTTTCATGGCATGCCTTGGGAAATGTGCAGATTGGGCCAAGTGACTCGGTGATTGTGGTGACACATGAACCAAGCTGGCTTCTTGATTGGTATTAGGACAACAACACAGGAAAAAATGTGCATCACTTAATACATGATTACTTAAAGGGGCGATGCAAGCTTAGGATGGCTGGGGATCTCCACCATTACATGCGTCATTCGGTCGATCTGTCCAGAGAGCCAAAATCTGTTCAGCATTTACTAGTTAATGGGTGTGGTGGGGCATTTCTACATCCCACTCATGTTTTTAGGGGCTTCAACAAAAGTTACGGTGCATCTTATGAATGCAAGGCCTCTTATCCTTCTTTTGATGATTCGTCTAGGGTATGTTCCACTTATATCAACTTTGGTCAAGATTTAGTTATATTTTTTCTGATTCAACATAGAAATGATGATCTTATCTTTCTTTTTATGTTTTTAGATTGCATTAGGTAACATTCTCAAGTTTCGGAAGAAGAATTGGCAATTTGACATCATCAGTGGTGTCATATACTTTATATTGGTTTTCTCTATGTTTCCCCAGGTGATTACGTTGCTCTATCTCTTCCCTTCTGTGAATGTTTTGCAAGCAAATTATGAAAAGAGACGAAGTTAAAGACAACACACCTCACCACCATATGAATATTCATATCCTGGAAGTGCCTCGTCAACCCATGATTACTTGGGCGTCCATCTCTCAGGGAACAAAGGAGAACCCATGCATCTACCAAAACTATATTTAAAGCTTTTTAACAAACAAAAATGAGGTGAAGCAATAATACCAGACCTAAATACAAAACATAGGTGTGTGTTTGTATGTAACAACGTGGTAGTGTTTAGAAAAGATAACAGACCCTTTTATGTCTTGGCCATTTTCTACAGGGACTCTTTATTTCCATAAGATTTTATACCTTTTCCAAGTTATTTGCTACCGCTTAAGTATTCGTCAATGAAGGTTTTGCGCATAAATAATTAAAAGTTTCATTCTTATATATGTAATATTTTTGTAATTATTGGGGTGATTAACTTCATCCTGGTCATTTCAGTGTAAGTTGGACCACATTTTAGTAGTCCTGGTCTGGTCATATCAACAGCTTTCTTCAAACATTATGGGGCGCATTTACATACATGCTGCAACACTCTTATGTCTCATTAATAGGCACTGTAGTATTGACTATAGCCTCTTATCTATTTGTTTTCCATGAAAAATCTCGAGAAAGAAGCGTGCCACAATTGGGGTTCTTCATGTGTCTGCCCATTTGATGGCAGCGCTTATTCTCATGGTACTAATGGAATTAGCTGTGGAGTTATGTATACGCCATAATCTTTTGGCGACATCAGGTGAACTCTCTTCCCAATTTGAAAATCTTAACCTTTAGTGCTTTACAATGTATAAATTGTAGATATTTTAATATGCAAGGTTCTGAATTGCAACCCATGAATTCAGGCTTTCACACTTTATATGAGTGGTATCGGTCCATGGAAAATGAACACTTTCCAGATCCAACTCAACTCAGAGCCCGTATCGAGCAGTGGACTTTCGGACTCTATCCTGCATGCATAAAATATCTAATGTTAGCGTTTGACGTTCCAGAGGTGAGTCTTTGTTGTGATTTTAATAAAGTATGTTGTGGTATTCACAAGAAAATACATTTTTCCAGGTTATGTCTGTAACGAGAAGCACCATCTGTAAGGCCGGCCTAGGTGCACTTACACGGGGTGGTACCATCATCTACTATGCGTCAGTTTTCCTCTATTTTTGGGTCTTGTCCACTCCTGTTGTTTCACTAATTTATGGGAGCTACCTATACATATGCATAAATTGGTTCCACATACACTTTGACGAAGCATTCTCCTCTCTCCGTATTGCAAACTACAAGTCATTTACCCGCTTTCACATTAGCTCTGACGGAAACCTTGAGGTTTTCACCATTGCAATTGATAAGGTACGAAACATTTCCACTTTCTTCAAGCAAAAACGTAGTAAATGTCCCACTGCAAACCCCCAAAACGAATTGCAGTTTTCAGATGTTGCGATTTATTTTCTTATGTGGAACTTTTGTTGCTGTAATGAGCAGGTTCCGATGGACTCGAAGTTGGATCACGAGTGGGATTTAGAACAAAAACAACCTCTGCAGATGGCGCACCACCGTAAGTTTCCTAGTAAATGGAAGGCTGCTACTTCAGACACTGCTAGCACAGCACGAGTCGTCGACCATTTTATCGTCGAAAGAACTCGGTTGGTTTTAACTTCTTGAGCTAAACTCTGATTAGATTCTTTTGCCATAAATTTTGTATATATCGTATGTAGCAGCTAACATTCGTCAATGAATGAGTATAAAAGAAGCAAAATCAAACTGAAGAAACTAGTACTTATGTAACATCCATTAAAGAAAGAAAGTCTTAAGATATTTTTCTCTCCTTTTCAAATAATTGTCTTCGTGAATTATGTCCCGATTTTACTTTACTCTTTGGGTTTTCAAATGTGATAATCATTCCATGTACTTTCCGTTTTATAACAATTTACCCCCTCCTTCCACCTGAACTTTAAGATTTCATTATTTTAGCACACATTTGTATTTTTTTGTTTTGTTTTGTAATTTTTACATTGTTTGCCTAACACACTCATAATCCTAACTTTATGTTAAAGTTCTGATCAAATCAAATGTATGATTTCGTTGGAATTTAGGTCGGGTTAGTAGTCGAGCATACTCAAGTTCAAACTAGATTTGATTAAAATATTAACATATAATTAGGATTATAAGTGTATTGAATATATAATGTAAAAAATCCAGAAATAATGGTGAATATGTGGATAGAATGGGTCGTCAGGGGTGGTGCAAAATGTTACAAATTGAAAATTTAAGGAAGGTAATGGTCGTCTTTTAAGAAAGAAAAAAGTGGCAAATTGAAATTATTAACCATAATAATTTACATCCAAGTGAGAACTCGTTCCTTGGGTAACGAGGAACACTGGTTTGATGCTTGTGGGTTGAGGACACAAAATAAATTATTTACAAGAAACCAAAAAACACTGGACTACTGGTTCGATGCTTTGGCCACTCTATTCCATAAAAGCTTATGTCAAAATATTGGCTATGGATGTATGGTGTGAACATCGACATTCCTTTGGAAAGGAGTTTGAACATGATTAGCATTTTTATTGTTTTAAGCTGGAAAGGTTGGAGAGAACTATTATGAAGGGAAATAAGAATGTTTAAAGCCAACAAAAAGATAGTGATATAGTCCCACCATTAAATCAAGAATTTGTTCTAATTAAGTTATGCGTCTATTCAAAAGGTCACTTAAAACAAAACAAAAATAGCTAATCTACTTTGTAACTTTATGTGCTTATGAAGTTTCAGTGCATGATGTTACTGTTCTAAATTTCTCCTTTTTGGATCACAATCTTAGGTTATGAATTTATCATAGTTTGTGATTGCAAAATCTAGCTGAAGGCATCAATTGATGCACCTCTACTGTTTGATGGCAGTGGGTTTTCTTTTGGATGCAAACCCTGGAAAAGGCTTCTTTTTTGGGTGCAAAATCGAGTATAATTTTTTCTGGACGCATGATGCATGCAAAGAAGCATCCTCCAATCATGGTTTCTTCCCATTCACACAAACATGTTGGGGTTTGGTTGCTTTGCATTCTAAAGTGAACATTCTTCAGAAAGTTGAGATTTTTATAAGAATCTCAAAGAAATGGGTGATCTACCACGGTATAATGATGGAACCAAGTAGAAGTAGATTCTTCACCAATTTTTCTTCATTTGCCTCAGGGCCAGGCAAAATGTCCCCTAAAGAACCACAGAACTATCTCAGTTCAGTATGTGGTTTGGTCATGCTTCATTGTTTAACTAGTATGAATTTAACATTCTTATAAGAAACATATCTAAAATGTTGTTTTTGTGGAACCGTTATTCACCTTAGCACAAGAACCACTTACTCACACAATTAGTTTAACACATTTATTTGAAAAAAAGAGCAAGCTGCTAGGTGTTAGATGAACATATCTGAAATGTAACCATGATATTTTGCAAATCCCAATTAGATGAACAGATGAGTTTTGCTTGAAGTGAGTGAACAGGTTTAGGCAATAGCACATGAAAAAATCAGTTAGCTTGAGCGTTACAAATTAACCAGAATTGCATTAACTTTTCTCATAAAAACATAACTACAAGGAATTCCTCCAGCTCAGATCTGAACACAAAATCAAATGATCTGCCTCATTTAACTTACACAAAATTTCACTTACTAACAAACTTACACATACATATTTCCCGAAGGAAAACTAGCTCTAAAAGTCACACAACAAAACTAAACTGCACTTTGAGCAAGTTAGAAAAATTTGACACCTTCGAGTGACTCAACTTTCCAGGTTTCAGGATTGATGTAGCCAACAACCTTCGCAATGTTATTTACAACATTTCAACAAAGAAACGATGCATCTTACAATTTATAATCAGAGTTAAGGAAGCTTTCATATTCTGTTCCCTTTAGCGCATAGTAGACAGCTTCAAAGTTCTCAATCTGCTCTGCTAAGGGTTTCGTGTGGATCTTCACCTGACGACTGGTGAGCTTTTGCTTAGGCAGCTTAAGAAAGTCCAAGACGTCACTTAACTTCTACGGAAACAGTACAAAGTGGGCGTTAAACACAACTAAAGTTCATGTATAATGTGATATGTAAAATTAATGACACGAGCTTACTGTCTGGTTTTTAATCAGATCTTCGTAGAAGAGAACAATATGACGTGTGTATCGAAAATGCTCCAAAGCATCGTCAGTCGATCGTTGTATGCTTTGCAAGTAGGGCACCAGTGAGGTCGCATTGATTGAAGGCTTGAAGTTTGCGAGAATGCCGGCCTGTTGTTAGATCAAAAGATCTCAGCAACACTTCGTGATTTTCAACGAATATAGGAGGAAAATTCATAGATGGAAGTGAAGAGTGTGACCTCATCTTTGGAATGCACGTGTGATTTATGTGTTCCATTTAGCAGCTTGTAACTTCGGTCATGGGCATTAGCAAGAATAGAGATCTGTCGGCGCAATAAATTCCTACGGAAGAGAAATATTGCCGAGACACCTCTTTCAGTGAAATATTTAGCTATTTCCTCATGGTTTGCCATTATGCCCTGCATCGAAAAATACAAACAAGGGATCCAGCCCCAAATTTGAAATCTAATATCGACACAATCAATCTCCAATTATGGATTTTACCCTACGAATCATAGTTGAAGAAACTACCAAATCTTCCAGCGTATGGTGCACAACTATAGCAACAATATTTGAAGGTGGGAGTTTAACACTTAAAATTAGCTCAATTGTTGACATTCTTTTACATGTTTAAGATTTTCCATACTTTAATATAAGAAATCCTTGATTCTATCTACATCAGTTTCAGCTTCCGGTGCAATAGAAAAAACAACTCAACGTAGGTGGAAATACGAGACAGAAATCAACTTATGTGTTATACAAATTTGATTGGATGTAAAAGGTAACATATGCTTCATGTGGTGATAAAGATGCAAAGACTTCAACAAAGAGAAAAATCAGATATTCACTAATTCTATAATTAACAATCAGAAAAGGCACACGGTTATCTTCAGATAAAACTAATAATGTCATTCATCAAAAGTTTTAAGAGGAAGAAACTTTACGCGAAGAAAGTCTTGGACAAGAAAATAACACATGGTCAATAGACAACGAAAATAACTAGAGTAGTTTTTTATTGGAGAAAACCTGATTAAGCATCCATTTGAAGCCAACCGCGGCAGTGCATTCATTTTTTGAAGCGCTGCTGAACCAGTCTAGGTTGTACACTTTATCTAACGTCTTCACGATGGATGACATGTTACTCCTCCTTTCTCTAACTGAAAAAATCTCTCCATTTGAACTAATGTTTGTGTGGTTATTCAGAAGAGTCTCGAACCACCCACTCCCTGATCTTTGCATGGATAAAATAGCAAACCGCTTTACGGGGGTGCAAGCACATTCTTCTCTGCAAATAGTCAAGAAATGATTGAGCTCAACGAATTAATTGAATTTAAAGGGAAAACCACGTTTGTAATACCTGCTATAGTTTGTCGGTTTTGGATAGCTCAAGTATGGAAGCTCATCTGGCTTGATGCTTGGATCATAACAATGTCTATGGATCAGTTCGACCCGGACAATCCTAGGTTGTCGCCGAAGGCTAGATTGCTTTAAACAGATAGAACAGATGTACACTCCACAAACCATTGCGAAGCTGAGAACAATCATTCTCAAAACTAATGGAGATTTCTTTGGAGGCTTAATCAAGAGCATATCCTGGAAGACAAACAAGTCCATGGCACATTAAAATTTGGCGAATCATCAGTTCGATCAAGGAGGAAAACACGGCAATTACTGATCCATAAGATAACAGACACAACAATATCAAAGACTCATCAGGCAGCTATTCCATAATTTCCATTGGCTAAATTACTGTGCAGACATAAGATTTTCATGGACTGTTACATTTGCTTCTTCGGATCATGAAATCCAAACAACCAACAAAAAGAAAACGACAACATCAACAAAATGATTATCCAAAAAAAAACATTACACACATTAAAACAAACACATAGCGAGCAGCATGCATGTAAAAACAACAACATTTCCGCACATAAAAATGCCAAAAGTGTTAACTTTCACAGCTAAGTTACCAAACAACATTCAAATGGAAGATCATGGATTCAACAATTACCTTGTTGAAGTCACAACACTCATCACCCATTCTACTATTCTCTCCCTTCACAACCATAAAAAGACACCCAAAAAAAGGAACCCTTTTTCTCCAATATCCCTCCTCCCCTCCTCAAATACCCCGAACCCCCAAACCAACCACCACAAAACCCAAAATGGCACGATCTTTGCCCTAAAAATCCACACTCCTCTTCCCAGTTTTGGTGGGTCAGTGGTTGGGCAATGGCGTCTCTGTCACAAACCCAAGATGGAATCCGAAAAGCCACTCACGTGACCCACTTCTCCGGCCTTCTTCACCACCCCTTTGAAGACTTGGGTTGTCCTCAGTTTTGGCTCCCACCGCTCTTAGATGGGTTTTGTCTCGTTGTGGTTTACTGATTTCAGCTTATTCCTCTGTTCTTTATTTCTTTCGTTTGTTTGTTTGTTGTGGGAATTGGAGAAATTGCTGTGTGAGCGTGAGTTGAGGAGAGGTGGAGCTTTAATAAGATGGTTTATATCGTTATTTGCTTTTGTTAAATACAGCTCTAATGAGATCTGGGAGATGGAAATTAGAGAAGATGGGGTCTTGGAGTTGGATGGGGACAAGAAAAAAAAAGCAGAGGAGCACTGTTGGATTCTGTGTTTTTATATGTTTTATAAATTTGTTTTTTTTCTTCTAAATTTATTTTGTTGGGTTTTGTTTTGTTTTTCATGGTGTAGTTACGGAAGTGTTATTTTTGTTGGACTTTGGAAGAAAGTTTTTAATTTTGGATTTGGTAGTGATTATATTATGCTGTTAAGAAGTTGTTATGAAGTAGTGGAGATCTATTGGTGGTTATTGTTTAATTTTAGATGTTTAATTCGGAAATCGACACGTGTTTCCTATTGTGATTTGTGAACAAACATTTGTTAGGTTTGTTTTTATTTTTTATGGTGTAGAATGATAAGGACGAGCTTTCGAGCTTCTCACCTCTTCTTAACCTAAACAGATTTTTAAAACCGATGACACTATTATTAGTGCCAAAAACGTATAATTAAAACAACGGGAAAAAATTAGTGAAGTCGGGCATTTTTTACGTCAAACGAAAAGAAAGTAGTCTTATGTTATAGCTAAAGCCCCATCCATTATTTGGAATCACTTATGTCCTACGTTGCACCGACCATATCAAAAACAAAGCATTACTATTTACTATATTTTTATTTTAGATGCTTTATATAATTATGAAGCATAATATGCATGGCAATATTTCTCTTTGGGCTAACATCAACATACTCAAGGTCATAACATTATAGGGTGAGATTTTAGTAAGTAGTAATCCTTTATTTTTGACTTTGGAACCTCGAAGATAGCTTTGAATTTTGAAAGGGTCCACATAGAGGTTGGTGTTTGTGCACATTCAATTTCATAAGACCAACATGACCGTGACTGGTCTCTAAAAATTGAACCCCACAAATATTTTCAGTACAATAAAATTATAGCCTTCTGGTTTTAATGTGGACCAACTCATGATAATGACAGTTGGAAAGTGGCTGCCAGTTCTCATTGTGCTTCCAACACACTCCATAAATATATATATATATATATATATATATATATATATATATAATCTTAAAAGCTATGGAAAAATACAATACATCATAAAATATGTGTACACAAAAAAACTGAACTCCCAAAATTTCACAAGGCTGTGCTCATTTTAGAGCCTTGGGAATTATAATTTTTAAATGCGGGGAAAACACGAAATTTCATATGACTTCGACATTTTGTTGTATGAGAGTATACAATAAAATTATATTGAGACAAATTTGTAGAAATTGTGATTATTTGTTGTATCATACTTAATTTGTGATTACAAATACATGTGATTATATAGTAGATTAGTAATCTAGCCGTTTGAAATGGCAACGGGAAACATTTATGATCTTTTGGTTGATGAGATGCAATAAGTTGTATGGTAGAGTTCCGAGAGGTGGCATTGATGATGAATTAAGTCTGAGCCTCGAGTTCTTCAACACTCCCCCTCAAGTTGAGTCCGGAAGAGATTGAAGGAACTCAACTTGTGAAGAATGGTATCAAATTGTTTTTGATCCAAGGGTTTGGTGAAGATATCTGCGAGTTGGTTTTTGCTTGTGACGAAGGGGACATCGATTTCTTTAGTCTAAATTTTTTCGCTGATGAAGTGACAATCAACTTCTATGTGCTTTGTTCGTTCGTGAAACACAGGATTGGTGGCAATGTGACGAGCAGCATGATTGTCGCAGAACATGTGCATAGGTTCATGATATGGAACCATCATTTCTTTGAGGAGTTGTTTGAGCCAAATCAGCTCACTGGTGGTGGATGCCATGACACGATATTCTGCTTCAGCGCTTGATCTAGCCACAATGTTTTGTTTCTTGCTTCTCCAAGTGACGAGGTTTCCTCCAACGAAGGTGCAGAACCCAGTGGTAGATTTACGATCGTAACTACCCGCCCAATCTGCATCAGAGTAACCAATGATTGAGTTAGATTGGTTTTGTTTCATCCATATGCCTTGTCCTGGAGTTTTCTTTAAATACCTGAGTATTCTATCAATGATGTCTAGATGGTGGGTGTGTGGTGCATGCATGAATTGACTTACTGTGCTAACTGCATAAGTTATGTCAGGTCTAGTGACGGTTAGATAGATGAGTTTCCCTACTAACCGTTGAAATTGACTTATATCGCTTAATGGTTCCCCATCAGTGGGACCAACTTTTCGGTTGGTCTCGATAGGTGTGTTGGCCGGTTTGGATCCTAATTTTCCTGTTTCTTTAAGTAGATCAAGAGCATACTTTCGTTGAGATAAAAATAGGCCCTTTTTTGAGTAAGCAATTTCAATGCCCAAAAAATATTTCATGAATCCTAGATCCTTGATGTCAAATTTGTTTTTTAGATATGACTTAACCCTATTAATTTCTTTGTCATTATTTCCGGTGATTATAATGTCGTCTACATAAACTAAGACAATTATGGTAATATTGTGATCATGTTTGATGAACATAGAAGCATCGACAGAACATTTTGAGAAACCAAATTGACTAAGAGATAGACTGAGTTTTGCATACCAGGCTCGGGGTGATTGCTTTAATCCGTAGATTGATTTGTGAAGTTTGCAAACCTGAGTGGTGTTATAACCTGGAGGAGGAGTCATGTAGACATCTTCTTCTAAGGCTCCTTGTAAGAAGGCATTTCGGACGTCCATCTGGAAGAGATTCCATCCATAGTTGACTGCTATAGATAGGAGAACACGGTCAGTATTCATTTTTGCAACAGGGGCAAAAGTTTCTTGGTAATCGATGCCATATGTTTGAGTGTATCCTTTGGCTACTAATCTAGCTTTATATCGCTCTATTGATCCGTTGGCCATATGTTTTCTCCGTGTCTACGCGTGATCTGATATACGATCCTGAAACAACACATCAGAAGGTGAGAAAATAGCATTACAATTAAAGTTTTTCGTTATCCTTGCAATAGATAGAAGGTTAGATGTAAACTCGGGAACATATAATATATTTTCGGATGTGTTATTTAGGATTGTAGATTGTCCTATACCTCCAATTTTTACTCGGTTTCCATTTGCTACAGTAACGAACTTGTTTATGTTTGGGTTATTTTGAATATTGCATATAAGCTCATTGTTTCCGGTCATATGATCAGTTGCACCAGTGTCTAAAATCCATGAATTAGAGGCAAAAGTATGGTTGCAAGAGATGTGAGTTGAAATAATACCTGACCCATTACCTTGCGGCGTCTGATTTTGACCGGATTTATTTAGTAGACAGTTGAGTTGGGCCAGCACATGACCCAATTCTGGGTGCATAGATTCAGGCCCAAGGTTGTTTGAGGAGTGAAGCCCATGGTGTGCTGGACTGGGCCCGTGACTAGCAGACCAGAGCCCACCTCTGTTTCACGGATCAAGACCTGACCCGAACACTGAGTCTGATTTGTTGGTAAGCGGAGGATCCGCGAAATCAGTGGATAAATATCCTCGACTCCCGGATCCAGACCCGGATGTCCATTTTGTTTTGTCGCCTCCGTTGTTAGGGTTTTGCGGGGTGACGTTTGGTCTGCCGCCGGGGTTAGGGTTTCCTCTGCTGTCGCCCCCTCTTTCTCCGGTTCCATCCTTTGGTGGTCGGAGGTGCGGGTAGAGGAACCAGCACCGGTCGCGACTGTGTCCCTTTTTCTTGCAGTTGTCACAGTGCTCGTCTTTGTGTTTTCCGAAGTGTCCTTTTCCTTTCTGGTTTTGATGTTGTACTGTGACGAAAGCTTGATTTTCTCTGTTGTTTTCTTTGGTGTTTTGTGGCATAGCATGTCTTCGAGATTCCTCTCGTTGAATCATTACGATGATCTGAGTGAGGGACGGAAGCTCCGATGATAGTAAGATCTGAGATTTTAGGGGCTCGTAGCTAGGATCGAGACCTACCAGGAACTGGTAGACTCGGTTCTGCTCGTCCCTTTCTTTGATGATTTTAGGGTCGTTGCTCGGTGGTTCATACACACCGAGCTCGTCCCATCGGCTTTTAAGAGTACCGAGATACTCGGTAACCGATCTGGACGTTTGGTTTGCGCAAGTTCTTGTTTAATTTTGAAAATGTGAGCGAAGTTCTGTTGCTTACCATACAGAGCGTGGATGGAGTCCCACAACTCTTTGGTCGAGTCGGAGTAGAGGAACAGCTCCGCGATCTGAGGTTGAATGGAGTTCAATACCCAGGTCATCACCAGATGATCGGAGGTTTGCCATTCCTCAAATTTTTCGTCGTCGGTGTCTGGTTTTGGTGTGCGACCCGAGATATGGCCAAGTTTCCCTTTGCCGTTGAGTGATAACGAGACCGACCGAGCCCAGGGCAGATAATTTGCCCCGGTGAGGAGTTGGGTGGTGAGTCGTTGTGGCGTGGATCCTTCTGAAGTCATGGCGAGCTTTTTCTGAGGTCAGAAACCCGATGATGTTTTTTTTTTGGATTTGGATGATTCTGATGGGAACAAAACACAGGGTCTGAGGTCAGATGACCGGTGATGGGTTTTTTTGGATTTTTGTATGAGGGAAGCTTGGTTTTGGGTTTTCTTTTTTTTGTGTGGAAGGAGTCTATGAGGAAAAGAGGAAGACAGAGGGGGTGAACGGAAGTTCGCCTCCGATGATGATCCTCCTAGATTTGAGATCGTTGTGTTTAGCAATAATTTGGTTGGTAAATCTGTTGCTAGATTATTGTTCCGTTGTGTTAATTTTTAATTTGTAATTCGTGATAGCAATCATTATTATATTCATATCGTGTCAATGATCTCTTCGTATTCAATTAAAACGTATCTCATATTATGGAACCGTGTTGAAATTCCAGTAGCTTGCTGTGAAACCGTGTTGAAATCAAAACTCAACAATAGAAGCTTAAATAAAAATGTCCATTTGAGTAAATGAAGCAAATAATCATGTCCTTACCCCTACCCATATTTATGTAAAGAGGGGTAAAATAGATAAAATTTAAAAAAAGTGAAGATATTTTAGATATAACTAGAATAAGTAGGATTAATAATCATGTCTGGATTCTAGAAGTTAAGTACAAAAAGGTTTTTTTTGGCCATGTTGGTCAATGACGGGTTGGTGAAAGCCCACCTCAGTTGTTAAGGTATTGACCACTTCTGATCAAGAATTAAATTTACTGTGTTGCTTATTTATGATTTTAGGCCTTCTGGAAATTTACTGTTTCCTGAATCCTGACAAGAAAAAATTTACTATTACTATTCGTTTTTATTTGATTATTTATGATTAGTATTTATGACAGTAATTTACTAATATCATATCTTGGACAAATATCAAGTAAAAACAAATTCAGATTTTGAAATTTTGAACATGCATAGGAATTGAGATCCAGTAGACAAGAGAAATGCAATTAAAGAGGACATGAGCTGTTCATGGGTCCTGCGATTCTCTACTTTTTTAACACTAACACTAACATGATTTTGATTTAAGCATGTAACTAACCTTAAAGCAAATGTGTGATGTCTATCTTTTACTCCTTCCACACAAGTATTTTAAAGGTCAATAAAGTAAACACATTATCAATATTAAGCCCCGAATCACTAGCTTTTGTTTTGTTCTGATCAGAATCCTGAACTCAAGATAACCATAGATCTAGCAGATGTACTCCTCCAACCCCTCACATAATTACATAAATATTTTGTCCAAATCTTGATGTGTTTTTTTATGATTAAAAGTCATTTTGTCTATAGCATTTTCCTTTTCCTATTAGATGTGAACATATATATCAGAAGTCAATCGTGAGCATGATATATATATATATAATATCACATGAAAGATTATCAAGAAACACTTAACAAAAACGTGACTCTGATGCAATGAGGTTTATTTTTCTAGTGTGTAAATGTCCTCCATAGTTGATAGTTTCTTTACGTGTTTCAGGATCATGTTGAAACATCAAAGAAAAAAATTCTTTGGTTGGTGTCGTTCACGTAATGACTACTCAAAATACTAAACTCATTTACTACTTCCATAGCATCAAGAAAGATCATATCCTAACACCTTATAGGTGAGCCCAATTTGGTATATTTCTGGTTTTAGATAAGTCAAGATGAATGGCCGAATTTCCTGTAAAATGGTTTGCACGCTGCAATTAAATTAGAGTATGGTAGAACTTACAAGAAAAACAGCTTATGCCAACTTGATTCTCTGTCATTTGAGTCTAATCAGAAGCATCAACACAGTTCTCCATAGTGGTCCTAAAAGCACCATGAGAACTTACAAACAAATACTCAAATACCTATTAAAAGTACCACCAAGTTGAAGATAGAAGTTACAGATTAGTATGTCAGTTTGCCCTCAAATCCTATTTGAATTTAAGAGGATTGGTCTTGAATGAAAGGTTTTTTATATTGTTTAGATGTTGGTGGATCACTGGTTTTTAGGCAACCATGTGAAGGAAATAATTATTTTGCACATGCCGACCAAATGCTAAAGTGAATACTCCAAAGTCCAATGGGGAATTATCAGATGGTCAAGTTGCTTGTAGAGATGCACATGATCAACATAGAATATTAATAACTTTTCAGTTAGTTTAGAGGTCTCGTGGAGGCAAGTTTGTGGCTCTTTTATTCGGCTTGGGTTAATCTGTATCTCTTACTGGCCACAACATTTACCAATCGATGTGACCCCTAGATTGGGTCGTAAGTGGGTTTACCAGTATGGCCTTTAAGGACTGAACTAGCCAACTTGTATCCAAATGGATCACAATATGTATATCAAAGAAAACTCCTGTTTTAAGAAAGAAATCTGAAACTTGCAGTGTCACTAACAGGTGGAAGGAAATATTTTACTAGGCATTTAGAGTCACAAACCTGGAAAAATTACCATGCATAATGCGATTAACAGAAGCCTAGTGGTGCCCATGGGCCAATCCAGTGGGTGATGGCATTTTCAGTTTGTAATAACAGTCAATGAATTACCTGAATCAGTGTGTTAAATTAAAATACTAAGGGTTACAAGACAAACATGAAATGTACAGATTGCAAATTAGATACAGAGTTTCATCGAAGTTCCTCCGTCTGATACATCTAGTCAGAATCCTCCGATACTACAAGGACCCACAGAACGTGTTTAGCCCTTTCCAAGGAAGGCACCAAAATGGAATGTGACTAGAGCAAGATATACGACATTGCAGTTCAGACAGAATGCAGGTTAAATAAGACTGCTTACTCTTGTCCAACACCACAAAGATTGCTTTGTGTAAGTGACAAGGGAACCATATTTTCACTTCCTGGTATTCCACTATCTACTAGAAAGCACTTCTACAAAATAATCAGCCGGATTATCTGCCCTGACATACGGAAACATTTTGCGGTCTCTCTTAAGCATCTGTTCTTTTCATCCCGAGTCCAGTGCTGTACCAATATCAATATAATTCATGGTCATCAGGAAAGCAGTCTAATGGCCAATCCATTTTGTAAAGTAGAGAAGGAAAGTGAGAACAAACATACCTCTCCCACTTTATTGAGGCTTTCTCTGACATCCTTCAATAGTTCTAGGGCATCTCCTTCCCACTTGTAGAATTCAAGCTCTCTTCCGCCCAGGAGTTTTTCTGTAACCTGGTTGAAGGGAATTAAGGAGAACAATCTTAATTCAAATAATTGGAATGTAATAAGCAATAATTCAAAACCAAATAAAATCCAAAGACAACTTGTATGAGAATTATTTTTTAAGTAATGCCATAAGGAGTATATACATGTATTTATATTAAAATGACGGATGAGACAAATTTATTTCATCCTTAACCAAGATGATGATTAGGGTACAATTTGTGTTGGACTCCTGAAATCATTGAACCTGATAGAAGAAGCAATAATTTTTTTAAGAAAAAAACTACTAGATGATATATAGTAGAACAACCCCATGGGGGATGAAGGGAGAGCCCTCAACGGCGTTAAACACTTCAAATGTGATAGCAATGAGAACATTAATAAGGTAGCACTATCTATTAGAAAACTAATCCTTAAATCAAAACAAATTTGAGTTGGCACTGGACCAGAATAGGGAAGGAGGCAATTCACCTATCGAAACCATGCTTCCTGTTGAATCCATTCCTAAAGGCTTTGTTGTTTTCGTTGTAGATAACCCAAAAACAAGTGAAATGACCGTTAACAGAAACTCCTTCCAAGTTTGAATTGCAAAGATATGATGACATGGAAAATTACTCTAAGTGGGACATAACCCGAAACTTTATTGCTACTCAAAACGATATTTTCTGGAAATAAATTTTCCACAGAACTTTCTGATATGGATAACAAATTGAAAATTGAAAGATCTCAAAACATTTTTTATTAGTGGGAGCTGAGAGCAAGATCGGCTTAATACATCGATATCTGCATACCTGTTTACCTATTGCTTGACCACCAGTGACGTGACCAAAGTATATGTTATAGAAGTGAGAAAGGAAAGATGGCACACTACTTGCAGCTATTTCTTTCAGGTATGAATCATAAGAATTTCCTGGGGAACTTGGTTCGGGAATATCAAAACCTAACTGCCCAATTTGTTCAATATCCTTTGAAAGACCCTCTGATCGTTCCAACCCTGTTTTTCTGAAATAAGCAACTGCATCAAAAACAGAAAAATTGCAGCAAGAAATATCAATCCCATGGTAGTGATGTCCATGCAGTCTGAAATTTTATATAGAAGATGCAAAAAGAAAGTATGTAGCAATGTGAGAATCCAGAAAACAAGGGGAAATAAATAATGTTTGGCTACTCTATGGTTTTGTTGGTTAGTTGCAGATGGACGTGAAATTGTTGCAAAAGTTGATTTGCAAATCTATCGATACTATCATGTTACATACCTTGTGGACAATAATATAAGGGTGTTAAAAAGTCCCATTGACATAACAAATGGATTAGCATAATGCTCGATTTAATAGCATATGCAACATGTCATCAATATAATAAAATGTATGAAAAAATGAAATCCCGAATGTAGAGTGTTGGAGTTTTGACAAACAGCTCAACAAGAGTGTCACCATGGGTGGATGATCTTTGGTTCATATGTTTGGATATATAAAAGGAAATTTGTAACCCAAACAAAATAATAAGAGACCAAGAGCAAATGGGAGAACACTTCAAAGTTTGCCAAAAATATATATTTGTACACAAATTGCAGCACCATACTAGACTATCTCCTATTTCTAAGCAAGTGTTGTGAAAAAAACAATGTCAGAAAAGAAAGGATAGAATATATAGAATGAGCTGAGTAGTATGACACGCTTGAAGAACCAGACCATGATTCACAAGCAAACCCTCCAATTATCCTCATTCATGGGCAATGTCAAAAATATCACGGGAATAAAAGCTTTGTTGCTGTCATGCTCTACATTGGCCAACAGGAACAGTACAATATTTTAATTGTTTTTCCACAACATAACAATATGAATTTTGCTTGTAATGTGTCAACCAAAATTAGATGATACAAAATGCTTACGTGAACTATCCATCAAGTACACAATTATACCCAAAATTAGAGTTAGACAATCGTGGTGGGGGTGCTAGGGAGAGTTGAAAGTGCGGGTTTAGAGAATTAAAGTACTATGGTGAGTTGAAGGGTCGGGTTCGTAGAATTAGAGTTAAACAGACAATTGCTTGCTTTTGTATTCATGTATACTTATGTACACAAGAGACATTTTTTTATTATCATGTCTCCTTCACATACATAACGTCGTCTCGACGTTATGTAGGATTTTATTATGTACTCAACTCAAGTTTGTACTTGAGTAGAAATAAGCTAAAAAAGAAAGAAAAAAGAAAGGGAATAAAGTAATTAACAGGCAACGTCATCGGAGCGATCGACGACGCCCTCGAGCGCATCGAAGACGACCCTACTATCGACCAAGTACTTGAGGAAGCCGTGGATGGAGGGGGACCAGAAGGCCTCTTCCCCTCCCCTCTTGTTGGGCCCTTCCCCTTGGAGCTTCATGGAGACGAAGCGCATCTCCTCGGTGATGCCGTTGGCCTCGCCGGGGTAGGAGCGGCGGTACCGCGTCCGCTTCCGGACGAGAGGGCCCTGGGTGGAGGAGCAGGAGATGGGGGTGGGAGGGAGGTGGAGACGGGTTGGTCGTGGGGTTTTGGATGGGAGAGAGAGAGAGGAGATGGAGATGGTGGTGGTGGTGGGAGGGATTCCGAGGGATTGCATTGTGCGGGAGAGAAGGGAAGGGAAGGGAAGGGAGGAAAGCGTTCGTTCGGCTATCAAATCTTACCCATCGCTTAACTGAATTAAGTCTCTAGTCGAACTAAAATGTTCAGCTTATTAATTTATATTATTATCAAATATTAATTAATTGAACAATAACAAATTTAGTTGAACCATCGATTTTTTCGAATTCATTTTTTACCTTTCATCAATATCTTTCATTTTCTATGTAAATAGGGATTGAACTTTTCTCTAACAGAGCTCGAGTTGAGTTTCAAGTTTCAACCAGAATTCAGTTCAGTTTAGGATTTAAGTTTTTCCAACCATATTTAATTAATAATACTTACTAATAGAAAATCTTGTGAATTTACTGATGACCTTGAATCCATGGGAAACGTTCACATTGAAAGATGGTATGGAAGATTGATGGGTTGCACTAAAATTTTTTCTTTCAATTTTGGGGAATAAATAGGAAGATGAAGACAATTTTTGTAAAACTGTTTTCAAACAAGAATAATTCTCCCCCTTCAGGTTGATGCGATTTTGGGTCTCTTTGGTGATCTTACGAGAATTTTCTAGTTCTTTTTGGGAAACACTGGTGTCATTATGGTTTATTTCAAGTTACAGTGGAATTTCGCTCTAGCTGCGCACACATATGTGTAAGCGTAGAAGAAGCTGAAACTACTGGCAAATACAATTAGATTACAACATCCTTCCAAATATATGCTACATTCGACGGCATGCATGTAGTACCATGATCGATCATACAAAGAATGGCACAGCCAACATCGTCCGAATACGATTGCCACCATGTGTTGTTGCTTCAGGAGAAGACCATTGTTGATGACACACTGAAAGTTGATAAGTTGGGAAACTGGTGGGGACATCGCCTGGAGCAACATGCGACTTGAAATGGGATAAAACCCCAGCCGGGATTAACTGAAGGAGCCATAAGTGGAGTATCTGTAACTCATGAAATCGCATTACTTTTAAGTTTATATAACAAAGAAAATATATCTTCAACAGACCAAGAAATCTTCAAACTAACCATAGACTGCAGTAAGCCACTAACCATAGATTTTACCTATTATGTTAAATGACAATCATAAACATCGGAGCTGGACTTTGAAGAGAAGCAAAGCATGTGTCTACCTTCTGGTCATTTTGTACAGTATGTACCTCATTCCCAGATGACTTCTTGCGGTTGTGTTCATCATTTTGGAATTTTGATTGGTTGAAAATATCTCTAGCATCCTTGGTTGGAATCGGAGCTTGGAAACACACCCAAAAATTCATGTAAGATTTGATCTTAGCTTTTGAAGGAAATCCAAAGTCTTCGCATACGATGGGTCACTACGATTTACGGGTTTGCACGAATTAATGTGATCAGTGGCCTCTAATACCTGACAAAATCAAAGACCAGATCAAATTGAAATACAAAAAATGTGGTGCATAAAAGGGTACTTCCAGAATTAAAACTGTAGCTGCCAAGAAATGAAGAAATATAACAAAGAAAATCTCATGACACCAAGTTGATATTCTAATACATCTAGAGACAACTAAAAATGCAAAACCATTATTTGGTAAATCCACTGGATGTTATGATATTAAAAAAAAACTAAAAAATACTACTGCCTCAAAGGTAAAGCTGATGGATTGTTCTCCGGATGTGATGCCGCAACATCCTAACTTGAAATTCTTGCAACGCAAACAACCTCAGAACCTAACTAAAATGCAAGACAAAAAGAAAATGTTGCCTAAAACCAGTAAAACTTCAGATGTTAAAAAAAGAAAAAAGAGGTCCTTATCTTAGTTAATTGTCATAGTGATACAAACTCTATTTAAACCAGAGTGACCATTTTGTGTCGACAGTGGAATAGCCATTCATGATTAAAGATGCCAGCATAAACTTACAATAATATCACCAAATCCAGGATAAGCAGACTCAATAGGCACGATTTCCATTCGGAAAGCCCATCCACCATAACCTTCGACAATTGGAGTAACCTGAGTCTGTCACAACTTCTGTTAGCACTATGACTAATTGGTACAGTTGATGCAGGAAATAGATGGTAAGCAACCAGAAGTTACCTCGCTGAAACTGAGAATTTTTAGCAATCCTTTATTATAACGTGTCCGGATAAATTCATTTATTTCCATTAATTTTGGAGATCCACTTCTTAACTCTCCAATCTACAAAACAAAAAAGAATGATGTTGTCAACACTTTGTGTGCTATATACTTAACAGATAATTCCATTTACAACTTAGACTAGGAATTTCTTTATCAAAATAAAGTAAAAGATTAAGTTCTTTAAACCAACCGATGGGGCTGGACGAAGAACTAGACCCATACGCCAAGGCATATCTGCCAACTTGCTACCAAAATGTGGACAGCTGTAAAAGACCTGCAAGATGTGTTGATGTAAGTCATTAATATGAAAATATAAATAAGAAAGGATGTGTGCTTCAGATATGAGAATTTCAGAACAAAAATATGGAAGCATTTTGATGGAGTACATACAATTCCAATGGTGTTGTTGATAAAGTTGTTGAAGTCCAACATTTTGGCTTGATAAAGCATTTGTTTGACAACCAAACCTCCCATGCTGCAAGAGAGAAAGAAAAATTAAAAAAAAAAAACTTAAGAGTGACAACTTTGCCTTGAATTTGAAGTTGTACACCTTCAAACCTAGCACAGCAGCAGAGAGCTACAACATTTCTTTTTTTATAATTACCCTACTTCCATGTCCATTTTCAATGGAGTGAGCTGTGGCTTTTGTCACATGGCCTATATCAGAAGGACCCAAGAAGTATCTGCACTTCTTATGTATTGTGAAATTGGATATCATTTCCATCGCAGGTAATTGGAAACATCTTTGTTAGCTCGGGATTGAAGGCAAAGACCTTTAATTTTCCACTTGACTACCATCTCAAAACAAGCTACAAGTGATATGTGATGAGTGAGGACTTGGGTCTTGGGGGAAGACTAAGCATCATACAAACTGTAATATAAGGTTGGTTCAGTTTGGGGTAAAAAATTCAGACCTCCAAAATCTACATGAACAGACAAAGGCAAGGGTGTGAGTTGACATCTATAATTAATTTCGTGAGTTTTATGCCCATTGGCCACTTAGCATCGTGTTGGACTCAAGCATGAACTTCTATTTGTTTTACACCGGGCATGTAGCTAGTAACTAGTGTCTAGTGTGATCAATGGGGGCTAAATTTGGTTAATATAGTGGAGTCTGAGACTCGTCTATGAAAGAATGATGTAGAAATACTAGGCATCAGTATGCAGTTGTACCTATGAGTCACGAACACCACAGGCCGATCTCCAATACCTGCATCTATTAGCTTCTGTAGCAACATCGAACTAACTTCCTGAATGGTTCGGAAAAAAAATATTCACAAGCAAGAAAAAAAGGAAAAGTGACAACAGCACATGTAGATATTGTGTGACATCAACAAGAAAAAGAAAAATGAACCAAGTAGGACAAACCTGAACAGGAAGGCTTGCCCCAGTCCATTGAGATAGATTTGTCTGTATGAACAATCAACAAACATAAGAATTTGCATCACATTGTCCCCCTCATTAACAGTAGAAGAAAATCTCTAGTACATGGTTAAAAACAGAATATCCATGAAAATTTGCAACACGGCAATCCCATAAACCTAATTACTTTATTCCAAATGCACTACTTTTTTATAGGCAACACAATTTCATGTAATGTTGTGAAGAAACTATCATTAGTGCATCACTGCTGCATGCTCCAGTTTTCAAGAGTTCAAAATATAGCATTTGAAATACGCGCAAGCATGGGAACTTAACATTCTGACTCACAGACATGCAATTAATCAAACAGACCTTGTATTTGACTGTAAATAGACGTGCATGGGGAAAATCAGTGGACAGCCACTCCTTTGGCCAGAACGTTCCCTCTTTTCCAGCCTCCTGGTCAATATTCTCTACGAGGCCAGCTTTACTGGTTGTTGATGACTTATTCTCTGTTATCCTCCAAGATTTAAAGGGTCCACCACGTAAGCCATGGACAAAAACAACATCAACTAGAGTATTGGAGTCAGTGCCTGCATCTTGAGAAATTGTGGAAACTGAAGAACGAACATCCTCTTTCTCTATAATCCCGTTACTAACCGGGCTTGCTGAATCATTTGTAGGACCTTCAGTAGTTGAGCCATGCTTGCTGCTTCCCTCCTCATTCCTCCAAGTGTATTTCCACTCTGATGACATCTCTGGATTTATAAAGAAAAGCATGTCACTGTAATGAGGGCAGTTATTATTTCGAGCACCGGTTCCTTTGCCTGGTGAGATATCAGTTTCATCTTGATTATCTTGCCCTGGACCAAAGACGTTCAACAGAATAGCCCTGGAATAACTTTGTATTTTTAGGTCCTTGCAACACATCCCATTGGCACAATCTTCTAACCATTTGCACAGTTCTAAATCTTCTCTAATGATACTTTTAACTTTTGGAAGAACAGAAATAACCACTAACAGCCGAGCAGCATGCCTTCGAATGTGCCCTGTTTGAGGAATTCGTATGCTAGAAGAATCATTTGCATTTGCAGAAGATTCACTATCAGATGACTTTCGCTCTTGAGGTTCTAAGGATCTCGAAGCATCATAAGTTTCAACCGCAGCCAATTTTTCATAGTCATCAGCCAAAAGGAAGCGCCTCAGCAAACACAAGATTCCTAAATCAACAATTTTATTTTGAGAATTAGTATCCGTGCTGCATAATTCTGTTAGTGCTTTAATAGCTTTAAGGGTTGCCACAGCAGCATCCGCAGCATCAAATTTAAACGACTTTTCTTTCTTAATATTTTTTGATACAAATGGTTCAAGCAACAGAAAATCTGCAAGAGGATGTGGTTGCGTAGAATGAACTTCATCTGTAAATTGTTTTTTTGCCAGGCTGACAACAGCAGCAACCAACTGATTGGCAGCCTGAGATGCTACAATAGCATTTGATTGTTCAATCTTTGTCTGCAAAAATAAGAGGAATGTGTTAATAAGTTTCATACAAGATGCTGCAAGCTTGAGACTGAAAACGACATCTAGTTCCCATAAACTTGGCATGTTTCCAAAGAAAGGATAGAATTATGCATGCCCCCCAAGGTATCCAAATTCCATTTAGTATCAGATGGCAATTGATGCCTCCAAGATATCAAATTTTCATGAAGTGATCAACTGACATTTGAAGAATGGAAATAAGTAAAGTCACATAATTTACATTTGATTTGAAAGATAATTTCCATGGTTTCTCTTCAACTTAACAGTACTTTATGAACTTTTCTATCCACGGTCACTGATTCCACTGATAAAACCCTTCTTATCAATTCTACTTTGTTGTTTCAGCTAAAAAAAAGGCAATCTTCATGATTGCCGAAGTTGGCAATACATGTGCCGGAACGTTGATACTTGTGATTTCATTTCTAGCCAGCCTAACTAGTTTGAGATCAAGGTTTTGTTGTTCTTGTTGCTATGTTGCAACCTTCATCATCATCATCATCATCATCATGATGCTACCCATCTAGCCTGACTTTTTAATTTCTTTGTAAGTAGCTATAATACTAGGAAAGCCTTATTTCAGATAGAGGACATAAGTATATTCACGTAAAATAGAAGGAATTATCAAAACCTGCACTTTGTCAGTTTTCACTGGGATTTCTTTCAGTTTATTACATTCGATAATCTCAGTGAGAAGCATAGTTAACCATCCTTGAGAAATAGGTATAGCCGCTGCTCCATGGTCTTCAAGAATGCAAGATATAATCTTCGTCGCTGAAGAGCATGAAGAGTTGGAGGAGGATTTACTGAAGATCCAGCGAAGAAGAATGCCAACCCACTTCTGGCTATCTTCAAGGGAAAGATGTATGTCTGAAGTATAAATTAACTCTAAAGCCCTGCCCAGTTTTTCTTGTATATGGCCATGACTTTCTGTACCTTTAGCTGTTTCTCTCAACAAATGCAGACCTTTTTCTATTACAATCATCTTTGCATCATCACTTCTTTTGAGAGAAACAAGAAAAGCAGGTAATGCTGCTGATGCCAAAGAACTGTCATCGTTTTTATTAGCCTGGAAAATGGTGGTTAGAAGACTGAAGCACCAGTCTCGAACAGAATCTGCAAGGGGCAAATTATGATCTTCTAAGAGAACTCGTGCCACCAAACTGCCATGCCATTTTACAGTTCTCTCTGGTGCAGTTAATGCAGTTAATATTGCATGTCCATCTCTGTCGAGTTCATGAATACGAGAACGATTGACACCTGATGCTAATGCCCAATTTGCTAAAGCCCATGCTGCAAAAGGTACAGCAATGTATTCCCTTTCCAAGTCATCCCATAATCCAGGGACTGAGAATGTATGGTGATCGTGCATGGTGGACGAAGTAACATGCCTTTTCTGTGACACACCTGAAGGCGTCAATAGATTGTCTTCCTGATTGCTGTTCAGCTCTAGCAGGTTTTCTGCTCCAGAAAATCCCAGCACAGTTGTACCACCAAGAACTTTTATTCCAATCCCTCGAATTCCCCTATCACCGTCATCTTCATCCTCCTCACCACCATCTGGTTCTCCAAAATGCAGACCACCTTCCTCGATGACTTCAATGGCAGTTGCAATATCTCCCATATCGGCATTCGCAGATAAGGAAGGATGAAACCGCACATTATCTACATCATCACAGTTCGATGTGATGATGTCCATAATGGCAGCAACAAGCATGCTTCTTCCCTTGGAAACATCTGGACCTTCCAACGAACTGTGCTTGTGCTGTTCTGATATGAAAGAAGACGAAGTTATGAATTCCCACTAGTCCAACAAAATCATAGGAAATCAGATACTATCTTAAAACAAATGGAAAAGTGCTCCTAATTTTAGGCACATAAGTTCTTTTTAGTCATAAATTTGTTTATCAATCTCACCGGCGCATAGAAGGCATATTTACATCAATTACAGATTCCATTCAATGAATTATAAATAAAAGCAATTCCGTGTCTTCAATTCACTAGCATCGGTAAATACCAGCTACAAGAAAAATAAATCTACATTCACTTTGAAACCCCGAAAAAACTACCTTTTTCGCCTGCTTGGGCTGGAACAAAAAAATGAATTTCAACAGATTCGGCACCGCATGCCGTCTCCGGAGCACCTCACCGCACACATTCGGGTCAGCAAGCAGATGCGCAAGCGCTCTAGCGGACTCCGCCTGCGTCCCCTCCCTCCCCTTCCCTCCCCTAACAGCCACAGTCTCCAGCAACCAATCCACCACAGCGCCGTTCCCAGCAGCCACAATCGAGGCCCTCCTCGCCTCATTCGCCGCAGCGATATCTGCAACAAGAGCCGCCACCCTAAGCTCAAACCCCTTCTTAACCTCGTGATTCGCCGAAGACAGAACCGAGGCCAGGGACCTCCAGAGCACCGCCGCAGCCGCCCCCGTCTGCCTCATGCTCCCCCACACCCTCCCCACCGACTCCTTCGTCCACTCTAGGGTTTTCTCGACCTCGTCGGGGCAATTTTCAGAGGAAGGAGTGGAGTAGAGGAAGGCGGCGAGAGAGAGGGTGGATACTAGGGTTCCGGAGAGGAGGAAGAAGGGAAGGCGGCGGCGGGGGGAGATGGGGTAGGTGGGGTAGGTGGACGAGAGGCGACGGTGGATGTTGGGGGGAAAGAGGCGGTGATGGTGGAGACGGAGGCGTCGAAGGAGGAGGAGCATTGCGGCGGAGGCGGCGATCTCATGGACTTCTCCGGCGAGATTTGGTTTCGGTTTCTTAGAGCATCCTTGACGATGCAAAAAAAAAAACAGCCGCCCAAAATTTCGCCCGACACATCTGCAGCAAAAGTAAGAGCATCCTTAATTGAAGAAAGATGGGGTATTTGCAGTTTTTGCCCTGTAGTTGTTTTTGGTTAATAAAATTATTTTGTGAAGGAGGGGGTTGGTTTCAGAACATCTGTGAAATCTACCTTTTGATTTTTTTTTGCTTCCGTGGTAATGATTACCATTCACAAAAACAAGATACTGAGAACAATTAGAAAGACAGTGTAAAATGTAAATACTCATTAACATGAATTTCTTGTCTAATGTTTGTTTAAGGTTAACATTGCATGACGTTTAGAGTAAAAATGACACGTTCTATTTGTTTAAAATAATTGATAGATTGTCTGATTGAGGTTGATATTTTGTTTCACACAACCATAGGGATATAAGCTGATATTGATAGATACATGATGTTGATAGCCGTCCATCTGAATCCCATCAATATGGATGGCTGAGTTTTCGTTTTGATCCGTAACGTTTTCTCGTCTGATCTTACAGCTAAAAATGGTTAGCAAGTCAACCCGTATATCCCATTCCGAAGCATTGCTGAAATTGAATGAAAAATACAATAAATAAGACTTGAATGAAAATTACAAGAAATAAAATTTTAGCATGTCTTCTTCATGTTGCCCAAGTCATGTTGAAATACATTCTGTACACGACGTACATTCCATTCGAGCAGTAAAATTATGGAAACTGATTTTTCTTTTTCTCTGAAATAGAACTTCTAAATTTGAAACTAATCCGGAAAAATAAGTGTCCTCAAAATGACAATTTTCCTTGGTTCTCAATTAACAACAAATTCTCGACCTTTGACAATATAAATCAAAGAGATATTAGTGAACGAAACAGATGTCCATTTTCCTTCAAATCAAAGAGAATCAGTGAATCGTGTCTTTCTCGACTATGTATATTCGTGATGTTTTTATTAGAAAACCTTTTTATTAGATTTCTGGCAACATTTTTTTGTTATTTATAGTCATCGTTGACATGAGATTTAATGGTCAATATTTATACTCATCTTTGCCTCACAATAAGGATTAATTACAATTTTTTTCCTAAATTATATATTGATTTTACTTTGTACTTCTGAAATTAAAAATGTGACAATTACTTCTCCTCAACTTTGTTTTGATAAAACTTGGTCACTCCAAACTGTAAAATTCATTATTTTAAACATTCATTGTCGTTTTTTTTTTGAATTTTTTGCATTGTATTGTTAATATATTCTTAATACTAACTTTACGTTAAAGTTTGAATCAAATCGAATGTCAAATCTGGTTGAAATTTGAGTCGGATTCAGTACTAATTTGACCTAAATTGGTATTATATCTAATATTTGATTCGAACCGAACTTTGACATAAAGTTAGGTTTATGAGTGTATTATGGATACAATACAAAAAAATTAAAAAAACAGTAAATAAATGTTTAAATAATGATTTTTAAATTTCAGAATTAAAGTGTAAAAAACGAAAATTTGAGGGTAACTTTCACATTTTAAAGTACATGAATGCAAAGTGAAATGAAGACATAGTTTAGGAGCAAGCTGTAATTACTACTTAAATAATTCTCCCATGTTTTATTAAATAATAACCCTCCCTTAATCCTGATAGTTATCTCTCAACAAACCCCCACTTCTGTTCCCTCTCAACTTCCAGTCTCCCAACCTCTCCCATACTTCACCTCCTTCTCTGCCAGACAACCACCAATCAACGATGATTCCGTCTCACAATTATGGATTTACACTTTTCAGAAGGCGACCTATTTGGACAAGAAGTTTCTGTGTATTTCTCATTTCGTTTCCGGATTACGTGACACTGCTCTGTAGGTGTTCGATGAAATGCCAACCCTAAATTTATTTCCGCGTAGATGTTGTGGTTTCTTTGACTGGGTTGAGAACCACTGAGTTCAATGCTTGAGGAATTTTCTGAAGCGGATCATGAGATTGATGCGTGTAGGCCTTATTGTTCTACTTGGGTGAAGTAGTGAGTGCTGACCTTGGCAATTTCCAGTCTCAACTGCCTCGCCTGTTTGTCATGCCTCCATTAGTTACGATCTGGTATTTCCTCCCAGAATCTTGAGTTTCGATTATTTTCGAATTTGCAAGGCAACTTTCAACAAGTAATTGCTACATAAAACGGAGGATCCGGGTTGAAAGTAAAAAAATGGAATTAAGATAATACCAGTTAATACACATAAAATGGTATAATGAATTACAAGTAGGTTAAAATATATTTTTGAGAAAGTTTAAGGTACTGTGGTGATGAGTTGTATAGTTCAAGATAGGAAAGTGATGTTCAATCATGATCAAGGTTATTAATAAGAAATATGGTTCTTTAATTTACTCTACTCTATCCAAGAAAACACATTTGCAGCGCTTCCAATTTATTGTTGGGAGAGACGATATATACTACGATACGACAAGATGTAAATGTAAAGTGGATTTACAAGAATATTGATCCTGCGGAAATTCTAAACCTTTTCCTCTCCCAAGTGAATGAGCAATAATACACTATAGAGAAAACAAACAAGCAATAAAAACCAACACAAACCATAAACAACCACGATAGACGTGTTTACAAGGTTTGACAATGTACCTACGTTCTTGTGGGGGTTCTCTGCGGGTTTCCGATATAGTTGGAATTTGGGTCAGATTGAATGTCAAACCGACCCAAATTCCCACCATATCTGACCTCCGTTTGGATCCAAACTTTCACGTAAATATAGGTTTAGGAGTGTATTAGGGATACAACAAAAAAAATAGGAAAAAAACGTCGAATGTGTGTTAAATAATGAGTTTTTGAAGTTCAGGGGGGCAAAGTGTTACAAAATTAAAGTTCAGGGGAGGTAACTGTTAACTTTGAAAATTCAAGGGGGCAAAGTGATACCAATGCATAGTTCAGGGGGTCAAACTGTAATTGACCCTTGATTTTAAGTTCATATGATGTGTCGGGTTTCTTGTGAAAATGGGATACATGTGGTGAATTAATTAAAATCAATATGTTATGAGAATTAACATAATTAGAATCGTAATAAATTCATATGAGGTATATATTATGGGGTGTAATAATTTAATATTACATATGATAATATATATGATGTGAATTGCTAAAAACCCCAAAAGATCAAATTTTGATGGAAATAAATCCAAAATTTGATAAAGGTAAAATTGAGGTCAAACACGGTGAACCGTTCATGGTTCGGTCGACCGGGACATATTCGGATCGGCTAACCGAATAGGGAACGGGTAAGCACAATTGGTTGACCGAGATTGCCCAGAGTGTCTGGACAATCGGGTTCGGTTAACCGATTGGAAACGGTCAATCGAGAAGTAGTATTTTCGGTAGACCGAAGGTGACCCGGTCATCCGATTACTATGTTTCAGGAGCGATTTTGGTGGGTCAAAGGTAAACTGATTACAAGACGTGGTTCGTCTGAATTATTATGGGGAATTTTTCTCATACAGATTCGGTCGACCGTCTAGCTCACGGTGCACCGAACGTGTTATAACTGAATGGTTCGGTTGACCGAATAATACTCGGTCTACCGAACAAGAACGATTCTACCTGAATTATTAAGAGATTAATTAAATCATGAGTGGAATAATTCCAGATTTAATTAAAACGTTTTTTTGTGGGTGATTAAGTGGAATTTAGAGATTAATTTTAGGAGAGAAAAACAAGAGATCATGGCTAAATAATAGCTCTTGATAAGGATATTTTGGGAGCCTATAAAAGTGCACATATTCCTACTTGTTTTAATACTAATTCAAAATCTTTCTCTCATTAATCTCTTCCTAATCACCACGAAATTTCTTTTAGTAAAATTAAGTTTGGAGATTAGAATCTCAGGAGACTTAAAGAGGAGTTATTAGCTTGATTCTAAACCTTGTTAGAGATTGATTGGCTAACTCCTTTCTCTCTAACCTTGTTTAGAGTTTAACCTTGTTTAGAGTTTGGTGAACATTCGGAGTCAATTCCGTGGGCAACACAACGTGCAACGCGACTCCGGATTATCAAAAAGGGTTTAGAGAACTTTTAGGTATGATTTTATCCTTGTGGATTATTTTAATAAATGTAGGTTACATGTTATTAGAATAAAACACAAATAGATGTACATAAAATTGCTGAAAATATGAAAATCGATCTTGTATGTTATATTAAAATTTTAAAATATATACATACATAGGGACACGAAATCCTTCCGAGGCATCACAGAACTTCCAACAACATTTCACTGTTCCCTAGAGCCAGCAGTAGAAGCTCAGGGGTGGTCCGGGAATGGGCCAAGGTCTGTGAAAATGGAGTCTCAGATGAGCGTGCCGGATCAGATGGATCCTCGGTCTCAGTTGTCGTCGTTGCGAAATCTTGGTTCGGTGAAATTAAAACCTCAACAGCTGCAGGCAATGAGAAACTTGGGTCTCATTAAGTTGGAAGGCAACCAACATTCTGTTGATCCTTCAATTTTCTTGCAGCAGCAACAACAACATCAACAATTGTTGCAGTTGTCGAGGCAGTCTTCTCAAGCTGCTACTCATATGAATCTTATGCAGCAACAACGTCTTCTACAGATACAGCAGCAACAACAACTACTTCTCAAGACACTACCACAACAAAGATCTCAATTCCAACAGCAATAGTAGTAAGCAACCTTATCAGCCTTAGCAGATGGCTTACAATGACTTGTGTTGTTGCTATGATGTAGAACAGAAATCACGAAAACAGGCATGGTTGAAGGTCTTACTGTTAAGACTAATGTTCTATTTTGGACTAATGTATATTTTGGACTAATGTATATGCAAAGGAGCTTCTTCTGAAGTTTTTCCCACTACGGAAGTCAGTAATGATTGTTTTTATTCTGCTGTTGTTGGTTTACTCTTTCGAAGTCAGTGATGGTTGTTTATGAATATAATTATGTGGTCTTTGTTTTTGACAATAGACTGCAATAAAACATAATGGATGACTTCAATTCTTACACATTTAATAACTTCTGTTCAGTGCACATCATTTTTGTCCACTTCATTTGTATCTCTTTTTCATTTCTCTTTTCAGTATATATACATGATTATCGAATATTTATTTTACCATTTATCTTACACTTCACGTCTGATGTATTTTTTGAACTATGAATTCTTGAATCCTTGAGCACAATGAGTAGTTTGATATAGAATTTGGGCACTCACGGACTTCATAAGGTGTAAATCATATTCTTTGATCCTTGCTGAAACTTGTTCATTACGTATAACACATTGTTTCTACTCTAAATTTGAAATGTGCTTTTATTATCCTTGTTTTATTAACATGTTCTACACCTATAGTTATTCTGTCAAATCGGACAAATACAATTGTTTAGATTTATGTGGATCTGCCTAATGCATTTTAGTTTCGCTTAAATGGAGAATTCGTGTGATTTTGATGTTTGCCTTAGGTGTCATTCCTTATATGAAACATAGAGGAAAAAGAGATATTGGAGATAGAAATGACATGAAACACTCTACAAAACTGCATCACTTTCTTAAATAAAACTTCCATTGAATACACATCTATATGCGTTCAGTACACAACAGTATATGTTTAATACACAAATATAGCATTTCAATAAACAACAATATCATTTTATTACACAAGTTCAGACACGTGTGTATTCCTGGCACATTTCTATGTTCAGACACTAGTGTATATTCCCTATTGCTCCAAATTGTTTATTCCGAGTTTGTGACATATGTCAATTTTAATTCAACTCAAACTCCTATAATCACAAGAAAACAAAACAAAACAAAACAAAATCCAAAATCTACAACAAACCTGTCAAGTAATCTGTCACATAGGACTAAATTACTATAGTAGGGGATGACTAGGTGAGAGAGATGTGTTGCATATTTTTCTATGAAAAATGATATATGAATGTGGGCATCAGGAACACTACCTAGTTGGATGCTGATGTGGTTGCTATTGTGGTAGTTTTCAATAGTTTATTATCACTGAGTGCGTGTGCGTGACAATCTATGCGACAATTCGATTTCAAATACAGATTTAAATACCTTCAACCAGCTTTTTTTTCTTCCCTCATTCCTTTGCCTTCTCCCCAAACTTTCATATTCCCTCTTCCCTATCCCTGCGTAGGTGGAGTTTGTTAGGATCTATGACCCTCTAATCGATGGATAAATGCGGAATTAAAAATAATAATCGAATGATTAAGGAAGAGACAATTGCAAACCACAAATTCGTCGACACCGGAGTTTAGAGAGGTTCGGAACCCACACCCGGGTCCTAGTCCTCCTCGCAAGCCTCGCTCGATCCCCCGAGCCTCGCTTACGGTTCCACTTACCGATCTCCGTTCCGGGCCGAGACCAACGCCGTTTACAACACCGAGCCTCGCGAACAACCTCGCCTCGCTCGTGTCTCCTCTCACAACCCGAGAGGGAGCTTCCTCGAAGCTTTACAACTTGGTGATTCTTGAATAAGGAATTGGAATCACAATCTAACTAACACTCTATACTTGAGCACATTTGGATATGATATTGAATTGGATATGCAAGTGGTGAAGTTTATGCTTGAGTGTTGTGGAGAGCTTGAAGATGGAGAGGATTTGACTTTGAGTATTGGATAGATAGGAAGTGTTCAAGATGTCCAAAACAACCAAATGAGGTCCTATAAGTCTTCAAGCTCATCTAGCCGTTTGGGAGTTGGTGGGGAATGGACCAATGAGAATGCAAGATGTGACTTAAGCTAGGACAGAAATCGTGGCATATTCGGTCGACCGTTATCCAAACGGTAGTCCGAAGAATTGGTCTGAACTAAGAACTCAGTTGACCGATTATGTATCGGATCACCGTTCACCAACTTCCAGTAGCTTTTATCTATTTAGCTATAATTAAATTTGGTTCACCGACGTACATTCGGTTCACCGTTCCAAGGTGGACAGTAGAATTGATTGGGATCTGATTATGTCAAGTTTGGTTGACCGTGTATACTTCGGTAGACCGAAGTAGCGTGGGTTTTGTGCTGACATTGAGTGGGAAGTTGGTTTATCGTTAACGGTCAAGTGTCACGTGTAAAATAGTCGTTGGGCTCCTAAAGCCAATAAGGATTTGGTAGACCGAAGTGTGTGCTGTCGTCCGAAGTGGGTCAAGTTAATTGGACCCTAGAGACTCGATTTGAATGCAACCGTTGGAGCAAAGTCCAAAACTGATCCAGGGCTATTCGGTCGACCGAAGGTAGTTCGGTCTTCCGTATGGGCAATTCCAGAGAACACCTAAGTTTTACTGGTGGGAAGAATTCGGCTATCCGACAGGTGTTCGGTAGACTGAACTGAGTATGATTCGGTTAACCAAAATAGGTTCGGTTTACCGAGGAATGACGGGACAGAATCCTAGTGCTCAAGTTTACATTAAACTTTATGGACTCAATAAATATAAAGTTACATGTCTTGATCCAAAACTTTGATTACAAGTCTTGAGTCTTGATGTCTTTGTCTCAATGCTTATTTCCTTGATTGTCTTGATCAACCTATTAAGATGATTCCAAGTATACAAATATGTATGCAATACATGTAATCGTGTTTGCTCACTTTGATTGATTAGGTTGATTGATTAAGATTAGTTTAATTAATCATCAAAATTAATATAGATTAAGGCAAAAAATCCAACATAGTCTCCAGGGCAGCTCCGTCTCCTAGAGAATACGAGCGTCCCCTCGATGACAATAGCAAAGTTCGGAGGGCGTCTCTTGGAGTCTCACTTGTAGACGATGATGAATGTAGGAGAAGGAGAGAGGGAGGTGGTGAGCTTAGAGATGGCGATGGGGTCAAATGAGTTTTGACGAGTATGGACAAATTTGGACGAGTATGGACGAATGTGGATGAGTCTGGACGAGTCTGGACGAATATGGACGAGTTAAAATATGGACGAATATTGATTCTGGACTAACTCTGGACACGAATGTGAACAGTCGTGTCCTTTTTGGGAAACAAAATGTTTCCTTATCGGGAATCATAAATTGTTGATGATTTAAAATGAATGATTCTTCTTTATGGGAAGCTGACATGGCATGCGTCCGTGCATCATCACCTTTTTTCAATAGGAAAGAGAGAGGAAAGAGATATGTTGGAGATAGAAATGGCATGGAACACTCTACAAAACTGCATCACTTTCTTTAATAAAACTTCCAGTGAATACACATCTATATGCGTTCAATACACAACAATTTATATTTCATACACAAATATGTCATTTCAATACACAACGGTAGCATTTTATTACACAAATTCAACAACTCCTTCACAAAAAAAACTAAAAATCTGTCAAGAAACAAAAAAATTCTAAAATTCTGTCAAGCAATCTATCGTTATCAAACTTGTATTTCCAACATATCTCATTCTCTACACAACAAAAATTTATCCAATTGATTTTGGAAGAACTTGAAGATATTCAGTGTATTAACATTGTATAAACATTGACCATTTGTTTCTCCATTGTTCATCTTGTGATAAATTGATGTATTCTTTCTCTACTATCAAAATCCCATCTATTTTCTTTCTGTCTATGGAATTTCAAAATCATTTCAAACCTGTAGTAAACACACAATTCTATCATATTCTCACACTACTATATCAGTTAAATACACAATTATATCATTTTAAGACACAACTTTATTAGTTTAATACAGAACTATGTTATTTTAATACGCAACTATCGATATTTTACAACCATATCAGTATCTTACACTACTATATCTTAATGGTTTAATACCCAAGTCTATTACATATCAAGCTGTCATTTTCATCAGTTCTATAAGAATAGAAGAAGCTTTTGTCGAACTCTTTCCGTTTAACAAAATGCTCTAATATCATGTCCACATCATAACCATCATTGTCTTTCCTCTGGATTGACTTCTGATTTCGTATATCTTGAACTATACAACTCATCTTATTATACCAATAAAGAACTTTACTTTTCAAGATAGACAACTTGGTTAACTGTTGAAATATTGACATTCGTCATTTTCTCCAATAAAGAAGCTTTTTCAAGGCTAATGCACATATTGTTTCTGAAGTAATGTCTTTTATTTGGAGTTGCAAAGTGATGATTATGAGATTCGAAAAGTTTAGTACATACCAATTTCCAGATTTACTGTTGAACTTCATCTTTAATTTGGTCATATAACTACTTCTTGATAAAGGCATTTTTTTTCTTTTTCTTGTTTTTTTTCTTGAATATCTCAGTTATTTGTCTTTGAATGAAATCCTTGCTTCGAGCAAACACATGATTTTAACATGGTTCCTTTTGTTGGATCTTCGCGAACTGAAAGCCTTGAAGTTGATAATGATATTAAATCCACTCTTACCAGCATATATCTTGTATAAACTATATGCATTTCCAATGTCTAAATTTTTTTTCCTATTTCTGATTTGATTGTGTAGTGAACATTGAGAACTATCATTGTTTAGTACCTGGAATAGGCAAGGCAATTAATTGTAAAAATAGTTTATATTAATTAATAATAGTTTATCTAGTGTACAACTAACTTATTTTACTAAGCAATAACTGTAGTAAATTAAAGAACTAAACCAAAATATTGTACAACCATGACAATATATTACTTTAAATATAATTTAACAATAATAATACTTACAATAGGTGTCACTTGAGATTTTGGTTGAATAAACAAATGGTTTTCCATTGATGTTGTTTCCACCTATATAAAGAATAACAGACACAATATTACTATATTAAACAACTAAAATATATTATAAAACATTTCAAAAAAATACTTAGAATATGTGTAACAGGAAATAATAATAGTCATGTATTGAACTAGTGTAATTATGTATTGTATTAGAACAATTGTTTATTGAACTAGTGTAGTTATGTATTATTATTGAATTTTTGTGTATTAAACTGTTATGTTTGTTTATTAAACTAGTGTATTTCTGTTATGCTTATGTAGACTGATAAATGATTTTATTGATAGAATTGTTTGTTAAACGTAACACATAGTTGAAAAAAAATTCTACAAGTTTTCATTCAAAGAACACATTTGTAGAGTTGTTTATCATCACTAAATACTTGGTTAGTTGCAAGGATTAAAAATTACAAATGTCAGAGGGATTCAAGACAACTAACTTATTTTACTAAACAATAGTTGTAGTAAATTAAAGAACTAAACCAAATTATTGTACAACTATGACAATATATTATTTAAAATATATATCTTAAAAAGAATAATACTTACAATAGGTGTCACTTGAGATCTTGGTTGAACAAACAAATAGTTTTCCATTGATGTTGTTTTCACCTATATAAAGAATAACAGTTACAACATTACTATATTAAACAACTAAACTAGATTATAAAACATTTCAAAAAGAATACTTAGAATATGTGTAACATGATATAATAATAGTCATGTATTGAACTAGTCTAGTTATGTATTGTATTAGAACAACTGTCTATTGAACGAGTGTAGTTATGTATTGTAATAGTACCGCTATGTATTATTATTGAATTTTTGTGTATTAAACTGTTATGTTTGTGTATTAAACTAGTGTATTTATGTTATGCTTATGTAGGCTAATAAATGATTTTATTGATAGAATTGTTTGTTAAGCATAACACATAGTTGGAAAAAAAATCTACAAGTTTTCATTCAAAGAAGACATTTGCAGAGTTCTTTATCATCACTAAATACTTGATTAATTGCATGGACTAAAAATTACAAATGTCGGAATGATTCGAGACAACTAACTTATTTTACTAAACAATAGTTGTAGTAAATTAAAGAAACTAAACCAAACTATTGTACAACCATGACGATATATTACTTTAAATATAATTTAACAATAATAATACTTACAATAGGTGCCACTTGAGATATTAGTTGAACAAATAAATAGTTTTCCATTGATGTTGTTTCCACATATATAAATAATAACAGTCACAATATTACTATATTAAACAACTGAACTATATTATAAAACATTTCAAAAAGAATACTTAGAATAAGTGTAACAGGAAATAATAATAGTCATGTATTGAAATAGCGTAGTTATGTTTTGTATTAGAACAATTGTTTATTGAATAAGTGTAGTTATGTATTATTATTGAATTTTTGTGTATTAAACTAGTGTATTTCTGTTATGCTTATGTAGACTGATAAATGAGTTTATTGATAGAATTGTTTGTTAAACTTAACACGTAGTTGGAAAAATTCTAAATCCGCAATCTTGACCTCACGAGGCATTTATCCAACAATATATATCCACTAAATCGACAATCTTGGTTTTATTTTTATTATTAGAAAGAAAACTCGTAACACTTAAAGACTAGAATTTAGAAGAAAACAATGATCACATTTCTCTAACCTGAAATGCTAAGGAAACGGTTTTACCACCTTGGAAACTAATCAAACACAAATAAAAATTGGAGTTAATTAAGGATTTAAAATGGCAATAACTGTGATTTAAGGGAGATGTTACATTTTTGGAGACTCTTCCTTCTATTTAATTGTTGTTAAGATTAGAAGGAAAGAGTTTTCTCACCCCAAACCCCCTACCCGATTGCAGCTAACGCCGCCGCTGCCGGTGGAGCGTGGACGGAAGACGCGGTCGGAGCTCGGAATCGCAAACCCATCAAAGGTATGTCTTTGGATGGCATTGGCGTCCCGTAGTTAGTTGTGTTGTGTTGCGTCGTGTCGAGGGTGGAGTCGGTTCACCCTCAACCTACTCCGCCGGTGGAGTAGGAGGCCCGATCACATGACGTCTCGGGTGGACGTCCTCTAGATCGCAACCGCCAGCCGCTCAGAATCACCGAGGTGGAGTAAGTCGTCGTAGTTGAGTTCTTGCTTCTGGGTTAGGCCGCGCGTCGATATAGATCGTCGTTGAGGGCACCGGAGGATCACCGTTGGGATCGCCACCGTTAATCTCACCGTTGGAGCTCATTGAAGTCTGGATCGCTACCGGAGCAGTCGCGTGTGCGATGAGGAGAGGCGAAGCCGGAGCACGCGTGGTGTTCGCAGCCATGTGCGACGGCGAGAGACGACGTCGGGCTAGATCGGAAGAAGAAGAAGAAGTAGAAGAGAAGAAGGAAAGAGGAGTGGCGGCTGGATGGGTTTTGTTGCAGGGTTGGAGTTGGGTCTTTTGCATCTTAACCCCCATGATATACATATTATGATGAAATGACTTAAGTTCTAGCTTTTGCATATTGGATTTATAGTTTTTGACAACGTTCAGGCACCGCCTAGGCGAGCCTAGGCGGCCGGCGGCGTCCGGTCGCCTGGGCGATCGCCTAGGCGGTTGTGCGACCGCCCAGGGCTGGGCGGTAATTTTTTGTTTTTTTAAATTCAATTAATTTTCATAAAATAGATAAAAAAATCAGGAAAAATCGGGAAAAATAGAAAAAAATACACAAATATTTTCTAAAACTACCATACATGTTTAGGCTTCGAAAAGACACCTAGTTCCTCGACCAAGGCCTCACTAGGCACCCCCTCTACCCACCTAAACACTTAGGTATACAATTTATTGCTCAGTAGTACGATTACAAAGTAACTCAGAGTTCATACAATAGTAGATAAAAGAGAAAGTAGAATTACAAGCTAACTAACTAATTCCATTGGACACATTGATCTAATGTCCAACTGGGAACCATATCATATCCTCCACCACCATCAGAGTCGTCGGAGTCGTTCTCATTCGGATTGTCGACGTAGACATCATCTTCTTCAGTTTCTTCATCGTCGGTTTGGACATATTGCTCGTCGATGTCCATCGGTGGTTGAGAACTCGATGCACCTGGATCTCTAGAACTGATGTGAACGATGGCATCATCCATGCCACGACCTAATAATGGCGCGTCAGATGCAGTAGAACACCGCGGGTCAGATGCAGTGGACATGGATCGAGCAAAGCGTCTCCGTGAAGAAGAATGTCCCAAAGCTGCTTCCTCGACATCGGCCCATGTAAGCTCCTCTCCAGCGAAGACCGGATCTTCAGTTTCTACCAACCACGGATGCTCGTCGAAGAGATCGTACTCCACACTGATGGGGTCATAAAATCCAGGCTTCTCCATCCTTTGCTGAAACCTTTGCCTTAACTTTTGGTTGTAGTTCACATACACCAAGTCATTCATCTTCTTCACAGCCAACCTGTTCCTTCTCGTTGAGTGCAACTGCTCGAAGACACTCCAATTCCGCTCACAACCTGATGCCGAACATGTCAATCCCAACACCCTCACGGCCAACCTCTGTAATGCAGTCTCTCCCATGTCTGCGCCATACGATTGCCACCAATCTATAGGTCTTCTTTCCGACCTTTGTCTGACGACCATATCCCTCGAGAATATTCCGAGGGAGTTCTTGTAACGATCAAGTAAACCGCAAATCTTGTCTTGTTCTGCAGGAGTGGGGACGAGCCGCTCTACGACATCCATGAATCCAGGCATATGCTCATTGAAAGCTACATTTCGATCCTGAGGTGGGACGGAGAAGAAGGTACCAGGGTTGAGTAAGAAACCAGCAGAATGTAGCGGTGATGACATCATCTTCCCTGGACCCCACCTGGTGTCGATGAGGTCGATGACTTGCTTGTACAACCTCGGGTTTCCGTCAAAGTTCCTCATGATTTGTTCTTTGGCTTTCTCCATTGCGTCACACAGATATCCCATCGCTGGTTTCTCATCGCCGTCAACAAGTCTAAGAACCTGAACCATAGGTTGTGAGGCCTTCAGTGCCTTTACGACGTTGGTCCAGAAACCACTTTGTAGAATGGTCTCGGCAACTTCAGTAGAGATCTCCTTCTTTTTCTTGTTCTTTATCCAACTTGCATTAGGATCGTTGTACTCCGGGGAAACAACAAAGGCTCGGAGTTTGTCTTTCTTCAGAAATAACCTTTGCAAACTCAGAAAGGCGGTGGCAAATCTCGTGACAGCAGGGCGTAGCAGGTTCCCTTCAATGGCAATTCGCATCCTCTTCAACAACATGGCAGAGCTGTTGAAATGTTTGATGATCTTCCGAGCTAAAGCAATAGTCTTCAAAAACAACTTGCCAATATCCTCCAAGATGAGATCGATGCAATGCGCTGCACAGGGAGTCCAAAACAATCTCCTTCTTTTTTGTTGCAACATCCTACCGGCAAGTACGTACGCGGCGGCGTTGTCGGTGACCACCTGAACAACGTGTTCTTCGCCAATCTCGCCAACTACCTTGTCCATCAGCTTGTACAGGTAGTCTGCGGTGTGAGAGTGACCGGAAGCATCTACAGACCTCATGAACATGGTACCTGTCGGACAATTTACTAGAAAATTGATTATACTCCTACCGGACCTATCAGTCCACCCATCTGTCATCAACGTGAAAATAAAATACTAATTAATTTAATTCTAAAGAGAAGTTAGAAAGAGTGCACTTGATTTTGACGGTTGAAGAATGAAGAAACGGATCGGAGACTTCACTTTCCAACTTCAAAACTAAGCACCAGACCGGAGACTTAATCGCAAAACTTGGTGATTAGGAAGGTTGATGATGAGAATAGGATTATGAAGAAGAAGAGAATGAGAGATGTGTGAAAAATGAAGAGGTTTGGAGGGGTTTATATAGGATTTGGGGCTAGTGGCAAAGTTGTAATTTTTGAAAAAAAAATAATAAAAAAATTAAAAGGAGAGAGCCGTTGGAGAGCCTCCAACGGCTCTCGCCTAGGCGATCGCCTAGGCGAAATGATCGCCTAGGCGATCGCCTATTTCGCCCAGCTCTGCTGGGCGAAAGGCGGTGGTCGCCCAGGCGACCACCGCCACCGGCGACCGCCTAACGCCTAGGCGGTCGCCTACGTAAACATTGGTTTTTGACTTTTCCCACGTCGACTTCAAATTTATCGAGAAACATTATCTAATTAGTAGATTTGTGTTTTTACCATGGACTTTTGAGTTACCGAGTTTTCATTGCATTTTGGGATTAATTATGTTTCTTACCCTGGATTCTAGACTATTGTGCATTGGTTGGAGGAATCTTACTAAAATAGGATAATTGCATTTCTATCCTAGATTGGTTAATTTTTGTGCATTTAAAGTATATTGCATAATTGCATTTTCCACCCTGAATTCTAATGTTATCGGTTTACGAAAATAGATTATATCATTTTAAAGAAAATATATGATGTTTGCGTCATTAGTTAAGTTGGAAGGAACATTGTTAAATAATAAAATAAAGTTACTGTATTGGCACAACATGCTCTTATGAGCAACACTGGCCCGTTGAGGCATTAGTCACTCAGGAGACGTGTGACAGCAATAAGTCCACAGAATCATATCTGATATCTACCGTACTGACACAAATTGGTGTATGCGATCCACACGAAATTAATCGAATTCATTAATGATGTTGTCATAGTGACTGAGGTACCGAAGTGAGGATGAGTCATGCACCAATCGGAAGACCGCATGTGCCTACAGTAGGAGATCCATAGGATTCCCTTATTGTTATTACTGTATCGACGGACCGATTAATACATGATACTATTGATATTTAATGTTTATTGGCATTTTTCTGTGTTGTATTGACTGTACCGATTGAAGTATACGACTGATGGAAATTGTGATGTTATTATTTATCGGATTTTCCTGTCATTTGAATTGACCGTTTTGATAGCTCATTCTACTGTCTTTATCGGGATTGGTCTATTGTTGTCCGAAGGCATACAAAGTTTTCTTTATGAAAACTCATTCTGTTTATTGTGATTGTTTTGCAGGTAATACTGAGTAGGTTAACTGCGGTGGACGCCCTTCGAGATTCTGTGCACCGGGAACCGAATTTGTTCTATCTCTTGTTTGAAAATTATTGTTGTTGAGTCATGTTATTACTTTTGAATCACTTAGAGTCTTTGAATTCAATACCTAATAGGTTGAACCATCTTATTTACTTGATCCAAATTATCATGGAGCTCAAATGAACCTTTACTTGTTCTTTCATTGTTTTTCGCTTTCGCGTGACATTCCCTGTTTCCACGGGAACTCTAACTTTGACTTCCGCGTTGACCCCGTACGGAACTGGGACGTTACAGAAATCGTCTTGAAACTCTACCAATCATGCAGCAAACGAAAAGCAAATCACTAGCACTGACACAATGACACAATTATCGTCCAAAAACACGAGACTCAAACACATTGAAATTAAAAAATCCCGAAAACATCGTTATCGTTGAGCAAACAATGTGGAACACACTACAAGAAAAAAGTTGATCACCACCCATTGATTTGGTTGAGCTAATATACTAACAAAATTTTACGGTTGAGTTGGTTGTAGTACCCAAAAAATCTGACAGTGTGGAGGTGTGTTTCTGTTGTGTTTGGACTGATTGTGTTCGGATTTTGGCGTAGCGAAACCTGCGGGGAGGAGAAGAGAGAATGATTGGATCAAAAGAAGAAGACGAGATGGTCGGAGTGTGAGGAGGGTGTACGAGATGGGAGGAGGCGCCGAGGGCTTCGCTTGAGGAGGCGAGACGGAGAACAGGATGAGTGTCTATGGGAAGGAAGGTGGGGAGGTAAAAGAAGAACGTGGTGATTACGAAATTACATTTTTTTCATCTTTCGCTGTTAGATTTGATCTTAATGATGTATGATTGTGGTCTCATTATATTAAATTGAGACTTGGTCTCATTCTACAGATCGTGTTGCACATTTTTTGAAGGTCAAGAGTGAAACTCATATTTTTAACTTTTAAGTCACAACATGCAGAGAGTGAGAGATCATGGATGCGACTCAAGATCTTCGTGCACTCTTTTGTCAATGGTTCCAAATAAATAATGATCACGACGGAAAATTTCTTCTCCACATTAGAAGTGATCGGAAGAAAAGTCAATGTCCGTCAGCTACTATAAATACCATATGTACAAGCCCAAACTTGAAGAACATTGAAGTTGCAATATCGAATAAGCATTAATTGTTTTGATCATTTTTTTTTTGTATTCATTAGTTTGACGATGGAGAGCTCAACAGCCAAGGAGATCCAACCTCCAACTTATGGCAACATGATCACAGTTTTAAGTATCGATGGTGGCGGTATTAGAGGCATAATTCCTGCCACAGTTCTCACCTTCTTAGAGGAAGAACTTCAGGTCAGAACACTAAGTCTGTTCTATAACATACGAAACACTTTATTTGCTCTTTTTATATTACTAATGAGGGAATTTGCAGAGGCTTGATGGAGAAGATGTGAGGTTGGCAGATTATTTTGATGTTATGGCGGGAACGAGTACCGGAGGTCTTGTTACCGCCATGCTAACGGCGCCTAACAAAGAGAACAGACCCCTTTATGCTGCCAAAGACATCACAAAATTCTACCGCGAGCACGGCTCAAAGATCTTCCCTCAACCATGGTAATCAAGTAAACTATTACGTTGATTATAGGGTAACATCCGTTTTAGCTTCATCTAACTTCTCACATTTTAAAGAATACGGGTTAGGCTGGAAGTAATTCAATTCTTCATAAGTTATATCATAATTACACAATCAATATTAGGCTAATTTTCTCCTTTTTTATGCTTAAAATGATTAATATTGTTTTTGGCAGGAAACCACTAGCAAGCTTGGCCAACTTGTTCAAAGCAATTACAGGACCAAAGTATAGCGGGAAATATCTTCATAAAGTCATTAAGGACAATCTTGGTGACACTCGGCTCGAAAATACCCTGACTAATGTTGTTATTCCAACATTTGATATCAAACTTCTTCAACCTATCATTTTCTCCAGCTATGAGGTAATATGACGCATCATTTCTAAATAAAATAGTTATTATGTAGTATTTGCATATCTGCATAGATAAAAAGTATGGGTGTAATCGATCCGTAAACGAATGATCCGAGTTTGCTCAAGATTGACTCGATAAGAGTTTCGAGCGGAGAATTATACTCGTGCTTGGCTCGCCCTGCTCACGAGCGACTTGTTAACCTGAACCTCATTTTTTTGGTATTGAATTGCTAATAATGTTGTCATAACAACTAAATTATAAGATCACTTAAGACAAATATAATAATAGTTACTAACACAATCTTAAAATTAACACCTAAAATCAAACACAATCTTATAAATTATACAACAACATCAACATCTTATAAATAAGATCATAGACTTTGATCAAACAAAATCAACACCGAAAATCAAACACAATCTCATAAATTATACGACAACTCACAACATCATCTTATAAATAAGATAATACACTTATATCGAACAAAATCAACACAATCTTAAAAATACACACCTAATATAATCTCATAAATTATACGACAACTCTTAACATCAACATCTAATAAATAAGATCATCCACCTAATCCAAACCTTAATTTATTTGAATTTTTGGTTTAGAAAAAACGAGAAAAAGAAATAACAATAATGGAAAACAAAAAGTTCAAGACTAATAAGGTTTTGATTCTTATGGATATTTGGGTTTGGTTTGTTAAATAGATTGTTGGGTTTGATAGATGAGTTTGGTAAATGAGCTTACCAATTGGTAATTGGATAAAATATCCGGGTTAATCAGATAATTGGATATAGTAATCGGGTCTCGAGCAATAATCGAGTCAACATCGAGAAAGCGGGGTCTGCTCGTGCTCGACTCGTTACTAAACGATCCGAGCCACTATCCGAGCAAAATCGAGCTAGCATCGAGCAATCTATCGATCCCGAGCAGAACTTGACAGTCCTAATAAGAAGTTGACTTCGTTGATTGTGATGCCTTTAATTACAGCTGATCCTTTAAAAAGTTTACATCATCATTGTGAATTAAAGTCACCAAAGAATGAGTAATCAATACAAATTAAATAAAGCATTGAGGCAAATTATTTGATTCCCAACGGTGTTAATATTTCTTTTATTATATGCAGAGAAAGTACCATACCTCCCTTAATGCATTACTCTCTGATATATGCATCAGCACATCTGCAGCACCAACTTATCTTCCTGCCCACCACTTTGAAACCGAAAATTCTCAAGGAAACATCAGGGAATTCAACCTAATTGATGGGGGTGTCACTGCAAATAACCCTGTAAAATTGATTTTGAATTGAAAAAAAATGCATGTCTGTTATTTACAGTTTTTTCTATAAGATGGTTGTACTTGTTTGCAGGCTTTGGTTGCTATCAGCGAAGTGACTAAGGAATGCTTCAGAGGAAATCCAGATTTCTTCCCGATAAAACCGATGGATTATGGGAAATTCTTAGTGATTTCGTTAGGGACTGGGATACCAAAAATTGAAAGGAAATATGATGCTGAAGAAGCATCAAAATGGGGTGTCTTTGGTTGGCTGTTGAAGAACGGCTCGACACCAGTAATCGACTGTTTTAGCCATGGAAGCACTGATATGGTTGACATCCACCTGTCTGTTGTCTTTCAAGCACTGCATTCAGAAGAACACTACTTGCGGATTCAGGTGAAATTTTCAAATAAAATTATACCTTTGCATTTGCCTCAAATCAGCACATCTGATTTTATATTGCTTAAACGTGTTCACGTCTCCTTTTTAAATAATTTTCTTTTGCTATTGTATACTCTTCATGCCGCTATGCACGGACTACAACATAATGTATGGAGAATTTTCCATATGCAGATATTCCCATCAAAACACAAAAGCAGTTGTTACACAAGTATCAATTTATCTACCAAAACAACCGTAAATGTTGTATATACGAACTAGTTTAAACTCAACTATTTGATAACTTGGACGACTTCTTCAAGTTACACAACTTATTCTCCAGAATACAAATGCATAGACATTGTCACTTCTTTTAAGTCTGCAAAAAACGTCTCCAATAGTTGGATGAATAGTCTGCATTTGAGGATGTTAAGCACAAATTAAAAAAAATTGCTCCTTCAGCTAATAAAGCCTAATTATGGTAGAGCTTACTAAAAGTGGACCTATAATATAGGATGATACACTAAGTGGAGATGCTTCTTCAGTGGATATCTCTTCCAATATCAACTTGGACAAACTTCAAAAGATTGGAGAAGAGCTTCTGGACAAACCAGCCTCAAGGGTGAATATGGAGAGCGGTGTCTTTGAGCCTCTTAGAGAGGAAAGCAACAGACAAGCTCTTCGAAGGTGAATAAAAAGGATAAGCTTTACTGTGCTATTTGACTGATGCATGACGATCGATCCTTTGATTGTTATTGTTTTTTTACAGGTTTGCTAAAATTCTCAGTGATGAAAGGACACTGCGACGAACGAGATCCCCATATGTTGATTCTCCTACACTAAAGTGATCTCTGCTTGATCTTTACAAGTGTTATTTAGTGTATGCCTTTTGGAGATTTTAACATAAATAAGGTTGTGGGCTTCCCATTAGATTGAAATCAAAATCATGTTGAACTTCAATTTGTGTTAAGGTTTATTCTATTTTACCAAACTTACCATACACTCAAATTAATAATATGATGTCCATTTTACTATGTTCTGTCCTTAGCATATGAAACTATGTTCATCTTGTGTTGATTTTGAGAACCAATGATATGCAGTTATTATAAGCTCTAGAGGTTTGCAGTATAACCAGAAAGAACCTCTGAGAGACGTATTAAAGCATCGCATGAATACTTAACTAGTAGCAAATTAGACCATCCCACCCTAGCAACTTCCCTTGCCTAGTGCCTTCAATTGGAATTCAATGTGAAGCCAATTGATGTTGATATGATCCAGAACTTCCTTCAATATATAATTATATATTATACTTAAATCTAACTAAATTCAAAAGATGTGCAGGTCAATATGAAAGAGATAATATTGATTAAACATCAAATCTGATCCATAAAGAAGGCTTGCAGACCTCAAATGTATTATTGTCTTTCTTCTGAAGAAATCAAGACTATTAGCTTGATTACATTGTTGAATTTCCTTTGTGTCTTCAGAAAAACAAATGGAATGATTATAGAATATTAAGATTATCTTAGTTCCTCATTAATCACTTCAAATTAACATTACTTAACTATGATGCTTCAAAAATGGGCTTCACGTCACATGAAAGGCCAGAAACAAGTCATGTTTAAGCTATATATAGTTATTGTCAGTTCAAAACATTATGCATGTGTTAACAGTAGGTAATAAGTTATGTTATCTTTTTTTTCGTGCGAAAGTAAGGAAGTGCCTTTTGCTTTATAAATCGTTAGACCAAATTAAATTCTCATCTGCCAATTGCACAGAGTCGCTGATTTGTTCAATTTTCAGAGGGGCTAATAAGTTTGCTAATCTAGCTGAACTCCACATTCCAATACTGAGGTCACCAACCTTGTCTGATTTGAGCTTCCCCATATCTTGCTGAGTACCAAACTGCACAATCTATCTTAAAATTTATCACCTCTAATAATCATTGTGGTGGGAATCTTGGTTATGGAAATGGACCTTGATCTTATCAGTTTATAAAATTATCACTTAAATGACCTCACACAATCTCAGATTGGCATACGAGTAGAGTCGAGTGCAAGCAAGAACTTTTATAAATATGTTCAACTTGACTTTGATTGCAATTTATACGTGTTTTGATTTTCCTATCCATTTCCTTAGAATAATGGCAGATAATTTTCTTTCATCATTCCAGAGTATATTATACAGCAAGAAAATCATTTGGAAGATGTTCCTGATCACAAGCAAAGTACAAGAATAATCAGAAACATGCATTCTGACCTTAATTATGAGGGACAGGTTTAACCTTCGAAGGACACAGTCGTTTGTGTGAAAAATGTGTTTTGTATATATTATTTCTTGCTCTGCGATTACAATTGTGTATGTTTATATAGGTGCTAGTTTGAACTAGCCGTTTGAATACAGAGATGTGATTTTATGATTCGCAGTCCTTGGTTGACGAGAGGGATTAATTGTATGAGACGATTTGGGTTTCGAGATATGGCATTGATGACATTCCATGTCTGAGCCGCGTATTTTTAACAGTTTGGATCACGCATAAGTGCCCTTCGAGAGACACGAGTGTTCTTCGAAGGACACGGTTCTGTGGAACACGTATATGTGTCCTTGGATGGACAGGTTTGTCCTCCAAATGACACAATTTTTGGAACACACATAAGTGTCATTGGAGGGACAAGTTTGTCCTTCGAAGGACAGGGTCCATTGGAGCACACATAGGTATCCTTCCAAGGACATTTATGTGTGTCTTTAGATTGAATGTGTCCTTTGAAGGGCATGGGTGTCATTTATGTCTTTTGGAACCGTCGTACCACTAATTACGAAACCAACTGTCACTTTATTGGAAATCACATTTTCTAATCGTTTTAAAACAATAAAATTAAAACCGCAAATGCTGACATGATGGATGACATGGAGCGCATCACGGACACTCCGTGTCCATGTATCAGCACTCTAGAAAAAGTGGTGTTAGTATTGTTCTCTAAATATGAGCTCCACATTTCCTGGATATATAGAAAAGAACATATTTCTAAGTGATGACAAGTGGAGATTGATTATGATTATAAAAATATAATTGTAATGGTTCATTACTTTAAGTAATCCCTCTAATTAAAATAACTATGGAAGAAAAGTTTCTTGTTTGCATTAAAAAAAGTTAGGAGATTCAATTATTTATTTGGAATTTTGCTACTATAAATACTGCAATCACTACGTAGGTCTGAAATTTGAATGTATAAACATCAAGAATATCAAACTTTGAACACTAGAAGAAGGTTTTGATTTGCAATTTCCATTTTCCCAATGGAGAGATCAGCATTGGTGGAGAAGCATCAACCTCCAACATGCGGCAACATGGTCACTGTTCTAAGTATTGATGGTGGTGGTATCAGAGGCATCATTCCTGCTGCCATTCTTGTCTTCTTGGAGGAAGAACTTCAGGTATAATTTATGCACATGAAAAGTTATAATTCTCTAATGGGCACAAAACACATTTGTAGTGCTTCCAATTTATAACTTAGCTATTTTTAGTTTAATTACAAATAGTAACAAATAACATCTTGGTTGTGCACTCTTGTTGAACTCACTATTAGTACTAATACTATGACCTATAAAAGATTAAAATTTAAATTAAGTTATTTCAATGTATATAATGAGGGATGATTACTACATCAGAGACTCGATGGGGAAAATATGAGATTGGCAGATTATTTCGATGCTATTGCTGGAACGAGCACTGGTGGTCTTGTAACTTCCATGCTAACGACACCCGACAAAGATGACAGACCTGTGTTTGCTGCCAAAGATATTGCAGGTTTCTACCGTGAGCATGGTCCAAAGATTTTCCCTCAACCATGGTAATTAAGTGCACAACTCCTTGCGATCTTACCATTTTTCGAAAGTTTTTCTACTTTATTTTATGTAAGCTGCAGAAAACAATCCACAATAATTAGGACACTATCACTGGTAATGATTATTCCAAAACTAAGAATCTACAATGCAACTGCTTGCTTAATGTACTTTTATTGTTCTTTTAACAACATCAACTTACTGTTACAAATTATTCAATCTTCGTACTGTTGTAACTTCGTTGTAAAATCAAACACTTTCACGTGTTAAGTTCCCATTCTTTATCATTTTTATTATTTAGAAGATAGTAACAAATATATAGATCTTCCATCTAAATCAAGAAAATAGTGTGGCAACAATTACAAATGCAACAAAGCGAAACTAAATCATTGAAATATTTGATTTACAAGAAAAAGACATCTCGAGTTAAAGAAAACAAAATTCCAGGGTGATGATGTTCGACAAAGCTTCCACTTTCAAACAACAAAAGTATTGGTCAAAACATTGGTTAAAACTCAACTTTCCAAATAACCTTCCATGGTTGGCAGTTTGCAGCGCAAGCAGTCAACTGGTTTGGGGACTTAGAATTGGTTGACTGTTCTTGAGCATCGAACGGGATCTGCTTTAATTGTTGGATCTGTAGACAATTTTGTACATCAGTCGACCGCTGTTTAGAGACATATCAACAGTTGGGTCTGTTCCATGTGTATTCAACAAACCAAACATTTTATCGTTTATCATTTTTACTTTTCAGGAAGCCAATAGCAGGCCTTTCCAATTTCTTCAAATCTGTTAAAGGACCAAAGTACGATGGCAAATATCTTCATAAAATTCTAAAGGAATATTTAGGCAACATCCGATTGGACAGAACCCTGACTAATGTTGTTATTCCAACCTTTGATATTAAGCTGCTGCAACCTATCATCTTCTCTAGCTATGAGGTAACATTATCTATCACTATCATGTATCAAATAAGTAATCATCATTTTGTAATTTTCTAATAAATGACTCTCTAGTTCTGGAAGTTGACTTTGTTGTTTCTTCAATGACAGCTTGTAATTTGAAAATTCAACATGTCTTTGAATATAGACATGCATTGATTAAACAAGAAAAATTGCAATACTCATTTATGGTGGTGTTTAAACTAGCTTATTTTGAACAATAACTTGTTCGTTAAATAAATAACAAAGAAAGTCAACTGTTTTGCTTGTCAGAGTTATTCTGAATGGGAATATTTATGAGTAAAATTTGGTGATCCATATCTTTGGAATCCTTGCATCTATACGTTTTGTAAATAGAATAATGTAAACATATAGTATGGGTTTATATAGTAACACATGTTTATTTGTGCAGCAAAAACACCACGCAAGTTTGAATGCATTGCTATCTGATATTTGCATCGGCACATCTGCAGCACCTACTTATCTTCCCGCGCACCAATTTGAAATCAAAACCTCTCAAGGAAATATAAGGGAATTTAACCTTATCGATGGTGGTGTGACTGCCAATAATCCGGTAAAATGATATTTAACCAAAACTCTGTAAATTACATAATAACAAAACGATGATCTGAGATCCTTCCAAAATAATACTGACCGATACATTAAGATTACCAAAGACAGCAAGAGTAACTGAAGAAATATAGTTCAACATTAATCAAATTAAAATAGTTGTATCCACAACCTCCTTTAATAGCTCAAACTAAAGGCTTTAGAACAACTTGTGTCAATATTGTAATTATTTTCATGATCGCCGTATTTGTTTGCAGACATTGGTTGCAATAGGTGAAGTGTCTAAGGAATGCTTCCGAGAAAATCCTGATTTCAACTCGATAAAACCTACAGATTATGGGAAATTCTTGGTGATTTCGTTGGGAACTGGAACAGCAAAGATTGCAAGGAAATATGATGCCAAAGAAGTCTCTAAATGGGGAATACTTGGTTGGTTGTTGAAAGATGGTTCGTCGCCATTTATCACAACATTTTACCAAGGAAGTTCTGACATAGTCGACATCCATCTCTCTGTTGTCTTTCAGACATTGCATTGTGAAGAACAGTACTTAAGAATTCAGGTGAAAACTCTCAAAGATATTTATATTTGTTGTTGATTTTGTTTCTAATTGTATATGCTTCAGTTTCAAATTTTGAATGACTTACGATGCAAACTAGTGGCAATTGGTTTGAGAATATTTTGAAAAGAAAGAAGACAGAGAAACTGTAACGTCCTCGAACAGCGAAAAATTTAAAATTTAAAACATACAAACAACGGAGGACATTACCAAGAAAATACATCAGGTGCACCAACGTATATATATATACAGATCTGAGTTTACAACAAGAGGTGATTACATCAAAAGCTATAAGATAAAATGTACAACGTAATCACAACAACCTCAAAAGGAGGGGAAAGCAGGATCTGTCCCAGAAGCTCTCCTCCGCAGTCACCACCCCCTAACGCTGCTCACGCCCTGAAAGCAGACAATAAATGCCTGAGTTTCCAGAAGGAAACCCAGTATGCCAAACCCTAACACATATATGAACAATAATGAAATATGTAATGAATAATGAATAGTACAACAGACACGATCCGGTCTCAAGGGTCCTCTCACCCCAATCCACCAACACACACGTGCACACACGGCACCGCCGGTACAGTCACGACCACACAACCGGGTCTCAAGGGTCCTCTCACCCCAACCCAACAACACACACGTGCACACGCGGCACCGCCGGTACAGTCACGGCCACACAACCGGGTCTCAAGGGTCCTCTCACCCCAACCCCACAACACACACGTGCACACACGACACTGCCGGAAAATCCTCGGCCACGGGTCTCAAGGGTCCTCTCACCCCAACCCCACAACACACACGTGCACACACGACACTGCCGGAAAATCCTCGGCCACGGGTCTCAAGGGTCCTCTCACCCCAACCCCACAACACACACGTGCACACACGGCACTGCCGAAAAATCCTCGGCCACGGGTCTCAAGGGTCCTCTCACCCCAACCCCACAACACTCGCACCACCATCGGGCGACAGTCCGTGCCGTTGCCCAAAAGGCCGGAGAGACGAGCCGCTTTCAAGAGTACGAGCACCCAACTATCGGGCGCCAGTCCGTGCCGTTGCCCCCCGTGAAGCCAGAGAGACGAGACGCCGTCAAGTGTACTCATAAAACCACGAATCTGCCAAAAACAGCAGAAACGGTCGAACGAAAACTGTTAATTGGTCGACCGATTCTCACCTAGAGAACTGGCCCAACCGAAAAACCCGCCAAACGGTCGACCGGCAAAAGGGGTCCCGGTCGACCGAAAAACACCAGTAAGAAAACATTTTCGCAAACCAAACACCAACGGTCGACCGACCCAACACTCACGGTCGACCGAAAACCACCAGTAAGATTTACCAACAGTCCACACTTCACGGTCGACCGAAACCACACTTCCGGTCGACCGGCCATTAAGTTAACTTAAACGTCGGTCGGACGAAGTCAACGAGCGGTCGACCGTTTAGATGGTCAACGCCCCCAACCGACCTACAACAGTACTTTCGGTCGACCGGCAAAAGGGTCCCGTTCGACCGAAAAGCACCAGGACGTCTTCCTCTTGTTAAAATTGCACAACCGGTCGACCGCCCAAGGGGCATCGTTCGACCGGTGCAAGGGAATCACCCAAAAATACACTACGACCGGTCGACCGAACCCATACACCGGTCGACCGATTTTAGTGCAGAAACCGCTGTGCAGGTCCGACGAGCCAAAACGGCCTACCGTCGACCGCTCCCACTCCCACACTAAAGATAGGTGAGCTTGAAAGCAAGTTTGACATACCTTAAGGCTTGGAGAAGCCTTGGAAGAAACCACGGCGAGCGCTTCCTTGCGAAACCTCCCGTAATCGACGATCCTCGCTCCTCCGGCGACTCCAACGACAACTCCCGTGCTTTCCAATCACCACACCACGCCGACCCTTCCTTTGCTGCCGAGAGAGACGAGTTTAGAGAGAGAGAGTGAGTGAGAGATGCGATCGTGAGAGAGAGAGAGAGAGAGTTTTAAAAAAAAAAAAACCTTATATACTTTCTCCCACTCAATCTCGGCCGTCGATCTCGATCCATCACTAATCCTCCCCTAAACACAATTAGCACCATAAGCAAGATTAGGATATTACAGAAACAGATTTGAAGTGCATAATAATGTCAATGTGAATTTTAAGAATTCCATATTCAAACAAATACTCCCCCTTGTGGAGATATTCATAAATGCAGGATGATACGCTCAGTGGAGATGCTTCCTCAGTGGACATAGCATCTAAGAAGAACTTAGATGAACTCCAAAGAATTGGAGAAGAGCTTCTGGACAAACCAGTTTCAAGGGTCAACTTGCAGAGCGGCATGTTTGAGCCTCTAGGAGAGGAAACAATCAGAAATGCTCTGAAAAGGTGAAGTAATCCTCACTACATAACAATATATTTATATATACACACACATACTCACAAGGATTAACGATTTATTTAATGGATACAACAGATTCGCCAAAATACTAAGCGAGGAAAGGAAACTTAGAATGACCAAATCGTCCCACATCGCTTCGTCTCAGCAGCCGTGACCTTCTGTGGTTCTTCTCTAGTGTTGTTGCATACTAGTATCCGTTATGCTTGTCAAGTTCGAATTTCCTTTTATGTTTAGCAATAAACTTAAGAGGTTCTCTGTGATGTGCCCTGTAATTGTTAATGTACTTGATCTGTGGTAATCTGCATACCATATTTTCTGTGCAATCATTGTTTAGGTACATTGTGCCAAATTCATTTATGATTTACTAGCGTGACATTCATAGATGTAATATTTTAGCTCATCACTTTAAACATTAAGCCACCACTCTACTTCTATTTAATATTTTTTGAATATTTGAATAGATATTGAAGAATGTGTAATTAGGGTACTGCTTAATCGTTAAAAGTAGTTGCATTTTCAATTGTAATTTTTTCTTTTAAATCTTCATATTCATTGTACCCTGTCTCTGATCCAACAGGAAGAAGATGTATCAACAAATGTAATGCGGCCATAAAGCAAGAATAAAGTTCCGACTGTTAAAACATTCATGTGCATGGCATTGCTGGGATAATAATAGAAGATTAATTTATTACAAAATTTAGGAATTACTCATCAAATGTTGCATATCTGCATTCTGACAGTGTTGCTGTAAAAAAATGGCTTCAGATCACATGAAAGGTCAGAAAAGAGCATTTTATATTAACTTCAAGTTCATCATGACAGCTCATTCTTGTGCCTTTCTTTAATATGGCCTGATTAAGCACGTCTTCGTGCTGAAAGATTAATTAATACAAAATTCATAATGAAACATGAATGAAAGACATGCCCTTAATTAATACAAAATTCCTAATGAAGCATGAATGAAAGATATGCCCTCAATTAATACAAAATTCCTGATGAAACATGACTGAAAGACGTGCCCTGTTAAGAGATTAAGAGAAATAAGCATGACACACGACTCCTTTCCAAATAATTTGTTTCTGAACAAGTTGTAAGCACAGTCGAACCACAATCAATTATGTGGTTTTTTCACATGTGAATCACATTTAGATATTAAACTACTATCTTAACATTAGGCTGCCACTTGAATTCACGTCATCTACGGCAATCCGTTAGCCTGAAGCCTCCAAAGAGGCTCCCACTTCGACGGGCCAAGGGTCAAACATAAGCAACATCACCAATGTGAGAACAGAGATGATGTTCCAAATAAATTCTCAATATGAAACGCAATACACTATTTCACAATAAGTTATAAGTGATTTTCATTTACCGAGCCATTTAATTTAGTCTGTCATGATCCAAAACTGGAAATATAGTAAATCCTTTCGGAACGAGCCGAAGTTAACTCAGAATTTCATTCATGTCTTCAAAGAGATTACTGTTGGAGTTGTCTCCAATTCAGACGTACTTGGAGGTAAATGACACGTTAGATGCAAGATCGTGTCAAGGAAGCAAGTACAAAGACAACTGCGAATAAAGATCGAGAATCGGATGAGAATCAGGCCCGAAAAATGTAATTATCGAGAGAAGATCATTTGTGGTCTGCCAGCAACAGTTCGTATGTAAGCTCCACCCGTGTGCAACACCGGATGCATATCGGTACTTTTATATCTCTATTCATATTTGATTTGTGTATACGAATATGGATTGTCTAAATATATGAAAATGCATCTCTTTAAAAAAAATACTTAGGAAAAATAGTTCTTGTAGACACCATTTGTAGGCATAACAATAGACATCATTCATAGGTTCAACCAGTTTTTTGTTTTTTATCGGTTGATCCAGTTCCTTATAGTTTGATAGGTTAGTCGGTTTTCTTTAGTGTTCAACCATTTTGATCATCGATTCACGATCAGGTTGAACCCACTAGTCTGCTATTTCCTTTACATTGGGTTTTTTTGCACTAAAATGTGCTTCATATTACTCCATTTTCGGAGTAACATTTTCTCATCAATTTCTGTTTGTTGGAAGTCCGGATCAAAGGAGAGCGACAAAATTCTCCAAGTAATTATCTATGAAGCTCATCTGGATCAGACATGATCTCAAAACTGAATTGTGGGGCACAGCAAATGGACACAAAACAAGAATGTTAATGCACAATCATATTGACGTGGTTAAATGTAGATCTGCCACTATAGCACATGTAAACATATGATACATCATCTTTAGTTGTCTTTTATGTACAGTTCAACCTATAGATAGCCGAGAGATAAAATAAGTTGCCATATAGCCACATGAAATAGCTGCAGCGTCGATGGTACAGATACAGATCACATGAATAAGCAAATATACAAATAAACAGGAGGAATGTCTACAATTGTACACAGGGTGCTTCACGCAAATATTTGCTGGATAACAGTCTCGGCATTCCCATTGTACTGTGAAAGAAGATGAATGGCGTCTGCCCTCGGCACAGCTAAGAACTCCTGTCAACATACTTCGAAGAAATTAGCAATTCTTTTAGGACTTGGCTACCATTTGCTTATGATGGTTAAAAAGGACAGAATTTGGGATTTGTCATTAGGATCCCTGGTATGTTGAAAATACACAAGTAGATGCGAGTATTGATGTCGTCAAAGAAAGCACCAAAATACGGTTATTCGAATGTAATAGGTCTTGAAAAGCATGTACAAAATTACAAGAACAGATCAGGAATATTAAGATTAAAAATGAGGGCAAAAGATGAAGAGGCAACATAATATCTCTTTTGTTTTTATTGGTGTAATTCACCTTTGGAGGTCTCAGCTAATAAAATGCCATCACATGAAGGCAAAATTCATCAAGAACATTATCAATTAAGAAAAAACTGCCCTCAATGAGATAGAATACTAAATAGAATAATGTTACAAGGGCTACCCTCATGACAAAATGGTATTGGTTACTATCTTATTACCAGTTTATGGAACATATATAAAAGATAATGTACACATCTATCAGAAATCTACCATCAAATATAGCAATATATCCACTTTTCTAACACATAAACCATTTCCCCCTGATTTTGTACATTTAGACCACTTTGTTCTTTCCTTGGCTGTTTTTCATTTTACAATAAGTATCGCATGAAACTATACAGCGCACGTTTTAGGGGGAGAAGTGTTAAGGTATTATCTATTCAACAAGAAGGGAGATCAAATATCATATTGAAGTATTAGGGTAATATCAATTTCAAGTAAGATGCAATTGAATTCAAGTAACATATGGCAAATTTAATTTAACATATATTTCATGTATAGAAAGAGTAAAGGCAGTTTAGGCAAAATTCCAACTTGTTATAATCTGCTAGATAAAAATAAGTAACTCAAATGTGTATTTAAAACGAAAAAAGTAGATAGTATGGGTAGACATGTCATCTAAGTTTCAAGAAAATATACGGGAAAAAAGACTTAGCAGAACCTACCATGACTTTGAGGATTGCATTTTCATCGCACACATCACCGGAAGAGACTGAGACAGGGCTAGCACCACCTGGTAATCTCATATTAGGAGACACCGATTCCTGAACAGGGCCATGAGTACTGCTATCCATGTAAACCTTTGTTGTAAAATCACTTAAAACAGGGACATCAATTTCTTTTAAATTATCTATATTAAGAAGTCCCCCAAAGCGATCTTTGCACATTTGAAGCTTAAACCACTCATTGTGGGTGTGAAGTGTTGCTCTCATTATCTTCATCAACTGTGGCTCCTCAATACCAAGCCTTCCTCCCATTGCAACCTAGTATGGTGACAGAATCAAACTTTTAATAACCGTTGGGATTATTCTCTGTAAACTAAGAATAAAAAAAACATCACAAGATTCACAACATATATGATGAGCTAAAATTTCTTCAGAGACAGGACAAGAATCTCACAAACAAAAAATCTAACTTCAGTGAATTTGCTAGATGTGCCCATGAATAAGACACATTTGTAGAAGGCCCTCGTCTTATTGATCTTCTATGAATAGCTGAGGTAACTTCAAACTTAGTCATTTATGATAGGAAGTTTCCAGTACCTCGTTCACAGTTTGAAAATGTGACTTTTAGAGTAACAGACATGGTGCCCAGCTAGTCAGATAAGGGAAACTTAGTTCACAAAATTAAAAAAAGAATTTAAACTGTTTCTACATAAATCTGGCATTGGCTGTAAAAGAGTGGACAGTGGTACTTCGGTTTCCCAAAATGAGCCTCAAAGTCAGAACTGTGAATTTGTTGATTCCTTGCAAGATTTCACCAAGTTTCATAATGGAATTGTGGCCAACTCTAAATGCATGAGCCAAACTGTAGATTATCTCTACACCTAAGAAGCACAGAGACGGACACCGGACACGGCATTAAAATTATAATATATATAAATAAAAAATAATATGCTTGTAAAAAAACAATTACTCATAAATGTTAAATGTTCATTATAAAACAAAGACAACATCCAAATGAAATAATTAATACAACATAAGTCAGATTATCAAGTTCTTCAATCACTTCTCGACCACCACTGCAACTGCAATAGCCGATTGAAAGCAACAACCGCAACAACCCTAAAAAAATCCGGATTTGAAAGCAAAGCAACCGCAACATCCAACAGAAGATCAATTCCAATGCCAAAACCCAAACAAGACTCCAAATGGTACATCAACACCTCCACCATCTGGACGTCCACCACCATCTGGACAACCTATCTCCAAATGCTACGTTAACACCTCCTCCGTCTGGACCCTCTACTCCCCTCTCTTCGCCTACTTCCAGCTCCTCCTCTCCCCTCCTACCCCTCCCAACTCTTCTCCTCCTCCCTTCTCTTCCACCACCTCTCCGACCTCCTCTTCACCTTCTCCCTCTCCCGGATCTAGATCCCAAAGACCGTCTACTTGCTGGTTCTGTGGCCCCCCGGGTTGGTGTTGGTGGATCATGTTCATTTTTAGTACAAAGGAGTGTCGGTGTCTGACACAACCACGACTCGGACACGAAGACCATTTAGAAGTGTTCGTGCTTCCTAGCTCTACACCAACACATTTCAGGTAAGAGTTTATAGCTCCAAACAAGGCTATGCAGAAATTCATTTGTTTTTTATTGCCATAAAAATAAAAGGAGAACATAGTTTCAAACAAGACTGTCAACTTTGTTTGAGATTACAACAACAAAGTCTTTAATCCCAAACTAGTTAGGGTAGGCTATAAATGAAACTCTAAAGAGTCATGGTTCAAGCACGTGAATCGTCTTCTTCCGCGTGTTTCTATCCAATGCCAATTCTCAAGGAACATTGCAATCTTTTAGATCTCTTTTGACTGCTCCTCCCAAGTTAATTGTGGTCTGCATCTTCCTCTTTTTGTGTCTTCGATCCGATTCAATATTCATCTTCTTATAAGTGTCTCCATAGGTCTTTTTTGTACATGTCCAAATCATCTAAGTTTGTGTTGTATAAGTTTCTCTTCTATTTGAGCAACTCCAACTCTCTCACAAATGTCTTCATTTCTAATACGATACATTCGAGTATGACCACGCATCCACCTCAACATCCTCATTTCAGATACTCATCTTTTGCATATGTTGTCTTTTAGTGACCTAACATTCCGCACCATATAGCATTGCATGTCTTATTGCGATTCTATAAAAAAAAATCTTTTAACTTAAGCGGATTTTTCTTGTCATATAAGACACACAAGATTTGTCGTCATTTCATCCACCCTGCTCTAATCATATGATTAACATTTTCATCGATCTCCCTATCTTTTCGAAGTATTGATCCAACATATCTAAAAATATCATTTCTGCGCACCATTTGCCCATCTAATATAATCTCCTCCTCTTCAGTATTAATGGTACTGAAACAACACTTCATAAATTCAGTTTTAGACTTAGTTTAAAACTTTGTTTCTTAAGTATTTCTCCACCACTTTGGTTTTCTCTCCGCACCTATCTTATTCTCACCAATTAGTACTACATCATCTGCAAAAAACATAGACCATGGAACCTCACATTTATGTCTTTTGTCACCTCGTACATTACTAAAGCAAAGAGATATGGACTTAAAAATGACCCCTGATGAATTCCAATCTTATTCGGAAATGCATAGTTGCCAAAGAACTTCCGAAGCCTGCATAAATGTTAGTTACATATTGGAGATGCATAAGAGTCAACTGATTGTGCAAAAAGAAACGGTTTACACAACAACAAACTAAACTGCCAAAAAAACTGTCAGTTTTAAGACCACTTACCATGTACTAGTAAATTATTCACAAGTAGTTTGTAATTGAGGTCTACATAAACTACGACAAGAAAGGCAACAAATGACAGATGACATTACTTGCTAAAGGGGGAAAAATCTAAAATATCAGATGGATACCTGAAGAGACGTAGCAAGAACAGACAACGGTATGCTGCTAGGCAATGCATCTTCATTGGATCTAAGCAAAACAAATAGAGTCTCTTTCAATGGTTTCAGTAGATCAGGATTATTAGTTGCCAATGGACCTAAATGAGAACATGCAACTCTAATAGCTTCATTGTGAGCACCAGCACCAACCAGTTTAAGAAATTCAACCTGAAAGCATGGGCAGAATTGTGGAATCAAGTCAAAATAAGCAGTTTCTTCTTAAGGAAAGAAGGCAAATGGCTGAGATGATAGTTACCTGCTTCAGTTTAAATAGTAGTGAAGGGTTTTGGACAAAGAAGTCAGGATCCATTGCATTAACTTCCTCCACAACCTCAGATGTCATTCCTTTGCAAGTTAATTCCCTCAGTTCCAGAATAACCCCATATTTATGATCGTCGACATGCTCTACAGAGGAATGACTTGAAATCTGAAAGAAAGTTTTTTATTTACATAAATCAGTTATTTGTAGAAAACTATCTTTTCACTCAACAAGTACCTGTTCTTCTTCTGGTTCGCCTTTGACAACAGAATGTTTCACTTTACTGCTTTGGGTTAAGGGTGTATCAGCTAACATTTCTGGATCACGTCCTTTCCATCTCTTTTGGCGGCTGCACAGCACAACTGCATGACTTCTGCTCCTCCTAAACCTTCTACAGTAATTTTCAGATAGTGCTGCATCACTTGTACTGCAATCTTCATGATTACTTCCAGTTTCATGTGCCTCTCTCAGTTCAGAATCACCAGTTGGCTTGCTTATACTATCAGCAGCTTGATCACCTTCTCCAACAACAATGCTGACAGATGTTTCACCATCAGAAAGTCTACTGGTTCCACAGTCTAATTTGAAAAAAACCCAGTTTAACTAGATGAAGATAAGACCTCACAACAGCATATTCCATGTGGAAGTGAAATTTATGATAAAGGAAAACATATGCATTCAAAGAATGAAATTAAACATGGTAATGCTATACCTTTAACGGAAGTACCAGCTAGTGACATGGGGATGGTCCCAACAATTCCTCTATAAACACAATACTCATGGACAAGCTCGTCAAGAACTGACGCATCCATTTTCATCCGGCAAATTTCATTCTGCACAGTAAAGGACAAGGTTCAATACTGATATATAACCATGCAATAAGCAAAGCTTAGAGAGACAGAGGGAAGGTAGTAAGAAACAATTGGCATCATAACATGTAAGGACTCTACATCTTAATCTTGAATGTAGAAACACACTATTTATTGAATTTGTGCAAGTACTGAAGAAAGGAACCCTACCATTGTAAAATACCGAGGTTGTTTCCAATTGACCCAAATGATGTCAAGTACAATTGACAATTTGCGATTTCACAATAAATAAAAAATACAGATCGTTTAAATAATCATTTGATATAGTTCATGATGCTCCAAATGCCAAAAAACAACTTAATCTTTGACACAGTGGAAATTGACATAACGTGCATTTCTAACAACCTGAAGAAAAATGTAATTACATATGAGAGCAGAAAAACAATTTAGTTGAGCACCTGGAAAGCCTCAAACAAATTGCCCTTGGCAAACCTCAAGCTATCAATTGCACCTTGCCTAGTCAGCTCCACAGCATGTGCAAGAGCTTGTATATCAACCTTTATGATTAGGCAGCGAAGAGCCATTATGAGGACAATTTTCCAAACAAATATGTAAATAAAATGTTTAGGTATAATCACCTCATCAAATGGTGGTGCCTCGTATGAGCTCTCCTGTGGTATTGCAGGAGGATCACGCTCCTCAAAAAGCAACCTCTGAGTAAGATCTGAAATCGGAGAAACAATGCCTTGACGAAAGCAAAATCCTTTGTGAATGCTGCATATCAGGAAACACCAATAACATAACATAGTTCAACGAACTGGAAATTCAAAAACCGATACAATTGATAACAATCTGTCATACAATGAAAATATTATTCTTTGAACATGTTTCAGACAAGAAAGATTAGACAATAACCATGGAATAATAAAAATGAGATACTCGTGATTACCTTATCAAGTATCTTAGTGTCAGGGCAAAAACTGGATCATACGCATGTAGTTGGGCTCTTAATAGTGATGAAAGTAGCCCAGCTATTTCAAATCTCCTCTTCTCAGACCACTAAAATAAATTAAAAAAATGGTTTACAACAAAAGTGCCAATAGAATGAAAATTCCAATTCATTTAAACACTTCATTAGATGAAACATGAAATTTGATTTTCTAAATAAAATCTGAAAGCATTAGGGACTGCATGCATGGAAGTCAAACCAAATATCAATATGTTTCAAATGATTTATGCTCAACTTATGTCTATATAATAACAGTGACGGCAGGACATGATAAAGATGTGCATAAAAATAGATACAATATGGCATAAGGGCCATCAAGAACTGATTAATCAATACGTCAGTTTTAGGATGAAAAGAATAGAGTATACAATAACTGGAAGACAGACCACACGATTTGCCAATAATAACTAATTGCAATGTTGAACAATAATTTTCAAGTTAAAATTTAACTAAAGCAAAACATAATTCCTTCAGATGACAGCCAGTAATTTCAGTGACCAAAAGGAGATAGTTACTTCATTTGCCACGGGAGAAGTTTGATCCTCTTTGTTGAAGATAAGAGCCAAAAGAATATGCTTGAACTCTTCATATGCTTCCTTTACAAGAAAAGAAGAAAATCAATGGTAATTTCTTGACCAATCAATGTTCAGAGAGAATATTAAAAATAAATAAGCAGAACCATCAGAGAGATAAACATGATTTGCATCATGTGGGATCATGCCAATTGATAAATTTTGCTAAATAGTTGCTATGTTTTGGTACGCGAATGTTATTTTCTATTTTCAACAGCACACCGTTTTAGACTTTACTCTAGACCTTTTTACTTCATTTGACTAGTGGCTACCACACATCTTTTTCTCATGATGGGAGTAAACATGTATCTAATAAAAAATGATCAGACCGCCAATAAGATTTATCTCCCATTTCTATTATCCTTGGTTTGATATTCTTTTCCCTCTCTGAAGTGATACTCTTATGCAATAAGGGGATCATAGCAATGTCTCCCAGAGGAGACTCATAAATACATTTGCAAAGAGATCAACAGGCTCCTGGCTGGACATGTTTCTGAGCCCTCAATAGGACATTACCATATAAAGCCTTCATAAGCAGCCAACTTTTCAGAGAGTTTTCTATTGAAATAATGGTATCGATTCTTTGGGAAATCATTGGACAGCATTATTCTTGATTATATAAATCCAGCAACAAGGACTTTGTGAACAATAAAGATTTGACTTACTAAAAGGGAATTATTATGCAAGTGTCATGGAGAACTCTGAAGGACATTTCTCCAACAATCAAAACCAACCTTCAAGGTATTGTTCCCAAACCCAATGAGAATCCAACTTCTCAATATATCTTCATTTGTTGTTGTTTAAATCTCACGTTGATTACACTAGCCTCTTGAAAGTCACGTATCACATCCATCACTTAATATCATTGATCTCGAGATTGTCGTCCTAACTCACGTCTTACCTTGACAAAATGTAAAATCAATGTATCAGTTCAAAACCACGTTCTTAAGGAATCACTTTACCAGCACAAACAAAATGCACTCGTTTCTAATCATATTTTAGGTATACTGTGTCATTCTTAAAATGTCACTCCACAATAACCTACACTGAATACCTACTTTAACTTAACTGATTAGACCTATATGAATTGTCATATACAAATGATATATGCCTAGGGAACTCTTAGTGGATGTTTCAACAAATCAACTAACAAAAAGGATTTACAGTGTTCTGGGTTCAAAAGCAAATATGTATTTGTAGTTCCTCTTCCAATTGCAATCATACTGGTACACTTGGCCTTTGATTCCTTTGGTGATATTGATATTGTGCAGCTACTAAATTCTTTATTAACGCTCTCCATAACAATCCAACTGAATGACGTACTAACATATCCCTATTATCTTAACTCCTATTCGGTATAATCCATTACACTAAAGGATTTCATTGTGAGATCCATAGCATTACATCTTCTTTTGCACTTTTACGTGTTACTTTATTCGATTTGTATCAAGCTATCTGTATTTATACCTAAACATCCACTTGTAATATAGATGTCCCTGTAATCATCCTACTACCTAATTACAGGGTTTCCACTTGTGTATCGGTCAGTCTTCCAATATGTAGTTTGCTTTGCTCATCTGGTTTTTCCCCTCTATTCAGTTTGCTATAAATGCAGCAAATATCTACTATAGTCATGGGAGCCTTTACTAGCATTTAACGGGACTATTTGCAGGATATAAGGTATCCCTGCAAAAATGATAGCCCATGTTGGCAACTTTGGAAATATCAAAGTGTATTCCCACCTAAAATTCGCCCCTATTCCTCCTTGGGAATGTCATGGGCCTGATGGTTGAACAAGCAAAAATTGGCAACCAATTCGTCCCTACAAACAACAAAAATTACTAATTCATTTCAAAAGAACAATTTTCGTTTCCTCGGCTTTCCACATAGCTCTTCAAAACATCAAAACTTATACGAAATCCCAAACCAGCTCCTCAAAACATGCGATTTCAATTTTAAATCTGAACCGATCAACCAAAACCAATCCAACTCCAGAAACAACATCAAAAAAAGCTCGAACTTGCATCGAAACACACAAAATCCGAACAGAACAAAAGACAATCAGAAAAGGTTACATACCGGATAAGCGTCGAGCGCAACGGGAGCCAGAGCGTTCCTCAAACACCGAATCGCCGAATCCAGATCCACATCCGTCCCTCTCCTCAACAGCTCAATGAATTTCTACAAAACCCTAAAATCAACCCCAAACTCACTAAAAGAAAAAGAAAAAAAGAACCACCTGCTTCTGGAGGCGGAAGAGGAGGCGGTGGTCCTGGAGGAGGTGGGGGGCGTGCTCCTGCAGCAAAGCGGTGGCAGCGTCGATGTCTCCGGCCTCGAGGGACCGGCGGACGTGGCGGATGAGGAGGCGGGAGTGGTAGGAGGAGGACGGGGAGGAGAAGGAGAAGTCTTCGATGAGGTTGTCGGATTTGACGAAGTCGAGGACGAGGGCGTCCAGGGCTTCCCAGTTCACCGGCGTCGAGTCCATTTCTAGAGAGAGAAAATGGGATTGGTGGAGTTGGGAAGGCGGTGGGTGTTGGGAAGAGAGAGAGAGAGAGAGAGAGAGAGAGAGATGATCCAATGATGATTGTGGTTGGGGGTTTGGTTCGAACTTCGAAGCTCAAGGCGTGGCACTTTTGTACTCGATCGTAATTACGTGGGACGATTTGTACGGGAGAGGTGATAAATGATGTCAAAATTAGACTCAACCATTTCCAACGTAGAGATGGTTGGTCGTAAAAAAAATATTTTAATTGAAATAATTATGATATTAAGATTTAAATCACAAAAAATTCACTAAAATAAATCATTTTCTCGCTCATTCCAATTCCAATTCCAATTCCAATTCCAATTCCAATTCAAAATTCAAACTCACTTATTTATCACTCCTCCCTCCTCATCCTCCTCCCACCACCATCTTCCTCCGACCTCCTCTTCTTACGACGTTCTCCAACCTCCTCTTTTAGCATTCTCTGACCTCCTTTGGTGTATTCCTCATCTGGCCTCCTATGACTTCCTTCGGTCTCCTCCTCATCGTCCTCGTCCAGTCTCCTTTGACCTTCATCCTCATCTGATGTCTTCCTTCATTATCCTCCTCCGGCTTCCTCACCCCTTCGTCCTCCTCCGCTTCCTCACCATCCTCCTCCTCCAACCTCCTCCTTCAGCGTCCTCCAACTTTCATAATCCTACAACTTCATCCTCGTTCTTTGGCATGTGGACATATTTGTTTGTGATTATTTAGTAGTATTTTTTGTGGTTATTGATTTTGTGAGACGTGTCCGGGATAAAATTGCATTGATTTTTTTGTTGGATAGAAGTTGAGTGAGAGCATGAATAACTACATATTGGATATCTTGATATTCGATACGTTGATATCTATCCGGATGTGTGTGAGTATGTAGATATCTAGATTTGTTTTAAAATTTTGTTTAGTATTATGAACTTTGACATGTATATTGTTTTTGTGTGATAACATTTTATCTAATATTTTTAATGTTCATCATGGTGTAACCACATGTTGTGTCTGAATGAGTTTATTTTTTTATGATGTTGTACATATTCAGATTAAATGTTTTGAGGTTCCATAGATGTTTGAATGCTTTGTAATAAATTTGTATATCTGGATATTTATGTGGATATATCTGAATACTTGTTGGTGTTGACAAGTTAACGAAGTGGCAAAAGAATAACAAATTTGATATATGTCTAGATAATTAATGATACAAGAATAACAAATTTGATATATGTCTAGATAAGTGATGATACAAGATAAGTGATGATCAACAAAATATTAAACCCTAACTTATAATTTTGTCAGACAAATAACACATGGTAGTCTAGATATTACAGATCACAATTCCACGGTTGTCATGTCCAACAAACACAAGCAAAATGCAATATATCTGGATAGGAATGAACAATAGTATGTGCAAATGGAAATTGTGATACAAGTTAACTGGTAACTTAGTCTGGAATAGTAATGATACAAGTTTTTGTAGGTGTAGATATATTACCAACCTATATATGAACAACTGGATATCCAGATATTTGATTATTATATATTGTATTCAAACATTTGCTGACATGTCTCACAAAAATATGAAAATTTAAACGACAAACATCGATCTGTCGTCAATAATCAGTTTCATAAACTTGTTAATCTATATCCAGACAAAAAATGCAACTTTCATACCACATATATAATAATATATCTACCTAACTTATTGGTCTGAATACCGTTTTGAGTTAGGTAGCAAAACAATGTAGTAGCAATACAATAACACATTTGACATATCTAAAATACAAAGTTGTGTAGATATGTCCAACACATATGGAACATAACACCGGAATAATAGATAATTTCATTAGTATCATGATAGTATTGTCCGGATATATCAACTACCACACACTCTACTTCTTTGTATTAACATCAAGAGTTAATCATTTTGATGACACGAGTTAGAAGCTAGAAACTTGTTCATTTCTATAATCCATATAAAACATGTTAACAACTTGTGGTTAGATGTTGAGGGCAATTTATGGAACATGTACCCATGTGTGCAATATAGTTACTTTTGAGGTGTGGATAAATGCAAACATGAGGTATTGTGTTTAATAAAGATGGTAAAAGCAGTAAAACTTGGTGAAAACTATAATAGCATATCCCACTTGTTGAATGGATGATGGAAAGGTCTGGCAGGTTGGTATCAAATTGTAAAAGTTGAGGTTAAAAGTGTAGAGGGGTAATAACCGAGAGAGCAAACTTGTTAAGTTGTTAATGGTTAGAATTTATAAACTTACAGCAGTTTCTAAAGTTGTGAATGGATCGAGTAACTTATGCTTTTCAAGATATAACTAGTGAGAATTTAGGAGACAATCACGAGTCCATCAATAAATTAGTTGTGAGGGGGGAATATGTCATGCAAAGTTGTATTGATCATTACGAAATACATTTTTTTTGATAATGGTTAATTGCAAAGTTGTATTGATCATTACAAAAAACATTTTTGGACGCATTATTACCCGCAACTAGACCAGTCAATTGGGTCGTGTTCGTGTACTATCGTGTCTGACAGTTCTGCATTCGTGTCAGGATTTCGTGTTATCGTGTATAGTATAAATTGAAAAGATTTCATCATGTTTAGATTGAAAATAGTTAAGTGACATGTTATATTGATATTTTTCATTCTAAATAACATCTTAATTGACTATAATCAAGTAAAAATAATTGATTATCTAACAAAAGATGCAGTTCGTGTCTGTTTCGTGTACAAAAACAACTTATCGTGTTATCGTGTCGTTTTCGTGTCAAATCGTGTACCAATTATTTTATATTTATATGTTCACAAAACATCGTAATAAATTATTTCAATCATACAAAAAATTTCGTGTAAAGTCGTGTCTATATCGTGTTTCCTTATCGTGTCGTGTCCGTGTCGTGTAATCGTGTCGTGTCCAAAATTGACAGGTCTACCCGCAACACGTGGGACCGAGGTAACGACTAAGGTACGGTTTTGATTGAAGACAGGACGTTGGATTTTCATGTCTCAATCCAGCAGCTACTGGACTTAAATGAGGGTCCTAGATCAATGAGGAATTCAAAAGAGTAAGCGCAAATGTAGAAACTGATGAAATCGCTCCTTCGTAACATTTAACTGCTGGCAATTGCTGATGTGAAAGAATCTGGTTTTACAACACGTGATCTAAACTCCACCATTCAATCAACTAATTGATATTTAAAGCAATGAATAGGCATGTCATCGTTGGAAGAAAAAGAAAAAGAAAAAGAAAAAGAAAAAGAAAAGAGAACCACAAGCCAAATGCATATACACATCAGAGAGAACTATAAATCTAGAAAGAAGTTAAGACGCATAACACATTATATGCTTGATGAATTGTTCCTTCTTTCTTTTCCCAACTGAATTGGAACATTTTTATAGATGAAGAATTCTGTACAGATAAAATGTTGATTGCATTTGCAAGCAGACAACACTGATTCGACTACACGCAGATCGAGGTCATCAGGTCGTGTAACTAACTATTCCGGTCTAGTCATCTCCTTCCGCCGTCCCACTCAAAACCTGAAATTTTCACAATGAGTTAAGCACATCCACCATATTCTTAATCAAGAAAGCAAGGAAATAAACGTTTAGTTCTATACTCCCATGTTTTGATGTTTGCGGGAGGAATCAGGAAACCCTTCGTCATAGAAATAAAAAGTCATCTCGGATTAGTCCCTGATAATACATTACTTTTTTCCTACAAAGTAACAGCTACACGAGGAAATAATGTCATCAAAATTCAGGATAATGTCATCAAAAGATTTACATAACAGAATAACCACCGGGAAAATGTATCAACCTTCAAGCAGCTAAAAAGAACGAATAGAAGGGATTTACGACCTAGAAATATCCTCTTTCAAGGCCATTAACAGAATCTTATCCAAGAAATTAAGATATAATTACTCCAACTGCTTGACTTAATGCTAAGGGTATTGAATTCTAGAACTAACAACCAGCAAAAACTGGCAATTGCAGTAACCAATTTAAGTTCCTAAAAGAAGTAACCATTTTTTTGGAGGAAGAAATTGCAAAGAGAACTCTTCAACATATGGTTCTTCGTTCATTCCTTTTGATACATAATCACTTGGTAAAAGCTGCAATTTGGAAAGGTAAATCAGGTGAAGTTTACCACATGATAAAACCACTTCTTATTGTCCGGAATACCACTCTAGCTATTTTTATGTTATATATATGTGTGTTGAGAATAGTATCACATTGAACAATTCGGACTATTCTTACGACTTATAACATCATGGCTCACTCCACTCATCACCAATTGGTTTTTAGTTTGACACCTACACTTCAATAATAAGCAACAAAGAGAACCATTAGTTTTTCCATCAGCAACATGCTGTAAGTTCAAGTTCACAAATCACAATTGCTTCTTCAGTTCTTCTAGTTTGTAATCTAACAAAGTAACAAACAATGAGTCACCGTGCACTTGAACATTAGACCTGGCTTCTGATGGTGATCTACAAATAACATCATGAAATCTGGTTTGGACTCCCTCACTTCTCAAAGTGTGGTTCTAACATGCACACAAGAGCCACTAACTTACAACTAAATCCAGCATCTAGATTCCAGTGTAACATATTTATGTTTTCCTACTGACTTCCCTGTGCAAACGAAAGTAGAAAATTAATTCCAACAATCAGCTCAGGCTGTGTTTGCGAACTGGTTATCTGAAATTTGAATCCACAGAATGATAATATGCTAACTGTTTGGATTTTCAACTGTAACTTAAAAGACAAGACGATCATGTATTAACATTTGAGGAATGATTAGGAAATGATTTGCAACCCACGATGCAGTGTTTTAGAATGGTTTTAGGCTCAATATGATTCATAAACTCAAAATTGATCGTGATTAATTCTAATACACCCGTAATATATCTTTGTGAAACCATAATTTGCAGAAACACTGAAAGATAATTAAAACATAATCGTACAAAGAAAAATAAAGCCAAATATCACATTTTTGCAAACAATATAAACCAACACCACCAAATCAAGCAAACCGTGGCAACATATTCAATTCACAACCCAAATCAACCACCAACCTCACTCCGTTGTTTCAAGTCGTCTCCGGGCTTCCTCGGCACCAGTAAAAACACAACCTACACGATACTCTATATTTCCACAAATTACCCATTTAACAAAAATGTAGTATCACGAGCTAAAGTCAGTCAAGTTAGTAGATCTTTAGTCTTGGATTGACACAGGTAATGATCGAAAAACATGAGTTACATCTTGGGATTTAACTAAAAACATAAAATGCTTTCGAAAAAAAGTAGTATCTACTACTGTAATGATCTAATCCAAGTTTCCAACAGTGAACTTAACCAATAATAATTAAAATTAACCCTACCAATTATAAAGAAAAGAAAGGAGTCACCTTTGATGTGAAGTCAAGCCCCAGAAGGGTCACAATGCTGGTCCCGGAACCGCAGCTGCTGCGACGCGTAGGCAAGGAGCGACCTAATCTTGGAGTTCCTCCCGAGCGGGCAGGTGGCGAGAGCGACACGGAGAGACCGGACGGCGGCGTCGGGCTTGCCGGCGGCGAGCTGGGCGCAGGCGGCCTTGTAGAACTCGTCGGCAAGGGCGAGCTCGTCGTCGTCGGAGGGGGAGGGGGTCTCGAGGAGAGCGGCGCGGGAGTGCTCGAGGTCGGCGATGGAGGCGTCGATCTCAGCGATTAGGGTTTCGGGGTCGGGAGGGGTGGGGGAAGTCGGGGTGAAGGAGAGAGGGAGATCGAAGACGGTCCATGGGACCGACGACGACATGGCTCGCTCGCTCGCACGTGCGGGGGAAGTGTGGTGTGGGTCTGTCTTTGTGTGTGTGTGTGTGTGTGTGGGTCTGGTCGGAGGTCGGAACTTTTACGTCTGTGGTGGAAGATGATGATGATGATGATGAGATTATCGGTTGGTTTTTCAGGAATTTAAATTAGAGAGGTCGGTTGGCGGATAATGTATGTATTTGTGGTTCGGAAGTGTTCTTTTTTGTTGGTTCGTGATGTCTGAAATGTTATGGGTTTCTGGGTGTTAATGTTACTAATTCTGTTATTAATTCGGTTGGTGACTTGTTTATTTAATATAAAAGTGTCAAGATGGTTAAGCGGTTAACTTTTTAATAGCCTCTAATAAATGGATGTAAAATCAAAAAATAATAATAAATGGATGTAATATGCAGCATGCTCGACTATATAAACTTTTTTGGATATGGTTAAACTTTTTTGGATATGCCGGCAATTAGACGGATAAGTGTGAAAGAAACTCATTGTTTTGCGAACAGAAAAGTGATTTGTTCTTGGATTCTCGTCTCAATTGTGTAACACGTGATTCGAGAGAGAACCCAAATATCCAATCATGTAACATGTGATTGAATTGTTCAGAGATTACAATGTTATCTTACCTCTAGATTAAGTTCAATCCGTCTGCTTGTGAGTGCAATGACACACAACACTCACCTAGATTAACAAAAAACTTAAATTGATTCACGTTACGGTAGTAGACTAATGTTCGTATAATACACCCTAGATATTACACTATTATTGGGGTGTAACATTGACAACTCGTTATTGTTGCGGATACATGTCACATGTCAATCGTTGTTTAGATCTGCTTCATTAGTTCCGTATCATACGTGACAGATTATAACTCTCCTGCAAATAATCACTTCTTATAATTTTCACTTGGACATCAATAAATACAGTCTTTGCCGGCATTTCAAATCATACCAGTGGACTTCCAAGATCACGATCGAGTAGCAAGTACTCTATAAGCCCAACGCTTCAAATGAGACCAGTTCATACATTCTAATATTCTATTCAGCTTACAAAAATTATACAATTGATGGCACAGCACAATCATTAAGAGATTCAAACATTTGGAGAAGGATACATCTACCAACAAGCCCAAACAACAAACAGAAATGAATCCAAGGAAGTTGCATCATACGAATCATGAATCAACATCTATTATTAGATTAATTCTCAAAGAACAAGAGAAACAAGGAATAACAACTGATGAGAGCTCCGCATACGACCCTTCCGATTCTAGTCTTCCATTTTCCTTCAAACAGAAGCCCATTTCACGCAGCTCAGCAGAACTAATCATGAAAGTATCGCCACACCGACACGGACGAGATAACTCCAATGTGTCGCCAACGTACTCCATCATCATCTCCTCCAATCCGACTTCTTCTGCGAGCATGAGATCTAGTCGCGAAGCACTCAATTCTCTGTCGTAAATAGCTCTAGAAGCAGGATTGCCAAGAACTTGCCATGCCTCCTGAACCTTAAGAAAACGTTCATGCAACAGCCAGTTATCTTGAACCTCCTCACTCTTCACTTTCAATTTGTCAGGATGGCAATTGAGAGCTGCAGCTTTGTAGCTCGACCGGATTTCGTCGTAACTTGCATTTTCCTTGACAGACAATATCTCATAATGGGAAGGCTGGGTCGAAACATTACCACTTCGAAGCATACTAGAAAAGCTGTATTGCACCACTTCAACTACCAAATAAGAATCTGCATGCTTAAAAACAATTAGCCTAATCTACTAACAAATTAATAAATAAACAGGAAAAAATGTGGTTGTTTGAGGCAGATGGGTTTCAGTTGATAACTTCTTGTAGATCTATGACAATAAGATGAACATATCTTTTATTATTATTCCGAAACCAAAATTGATAAATTACAGAAACAAAATGACACAAGAATCTGTTACCACGAGAAAATCAAAAATTGCACAAAATCAAACATAAGATCGAATGCCAATCCCACAGAAATCAAACCCAATACTTTAAACCCCAAATCCTACCACTAAAAGACCATAAATACTTCAAAACCCAACCCTAAACCCTAATTTTCCAAAACCAAAAAACCACCAAAAACCCTAATTTGAGTAGTGATGGAGCGGTACGGCGAAAGAAAGAAGAAAAATGACTCACAATGGGAGGCCGATGAGGAGAAGTGAAGAAGGGCTTCGTTGGTCTCCGACGAGGTGTCGACTCTCGAGACGAAGGCAAGGCCGAAACTTTTTTGTTGAGTTACAAGATTGGAATGGCACGACCGTAATTATTAACAAAAATTAGGCCCACTATCGAGTGCAGCACAGAGACCATTTAGGGCATCCATAACGGTAAGTGAGCCCGGACGATCGGTCGTCCACGACCTAGTTGACGATCAGGTCGTCACCGGGATGCGCCAAGTGGTGTGTCCAGGTTGGTTAAAAAATAAATTGTATTTAAAAATAAACTGTATTTAAAAATAAATAGATTTTTTAAAAATTAGTTTTAATCTCTTTTTATTTTATTTTATTTTATTCAAAATATGTTTTCTAATTGTTTTGATTTTTTTTTAAATTTTATAAAAAAAATTATAATTTTTTTTTCCAATATCGACCTCCAAATGATGTGGATGAGAGAGTTAGGTTGTGATGTGTTGTGGTTAAGAAGTGAATAGTATTGGAAATAGAAGAAAATGAGTTGGGGAGAGAGAAAGGTTATGTGGATGAGAAAGATGTTGGCTTTTTAGCCTTAATCTTTATTTAGTTTTGATGATTAAGTAATCTAATCTTAATCTATATTTAATCAATCAACCTAGACAATCAAAGTAAGCAAACATGAATACATGCATTGCATATATATTCGTGTACTTGCGATATTCTTAATAGGTTGATGAAGAATCAAGCTAAGGAGCTTGAGGACAAGAAGATAAAGACTCAAGACATGTAATCAAGCTTTGGACCAATATGTAATGTAGTATAATTTGAGTCCTAAGGATTAATGTAAACTTGAGCACATTAGGATTTTGTCCCGTATCCCCACGGTTAACCGAACCCTTCTCGGTAAACCGAATCTTGTAGAGTTCGGTCCACCGAACACCTTGCGGTCAACCGTGTAGAATCCTTTAGGTGTTCCCTGGAATAACCACCTCGGTATACCGAACCGCCTTCGGTAGACCGAATTAGCCTGGACCGGTTTTGGACTTTGCTCCAACGGTCGTATTTAAATCTTGACCTAAAGCCAAATTGACTTATCCATATTCGGTACACCGAACTTCATTCGGTCAACCGAATCATATTGCTTTAGGAGACCAACGGCTATTTAACTTGACCGTTATTGGTAAACCAATCTCCCACGCTTTGTCAGCGCAATTCCCGCGCTACTTCGGTATACCGAAGTATACACGGTCAACCGAACTTGAGTAGATCAGAGCCCAATCAATTCTATTGTCCACCTTGGAACGGTGAACCGAATGGACTTCGGTGAACCGAATTTAATTAGGGCTAAATAGATAAAAGCTACTGGAGGTTGGTGAACGGTGATCCGATACATAATCGGTCAACCGAGTTCTTTGTTCAGACCAATGTTTCGGACTACCGTGTGGATAACGGTCGACCGAATCTGTCTCGATTTCTGGCCGAGCTTAAGTCACATCTTGCTTTTCATTGGTCCATTCCCCACCAACTCCCAAACGGCTAGATGAGCTTGAAGGCTTATAAATAGGACCTCATTTGGTTGCTTTGGACATCTTGAACACTTCCTATCTATCCAATACTCAAAGCCAAATCCTCTCCATCTTCAAGCTCTCAATCCACAACACTCAAGCCTAAACTTCACCACTTGCATATCGAATTCCATATCATATCCAAGTGTGCTCAAGTATAGAATGTTAGTTAGATTGTGATTCCAATTCCTTATTCAAGAATCACCAAGTTGTAAAGCTTCGAGGAAGCTCCCTCTCAGGTTGTGAGAGGAGACACGAGCGAGGCGAGGTTGTTCGCGAGGCTCGGTGTTGTAAACGGCGTTGGTCTCGGCCCGGAACGGAGATCGGTTAGTAGAACCGTAAGCGAGGCTCGGGGGATCGAGCGAGGCTTGCGAGGAGGACTAGGACCCGGGTGTGGGTGTCGAACCTCTCTAAACTCCGGTGTCGACGAATTTGTGGTTTGCAATTGTCTCTTCCTTAATCCTTCGATTAATATTTTTAATTCCGCATTTTTCTATCGATTAGAGGGTCATAGATCCTAACAATTGGTATCAGAGCATTAGGTTGCTAATTTCATTTACTTAATCGTAATTTAGCATGACATCTACTTCTAATCATTGTGAAGGATTATCCACATCTAAGCCACCTTTGTTTAATGGGTTAAATTATGACTATTGGAAGAAAAGAATGAGAATATATTTGCAATCAAATGATTTGAAATATTGGACATTCATATTAAACTCATATACACCTCCTAATGATGATGAAATTGTATCCTTAACAAAACCCAAAATTAAGGAAGCGGAGATGAATTCCCGCATTATGAATATCTTGTATTGTGGGTTAAATGAAGGGGAATACAATAGGGTAAGAGGTTGTGAAAGTGCTTATGATATTTGGCATACATTAGAAATGCATCATGAGGGTTCAAATAGATTGAAAGAAACTAGGATTAATTTGCTCATGCATAAATATGAACTATTTCGTATGCAATCCGGTGAAAACATAAGTGAGATGCACACTCGCTTCACCGAGATAATTAACTCTCTTAAAGCACTTGGCAAGGATTTTAGCAAGGGAGAGATTACTCGAAAGATTCTCCGATCACTCACCGACGATTGGGAGGAGAAGACAACCGCCATCGAAGAAGCACAAGATCTCACAAAATTATCGGTCGAGGAGCTAATGGGTAGTCTCATGACATATGAGATACAAATGAAAGACCGCATTGAGAAGAGAGTCAAGAAATCCTTAGGGCTACACGCCGTCGCCAATTCGATAAAAGGAGATAGTGATATCGAGGAACAATTGGCGACACAACAATTTAAGGAATTTCTCAAAGAAGAGAAAGAAAGAAGAAAAGAGAAGAAGAAGAGCAAGAGAAAAGAGAAGAAGAAGAAAGCTCTTAAAGCTACTTGGGACACTTCATCATCTTCATCAATTGAAGGCGAATTCGCCTCAATGTGCTTCATGCAATAGAAGACGATGATAGTGAGGTATCTTCTTGCTCTAGTCATGATTCAAATGATTCAAATGCATATAATGAACTTCAATGTGAATTCAATGAATTGCTTGAAAATTTTGAGAAAATTTGTCAAAAGAATAAACTAGCAAGAAAGAAAATCAATGAGCTACAATCTCAAATTGAATTTATCATGAATGATAAGATTGAATTACTTGCTAGTCATGATAAAATTGCATTAGAGAACACTCAATTGATTGATAAAATTGCAACTCTAAATGTAAAACCTTCATGTAGTGTTGATATTCAAGATCTAATTGCTAAGAATGTTCAATTACAAAAGGATCTTGAAAAATTCACAAGTGGAAAGAAAATGCTTGATATGCTTATTGGTAGTCAAAGACAATCACTAGATAAACATGGTATAGGTTTTTATGCTAATAACTTTAAGAACCATGTTATTCACACTACTTTGAATGGAAAGCATTTTGTAGTGAATAAAACTTCCTCAAGTATTTGGGCACCTAAAACCAAAATGGTTTGGGTTCCAAAAACTAACATGATTGGACCCAAGCAAAAATGGGTACCAAAATCTTCAATTGTAGGTACTTGAAGGAGGAAATCGGTGGTGACCGGATGAGCTTCAAAGAAAAATTTAAAGCCGGTTGCATCACCGAATACGGGTTGAGTCAATTCAAAGCGCCACGACGGTATAAATTTTGATTGATTCTAATCTAAATTTTAGAGCTTAATAGACATATCTTATGATATAATTCATTGCATATCTTATACCCTATTCATTGCATATCGTATAACACATCCATAATCATAAATGTAAAATTGTAAAATGGATGTTAAATAGGCTAAGAGAGAGAATAGAAATGCACTTAATTGTTAATACTCATTGTTGCTATTTACCCTAATTGATAGGGGGAGCCTAAAATTGCAAAATCATATAATTAAGGGGGAGAGTTAGATATCTCTTACCTTTGCATCAAATGCTTAATGTTTGCTTTTTGATTGATGTCAAAGGGGGAGAAGAATTAAGATGAGCTTCAATTTTAAATAAACTATGCATGTTGTTAGGGGGAGAAATCTTGTAAATGCATAGATTACATATATGTTAAGAAACAAAACATATAGAAAGGGGAGAAATACAATTGAACTCAAAATATTAAGATATAGATTTGCCATCATCAAAAAGGGGGAGATTGTTGGCTTTTTAGCCTTAATCTTTATTTAGTTTTGATGATTAAGTAATCTAATCTTAATCTATATTTAATCAATCAACCTAGACAATCAAAGTAAGCAAACATGAATACATGCATTGCATATATATTCGTGTACTTGCGATATTCTTAATAGGTTGATGAAGAATCAAGCTAAGGAGCTTGAGAACAAGAAGATAAAGACTCAAGACATGTAATCAAGCTTTGGACCAATATGTAATGTAGTATAATTTGAGTCCTAAGGATTAATGTAAACTTGAGCACATTAGGATTTTGTCCCGTATCCCCACGGTTAACCGAACCCTTCTCGGTAAACCGAATCTTGTAGAGTTCGGTCCACCGAACACCTTGCGGTCAACCGTGTAGAATCCTTTAGGTGTTCCCTGGAATAACCACCTCGGTATACCGAACCGCCTTCGGTAGACCGAATTAGCCTGGACCGGTTTTGGACTTTGCTCCAACGGTCGTATTTAAATCTTGACCTAAAGCCAAATTGACTTATCCATATTCGGTACACCGAACTTCATTCGGTCAACCGAATCATATTGCTTTAGGAGACCAACGGCTATTTAACTTGACCGTTATTGGTAAACCAATCTCCCACGCTTTGTCAGCGCAATTCCCGCGCTACTTCGGTATACCGAAGTATACACGGTCAACCGAACTTGAGTAGATCAGAGCCCAATCAATTCTATTGTCCACCTTGGAACGGTGAACCGAATGGACTTCGGTGAACCGAATTTAATTAGGGCTAAATAGATAAAAGCTACTGGAGGTTGGTGAACGGTGATCCGATACATAATCGGTCAACCGAGTTCTTTGTTCAGACCAATGTTTCGGACTACCGTGTGGATAACGGTCGACCGAATCTGTCTCGATTTCTGGCCGAGCTTAAGTCACATCTTGCTTTTCATTGGTCCATTCCCCACCAACTCCCAAACGGCTAGATGAGCTTGAAGGCTTATAAATAGGACCTCATTTGGTTGCTTTGGACATCTTGAACACTTCCTATCTATCCAATACTCAAAGCCAAATCCTCTCCATCTTCAAGCTCTCAATCCACAACACTCAAGTCTAAACTTCACCACTTGCATATCCAATTCCATATCATATCCAAGTGTGCTCAAATATAGAATGTTAGTTAGATTGTGATTCCAATTCCTTATTCAAGAATCACCAAGTTGTAAAGCTTCGAGGAAGCTCCCTCTCGGGTTGTGAGAGGAGACACGAGCGAGGCGAGGTTGTTCGTGAGGCTCGGTGTTGTAAACGGCGTTGGTCTCGGCCCGGAACGGAGATCGGTTAGTAGAACCGTAAGCGATGTAGGATTTCATGTTTAATTATACATATATATTTTCGAAATTTTTATGTATAATAAGGATCAATTACAATTTTCTTTGATTTATTTCATGCATGCATTGGTTTGTTTTAACATCTAGTTGCAAAACTCTATTAAAACAAATAAGGGCTCCGAAATTCATACCTAGAAGTTCTCAAAAACTTCTTGAAGATTCGGAGACGTTGGGGATGCTTCTCGCCGCGCCGGATGCCTCCGAGTGTTCACCGAAACCCTAAACAAGGTTGGAGAGAAAGGAGCTAGCCAATCGATCTCCAAACAAGCTTAGAATCTAGCTACAAACCCCTTCCTTAGCCTCTGAGATTTCTCCTTCCAAAGACTTAGAAAACTAAGAGAATTTTCGTGGGTTTTTGTGGTGAATTAAGAGAGAAAATAATTATTGAATTGTGTAACCCAATTAGGGAGAATAAGGACCTATTTATAGGTTCCAATCTTACTCTTAATCATGGCTATTCTTTAGCCACGTTTTTCTTTACATTTTCTCTCATAAATTAATTCCTTAATGCATTCCATGCACCCACAAAACGTTTGACCAAGTTTGGAGCTAATCCAACCATCAATCAAATTAATCTCTTAATAATCAAAGGCAGAAAATCGACCGTTGTTCGGTTTACCGAGTCCCACTCGGTTAACCGAATTTGTCACGATCGTTTAACCGAGTACGTGACGGATGACCGAATCTTAAGGAGAAAAATTCTCCTTAACCGATCGGACCAATTCTCGTCCAAGACCGAGTGCTATTCGGTTAACCGAAAATATCGGAACTTGACATTGTTCGGTCGACCGTTTCTGGTTCGGTACACCTTACCAAAGCTCCAGGCACTTTGGTCAAGTTCGGTCAATCAATTACGATTATCCGTTCCACGTTCGGTTGACCGATCCATAGATCCTTCGGTCGACCGAACCTCAACGGATTACCGAACTTTTACCCGATTTTGCCTATTTCAAATTTTGGATTTATTTCCAACAAAATTTGAACTTAAGGGGTTTTAGCAAATTCACAACTTATGCAATGTATTATCCTATGCAACAATAAATTATTGCACCCCATAATATATGCATCTCATATGAATTTATCATGATTCTAATTATGTTTATATACAACATAATTGATTTTACTTGTTCACCACATGTGTCATATTTTCTATAAGAAACCCGACACATCATATGAACCAAAAATCAAGCTTCTTGTTTCACGGTTTTTGCGGTGTGACCTATGGGAGGATCTAAACTAAGTTGGCAGTGATATTAAGAGCTTAATATCACAAGCTATAAGCGGTATCTAGCTACACATTATAGCTCCCAATTAGTTAGACGTCTTAATTCCACTCGAACCAAAACACGATCCATTTAGTGATGGAGTGCACCACTTGTGTCCGTCCCTTGCCTCATGATATTAAGAATACACACAAAGTAGTATTGTGTCATCTTTGTATTAGTATTCATTTCTTGATCTCTTTAAGCTAGTTATAAATATGTGACTTAACTCAAATCACATTGTGCACATTATAACTTTGCTTTATCAAGGGGCCCACTAATATCATCACTCAATTAAGAGGGGCAATGATAATCTTTTGACTAACTATTTTCTCCAACGAAAGTTATACTTAACCAACCGATGCCTTTACACTACACTGATCGATAGTTCAAGACACTGATCTAATTAAGTATTCCTTAAGTGATCAGATATAAGTCTCATATCAAAGGACCAAAGACACAGTAAAATATTAATGACACAGAAACACATTTCTATAATATTTTACTTATTAGGTCTATTCAGTATACAAAAGTAATATTTTCCTCTTTTGCATACCCGTGTCGTCACTCACTTGTAGAGCTACAATGATCTATGACCAACACGACAATCTTAACTCGGTAATTAATGTTCCATGTTAATTACCATGATTGCGAATATCTTTTGTTTTATGCAAACCAATATATTTTAGAGCTCTACGGTTAAGGACCAAGAGTCTCTTCCTTAACACTTCTAAAAGACGAATAACATAAACAAGGAACAAAATGATTTCTCATTCAATTCATAATAATTGGCATTTAAAAGTAAAACTTTTAGAACACATTCCCTTCAATCTCCCACTTGTTATTAAAGTTTATTTCTCATACATACTCAATGCATAAAACAATAATAACCAGGGTAACCTTCCCAAATCACCTATCAAGCCAATCCACATGGACCCTCGGATCCATGGACTCGAAATATATATTTCGTCTCTTAGCTTGGTATGAAGGTTTGTTGAATGGATCAGTTGTGCCACTGTCGTGTCCACCTATTTATTTATTTTGTCTTTCGTTGGTGGTTGAGTTAGCTGTAGTGATATTACTCCTAACTACACTAGCTCACACCTCCACCTTCGATAATGATGACGCATCATCACTCCAACCTCTTATTGTCTAGAGTTCCTATAAGAATTGCATCAAAACAGCCCTCGGCTATTTTCTCCTTTGTCTTCCATAAACAAGAACCTTATCTTTAGTCCGGTTAAGGTACTTCAGAATATTCTTGACCACAATCCTACAATTAGGACTTGCGTTGGATTGGTGACCACTTGTCACGTTTAGAGCATACGAGATATTGAGTCTTGTGCAAGTCATTGTGTACATGGTCCTTCCTTTTGCCAAAGCATAAGGGATACCTTCATGTACTCCAAGTCTTTGTGTGATTGAGCACATTGAGACTTCTTGAGTTGCACACCTATACTCATACTTATTGGCATATTGTCCATATCGGAATTGTTCACCCTGAACATTTCAAAGACCTTGTCAATGTATGCACGTTGACTGAAGCCAATGAGTCTACGGGATGTATCTCAATGTATCTTGATTTTCAAGATAGGTTGAGCCTCATCCTTTTCTTTTCATTGAATACACTGATTTCAACGAAATTTCTCGTTTGCTAATGCAAAGGTATATGATTGCTCATGAGCAATATGTCATCGACATATAAGATCAGAAGTACTACATGGCTCCCACTAATCTCCTTGTATATACAAGGTACTCCTTTACTTTGAATGAAGTGAATTTTCTTCACCTCTTCGTCAAAGCGTTTGTTCCAACTCCTCGATGCTTGTTTCAATCCACAAATGGATTCTCGAAACTTGCATTTCTTCTCGCTACTATTTGGATCATCAAAACCTTGAGGTTGTACCATGTACATATCCTCCTCCAAGTTCCTGTTTAAGGAACGCCATTTTGATATCCATCTTCCATATCCCACAATTGTGAAATGCGGTAATAGTGAGCATAATCCGAATAGTTTTTATAATGGCAACTTCTCAAAAATTTCATCAAAGTCAATTTCTTGAATTTGAGTATAACTTTTGCTACAAGCCTTGCTTTGTAGGTTGTCAAGTTACTATCCATGTCCATCTTCCTCCTAAAAGTTCATTTATACTAAATGACATTTTCTCTTGAGGAAGGCAAATCAAGTTATACACTCAATTATCATACATGGATTGTATTTCGGATTTTATGGCCTTAAGCCATAGTTTGGAGTCTTCCCTTTCCATTGCTTCTTGGAAGGTTAAGGGATCATTGGTATCTAGTACCATGATTTCATGAAGTCCCAGATATAAATCGGGTTTCTTCCTTTCCCTTGTTGACCTTCTAAGTTCTTTTGGTTCTTCTCGTGTCTCTCGAACTTCTTCCACAATTTCTTGAGGAGTGGGTTCACGTTCAACTCTTGAACGTACACTTGGTGGGGATGATTGAGATTCTCTCATAATCTCTTGCGAGGGTCTCTCACTCACGCTCCCACTAACCAAAGGAATCTCGGTTGGGCCTTCATGATCTTGAATGTCATCATTCATTTCATGATCTTGTAGAGTATCTTGAGTTTCCTCAAGCTCAACTCTACTCCCACTACTTTTCTCTCTTTTCCAGAAATTCCAGAAAAACATATCTCTCTCTACAATCTTTCGATTGGAGGTGATATATCAAAAGTAGTATCCTCTTGTCATACGAGGATAACCTATAAAGAAGCACTTAATCCGTTTTTGGTTGAAGTTTGGTCGACATCAATTTCTCGACGTAGACCTCTCAACCCCAAATCTTGAGAAAGTTGAGCTTATGTGTCTTTCAACTCCATAGCTCATAAACCATTTTCTCCACGGATTTGGATGGAACATTATTTAGTGAGTTTGTCATTATTTGTAGTGCATAATTCCAAAAGTAAATCGGCAATTTAAATTGACTTATTATTGATCGAACCATGTCGAGCAATATCCTATTCCTACTTTAGGAATGAGTCAAATTAGGTATTCTAAGCACTCACCCCTACGACTTTTCATAGAGACTCGATATTCTTGTTGAGTTGGTTCGCTACTCCATTCTCGAATTCCTTGAACTTGTCAAAGATTTCATTTTTGCTTCCCATTAGACAAATATGGCCATAATGACTATAGTTGTCCGTGAACAAAATGAAGTACCTCAAACCGTCTCTTGCACTTGTACTTATCGGACCACATACATTAGAATGTATCATATCCAATTAGTTATTCGCTTTCGTTCCTTTCTTCTTGAAAGGTCTCTTGGTCATTTATTTGACCAATCCGATAGTGCTACAAGATTGTATCATTCACGTGAGTTATCTTAGTTTCTCTTTTGTTATTGTTTGTTTGAGTTTGTTTATTATTTATTTCAAGCAAATAGAAAACATTCTATATGAATGTATTTGCATAGAAAATTCCATTCTTCGATATAGACAAGCAAGAATTAAAATATTTATTAAAATTTATCCATATCCAAAACTTGATACAGAATAGTTCTTGCTAATCGAAGGTACATAACAAACATTCTACAAAGCATAAATTTAAATCACTAGACTATTGAAGTTCCATAGAATCTTGTACAATCGCAGCGATGCTTGTACTATTTCCAATCTTCAATATCATCTCGTTCCCAACGAGTTCCTTCCTATCCTTCAATAGCTGCACATCAAAATTATGTGAGCACAAGATCCGGTAACCATTACCAAATCAAGGATAGAGGTGATTAAATTTATCTCAATAACAAACATACCTACGGCGTTTCTCGGGCGCCTACGTTCAATCATCCCATTTTCAAGGTCTTCCTTGTACTTGGGGCAATTAGGTCGGATGTGTCCTTTTTCACCGCAGTGAAAGCACTCCGTGTTGGGAGTTGGAGATTTGAAAGATTTCCCCCTTGAGGCACTCTCATGAGCACCTCCTACTCCCTTGCTCTTGATTGACGTATCTTTGGTAAATTTGTCTTTACCTTTGTTGATCTTTTTGCTCTTCTTATGGATAGCAAGGACCGCATGGTCCCTATTCTTGCCCATATCAACTTCAGCCGTTTTGAGAGCGTTGTGAAGCTCCTCAAGACTCACCCCTTTTTCACGCACATGATAGTGCATCACAAAATCCTTAAAGGACGGGGCTAGAGAGCCAAGAATTAGATCTTCGGCAATGTCCACTGGCATTGGAGAAGAGAGCTTCGACAACTTCTCAAGGTATCCTTGCATCGTGAGAAAATGCATAGATACCGATGTTCCCTCCACCATATGGCACCTTGTGAGTGCGATGGTGGTCTTATAGCGCTCCTTTCAGGCACTATCCATGAACATCTTTGTTAGAGCCTCCATGGTCTTCTTGGGTTTTGAATCCAAGTATTTCGCTTGAAGCGAGTCACCCATGGATGCTAGTATAAGACCGTGAACTTGGTTCTCTTGGTCTTCCCACTTGGCTATCGCCTCTTTATCTTTATCGGTTGCCTTCTCATTTAATTTTGGGATTTCACCATCCAAAATATGAGATAGTTTTTCAAACCTCAACACGATATTGAGATTGAGTTGCCATTTCATGAAGTTTGAGCCATCATTTTGCAAAGGGTTCTTTTCGATCATAGATCGCACAATTGGTTGGATATTTGACATTTCTACAAAATAAATTATATAGGTTTTAATGCCAATTTTATGTTTTAATACATACATACATATATATATCGAATATGATGTAAATACTGCAAATAAAATCTTGCCCGTAAATGCAGTAATCCAAGATCCCATCAATTGTAATATAGACTAGCTAAAGGCTATCGAATACATTACAACATCAAGGTAAGAAAAACATTTTCTAATCACAACCTTTTTGAATTTTAGCAACATTTAGCATCTTCAAACTTTTGTGACTCTTGTCGTTTTAATTATGAGGGAATACGACCTATCCTCGCAAGAAAAACTTTTTCCCAAAACCGAGTGAGGGCTCTAGGTAATGTTAAGAAAACTTATTTTCATTTGATACGAGATACGTTTATCTATTGTATTCACAACTAAACATACTTGGGGTTCACTAGGGTGAAACACACCTCATATATTTAATTGTGGCACAACAACAGACAACCTTTATATCTCCCACTATTCCCAAAGATAGAGGGAGCTATCTCCCGCTAAGGGCGAGCAGAGTATCCCTCGATCAATGGCTGCTAGTGGATGAAATAAGAAGGAAAAATTAATCTTAATTTTTGTTGGACAATTTCATTTATCAACATGTGATTTTGAATTTTAGTTTATCATGCATATTAAAATTTATACACATCCTAACATTCACCATTCATCACATGCATAGCAGAAATTATAAAAACAGAAATTAAACATTCACACAATTCATATCGCGTGAGTTTATATGTTCCCTTTGATCCTTGATCTTCGATCCCTGATCCTCGATCCTCGATCAATGCGCTATTCGGCGACTTCCTCTTGCACCGGAGATGTAGATTTTACAGAAAAATAAACATGCTCCTCACATTCGATAAAAACAAACTAGTGCAAGTCCTATGTAAAAACCTCTCACATGCAAATGCAATTCTAAAGATAGAAAATAGAGAATATGGCTTTTACATACATAAGCCCCTGTATAATAATAATTACATACATTTGTAGTGTCTGATTTGGAACATATAAACTCACAATCCTGCAAAGCAACTCAAGCATCCATGCACGCAATTGCTATAAACTACAGAATCTAATTTATCAATCATCTAGAATTCTCAACAATTCTTTGAAAAATATTTTGAAATCCATTAAAAACATTTTTCATACATCCATAGTTCACAAATTAATTATGAACCGCTGTTCATCCAATTTCCAATGGAAAGATGAATTGCAGTTTTTCGGTTTTGTTGATTCTCTTACAAAATAATCGTTTATACTTAAAACGAAATTATTGTAAGTTAGACTTATGTCTAAATCATAATTCTAATAATTATATGTCATGTTTTAAACATTCAAAATATTTAAAACGAATTATTATAAAGAATTATTTCAACAAACATTTAAAGACCGAAAAACCGGTAAAACGAATTGTTTAAATCCTAGATGGTAAACTAGATTTGTTTACAGCCATAAATCATGAGAAAATTGAACCCTAAGCTCTGATACCACTGTAGGATTTCATGTTTAATTATACATATATATTTTCGAAATTTTTATGTATAATAAGGATCAATTACAATTTTCTTTGATTTATTTCATGCATGCATTGGTTTGTTTTAACATCTAGTTGCAAAACTCTATTAAAACAAATAAGGGCTCCGAAATTCATACCTAGAAGTTCTCAAAAACTTCTTGAAGATTCGGAGACGTTGGGGATGCTTCTCGCCGCGCCGGATGCCTCCGAGTGTTCACCGAAACCCTAAACAAGGTTGGAGAGAAAGGAGCTAGCCAATCGATCTCCAAACAAGCTTAGAATCTAGCTACAAACCCCTTCCTTAGCCTCTGAGATTTCTCCTTCCAAAGACTTAGAAAACTAAGAGAATTTTCGTGGGTTTTTGTGGTGAATTAAGAGAGAAAATAATTATTGAATTGTGTAACCCAATTAGGGAGAATAAGGACCTATTTATAGGTTCCAATCTTACTCTTAATCATGGCTATTCTTTAGCCACGTTTTTCTTTACATTTTCTCTCATAAATTAATTCCTTAATGCATTCCATGCACCCACAAAACGTTTGACCAAGTTTGGAGCTAATCCAACCATCAATCAAATTAATCTCTTAATAATCAAAGGCAGAAAATCGACCGTTGTTCGGTTTACCGAGTCCCACTCGGTTAACCGAATTTGTCACGATCGTTTAACCGAGTACGTGACGGATGACCGAATCTTAAGGAGAAAAATTCTCCTTAACCGATCGGACCAATTCTCGTCCAAGACCGAGTGCTATTCGGTTAACCGAAAATATCGGAACTTGACATTGTTCGGTCGACCGTTTCTGGTTCGGTACACCGTACCAAAGCTCCAGGCACTTTGGTCAAGTTCGGTCAATCAATTACGATTATCCGTTCCACGTTCGGTTGACCGATCCATAGATCCTTCGGTCGACCGAACCTCAACGGATTACCGAACTTTTACCCGATTTTGCCTATTTCAAATTTTGGATTTATTTCCAACAAAATTTGAACTTAAGGGGTTTTAGCAAATTCACAACTTATGCAATGTATTATCCTATGCAACAATAAATTATTGCACCCCATAATATATGCATCTCATATGAATTTATCATGATTCTAATTATGTTTATATACAACATAATTGATTTTACTTGTTCACCACATGTGTCATATTTTCTATAAGAAACCCGACACATCATATGAACCAAAAATCAAGCTTCTTGTTTCACGGTTTTTGCGGTGTGACCTATGGGAGGATCTAAACTAAGTTGGCAGTGATATTAAGAGCTTAATATCACAAGCTATAAGCGGTATCTAGCTACACATTATAGCTCCCAATTAGTTAGACGTCTTAATTCCACTCGAACCAAAACACGATCCATTTAGTGATGGAGTGCACCACTTGTGTCCGTCCCTTGCCTCATGATATTAAGAATACACACAAAGTAGTATTGTGTCATCTTTGTATTAGTATTCATTTCTTGATCTCTTTAAGCTAGTTATAAATATGTGACTTAACTCAAATCACATTGTGCACATTATAACTTTGCTTTATCAAGGGGCCCACTAATATCATCACTCAATTAAGAGGGGCAATGATAATCTTTTGACTAACTATTTTCTCCAACGAAAGTTATACTTAACCAACCGATGCCTTTACACTACACTGATCGATAGTTCAAGACACTGATCTAATTAAGTATTCCTTAAGTGATCAGATATAAGTCTCATATCAAAGGACCAAAGACAGTAAAATATTAATGACACAGAAACACATTTCTATAATATTTTACTTATTCGGTCTATTCAGTATACAAAAGTAATATTTTCCTCTTTTGCATACCCGTGTCGTCACTCACTTGTAGAGCTACAATGATCTATGACCAACACGACAATCTTAACTCGGTAATTAATGTTCCATGTTAATTACCATGATTGCGAATATCTTTTGTTTTATGCAAACCAATATCTTTTAGAGCTCTACGGTTAAGGACCAAGAGCATCTTCCTTAACACTTCTAAAAGACGAATAACATAAACAAGGAACAAAATGATTTCTCATTCAATTCATAATAATTGGCATTTAAAAGTAAAACTTTTAGAACACATTCCCTTCAAGCGAGGCTCGGGGGATCGAGCGAGGCTTGCGAGGAGGACTAGGACCCGGGTGTGGGTGCCGAACCTCTCTAAACTCCGGTGTCGACGAATTTGTGGTTTGCAATTGTCTCTTCCTTAATCCTTCGATTAGTATTTTTAATTCCGCATTTTTCTATCGATTAGAGGGCCATAGATCCTAACAAAAGAAAGCTGGTGTGGAAGAGAGAGAGAAAGCTCATGATCAGGTTGTCCAGGTCATGGTTACGGATGGTTTTAGAGCACCCTTAACGGGGTCGTGGGATGTACTTTGTCCTCTTCAGTCAGCAAACCCAGTTCTTTAAGCTTAAAAAGTTGTAGATATATCTAATACTTTAAATCCATACAACTCTTCTCGTCTCTTTGTTTTTAGTACTCCAACTTCCGTTCTTTATACACAACCTCTTTATCTTTTATCGTTGTGTGGTAAGGAAGACGAGCAGCTAGGTCCGTAGTCTCCACTTCAGGGTTATCTGCTACCGTTTTACCTTTCTTTTTGCTTTTTTTTATATTCGTAGGACGGGGTTGAGGAGGTGACATAAATTCAGGGATTGTCGGAGAAAAAGTAGGAGACGAGCTTTCGTATCGTTCCTCTTCAGATGGCTCTGTACGACTCAGTTTATTGAAGGACCCAGAGGAATGTCTAGTCGGAGTACTCTCCCCTCTAATGGAGATTTGCTTGTGTACTAACTTGGAGGGTTTTGAGTGGGTACGAATAGCATAGAACTCTAGTTCGGGTATTGTTTCAGCATTCTCCACGCATGGGCGTACAGAAAGGCGACGTTGAAAGTACGCTCGTAAATCACATGGGCTTGTTTAATGACATCATCCTCGTTCTGCCCACTTCTCATTTGTCGTGTCGCTTCATCAAAGATGTCAGCCCACTTAACTATTGCCAAACTTATCCATTGGGAGCTACTACCGTAGTAAGGGTGTTGCGAGTGTTGAGTGAAAGGACGATAGTAGGAAGATGGTTCGGAGTACCGAGCAAATCCTTGTACAACAAAGTGATGGTGAGTTGGGGGATTTATTTCCCGGGGATCATTGTTGTCAGAAGAAGACATACTGAGCGAAGTTTTGAAATGAAGTTGATGGTGTTTAGATGGTGTGATGAGTTAGGTGGATGTTGGTGGTATTTATAGACTCCAATTGAAGTCTCACGACAACAATGACAAAAGTTTAAATTAAATTTTCTCTCTTCCGAACCAACTTTCTCTCTCCACAACCCAATTAAAGTTTCACACATAACTATAGTACAGATTCTCAGACAAGAGTTAAACGCATTCAAGTAAAGTTTCACGAGGCTACTTATAGAGTCCAATTGAAGTCTCAATTTTTGTAGCATTCAATTAAAGTTTCACGAGAAAACAATGACAAGTTTGAATTAAACTTTCTCGTGACAAAAGTTAGTCATATTTGTTTATGATCCTCAACGGTTGAAGTTAATAAAATTTAGGTAATGTAATATTTTGTTGTATTGTACTACGTACAATGGTTTAAAAAATATGATTTTGCTTTATTAATAATAATAATTATTATTATTTGCTAATTAATATATATTTGGTTTGAATTACTAAAGTTTTGGGTAAATATAATTGATTTTAGAACAGAATAAAAGTTAGTGGAAATAAAATATGATATGGAGGAGGGAGATGAGTTATGGTTAAGATGCGAATAGTGTTGGAAAGAGAAGAAAATGAGTTGGAGAGAGAGAAAATTGATGTGAATGAGAAAGAAAAATGATGTGAAAGAGAGAGAAAACTCATGATTTAGTTAACTCTGGTCATGATTACGAATAGTCTTAGGTGTCGTGGAGGAGCAATTTTTTATACCAATTTGACAATACGAAATTCATATCTTCAAGTAGGGTCACATTTTTGCAAATGCTTATCAAGAATTTGAAGAAAAAAAAATGTTAAGTAGCTTTTGGTAAGTTGTCTTACCAATGTCCAATTGGTAGCAAAAAGATTGCATACCAGTCAATCGGATACATTTTGGATACGAAATTTTCCAAATTAAAAAATCCGTAATACATGTATTTCTAGGATCAAGGTTCAACATAATCGGATTTGAATTCGAAAAACCTTGTATCCAAATAGTGAATACAACTCTATACAAATAAATATAGCACAAAGAAACACAAATGTCCACCCTTTCTTATGTAGATCATCAGAACTAAATTTGATGAAGATAAATTGATACAGCAAAAACTGGGGAATCAAATGAGTGCAAAAGCAACCAAAATTGCCTTTGATATGACTGCTCCAAAATCATATGTTAATACAGAAATGATCTACCAATAAACATCAGCCACCAATTGGGCTTGAATTACAATATAATTGTTGGAAAAAAATTGCAAACAAAATCAAGCATAATTTGACATTTCACTTTCTTTTTTCTCTTCTAACACTGGGTTAATATTTCAACTCCAGTCTCTGTAATTAGTAAGGTGTGCTCAAATTGTGCTGACAAGCTCCCATCTTCTGTGACTGCTGTCCAATCATCGGACCAAATAACAGGATTTATACTGCCTACTGTAAGCATTGGCTCTGTAAAAGCAACAAATGCCGAGTAAGCGACAAAAGAAGCTGATCGACACCATCAGTTGTACAGACAAATAGCCGACAATCGTGTGTGTGTATTTTACCGGCAAGTCAAGAAACTCTTGGGGCTCCGAATGAAAGACAACCATAAAGATAAATTCACGAGTTGTCAAGTACTAAAAATTTACAGGAGTTAGCATCCGGAATTCAAAGCAAAACTTAATAGTACGTATTTCAAGCACACCACATGGGTTATTATGGCTATTAGACTTTGTAAAGTGACATGGTGGTGACCACTTTGCTTAAAACTTATGTTATGCAGTAGAAGATTACCAATTGTGAATGTTTGTCCCGAGAGCATGCACCCACGCTCGTTATTTCCTGAAAATTTTCAAAACATAAAATTCTTCAGTTTAAACGGAATATCCATGTGTTCTAGGCTTCTAGCTATATATACTACTTTGAACACCACAAGATCGGTTGGCACAATACATTTTTAAAAAGTACAGGTGCAACACAACTGTTGTGACTATACTTGAAAGTTGAGGGCCTTGAGGCATAACTTGCATAAGAACAAAGTCAAGAAAACTAACATAAATGTGGCATTTTGGACCATTCCAAGATGGATGTACTCACTGTAATGAAGAATGACAGGATCACAGTGGAATACTTTCCCCACTCCATGACCAACAAAATTTCGAACTACACCAAACTGGAATTTATCTGCATGGTCTCTGCCAGGGAAATTGACTATTAGAAATTTAGAAGTACTTGACCTCGCAGCTCGAGTACTCCAGAGTAGATTGATAATAGACTTTACAGTTAAAACTTCAGAAAAAGATAAACTTTGCGTGATTTAGGATACTAGACGTGTATCAAAACTAAATTCACATAAAGCTCAACAAAAAGTACACAACCTCATCTTTTATTAAAAAGGTAAAAGGTTACATTCCATTATTTGTTTTCAAATGTGTCAATGACAAAATAGCATACTGTATTGTTTTGCCGATTCTATTGAACTCCACTCCTGGAGCACATATCGATATTGCTTTGGACAGGCATTCCTGAGTAACCTGAGAAAAAGGACCATTCCGTGAGGAAATTGCAGGAATACGGAAACTCCTGCAGTTGGGAGCAGAGCAAAAACTATTCCAGCCATCAATAATACAACTAACTATAAGAAACCTTTAGATACTTACTAGTACTACTCAAGGAATAAGAAAATGCCGAAGTAAATAAAGGAGGAAAAAAAAATTAAGTTACTTCAAACAAAATGGAGAAACACAAGGTTGAATGAAAAATAAATGCATCAGGGAAAGATGAAACAATGATATGATTAGTGCTATCATGTAACGTACAGGATTAAGCAATATTGACAGGGCAAATGACAACATGAATTAAAATAGTCTACTTGCAATAGAACACGAAGTATAACCCAATTCAAATGTGTACAGCTACAATATAATTGTATTTAGTACCTGAACAAGTTTTTTAGCTTCTTCATCAACATCTCCACATAGGAATGTTGCCGAAGTATCACCATGATATCCCTAAACACCAAAAACATATAGAACAGATTAACAACAAAAGGCATCACAAAATAATAATGTAAAACCACCACATGTTTCAAAGAACAAATTTCACCAAATACGTTCCTGCAACAAAGAGCCCACAAAGGTTGATTGTAACGATTGTGGGTTTGTTTGGGAAGTGATTTTTAGATAGTGTTTTTGTTGAATTTTTTTTTAAATAGGAAATTCAAAACATTTTTTTTAAGGCAATTTTAGCCTAAATCTTGTTTAGATTGTAAAAAATTATGAAAGACTTCCAAAAATGAATAAATTTCTTCCTTTTCTTTTCTAGGGAAAAATTCGAAGTAAATCACAAAATTTATCCCACAAAAGGGAATCACAATTTTAAACTAACAACAAGTTTCATGAAGAAAATATATTTCTTAGGTAAATTTTGAAAAGAAAAAAATACAATTTCAATCAACATATTCGTAGACCATTAATATCACAAAAGTAAGTTTTTTGGCAATGACAATTTTGTAAGTGATATATAGCAGAAATAGTAATTTCATAATTGTGTTAATGACCTGTCGTAGACAATTTTAGTGTATCTAAATAGCAACTTTTTCTTGCTTTGAAGCTCTTCACTTTTGTAGGAGAATGAGGTCTGAAAATCAAGAGGATTTTAGAACATTAAAAAGTTATCTGCATACCAAAATCACTTTCTATGAATGATTTCAAAATTACACTCCAAAATTGTTTGCTAACCGGACCTTGTGTTTCTTAGAATTACTTCTTCACCAATTGGGAATAGCACAATCTCTTAAACACACCAAAAACAAAATCTTGTGAACTTCACATCTACAAGAATTGTGAGAAGTCTGGTGGCTGGCCACAGAAACCAAATCACGTTGCTTACTGGTCCTCTCAATCTCTACTCAGATCCATTCAATTTTAGCAATTTGATCACAGCCATGATATCCAGTTTTTCAAGTGTAGAAGGAATATAAATAGAAGAAACATTAGAAGAATAGACTAAACTCACGTTGAGATATACTGTAACATCAATGTTGACTATATCACCGTCCTGCAAAATAATATATCCTTTAAGGCCTCCAAGAATGTGCATTTTCAGCTTAGCAAGAAATGAAGTACCTCAAGTTCGCGAGAGTCCGGTATCCCATGGCAAATGCATTCATTAACAGATGTACAAACACTTTTCGGAAATCCCCCATAACCAAGAGGTGAAGGGTATGCTCCATTGTCAATAATCATTTGATGAACGGATCGATCAATTTCATCAGTCTTAACACCTGGCTGAAGGGAGAAAGTTGGGGTAATTGCATAATCAATTTCATCAAATAGGTGAATTATTGCATAGGAAATTCACTAAGTTAGAATTTTCCGCAAAGAATTCAAAAATAAAATTAGGCATGCAAAAAAGCAAGCAGACAAAAAAGTATGAGAAGTTTTTTTTTTGAAAACAAGGTCCACAACCCACCTGATGGTTATGATAAGAACAAAATTGTTAAGACTTGTGAGCACAAAAACACAGGTTCAGGATAAGTAAGAAAAATAATCAAATAAAACCACTTGATAGTTTGCTGATCCACAAGACACGATTTCAGGAATTCATCAAGCTTGCAGATCAAACTTAGTATAAATAAATCAAGTCAAGGTTGTGATGGAACATGGAACACATGTTGCAATACTTGAATTATGTTAATACTTCAACCACACCATCTGCAATCTGCAATATACATAAGTGGGCAAAAATACTATGCTATAATGATATGCAATACAAAGCCTGTGAAAGTGACTGCCTTTGCAATCCGGTGATTTAGCTGCTAGAAATAAATGAGGAGAGAAGGACTAAAAAAAGAAGCAAGATCACCTTAACTAAACTTCCAGCATGCTGCAAAACCTGTGCTGCAAGCTTTCCAGATGCCCGCATACACTCTATTCCTTCCTCGTCGTGAACCTCAGGTCTACCAGAAAAGGCAGGAGCTTGTCTAGAGTTGAGATAAGGTGGTTTCTGTATGTGATTAGGAACAGGCAAGCGAGGAGACACTTTTCCAGGTTGCAAGGGTTTACGCTTGCTATTCTGCAGTGCGTCTTCATATCTTCAATGACAACAGCAACGCATGTTTGTAAGACAGATAAAGATGATTCTATGACATGTATGCTTTGTTGTTTTTAATCTTCCGAAAGTACATGAGCGGGAAGCCTTGTGAAATGTGCATAAAGCAGTCTAATTTACCATCTTAAATGAAAACAGTGCAAGTTATAGAACATAAATGATTAGCAATCAAATGACTAGCCAAAAATCGATCAGAAACAGTTAGCCAAAGTTACATGTAAAATGAATATTTCTACCAAAAATACCTACAACTCTAGTGCTGATGAAAATGTTTCCTACAATTCAATGCATTACATCCATCAAATTAGTATACCTTTTGTTGAACAATAAACTACTTAATTTCCTTGATAATTTCATCGTAAACTGCTTATTTCCTGCACAGATTTAAATGGTCTTGTAAGCTGGCACACATTAAAGTAAAAAGGATTTTGTCTGTTAATCTATGCGCACAATTGCACAAAGGTGTAACAGAACCTGAAAATAAACTTTAGTAAGAGAGAATACAAAACAAAAAATTGAAACCTCCAAATATAAGAATGAAAACACGACAAATGGATTAAAAAACAGCAAACAAAGTAGAAACAAATCATTTCATCTCAAGTTGAGATTTTAAAGTAACCAAAGTATCAAAAGCACAAAACAAAAGATTATTATGTAGTACAAAAACCTCCAACAATCTGAAGAAAAACAAGCAAATAGACGGGGGGAAACAGCCACCAGAATAAGAAACATCTTAATTCAACTCAAGGCGCGATTTTGATGGAACTCATGTATCAGAAAGCACAGAAAAAATATTGGGTAATCGACAAACCTCCAAAAATTCGAACAAAAATAGAAAGAAAAAATATATTAAAAACAGCAAGCAAAATAGGAAACATGTCGTTTCATCTCAAGTTGAGATTTTGATGCAACCCGCGCATCAAACAGCACAAAAAACGAAATGGGTAACCGAAAAACACTTAAAAACACTAAAATCACGGAAAATGACAAAATTACGAGAGACCTGGGTATTGTTGGCGGAGAAAGGGCTGGAGGGGTTTGGAGGAGTGGACGAGGAGGCGTTCGCCGAAGAAGGAGGAGAGAAGGCGAGGATGGAGGGAAGAGGAGCACGACATGTTGCCCAAATCCACTCCACTCTCCAGTCGACTTCGTTCGTTTCTTCAAGTGAGGATGGAAGTGGAGATGGGGGAAGAGCAAATTATAGGAGTTTTAATTCTTTGGAAAATATTATCACGAATTCAAGAGTAATGTTAGATGTAGTCATAGATTGGGCCAACATTGGACTCAATCCCTTGATTCTTAATGGACTTGGACTGATGAATCAATTAATTTTATATGTATAGCAAAAACTATATCTGTTTGCAGACAATACATGAAATGAGACTGAGAATAATCCAAACTATGAACTGTCACCTTCTTTCACTACGCTAACTGCAAGTAGTTACCAAACGTCAGTTTATTATCAATTTATAAACACAAGGCTTTTTCATGACCAATTAAATGTTGGTCATTTCTTAATCACGATTGAATGCACTTGGATATATGCTACTTCAAATGGAATTCATCTAGTAAAGGAGATATTTACCTTTTAATAGTAATGCTACAAATCATGTAGAGGCAATGGAACATTTCTTTGAACAAGTCTTTATTTGACATTTTTATTAATGGGAATGAAGATGATACATATTAATGGAGATGGGCTAAAAAATGGTATCTTTCTTGTAAAATCGTTGTATGGATTTCTTAACAATAGGGACATAGGTTGTAATTGGGGGAAATGATTATGGAAACAATCCTGTCTCATAAAAGGAGAAAAAAATTATACGACTTTCTTTTACTAGATAAATATGCATGCCACTAAGGTAAACCTTATGAATATAGGAATACAGTGTGATTGTGTAAGTAATCTTTGTAGTGAAGTGGATATAGAACTATGCATCTATTTTTACGTGTATCTTCTCGCTTCTTGGATGCAATGTCATTCTTTACAACTATGATCTTATAACTCAAGGATTGAACCAAGATGCTTTGAAACATCTAAGATTTTTTAATTGTAATGTTTTTTTGAATGATTTAGTAGATATTGCTTTTTGTTTGGAAAGAACGCAACACGTGTCATTTTCAAAGGTCTTCGTCTAATTTAAAAAAATATAAATTGACACTTTCTCCTTGGTTGAATGTTGGTCCGGTGATACCAATATGGATGGTGGCTCCGTCTTGTCAATCAATAAGGCAATGTCTCTTGCGATTACAAATCTGAATATGCCACCTCTTCGCGTGATTTAATGGACGAGAAAATCTGAATACGCCACGTTGATTGATGAGGTCATCACTAATCATGACCCAGACGACGTTCTCTTTCTTCCACGTTAATTTTCTCTCTCCACAACTCACTTCCTCCTCTTTCATACACTATTCACATCTTAACCACAACACACAACAACCTATCTCTCTCCACCATATCATTTCGAGATTCATCTTGGAAATTTTTTTTAAAAATCAAAACAATTATAAAACGTATTTTCAAACAAAAAATTCAAAAAATGAAAACAAAAAAATGAAAAAAACACTTTAAAAAACATACTGGGGAAAAGCTTGTTATTTCAAGTTATATTTAGTTTATTAGTATAAAGACTATCAAAGTAGCTTGGATAAACTTTGTGTTGGAGTTCTTCAAAAACGGGGCTTACTGGGTCTTTCTTTAATCTATAGCCTTGGGTAGGTTCTTCGAGTTTGGAAAATTTACTTGGCTTGCATTCCAAACTCTAGTATTGTAATCTTTACAGTTACTAATGAAATAGTGCCGCGGTAGTTAATTAGTTATTATCAAAACAATACAAATAAAAATTGTAAGAGACTATTGATATCTACTTTCATGGTATTATTTTACTTATGTATTGGTTATGTGTCATTTCGTTTTGCTGTAGAGTTGGTAATTTAGGTCATTTCGTTTTTCCCGTAGAGTTAGTAATTTAGGCCATCCTTAACGGATGGCCAAATGGGGTTGGGTCGGGTCGGGGATGGACCCGACCTCAGCTCTCTTAACGTGGTCGATCCGAGTTGGTTAATTTATTTTTTTATTTTTTGTAATAAATGATTAAAAATTAGTTTTTTATATGTTTAATAAAAATTTATTGATATTTGTTTTATATAATTAGAATTTTTTTTGAAAATTAAAACAAATAATCAAATACCCTACATTTTCTTTCGTAAAAAATTTAAAAAATAAAAACAAATAAAAAACATATTTCCAAAAAAAGATTTAAAAAATATATTTAAAATGACATTAAAATAAATATATTAACATTATTAACTATTATCAATATTAAAAAATTAGGTAAATTATTTAATTGATATGTATATTATTTGATATAATAAGAATTAAATTCTGAAAATTAAATAAATGAAAATTAATAAGATAAAGATAAAGTCGTTGTAAAAATAATTTATTTAATAGTTTGTGTATTTTTGTGATGGAATAGAAAATGAGGTAAAAAAATTTATTTGGAGAAGAGTGTGTGTTGAAAGTGGAGGTGGAGTTAAATAGTGAAAAATGAGTTGAGTTGGGTTGTGGGTTGCACAGTAACGGAGAGAAAAACTGGATACGAGAGATTTTGGGTTAAGTTTAAAGGTGAACTTATAGTTCTAGAAAATGGTTTATTTTACCATGGTTACCAAAGATCACGTCACTCTCAAAATTAGAGATCAACACATCATGTTCAAAAGTACGATAGTTTTGAAGTAGTCATACATGATTCTTACCAAAAAGAAGAAAGCTAAAAGTATTTCATCCACCACATGCTCTCAAACATATAACCCTTGCTTTATGAATTATGTTAGATACTACTTTTGATCTTCTCAGGAAAATAATTATTTAGATAATATTTGGGAACCCCTTCAAAGATTCACAAAAGTAGTTTTGATAAATGCTTTCCTAATTGCAGTCCTCCACTTCTTTGTTTGCTTAGGATCACACCTACTTTTTGATAATAATTCCGGAAAGCATTCATGGAACCAAACGACGCACAAATATTTTATTAGGCTTTGATTTATAGGCAACACCCATATTAAAGATGGTCATGAAATCGCCATAAGAATAAAGAAATCACTAGTATAGTTAACAAAGAGAATTATTTTCAACATATATATGTGCGAGGACGTGTAATTGTACATTTGAGTACTACTTTTTGTGTCGCATATATAATTTTTTTTCGAATGACTCAGAATTCCGACTTTTTTTTTGATAATTCGGCATATATTGCATTAGATAAAGGATTTTAGCCGTGATTCACAGCTAAATCCGGAATCATACAAAACATAATTGTGAAGTAATTTAAAATAGTTTTTTCTTATAAAGTTCCTAAGACATAGGAAACCAAACGGGATTAGTTCATCCTCTTGTCACGGGCTGATTACCTAGCTATCAAATGGGTGAGGTGTCTCCTGAGTGCGCCAGAGAGTTTCTTTCTTCATTAGTAATAGCGTGTATAGTGATACTAGGATGGTTAACCAGTAACAGTACATTGTATGATGATGGATCCAACTGCATCGGGGAGAGGTTGGGAGGAGCTTGTCCGAGAACAAGTGTACTAACTATCTTAATGCTTCCTACTTGCTGCCGTGGGAGTCCTGATCGCTTCAGTGTACCTAACCAAAGTTCCATTAAATCAAATATATTGTTAAGTAATAAGTCAAGAGTTAGTGTTGTTCCTCGAAAGATTCGATTATTTCTTTTACACCGTAACATCCAAAAAACAATTTATTAGAACATTACATTCCTTGTTCCCTAAATCGAGTTGATTTTGAACACCAATTCGAAATGGAGTGTTATTTCTTCTAATATTATTAAGATCAATCTTGGATGCTCTATCCCAAAACAATGCAACAAAATTGCAATCATGAAATAAATGTTGAATTGTTTCTGATTCTAACCCACACATTGGGCAAATTAGGTCAATGTTAACCCATTTTTTAATTAATTCGGTTCATAGTTAACTCTTGGTTGTTAATTTCTCATTTTTCTCGAGTTTCCAAAGCCTTGTGTCATTCTCCTTGGTAGGTGAGATTGCGACGTAGAGATTCATAGTTTGTTGGAACGACCCCTTTAAAAAGTTTCTTGAACCACGGTAGTTCCTTTAGACCATCACTAACCATGACCTGGACGACCCGGTCATCAGCTATCTCTCTCTTCAAAATCAGCTTTCTCTCTCTTCCACATCAGCTTTCTCTTTCCTCAACCCACTTTCTTTTCTTTCCTGTACTATTCACATCTTAACCACAACCCAACACAACCCACAACAACCTACCTCTCTCCTCCACATCATTTCGAGGTCCATTTTGATAAAAATTTAAAAAATATAAAAAAAATTCTAAAAAATCAAAACAATTATAAAACGTATTTTCGGAAAAAAAATTAAAAAAAACTCAAACAAAAAATTAAAAAAATCAAAACAAAAACAAAAAAAAATCAAAAAATCAAAAAATAATAAAATATTTGATGACCGGGTCGTCGACCCGGTCATCTTCGACCGAAGTTTTCAAACCAAAAAAATATTTTTTAATGGTATGACCCTGATACGACCTGTCACGACCGATACTTTTATCTCGTTAAGGGATGGCCTTAAAACGACCTACTTTTGCTCTGTAACGGGAAGACAAGTGTGCTGTAGGTGAAAATTGAAAATGACCCACGGAACGTGTTTTTATCCAACGGACGTTGGAACTGGAGTCATGATCCTATGACTGTGAAACCACCCAAAAAAAAGTTGGAAGGGCAAAAAATACACTCTTAAAAAAACCTTGGTAGCATAATGCTCAGCACCATCTGAGGAACAGAATGGCTGATCCAAAGGCAGCGGAACTGTGATCACCCTACCAGGCTAGCCCTCGTTTCCCCCCAAAAAAACTTCAATAGCTACAGCCCAATGGCCAGTGCAAGTGGTCAACCACTGTTTTTTTATACTTTCGTTATTTCCAACGGACATATTATAGTACATGAACAGAATATCTTGTTGTGGGCTTGTGGCAGTGCCTAAGATTGAGGTGCGTCTATCAGCACCACTACCCCTGCCCTGGTCCCTGGACATGGATGCAGTAAGCGACAAATAGCCCAAGGATCGAGCCAGGGTTGGGGCATAGCGGCTGTCAGTGGCTGGGTGGCATTATTATTATCAACTCTGCGGCCCAGAAAAGGAGCAGCTGTAATTATTTTTTGGTCATCATGGGATCACCCACCCTTACCTCACCACTCCCCATCAGCTCCCACAACAAACTCTTGGGTATTTGCCCATGGTTTGCATTCCCAATGTACATGCATCTTCCGGTCATTCTCTTTCTCCACGCTACAAATTGTGTGCTATGTCTGGGGAATATGCATTTCAAAACCACCAAAATAATAATACGCCATTTTTCACCATGAAAGCTGTAGATTCCATGTAATATATATATATATATACATAGCCCCCAGTTTGTTTCTCTGTGGAAACTTAGGACAGCTTACTATACTTTTAATGTAAGGATTAAAAAATGACTACACGTCGAACGCTGCGAGCAGAGACCACATTCACGTCATTGTGGTTTCAATTATTTTTTTAAAAACAAAAGTTAAAATGAAGGGAATGGTGTATGTAAAAGATACCAATGAATAATGATAAAAGGCATTATACAATGGGAAGCAAAAGTACCCTTAACACCACTTCCAATACCATATGGAAACAGTAAATAATTTGTCATATACGATCAAACGCCATGAAAAACTCTAAAAACTCGTTATTATATATACACAATAATAAAATAAAGAAATTACCAAAGACTTTTCCATCCATCCATACTACTAACATAACATTCCTCCTCATCACCACCATTCACCAGATCCGAAGCAAATTAATCCTCTGCAAAACCCAGGGAAAAGAAAAGTGAAAATAGCATAATGGTGGGAATGATGGGCTAGAAAAGATGAGAGGGGAGGAGAGTTCCACCGCCACCAGTGCAGTGCAGTGCACTCCACCTTTCGCACGTCTCCTCATGTTCCCCACCCTCAACGCCGACCGCCTCCGCTACCTTCTGTTGCTCTTCGTTGCCTCCGCTAGCTGCACTGCAGTGGTCTGACACCGCTAATAATTATAACGCAACCCTTTTGAGCGAATCATGTATAACGTGACAGTAAACTTTGCAGAGTGAAAAAAATAATGACATTGATTGGCACGGGGCTGGATAACTAAATAGGGGAATGTATTTATTTATTGATAGGGTAGTTTTTGATGCGGATTTTACAAAGAGGTTAGAGAAAATTAAGGATTTGGGCTGGAGAAGCTTCTTCTCTTCTCCGTGTTGGTTACGTTACGTGCGTGTGAATCGATTCGTGTGGTGCAGACACTTATTCTTCCTATTCTTCTGCTGCTCATGCTTCTGCCAACCCAAACCAAACTGCAAAAACATCAGAATTTGCAATTTAAATATTGCTGGTTAAGAAAATGGAACGCAAAATTAATGAAATCATTAGCCAGATCAAGAAAGCGGACAAGCCATGTGGAACAACTCAAATTCTAAAAAGAAAATAATTTAAGAAAAATAGTAGGATATAGCAACGAGAAATCATGTTGATGTTGGGCCATTTCACATTCAAAATTTATGTACCGATAACTAAAGACATCGAATGTTTCTAAGAACAAACGGAGAATCCACTTTAGGAAACTAAAACCAGAACTTGAACAAGTACAAAAATTAGTAACAAAACAGTTGAATTAAGAAAAATGATTTTTTTTACTCTAGCAAATACGAACTAATATGATCATGGGAACAACATGAATTAATTAGAACATAAACATTTGGCGGAATTTCGAAATTGGAAAGTTGCATTAACAAACTAAAGTGGTTAGTCATTAGTCCCAAAACATGAACTAACGACAACACAAAACACATGGCGGAATCCCAAATTCAAAACATGCAACAGAAGCCACAAAACACAACCACGAATTATTAAATTGAAAAGCTGTTAAGAAAACCAAATCCAATAGTACCTCGTCAATTAAGGTCAGTCGTTGTCTCAAGGGTGGAGCTTAATCCACTCGTATCTTCCTTGCAGCGGCACCTCCTTAACAACATCGAAGTTATACCTGAAACCATCAAACCCATCGTAGTTACACTTGACCTCATACGTACAGAAGCTTAATTAATTAACTGGTTTCGATGATTAATTACTTACTTCTCGGCGAACTTCTTCGTCTGCTCCTTCTCGGCCCACGAGAAGAACTCCTCGATCTCCGTCTCCGACGGCATTCTCTTCGTCCTCGTACCGCCTCCACTCGTCGTTCTCCTTCCGTTATCCGCCTTCGCCTTCACGGAATCCATATTGCTCTCCACTCTTACCTCCGTCGTCGGTGTTCCTTCTCTTCTTCTGAACCCGAACCCGAACCACACAACAGAAAATCTCAATTTAAGAGAGATAACAACAAAATTTGAAGTAACGGCCGGCAGAATCCAAACAGTCCTTGTTACTTACCAAAGTTGAAATGCAAATAAAAGAGCAAATTAAAATGAAATTAATTTTAAAAAAACGCTCACCTCTCTTCTTCGTGTAGAATTAGACTACACGTCGCAGACTCGAAACCCTCGCGCTCCTCCTCTTCCTGGAAAACCTCAAATCTCCATTAAAAAAAACGAGCCAAAACAACGAAATCCACCAATTCTCCACCTCAATTCTCACCTGTCGGACACGTCCAGATCTCTCCCCGCTGATCTCCGCGACGTCGCACCACCCGTCGCTGGAGCACCTCGACAGAACCCTCTCAACGCCACGATTCCCATCTTTCTCTCCCGAATTCGGCCTCCGTTTCTTCTCCGGCAACGTCCGGAGCAACGTCCGGCTGCGGAGCTGGATGTACGACGAGAACCCGACCTCGACGGAGTCCGTACTCCGTCTCTTCCTTCCTCCGCCGGCCATTTCTAGGGTTTCTCGCCGGAACGGTCTCGCCTCCGGTCCGGTTAACTACCTGGTGTTTTGTTCCGCTTTTTTTCTTAAATGGGGTTCCCGCGGACGGTGTGTTTGGATGGACGGTGGGGATTCGGTGGGATGGGATCGGACGGTGGAGGTTGGTTTGGTGGGCGTCGATGTCACGCGTTCCGTTCCGACGTAACGGCGCTGTTGGGTCGTCGGGATTTGTTTGCAGTTTCCGCCAGTGGTCCTGTGACACGTGTCGTGAGGACTGCGTAGTGCCGGTGTCATGTGTGCTGCTAAATTACAGTTTTCACCTCGGGAGATACCGTTTACACGTTTGGGTCCTGGAAGATGTAGCTAGGAAAGTAGGAAGGACGTAGAAACTAGAAAGTGGGATTTGATAATTTGCAACATCACCTTCTTTGAGACTCAATTTCACTTAGACGCCCATAGTTTTGTTATCATGTTAAGTTAGTATGATTTCTTGTCTTAAATACTAATAAAGGATTTATATTCTTTTCCACATATATAAGTGAACTTAAGACAAATGATTTTTTCCCCATTTTAGACGTAAAAATTTAACAATATTATTGTAGAATATTGAAAATACCTTTTCGTGGATGAACAAAACTATGAAAAATATTAAGTTAAATGATAACTCTAAATGATCATGTGTTTCTGTGTGAGACGTTTCTCTTTTTTTTTAATTCTTTTACAAGCTTAAACATCCATAAAAAAGATAAAGAAATAAATATTTGTTCATTGTTCAATTTGTTTTCTTTTTTATTTTATAATTGAGATCAATTATACAATTAATAATTATTCATTTGATAATGTCTACGAAATCTATATAGAATAAGATCGATAATCATTCATTGGATAGAGACCGGACGAAAAAGTTTGTTTGATCTATCGTGAATCTATGATAAATATCAACAATTAAAAGATATGTACAGAAACTTACATTTTATATGCACATTATATCAATTTTGGTAAATTAGTTGTGCAAAAACTCTCTAGGATTCCATTCCCATGACGGTGACTACTGACTTGTGCGTGTTACGGGCAGCAGGTGGACCCTAGAGTGGTGGAACCCACGTGGGCTCTTTTCTGCCGTTCTGGTCGTCCGATTGGATTGTTCTCATCCCCTAAATTGATTTGATGAGCACCGTTTTTTGTTAGAGCACCGTTTATAGCGATTGAGTCCTTTTCGGGCGTTCTGTACGTCACACGTCAGTTTCTCTATATGTCACGTTAACTCATCCAACCCACCCAAAATCACTATTACCCATGTCCGAGCTACTCCTATTCATCATACACTCTCTTTCCTCCACATCATTTCTTAATTAAACAATTTTAATTTTCACACAACATTTAACAAATTACATTTTACATAATTCTAATTACATTACAATTCTATTTTAACTCGAAATATTGTTAATAATTACTGCTAAATCACAAATTATTATTATATATTACGAAACCACGTTACATTTAAGATAAACTAAAATAGGAAATATTACACTCAAATTTAAGAAACAACAGTACATATTACATAAACTAAACTTTTAAATACTACATTAGCAACTACGTTAATCCATTTTCAAACCGCTCCTCGTACGTAGTGTTGTCATATATGTTCGATTAAATTGTCTTTCAGATCCAAATGTTGGTTCCTGTCACACACTCGATCTTGATTGACAAAAAACTTGTGAATATCAGCTATACGATCGGTCGAATACGACGTTTTCTCAGCTGAAGTTCCAGGACGATCTTCCATAAATTCACGTTCGTCCTCCATTATCATGTTATGCATGATGATATAAGATGTCATTATTTTGGACAGAACATCCTTGCTCCAGGCAAGAGTCGGGTTTCTGATGATCGCGAACCTCACTTGCAACACTCCAAAAGCGCGTTCAACATCTTTACGCGTTGCCTCCTGCACTTCCGCAAACAATCTGTGTTTCAGAGTGTGAGGGTGAAGGATGGATTGGATGAATGCCTCCCACTGTGGATAAATACTATCAGTAAGATAGTATCCCATATCATATTGAACACTATTTACCTCATAATTTACAGGTGGTGCTCGACCTTCTAGTATGTCGTCGAAAACCGGAGATTGTTGTAGGATGTTCAAGTCATTGCATGAACCCCGTATTCCGGAGGAGTGTCAGATCCATAAATCATACGATGTCACCGCCTCAATGATCATAGTTCTTTTCCCAGCACACCCTTGATGTTGTCCCTTCCAAGCAGCTGAGCAGTTTTTCCAGTCCCAGTGCATACACTCGATACTCCCCATCATACCTGAAAACTCACGTTGCTCACCAAAGTAAAGTAGGTGTGCCAAGTCATTTGCAATTGACCGACGTATATACTCAGCGTCGAAGATGTGAATAACACCTTCACAGAATTTACGAAGAGCATTTTTGGATGTTTCCACACTCATTTGTAGGTACTCGTCGATCCATCAGCTGCAACGCCATATGCTAGCATTCACATTGCTGTCGTACTTTTTTGTATGCCGGAGATGCTCATCCTATCAGTTGCGTCCGATGTTCGTTGGAAGAAGACATCGGATGCTTCGATAACATTATTGATGCGCATAAAGACATGTTTTCTCATCCGAAATCTTGTCCTGAAAAGAGTATCAGAATACATAGGGTTGTCAGAGAAATAATCGTCTATAAGGCGTCTGTAACCTAGTTCACGATCTCTATCTGGGTTCGTCGTTCTCCTTCAACGCTGCTTAGGACGTGTAGTCCTTTCGTGAACAACCCGACCGGCCAATTCAATAGCGCGGTCCATTATATTTAATGTCTCATTATAGTTATCATCGTCGGATTGACCAAAGTTTAAACTATTATCCGACATTGATGAGATAAGAAGTTAAGAAGTTAAGGAAATGTGAGGAGTCAGGAGATAGATAAATGTATTTATAGTTGAGAGGGTGTGGATGTATCCGTTGCACTGTTCACGCGTGATTGCACAGTTTACTTAGTGGAAGCGTGATTAAAGTGCACGCGTGATTAAATAGTGCACACGTGTTTGCTCAGTGGACGCATGATTGAACAGTGCACGCGTGATTAAATAAAATTAACATACATTATTAACAAATAACCAATACATTAATCCAAAATACATTACATTAACTAAAAACACCAAATACAAAATCATTTAATACCCACATTAATAACAAATACCCAATCCATTGATAACAAAACCTCCACTAAATAATTAAAAAAATTAAAAAAATCGACGAATGGGGGTGGACACGTGCCCCCCACCCGAGGGCGCCCCGGGCGTCTGCCCGGGACGCCCAACGCCCAGGTGGGCGTCCCCGTCGGGCACCCGAGGGGCGCCCACCCTGTTAAGGGGGTGCGCCCGGGCGGGTGACCCCCGTTAAGGGTACCCTTGTAAAAAAAAGTCCTCATCAAATCAAACTTAAAAAAGAAACCAATTTTTTTTCCATCTATTATTTTCTCTACCTGTGTTCAATTTCGAACTTTATTTAATAAAAAGAAATACAAAAGGTCGTTAATTTTTGGTATTCGAGGATGGGGTGATGTGGTGGTCCATGAATGAGACCATCACTACATATATAGACCCCCAGAGTGAGCACATTAGATGGGCACGAGCTCCACAACTTGGACCTTTTTGTTCATCTGAAACATTAATGCCCACCCACACCTTTGCTTATGTTTTTTGAACTATACTCTCTTGTGGCCAATGCGCGGCGTAATTGGTTTGAATGAAGCTAACAACGAAGTCGACTAACATTTTGTAATTGGTTTAGGTCTTTCCACGAGTCAGTACCTTGTTTGTAAATATTCAAGTTAATTAAGCAATCGAATTACAATGATTTCTTTACTTTCGTAGTATTTTCACGTGAACTAATCACAATAAAGAGAGTAGAAAAGGGACAACCCGAGCGAGCGACCATGCAATTGTACGTGGCTATACACTTCTTGTTCTTCCTCTTGTGACAGTCATTTCTTCCATGCTGTGTAGTTAAATGGGAAGTGCCCAAATCCAACCACTTTGGATGGTTTATCAGTTAGTTAATACGTTGTGTACATATATATACATAAAGAATAGGATGCGCAGTGAATGTTGGGGATTGCTCCGAGGGACCACTGAACAACAAAACAAAGCTTGATATTAAAAAGGATTGGATGATTAGATTAAAATTGTTTTCGAAGGGAAAGCTACCAAGATGATTATAACTAGATCAGATTAAGCTTAGAGCGGCAGAGTCATTAATGGTGGTTGTTATTCCTTTGTGTGTGTCAGAGGAATAATAAATGGACATGAGATCTGTTAGAACCCTGAACCCATTACGGGGCTAATGGTGATTAGAAGAGGGGTTTGCATGGGGAAGAGGAGGAGCACTGTAGTTGCATGGGGGTGGAGGAGTGTAGGAGGTGTAGGTGATGGTGTGAGAGGCGTGTACTGTAGCGAGGATGAAGTTTTATTGGGTTTTTATATGAGTTTCTCTCTCTCTCTCTCTCTCACTTTTCTCTCTCGTTTTGACCTCTCTCTCACCATTCTCTTCCCTTGTTCGGCGCTAGCAGCAGAGGGCGACTCCAGTGGTGGTGAGGAGCGCGGTCGTGCGGTCCCGGCGTGAGGTGTGCGGGGGTGGACGCGTGAGGAGGTGACGTAGGCGCGAGCGGTGCTCCAACGTTTTGTCGTCTTCTTTGAGGTATGCCGCTCTCTAGTGTGATTTGGTTGTGAACCCTCGTGGGAGGGTTGTGTTGGTCGGTCGAAGGAGGTCGGAGACCTCTCCGACGTTGAGTTTTGGTGAAGAAACCTCGGCTGGCGCGAGGTTGAAGACGACCAACGGTCGACCGAATGTAGAATTTTTTCCTGTCTGTTGTGTTTCGGTCGACGGGGACCTTGTGTTTGGTCGACCGGAACTTAAGTGTACTGGATATTATTGCATGTTTTCGGTCGACCGTTATATGACGTAGAAATAATAGGTTGACCCTGTTAGTTTTCGGTCGACCGAGACCCCTGAGTCGGTCGACCGATAGATTTGAATTTGATGTTGACCAGACTTCGGATTTTGACATCGTTTCGGTCGACCGGTTTTAGACCTTCGGTAGACCGTTAGGACTTATGTGTTGCGCAAATAGTTCGACCGTTGCAGACGCTTTGGTCTATCGATTCCCTTGAGGAAGCGGTCGACCGAGCTGTCACTATCGGTCGACCAATTTCCCTTGTGGAAGCGGTCGACCGGTTGTCACTCCGGACGACCGATTCCTTTGAGGAAAACGGTCGACCGAGTGGTCTCTTTCGGTCGACCATTTTGCACAGGACATAATTCCTGGTTCCGCTTAGGATGCCAACTCTGTCCACGGAAACCCGTGTCCTCGCCTTGTGCGTGAGCCGGGAGGTGACGGTGGGCGCGTTCTGCGTGCCTGTCCAGGGACCGCCGTGTGGAAGAGTGTGGGTGTCCGGGACGCGTCACCTCCATGTATGGATCATGACTAAGATGTTGGATTGATTGGACTCATTGTAGTATAGCAAGCCTGAGGGATCGCAGATCCCAATGTATGATGACTGTGTGGGCACGCAACTGTCGTTGGGTGAGGTGACTACCGGCCTGAGGGGCTACGGAGGTCGCTGCCCTGCTTTTATAGCGACGTGGTTGGTGTTCGCGGCTCGTGGAGCCTGATGACCTTGCAGACTTCGGTCTGAACCCGTCTGATGTTGTGCCGGACGTATTGATGGACCACCGATGTTGTTCCGGTGATGCCGTCGATGCTGTTCCGGCGATGATGATTGATGAGCCGATGTTGTTCCGGCTATGTTCCTCAGATGGGCACCTACTGAGATGATGATTGATGGACTGACCGAGCGACGACTCCGTTGGTGTGGTTTCGACCACGAAGTTACAGATCTGTTTCTTATGGCGCGGACCTGGCGGATGCTCCTTACCGAACCCCATGATTAGTGTAGCCGTGTGTGGAGGGTGTCACGTCTTGTTCCGTTAGACCGTATGTGCCTGCGGTAAGTCTCCTCAGGAGACCCCATGATGATTGTCGGACTGATGTCCTATGTTACCCTTCGGGGGAACTGTTTTCCTTACTGTTGATGACCTGACATGCTACTAGTATGATAAGTTCATTTGTACTACTACATACATATAGGTGAGCTTGGCATACAGGGTTTCCTTATGGAAACTCAGGCATCGTTGTTGCATCTTTTTCAGGACCGCAGTAGGTCTAGTTGGGTGGTGATCGGTGAGCGCGCGCATTTGGGATCAGATCCTCTACTCGGACCATTAAGGTCGACATGATTACATTTATCTTCCTTTGTTGTTCTGTAGTAATCATGTATCGTTTTTGACAAACTCTGATGTAGACTGGTGCACCGCTTTAATGATTTTATGGAAGTAACAATCCCGTCTTTGCTTATTGGTTTCTTATGCTTGATAAATTTTTTTAAATTTCCGCTATTTCGGGATGTTACAAGATCAACGAGATTTTTTTGCAGGTTTGCACAACACAAGTATGCATCCACTACATTTTAATATGTACTTCTCACTTCTGAAAGTTTCTTGCTGGAAGTTTTTTATAATAAGGTTCTAGTTGATGAACCTCTTTGGACCTATTTGGCTATTTACATCTTTATTAGCTGAATTGTGCCTAGCTAGCACCAAGTTAATTCACTTGTATTGTGTATGGTGGAAAACAACTTATATATGGTTGAAACGAATTTTAGTTTATTTTGGGCTATACCTTCATGATCGAGACGCTTGTTTTCCCTCTTTTGAACCTTAATATTTGAATTCCAATGAAGTTGTCGACTTATTAAACTTCACATGGTACTACAAGGAGCTAAACGAATTGTTTTTTTTACCTTGAATATGTTAGACAAGTAAACTCTGTGGGAAAACGGCCAAAATGGTCTACCGGTCCGAAACTGGAAGACCGAATATCGTGTCTGAAAAGTACATGTTATTTTTCGGTCAACCGAACTCCCAAACCAGTCGACCGATTGGACATCTGGAAAGTGTCTATTATTTTTCGGTCGACCGAAGACGCCCGATGGTCAACCGGTAGAGCTCAGGATTTCGCTACAGGTTTAAGTGCAGTTGACCGAACAAAACAGTTTTGCCCACGTTTTGCATTTCTCTCCATCCTGTTTTGGTGCAATTATAACTTGTGTTGACTTAGTATATAAAGACAATTTCGTCCCATTTTGTAAACAATCTTTTAGTATCATCTACTTTGCAATATTGTTGATCTTAAGAGAAAGAGAGAGCATCATTGTTGGATTTAGTGGAGCAAACATCAAATCGGGATTTCACCAGTTTGATTCGCATGTTTTGTAAGCCTCTCTTTGTAATTCGATTAACAATAATAGATTATGTTGTGTCGTCCGTGGTTTTCCCCACATTGAGTTTCCACGTTAAATTCCTCATGTCTTGCGTGTTTGCGTGATTTGTGTTTGTGACTTGCATTAGTTGTGTTATTCTTCCCTTGCATTCACTATTTTGTTCCACTGCGCATATTTGGATCGATCTTTAAACCTTAACACAAATTTTAGTTTATTTTAGGCTATACCTTCTATGCATAGCCACAAAAAATAATTTCAACCACTCAGTCCGTGCATGAGACCCAACTCCCCATCTCATACGTACATTAAGTTACACAAGAAAATCAATATTTCCACGGTTGCACGATACCCCCCCCCCCCCCCCCCCCCCCCAATGTCATCCCCTTTTTCTAAAATGCTCGGTAATAACTTCTTCTTTCCATAAAATACTTGTTTGTTTTATCAATATATATTTCAACACATATCCTTTTATTACAAAAAAGGAATTAAACACTCTTTTATAAATCATGATAAGAATTTATTCCTATATATGTAGAGGATAAAAAAAAATTATTCAGTTTTTCAGTTCATTCTACATCCCATGATTTCTTATGTTC